>OX637643.1:14661252-15945846 GCA_951802225.1 Euspilapteryx auroguttella
AATGCCAATAGAGCAAAGGAAGGAGATAACTTATCTTCTCCGTAGCAAGTTAATACTACCAATGTACTACCACACAGGTAGGCATAACATTCAGGTTCAATCAGTGACACTGAGGAAGATACACCTACTTCCCCAACAACCTTAATTTGGCCCAAAGAAATAAGCTAAAACTTAACTTTTGGACGAGTTTTTTTTCCCAGAAAACTAAGTATAAGAAATTGAAAATAAACAAAATCAATTTGTTTTGGGACCCGCCATGCTATGGAAAAATTCTTACAACACTAAAAGTAAGTTAAAACATAGACCAGCTGAAACTTATATCCCCACTGCGATGCAGTCAGGATCTTTTCTGTCTTGCATTCTATTCAAACAAAAGCAAGAATAAATTTTACCATGTCTAATCTAGATAAACCATTCTTTGAATCTAGTCAATGATGTACTGCGGGACAAGTTCCTTATTTTGGCCATGATCTTCAACAGAAGATTGCAACAATGACAATTTAGTCACCACAATGCAAAAATCAATATGCAAAAGCCACCTGCAAACCCTGAATGGGAAAACTTTATCAGGCCATCCCATTACTACCATATTGGTTTGCACTGCTGTATGGGGAAAACCCATGAAACCCCTGGTAGCCAGGAACTACCAATACTAGAACCACCATAGGGTTTTGCAGGCAACAGCCTAACGACCCAGACGCAGCCCTGTCTAAGCGGCATGCTCCTTCTGACAAATAGAGGTAAGCCATGGTGGCAAGCTTATTTCCACTTTTTTCCTAAGCTAAAGGAAAAATCTGTGTTATAATTTGTTTATTTTGGGTTCTGTATGTTAAGGGTATAACTACACCTTTTCATTCAATAGAATCTTAAAATCTGTCCAAGAACTCAGTAATATGTTTAATTTAAAACCATTTAAAATATTTTAACATTGCCCAGAGTACCATCAATACACTCTGAAAATTTATTCAAGAACACAGTATTATGGTTAAATTAAAACCATTGAAAATATTTTAACATTGCTCACAGTACCATCATTAAATAAATTAAGTACTGGATATAGTCAAAAATTTAATCAGATTGTTAAAAGTGTGACAATCAAGCCAGTCAGTTATATAAAAATCATGTCTAAGTACCAAAACGGTGATCATGGTTTATTTTATTTGAAATATTTCATCAGTTTATAACAGTGTTATATTTACACGTCGAATGTATACTTACCCTCAAACGCATACAAACTATGTACAGTTTATTGCACAGGACATTTAGAGGTTTAAATAATTTAAGATTAAGATTTTTACATTTCCATGAGTTCCAGACACATCCTTATGGATGTGTACAGTTTCACTTTAAATGAAAGTGGTTTTTAGCTTTCTTACATCAATAAAGGCTTTATTTTGTAAATTTTTAAATCTATTCTATAAATATATGGAAAAAATATAATTTTATGCAAATACATATTATGTACAGACAAATGCAAATGCATGAAGAGTTAACAAAAATTATCACATCTAATTATCACATTTACTCTCATATTTGCTACGCTCACAGCATTAGAATGTAATACATGGAATTTGGGTACAAATGTGTACCAAGTTTTTTGAGCCAGCATGGGGTATTTGTAACAGTTGTGTGTTTTTTGAGTACTTACAAGCTGTTTAGACCAAACACTTTCTATAAATGTTCATATATTATGTACATTGATATGTACATACATAATACATAGGTACAAACATACTTATCGCTACGCCTGTTTCCATAGGGGTAGGCAGAGAAAATTAATTTCTACTTGCTATGATTCTGACAAACCTTTTTCTTTTCGCTTCTTTAGGCTGCAAGTTTTTAATAACTCTTTTCATTATTACAATGATTCAATTAGTCAAACATCTTAAATTCAGTATTGTTATGCCCAGCAAAACCTAAAAATTTTCGCAATTAACTTACTTTTGACACTTCATATGTAACATTAGTAGAAGCTTGTCCAGCTTCTTGCTATGCATGGGTGAATTTTGGAAACTGGAACAAAAATCCTGGAATGTTGATTTACTGTATCTAGTGTTAACTATGTTAAGCATAATGATGGTCATCACAACTTTGGTTCTCTGTTATGGATTATTTTTTGGTTTTTGCAACACCCTGAAAGAAACCTTTCTTAATTATTATCTTCTCCTTTCAGAGACCTGCTTCATTGTCAGATAATATAGAAACAGAGATATGCTCCAGCAATGCCGGCTTAAAATATCAGTACCACTACTGTCATTTGTAGAAATTATAATTGAGTCCTCAGCGGTGAGCATTGAGCAAACTCAATACAATAATTAAAATAACAATGATCCATTCTTTGTTTTTTGTTCCATATAAATGGACATTCCTCCTAAGAATGTTAATTCAGGTGCTTCAAATTTTTATAAATTTGATTTTATGTTGAATGGTGGCTCTAAAATAGGGGATGATAATTATATTATGAAGACCTACCACCATTGCCATATTAATGTCATTGTTTATTTATTTATAAATAAATATAAGATATGATTAAAGTATTAATAAATAAACATGAGATATGATTAAAGTATTGAATGTGAATGTGAATGACAGTTAAAAAACATGTTACTAGCTTTAAGTAGCTACTGCTACACAGATCAAATATTGACTTACTAGTCATGTTACTAGCTTTAAGTAGTTACTGCTACACAGAACAAGTATTAACTTACTAGTCATGTTACTAGCTTTAAGTAGCTACTGCTACACAGAACCAGTATTAACTTACTAGTCATGTTACAAGCTTTAAGTAGCTACTGCTACACAGAACAAGTATTAACTTTTAAAAAGTAAAGTACTAGAACTAAATAAATACAGACTTCAATATACATAAAGTTATACTGATATTGTTAAGACATTGAGTCTTAGATTTTTTGTAAACCAAATTAAATTAATCAAAGCTTTTGAACGTGAAAAAACTTCTGTTCTGTAAAACTTCTGTGATTTTGAGAAAACATTCGTAAAAAACCCATTGTTAATTCTTTCAAAAAACGACACAAATCTGTGACCTCATCAACAATATTATAGGATGCTGGACCAAAAATATTTTGCTATTTTGGGGTAAAAAGGGAGTAAAATCTTTTAAATAAGATGATCTTGTTTGGGTGCGTCTCCTGGCGGCTTCCATCGTTGGCTTCGATGATGGGTCTGATCGAAGGCGTGCCGCGGCAGGGTGCAGTCTGGCTCGTGTAGCATGACGTAGCTACGTACAATGTTTTGCTATGCGGACTGGTCTGTCCTTTTGGGGACTGTTTTTTGCCTGCGCCTCTTGCGAATAGGATACTATATTAATAAATATAATGATATGAGACTTGAAATAAGAGACACCTTGTATCCTATGTAGAATAATTTAATTTTAAATTTGAAAGTTAAGGTGTTTGCAGGACAAACACAAGCCATCTAGCAACCACCAAGTCTAAAGGTGTGTCATTAGACAGACAGTTGACAAAACCAGTAGGTCTTGAACTATGTAGAGGTTCACATAATACAACTCTATTCATGTGATATCTTTTTGTTTTAGTTAAGAAGCGGTATTAATACGCCCTGTTTTGATTACATTTGATATTACATTTAACTTTATTAAATTTTCTTATATGTACTATTAAATTTTCATGTTCCTTTACTAAGGATATATAAAACAACTTAATTAAGTTTTCAAACAAATCTGTTTGTCCTTTCCTATATTAGAAGGGGTTATCTTCGATAGAAGCCTCACAACTTTTGTTTTAAGATATTATTGGCTCTGAACATCTGCATGTTTAACAATATACATCGAATACAAAGCCGATGTACAATAGGATGATCAAACGAGCTCACCTGAGTGAAGTTCGATCATTATTGTACGAAGGCTTTGTATGAAGATGTATATTGTCCCGCCCGCCCTTTACAATTTGTAAGTAACCCAAGTTGTGAGTCAAGCTCAATAAGGCTCTAAAGAATGACGTTTGACAGCTTGACCATAGACAATCAATATTGTAGTTTTTTTTTTAGTATAGGGAAGGATTTAAAGCGCGTAAGGTGCCAAGCAACTCGGAGAAGCTGCATGTTTAACAATATACATCTTCATACAAAGCCTTCGTACAATAATGATCGAACTTCACTCAGGTGAGCTCGTTTGATCATCCTATAAAATGACACAGTAGGTACTCAGGAGAATTGGGGACAACTCAATTTCGGTTGGAAAGGGATAAATTAAAAGTACATTCCCACCACTAGGGAATCACTTAACGGTTTGTGATTCCAGCAAGCTTTGTCTGATAATTTATTGTACGTTTTACCCCATTTTGAAGGCAAGTAAAGCGAAAAAATTGTCATCATGGAATAATTTGATTAAGCATCACATGGAGCGAGTTGGGATGAAAAGTTTTCGCTCTTTTGCGACTTTGTCCCCGTTTTTAATGTTTTTTTTTGTGTTTTTCTGCTTCTGTTTCATTTTAAGCGGAAAAGCTTGGTTATAAATCTCTTTTGCTTTTATGCTCATAGTTAGGTATGTGATAGTTAGCTGTCTCGTAAAGACAAAACGGTGACAAAAACAAATCCGTAAAAAGATTTTTTTATGTTCTGTTTGCCACAATGTTTGCAAATGATAATAATTATGATAACGTATCTCATACACTGGCAATGGTCAGGGCACATAGCTCGAAGAACAGGGTTGCTGAAGCCGAAAAGTACTCGAGTGGCGACCACAAACCAGGAGACGCAGAGCAGGTAGATCCCCCATAAGGTGGTCAGACGACCTGGTGAAGGCTTCGGGAATACACTGGAAGAGACGCTCAAGACCGGTCGTTGCGGCGTTCTGTGGGGAGGTCTTTGTTCACATGATGATAATGATGATTTCATAAACCCCAAAAAATGTTTTTAAAGACGATAAATAAAATATATCCAGAACCTGGAAACAAACATCGATATTTAATTTTATATTATAACTATATTCGGCCCCGTCGTTAATCGCGAAACTATAAAAGTATATTATATAGTAGTATATATAAGCATACAATGTTTTTCCTTGTGGCCACATGTGGGAGAGACCTATGTTTAGCAGTATGACGACTATCGGTTGTAAAGATGATAATTCCGGTTTTTTTTTCTCTTTAATCTCCAAAGCAACTATCTATTACAGAACAAAAACATTTCTTTTATATTCAAATGACGGAATTTCCGAGCAACACTGTCCTTTCTTTTGTTGACCGTTTTCCTTTTGAAAAATACTCAGCTTAGTAACGTAACGAAAGAGAAACGGAAATATCCTGGGAACAAAACTTGGTACACGGCTCATTTGACTAGTGGACTGGGCAGTTTCCCGGGAAGTTAGGATAATACTATAAGTTTTGTTTGTTTACTAAAAGACTCTGCTTTCGCTCTGTGAGTTGACCTTTAGCTCGGTAAATTAGGCGGAAGAACTTACATAAAGATACTATACTGTATTTTTGGTTTTATTTTGATTGCAATAAAAAAACTCCTATCATTTCTTAAACTGGAGTCAATCAACTTATTTCAAGGCACGGCCTTATCATTTAGAGCGATTCCCATGTGTTACGATAAAATATACATAATCTCACACATTTTTAATCCCGAATTGTTAGGCATTGGCACCAGGGGGCCAAGTTTCTTAACTAAAAACGAGTGACTCGTAATTGTCTTGTTAGTGATTTCATTAACCATTGCCGCTTTAACAAAGGTAATTTCTGTGGCACACTCAAAGAAAATAGCAATGGTTAACTAAGTCGCTAACAAGACAATTACGAGTCACTCGTTTTTAGTTAAGAAACTTGGCCCCCAGTTCATCAGAACCAGACTCACGTTTAGCTGAGTTTATATTAAAATAAAATATAATAGGTATCTCCATGTCTAAGCTACCTAAGTAGCTACCATTGGCCAGCCATATCCGTTGAGTAGTTTTGGCGTGACTACGTTAAACACAAAAATACAGAGCTATCTCTTATTGATCGCTCGTTTGTATCTCTTTAAAACCCTAGTAAATTACATTAACCTAAATTAATTAAAAACATAGTATCCTAAAATATTCAAGTAACAAAACACGTGACTGAAAATCTTAGGTCATGAATAACACAAGTTTTCTTGAAATAAATTCACTCAATTGAAGCCAAAGTTGAGTGACCCTTTGATCCATGTAGCCACTAAGCCGTCCCTCGTGTTTTTCCATTTATTCGCCTCTGTTTTTGTCCGCGTTGTTACGTAAATGATTCCCTTTTCTCAGTGGAACTAAGATGGTCCCTTTTGGGAATAGATATTGTGCTCTGATGAGCCTTTCTATTGGTAGTTGTCTTGGGTATTTTTTTTTGTTATTTGTTTTTTCAATGAAGACGTTCTGTCTATAAATTAGGTAGGAACTTTAAAGATTTTTTAAATGTTCCGTGGAACTAAACTATAATACTTACGACTAGGTACTTTACAAGGAAAATAACACCGAATAGCGAAAAAAAAATCTTCTAAAACATGTAAAATATCAAAAATGAGATCCTGTATGACTCTAAATAATCTTTCCTAATATTAATGCACTGCGCTACAATTGATATTTTTTTTAACTGTTCTCCAACTTCTAGGTTAAGGAACATCGATTACCTTTCTTATGACGCTTAAAATTATTTAAGTTCGTAAACCTATTTTGAACCATACAACTAAATTTAGAGTCCAGTTTCACTTGCTGAGCTCTCGGTATCGAAGTGCGCTGGCTACAGAATGAAAATCACTTCCCCAGTCGATATCTTGATCGACCTTTTGTTATCAGTTTGGGAAGTAACTTGCAAACTGTCTTTGCGCTCTGTCTGAAATTATTGCTCCATTCTGCTGTTTATTGAACCGGAAGGTTCAAAGGAGTTGGCCGCTTTTAGTTCTTCTCGTTTTGTTTATCTTAGGAAATTCAATTTTTACAGTAATATTAGTTAAGGGGCGAACGGGGGCGATACTAGCGCCACTTCAGATAATTTTTACGGATCTTTGTGTAGCTTTAAGGATAAAAATCTTAGAAATATTCAAATTCAAATTATTTATTGCATTCACATTTTTAAAATGAGGTGTAGTACATTAACATATTTAGAACCAAAACATGAAACCAGATAGGGCACCGCAAAGTAAAAAAAAAAAAAAAACTTCAGTTTATAGGCTTAGTATAACAAAACTAAAACTAAAAAAAAAAATACAGTAATAATCTAACAACGGACTGTGATAAATGAGATTGAATAAAATTATTATATAATACAAAATTACTTATATTATAATTAGAACCTACCTATACTTATTCGGAAAACATTATTATTCGTTTGTTGCCTAAAGTGGCCACTTTTAGTTTCACAAACGAATATTTCTAAGATCATTATCCTGAAAGCTACACAACAGAGCCTTAATTTTTAGTAAGATTATCTAGGTCACCGTTAATGACATATTTTTTGATTTGGGCCATGGTTTAGAAGATATTAATTATTTATCGAAGTGGCGCTAGTGTCGCAGCCGTTCGCTTCAAGTATAGAGCGCAACGTGACGCAATTAGAACAAGTTATGTATTTATGCCTCTTAACTTCTGTAAGGGTGAAACTACAAAGCAAAATCCTTAGAGCCTCTAAATTGCTCTAAACATAGGCACACCTATATATTCCAAGCTATAACCCTCTACATAATTACACGGGGCTTAACCGAAACCTTTTGCTCCTGACAAAGTCATTTCATTAAAGAAAATCTGTGTCAGTAACGGAACGTTGTGCTTGCGCATACAAGGGCTACAAGAATAAGGTTGAAAAAAAAGGGAAGATAATGATAAAAAACGCTTTTTTGCCATAAATACAAATAATAAGAAGAGAAGTGTAGGCAGACTACCAGCCAGATCGACCGACGATATAAAGACTGTTGCGGGGGAGACTTGGATGAGATTGACAGCCGACAGAGCGAACTGGAAAATAATTGGAGAGGCATTCGCCCAACAGTGGGCTGATATGTGCTGAGGAAGAAGAAGAAGACAAATATTAATACAAAATATTCCAATACAGTAAAAATTTGAATACAAAAAGAATAAGGGCATGGGGCGGTCTTATCGCTTAAATTAAACCGATCTTTTACAAGCAACCCACAAGGAATTACAAAGAAGTAATTTAAGGTAGGCGTTTCAGTTAAAACATAAAATTTGTTGTAGAAAAAGTTATATTTACTTGTTGTGCAAGTTACTAACTCATCTCCTCCCACGGGTGTCGTAAAAGGCGACCAAGGGAGCACCAGGGCAGCAGCATCCTTCGTTGAAGACCTTGAAGAGCACTGCGATCGCCAACCCGCCTGCCAAGCGTGGCGATTATAGCAAATCTCTGCCCACAAAAAAATATTTAAGGCTAAGAGATTCAAAATATTGCTTTAGCAAAAATATAGCCACAAAAGTAACTAAGGTGTGCGTTAAATGTCAATGGTATGTAATGGTAGTATAATGAACGTAATAAAGGTGAAAATGTCACTTAATTATTAAGGGTTGGATTATTATTTGATGTCCTATTTAAATTTTAAATAAGTATTACCTTTTGTTTGTTGTTTTCATTTGAGTTTATTTAAAGCTGGTGATATTAAAATTAAATTGTTATTAAAAGACGGGAGGCTTATTATTTAGCTCAGATTGGAGGGCTAAGTTAGGAGCCAGTTTACAGCGATGCTAGCGCCATTCGCGAAAAAAATTAATATCTTCTAAACTAAGGCAAATATCAAAAATGTGGCACTTTATGACACTAGATAATGTAACCTAGTATTTTTTAAGCACGGCAAAGTAGTCCTAAGTAAAAAGAACAAAAAAAACATAGATTGTTGACAAAGGGTGGCCACTTTTAGCAACACTTTGTAGCTTTATTTGGTCTTCAACCTAAAAGCTGTACAGAAGTGCCCTAAAAATACTAGGCTACATTATCTATAACTAGTGTCATACAGTGCCACTTTTTTTGATATTTGCCTTAGTTTAGAAGATATTAATTTTTTCGCGAATGGCGCTAGCATCGCTGTAAACTGGCTCTTAACGTTGAAAATTTATTTTTATTTTTTTACGATCATGGGCTGATAACAACTTGTTTTTTATTTTTTTTATTTATTTACTTGACGTTATTTTGTACATTCATACATAACGTCACCATACATACCCAACGGGGTAAGCAGTGACGATTGATTACCTGCTATGATCCTGACTTACTTCTTTCGCTTCTTCTATAGTTTTATTATAACCCTTTTCATACGCGCACGGTGTTTCATGAACTCTTTACGCAGCCTGTCTTAAGGACGTCTGGTCCGCGGTATACCTTTGTTTTCATCAATTGCGTTTAAAACTTTTTCTCTCTTAGGCTAAAACTGACAAATTTAGTTCTACGCTCCGAATTCATAAATACAAAGAGTTTCGACTTCAACACTGTTTGGTCCCTCGTAGCTCCCTCGGGAATTGATGTAAAAGCAAGTGGACTGTATATAATAGGGTATATTTTCTTGTAGCAATTATCGCGGTTACAAAAGGCGGAGAGTAAGAGGTGACTATTAAGAGCTATGTGGTCGCTGCTGGAGGTTCCGAAAAGTGAGTGGGGCGCTGGTGCGCGTCGCTTGTTGCGGCCTCTCCGATGGTCGCCTCTCCCCGCGTCCCGCGCCGTGGCTGCTCGTTGGTGATGTCGGTGGTGGTGGTAGCGCAGCGCCGGTAGCGCGGCAGATTTGAATCCGCGCCAGGTCGCGTTGAAGTGCACGAACGATGGGCGTGAACAACACAGTGAGCATACGTTTGACGGAGTATCAGCCTGCTCGGGCCAGGATTTAATGTACATTGGTCGAGGTCGGCGTAACACTTATAGTTTTTCTAATTTGCAAAGTAGCTATTTTTCTTTGGTATTACAGTCTAGGGTGCACGAGACAATATTACAGTCTATGGTTGCACGAGATAATCTGTTACACCGTCCTAGACCGCCACTGTACTCGAGAACGGCCTGTTCGAGTTCAAACTTGAGCGAGTTAACACAAAACACTGACTGTGAAAGGTCAACCTTAGAACTCATTGGCTAAAACTTTGTGTCCACTTTTGTAAATTGTGTGCAACTTTTCAAATACAAACAACTTCAAATAAGCTACAGTAGGAAGACAGAGTTGGCCAAACGTACTGTTTTCTAACTTTGTTTAGTAGGGCTTGCTAGGCCAATTGAATAATGTTGTACGGTTCTACCACAAAAAGAGTTTCATCTAGTTTAAATCACTAGGCTAGGTTTAATTCACTAAAACGTCATACAAATTGGCTATTCAGATCAGTCTAACGTTTTTGTGGTAAGGAGAATAAAGAAGAATTATCTTTCTTTTATGTGTAAAAACCTTTTAACAAAAGTGGTATTCCGATAACACCATTAAAATTTATCTCCCGTTGTATTAGAAAACATCTACATCTTATGGACTATGTGGTCGATTGTCGCGTGAAGTGGAGCCGCAGCCCTGACCACAAACCTACTCTCTGGTCTCTAGCTTCTTAGTTTCAATGGGACGGCTGACCGACATGACTGACGAGACGAGGAGATACAGATATTACGCCCTGCAGTACCGGGCCGAAGAATAGGACTGAGGTATCCCCTGCCTGTCATAAGAGGTGACTAAAAGGGACTCCGGGGTCGTTGGGTGCACGAGGCGGGGGCCTCGTGTAGTCATATAACGGCCCCGAGAAGGACGGCGGAACGTGGTGTCCCGATTCCGTCGGGCGAAGGAAGAGCCTTCCGCGCTCAGGGGGGACTACCGCCACCTGTCCCCCCGAGATTGGGCTAATCAGCCAGTGCTGGAGGGGGTCGCGGAGATGAACATAACGATCGAAAGATCACCCGTGACCCCCTTGCCAACAGCCGAGATGGACACCGGCGGGGTTTTAGTGGGTGCGAACCCCACATAACCTTGTGACTCCCCCCGGGGTCGCAGGGTACTCGCTAGGAGTTTCCCCGCCTAAAAAAAAAAGGAGATACAGATGTTTGACCCACGGCTTAAGGTGCCTTCCGAAGCTAGGTAGCGATGGTGGCGACAAATTTGACTGAAGTGATGTTGATTTTAGTATTATGATTTTCGAAATCATACATCGATACGCGCCCATTGACTGTGCCAACGCGTCTCCGTAAACGGTCTCATACATTGCTTTACGTTTGATTTAATCGCGACACGCCTCGCACGACGCCCCGCTTGCGCCTTTGAGGCCTAAAGGAACACCCCAAGGAAGGGCTTTAGCGACCATTGTTGAAAAACCGAAAATCCTTAGTGCAATTTCCATCCTGCCTGCCATGTGTGGTGATAATTTAGCCAATCCCTACAAAAATATTTATCCTAATAAAATATGTAGCCATCTGAGAGGGAGGCCTTAGTCTAATAATTAATATCTCTCGGCCAAGATGATAAAACTTATTTCTCGCTATCAAACCTACAACAAAAACATACATACAAACTTTTATTCAAAAGGTTAGCCCCCTCTAACCTCTACCCGGTACTTCCCCCGATATCAGTCACTGCGAAACCATTTCGGATCTTTTCCTCAATTCAATGCCGTATTTTAGTGAAAGTTCCTTTACACTGACCCTATTTTGGTAGTGATGCCAATAAGATGGACCTATTTTTATCGATATGTTTAAGTAAAGTAACAATAAAAATGTTCATCTTTTATTTAATTATGTGTGGGTATTAATTTAGATAGAAATAAGGAGTTCTACTAAGTTAGGTAATGTAAGTTTGGACATATAACTAGGGTGCCTGGAACACATACAAATACATACATCGATATCCATAATAACAATGCTCGGTTCTCCCCTGCGATTCGAACCTCCGTGGTTAAGGTTAGGTAACTCTTATTTCTAAATTGATACACACAAATCCTCTATAAGATATTGTAACTTTATTTAAACATATCGATAAACATTTTACAACTTCTCTAAGGTGTTTCTGTTATAGAATACAATTCTGTATCAAGCAGACTTAAATATCAATCAGCTATCTGTCTACGTCTTTAAACAAACATACATACAAAATGTCACCTATCTGTCTACGTCTTTAAACAAACATACATACAAATTGTCACTCGTGTTTCTGTTGTATATTTAAGATGCACACGAACGCCTGTGTTCGTGATCGCAGTGTTCGGCAGTCACTCAGCGATTTAGAATTAAAGGAGGACAAAATTTCTGAAGAAGAACAAACATCACAACGTTGCAGCAATCACGACAACGAGCAACGCCGCAGGCCTGCATCACCATCACCATCCGAGGAAACCGATAATGCAGAACTGGTCGAGACTAGCAGCATTTCAGGCGAGGTTGCACCTCGCACTCGGCAGGAGGAGGAGGATGTCGAAGTTTGGTCAGAGGCGGTGGAAGCTACCGCCGCGGAGCAGCCCGAGGTAGTCGCCCGCGCTGACGTTGAACCAGCAGTGCCGCCAGCAGCGTCAGGACTGGAGCCAGTGGCTCATACTGAGACTGAGACTGAGAGACTGCCGGGACCTAAAGCACTAAGGCCCCGTAAGCCCGTTAGTTATAAGAAATAGTATAGATTAATTAATTAATTAATAGAATAGGCAGCATATTTTTGAAATAATGTTAGTGTACCTACTTATAACTATGTATTCTCTTTGTTTAAGGTCCTCAAAATAAGGATGGAGGAATGTTGTATATTTAAGATGCACACGAACGCCTGTGTTCGTGATCGCAGTGTTCGGCAGTCAATAAACCACTCGCTAACTAGACGGTCGTTTGATTACTCATCATATACTTCAGTTTCTCATAGGGGTAGGCAGCCCTCCACACGTAAACCCTTCACACGCCTTTTCTTGAGGACGTCACCGATTTTATCGATAAACGTATGACGTCTTCGAAAATGTCGATATTCGATACAGTAAACGCTCACATAAGCCACTACACTATGAGCCCAACAAAGTGAAAACGAGTAATATTTAATGAACCGACTGTAGTCAATTTGAGTCGGACAGTCGTGTAGAGTTTGATTTTGGCCCTTTCTTGATGTATTTATAATGTTTTTTGATACAATTCTCTTTTCAGGACCTTTTTTGGATTGGGCCTTGTAAAAAAAAATTTTTAAGTAAATTTAGCAAATTCATTAATATTCACCTACACATAATTTAATGTTTCTGACAAAGCAGTAATAAATAAAAGGAGTGATTAAGTTGACCATACCTTTTTTTTTTTTTTTTTTTTTTTTTTTTTTTTTTTAGGCGGGGAAACTCCTAACGAGTACCCTGCGACTCCCCCCGGGGATGTGGGGTTCGCACCCACTAAAACCCCGCCGGTGTCCATCTCGGCTGTTGGCAAAGGGGTCACGGGTGATCTTTCGATCGTTATGTTCAACTCCGCGACCCCCTCCAGCATTGGCTGTTAAGCCTCTTCACGGGGGGACAAGTGGTGGTAGTCCCCCCTGAGCGCGGATGGCTCTTTCTACGCTCGACGGCGGAATCGGGACACCGCGTTCCACCGTCCTTCTCGGGGCCGTTATATGACTACACGAGGCCCCCGCCTCATGCACCCAACGACCCCGGGGTCCCCTCTTAGTCGCCTCTTACGACAGGCAGGGGATACCTCAGTCCTATTCTTCGGCCCGGTACTGCGGGGCGTACGGCGGCGCTTCATGGCCTCGCGCCGCCGCGGCGACGAACTCGCCGTCTGGCCGGGTTCGCCGCCTCTCTCTCTCGTTCGGCCGTCTCCTTGGCGAGCATGACTGCTTCGCAGAAGGAGACAGCCGCCGTCCAAGCCTCTCTGCTGCCGACCATGGCTCGCACCACAGCCGGCAGGGAGAGGTCCGTCCCGATGGCGGTCTGGAGGACCGCACGTTCAGCCACCCAGGCTGGGCACACCTCTAGGGTGTGCTGGGCCGTATCCTCGGGGCAATCGCAGTGGTGGCACCGGGGGGACTGTTCGCGCTTTATCGTCGCCAGGAAACTCCCAAAGCATCCATGCCCTGAGAGCACCTGGGTCAGACGGAAGCTTAGAGCCCCATGGTGCCGATGCAACCACCGCTCCAGGACGGGGAGTATAGCCTCCACCGTCCTGTGCCCCGCGCTCGGCCTCCCCAGCCTGAGCGCCCAAGCCTCCTCTGCAGCGGCGTCGGCCTCCTGTCGGCGTGCTACGGTCTCGCGCGGAGTCGGCCAATAGCCCCTCGCGCGCGCCTCCTCGCGCCAGTTATACACGGCAGCAAGGGTCCTCGCGTCAAGGTCCCACGGCATACTCCGCGCCAGCAGGCATGCCGCCTCGCGGGAGATCGTGCGGTAACCGCGCGCGATCCGGACGGCCATGATCCTCTGGGCTCGGCCCAGCGCCGCCTTATTGTTGCCGCCCAGTGCAGGCGCCCAGATGGGGGCACCGTACATGGCAATGGACCGCACGATCCCCGCATACAATTGCCGACAGAAGGCCGTTGGCCCTCCAAGGTTGGGCAGCAGCTTACTAAGCGCTGCTGCCGCCACGAGCAACCTCGGTCCCAGGCGCTCAAAGTGAGCGCGGAACGTCCACCTGCCGTCGAGGACCAACCCCAAGTACTTCAAGGTGGATTCGACGGCTATGGGCTCCCCGCCCACAATGATGGGTGCAGCCACGGGGGGAGGATTTCTCGCCCCGTGAAACCACATCGCCTGAGACTTGTGGAGGGCCACCTCCAGACCAACCATTCTTATTCTGCGCACCACGTGCGCGACACCAGCGGTTGCGATGATCGCAGTCTCTCTATAATCTCCGCCTCGAGTCGTCACCAGGGTGTCATCCGCGTAACACGTCAACTGGACACCCGGGAGGTTGGCTCCGCGCAGCACCCAGTCGTAGCCAAGATTCCACAGAAGGGGGCCTAGGACGGACCCCTGTGGAACCCCGCACGACATCGCCCGGC
Organism: Euspilapteryx auroguttella; assembly: GCA_951802225.1. Lineage (NCBI taxonomy): Eukaryota > Metazoa > Arthropoda > Insecta > Lepidoptera > Gracillariidae > Euspilapteryx > Euspilapteryx auroguttella. Next base: position 14,676,142 of record OX637643.1, read on the forward strand.
GGACCCAACCCTCTCGGCCAGGGTACGAGATGTACCTGTCCGAGAGGTACGACTCGAGGACAAGCCGCAGGTAGGGAGGCACCCGGTGGTATACTAGGGCCTCCCTGATACAGGACCAGGGCAGGGTGTTAAAGGCGTTGGCGATGTCCAACGACACCGCCAGCACCACCCCGCCCCGTGCGATCTCCTCATCCGCTATGTCGCGCACGCGTTGCACAGCGTGCAACGTAGAGCGGCAGGCGCGGAACCCGAACTGGTTCTCCGACAGATTCGGCCCAACCGATTGTAGATGTCGATTGATGCGGGCAGCTATAACTCTCTCGAGCAGCTTGCCCGCCTCGTCCAGCAGGACGATTGGCCGAAAATCTGTCGGAGCGATAGAGTCGGCGAGCCGGCCCTCCTTTCGTATGAGGACCAGCTTGCCCGTCTTCCACTGCAGAGGGAACACACCTTGTTCCATGCAGGTGGAGAACAGGCTGCGGAGTCGAGCTTCCAACACCTCGGGCTTCAAGGACAGGAACCAGGCCCTGGCTGGGATTCCGTCCAAGCCTGGTGCCGTCTTCTTGCCGCGGAGGCGCTCGACCGCCGCCGCCAACTCTGCCTCTGAGACCTCCTCAGGTATTCCCAGATCGGGTTCCGGGCCTGTCACTCCCATATCTGGGGCCCGGTGCTCCCCTCGGACGGGGAAGAGGGCCAAGACGACACTATCTGCCACTTGCGGCTGGAGACTCTGTGTCAGCGGGGGCTCCCAAGGCCGAAGCTTCCGTCTGGCCACTTTATACGGCCTGCCCCATGGGTCCTCGTTCAGAGTCTCCAGCAACTCCTTCCTCGCGTTTGTCTTGGCCTCAAGGATTGCCGCCCTAAGAACATGCTTGTTCTCCCGGTGCACGCCTAAGAGACGAAACTCCTCGTCCTCGTCTCTGCGACGGCGTCGGCGCTGCCGTTTGTACTGGCGCCATGAAGCCACGCAGATTCTGCGCAGCCGCGCTAGCTCATTGCTCCACCAGTACATCTGTCGCCTGGGGCGGAGCGTCCTAACGCGAGGCATGGCAGCGTCACAGACGCTGGTCATAGCCTCGCGGAACCACTCCACCTCGTCCTCGATCTCAGCAGCGCCGTCAGGCACCGGGATCCACGACTGCACCAGGGCGGCTTCCTTTAGCACTTCCCCGTCCATCTTCTTGAGGGCCCATCTCGGACCGCTCGCGATCGGGGCAGCGGCGAGTGCCGCGGAGAGGTCGTATCGAATGTATTTGTGATCCGAATACGTCTCCACCTCCGACAGCACCCGCCAGCCGGTGATCTGTGGCAGCAAGGTCGGGCTCCCAAACGTCAGATCGACGATTGAGGACCCGTTGTGCCGCACACAGGTCGGCTCTGTGCCCCGATTGATCACTGATAGGCCCGCGGCCACAGCCCACTCCGTCACGGCCCTGCCGCGTGATTCAGTCATCGGGGATCCCCACACAACGCTCTTAGCGTTGAAGTCCCCTGCGACTAGCACACGACGGGCGTTACTCCGCAGAACCAACGTCTCCAGTTCCGCGAGGAGACGCTCAAAGTCCTGCAGCGGCCTTCGGGGGGGAAAATAGACGCTGACAAGCAGCATTTCCCCCAGCATGCAAGAAACGACACCCTCTCCTCGCGTGATGTTCTCAGGCCGGAGCACGTGGTCCGCGGAGGGGCGGACGGCTATGGCCGCGAGGCCTGAGCGGTCCGAGATCCATCCATTTGGTATGTGGCCCCCATAGTAATATGGCTCTGCCACCACTGCGACGTGAATGGACCACTGAGCCAGGCTCTGCATGAACAGATCCATAGCTATGGCGCAGTGGTTCAGATTCGCCTGCAGTATCCGGGTGGCCATTATTGATGTGACGGTGGTGTCACATCCATGGCCACCTCACTGGCGGTGGTGGCTGGCCGAGGGGGAGCACCGGGCCCCTTCCCCCTTCCCTTCCCCTTCTGCTTGGCTGCAGTTTTGCAGCTGCCGCTGCCGAGACTATGCGAGGCGAGCGAGCCGCTCGCTTGGCAGAGCGGGCAGCTCACCTCGTTCCCGCATGTCCGGGCAATGTGCCCGGCTTGTCCGCAGCGGTAGCAGAGCCCGCTGCGGTCCGTCTCGGAGCGGCAGTCTGCTCGGAGGTGCCCGGTCTCCAGGCACCGGAAGCAGCGCCGTTCCCGCCTTGGGAGGAGCTTAGCTCGGACTACGCTCCATCCGAGCTTCAGTTTCCCGGCCAGTGCGATTTTCTTCGCTGCCTCCACCGGGCAGCGAAGCCACACTGAGCCGAGGCCCCTCTCGTAGGCGATGCGCCCCACCTGGACGTCTTCCACCCTGCATCCACCGCTGGCTGCGACTGCAGCAGCGGTTTCTGCAGGGGTCACGGAGTCATCCAGATCCGTGAGGCGCATCTCGGCGCTGCTCATAGGCCTGGAGACCTTGACTGCCTCCGCCGGGAGCACTTCCCGCAACCTGGTGGCCAATAGGTCAGCCTTGGCCCTCGCATCCTCCGGAGGCCCGGAGATCTCGAGGAGCCGGGCACCGGTAGCGGCCGCACGGAAGCGGACGCTGTCGATACCCAGCTCAGCCAGGTTCATACTCCCTTTGGCAGAGGAGATGACCTGGGCGTAGGTCATCCCACTCTGCAGGGCCTCGGGGCCAAGGCTTAACACGACCGCCGCAGTGCGGGGGGCGCGCAGCCTCTTGGCGGCAGCCTTCGATTTCTCCAAGGCCGTCTGCTTCGGCCTTGGAGTGGCAGGTGCCGGGACCGGAGCAGCCCGCTCCTTGTCCCGGTTTCTCCGTTTCTTGTTCCTCTTCTTCTTCTTCTTAGCCCCCTGCCTCGTCACCACGGTCCAGCCTTCTTCTTCGGCTGGACCAGAGGGTGGAGGAGGCACGTGGGGGGCAGAAGAGGGACCTGCCGCAGGCTGCCACGCAGACTGTCGGGGGGCCGGGGCCGGGGCCGGGGTCGCCCGAGGTGCAGGAGCCGCACAGGGAGCCTTGGATGCTCCATTTGCTGCCGGGGCAGCACGGGGTGCCGCTGGGGCGCCGCGGGACTTCGCTAGGGACGCACGAGAGCCGGCGGGCGCCTTGGAAGCCGGGGTCACCCGAGTCGAAGGAGTCGAGGTGGCCCTGTCCGCAGCCAGAGGCGGCCGCGGACGTGTGGCAGGGAGGAGCCGCTCGTCAAGAGCCTCGAAGCGAGCGTTCACCATGGTTCCGACCTGGACCATGATGGTACGCATCACCTCCTCCATATTGAAGGTGGAGCTCGTCCTGAGCTCCTCCGTCTCCCTTCGGAGGAGGGCAACTTCGCCAGCGAGGCTCCTTTGCTCCTCCCGAGCCGCCGTAAGCTCTCCTCTGAGGCGAGCATTGGCTGCATGGAGCAGCTGGTTCTCCTCAGAGGAGGTTCGCGTGGTCAGCTCCACCGTCGACTTCTCGATAGAGTACGAGGCGTTGTTCAACGCCTTCGCCATCGTACCCTTCAAGTGCCCCGACTTGGCCGCCACCTCTCGTACCACTGCCAAGTCCTCCAGGATTCTAGCCTGGAGTTCGGCAGTGGGCCGCCCCTCCACGTCGTCGAGTACCCCTGATCGGGGGCGCTTGAGGACGTAGCGCTCGCAGCGATCCCCGACGTCTTCCGAGACGCGCAGGCGGTAGTCGCCGCGAGCCTTGGCCTGGGCAGCCGTTTCCGCCGCCCTCTGCTCTGCGAGCAGCCGCTTCGCTTCTGCGCGGGCACGGCCGACGCCGATGCCCCTCCCCGTAGTGGGGGGCCTCCCTCTTCCCCGTTTCGCGGGGGCGGGAAGTCCCAGCCCCGGAGCGGAGTCAGACCCGGAGTCGGTGTCGCGAGTGCGACTCTGACTCCGCTCGCGCTCACTGGAATCGGCGGATCCCACAGTGAGCATGGTCGCAATGGAGCTGTTAGATCCGTTCCTGCTCCCATTGCGACTCCTGCTACTTCTTAGCGTGACCCGTCTCGACGGAGACGGGTCATCGTTCACCACGATCGGCGAATGACCGCCGGCCCCATCAGGGGTTGCGACAGTCATCGCCGCTCCAACTTCTTCTTCGCCAGGTTGGCTACTAGAGCCAGCCTGGCCTCCTTCTTCCTGGGTTTTATTTTTAATTTTATTATTTTCCATTTTTAGTCCCACGAGTATGTGACATTTTAAACAAGAACCCTCAATCTCCCAGGGGTTCGGGCTTCCCCTGGGGTGGCCGCTAGGGACAGGTGTACCCTCCTGCCGCTCTTTCGAGCATCCACACGCCGCGCGAGGCCCCGTAGGGCGCCCCAGCGTGTGGAGTTGGGGATTTTTATAGAGGTTGTCTCCTCGCGGTCCGGCCAATTAAGGCAAGACCCTCGGTTCTGGAGAAGCCGCGAGACGTGACCACGACACTTCCTAGCCAGAATTACGAGTTGCGGACGGGGGCGTGAGAAACGAGATGTTTCCCACGCCTGCTCGACGGCAGTGCGAGTGCACGCCGAGCCCATCCCGACTCGTCCGAAGACTCTCTCTGATGGAGCAGAGAGAGCTCGGAGAGTCTTGTCTCCGGAGATAGGGCCTCCAGAGACAACTACCACCTCAGTCGTCAGATTGTTAGCCACCGGACGATCACACCAAACGGGAAACGAAAAGTGTGATCGTCCGCTGTTGCCCGGGGTGCACCACGTGGAGGTCAATCTGAACCGCACCCCAAGTTGACCATACCTGACAATATTGCCAAAGCAACATGGTTCGAAATTAAAAAAAAAAAAAAACTGTTTCATAAATTGGCATGATCAGCTGACAGGGTCAATGTACGGAACAGCTGATTTTTGTATTGAGATTTTGACCCATGTTGCTTTAGGAAAGTTGTTAGGTACGGTAAGCTGAATCTCTCCTTTGATGTATAACCGCTTTGACAGAAACACTGTATTGTATAGGTATATTGTATTCGAATTAAATTAGGGCAGAGAAATCTTAATCTGAAAAATAAATGCATTTACTATTATAAAACAGAATCTTCAAGAAGATCTAGGACGGCGTTAGACTTTCGGTTTTTTCTGTATTGCAAAATAGCTCTTGTTCTTTGGTTTTGACCATAGACAAATCTCTTAGGCCGTCTGAGACTGCCACTATACACTAACCCTCTTATTCATAAAAAGATAAAAGCATTTTAGTTATTTGACGCATGTCAATTTAGACTGGATGTCACGTATTTACCATACAACAAACCAGAGAAGAAGACCTTCAGTAACGCTACTTAAAATGTACTGTATCTTTATGAATAAGACGGTAAGGAACTAACAATTAAATCAACCGCGACGAGAGGGATGATTGGTTCTGCCGCGTTTCGAAACTCATTAGGTTAATAGAACGCCAGAGTAATCACGACCGCTTTAGGAAGATTTTATGGTGAAGGGTGGAAGCGATGTTATAAGGGCAAGCAAAAGGAACCCCTTTCATTCATCGAGAGCAGTAGTTCCAAAGCGGACTAGGTGGAATTATGGGGGTCATAGTCACAGTCCTCTAGGTCCGGCCATAAGCCTGCCTGTCGTATGAGACTTGTTACCAAAAAATATAAGGCAGAAACAAAAACTGATCGATCATAAGTGTTCGCCCCGCCGTAAATCAATCCCGGAGCTCCGAAGTCACATTCACTGCCAACTGAACCACAACAACAAATGCTTTCATTCTACTATGTTTAAAACTTAAAACGTCCCTTATCATGTTGGTAATAAAGCATAAACTCGGCTAAACGTGGGTCCAGCTCTTGAGCTGGTGCCTCTGCCTAACCTTTTGGGGAATAAAAGCCGTGAGATTATGTTATGTTATGTTAAAATAATCGAAATAAAAAATAATCATCAATACATAGTATAAAATAAAGTCGCTTCCCGCGTCTGTCCCTATGTATGCTTATATCTTTAAAACTATGCAACAGATTTTGATGCGGTTTTCTTTAATAGATAGAGTGATTCAAGAGAAAGGTTTATAAGTATACACATGCACAAAATAGTAAAAGGTTAGGCGGTATGAATTTCGCCGGGTCGACTAGTTACCATTAAATTTAAGCTTAATAAATTACCAAACTGCCGCGTCCCTCTCTTTTATCTCACGGGCTTTAAACCACATTTTGATGGACGATCCAACTTCAATTCATTCCCTGATCAAGGTCGGTTTAACAATGTTGTGGTTAACCAACTGACAGATAAAACCGGATCGTAATTGAGATATATCCAAAGAAGATAATAGGTATATCCGCCTCCGTAGCGTAGCGCAGCCTTTGATTAGGGCACGGAAGGTCGTGGGTTTGATCCCCGCGGAAAACACTCTATTATTGATTTCTCACAAACATCACGTTGCGGTTGTTTTCAGTTGGATAGGACATTGCAGGCTGAATCACCTGATTGTCCAAAAAGTGAGATGTAACTTATTATGTAAACTCATATTCTAAGGAAGAACGAAGTTCGCCATTTCAGCTAGAATACTTTAGTTAAAGTAGAATATTAAAGGTTATATCTATAAGCTGTATACAATATCTAATCATCTTTAATATTGTTTTTTTATTATTGTTGCAGATAAAAGAACAAAGCGGACGCGAGTGGAATTTTAATATCACATAACCGAAGAACACTCAAAAGATGATAACATGACAAAAAATGTATGACGTCACAACCACAACTGGCAACATCAGTGATCCGAGCATGAGACAAGCAAAGAATCATACCGAAAACATCCAAAAATCAAAACGTGCAGAGAAATTCAATCTCTATTACCTTTTAATTATAGTCTCTTTTGTTCAAACCGTAAATTCTGATACAACCAACATGAACGCTAGAAAGAGACAAAGCCAAGACGATGACAGAGATCGCGATTACAATGTCAATTTAGATGAAACAAATTATAACAAGGAAAGCTTTGTTCATATGAATAACTTTTTTAATCACGACGCCTATAGTAACTACGATGATTATAAGAATTTTTATCTAAACCCCACAAGTCCATTGCCAGATTCTAAAGTTAAATTTAAGATTAGTAATAGGATTGTGCAGACTAGATATGGAAAGTTGCAAGGTTTTGTACTGGGAATGGATGAGCATAGATATATGAGCCCTTTGGAGGTTTTCCTTGGAGTTCCTTATGCAACACCGCCTGTTGGATCTAATAGGTAAGCAAAGGTTATCAATTTATATATTTTTTTAAGATTTATACTTTAGGGAGTAAATTTTTTTAACTAATTCGATCGAAACCTAATTGAATTGTTAACGACTTCGTTAACCACTGCATTGTCTTTGGGCGTGTAACAGAAATTTCCTTTGTTAAAGCGGCAATGGTTAACGATATTGCAAACAATACAATTACGATTCTATCGAATTTAGTTAAGAAACTTGACAGCCTGAACGGAAATGCGTAAGTAACAGTCCTTTTTTTTTAATTGAATAGATTGATCCCACATCGTATCAGTATTAATATTGTTTCTCAAATGACAATTCAATATGGCAATCTGTAGGAAAGATTTTGTAAATTTTTTTTTTAAGAAATTTGTCTGTATTTTTAATTTATCTCAAAAAAAATATTTTGTAAAAACACCAGGGTCCATCAATAATGGAACACAAAAAAAGATTTAAATTTTATTTCATTTTCTTTTTCCTTTTGAGCGAAAGGATAATTTATTTATCTGTACACAGCCCACGTGTTTTATTTTTAGCTAAAGCGATTCTTTAAAAGTTTCTTTTGCACAAAAAGTAGGAAAAGTTTCTTTTGCAATAAAAAAGATTTCTTTACAAAAAAAGGCATTTTTTTTTCTATCACATGGTTTTCTCTGCTTACGTGTTTTATTTTTAGCTAAACGATTTTTTTAAAGTTTCTTTCGCAACAAAAAAAGATTTCTTTACAAAATAAAAAGTTTTTTTTCTATTACGAGGTTGCCTCCATTTTCTGTTCTCACTAGGGAATGCCTCAAAAGTTATGTCATATTTGTAGTCAGCACTTTCGTAGTAAATCATGCAGTGTGACAAGATAATGCACTTTTTGTCCAGTTATCACAGCGAATGTTAGGTTTTTTGTTTTGTCCTTTCTCTCTTTGCATAAAAGGATTTCTTTGTCCGAAAAGAACAATGGAGTCGTTAATTTTTTATGGCGTATAAGTCTTTAGCAGAGCTATTGTTTTTCTTTTCTTGTTTTGATATAAATCTTTGAAAAATGCAAGGGTTTTTTTGGACCGGAAGTCGCAGACCCTCCACAAGGTACTTAATTCTCAGTTTATTCAGTTGATTCAAGATAGTTTTTGATTGCACCGTAGCTTAGTTGGCAGTGATGTGGACTGAGTAAGCGTGTGCACCTGGGTTTTCTATTCCCGGCGGGGCGAACACTGTTATGATAAATATCCATGTTTGTTTCCGGTCTGGGTGTAATGTTCGTCTTTGTAATGTTTCGGGCACCCTAGATACAGGTTCTCCCTAGTTAGGGTCTCCGAGTGTGATGTGTTATTATTATTATATTATTATTATTCTCACTTGCAAGGCTTTATCAGCCTATGTCACTGCGACGTTTACATATTCATAATATCGTGATCGCAATCCATTTTTTGTTACTCAGTTTACGACTTGTTAAATTCATAAACAGAGAGAGATTGGAACTAATACTTATTATCCCCTGGTCTGTTGAACTAGCCGCCTGACACCAAAATAGCGGCATGTTTAAGGTATCGAGCGCAGATCTAAGTAAATACGCCCTGCAGTACCGGGCCGAAGAATGGGACTGAGGTATCCCCTGCCTGTCGTAAGAGGCGACTAAGAGGGGACCCCGGGGTCGTTGGGTGCACGAGGCGGGGGCCTCGTGTAGTCATATAACGGCCCCGAGAAGGGCGGCGGAACGCGGTCTCCAGTTCCGTCGTCGAGCGTAGAAAGAGACATCCGCGCTCAGGGGGGACTACCACCACTTGTCTCCCCGTGAAGAGGCTACTCAGCCAATGCTGGAGGGGGTCGCGGAGCTGAACACAAAGTTCGAGAGATCTCCCGTGACCCCCTTGCCGGCGGGGTTTTAGTGGGTGCGAACCCCACATAACCCTGCGACTCCCCCCGGGGTCGCAGGGTACTCGTTAGGAGTTTCCCCGCCTAAAAAAAAAGATGTAAGTAAATTGTTAGATAATCTTTTATTTCGAGCTAAATTGGTGATTTGGATTTTTAACCGACGAAAAAACAAAAAGGAGGAGGTTCTCAATTCGTCGCGTATTTTTTTTTTTTTTTTTTTTTTTTTTTTATGTATGATCACGCATAACTTTTTACTGTGTGGACCGATTTTGATAATTCTTTTTTTAATCGACAGGGTATACCTTGAAGTTGGTCCCATAAAAATTTGGAAATAAAATTCCAACCCTAAGGGTGGAAAAATAGGGGTGACTTTATTGTTCACTCACAGATTGTATAGCCGTGTTGTGATTTACGTGAAAACTGCTAGGTATAATTATGAGTCTTTTTTATATGAATGTTAATAATCATAATCTCAGCCGATAGACGTCCACTGCTGGACATAGGCCTCCCTCACAAATCGCCTCACCGACCGGTCGTGAGGGACCCTCATCCTGTTTAGTCTTTCAACCTTCACCAGGTTGTGTGGCCACCTTGTGGGGTGGGACCACACTGTGAAGGGTGACTAGCTGAAAAAAAACTGAAAAGCAAAAAATAAAAACTTTTTATCAAAAAATTAAACCGCCGAAAAAACTGAAAAGCATTAAATAATAGGGAAACATTTTCTATTAGGCCTTAATTTACTCACTTCTTAAAGTAATTTTGGATTACCAAGAAATTTTGAGTCGGTGCCACAGAATCAACGAATAAAGATCACTAAATTACCTGAAATTCAAAGAAATAACCGAAAAACGTGTGCCGCTGCGCATCGCGCTTTACGTAGATAATGAATTTGCGTGTGTGGTGTGGCACCGACTTAAAATTTCTTGGTAATCCAAAATTACTTTAAGAAGTGAGTAAATTAAGGCCTAATAGAAAATGTTTCCCTATTATTTAATGCTTTTCAGTTTTTTCGGCGGTTTAATTTTTTGATAAAAAGTTTTTTGAAGGCTCTATTAGTGTTCGTTTCGCTAAATATTTGATTCGAAACCCCTCTCAAACTTGTCTCAATCATTTATTAATGTATGTTAGAAGTGAAACACGCTTTTAACCACTATTGAAAGGATTATTCAAAATAATTCCTTTTAATTTATGTAGGCCATGAGGAGGCGGCATAGAATACCACTAATGGGTGTCGTAAAAGACGACTTAGAGAACAGCAGAAAGAAGGGGCAGCAATCAAAAATTTTTGATTTTTTGATTTTGTTTTTTTTTTAATCAGCGACCTTTGTTAAAATTCTCGAAAAACCACACTGCGCATCGCCAACCTGCCTACTAAGCGTGGCTATTACGGCAGACTTCACTAACAATATTGTTTACTTTTGGCAACCTTTGGGGGATGTCCCTGTGTCATAAACTGCAGAAGCTAACTCACAATTTATAAAAAGTTTTGTTAGTTTTACATAAAAAAATTACAGTACTTTCTATGTATCACGACACAAAACATCTTTTGTTTCGCTGAATTGTAAGAATAGATAACTTCTTGACCTCTCACTCATAAGCATCGCAGCGACTAGTTTTTGGCGCTAATTCAAAATAAGATGTTTTTGTTATATACTACACTAGCCGATTCGGTTTACATGTACCCCTTCTTTTGAATCTCTCTCTCTGTATCTTTAAAAAAAACGCATTAACATCCGTTGCATTGTTTTAAAGATCTAATCATAAGTACAGACAGACAACTGACGACTTCAATACATAGTATAATACTAAGTTGTTCCCACGTCTGTCCCTATGGTATGCTTATTAAATATCTTTAAAACAATGCAACGAATTCTTAAAAAGATAGAGTGATTCAAGAAGAAGGTTATATGTAATGCACATGCACAATATAGTAATAAGTTGAATGTTGAAATAGTGGCGGTATAAAGTTCTCCGGGTCGACTAGTTGTTTTTTAATAAGTAAATGCGAAATGATGAGTAAATAAAAATTAAAAAAATTACAAGACTGATCGGTGTGGATCTCTAGTGCAGGCCTATGTTCAACACTTTACGGGTTTCAACAAAGATTATAATTTACATTGTTATTTATATACAATTATACATTTAAAAATTTGACATTGTTTACATAGTACTTAAATAATTAAGTAACTACTTATTATTTTTTATATAATTTTTGTACAATATTTTGACGATCACATTATACTTTGACATTTTATTATACAACTTTGTATGTAATATGAATATGATAGTGTGAAATAAATGAATCTAATCTAATCTAATCTAATTGCTACAGCTAATTTTTTAAATATGATTTCCTTGTCTACAGGTTTAGTCCAACGCGTACACCGTCACCCTGGGATGGAGTGAGGGTCTCAAACCGCCCGGGTCCAGTTTGTCCCCAAAAACTACCAAATTTAAAAGACGAGAAGGTTTTGTTGGAAAAAATGCCTAAAGGCCGTATAGAATATTTAAAAAGACTGATACCCTACCTTAAGAATCAGAGCGAGGATTGTTTGTATTTAAATGTGTTTGCACCTTTACAAAGTGAGTACTTTAGAGAATTTTATTTATTTTGAGTTTATTTTATATCGAAGTATTTGGTGGGCACCCTGAACTACCTCGCCTCTCGTAGTATAGGATACTTTACCAAATACGGTTTCAATGCAAATTAGATTAGTCTAATTGACATTCAATAAGTGATATCTTGTATCCTATATTGATTAAATCAAATTTGACTTTTGACTTTGAATATAAAAAAATAAAGCCTTATGTCCTTTGGTAACGCATCACGCGTGAACGGCTGGACCGATTTCGCTTATTCGTTTGTTATTGCAAGGAGAAGGTTTTTAGGAAAAAATAAAAAAAAAGATGTCACAAAAGATTTTTTTTAAGAACTTGAGTAACTTTTTGTCGTTTGGATGGAATTTCTGTAGAATTCGCTAGTTTATTCATAAGTCACTTTACTTTTATGATAAACTGTGTTTTTTTTTTCTCAGTGGACGAGACCAAAATAGCATTACCGGTACTAGTATACATTCATGGGGAAAGCTACTCGCTTGGTTCAGGCAGTCCATACGATGGTGGTGCTTTAGCTAGCTACGCTGATCTCATTGTTGTCACTTTGAACTACCGACTGGGGATTCTGGGTAAGTCCATTCAATCCATACGAATATTATAAAAAGACATAGACATAGACAAAAATTTATTCACACGAACAATACAGGTATATAGGAAAAACAAAAGAAATACAAAATAAAGATAAAATATATCTATTAGTATAACATGTATTGTGCATGTGGAAAGGCTCCGACTCAGCATGTGCTGCAAGAAATGCAACGCTGATCATTCTGCCAGAACCTATGAAATAAATGAGAAGTAACACTGTCTGTCTGTCTCGTTTCCACGCTAAGACTGACTACAGAAACGATTTACATAAAATTTGGTTCAGATATCTTCTTCCATGAATGACAGGGTAGCAAAAGCTTTTTTTTTTAAGTTTTTAATCATCATCTTATAAGGAAATCTTTATCAAAGAATGGCAGACTTTGAAAAACGTCTCACGTTGGGCATTTTTCTTCTGCCACTTCACTAGGCTAATTATTTTGTGATTTCTTTGATTAATATTTTACACCATGTGTTTTTCTTGAAATATTCCATAATTATATTAGGCTATGATGCATTATAATAGCACGTGCCTCGTTAAATCATTCCGTTATATGTACTTTAAAGATGACAAGTAAAATTTTAGCCTGCGTACAGATTTGAATTGCAACAAAAGCCTTTTGAATCGCTACGCCCGGCTACGAGCGTAGGCTACGCTCCGTACGTAGCTACGTAGCACTACGGTTGCTACGCAAAGTTATGACTGCGCCAAGCCGAGCTTTTCGTTCCAGAACAAAAGTTGTGCAAGGAAATATTTTCTGTATTTCGTAATTTAGAGAGTATTTACACGTCTTCTATATTACTTTCTTGTATTATTTACTAGCTATTGAAGCTTTTAGGGTTCGTAGTTTGTATATGGTTGTAACTTTTCAAGTTATAAAGAAATTTTGTAAATTTACCGTATTATTCATAAATATACAGTAGATTTTAAGTAGCACTACTGGAGGCCTACTTCTCTAGTTTGTTGTATGGTAAATACGTGACATCCAGTCTAAATTGACATACGTAAAATAACTAAAATGCTCTTTAACTTTTTATGAATAACAGGGTTAACGTATACGGAGTCCTGAACTTTATATACTCTTCAATAAATACCTAAGCCCCATTACTTTTCTATTTATTTATTACTATCTTTATTTACTTTGGCCTAATTGCCTTGACAAGTTTCAAAAAAAGGTGGCTTGATTATCGCAGTGGCTCTTGGAGTTTTTCAACGAAGGACGCAGCTGCTCTTTTTGCGAATGTTCCCTTAGAAGCCTTTTACGACACCCATAGGAGTAGATGGGGAGGTTCTATTCTGTTCTGCCACCATACTGCAAAGCGTTACTAGCTCAAAAATAAAAATCTTTACACAGGTTTCCTTAACGCAAACCCGACACCTCACCTCAAGGCCAGGGTTGCCAACTACGGCCTCATGGACCAGATAGCAGCCCTGCACTGGGTTCAGCAGAACATTGCCCTATTCGGTGGTGACCCTACGAATATCACCCTTATGGGACACGGGTCTGGTGCTGCTTGTATAAACTTTCTGATGATTTCACCTACTGTTATGCCTGGTAAGTATTTTTGTGCTGTTATTTTGTTTTTTGGCTAGACATTAGAGTTAGCAGAGAAACCTGATCCCTCTTATTTAGAAACTCAAATACTGCAAAGAAATATGACCCCTCCTGGTGTAGCATCAACACTTAACATTAACGTGATTGGACAAAATATCGATACCGTTGTGGTAGGTACTAAACCAAAGAGGTCAGGTTGCTTTGCAATATTTAAGTTTTAAATCAAGAGGGCTCAGATTTCTCTGCTCTAGACGGTAATAATCCAGCTAACATCTTTCATTAGATTTTTAGCAATAAGTTTTTTTTTTTTCTCCAACAGGTCTATTCCATAGAGCAATACTTCTCTCAGGTTCCGCTCTTAGCTCTTGGGCTATAGTTGATGACCCAGTCTCATACTCAATCAAACTAGCGAAGCACATGAACTGCTCAATACCAGAAGACTTGGCGAAAGACCACGAAGTGATAGTAGACTGTTTAAGAGATGCAACAATAGAAGAATTACTCTCCATAGAAATAAGTGCACCGAATTTTCTAACAGCTTTCGGGCCGTCGGTAGATGGCGTTGTTATAAAGACGGATTTTGCAAAAGATTTCCTTACAAGTTATCCAACTGGGGACTTTCCGAGTTTTGGTCCATTGAACAATATGAACCAGGGCTACGTTCATAAGAAAAGAAGTGATAGTGGAAGGAGATTGTTCCAGAATAAATACGATTTGCTGTTCGGTGTGGTCACTAGTGAGGCGCTCTGGACCTTTTCTGCTAGTGATGTGCAGAATGGTATTGAACCTGATAAAAAGGATCGGATGTTGAGGTGGGGATTTTTTTTATTACCATCTCAGCTGGAAAACGTCCACTGCTAAACATATGCCTCCCCAAATAGCCTACTGAATAGTCTTTAGCGACCCTCATCTAGTGTAGGAGTACTCAACCTTTACAACTTGTGTGGGGTCTGCCTTCTCGGCAGGGCGAACATTGTTATGATGAATATCGATGTTTGTTGCCGGTCTGGGTGTAATGTTTGTCTCTGTATATGTTTCGGGCTCCCTAGATACAGGTTCTACCTAGTTAGGGGCTCTGAGTGTGATGAGGGCGTTATTATTATTATTATTTATAAATCGAATATCTAAGTAAAAACAAAAATGTGTAAGTACAGTAAAAACTCAAAAAGGAAAAAGTACAACATAGATTAATATTAAGGATAAAAACTTTTCTGTAATAGGTAAGATTGATTCATATAATGGAACAAGAACTTACATAAAGTCGGAAAGTCAGGAAATTTGGTGAAACTTTCCCAACTTCCTATAATATCTTCGTTCTTTGGAAATCACTCCAAAATACTTTCAGTTCTGGAGAGGATATTATCCAGAACTTGTCAATCTATTATCTCTTGACTGCCCCGTGGCTCAGTTGGCAGTGATGTGGACTGAGTAAGCGTGTGCACTCGGGTTCGATTCCTGGGCGGGGCGAATATTGATATGATGAATATCGATGTTTGTTTCCGGTCTGGGTGTGATGTTCGTCTCTGTGTGTGTTTCGGGCACCCTAGATACAGGTTCTTCCTAGTTAGGGGCTCTGAGTGTGATGTGTTATTATATATGTTATTAATTGAACTGAAACAGCCTGAGTTTAGAGCGGAGAACGATTTAAAGTTTTATATGTCATTTTTGAGTGCTACTCTGAACTTCGACTCGCCAGTAAATGTCAGCCTGAGTGTTATTGTATGTCTTCACAGGTTCTACCTAGTTTCTATAGATTTATAAAATGATGTACTAATTTTGTTGAAACTTTCAGAACTTACGTTCGCAACGCCTACACCTACCATCTCAGCGAGATCTTCTACACGATCATCAACGAGTACACAGATTGGGAAAGAACGGTAGAGGTTTGTTTATATATTAAAAAAAAAAAACAAGATTAAAGAGTCTGTTTTACCCATACAACCTTAAGAAAAACTTTACAATATACTTATTCATAGTGCCAATTTAACAGCTACACAACAACTTATTTTACTTTAATGATTCGGTTTTTGTGTCCGTTTTTAATATCAAAGTATAATTATGTAGGTATTTTCTTTAATTTTGTAGATGTGTTTTATACATGCATTTTTTTATCAATCTACAGTAACTCTTTAGGTATCTTTGCCGTTTGACATCTTTTCTTTATCTTTAAAGTTTAACGTAAGAATATTCTAATTATATTTTTTTCTTTATGAAAGTAATATAATTTACTCAAGGTTTTTAAAACCACGTAGTATAAAAAAGTGATAAAAAAATTATCTCGAAAAATGCCCACACATCAACAAAGATGCGTTTTAATCAATACATAGTATAAATTAAAGTCGCTTCCCGCGTCTGTCCCTATGTATGCTTAAATCTTTAAAACTACGGAACGGATTTTGATGAGGTTTTTTTTAATAGATAGAGAGATTAAAGAGGAAGGTTTATAAGTATAATTCATGCACATTATACTAATAAGTTAGGCGGTACGAAATTCGGCGGGTCGTCTAGTTAGATATAAAAAAAAATAATTATAAACAGTTCCACTCGATACATTTTAAAGACTAAGAGAAATTTCTTAAAACAAAATGAAGTCATTGTCATTGTCAAAAGTGGCTCTTAATTATGCGAAGAGCCTAAATAAATAACTTTGACATTTTCATCACTAACGGTGTCGGTAGGACAGGCTCCTTAAATTGTGACAGTAAAGGATGTCAGTGACCTCCGCCTTTTGTGTTGAAACTAGTGCTGTTTTGTTGGATTTTCAACTTTAAAATCACTATAATTGGTGCTAGTAGACCCGGCGAACTTCGTACCTTCTAATCTAATACTATTTCTTACATGTGTTGTATTTATAAACCTTCCTCTTGAATCACTCTATCTATTAAAAAAACGCATCAAAATCAGTTGTGTAGTTTTAAACATTTAAGCATACATAAGGACAAACGCGGAAAGCGACTTTATTTTTATACTATGTATTGATGATAGTTTGAAAAACAGTTGTTTTCATAAAAAAGTTTTTTTTTCCGAAAAAACAGAGTTAATACTGTTTGTTACAGGATTGCAAAATTAATTTAATTAAATCAAAATTCAATGAACTGATTCAAGAATTTTTATAAAATTTTATACGAACCTTTGTATGTAAAGCGCGTTTTTCATCGTTTTTTTGAGAGCTAAATATTATTTACTAGTCGACCCGGCGAACTTCGTACCGCCTAACCTATTACTATTCTGTGCATGTATTTTACTTATAAACCTTCCTCTTGAATCACTCTATATATTAAAAAAAACGCATAAAAATCCGTTGCTTGGTTTAAAAGATTAAAGCATATATAGGGACAGACGCGGGAAGCGACTTTATTTTATACTATGTATTGATTTGATTTCAATACAACGGAACGTACTTGTTTTATCATTTTCTATTACGATATCATATAAAAATATTTTTAGTAAAACTTTTTTTATGCATGCAAAATTCTTTCATACTATACTCAATAATATTGAATACCATTCATCGAGTTTATTTATACAATGCCACTATAATTTACGGCCACGTTTGCAATATTACTTTCCATCTACTTTGCGTTTTTTTTTTGTTTTGACTTTTTGCTCTAGAGGACGAAAAGCGTTATTGGAAATGTGGCCATAATAGAGCCTCTTGGTTGTAATTGTTGCCTATTCTTGACAGGCAAAAGAACAAAGTCCTTACTACCAAGTCTTTAGTTATATAAATTTGAGATATTATTTTAAAATCATCCTTATTATTTAACAACAAAATATTTAATGTAATTCCATATTAGACACCAAAATAATGGCCTA
The DNA here is from genome assembly GCA_951802225.1 of Euspilapteryx auroguttella. Lineage (NCBI taxonomy): Eukaryota > Metazoa > Arthropoda > Insecta > Lepidoptera > Gracillariidae > Euspilapteryx > Euspilapteryx auroguttella. The sequence goes on from OX637643.1 coordinate 14,693,720, forward strand.
CCAAATAATGACGAGATCATTAATCTCAGTTCCATAGTGATTATTACAAAGCGGATTCAGTAATGAACATAATGACTTTGTTAGCTCCAGATCAAAGATACACATTTGGGAAAATCAATATTAGGTACAGAAGTAATTTGGTTTAATAATGTTTTATTGTTATATATGTCGTAGTAAGATTTGATAATTAGATTTTTTGCAAAAAAAACTAGGGATTTTGCGAAAACCCGGATAAATTGATGTAAGCATTACTTTTTTTTTAATCATCCTGACGTAAAGCAGTTTTTTTGCAAAAACTACTCTACTAGTTACGTCAGGATGATTGAGAAAAAGTAATGCTTATATCAAATTATCCGTGTTTTCGCAAAATCCCTTGGTTTTTTGCAAAAAAACTAATTATCAAGTCTTACTACCACTTAAACAATACATTATACATGATTACTTTTTATCGTAAAGGAAAATTTAACACACGGTAGGCGTAAAATAGTGAACCGTGCTCACTTGAGGTACTTCGAAAGTAGGTATTTGTAAAAAAAATAAAAACAATGTGTATCATCAGATCAATGACCTACGGTGGCTTAGCTGGTGCCAAACGAGTCAGGGGACGGAGGGCAATGCGTGGGGGGAGAACAAGGGGTTCATCTGCCTTACATACCTTTTTTTTTCAATTTAAAGTTTTAAAAAAAAAACGTCAAAAAAAAAAAGAAGTTATTTATCATGTATAGACTTACCCTCTTATTCATAAAGATACAGTAGATTTTAAGTAGCGTTACTGGAGGTCTACTTCTCTGGTTTGTTGTATGGTAAATACGTGACATCCAGTCTAAATTGACATACGTCAAATAACTAAAATGTTCTTTAACTTTTTATGAATAAGACGGTTAGTCCTGACAGTTTTTCTATTATAAATTCGGATTATAAATTTTATTCAAAGCAGTTAAGCAAGACAGACAGACATAATTACTTTAGCATTTAAAATATTAGTATAGATTGCTGTTTACTTTGGGCTACACGTCCACAAAAATTGCCTTTATTAAAGCGGCGATTATTAAGAGGAATAGAACAGCTAAAGTTCGCGAAAATTTTAATTTCTTCGAAACTATGGCAAATAACAAAAATGCGAAACAGTATTCCACTAGATAATGCAGCCTAATATTTTTAGGTATAGCTTTTAGGTTAAAGATCAAAGAAAGCTACTGATTGTTGCCAAAAGTGGCCGTTTTTAGCAACAATCAGTAGCTTTATCTGGTCTTTAACCTAAAATCTATACAACTGGAATACTGTTTCGCAGTTTTGATATTTGCCTCAGTTTAGAAGAAATTATTTTTTTTCGCGGGTGGCGCTACTTTGGCTGTGTTATGCCTCTTAAGGAAGTCGCGTTTAGTTAGTCGAAGTCGAAATACCCCCCTGATCTAAGCTAAGTGTCTTAATTAAATTTCAGAGTCCAATAAACACAAGAGACGCGACAGTAGCCTGTCTATCAGACGCACAGTATGTGGCACCATTAGTCCAAAGTGGGGACTTATTGAGTGGTGGAGCGAAACCGGTGCCAAGTGATGAGGAAGGTCCTAGAAGACCAACTGCGACATACTTCTATGTGTTCGATTATCAGACGAGAGATGGGTTTTATTCGCAGGTTAGTTTTGTTCTTGTTTTCTTTGATATGGTAACTATGTCTTTGTCTTTGTCTATGTCTACTATGTCTATATCTATGTCTACCATGTCTATGCCTATGTTTTCTTTGCGCCCGAAGACCTGCAGAATAGGCAGAGCCGACATTAGTCCTGGGCTTCTTTCTTGACACAAATCTTTGGAAATACTTACAAAATTATGTGGCAACACGTGGGGCACTAGCTCGAAAAACAGATGTCACTGGGGCCGAAAATTATAGAGCAGAGTAGGCTGCATGACTCGAACATGGTGGTCAAAAGAGCTGGTGATGTTTGTGGGAGTATACGAGGTTGAAAGTCACTCAAGACGGGTCAGTACAGCGATTCGTGGGGGAGGCCATGTCCAGCAGTGGCAATCGTTTGACTGAAATAATGATGATGATATTATTGCTTTCTTCACTTATTCTAGCAGCCGTTTTACTTAATTTTGAAATTAAGTAAGAAAAAAATGAAACGGCTGGAAAATTGGGCTCTGAGTGTGATGTAAATTATTCAAATCTTCAATCTTCAAAAGTTCATCGACTGTGAAAATTTAAGTCAAATATTGGCATAAGGTTGCTTTGCCACTTTGCCAGTGAGAGTAAAGCTATCTAATATTACCATAAATTACCATTAAAAATTCACAAAGCGATTCATTATGTCAAATAATATTACAAAAAAAAAGTTTCACTTTTGGCGAAAGCAAAAGGTCAAAATTGTGACCAGTTTACATGAGTTATTTACTCAGTGGGACCTGAGACACGCCAAGTGACGACGTGGGCGCCCCAGAAAACCATGGAGGGACGTTCATCCCTCATAAATTAATCACTAAGCGTACGACAGGGCTAGATGGGAATCCGCTCAGGACAGGGAAGTCTGGAAAAACGGGGAAAGAGGCCTTCGCCCAACAGTGGGACAGTTTAGGAGAGATAACGTAACATAATCTCGCGCCCATTTTTCCTGAAGGATAAGAGGCAGAGGCACCAGCTCATAGACTGAGCCAACGAGAGGCATCAGTGCATCAAGCTGAGGTACTATTACTGCTCCGTGGCTCATTTGGCAGTGATGTGGACTGAGTAAGCGTGTGCGGGACAAATATATTGATATGATGAATATCGATGTATGTTTCCTGTCTAGGTTCCTGTTTAGGTAGGTTAATATTCGTCTCTGTATATGTTTCGGGCACTCTAGATACAGATTCTACCTAGTTAGGGGCTCTGAGTGTGATGTGTTATTATTACGGCCACATTTGCAATATTGCTTTGCATCTTCTTTTCGTTTTTTTGTATTGACTTTGACACTCTATAGGAATAAAAGCAATGTTGCAAATGTGGCCGTAATAGGCCTTCTGGACCCACGTTTGGCCGAGTTTATGTTTATACCATCGTGACAAAGGGCCTGCTTGTCGGCGAGAAATAAAAATAAGCATAAATATTTTTTTATTTCATTTTTTTTTTTTCAGCGCCTAGGATCAGTCCATGGGGAAGAGATGCCATACATATTTGGAGCGCCTCTAGTCGATGGGTTTGGGCATTTTCCTCAAAACTATACGAAATCTGAAGTTGCCCTTTCAGAGTCTATGATGATGTTTGTGGCAAACTTTGCTAAGACTGGGTAAGTAGTATTGTTTTGTAGTATTTTAGACCTATACGGGTCGGCTTTACCACAAAAAGAGTTAAACAAGGTCTAAATCACTAGACTAGGTTTAAATCACTATTTCGTCAACCAAATTGGTGACCGGTCTAACTTTTTGTGGTAAGGGGGATAGATTTTTGATCAATTAGTACTTTAAAAACAGCAAAAAGTAAGAGATAGCTGCTAAATAAAGGACGCTTCCACCCTTCTTTCCGAAGTTCCCACTGTCACCTTTTACGTCACTGATGAAAGGACATTAAGATGATGGTACAGATATCTCTATTTAAGCTGAGAATTGCATTTGTGTGAGTGTGCACACCGATAGTGTAGAGTGGCAATCGGCTTGAGGCGCGTTGCATTCCGCGCATGGTTTAAACTGGTTTAAACTGCCGCTCACACAAATGCAATTCTCAGCTTTAGTTGAGAGATCTGGTAAGACCCTATTCTATGTTTTTCACCACACGGCGAAAATTAAATACTACAATACCTTAAGACGATATACGAGAAATAAATAAAACCACCGAGGAACAAAGGATGTCCTTTTCCCTCAAACATACTGTGGGAAAAGGACAGTCATATATCAGTCGCCCACATCGGTTACTCCATTTTATTGGAAAAAGTAATGAATGTTAAACATCTTTTTAATTATTACTTTGAAATCAAATTTGAATTACCAGAATTTGATATACTTTATTAACATTATTTCTATGTAGTTTCAACAAAAACTATTAAGTAATTTCGAAGCTATTCCCGTTTTTTGGAATGGTTATCTTTGACGAAATAATGTATCGAGGTTTTTTGATTCCACTAGTGATTCTCAATTATAAGAGATATATATCCTCAAGAACGTTATATTAAAATTCCAGATCCTAACCTCTTATAGATTAAGAGAATTACTTGATTTAAAAAACCTTCAAAACTCATATAGCGTCTTAAATATAGATATTTAGGTAACCGGTATTGCGTGAGGCAAGGAAGTTCAGGGTCATACCCTTTTACCCCCTCGCGGGGTGTGGCAAACCAATGAGAACCGAACATTCCACAGGAGGACCACAGATTAGGCCAAATTTGGCTCAATTGACAGTTGTCTTCATGCCAAAAATTATTCATTGTCCAGGAGGACACAAAGTGTTAAAAATAAAAGAAGGATATTTTTAACTTAGGAAGTTTAATCAAGATGCTCACAGCTTAAGCCGATTAGTGTGAATGAATTAAATACTAATATGAAGGTTTTGATGCGGGGGTAGCGCCCTCCGCGTCTGTATCGTCCCTCGGACCTCCGGGCTGTGTTAATCGATGGTTAAGGCGTTAACATTGATTTAGCGCAATACTTACATAACAATCTATCGAGACAAAGTTTTGGCCCTGTGTCTTTATATTTTAGTCAGAATTGCTCAACATTTACTTCTCATGGGGGTTGAAACGACCTTCTGTCTATGTGTGTCATCGTCTATTTTTGTTCGCTAAAGCGAAATCCCCCTTATGTTGTTCGTAATAAGAACTAAGGATACAATGTTGAAAACGGGGAAAATATGATTCAGCATGGATCCGATTGTGTTACGAATTCGAGAGGGTTGACTGATATATGATCATTTTCTGAATTTTGCTTACTGTATAAGACTTTTCTTTTGTATTAACTGTATTGTATGGGGAAATCAGATTTATATTATTGACAGGAAGGAAAGTTAGAATGATAAATCGTTTTATTGATCAACGAGCTATCCCGGCTTACTTCGTTACGCCATAGATACTTCTACAGATTGGCTCGATAGACTTTGTTCTTTTGACTGCCCAGAATGGAATAAAAACAAATAACAACAACAAACCAACTGTCAAAATATGTAAACAACAGAAAAAATATTGCACCTTGGGTTACAATATTTGAGTTTAAGTAAGGATCCCTAATTTTTTTGAAAATCTAATATAGTCTTTGTCACTCGGAAAAAGTGTAGCTTCCTACCAGTGAAAGAATTTTTTAAATCGGTTCAGTATTTCCGGAGCCTATTCGTTACAAACAAACAAATCTTTCCTCTTTATAATATTGGTATAGATGAATAAATTTCCATGAAGATAGGTAGCAAACTAGCAAACATTCAATCCAAGTGACTAAATTTTTCCTCCTTGTGATAAAAGTAAATTACAGTTTCCGAAAAACAGACAAGACTATACTTTATAGTATGATTCATAGTACAGTGGCGGACTAGGAGGCCGTAACAGATTTGTCTATGGTTTCGTCAACCCTAGACTGTATTACCTAAGAATAAGAGAGCTATTTTGCAATACAGAAACACCGGAAGTGTTACGCCGACCGTGTCCGCCACTGTACAATACTTCAGCTTTTGTACTCTGCGATTTTTAATAGCAATTCTGCCTGATTTTAATGCAATACCACAAGCTACATAACAGCCATTACAAAGTTGTCAGTTACAAATGTGTTCTCTAGGCATAAAGCACAGTATAATTTTTTTTATATACCAGGAATCCAAATGACATAAGCCGTCAGGACGCACCCCTTCCAGCTTCAAGAGAAAAAAACAAATTCCGAGGAATAGTGTGGGAAGAATACGACTCTACTCATCAGAAGTATTTGGAAATAGGTCAGTATCGGTGTTCAAGTCAACATTATTATAACCGACAGTTAGTAAGTTGTCTACTATAATCATAGTACAGCAGTGGTAGTATGACGGACAATTTGTCGAATTTGTCGTATCTATCTGTCACTTTTGTCGATCATCTCCATACATTTTCCCGCATTTAAATGTCAAAAGCGATCAAAAGTGACAGTTAGATTCGACAAATAGTCCGTCGTGCTGCGGGGGCAGCAGTGGTAACATGACGAAAATTTGTCGACTTTGTCGTATCTATCTGTCACTTTTTGTCGATTATTATTTGTTATTATTATTTTAATTTAATGGACTTGACTCCACTTCTGTGGAGTATTTTGCCAATGTCAAGTTCACAAATTAGTTAAAAGGGTGGGCTTAAAGCCCGGCAACGTTGTACGGTTATTATAAGTTTATTGGATTATTGTTTTAAAGCCCGCTAACTAAACACGTGGTTTCGGAACCAACGTTAAAACAATAATCCTGTCGATCATCTCCATACATTTTCCAGCATTGAAATGTCAAAAGCGATTAAAAGTGACAGTTAGATTCGACAAATGGTCCGTCGTGCTGCGGGGGCAGGACGATAGTTTAGGAGGGCGTAACATTTCTAAATAGCTCTTGTTCTTTAGTATTATAGTCTAGGGCGCACGAGACCATAGACAAAAGTGTTAAGCCGTCGTAGACCGCCACAGCACGTGATGTCAATACAAAGGCCCATTGATCGCCATATCATTCGGTTCTATACAATTTTTATCCAGTTACCTCCCGCAACCTTAACCAGATAGTTCGTCGTCCTTGTGGGGGGTCTGCCTACTGTGCAGTGCGCATTTCCCACTCTAGAACTTTTCTCCTTTCAGTCTGTTCTTCGAGATTTGTGCCTAGGCCACTTTAGCGTTGTAATAAGTTCTTCTGCGGATCTATAATAAGGTTGTCGATCAAGCATGTTTTCTATCTTTCGTTTTTCGATAACTAATAAGATCGTTTTTTTTTACGGTTTGGAGCGATAAGGCGACATATTAAGGAGGAAGAAAACTTAGTATATTATTAGCGTGAAGGCAAAAATATTCTTCGCAAACATGTTTACATCTTGTGTGAACATCCACATAACATGCCAACTTATTTTCCGATCGGTTATTAAATTGCCTTGTTAAGTGGCAAAAAGAGTAATAAAAACGATTGGTATTTAATATAAGAAAGAGACAACAAACGAAGGCAATATGATAAAAGTCCGATTCGAAATACAGAATGCGATTATATAAGAGAAATTGTTTTTAAATGTACAAACTTGGGCCATTAGGGAAGTTTTTAACTAAAACCGTACAAAGTTCGGCGTTAACGATACTGAGCTGCATAATGTTAAAATGAACATCTTGAGAAGAAAGTTCTGTTATTTTTCGTTTCATTTCATTTCCGTTTGAAACTGAGGAAGAAATCTGCCTACTTACCGTCGTCCACCTTCCGTCTTGACGTTATGTATATTTCGTAGGAAGATTTTATAATTAGTGTTTTGTCAGGATAATTGAAAGAAAGTAATCCTTATTTCAAATTATGCGAGTTTTCGCAAAAGACCTATTTTTTTTGCAAAAAAACTAATTATCAAACCTTTCTGCGACATATAATTATTATAGATTATATGGAGCCAAAATTTGAACACTTCATTTGTTACAGGTATGAAACCAAAACTAAAAAATCACTATCGAGCTCATCAGCTGTCAGTCTGGCTCCGTTTAGTACCAGAGCTACATAGAGCAGGCATGGAAGACCTCTCGGGACGCCATAACTTATTCAAAAACCATAACGAGCAAGAACTATACGAGGGCATCGTCAGACCAGACCCACTGTCCCGCTCCACTGAAGCCGATAGAAGAAACAACGGGTCAACATTCCTGGACAGCGCTTTGACCACAGTCGACACAATCCTAGCAACATGCGTAACAATGCTGCCAAATAGCAGAGACATCCAAAACGTAAACGCTACTGACAGCACCTTAACTCATCTTGAAGCGGCAGGGTATGCAGCTTACTCGACTGCTTTAAGTGTTACAATAGCTATAGGTTGTTCTCTACTTATATTGAACGTTCTGATATTCGCCGGAGTGTACTATCAAAGGGACAAATCAAGGTCGCGAACGAAATCCCAACAGAGATTCAACGAGAAGCACTTTGAGACTATATCGGGAAAGCACTCCCATTATCATATCGATCCAACACACGCTCCAAGCTTAGTAGTTGATGTAGAAAAACATAATAGAAAGAAGCACATGGGTAGTGATTCGCATCTAGCGAACGTTAATTTCAAAGGCCCGCTAGATGGGACCAAGTCGCCTCCAAGTCCTAACTTGAGCGTTGATAATATAATGCTACCGGCGAAATTAGGAAGTCGTAGCAGTTCCTTTAGACTTCCTCCGAATGTGAGCTATTCGCAAATAGCAGGGTCGTATCCCTCGAAGAATCAGTTTAGTCCACAAATGCATGAGTATAGGAAGTATCCTCCGAACGGTTCTGTTACTCCGATGGAGGAAGGTTTTCCTCACGCGACATTGAGGAGGGGTAAACCTCTTCATACTAATCTTCCTCAAGCGGCCATTGACGAAATGAGGGTTTGACATTCGTATTCTTTAGAATATAAGGATTTAGAATGAGGGTCTAACTCTACTTGTAAATATTGTAAATAATTTCACTTTTGCGTTTTCTAGTTCAAATGTTACTGATCTAATTTTAAAAGTTGTTTAATAATGTCGAATTAAAAAATCAATTGTACTTATCTAGAGTTGTTTTATTTGTGAAGGCAAAAAAAGTTGTTGATTGCCAATGCTAATGCGATGGCGATACGTATACGTATTGGGCACATTTACTAGACTTTCTTAAACAATCTCTCAATAATCGTTACAAAGATATGTAGATTTATTGTACTGGCTGAAACGTCGGAACTTTTTACCCTAAGTACTAACCGTATTATTCATAAAGATACGGTTAGTACTTAGGTTAGTAGTAATGATACGGTTTTAAGGTGCTTTACTGAGAAGGTCTACATAAATCATAAATCATAAATTTTATTGCAAATAAATTAAATATAAATTTTACTTTTCGGGTTCGAAGTAAGAAAAATACGTGACATCCAGTCTAAATTAACATACGTCAAATAAATAAATGAGCTTTGAGTTTTTATGAATAACAGTTTAGGTTATGTTTATCAGAACGAATGTTAAATTCTGGTAGTGAAAAAATGATTTAAATCAATCAAGAAGTTTCGGAAACTATTCGATAAAAAAAAAACAGTTAAATCTATCCTGTTTATAAATATGTGTTGATAAGTTTCCTCTTTATTATATTGGTATAGATAAGTAATTTTCTAGTAAATTTTAATATTGTAAAGCCAGTTTTTATGTCTAACAAAAGCTAAAAAAAAAAGAGTTAAAATTTTCCAATACACGTAAGTATTTTTATTTTTCCCTTCACAAAGAGAGGCACGTGTAAGTTCAATGAACTAAAAGAAATACGAGAGAGCAAAGTAAGGTAACACATAAAAATAAAATCTGCATACGTAAGCTGAAAGAAATTCGAGTTGAAAATGCTAAAACCAACATTATTAAGGTTTCAATAAACTGGGATAGAACATTAATACTTTAAGACTTACCTTCTTATTTATAAAAAGTTAAAGAGCATTTTAGTTATTTGACGTATGTCAATTTAGACTGGATGTCACGTATTTACCATACAACAAACCAGCAAAGTAGACCTCCAGTAACGCTACTTAAAATCTACTGTATCTTTATGAATAAGACGGCTTGTCTTTTGGGTTTGTGGTGGCGGCAAAATAACATAATTGCTGTAGACGCTGAGAAGGCAGATTGGCGAATAATAAATAACACATTACACTCAGAGCCCCTAACTAGGAAGAACCTGTATCTAGGGTGCCCGAAACATATACTGAGATGAACATTACACCCAGACCGGAAACAAATATCGATATTCATCATACCAATGTTCGCCCCGACGGGAATCGAACCCAGGTGCACACGCTTACTCAGTCCACATCACTGCCAACTGAGCCACGGAGCAGTCAAGATGTCAGCCGGCCTATCTGCAGCCTTTGACGTCGTAAAAGGCGACTAAGGGTCTGAACGACGGGCAGCGGCATTCTTCGTTGAAATACTGGAAGTCGATGATTGCGTATTAGATTTAGTAAGTATAAAAACTATAAAAGGATACTTTTTTTTAGAAAACAAAATTGAAAAATAATCAACCATGCTCACTTGAGGAAATCGAAAGTTTTTGTGTTAAAAAAAACTAAAAACGATGTGTAGTATCAGAGCAATGAGCTACGATGGCTTAGCTAGTGCCAGACGACTTAGGGAGTGGAGGGCAATGCGCAGAAGGGTGAAAAAGGACTCCATCGCCCTTAATAAGTTTTTAATTTATTTTGAAATAAAAAAAAACAAAAAAAAAAAAATAAGAGCCGAAACTACTGGGTGTAGCGGGCTGAAATTTTGCATGTAGGTTCCTTAGGGAGTGTAGGTGAGCACTAAGAAGGGATTTCGGAAAACGGGATTTTTGTGTTGATGAGGAATCTGCGCGGGAAAAACCGCGGGGCAGCCTCTAGTCAATAATATAAAACTGTTCCGTTACTGACTGACTGACTGACTGACAGACAACGCAGAGCCGAAACTACTGGGCGTAGAAAGCTGAAAATTGGCACGTGGGTTCCTTGGGGAGTGTAGGTGCGCACTAAGAAGGGATTTCCCGAAATACCCACGGGAACGGGAAAAAACGGGATTTTTGTGTTTATGAGAAATCTGCGCGGGAAAAACCGCGGGGCAGCCTCTAGTCATATACAGGGTGGCCCATAAGTCCCTTGAATTGTAAAAAAAATCATTAAAAAAAACTAATTACAATATGAAAAAGGTTTTTATTTTGAAGTAATCTCAATAAAATGGGAATTATTTTTTGAAAATTACATCGTCTAAATGTAATCCGTTACGATCGCGGCACTCCTGTAAGCGACGTCTAAAATTGTCCATCACTGCGCGGCAAGTAACTTCTGTAATGCTTGCCATTTCTCGTCGAATATTTTCTTTCAAGACATCGATTGACCGCGGGTTGGTTTCATACACTTTACTCTTAAGATAACCCCATAAGAAAAAGTCCATTGGGGTCAGATCCGGACTACGTGGTGGCCAGGCAATATCTCCTCTTCGAGAGATAACTTTACTAGGGAAAAGTTGACGAACGACGGGCATAGCGGTGTTAGAGGTATGGGCAGTTGCTCCATCCTGTTGGTCCGCGTATTAAAGCCTGGAACATTCTGCAACTCTGGTGCAAAAAAATTCTCGATCATTGCCTCATAGCGCTGCGAATTAACAGTAACCACGCGACCTTTGCTGTCCTCAAAAAAGTAAGGGCCTATGATTATATGCGTTTACATAGCCGCCCAAACTGTAACTTTAGGGCTATGTAAGGGCCTTTCATGTTTGCGAATTGGATTTTCGCAACTCCAGTAGCGACAATTCTGCTTGTTGACATGGCCGTTGATGTGGAAGTGAGCCTCATCAGAGAATAACACGTCATTAAACGATGTACAGCGGTCGAACATTTAATTTGCAAAATTTAGTCTGTGCATAGGGTCAGTATCTTTTAATTCCTGTACTAATTGAATCTTGTAAGGGTGAAGAAGTAAATCTTTCTTTAAAATCCGCTGTAATGAAGTTCTGGATAAAATTAATGCACTGGAACGCTTACGAGTAGACTGGGTAGGATTTTCACGAATTGACTGTTTCACTACGTCGATGTTTTCTTCAATTATTATTCTGTATTAAAATAAATCGCATCGAAATCCGTTGCATAGTTTTAAAGATTTAAGCATATACAGGATGTTTCTGACAAGGCGGTAATAAATCAAAGGGGAGTTTCAGCTCACCATATCTAACAACTTTCCCAAAGCAACATGGGTCGAAATCTCAAAAGAAAAATCAGCTGTCCCGTACATTGACCCCGTCAGCTGATCGAACCAATATATGGAACAGCTGTTTTTTTTTTTAAATTTCGACCCATGTTGCTTTGGGAAAGTTGTTAGGTATGGTGAGCTGAATCCCTCCTTTGATTTATTACCCCCTTGTCAAAAACACCCAGTATATAGCGACAGGCAGACGCGGGATGCAACTTATACTATGTACTAGAGGCTGTCCCGCGGTTTCATCCGCGCAGATTTCTCATAAACACAAAAATCCCGTTTATTCCCGTTCCCATGGGAATTTCGGGAAATTATTCCTTAGTGCTCCCCTACACGCCCCAAGGAACCCACATACAAAATTCCAGCCCGCTACGCCCAGTAGTTTCGGCTCTGCGTTGTCTGTCAGTCAGTCAGTCAGTCAGTCAGTCAGTCAGTAACGGAAGAGTTTTATATATATTGATAAAAATAAAAAATTGTTCTCGTATGTACGAGCAGAAAACAGAGTGAGTTTAGTTTTATTATTAGTACAAAAGAAACAACATTATTTTCCATTAAAACTTTTCTTATAAAGAGTCTGAAAAAGTTGGCATGAAATTGTGTAATGTTCGTATGAGACGAAATTAATGCAAAAGGTATTTGCATTTGTTCCTTCTTACATTCCATATCGACCCAAATTGGTGGTCTTAATACCTAGAGTTGGAGTCAGCGAGCACGTAACCTACCTATTAAAGGTTTGATCGCCCCCAACTTCATATGAGAAAACCAGTCACTTCACCATCAATCTGATGATTGATGGTGAAGTGACTGGTTTTCTCATGTGTTCTCTCACGTGATGATACATAGTATAAAATGAAGTCGCTTCCCGCGTCTTTCCCTTTGTATGCTTATATCTTTAGAACTATGAAACGGATTTTGATGAGGTTTTTTTTATTAGATAGAGTGATTCAAGAGGAAGGTTTATAAGTATAATACATGCACAAGATAGTAAAAGGTTAGGCGGTACGAAGTTCGCCGGGTCGGCGAGTTTCAAATAATACACAGTCAAATGTGGCCACGAGTTGTCAGCTTGATCCACTTGATGCACCCATGCTGTTTACCAAGGTGATTTAAGGTGGTCCCTCGCGAAATTCTATGACTTATGTCTGTGTCTAAAGGACATAATTTGTTTTTTGGCCTTTTATTTCTTAGACACAAAATTAGAACGTTTGTCTTACAAAAACGTTGTATTAAAATGTGGGAGATGGTTTTTTACATACGCGAATTCATTAAAACTTTAATAAAAATGAATACTTTAGCCTGAATTAATAAAAAACGCGAAATAATTTGAATTTCGCGCCATACCGAGAGGGACAACCGACGACTATTTTCTCTACATAATGCGTTGCTTTGATATGGAAACAGACAAATTTCTCTACTTAGGTGCGTCGCTTTGATATGGAAACATTGACCATGTAAAGAGGTTCATGTAAGTGCTCTGTTTTGGAAAATACTTTTCAAAAAAAAAAGAATGTCGTGACCTCTCTTTCAAGATAAGCTATCGCTGGATGGAGTATAAACCTTAATGTGTGCGGTTTAATGTTAGGAAAGGTCTTGCTAATGGTAAGGGTCAGGTTAGCTAGGTAGTGCCAAAAGTCGTTAAAGGAATGCTCCAAATTTTTTGACTGAATCTTCAAAAAGAAGGAGGTTCTCAAGTTTGTGAGTGTGTATATTTGTTACATCTTCACTTCCAAGCGGCTAGAGCGATTTAAATTAAATTTTGTAAAGAGTTAGCTGAAACTCTGAACTAACACAGGCTACTTTTCACTGCAGTAATAAGCCGCGAGTAACACTCCGGGGCACAAGTAGTAATACTTTTAAAACAAAGTCGCTTCCCCTTTCGTATATCTAAATCTTTAGAAATATGCAACGGATTATGTTGCGTTTTTCTTAATAAATAGAGTGATTCAAGAGAAAGCTTTATATTATGTAATACATACACACAACATCGTAATGTAAGGCTGCTGTGCGAAGTTTGCGGCTCCCCCCGGCGCTGCAGGGTACTCGTTAGGAGTTTCCACGCCTAAAAAAAGGCAGTGCGAAGTTCGCCGTGTGGACTATCAAATAATTAAAGAGAATAAACGGTTGTTGTACACAAGTAACATACAAAAGTTCTATGTAATTTTTGGTACTAGGTAAAAAATTGCATTAATGAGTGTCCTCTGGACAACCCACATTATAGCTCCAGGAATAATTTTCAAAGGAAACCCTAAAAATCAATAACCAGCAGAAGTTCAGAGCCACCGCAAACTAATCAAAGATGAATTCAATTCTATCTATCAAAATTACATGAAGGGCGATAACAATAGAAATTGAAATGCTCTCGTGGACCAGAGTGGAACACTCATTCGTCTCTCAAGATCAAACGTTCCAGCTAATTAATTGGATTCCGCGAAGTCTACTTTCAGGTATTGAAGGCAAACTTAGGTACTTATTTGAAGAAAATAACGTACTTAATTAAGTTACATGCCTACACAATAAATCTTTTACTGGGTGTTTCTGACAAGGCTGTATTAAATCTAAGGTAAAATTTAACTCACCCTACTTAAAAGATTATCTCAAAGTAACATGGGTCAAGAACTCAAAAAAAAAAACAACATCTTCTGCTGGTTCGATCAGCTGACGGAGTCAATGTACGTGACAGCTGATTGTTGTTTTGAGATTTTGACCCATGTTGCTTTGGGAAAGTTGTAAGCTATGGTGAGGTGAATCCATCATTTGATCTTTAGCCTCTATAAAACATAATCACCTGTATCGTGTATAGTATAACTACTATTACACAGAGTTCTAACAACCAGGTTTCAGTAACTTAAAAAAGAATTTTGTAAACATAAGTTCGACATTATCTCCCCTGACGCTAAAACTCCAAACACTCTTATCACATTTCTAAAAAAAAAAAATATCCTTTTTGTTATCATTATCTTTCACACCAACATCAGTCAGCCCACCCATTCAACACTCAACACTGGATCGATAAATTCAAACTATCTATGAACACCATGCTCGAACGATCCCATTCAATAAAATATGACGAAAGCCTTTTAGCGAAGTTTTATCGCCCTGTACACACTCGCTCTATCTATTGTTAAAGGAATATCATCCTTATACCGTACACGATAAGAACGTCAAGGGGTGTAAGAGATTTCGTATTATATTTCATGCGCCTCCTCTCGAATATGAATCTCGGGAACCAATGAAAAGCGTTCTGTTTAAATCTCTGGGGACGTTGCTTAAAATATTATGTTTTTTTTTGTTCCTAAGCGATGAAAAGATAAAAAAATTGTTTTCCTAAATCAAATCAAATCAAATCAAAAATAGTAGTATCAGTTTGTCAAGATTTTTTCTATTAATTCTAAATGGTTCTAAGCAACACACAGGTCAATCTGCTGTCCCGTACTAATGACCCCGTCAGCTAATCAAAAAAGATTTTTATGATTTAGACCCAGTTATTTTTGGAAAGTTGTAAGTTATGGTGGGCCAAATCAACCCTTTAATTTATAACCTTCTTGTCAGATCAGAAACACTCCATACACGGTCACTTTATTTTCGTGGTGGAAAAATTTAGGACGTTGTCTTTTCATGATAGCTATACGATTAAAAAAAAATAAAAAAAAACATTTATTTGCAATTTTTAATTTTAATTAGAGAACGGTCAATAAAATTATTTTTCAATGTTGTTTTCAGGAATCAGTCCTGTTACCTGTATAACTATGCCTCCCTATGTTAAATTTTCCTCCACAATAAAAAAAGTAACTGTATATAAAGTAGCTACTTTTATTAAAAACAGTACCAGTACATATAAGTTCCTACTTTTAATAACTTAAAGTCACTAAAGTTAATATACAAAGGACGGGAAAAACTAGTTTTCGGAAACTTTGGCTAAAACTTCCTCTAAAAGTGTACTAAAAGCCACTACCGTTTTCAGAAACGACCGAGAACATAAAGACCTTACAAGTTTTTGTAACTGGTCGCCATCTTGTTTTTTCTTATAGCAGAATTTTAGTTTTAAAGATAGAGAATTACTTTATCAACTCTAAATAATATTAACTTTAATAAATGTTTCACACTCAGTGCCCCTAAAATTGGCAAATTTTGGGGTGTTTTAATGCTTAATAATATGTAGAAAAAAAAATACACGTAAGAAACCAATTTTATCGATATTTATCATTATAATGTTAATCTGTTTACAAGTATTATTCGGAATCGAATCTTGACCCACAAAGTCACAGTCACAATCGTCAATTCCTACGCTCACACTTTCCAATATATTTTGCAATATACTCCATTTTATCTCCTACTTCTGAGCAAAGGCCTATAAATAGCCAGAGTCAAAACTTCGAAATTGCGGACTGCCTAAAAAAGTAACAAAAAGAAAAGAAAACATAAGGAAAATATTTTTTTCTACCCGCTATCACAATAATGCACCCTCACCGACAGTAATGCATGGGCAAGCCATAGACTTAGAAATGCTAACAAATGGCAGGCCCTGTCAGAAGTGGCATCAATCTATTTAAATAAAACTCTTCCGTTACTGACTGACTGACTGACTGACTAGCAGAAAACGCAGGACCGAAACCACTGACCGTAGCGTAAATTTTGCAATTGGGTTCCTTGGGGAATGAAGGGGGGCACTAATTTCCCCAAATTCCTATAGGAACAGAAAAAACGGGATTTATGTGATTATGATAAATTTGCGCGGGTGAAACCTCGGTGCAGCCTCTCTAGTACATAGTATAAAGCAAAGACGTATAGCCGAAACTCGTGTACGTGCACGCGTATCACGCTTGTGTGAGTGAGACAAGACATGCTATTTGTACTAAGCGGTAACTGAGAGGTAACCGAACGCTGGGAGCCGCACTTTCTGAGGGAGGCAGGGAGTGCCCATACTGTATGTAGTATACTATTTACTATACTGTGACTGCTCCGTAGCTCAGTTGGCAGTGATGTGGACTGAGTAAGCGTGAGCACCCGGGTTCGATTCCTGGGCGGGGCGAATATTGATATGATGAATATCGATGTTTGTTTCCGGTCTGGGTGTGATGTTCGTCTCTGTGTGTGTTTCGGGCTCCCTTGATACCTAGTTCTTCCTAGTTAGGGGCTCTGAGTGTGATGTGTTATTATTATTTTTTTATTTATGGCCTCTTATCAAGCTGCGACTGCACAACGTCAACGTACGAATATACACTTTCCGCTCGAGCAGTCAAACTGCTTCGGGTGGTCGGCAGTTCGTCAGCTTCCAGCTGTTGACTCTGTCTGCTCAAGCGGTCCGTGTATGTTGATCACTGGGTAACTGCTCGAGCAGTCCGTGGTGGGCCTTACTAAAAGCATGGACCCAATTATCACGAGAGGACTGTTCATGGCCACACTGTTCATACTATTACGGCTACATTTGCAACATTGCTTTGGGTCCTCTTTACTTTTTTTTTGTATTGACTTTGAAACTCTGAAGGACGAAAAGCAATATTGCAAAAGCGGCCGAATTAGGCCCTCAGTCCTCATTAATATATAAATATTATAAAACAAGGTCGTTTTCCGCGTCTTTCCCTATGTATGCTTAATCTTTAAAGCTATGTAACGGATTTTTATGCGTTTATTTAATTAGATAGAGTAATTCAAGAGGAAGGTTTATAAGTATAACTAAAGGCTGCCCCGCGGTATTTCCCGCGCAGATTTCTCATAAACACAATTTTTTTTCCCGTTCCCGTGGGAATTTCGGGAAATCCTTTCTTAGTGCTCACCTACACTCCCTAAGGAACCTACATGCCAAATTTCAGCTTTGTACGCCCAATAGTTTCGGCTCTGCGTTGTCTGTCAGTCAGTCAGTCAGTCAGTCATCCAGTAACGGAAGAGTTTTATATATATTGATATATGAACAATAGTAAAAGGTTAAGTGGTGCGAAGTTCGTCGGGTCTACTAGTGGCTCACAAGATACTATTGGAACACGCACGCTAACACAGGTGTAGTGACATCTATATTTATATCTACTTTTGTATTCGCTAAGGTAATTTTTTACTATTGGAAACTAGATGGCTTATTTGGTTTTTTTTCGCATAGAAAGTGGCGCCACTGGTTGTGGACAGCAGAACCTACAGAGCTTTCTTGCGAATTACGCGATTTTGTTTGGCCATAAACCAGTCCTCTCGTGATAATTGGGTCCATGCTAAAACCAAACTAACGGAAACGAATGTATATTTCTAAAGTAAACTCATTCCTACACGTCGTTTGTCTTATACTTACTAACCCTCTTATTCATAAAAAGTTAAAGAGCATTTTAGTTATTTGACGTATGTCAATTTAGACTGGATGTCACGTATTTAGCATACAACAAACCAGAGAAGTAGACCTCCAGTAGCGCTACTTAAAATCTACTGTATCTTTATGAATAAGACGGTAAGTCTATGGTGCAGACTTATTTATCGGCAGACATAAGTATATATTACAGTGATAACCAGAAGGATTTTTTTTTTCTGAAAGACAAATGGTGCTTCTTATGCAAAACTAACTCACTTTTTTCCGCGTGGTGGCGGCTAAGAATACTGCCACTCTCTATCTACACCTATTTTAATGTCGAAAAAGGCAACTAAAGCAACGCAACGCTCGCGAAACGCCCCGCGTGCTTCTTAACGCGGCCAATCCATGGCTCTGTTGGCATTGATATTGTCTGTTACTTTGGAGGTACGAGTTCGATTTTCACAATGGGTAAATATTAAAAATACTAAAAAGTTCAAGGCACACATCAGGAATTCATGGATAAGGAGGTGGCGAGCAAATTTTCTAAATAATAAGCACGCTTGGCAGACGCTATTAATAGCGATAATTACCCTTACAAACATCAAGGACCGCGTCTGCCAATATGGTAGCCCTGCGTTTTCAATTGACAAGGTTTCAAAAATGAAAAAAAAAACTTTACTAAATCATTTGCACGTGTCTGCCTCTGGGGCTGATGATAACAGCCATCCCGTTAACACGTCAAATCGAAGAGGCAGACTTCTAGGGCTCTGACTTTTGTAGTTATTAATTTATTAAATTTATTATTATGATTAAAAAAAAAAAATTTGCACGCTTGGCAGACATGTATAGTTTGAATAAAAACAATAAAAAGGACCTCGGAAAAATTGACTGCCAACATGGTGGCCCTGCGTTTTTAATTGGCAACGTTCAGTTCAGTTCACATAAAACCAAGTTTCAGAAATTGACGTAAGTATTTGAAGTACAGAAATAACTCCGTCATCTCGGAATTCTTTGGAAATCAAGTTTCTCGAAGTTTGAAGAAACTTTTAAAGAATTTGAAATTGGGCAATGCATATGACACTTCTCTGAAATAAAGTAGTAGTAGTGAGAACTTGAAAGTGGTACCTACCCACAGAATTAGTGAAAAGTCAAACGAAGTGAGGAATGAGACTTTAAATCCACTTTCTCATAATCTGAGCTAGGTTATTAAGTACGTTTCCCTCCATAAATAACTCTTAACCAAACTTCATAATAAACCAATTCACGAACAAGGCGTCTTTTCTTGAGCTTCACGTCCGACTAGGAAACAACAAAGTTTTATTATTGTTTTTAATAAACTAATTTATTCTAATACCTACCTAGCCCCGCGAACTTTTCCTTGAATCATCAAATTCCAAATTTTCGCATTGAATTCTGTAATTAAAAATAGCCTATGTCCTTTCTCAGGCTCTAGACTCTCCGTATACCAAATTTTATTTAAATCGGTTCAGTTGTTTTGTCGTGAAAGCGAGACAGACAAACATACAAATTTACTTTCGCAAATGTAATATTAGTTTAGAATTCCATGTGGTGGCGGCAAAGAATACTAGCATTTTTTCAATGGGTGTGTCATAAAAGGCGACTAACGGAACTCCCGAAGAACGTGCAGCAACTCCCTTCATTGAAAAATTGCCAATCTACCTGACAATCGTGGTGATTACGGCAAAATCTTTGTCCTTATGGCAGTCCGTGGAGGAGACCTAGTTCCAGCAGTGGACATCAGAATCTATCGTCTGTAATGATAAAGTAACAAAAAATCTATCTAATCCATCTATCTTAAGAGGCATAGCACAGTTAAAGTAGCGCCACCCGAGAAAAAAAATTTTTTTTTTCTAAACTAAGGCAAATATCAAAAATGCGAAACAGCCAGACCAGAGAATGCTAAAAACGGCCACTTTTGGCAACAGTCAGTAGCTTTCTTTGGTCTTTAACCTAAAAGCTAAACCTAAGTGCTCTAAAAATACTAGGCTGCATTATCTAGTGGAATACTGTTTCGCATTTTTGATATTTGCCTTAGTTTAGAAGATATTAACTTTTTTCGCGGGTGGCGCTACTTTGGCTGTGCTATTCCTCTTAACTAGACTGGAATCCATATTCTTTTAAAACTTTATCAAAGCTACCTTTTTTCACCTGCCTTTCACTGGCCAGAAGTATTAATCAAAAAGTTCCGAGTTTATGTAATTGATGCCCAAACAATTTCTTCTGAAGAACTGATTGAAGCGAGAAATTGAACGGTCAGATATTTTTGCTGAGTTTTGCAACTAACTTTCCTATGCCGGCTTGTGCTACGTACAAAAGTTAAAGTAAAGTGTATGCGAACTATATAAGCGTTCTTAAGAATACTGATCATGATTCTTACGGTGTTTTGTCTGTTTATATAAATAAGGATTGAAACAAAACTTATATGTAATAAAATTAATGAGATTTTTATCTTTGAAATACAAATAAAAACAATGGAGAGAACGCAAATATCCTAAACAAAAAATTAAGTTTTTTTTTTTTTTTGTAAACATTAGAAATAACATTTAAGGAAAAGAATAAGAAATGGTTGTTTATTTAAAAAAAAACATTGGTTTCGATTCGACTGCACAAAAATGTTTCTTGTTTAACGTTTTATTTGATGTTTAGAAGCTAAACTAAATAGATTTTTTTATAAAAATCTGTATAGCTACCAATCGTTTTATTAATAAAAAAGGTGAAAAAAGTTGCAGAAAGGCTTATTGTTTCTGATCTGGGTTTGTGAGTAAGATTGTTTTTCAGAGATAAAAAGTTTCCTTATCTTTTTTGTGAGAACAAATTTTATTAATCTTATAATTAACTTAGATAAAAAAGTAAGTTTTGCACTTACAATATAAAAAGATAAAAGTCATAATGTTTTCTTGTTTCATTAAAAGTAACTTATTTTACTTTCAATTCGTTTTTTATAAAAACATTCACCTGACAATAAAGAAAGAATTAACCAAATTGGTCCAGTCGTTCACGCGTGATTCCGTAACCAAGGGAAATAGGGATTCGCTTTAATTACCTATACAGGATGCCCTGTTATGAGTGGTCAAATGGAAACTGGTGATGGATAGACGTGCCCTATCAGGAAATCGTTAAACAGCCTTAGTAAGTAAAAGCACACCTCGGACACTTCATATAAAAAAGCGCGTTGCTTCGCGCACAACCGAAACTCGTGTACGTGCACTCGTATCATGCTTGTGTCAGTGAGACGCTGCTTTATTTGTACTGAGCGGTAACGGAGAGTTAACCGAGCGTGGGGCCGCACTTGCAGTAATACTAATACTGTAAGTAGTAATATTTATAATGCTGTGGTAAAAGTGTAAGGTTTATATGCAAGATAAAATGTAGTGTAAATAAATATGCATAAAAACGATGGCTACAAAAAAGTACCATTGAAAAATATCAACAAAAGTTGCCTTCAGGGTAAATCTTTTTGGGTAATCCTTTACATTATACCTCATTCGATCTTCAACAAAAAAGTACCGTACAAAAATAAAAAGCATTTCGACCCAAAAGGATGGATTTCGGTCAGACCCAAGTGTGATTGAATAGAAAGTTTTCCTTTTTAATACTTTTTGAACTAAATTATAAAGTATTTTTTGTTTAGCTGGGGCTAAAAAAAATAATGTTAGGTTATTTGGCGGCCTGGAAATGGAATAACTCTACTAAGGGTACAAACTCTTTAATAGGGTACATTTTGTATTTTAATGCCTTAATTTTGTATTGACTCATGGGTATGCTTTTACAAATATTTATCAATCTGAAATGAGAACTGTCCACTGTTGGACATAGGCCTCCCTCTCTTACTCATAATTGCTGTAGACGCTGAGAAGGCAGATTGGCGAATAATAAATAACGCATCACACTCAGAGCCCCTAACTAGGAAGAACCTGTATCTAGGGTGCTCGAATCATATACAGAGACGAACATTACACCCAGACCAGAAACAAACATCGATATTCATCATAACAATGTTCGCCCCGCCGGGAACAGGTGCACACGCTTACTCAGTCCAACAACTGAGCTACGGAGCAGTCAAATATGATGATAAATTATTCAAGACACCTACGTTGGCAAGATTATCTAGGGAGTCAAAGACGCATAATTTTGATTTCGGCCATGGTTTAGAAGATATTCATTATTTTTCGGGAGTGGCGCTAGTTTCGCACCGTGTAAGCCCTTAACATATAGCCCGCAGAACAGATGGCCGCTGGGGCCGAAAAGTTCTCGAGTGGAGACCACGGATCGGCAAGCGCAGCGTAGAACGTCCACCGACCAGATGGACGGATGATCTGCGCAAGGCTGCGGGTCCACGCTGGATGCAGGCCACCTGCGATCGGTACAGATGGAGAGCCTTGAGGGAGGCCTATGTCCAGCAGTGGACGTCCTACGGCTGAAATGGTGATGAAGCCCTTAACATTTTTATCGAAATAAAAATCGAATCGAAAATTAAATCGAATGCCACTATAGCCCACTTTTATCGTGCAAAAAACATCTTCAGATAAAACTGCCGCAAAATATTTTACCCTCCTTAGTCCTTAGCATTGAAGCGTGATAAATTATTTGAAAATGACACGTTAGGGGAAAGAAAGTCGTTCCAAACGAGACTTCAGTGTGACGACTTTTTTAATATAAAGGATTGAATCATTTTTAATTTATCGTGGGTAAAAAAAATTACCTTGCTGCTACAGAAAAATGGTCTCTAACTACAATGGCACAAAGTTTAATACAGGATGTCAATGGATAATTATTCTAAGCTAGATACCTATTACAAAAAACAGGACGCGATTGCTTCTCGACCTAGTGTCATAGAATTATAGAACATTTTTTTTTGTTATCCTCTCGGATCTTAGCCACGGTACTGAAAATGCTGCAGGGAAATTCCCCGTGCCCGGGAATTTAGAAACTAGTAATTCCTCGGGAATTTTAAGTTGCCCGGAAGGAGGTTAATCGCTGCATGCCCTGAAAAATGTCTCGTGTCTTGGGGAATTTCTGGGAAAGCCACATCCGTATCCTAGAGTTAATAGCAAAGCTACCTATTTACGCTTACACAGTTACAAAAGGTTACTTGTTTACCCGTAAGTAATAAACATGAAACCTATTCTATCCTTAACATTGATTCAGTGAAACCACATACAATAGGGTATTTCCTGTTAATTTGCCAAAATCTCGAATTTTCCTCGAAACACGTGTCAACACGGCCCTTCGCTTCCGAGAAATTTACCTCGGCTTAGGGATGTTCAAGTATCAATTTTTATCGATCTGTGCGATGCTCGATAATATCGGTGATTTTGATATCGATATGAATGAATATCGATATTTTAGCTTCGATAGCATTGATAATATCGATATTTTAGCATCGATATCATTGATAATATCGGTTTTCCGATATATCGACGCTAGTTTGTTATGTCTACGGATTCAGTGCAAAGTTTTTATTTTATGTAATAGTTACTTACGTAATAGTTTATTCCAAAATAAACTATGATACGGGTCTTTTATATTATTAACACTTTAAATTAAAATATTTATACAATCAGTACTGTTGGAAAATATTAATAATATTGGAAAAATAATATCGATAATATCATATCGATGTTCCAAAAATCAATATATATATATATATATATATATATATATATAAAACTCCTCCGTTACTGACTGACTGACAGACAACGCAGAGCCATACTACTGGGCGTAGCGGGCTGACATTTCACACGTGGATTCCCTACAGGGGAGCACTGAGGAATAATATCCCGAAATTCCCATGGGAACGGGTAAAAAAAGGGATTTGATTATGAGGATGTGTTTATGAGATATGTGCGCAGGTGAAACAGCGGGACAGCCTCTTGTTATGATATAAATGCCTTTGAAAATATCGATATCGATAAAAATCGACTTTCGATTATTCATTGCTTCCTTACCTCGTCTACGAATTTAATTGAAAATTTCGTTACATTATGTGTATTGTTAATTTGACTAAAGTTGGATAAGTGTCACTTGGAAGGGTAATGGAACATTAGAGCTGATTGTTAAGTGAGGCGTGAATATTGTGTGGAAATTAATTGAGTTTTGTAACCAGTATTTTGTACATGTATGTATAATCCAATTCGAGCTAAACATGATCTTAATTTTCGTCCTAATAATATTGATTTCGATTATCATCGTTGCCAATACAAAATTATGTAACAACCCAACCAGACAATGATGATGATGATGATGATTAATCCTTAAATCCTCGGGGAGCATAGGGCCTCAACAGTCTTCCTCCAGACTTCTCTGTCCTGCGCTCTTTCTTTGGCGTCGGTCCAGGTCATCCCAGACAACCAGACAATAATGATAATTATGAATTAATTTTTGGTAACCGAACTGCGCTCCAAAACTAAAATACGGGATGAAGCTCAAAAAGCGGCAGAACTAAAGTGGGACTGGGCCGGCCCCGTAGCCCGTACGGACTACAATTGTGAGGCAAGGAGGGCCACTGAGTGGGTCCCGAGACAAGCAGAGACGACTTGGTCACCCCTGGAAGCGATGGAGCGACGAATTGGGAGCACACGATAGGGACTGGTGGGAATCTGCCAAGGACAGGGAAGTGTGGAAGGAGGGGAAAGAGGCCTTTGTCCAGCAGTGGGATAACATAGGCTAGTAGTCATAATAATAATAATTTTGGTATAGGCAGGCCAGCACCTCATCTCCCTCCGTGAATGTCGAAAAAGCGAATAAGGAAACAGTCAAAAGACAGGCAACAGCGTCCCTTGTTGAAAGAAGTGAAGAGCCACGCCACACTGCGATCGCCCACCCGCCTGCCAAGCGTGGTGATTATGGCATTCATTTCCCCACAATGTTTGCCCATGTGGAAATCTGCAAGGAAGACCTATGTCTAGCAGTGGACGTCTATGATTTGTATAGTTATTGAAAGAAATCCTAATATATAAAGAACGGCCGGAGCAAAAAATTTACTTTTTTGTATCAAAAATGTTCGGAGACTTTTCCAGAAGCCTTTTCAAAAAATAATAACTTTTTCAACATCATTAAAAGATATACTGCCAAAAAAGCCCTTTAGCAAATTGGACGAGGTTATTTTATTTCACAAATGTCGAAAATCTAACTTTGTGAAAGTATGGAATTTCTAAAATGAAAAGTTTGAAACTCTGGTCATATAAAAGACGGACGGAACCATTTCAATGCGACCCCTAAATCAGAGGTTTTACATCTAGCGCAGTGGGTAGTGATGTTAACCATAATACAGGAAGTCCGGGTTCGATAGCCGGCGGGAGCGAACTTTGTTATGATGGTTATCGATATTTAGGTGCTGGGTTGTTATTATTATAAGTATTAACTTGTTTTTCTCTTTGATTTTTTTTACAATGTTCCTGCCAATAAAGGAACGGGGATGTATTTTAAATTATATAAAGTAGCGTTTGTTCAAACTAACTAAATCGAGAACGGCATGATTGATTTTCATAGTTTTAGTTTTTTTGTATTCGCCATCTTCAATAGGAAAACGTAT
Source organism: Euspilapteryx auroguttella (assembly GCA_951802225.1). Classification (NCBI taxonomy): domain Eukaryota; kingdom Metazoa; phylum Arthropoda; class Insecta; order Lepidoptera; family Gracillariidae; genus Euspilapteryx; species Euspilapteryx auroguttella. Next base: position 14,719,383 of record OX637643.1, read on the forward strand.
AAAATATCTGAAAATACTAAGAGTGAAATCCTTTCGTAGGCGTTAAAAAGGTTGCAGAGCTGGGCCAGCTAAATATGGATAGAATGTTGAAAGACAAAACCAACAAGACCCAACAGGTTGATGTGTTAAAATGTTTTAAAATAACCCAACATCACTTTACAAGCGCTGTCGACATAGATTTTTATAAAATCAAAAAATATACTTCATTAAGCAAACTCTAAAATCCGTACCAGCTGAATGTAATAAAAAGTTTTAATTATTTAATTTGGGGCTTTCGTAAGTGAGTTTTATGGTTTTAATCCCAGTGGGAACCGGCTTTTAGTTGCTAGTTTATGTGTTGCGGGTTAGTTTGTCTGGTTCATTATAATATTAGGATTTGTGATTTTCTACTTTTAGGCTAAATGTAGTTAAATCTCTTTAATATAACTGACGTAGAAACTTACGTTTCTATTCGCTTGAGAATTACAATAGGTTTTGATAATTATTGAAATTCTGGTATGTGGACCATCTGAAACCACCAAAAACATATTATAGACTGCTGAAAATTAATCCAAAGCTTCAAAATTGAGTATTTTAAATGTTTTTTTGAAAATGCCTCTAAGTGCTTTTCTTCTCTCTGGGCCCTTAGTCTCATCGCGCAAAACGTAACTATCGAATAAAAGTAGAGTAGAAACAGTACGTTAATCGCAAGAAATACACATTTGGTAGTCTCGTAATCAATTTTGCTATAACTATAGCAGTAGTATTGCAACAGATTGGAATTGACCAAAAAGGGTAGTCTGCTCCATAATAAGATAATGTTATGATTACGTTCGACTGACATTATATATGTCAATAATTTTTGATAGTAGCACTACGCCCATTCCAATTTCGTCTAATAAAACAGGATTCACTATTTAGGTAAAAAAATCCGAGATTATTCTATAGCTTGCTATTCATATTCCATTGCTATACTATAATGATCGATCAAAGTAGACTCACAATTTTTGACACAATCGTAATAGAGTAATAGTAGAATAATAATAGAATAGAAGTATAATCGTAAGTTTAAGAGACTAGAGTTCCTGATCTAAGAGTAACTTTGTATGAGCTAAGAAAAAACGTATAATTCATCTTCAATTTTTTTTTATTTGTTCTCAAATAAAGAACAAGATATTCAAAAGTTTTTCTTATATACTAACTTTTTTTTAACCAGCCAGTAGTAAACGAACCTCATTAATTCAAACGGCACCTCCACTCACTCTGCACCGGCTTTCTGCTAAATTAAATAGTGCGCAACACGCGCTAGGGTTACCGAAGCCAACGTGCCTATTGCACTCGACTGGGGTGCAATTCTTAGCTAACTTTTATTTTTCTCGTAGGCATAGGCACAGTATAATTAAATAGTTCTACATACAGTATGGGCACTCCCTGCTTCCCGCAGCAAGTGCGGCCCCCAACGCTCTGTTACCTTTAGGCTGCCTCTCAGTACAAATAGCACGCCTTATCTCACTCACACAAGCATGATACGCGTGCACGTCCACGAGTTTGGGCTGTGTGTGAAGTAGCACGATTTTTCTAGGAAGTGTCTGAGGTGCAATTCTAAGCCCTTATATTTTTTCTTTCTTATCATCACTACCGCAAGATTTGGACATAGGACTCCCCCAGAGATCACCACAAGAAGAAAAGATCAGGCGGAGGCAGTAGCCGATCGCACTGTTGCTATTTAAAATCTTCAACGAAGGACGCTGCTACCCTGCTCGTTCTTTGAGTGTTCTCTTAGTACCTCTTTTATTCTTAATAGTTTTTTTTTATGTTATACAGAAATCGGCATATCAACCCATCCAAATAACTATGTAACCTGTATCTGTTTGATACAAAGACGATTTTGCAAAAAAAAAGGGAACCTTGAACCTTGAATTGCCGTTCTACGGTATATTAAGAACGGTAGTAAAAAAAGGTTTCTTTAAAATTAGAAGTATTATGAATATTCAAATTATTCAATTAATCCAGCTTTCCAAAAGATTACGTAAAGAACCTTTTTAAAAAAGGTGGCGAAATAAAAGTTTGCTTCTCTTGTAGAAAATTAATTTGTAAATTAGGATAAGACTCTTCCGTAGTTCAGTTGGCAGTATGTTGCCTTCGGAGGTTCGATTCCCGGCAGTTCAAAGATTGTTAAGATGGATTTCGATGTTTGTTACCTAGATTTGGATGTGTTTGTATAGCATGCATTCCACATGGAGGAGGACCCTCAACCACCTCGCCTCATGCAGTATAGGATAATGTTTTTAATTAATTTAAGGTATTGTAGTTTACTGGACTTTCATTTTTTAAGGTGGTTACTCTCGCTATGGCGCCAAATTCTAATTTTTTCGTGTTTTTTAAATATTCTAGCAAAAGTATTCATTTTTAATAAATTTAAATGAATTTGCGTATGTAAAAAACCATCTCCCACATTGTAATACAACGTTTTTGGAAGACAGACCTACTGATTTTTTGTCTAAGGACCATACCGAGAGTTACCACCTTAATGGGTTGCTTTGTCTTTTTTTCATGAATAAATGCTTTTCACCTTCACTTATAATTTTAAGAATCAGGCCCTTTATTACTACTGCAAACTTTAGATAAGCAATATTAAACCATAACACCAAAAAATAGAGTTGCAGTAAACCTTTTCAATAGCAACCAAAACTCGGTTACGAAAATGGAATTTGGTCATTTAAGAGATGATTGCTGCAATTCAGTTAAAGCAATTAAGCAGATCATTTCGCTAGTAATTTTACCTAGTAATTAGTGTGATAATCTTATTACAATTTATTTAAAAGGAAATTTCAGTCGGTCTGTTCCCTCGAATAATATTTGTAGAGACGCAGAGTATAGAGATCTAAGTTGGTTTCTTGGTTCACTTGTCAATGACGATGACTTTGTAGGTCCGCGATCGATTCCCGGCGGAGACAAACATTGGCTCAACCTCAAATTGCTATATCTCTTTTTGATCCTATCAACCTTAAAATAAACTACATATGAGATGGTTTGACAAATCTTGTATTGCTGTTCAAACTGTATAAGAAAAAAAAAGATAATGTCTCGCATAACACTCAGAGCCCCTACTCGGTAGAATCTTTATAGAGGTTTCCCGAAAAACATGAAGACATACAAACACCAGACCCTGTAAGCAAACATCGATATCCATACTTATATAATAAATGCGAAAGTATCTCTGTCTCTCCCGCTTTCACGGCAAATCTACTGAACCGATTTAAACGAAATGTATACGCATAGTCTAGAGCCTGAGAAAGGACATAGGCTACTTTTATCCCGAAAATTCTATGGGAAAATTGGTAATTCGATGTTTCAAAAGTAAATGCGCTGGCGAAGTCGCGCGAGGCGCCCACTAGTTCAAAATATAACTAAAAATATTCGTCTTTGCCGGGAATCAAACAAGAAAGTCCGAAGTGTCATGTTGACAAAGTCAACATGTTAATTAAAAAAACATCCAAAACAAAAACGCATTCAAAACTTATTCCAAATTCGTTTCGCTGTAGCGCTCGCCATCTAAATGCAATAAGGAAAGCCAGACGTGTAACTTGTTTCATAATCTGATTATAGGATAAAATTATACTGTTTTACAAATATTGTTGTGCTGATCATTACTGTACGCCTGTAAAGCCTGAGAAAGGCTTCTTTTTATCCCGAAAATTAATACTTAATTGGGATTTTGCGGTTTAAATGGATATTGCGCTAGCATAGCCGTGGGGTGAACACTTCGCTTCCCGCGTCTATCCCTATGTATGCTTATATCTTTAAAACTATGCATCGGATTTTTATGTTTTTTTTATATACAGAGTGATTCAAAAGCAAGGATTTTATGTACAACTAGAGGCTGCCCCGCGGTTTTTCCCGCGCAGATTTCTCATAAACACAAAAATCCCCTTTTTTCCCGTTCCCGTGGGAATTTCGGGAAATCCCTTATTAGTGCTCACCTACACTCTCCAAGGAACCCACGTGCCACATTTCAGCTTTCTACGCCCAGTAGTTTCGGCTCTGCATTGTCTGTCAGTCAGTCAGTCAGTCAGTAACGGAAGAGTTTTATATATATTGACTAGAGGCTGCCCCGCGGTCTCACCCGCGCAGATTTCTCATAACACAAAAATCCCGTTTTTTCCCGTTCCCGTGGGAATTTCGGGAAATCCCTTCTTAGTGCTCACCTACACCCCCCAAGGAACATACCTGCAAAATTTCAGCCCGCTACGCCCAGTAGTTTCGGCTCTGCGTTGTCTGTCAGTCAGTCAGTCAGTCAGTCAGTCAGTCAGTCAGTAACGGAAGAGTTTTATATATATTGATATACATGCACAATATAGTTATAGAAAAGGCGGTGAAAAGTTCGCCGGGTCGACTAGTAATAAATAAGCATAGCTAACAATTTTAATAAAAAAAAATTAAGAACAGCAAAAACAAAACCGCATTCAAACTAATCCAAAAAACATCTCTTGCAACCTCAAAGCAATAAGGAAAGCCAGACGTGTAACTTGTTTCATAATCCGATTAGCGGATAAAATTATAGCAGAGTGCCTGGGTTGCATGTGTTTTCTGTTGAAATGGGGCCTTAGGCACAGCGCACATCTGGCGAGGCGAGGCGAAGATACCTATTAAACTCGAGTGCTTTTTTATGGTAGGTAGCTCAGAACAGATTTTGTGGTAAGACCGGTCTTTAGCTAAAAACTAAAAATCAAATAGATAATATTACGTCACTTAGAGCGGATGGATGACAGGAGATTGACAAAAGAAATATATAGAGCGGATGCGGAAGGCACGGTTGGAAGAGGTAAGCCACGGAAAACGTTCAGCGACCAAATTGGTGACGTTCTGAGGAAAGGCCGCGTGAAGAGTTCACGAAACCGACGTGCGTATATGAAAAGGCTTATGACTGTAGAAGAAGCGAAAGAAGTGTGTCAGGATCGTAGCAAGTGGAAATCAATTGTCTCTGTGTGTGACGTTATGTATGTATGTATGTATAATATTACAAAAATACTTTTCGTTATTACAACCGAAGACGTCCTCTGTCATGTTGGACATGGGTCTCCCCCACAGATTGCCACTACAACTTAACATTGTGAGGGGGGTTTTTCCGTAATCGCCACGCTTGGCAGGCGGGTTGGCGATCGCAGAATGGCTCTTCATGTTTTTCAACAAAAGACATGTTGCCCTGCGTATTCTGTGCCCGTATGCAAGTGTACATTTTTAAGTACAAAAGCCCTTAGGTCAAGCTATCCCTTTTTAGTTCATTAAAGTCCCCTCATACTGTAATTCCCACGGGAACAGGAGAAAAAAGTAAAAGTCGAGGGATGAGCTTTAAAGTCCTGTAATTAACAATTCCCTTTGATCAAAATAACTGAAAGCCACAAAAAAAAGTCGTTAGAAAAGTAAAAAAAAATTGAAACAAAAATAAACTAAATTTTATGTTATACTTAGCAAGTTTCAATTGATATCTGCAGTTTCCGAGCGGCAGACATTACCTACATCTAAAATATTGGGTGTAGTAAAAGTGACAGAGAACAATGGCAGTGAAAAACTTCCCTTCTTTGAACTCCCTTCTCGGACACTTCATAGAAAAAATCGCGTTGCTTCGCGACAGCTGAAACTCGTGTACGTGCACGCGCATCATGCTTGTGTGAGTGAGATAAGACGTGCGACGCTGCTTTATTTGTACTAAGCGGTTACTGAGAGGTAACCGAGAGCGGGGTAGCCGCACTTGCTGAGGTAGGCAGGGAGTGCTCATACTGTATTACAGATTACCGTACTATTTGTTATACTGTGGCCATACTAAGAACGCCTGCCAAGCGTGGCGATTATGGGAAAACCTTCTCTCAATGTTTGTCCCCTAGTGGTATACCTTATGTCCAGCAGTGTACGTATTTCATTAGTACGGCAGACATAACCAGCCTAAAAAATCGAACTTTTTATACCGATACAGCATGGACACACCCTGCCTCCCTCAGCAAGTATGGCTACCCCGCTCTCGGTTACCTCTCAGTTACCGCTCAGTACAAATAAAGCAGCATCGCCCGTCTCATCTCACTCGCACAAGCATGATACGCGTGCACGTACACGAATTTTTTGCCGTGCGCGAAGGAACGCGATTTTTTCTATGAAGTGTCCGCGGTATTTCGATACGGAAAAAAAAAATGTTGTAATTGATACATGCCACACACCAAATTCATTTCAAAGGATCTCGATAGCGGTGTTTCAATAAAAAAAAAACTCTTTGTAACGGATAAAAATAAAAAATACATTAATAAAGCTATCTTGTTTTATCGAAAAACGCGTTTTATTGACAATACAGGCACTGTGGAGCTTCAAGGGAAATGCAGAATCAAATTGGTTTTTAAATTCTACTTTTTTATAAATTGTTAAAGTAATTTAGATAACCATAGCTAACATTTTTGCCAAACATAAAATACTAGTCGACCCGGCGAACTTCTTACCGCCTAACCATTTACTTTGTTGTGCACGTACTAAACATACATATAAACCTTTCTATTAAATGAGTCTATGTATTAAAATAAAGCGCATCCAATACCGTAGCATAGTTTTAAAAATACGACATTGTTTTATACTATACTAATTGATGGGTCGAAATCTCGCAACAAAAATCTGCTGTCCCGTACATTGAGCCATAGCTGATCGAAAAAAAATATGAAAAAGCAGATGTTTTTGAGATTTTGTGGCTGGACTTATCAGAATCTTCTAGCTCTTTGACTGACTATTCTAGTTTACATAACTCTATGAAATAACTAACTTATGCACGACGTTACCTATCAAAACGATTAGAGTAGCAAGTAAAAAATAATCTAAAATCTATCTACTATAAATATATAACTCGGCTAAACGTGGGTCCGGCTCTCAAGCTGGTGCCTCTGCCTAACCCTCCGGAGAATAAAAGACGTGATATTATGTATGTATGTATAAATATATAAAAATTAATTGTGTAAGGGCGGGCCGATTTATCCGATTTTGGTTTTGAAATGTTCGTAGTAGTCCAGGGAAGGTTTAACAGGTGAGAAAATCTGGAAAAAATTAGTGGAAGTTAGTAAAAACGGACAATTTCATTTTCCCATACAAAATGTTCCATTACTGTTCTCTCTGTAAATTTTCCATATTAATTTGACGTTGTTGTTTTTTTATTCTCCCATTCTGGACGGGCAAAGTAACATTATCCATACAGCCAAGTTTTTAGTGGGAAGGTAAACTTATAAATCTAATGCGATACGGAGTTTGCCGGGTCATCTAGTATTAAAATAAAATGTCTCTGAAAGTGTTCATTTTAGGCATGTCGTTTGTTTTTAACCGACTTCATGGTAGTGCTATAGTAATGAATATAGCCGGCAGGTTTTTGAGTGGAACGCAGTCACTCATGCGGTTTTACGAGGGTCGCTGCAATATTATTTTTGAAACAAATATTTTTTTACGAGTATCCCAAGTAACAACCGATTGATTTAACTGAGTATTGAAGATTTCTTGAAGGCAATATGGCTAATTCCAGCTATTGCCTTGGCCAAAACTATAATGTCCCTCAAGATATCCCTAAGACTTGCTTGGAGGGTAACTTAAGAAAAAGTGGGCACGGTATTTAGGAGAATATGAAGGGGGAGTTAATACTACTGCTAAATCATACTTTAACCTTACTTAAGCAATTGGGATTTAATAGGGTTTTCCAGATTCCTTAACTAAGGTTTCGCGATATCTTGAAGTTTAAGTTAAGGCAGCAAAATAGATTTAAATGCAAAATTAAAACTGTTTTATAATCTAAATCACTAAGGCAATTTTTGCTAAGCGAAGAAAAATTTAAAACGTTTTCAATTTAAGTAATCATAATAAAGAAAATATGGTGAACATTTTATGCTACAACACAAGAACTTTACTTAGTGTTAAGAATTTGTAAACTATAAGTAAATATGACAATTAGAAATCCGTTTTATTTCGTCGTAAGCATTAAAAATCTTAAACGCATGATCATTTATCGTGTAAAATCGATAGAAAGAGCCATAAAACAAACGGGCTCTCGAAATAGCTTGAAATAACAAAAAAATAAAGAATAATTGTATATGGAATAAAAATAAAGTTATCATTTATGTCATTAATATTACTTTTTCTCATCACGTAATCACTTATTTCTTCAGTAAAAATTATTACACTAGTCACATTTAACTGAAATCCACACTTTTTTCACGATATCACTTCGATTTTGTTTTGTTGTTTTGTTTTCTAAAAGTTCAAAATGGCGTATAATCTTGTTTTACTTGACGAAATCTGAATTTAGAAAAGTAAGGATTCAAAAGGGTAGTTGAGTATCAATTAAATCAAAGATTAATAAGTTCGATTTGAAATAATGCTATTTTAGAAATGTTTTACTCAAAAACGATTTCCTCAAATCTCACTTAATACTTAATCGTTTTACTAAATCAAACGTAAGTAACATTTAAATCTCACAGTATTAAGTGATCCTTTAGTTTGATTAAGTAAATCCTAAACGATTTAAGTGATACTTCCGATTGATTTCATGAATACTATTCTGATTTATTTGATCCTTTACTTTGATTTCTTAAATCAAGATTTCTTATCGCCGCCTCCGTGCTTGAATGTTCAACTTCCATTTGTACACTGTTCTGCCGTCGTAACGGTAAATGCAGTACTTGCAAAAAGGCGATTTTGAGAAAAGCGGCAAAAACTGTTTTTTGTAATTTTGAAGCTGATATTGTTAAGAATTGTGTATTTATGAAGTATGCTAAATTCTTTAAAAAAATCAGTAGACAAAATGTCATACTTTAAAATTAAATATATATAAGGAATATTAAATAAATGTTGGTAACTGCATTCCAACCTAGCAAAACAGAACATTTTTAATAGTATTCCTACGCCAAAATGCAGCACTTGCGCTTATTACTGCATTCTTTCCTAGGAAAGATGTCGCGTGTCCCTCAAATACTGCATGTGAAGTATGGAACTTTAGTTCTAAAATTTTTACCCAGCACTTAATTATTATAACAGCTTGTCCTAAAATATAGTTTTTTGTAGAAAAGCCGCTTATTGCAATGCTTGAGTATCTTCAATTAACGATTTATTTTTTAAACCTCATATTTTAACTTTTTCCCATATAAATCAGCTTATGGCATAAAAAATAAAAAAAAAATAATTGAAGATTATATTCTTATATAGTTTCTTTACAATTTTAAAACATCTGTTATAGTGATTAAAAAAGTTTTTACGTACTTATATACCAAAATAAGAGTATTATTTTCTGAGTAAAAGTGTGTAATTACTGCGTTTCAATCTAGTTTTTGTCGAATACTGCATTCAACTCTAGGAATGTAACAACTTTGCGTGTAAGTACTGCATTTTTGCTTATTGTATTTCAGTATTTTAGTACTTTTCAGGTGATAATAATTTTTTTATTGGTAGATAACCGCCTATAGGTGCCATTTATGCAATAAAACTTAAACCGCAGTAATGGCGATTACTGCGTTTACCATTACGACGGCAGTGTTCAGGAGAAGGTTTTTTTCCTTATTATCAAACGAGATGTTTAGTTTCAGGAATGATAAATGCAAATTTATAGTTTTTAGTCTAATATATGGAATTGCCAATAAATTTGTTTACGATGCTGTGATTTTACGTATTTTATCATACTTTTAAAATGGAGGTTGAACAAAACTGCGAATAAAAATGTTCGTTCATGGAAATACAACAGTCCTGCCATGGAGATAGCACAGTGTTCCTTAAAATTGTTGCGTGCTTGTTTGTTCAACCTCCTAATCAATATATATAAAACTCTTCCGTTACTGACTGACTGACTGACTGACAGACAACGCAGAGCCGAAACTACTGGGCGTAGCGGGCTGAAATTTTGCATGTAGGTTCCTTAGGGAGTGTAAGTGAGCACTAAGAAGGGATTTCTCGAAATTCCCACAGGAACGGGAAATAACGGGAATTTTGTGTTTATGAGAAATCTGCGCGGGAAAAACCGCGGGGCAGCCTCTAGTACCATATACAGGATGATTAAATTACTTCGTAAAAAAATTTGTTTTTAAATGATAAAAGGTATAAGAAATTAAAATCAAGAAATAAAAATTAAAAAAATTAATTTAGACTCAAGTAATAATAACATAAACAAAACGAAATGATAAAATATACCTACTTAATTATTGTTAAAAATTTGGTTGTTGTGTTGAACTATTGTGAAAGACAGACAAAAGGACTATCAAACAGAATTAACATAATAATATACTTAATTCTCAACCGTTTTATTACAAAGTGAATTTATTAACATCCTGTATCAGTACGTTTAAGTTTCTGTTCGGAAATAAACATTTTTAAAAAGTACTTATTGCTCGAAAGTCGCCAAAGTACGCCTTTTGCTTGTTTTGAAATTGGTACTCGCCATCCTGCTGCAGCTTTTAACGTTACTCGCAGTTAGTTTTCTTAGTTTTGAACACAATAAAACTAATTTATTAGGTTTTTGCAAGCAAACTAAAGGAGCAACCAAGTTCATCACAGAAAAAACAAAATGGCCGGGTAGCGTGACGTCCTGTGCTGTGATTGGTCGGCCGGCTGGAGTTTGAACATTCAAGCACGCAACAAATATTTCGATGCGGGACTTTGGGTAATGCTGTGGAGGTTGGCTAAACAAGCACGGAATTTTTGTTACGATGATGTGGGCTTCAAAATTTAAAACGTGAAATTTATTGTATTTTTTCTAGGAAAAGCCTTTTTTTACTTGACCTTCTGAACCTAAATTACATCGTTAACAATCCTGCATCAAAAAGTCATTTTCGACCAAAATGGAGTTTGAACACTTAAGCACGGAGCCGACGAAATCTCACAGTATTAAGTGATCCTTTAGTTTGATTAAGTAAATCCTCAACGATTTAAGTGATACTTCCAATTGATTTCATGAATACTATTCTGATTTATTTGATCCTTTACTTTGATTTCTTAAATCAAGATTTCTTTGTTTTGCAACAGAGTTAGTTTTTCTAATACCAAGTGTAAGTGTTGAAAGTGATAGACGTATGCAATATTATTAGACACATAAATTAGATGTTTATGTACAATTGTGTTTATCAGAATGCATTACAAGGTTTTTCAAACGAATTAATATGATCTATGTTTGTGGCTGGCATGTTGGCGATTCGGGTAAAAAAAAAAAAAAAAAAAAAAAAAGGAAGTGACGTGACTTGGCTAGTCTATATGGCAGAATTTAAAAGGATAATTTCGAATTCAAGCTTTTGTAAGTATTCATCACTTCCGCTTATAGTTCCTTTCGCAAAATGACTTTTTTTTATAGTGTCCCTTTTGTACATGTAAACTTGAGCTAGTGGAGAAATGGTCATTTTTCGAACGGGTCATTTTGCGAAAAGCACATTTTGCGAAAAGGACGTTTTGAGAATTCTTTAAAAGCGTTATGGTTTTCAAAGAAAGTTAATATGTTTTTTTGGTGTTTTAGCAATAAAGTGCATTTAAACAACAGCAGAGCTTGCATATAAAGTCAAGTGTGTGTGGCAAGTATTTCTATCAGACCATTCTGCTCACACTTGTGGCAAAACAAAAACTGTTGTAATAATTTATTTCACTGCCTTTTGCTGCTTTTTAAGAACCACAAAAGTACATACCATAAGAAAATCAGCAATGGTTTTCAATGCTGTCATATCATCGAGTTATCATATTTTGTTTAGCTAAGAAAGCTGTGTTAGAGCTAGTTCGGAAAATATATATAAACTACCTGCATTGGCAACCTAATACTTTTAACTTATTTAAGTGTATCAAATACTTATTCAAAGACTAATCATACAAAATGTATTATGCTAAACGAGTCCGTGACCGTAACTACCTACCTACTTTGCATCGATTAAGAGTGAAAGGCCCTACAATTTAGACCCATAATGCACCGTTCGCAAATATTTCTTCGAAACTGTCTACAAAAAATAAAAGCAAAAGGGACATTACGACAAAGGTTTTTTCGATGTGGTACATTTTGAGAAAGGGTCATTTTGGGAAAATACAATTTTAGAAAGGAAACATGTAAAAGGAAAATTATGGGAAAGGGACATTTCTGTGTTAAAGGTTATTTTTTTAATTTTTCAACGTCTTTGCTAATTTAATTTTTCTCCATCTTGTACAAACCGTCCCTCTAAATCAATTATCTACACTAATATTATAAAGAGGAAAGATTTGTACCTATTTTTGTATGTTTGTATGTTTGTAATGAATAGGCTCAAAGAGTACTGGGCCGATTTAAGAAATTCTTTCACCAATAGAATGCTACATTCTTCCAATTTGACATAGGCTACATTTCATTTTGAAAAAAATTAGGGATCCTTGGTAAAATTTGAACAATATAACCGAAGGTGTAGAAAAATGAGTCTTAAAATGTCTTTCGTCGAATGCGCTGCCGAAACTCTTAGCGATAGAACAAAATAATGTACAACAATATTGAAGAACATCATAATGTCTACAAAAATCTCCGTGGTAGCATATGTCCAACTATTGTAGTTATGTCACTACTACAACTATTTTTCATTTTAAACATAAATGAAAATGCTAACCTAATTCAAACCATGCTATTTATGTGTTTATATTAATCCTTATACAAATAAATTATTTTATGGTCAAGATCATTTAACTACCTATAAAATAGTTTTTAAATTATTTAAATTGGACTTTCCATTCAAAAGATATTACGAATTAAAAAATTCAAACAGTAAACAAAACCGCCATAGCGCCGTGGCCGTTGTTTGCGATGCAGTGTGAAAAGCGCGCCGGGCATCGCGGCGGGCGGGATGGAGAGGAGGAGGGGGGGGGGGGGGGGGGTTAGCCGCCTCGGCTTCCATCTCTCGGAACACCGAGGAGCTGAGGAACAGAACCTCCTCTGAGGAGAGCAGGCTGCTCGCGGCAGAGAACGCTCGCCTCAAGGGGCGAAGGCAGCCCGGGAGGAGGCGAGGAGCCTCCATGGAGAAATGGCCCTCCTCCGAAGGGAGATGGAGGAGCTCCAGACGATTGCTCGGTCTGGAGCCCCCTCCGCCCTCAACTTGGAGGAGGTCAAACGCGACATGATGGTCCAGTTTGGGACCATGTTGAACGCGCGACTGGAGGCCCTGGACGAGCGCCTCCTCCCGGCCCAGCGACCTCGGCCGTCCTTGGCGGCGGACAGAGCCCCCTCGGCTCCAGTGCCTCGAGCGGCTCGGCCCCTCGAGCTACCCCAAAGGCCAAAGCAGCCGCGGCCCATCGTGGGGCCCCACCGGCCCCACGAGCAGCCCCGGCGCCCAGAGCGGCTCCAGCCCCAAAGACCCGAGCGCCCGCCTGGCAACCAGAGGCGGGCACTTCTTCTGCCCCCCACGTCCCTCCTCCCACTGGTCCGGCAAATGATGATGGCTGCACCCTGGTGACGGGGGCCGGAAGGGGCACAAAGAAGAAATAGAAGAGGAAGAGGAACAGGGACAAGGAGCGGTCTGCTCCAGTCCAGGGCCGAAGTAGACGGCCTTGGAAAAGTCCAAGGCAGTAGCCAAGAAGCTGCGCACTCCCCGCACTGCAGCGGTGGTGGTCAGCTTTGGCCTGGAGGCTGTGCAGGGAGGTCTCACCTCTGCTCAGATGATCTCCGCTGCAAAAGGGAGGCTCGACCTGGCAGGTCTGGGCATCGACAGCATCCGCTTCCGTGCGGCTGCAACCGGTGCCCGCCTGCTGGAGATCTCCGGGCCTCCAGAAGAAGCCAGGGCCAAGGCAGACGCCTTAGCCCAGAAACTAAGGGAGGAGTTGACCGAAGATACGGTGAGGGTCCCCAGATCTGGACGATTCCGTCACCCCTGCTGAAACCGCAGCCGCAGTCGCGGCAAGCGGTGGTTGCAGGGTGGCGGACGTCCAGGTGGGGCGCATCGTCAACGAGAGGCGCTGCGCCTTCGGTGTCTGGAGACGGGGCACCTCCGGGCAGACTGCACCTCGCAGAACGACCGCAGTGGCCTCTGCTACCGCTGCGGTCAACCAGGGCACATTGCCCGAAACTGCGAGGCTGAGGTGAGATGCCCGCTCTGCCAGGCGAGCGGCCAGCTTGCCTTAAACAGTCTGGGCAGCTGCGGCAAGACCAGCCAAGGGGCCAAAGGAAAGGGGAAGGGAAAAGGAAAGGGGAAGGGGCCTGGTGCTCCCCCTAGGCCTGCCACCGCCATGGATATCGTTCCGCCTCAGGACCAGTAATGGCTAACCGGATCCTGCAGGCGAACTTGAACCACTGCGCCACAGCCATGGACCTGTTCATGCAGAGTCTGGCGCAGTGGCAAATTCACGTCGCGGTGGTGGCAGAGCCCTACTATTTCGAAGGATTTGTGCCCAACGATGGATCTCGGACCGCTCAGGCCTCGCAGCCATAGCCGTTCGTCCCTCCGCGGACCACGTGCTCCGGCCGGAGAGTATAACGCGGGGAGAGGGTTTCGTGTCCTGCATGCTGCTACTCAACGCGTACTTCTCCCCTAGCCGTCCATTGCGGCACTCAGAGGCAGAGTTGGCAGCGGCGGCCGAGCGCCTCCGCGGCAAAAAGACGGCACCAGTCTTGGATGGAATTCCAGCCAAGGCCTGGTTCCTGTCGTTGAAGCTGGAGGCGTTGGAGATTTGGCTCCACAGCCTGTTCTCCATCTGTATGGAACAAGGTGTGTTCCCTCTGCAGTGAAAAACGGGCAAGCTGGTCTTCATCATAAAAGAGGGCCGGCTCGCCGACTCTGTCGCTCCGTCAGATTTCCGGCCTATCGCCCTGTTGGACGAGGCGGGAGCTGCTCGACAGAGTCATAGCTGCCCGCATCAACCGACATCTTCAGTCGGTTGGGCCGAAATACAGGAGTGGGTCTTCGTCTTTATTAGGCAGCTCAGCGACGATTATTTCGTCGATCTGATCGGGCTGTATTTTTGTCTCCCGCCAAAACAATATATGACTAAATTGTCTACCCCGTGCGAAGCCGGGACGGGCTGCTAGTAACTTATAAAATAATAATTAATACAAAATTTATTTGTGTTGCCTAGCAAAAACTGATTTGAGGACAAACGTCTTAATATGGCTTTTAGTTTGGATAGCAAATCTTTTTTGCATTAGTGCGACTGTATAAGTCGAACAACTATCCCTTAATGATTTAATTCAGTTTACAAATAATGAGAGTTGAGTGAAAAGAGAGTTTTATGGTTTATCTGAAACCTTAATTAATACTGAATAGGTTTACGATGATTTAACTACGATTTGTATAATCTTTATTTTCTCAAAAAGCGGTATTGGAATACTATATAGCCTTTAAGAAATATGTGACTATATGAAATCGTTTTTTATTTAGTTAAATCACAATACAGGCACTGTTAAGATATATGCGATTTAAACAAAATTCTTCAGTGCTACTTGGGATTGTTTCATTTATTATTTTATAGGGAGATCGATTCTCTTGAACATTCGTCGACTTAATAACTTTTTTAAACGAGTATTCGTTTTTTCTGACCTAAAGCAACATTCTGTTAAAACTTTGTGGGTACCAAACGAGTTCAACTATGTACAGTGGCGGACTAGGAGGCCGTAACAGATTTGTCTATGGTTTCGTCAGCCCTAGACTGTATTACCAAAGAACAAGAGCTATTTTGCAATCTTACAGAAAAACCGAAGTGTTACGCAGACCGTGTCCGCCACTGTACATAAAAAACTTTTCCATGAAAATAAAAAAGCAACATTTGTCGTCTTGGCTTGAGTCTCAAAAATTTTCTGTTTTTCTATTTTTGATGAACCCATTTAGTTTAGACAAAGACATTCAGCACATACCATACAGCCAATATATCATATTATAATAATTTTTCATCGTTAAGCGTTACCATAATGGAGGATGCGCAAAAATGGTTCCTGAGAAAAATGGTGACAGCCAGACGGAATTAACGAAACTATAACGGCTCTACCACAAAAAAGAGTTAAACCTGGTCTAAATCACTAGACTAGGTTTAAATCACTATTTCGTCATACAAATTTGCGATTTAGACCGGTCTAACTTTTTTGTGGTAACAGGGTAAGGGTCGCATTTTTCGACTACAAAACCTTAGAAAAAGATGGTTTTTGAAATCAAAAAGTAGGCAGGTACTTTTCATAACTAAAAATGCTTTCCGCTCAAACGGAGCTGCGCTGCTTTAGACCATGTAATATAAATTTTCTGGCAAAATATTGCATTGGAATGGCTCGGACCGCGATGCTGGTTCGATTTAAAGAGAGAGCAGTTTACAAGAATTATCGTTGGCCTGATAGTGATGGGTCGCGTTCTAGAATGTTATCGATAAATTTATGAACAGTAAAGTTTTGAACTCTTAGAAAATATAAGCGATTCTTAAGTTTAGAGCATCACAGCGCTGTCAATTGTTGATGAAAATAAGGCATCAGTCATAGCACCTAACTAGGCAGGACACAGGTTTGAGGATATAGAGTGATCGAAATACATACACAGACAAATCACACCGAGACCCCGAAAAAAAATAGCTTAAATCCATCAAAGAATGTCCGACACCGCCGAGAAAGGCACTCGGACCACCAAATAAATAGTCAGGGACGTAGGGTATTATAATTCCGTAACAAAGCCGTGCAAAATAAAAAAAAATAAAAGTAAAAGATGTTTAAAGCCTTATAACCCTAGCATAAGGTATCAAAAATGTCTGTTACCGTTATATAGACTTTAAGATGAAATAGTAAAGAGTTTTAAAAGTCATTTAATCTAATAATATATACAAATTTTGTTAAATCCTCATTTAAAAACTTTAAAGTAATTTGAGTATGTTCTTTTATCGATACACAATAATATTACCTTACTAGCTAAAAGCATAAAAGAAGGAAAGGTTTCATATATACGCGCGTCTCTAGTCGTGCTTTGGTGCAAAAGATTTCAGAATTATTTTGTCGACCTGCCCTAGATTTGGTCTTCTTTGTGTGATGCTTTTTTTTACTTTCGTAATGTACTTGCATTATTGAATTAGAGCAAAAGTACAGACTTTGATAAAGCGGTGTGGTGTCGGCATAGAATCCACCAATCCATCTCCTCCCGTGGGTTTTGCAAAAGGCGACTAAGGGACAAGCACCCAAGTACATAATGACCTTTCATAATGGTAGGTATGGCCTTGTGGAAATCTCTGGGATACAGCCTATTTATATCCAACAGTGGAAGTCTATCGGTTGAAATTATCGTCATAATTTCAGCCGAAAGACGTCCTCTACTGGTGTTCATAGGCCTCCCGAACCAGAAGATGCAGCGTAGGCAGACCCCCCCCACAAGGTGGTCAGATGACCTGGAAAAGGCTGCGGGAGTAAGACCGGTCGCTGTAGCGTTCTGGGGTTGAAATGATGATGCTATAATTTTTTTTATGTTTGTAAATTAAATACGGAGAATAAATTTGAATAAAGAATTCACAGTAAAATAACACAAAATACAAATTACAAAAAAAATAAAAACGCCAAGACAGCCAAGTTTCAGTCAACAAAAAAACACCTGAATCAGTTCTTTGACTGCAGCTTCTGCTTAATCCTTTACAACGTAGTCGTAAGCTCAAAAGGTTGTAAGATCTCGAGGGCAGTCTCGTCAAACAATAGGCATGGCTCAGGTCTCTGTTGAGTGGGTCTGGAGTTCTTGATTGCTTATGGTTTAAATGATAAGCGAAAGCGGGTTTAGTAGTGATATGCAAAAGCGAATTTACTAATAAGTAACAGTGGCGAACACGGATGAAGTAACACTTCTAGTATTTCTGTGTTGCAAAACAGCTTTTGATCTTTCGTTTTACAGTCAAGTGAAAAAGAACGAGACCATAGTCAAAAGTGTTATGGCGTCCGGTCTGGCGTCCGGTCTGTAGAAGATGCGTCAGAACATTATCTATACCAATATTATAAAGAGGAAAGATTTGTTTGTTTGTTTGTTTGTAACGAATAGGCTCCGGAAATACTGAACTGATTTAAAAATTCTTTCACTGGTAGGAAACTACATTGGCCCCGAGTGACAAGGGCTATATAACATTTTCAAAATAATTAGGGATCCTTACTTAAACTCAAATAATGTAGCCCAAGGTGCAACATTTTTTCCGTTGTTTACATATTTTGACAGGTGTTTTGTTGTTTTTTTATTCTCCCATTCTGGGCCGACAAAAGAACAAAGTCTATAGAACCAACTCTTTAGTAGTATCTTATATTCTATGGCGTAACGAAGTAAGCCGGGACTGCTCGTTATTTATACATTTAATGTACGTTTCATTAAGCATGGCTAGAACGATACTCTTTTTAAAAGAGCTGTAGCAAGCGGATCAAGGCACCTTACTAGGGTTCATGATTTCTCGAGCTTTTTAGTTTCTCGGGTCTCAAGAATTCTCGAGGCCAATTTCTCGGGTCTTCTCGGGTTGTCGAGAAATTTACATTTTTACCTATGTTTTTCAATCTTTTCGATTCAAATAATACGATTACAAGTCGATCTATTTTGGTTACGAGACTTGACTCCACCGCCTACCATCATTATGCTTGTAAAAAGTACATTTCCATCTTTTACGTAATTCACGAACTTATTTGCACTACATAGACTCAAATATGATTTCTCGAGTTCTCGACTTTTCTCGAGCATAATTTCCCGGGAACAGAACCCAAGGATTTTCCGGGAATTCTCGACCCGAGAAATCCCGGGAATGAACCCTACACCTTACATACAAACTTAAATTTTTATTATATACGTCTAAAGACGATTTAATTTAGAAATAAACTAAAACGAGTGCTGAATTATGCATTGAAAAAAAAAATCATTCCAGTAACAGATATAAAAACCTTGATGACATTTTGAAACTACTTTTATATACGGTGAAGTAAGCCAGGGGTACAAGACCGACTTTAATTATCGACAATTTTAGATGTTATTGGTTAAAAAAAATAAAAAAAATATATAAAAAAATTAAAACCGCTGAAAAAACTGAAAAGCATTTAATAATAGGGAAACATTTTCTATTAGGCCTTAATTTACTCACTTCTAGTAATTTTGGATTACCATGAAATTTTAAGTCGGCGCCACACCACACAAGCAAATTCATTATCTATGTAAGGCGCGATGCGCAGCGGCATACGTTTTTCGGTTATTTCTTTGAATTTCAGGTAATTTAGTGATCTTTATTCGTTGATTCTGTGGCACCGACTCAAAATATCTTGGTAATTTTTTAATTTTTTGCTTTTCAGTTTTTTTGGGCTAATTTTTTTGACCCCAGCTAATCACCCTTCCTCTCCCAATACAGTTTGTCACTGCGGGGGAGTATGACAATTACCCTCTTACAACAAAAGATTACCTTGATTACATAGAAAACTTGAAGAAGATGTAAAGAGGAGGCCTCTGTCTATTGACACACTAAACCAATTTAAAGAAAAAGAAAATAAATAAAGCAAATGAGACGGTTTAGAAACAAAAGGCTATTCTAATTCTAATTCTAAAAAATCACCCTTCACAGGGTGGTCGCACCCCACAAGGTGGCCACACAACCTGGTGAAGATTGAGGGACTAACAGGATGAGGTTCGATCACGACCGGTCGGTGAGGCGATCTGTGAGGGAGGCCTATTTCCAGCAGTGGACGTCTTTCGGTTGATTTTATTTCATTTCCAAAGATATTGTAAGTAGGTATCAAAAGTTATAATGTAACACGGAAATGCAACCTGTGAGTGGAGAAATCGACCCGCCGACCAAAAAGTCACCCCTATTTTCCCACCTTTAGGGTGCGAATTTTATTTCCAAATTTTTATGGGACCAACTTCAAGGTATAACCTGTCGATTAAAAAAAGAATTATCAAAATCGGTCCACACAGTAAAAAGTTATGCGTGATTATACATAAAATCAATATATATAAAACTCTTCCGTTACTGACTGACTGACAGACAACGTAGAGCCGAAACAACAGCGGGCTGAAATTTTGCATGTAGGTTCCTTAGGGAGTGTAGGTGAGCACTAAGAAGGGATTTCCCGAAATTCCCACGGAAACGGAAAAAAACAGGAAACCGGTTAAAAATGATGTTTTTTTTTTAATTTTTCATTAGAAGCTTTTAGTAATATCTGCTGCAAAAACGAACAACAACTAATTATTATGTTTGTGCTAATAGTAAAAACAGTGCATACTTACTTTTCTAGCTAAAGTTTATTACTTAGACCAAAAAAGATGAGAAACTTCCAAGTAGTACTGGTCAAAGACTTGTTTAATTTAGGGCTTCGCAGCATCCTAGGACTTGCTCTTAGAACTTGCAGACAATAGTAATATTCATGTTAATTTTGCCAAGTTGTAGAATCGAAAAGGAACCAAAGTAACCGACATAGACAAAATAATTGCAAAACTAAAGAGGCATAGCATAGCTAAAATAGCGCCATAATAAATAAATAATTTTTGAATTTATTTGAATACTAGAGGCTGCCCCGCGGTTTTTCCCGCGCAGATTTATCATAAACAAAAAATCCCGTTTTTGTCCCGTTCCCGTGGGAATTTCGGGAAATCCCTTCTTAGTGCTCACCTACACTCCCCAAGGAACCCAGGTGCCAATTTTCAGCTTTCTACGCCCAGTAGTTTCGGCTCTGCGTTTTCTGTCAGTCAGTCAGTCAGTCAGTCAGTAACGGAAGAGTTTTATATATATTGATTTGCCACATAACGAAAATGTGTATGTGTATTCCACTAGATAACGTAGACTAGTATTTTTAGGGTACTGTTGTTCAGTGTTTAGGTTAAAAACCAAAGAAAGCTACAGATTGTTGCCAAAAGTGGCGTTCCTATGGGCAAGCAACATACCTCCAAAAACGGGGGTCGTTTTCCAAAACCAAATAGCACAAAAAAAATTATTACTGTTCCATTGTCAAATTTATCGTTTTTGCAATTTTATAAACAAAAACCTATAGAAAAGCTATTATCAAATCAAATTAAATCAAACCAAAAAATCTTTATTCAATATAGGATACAAGATATCACTTATTGAAAGTCAATTAGACTACATCTAATCTAATCGCTATTGATACCTTATTTGGTAAAGTATCCTATACTGCGAGAGGCGAGGTAGTTCAGGGATCGCTGTTGTATACTAATAATAATAACGCATCAAACTCGAAATTGCCCAAAACATATTAAACAGAGACGAACATTCCACCCAGACCGGAAACAAAATCGATATTCATCATACCAATGTTCGCCCCGCCGGGAATCGAACCGGTGCACACGCATACTAAGTCCACATCACTGCCAACTGAGCTGCGGAGCAGTCAGTGTATTCTATTGACTTGCTCTAGTACAATTATGATTGTCGAAATAAAAGATTTAGCAAACTTCCAGTTGGTCGCTGGGACGAAAAGTTCTCAAGTCGACCGTGCACTTAAAGACACAGAGTAGGCAGAACCCCCACTTGATGGTCAGACGACCTAGCTAAGCTTACAGAAGTGTACTGGATCATGATCGCACAAGACTGGTCTTTATGGCGATCAGATATCATTCTATAGATCATCATCATCATAATCATCATTGCAGCCTATAAGACGTACACTCATGGACACGGGCCTTCCCCAGAGATTACCACAAGGACAAACCTTGTGGGGAGAAGAGGGGGAAATTGCCTAAAATATTAATTTGATATTTTGACAGTATCAAAACTACCAATTATTTAAACTTTATCTAGACTATTAAAGCAAAATCTTTTTCCTCAATTTCATAACAACCTAACCCTGACTAACTCAATTAATAACTCTAACGTTGTTTTGTACTATTTTAACAAAACACACCAAACTTTAGTGATGTTGATTCTTTTGTTTATCGATATTTGATTATAAATATGATAATCAATAAATTGACTTTAGGATCGTAATGATCGTCTAAGAATCATCCAAATCCAATTATTAACTTTTTATTTGGTGAAATCTTTTATTTTTTATTTAAGTACACCTAACTGGTTTTATTAACACCGTGTTTTTTCTATTTTACCGTCTTTCTTAGTTTATTTAATTCCTATCCATCAATTAATCAATTAATATTATAAAAAAATCTTCCGTTACTGACAGAGAACGTAGAGCCGAAACTACAGAGCGTAGCGGGCTGAAATTTTGCACGTGGGTTCTTTGGGGAGTGTAGGGGAGCACTAAGGAATAATTTGCCGAAATTTCCTTGGGAACGGGAGAAAACGGGATTTTTGTGTCTTATGAGCAATCTGCGCGGGCGATACCGCGGGGCACCCTCTAGTATCTTTATAAATAAAAGTTAATATAGTGTTCCCTAAAGTACTAACGACGTTTGTTAAATTGTATTGAAATGTTCTAAATTAATATGAACAACACTAGAAACTACGAAGCGGCTGATATGGCAACAAGCCAAAGTTTTAATAGAAAAGGGAAAATTATTAACTAACGGCCAAACAATATTTATCTTTTTAATGATTTTACGTAATTTCTTGTTTTCAGCCATTTTACATACGCAGAGAAACCAGGGTCACCGACATAGCCAAGCGGATAAGCTCGTTGAAGTGGCAATGGGCAGGTCATATAGCCCGCAGAACAGATGGCCGCTGGGGCCGAAAAGTTCTCGAGTGGAGACCACGGATCGGCAAGCGCAGCGTAGGACGTCCACCGACCAGATGGACGGATGATCTGCGCAAGGCTGCGAGTCCACGCTGGATGCAGGCCACCTGCGATCGGTACAGATGGAGAGCCTTGAGGGAGGCCTATGTCCAGCAGTGGACGTCTTACGGCTGAAATGATGATGATGATGAGCCATTTTGCAGACAACATTTTTTTTAAATACCTTAATAAACACCTCCATTATTCATGGTACAGACAAAGACGCGTTTAGCGTAACACTTTTGTCTATGGTCCCGTGCCCACTATACTAATACAAGACAACAAGGTTTTTTTTGCAATAAAGTAAAACCGGAAGTGTTACGTTGAAGTGGCGGACACGGACAGCGTAACACTTCCGGTTTTTCTGTATTGCAAAATAGATCTTGTTCTTTGGTAATACAGTCTAAGGCTGACGAAACCATAGACAAATCTGTTTCGGCCTCCGAGTCCGCCACTGTACCTGATTATTCTATTTAGGTTAAACAAAAAAAGAAGGGATTTCGTTTTTTTCGTCAGCAACACTAGTTACCCAAACAGCCCAAGTATTTCAACCAAAATACTTGATTGAAGAGCCATACTACGATCACCAGCTAACCGTCCAAGCTTGGCGATCAAAAAATTTCTTTTTTACAAAAAAAGGAACCCGCCCTCAATAAACTGACACATACATCAACTGAGGACTTCCTCTTTTTCTAAGCCGGTAAAAATAGGTACTAAAACCTTCTTTTGAATGTAACAAATACTTATCTGAAAACCGCATCAAGATCGGTCCAGCCAAACGCGAGATAATCGCGGACAAACATACATACATACATACAGGTCAAACTGCTAATCTCCTTTTTTGAAGTCGGTTGAAAATATGAATGCTTTATGAATCGCGGAACGTTAGACTGACATTCACAGTCAGTTTTTGGAAGCGAGCCTACGATCGCCAGTCAGCCTCCCATGCGTGGCGATTATGGCAATCACAAGTTTTTGTTCTTGTGGCGATACTGTGGAGAAGGCAGAAGTCCAACAGTAGTCTTTTCCCGGCTGAGATGAATTCATCCAAAACCTAAAATAGGTACCTAGGTAAGAAGATACAGCTTGGCACATAATCTAGAAAACAATTGGGGCGCCTTTGTATGTGTAGTTAGAAATCTTTTATTAATTATCTCCATCAAAACACCTTAAATTTAGTCAAAATCTTGCTAAGTTTCTTTATAGTGGGTGCGAGCCCCACATACCCCCGACGCTCCCGCGAGCGTCTGGAAATGCGATAGGCATTTCCCCCGTTACAAAAAAAAAAGTTTCTTTATAAGAAAAAAAAAACATTTTTTGAACAAAACACATTTTAAAGCTGGCATACTAGGCTAATGCCTGAGTCATGCCTGCCGAGATACAACATGAACATAGTAAAAACCAAGTTAGTGGCGCTAGTGGAACTTATTACTTCCATAGAATTGTTACTTACTCCTCTCTCTTTCCCCAAGACTATGAAAAGTTTTTTTGTTTTATAATCTACTATCTGCTACATAATTATATAAAAATTAATCGTGGTTCGTTAGTCTCGCTAAAACTCGAGAACGGCCAGGCCGGTTTAGCTAATTTTGATTTTGAAATGTTCGTAGTAGTCCAGGTAAGGTTTAAAAGGTGAGAAAATATTATGGAAAAATTTAGTCAAAGCAAAAAATTCTTTATCTACACTATCTACACTAATATTATAAAGAGGAAAGATTTGTACCTATTTTTGTATGTTTGTATGTTTGTAATGAATAGGCTCAAAGAGTACTGGGCCGATTTAAGAAATTCTTTCACCAATAGAATGCTACATTCTTCCAATTTGACATAGGCTACATTTCATTTTGAAAATATTAGGGATCCGTGGTAAAATTTGAACAATGTAACCGAAGGTGTAGAAAAATGAGTCTTAAAATGTCTTTCGTTGAATGCGCTGCCGAAACTATTAGCGATAGAACAAAATAATGTACAACAATATTGAAGAACATCATAATGTCTACAAAAAACTCCGCGGTAGCATATGTCCAACTATTGTAGTTATGTCACTACAACAACTTTTTTCATTTTAAACATTAATGAAAATGCTAACCAAATTCAAACCATGCTATGTATGTGTTTATATTAATCCTACTACAAATAAATTATTTTATGGTCAAGATCATTTAACTACCTATAAAATAGTTTTTAAATTATTTAAATTGGACTTACCATTCAAAAGATATTACGAATTAAAAAAATCAAACAGTAAACAAAACCGCCATAGCGCCGTGGCCGTTGTTTGCGATGCAGTCTGAAAAGCGCGCCGGGCATCGCGGCGGGATGGAGAGGAGAGGGGGGGGGAGCCGCCTCGGCTTCATCTAGGAATACCGAGGAGCTGAGGAACAGAACCTCCTCTGAGGAGAGCAGGCTGCTCGCGGCAGAGAACGCTCGCCTCCAGGGACGAAGGCAGCCCGAGAGGAGGCGAGGAGCCTCCATGGAGAAATGGCCCTCCTCCGAAGGGAGATGGAGGAGCTCCGGACGATTGCTCGGTCTGGAGCCCCCTCCGCCCTCAACTTGGAGGAGGTCAAACGCGACATGATGGTCCAGTTTGGGACCATGTTAAACGCGCGACTGGAGGCCCTGGACGAGCGCCTCCTCCCGGCCCAGCGACCTCGGCCGTCCTTGGCGGTGGAAAGAGCCCCCTCGGCTCCAGTGCCTCGATCGGCCCGGCCCCTCGAGCTACCCCGAAGGCCAAAGCGGCCGCGGCTCTCGTGGTGCCCCACCGGCCCCACGAGCAGCCCCGGCGCCCAGAGCGGCTCCAGCCCCAAAGACGCGAGCGCCCGCCTGGCAACCAGAGGCGGGCACTTCTTCTGCCCCCCACGTCCCTCCTCTCACTGGTCCGGCAAATGATGATGGCTGCACCCTGGTGACGGGGGCCGGAAGGGGCAAAAAGAAGAAAACGAAGAGGAAGAGGAACAGGGACTAGGAGCGGGCTGCTGCAGTCCTGGCTGCCCCTACTCCAGGGCCGAAGTAGACGGCCTTGGAAAAGTCCAAGGCAGTAGCCAAGAAGCTGCGCACTCCCCGCACTGCGGCGGTGGTGGTCAGCTTTGGCCCGGAGGCTGTGCAGGGAGGTCTCACCTATGCTCCGGTGATCTCCGCTGCAATCGGGAGGCTCGACCTGGCAGGTCTGGGCATTGACAGCAACCGCTTTCGTGCGGCTGCAACCGGTGCCCACCTGCTGGAAATCTCCGGGCCTCCAGAAGGAGCCAGGGCCAAGGCAGACGCCTTAGCCCAGAAACTAAGGGAGGAGTTGACCGAAGATACGGTGAGGGTCTCCAGATCTGGACGATTCCGTCACCCCTGTTGAAACCGCAGCCGCAGTCGCGGCAAGCGGTTGTTGCAGGGTGGCGGACGTCCAGGTGGGGCGCATCGTCAACGAGAGGGGCATCGGCGCAGTGTGGGTACGCTGCCCGACAGATGCGGCTCGGAAGATCGCACTCGCCGGAAAACTCAAGCTCGGATGGAGCATTGTCCGGGCTAGGCTCCTCCCGCGGCGTACGAGGCGCTGCTTTCGGTGTCTGGAGACGGGGCACCTCCGGGCAGACTGTACCTCGCAGAACGACCGCAGTGGCCACTGCTACCGCTGCGGTCGACCAGGGCACATTGCCCGAAACTGCGAGGCTGAGGTGAGATGTCCGCTCTACCAGGCGAGCGGCCAGCTTGCCTCAAACAGTCTGGGCAGCTGCGGCAAGACCAGCCAAGGGGCCAAAGGAAAGGGGAAGGGAAAAGGAAAGGGGAAGGGGCCCGGTGCTCCCCCTAGGCCTGCCACCGCCGATAGCCAATTCGCGGTGGCCATGGATGTCGTTCCGCCTCAGGACCAGTAATGGCCACCCGAATCGTGCAGGCGAACTTGAACCACTGCGCCACAGCCATGGACATGCTCATGCAGTCTGGCGCAGTGGCAAATTCACGTCGCGGTGGTGGGTGGCAGAGTCCTACTATTTCGGAGGATTTGTGCCCAACGGATGGATGGATGGCTACTCAGCGCGTACTTCTCCCCTAGCCGCCCATTGCGGCACTCAGAGGCAGAGTTGGCAGCGGCGACGAGCGCCTCCGCGGCAAAAAGATGGCACCAGGCTTGGATGTAATTCCAGCCAAGGCCTGGTTCCTGTCGTTGAAGCCGGAGGCGTTGGAGATTCGGCTCCGCAGCCTGTTCTTCACCTGTATGGAACAAGGTGTGTTCCCTCTGCAGTGGAAAACGGGCAAGCTGGTCCTCATCAGAAAAGAGGGCCGGCTCGCCGACTCTGTCGCTCCGTCAGATTTCCGGCCTATCGTCCTGTTGGACGAGGCGGGAAAGCTGCTTGACAGAGTCATAGCTGCCCGCATCAACCGACATCTTCAGTCCGTTGGGCCGAAATACAGGAGTGGGTCTTCGTCTTTATTAGGCAGCTCAGCGACGATTATTTCGTCGATCTGATCGGGCTGTATTTTTGTCTCCAGCCAAAACAATATATGACTAAATTGTCTACCCCGTGCGAAGCCGGGACGGGCTGCTAGTTCCCTATAAAATTGTAAGGCGCGATATAAAGTTCGCTGGGACAGCTAGTTTAAAATAAAAATGGTTCCGTTTCAAGACCCCGGCGCCAAGCTGTAAAAAAAGAATAACTTGTCAAAACTGACAATTTGATTGATTGCACGACTTCAGTTACAGTAGGTACCTTGCAATGCGCGCAGTGAAAATGGCACGCTATTTGTTTTTGGCGGAAAATGGTGGCAACAAGAGGAAGTGCCAATAAATAAGGAAAGCCGCAGGAAAACAACTATAAAACAAAAAAAACGCAATAAAATTTATAGACATAACTATGTACTTTTCAGCCATTCCAGCAGACAAGAGAGCCTATATATCAGAACTAGAGGCTGCCCCGCGGTATTTCCCGCGCAGATTTCTCATAAACCTGAAAATCCCGATTTTTCCCGTTCCCGTGGGAATTTCGGGAAATCCTTTCTTAGTGCTCACCTACACTCCCTAAGGAACCTACATGCCAAATTTCAGCTTTGTACGCCCAGTAGTTTCGGCTCTGCGTTGTCTGTCAGTGAGTCAGTCAGTAACGGAAGAGTTTTATATACAGGGTGTTTCTGACAAGGCGGTAATAAATGAAATGGGGGGTTCGGCACAGCATACCTAACAACTTTCCCTAAGCAACATAGGTCGAAATATCAAAACAAAAATCAGCTGTCCCGTACATTGACCCCGTCAGCTGATCGAGCAAATGTATGGAGCAGCTGATTTTAATTTTGAGATTTCAACCTATGTTTCTTTGGGAAAGTCGTTTGTTATGGTGAGCTGAATCCCTCCTTTCATTTATTACTGCCTTGTCAGAAACACCCAGTATATTGATTGTATTACTCATAAATTTACAGAAGGTTTTTGGTAGGTTTACTGGAGGTCTACTTCTCTGGTTCATCATCATCATCATCATTTCAGCCGTAGGACGTCCACTGCTGGACATAGGCCTCCCTCAAGGCTCTGTACCGATCGCAGGTGGCCTGCATCCAGCGTGGACCCGCAGCCTTGCGCAGATCATCCGTCCATCTGGTCGGTGGACGTCCTACGCTGCGCTTGCCGATCCGTGGTCTCCACTCGAGAACTTTTCGGCCCCAGCGGCCATCTGTTCTGCGGGCTATATGACCTGCCCATTGCCACTTCAACGAGCTTATCCGCTTGGCTATGTCGGTGACCCTGGTTTCTCTACATATGTCCTCATTTCTGATTCGATCCCGCAGAGAAATCCCGAGCATAGCCCGCTCCATGGCTCGTTGAGCTACTCGGAGCCTGTTCATAAGCCCTATAGTGAAGCACCACGTTTCAGAACCGTATGTCATCACTGGCAGCACACATTGGTTAAATACCTTCGTCTTCAGGCACTGAGGACGAAGAGAGGCTTCTCTGGTTTGTTTTATGATAAATACGTGACAACCAGTCCAAATTGGCATACGTCGAAATAACTAAAATAAGTCTAACAGTAGCTAACAGTGTTAAACATAAAGATACAGTAGCTATTAGGTAGCTTTACTGGAGGTCTACTTCTAAGGTTTATGTTTGGTAAATACATGACAACCAGTCAAAATTGACATCCGTCAAATAACTAAAATTGTCTTTAACTTTTTATGAATAATAGTGGAAGAGTTTTTTCCAAACTAACTCAATATAAGTCTATTGATCACGTTTAAGTACTAAACAATTTTCTTTAAAGGGCACATTATTAAGAGGCATAGCACAGGTAAGGCGCCACCCGCAAAAAAAATCTTTTAAACTAAGGCAAATAACAAAAATGAGAAACAGTATTCCACTTGATAATGTTGCATTGTATTTAAGGGCACTGTTGTGTAGCTTTTTAGTTAAGTTAGTTTAGAAGATATAATTTTTTTTTTGCGGGTGGTGCCTCTTTAGCCGTGCTATGCCTCTTACACAAATTCCAACACACTAAAACAATAACAGCATCTAGAATATCATTTAGAATTTTAGATAAAGAATATTGATAAAAAAAACCTAATATAGTTCTGGTGAAAATCTCTAATTTTTTTTTATTCAATTAAAAAACTCCCCACAAGGTCAGACAACCTTTAGGGTCGCTCAAGACTGGTCATTGTAGCAATTTATGAGGGTGGCCTATGTACAGGTGGCGGTCTAGGAGGTCGTTACAGATTTGCCTATGGTCTCGTGCACCCTAGACTGTATTACCAAAGAACAAGAGCTATTTTGCAATACAGAAAAAACGGAAGTGTTACGCCGCCTAGACCGCCACTGTACTGCAAGGGACGTCTTCGTCTAAGATGATGAAAAAGAAATTAGAAAATTGCTTTGTACCCAGTACTTGTGGTAAAGTTTCAACGTAAACTAGGTATTCTAGTTGGTTAGATCTAATACTTACTAAAAGACGTAGACCACTTTGAGCGAGTCTTAACAACAAATTTTCATTCACTGCGCATCCCATAAGGGAATTCCAAAGGTTACGTGAGGCGAAACTAATGCGATTCGAGAGGGCCCGTTCATAGATTTATTCAAAGTACAGAGTGTGCAATGTTTGATTATCTCCATTTTCCAGTAGGCAGTGATTAGACTCAGATCCCCTTACTAGGTTACGACCTGTATCTAGGGTGCCTGAAACGTATAAAAAATCATTAAAATGCACCAGACCCAGAAAAAAAAAAACATTATAATTTTCTGATCCACAGCATGGCGCAGGAGGGTGCAGTCTGGCTTGTGTGGCATGACTGCTGCTGTCTCCTTACACTATTTTATTATTTGAGTTGACCTATGCTTTTATGGATGGACCGTTGGTTTCTGTTCTGCTTGCCCAAGCTTCATGGGAGACAACCCTAAACCACTTCACTCCGTGCAATATAGGATACTTACTATGTTAAAATAATCTAAGACATTGTAGTTTAGTAGACTCTCACCTAGAATAAGACCTTACCTAGAATATTTTTTTCAATAAATGCTTTTTGTGTGTCCGGAACACCCCAGCTAGCACACTAGTGGAAATTGCAGCCTAAATTGTTACTTTAAGTGGTTTAAGAGTAATTTAAGGGTTCTAGTGGCAGGCTAAGTTGCATAACAGCTTCCATTAGCGTCTATAGCTGCAAAAGTTAGTAAGAGTGGCAAAAGTTCCACCCAGTATTACCTTAACCTGTATAATAGTTCGTTTTAGAACTCTTTTGCCACTACAGGCTCTAGAACAGAGTTAAGCAATACTTTTTAACGCTTACGGTTGCATATGAGTTGCTACTGGAGCTGTTATACGCCTGTAAACTTTATAAAAGAAATAACTGTAGCCTGTAGTAACAAAATCCACTACAGAGCTACTGCTAGTAATATAAGGGTAATAAATATATTACTGTAAGCTCTATATAAGAAGCAAGGACTACTATAAGTAATGCAATAGTAATAAAATGTTCCTTTGAGCAGCCTACGTTACTCGCAATTTTTGTTCTAAATAAAGAAAAATGTACGAGGGTTCCGTCGGTATAATAAATTTTAATACCAGTTGGAGATCAAATATTAAAGACAGGTGTCAGGTTCAAAGTATCCAATGTTTGTTTTGTGTTTCTGAGCAAAATAATTACTAATTTCTTTCCCAATCCATTAAGCAGTTTAGGCGTGAAAGCGTAACAAACATACACAAATGGTTTTTTTTTATATAGCCTCTTTAGTATGCTACTGCTGCGCAGACCTCCCTCGCTTGCTTCCAGTGGTTGCTCATTGCAGTCTCCGGACACTCAGTTCCTAACATACATACTTAGTCACTTTTGCAATTATAAAAAGTATTTTTTTTTGTTAGATTTCTTAAAACTAATATTTACTATTTCCAATTATTTTCAAGGATACCTGATCTTTATTGTAACTTTGGTTGAATAAGTAAAGTGTTTTAAAACAAGAACATACTTAGCATTGCTGTAGCTCTATGCCGTAAATATAATTTTTATTTGTTCTTATACTTGGCAATGGCAGAATCAAGGATCCCTAAAACACTTACTCAAATAATTTAAACTCGGAAAAGGGGATCACTTTTAAGAATTATTAGTAACAGAAGAGTAATAAAAATCACTCTAAGGCGTAAACAGGGAGAACTTAGCACTTTGAGTTCTGCAAGAGTGCTATTAGAGAGAATTTTGCAGGCTTAGGTTGTATTTTGTAGACGCCATTTTATTTTAAAAATTTTAGGTTTTTTTAATTGACTTTGAGGTTAAATACAATATATCCATGTACAATTTTACGTATTTCTTACAAAAAATTGAATTGATATAGCATTATTAGCTCACAGGCATATTACATGCAATGATTTGGGAATGTTTTTTATTAAAATTTGTAGATACAACAGAAAATATTTTACATTATAATTGTTTTTACTTTGCATTCTGATATAATTACGGAAGCGCGACAAAATTACTCAAAAAAATATCATTAACATTCACAGAAAACTTGTCTGCGTTTAAAAATTTGCTTTTATTCGAACTGCAAAACCTAATAACACCATCTTACTTACTAAATATTAAATTAATGGCCGCCGATATCCGCGATGAGCATCCATGGAATTTCAAAACTTGTATTACTTGTGAATCTGTTTGTCACAAAAACTAAACACTTGGCGTAAATTATTTATCATTCATTCACAGTTCGTTCAATCTCATTCACTAGAAAGTGCTAGAGGAGCGCTATAAGAGAGTTAATGGGTTGTTGCAGCCTTAGTAGCACCTCTGTGCCACCGTTATAGAGCTTCAATAGCACTCATAGTTGCATAAAATTGTGCCCAAATTGCTGCATAAGGGTTCCAGAGCACGCTATAGCGCTTAAGTCTATTACTATAAGTAATAATCGGACATGCTCCAAAGCTCTTATGCAACCAAATGTGCTGCTTGGGACTGAGCTGCGCTCTATAACAGGCATCTCTGACGTTGGTGTCGCGACTGCTAGACTAAAAGTGGAACTGGGCCGGCCACGTCTGCCGCATGAGCCCGGACCGGTGGGCTAAAATTGCTACCGAGTGGGTACCGCAAAACGGCCGACGAAAGCGTGGTAGACCGCGGCGGAGATGGCGGGACGACCTGGATATACATCTAAAGAATTGGACGGAGATGTCAAAGGATCGGGATGCTTGGATACGAGAGGGGGAGGCCTTTGCCCAGCAGTGGGACACAAATGAGACTAATTAAAAAAAAAAAATGCTTTTTATATTTTAAAGTTCAATAAGCTGATGCCTCTACCTAACACTTAGGGGAACATAGTCGTAAGATAATTATGTTATGTTATGTGGTCTTGAAAATGATTTTTATAGGTGTATTCAATACAAATGCAACTTCTATACGAACTGTAATCAGTAACTCTGACATAATTGTGAACGCGCAAAGGGATTGCGTCGGTCGTGATAGGGTGGATGCTGGATTGGTCAGAGCGATGGCTATCGCGTGACCAGGGTAACATGAGTATGGGCTACAGTTACTAGACAATAAGATAGTAAAAGATAAAAAGCCTTTTGGATATAAAATAAAAACATTATTAAAAAAAACAAAAAAAAAGTAAAAGTAAAGTTACGAATAGGAGAGAAAGAGAGCAATCGGTGGCCTCATTGCTAAAAGCTAAAAATTTCTTCCATGACAGTGGCGGTCTAGGTCGCCGTAACATTTCCTGTTTTTTGTGTAATGAAAAATAGCTCTTGTTCTTTGGCAATACAGTCTAGGGCTGACGAAACCATAGACAAATCTGATTAAATCTGTTACGGCCTACTAGACCGCCAATGTACTACATTATAGGTAGGTATTAAAAATTTCAGAACAAGATTTCAAATGTGATGTAAATAAAAAAAAAAATCATCTTTGGCTGAAACTCGGTGATCAAAATACTGGCCGGTTTTATTTTTCACATTTTTTTTTTGCCATACCGACCAGTCATGCCCTCATTCCGCAATCTTTTCTAGGGATTTACCTTCTCTCTGATCTTTACCAGTTCGTCTGGCCATCTTACAGGGGATCTTCCTACTCTGCATATTTCGGTGCGTGGTCGCCACTCAAGAACTTTACGGCCCCAGCGACCATTTGATCTTAGATCTGTGCCCTGCCAATTGCCACTTAATTTTGCAATTATGTGAGCTACGGTGTGACTATAATTCTCTTTACACAATCAATACATAGTATAAAATAAAGTCGCTTCCCGCGTCTGTCTCTATGTATGCTTAAATCATGTAAATTATGCAACCTATTTTTATGCGTTTTTTTTTAATAGATAAAGTGATTCAAGAGGAAGTTCTATAAGTATAATTCATGCACAAGATAGTAAAAGGTGGGGCGGTACGAAGTTCGCCGGGTCGACTAGTAAAGTTTAATAAAACAACAACCTTGTTTAATTATGTATTAATATCTATGAAACGTTCCTTATCCTAAGGTAAAACTTGTGATCTAGGGAATAGTAAGAAGCTACCCTTTGTAACGATGTTATCTTCTTACAAAGCATTATAGTTATAGGTATTATATTAACGTGCAAATCATCTTTTTCATTGGATGTATAGTAATAATAATTAATTTTATAAAAAAAAAAAAACGTTGGTCCCGGCCGCAGTAGTGGTCGTTATAACCGCGGCGGCAAGCTGGCCCCTTGTCACGTTGGTAATAAAGCATAAACTCGGCTAAACGTGGGTCCGGCTCTTGAGATGGTACCTCTGCCTAACCCTTCGGGGAATAAAAGGCGTGAGATTATGTATGTATGTATGTAAAAAAAAACTTATCTTTAGTGTAAGTATTGTTTAGAATTGTCTGCATATATAAAGATATGTTTATGTATGAAAAGACATCAATATTTGACTCTAACTCTGTAAAGTTACAGATAATTTTAGTTATTTGACGTATGTCAATTTAGACTGGATGTCACGTATTTACCATACAACAAACCAGAAAAGTAGACCTCCAGTAAAGCTACTTAAAACCTACTGTATTTTTATGAATAACACGGTTAGTATTGTTTGGAATTGTCTGCCTAAATAAAGATATGTCTATGTATGAAAAGGCATCAATATCATCTCTAAGAATGTAAGTAACTAGACAATTCTTGTTCAATCAAAATAAATTCGTTTTCCCTCTTCTTTTATGAACAACGAAATAGTAGACCTAAGTGTTATTGCTGCTATTTGTATTAGATTGAATGTTGCTTGTATAAAAGAACATCAGTAATTTTTGAAAAATTCCAATAATGGAAACTGTATTTCAAATATTGTATTTTAATTAGATGTTTTGTGTTCTATAAATTTTGCTTTTCGAATTTGTTTCATTTTTTTATAAAAATAAAAAATATAATTCTGAAACAAACTGGCCAGTCCGTAAATCAAGCAACAAAAAAACTTTATCACAAAATAACCAGCCAGTCTATAAATTCATAGTTTAAATTTCGAAATGACATATTGCAACAAATCACTACAGCATACAGGTTTAACCGCCACATACGTGATTTGGGGCAATAAAAGTTGATCACACACATTCTCTGAACAAGGTTAAATATTTATGTGTACATTTAACAAATATGGTAGAGTATATAGACGGAGGTATGGAATACCACCACCCTATTTTCTCCCATGGGTATCGTCAAAAGCGACTAAGGGCTAAGATCCATTAGTCCGTTGCGCTGCGTTGTAGCAAAGGATCGTCGCATTGTATGCTCGATCTGCTTCGCACCGCAAGGTGTGCGATCCGTGGTCGCAGCTGCATCTCAGTTCTGTTCAGCTTTCGCGATGGATATGTCGTAGTAAGATTTGATAATTAGGTTTTTTGCAAAAAAAAACTAGGAATTTTTCGAAAACACGGATAATTTGATATAAGCATTACTTTTTTTCAATCATCCTGACATAAAGCAAGCCTTTACTGTGATTGGCTAGATTATTTCTTGCTGGTATACTCTTATTCTGATTGGTTCGTTAAAATATCATTTGACGCTAAAGAGAACCAATCAGAAAAAGAGTTTACCAGGAAGCAATTTTCTAGCCAATCAGAGCATAAGGCAGGTTTCAAATTTTTCAATTATACTAGATTTTTTGCAAAAAAAACTGCTTTATGTCAGGATGATTGAAAAAAAGTAATGCTAATATCAAATTATCCGGGTTTTTGCAAAATCCCTAGTTTTTTTGCAAGCCCTAAAGGAATAGCCGAAGGACGGGCAGCAGCATCGTTCTTAAGAAGACTTGAAGAGCCATACTGCGATCGCCAACCCGACAAGCGTGGCGTTTACGGAAAACTCTTTCGCAATGTTTTTCTTTGTAGTGCTTTGCACGGATTAACCTATTTTGGGTAGTGTCTAATTAATTACTTACATAAATCTTATTAATAAAGGAAGGAAAGGTTTAATCTAATATCGATATAGGAACTCACAAAAAGTACACCTACTAATCAAAAATGATAATACCCTGAAAGCCGTCAAAGCGGGCTTATAAAATCCTAATCCTACTAGATCACCGCTGTTCCTCTTGTAAAGCTCAATTTACACTTAATATCCTACATGTTTAGCAATAATTTTAATGCATCACACTCAAGGTTTTTTTTTATAAGTCTAGGATGCCATATCCATATCGCCAATCTATCTCCCATGATATATAAATATAGTAAAAAGTGACCAAGAGAACACCGGAAGAAAGAATAGCAGAAAATTTTGAAAAAAACCGTACTAAAGATCGCCCAGCCGCACAGTGTGGCGATTATGAAAAACTAATTCCAAAATGTTTGTCCTTTTGACGAATCGACGGTGAGGCTCAAGTCAAACAGTGAAATCTCGACGTAATTTCTCTTAATATACACAACTACAACCTGCTCGTGCACACGCACGTGCTGCCACACTTCGCGCACGCCGCCGCCAGCGCCGACACGCCCGAGAGGTACCACCACCTACACAACTACAACCTGCCTATATTTAAGTTGAGGTTTTTTTATTTTCCGCAGACAAATCTAAATGTTGGTTTTGCAGAATTTTGTTAATTTTGTACAACAATTTTTTTTTATAAATTATTTTTATTTTTCTAGGCTGAGATGAACAATAAATGAATTTTTTTACAAATAAAATTTAATATTTTTGGTTACCATAGGGCGCGTTTACGTTAAACGAAAACAGACCCTAAGGGTAGTATTAACCCAGCATGGGCATACGTAAGCTTCAGATTACGCCCTAAGCCCAGTAAATTTAGTTAAAATCCCAAAAAGCTCAATCCTAAAGGGTTTTGACGTTAAGCAATACTGTAATCAGCGATTTGGTCTCATAATCGAAAGACCCAAGTTTGAATCCCGTTGCGGCACATCATCAATTAAAATTGTTTATAATATAATAATTTTATTTGTATGTTTTGGGCACCCTTTGATACATTACAGACGAATACCTAAGATCTATCCAGTCACACTTAGATACTCAAAGCCGATCCAATACTAATATTATAAATGCAAAAAAACTTTGTCTGTTTACAGTGTCTAGATACTCAAAATCAAAAATCAAAATCAAAAAATCTTTATTCATTATAGGATACAAGATATCACTTATTGAAAGTCAATTAGACTACAGCTAATCTAATCGCTATTGATACCTTATTTGGTAAAGTATACTAATATTATATACTAACCCTCTTATTCATAAAAAGTTAAAGAGCATTTAAGTTATTTGACGTATGTCAATTTAGACTGGGTGTCACGTATTTACCATTCAACAAACCAGCAAAGTAGACCTCCAGTAACGCAACTTAAAATTTACTGTATCTTTATGAATAAGACGGTAATATTATAAATGCCAAAAAATTCTGTCGGTTTATCTATCTGTCTTGTTTTCTCGCAAACACGACTAAACCGGTTTAAATAAAAGGAAACAGATGCTTTTTATCCGAAAAATCCCACGGAAACGTTTATTTGGGATTTTGAGGGAAGAAGGAAAATTGCCCTGGCGAAGCCCCGGGCGCAGACTAGTTTTTAACCGCCTTAAAAAAAGGAGGTAATCAGTTTGACCTATATGTATGTATGTTTGTATGTTTGTCCGCGATTATCTCGCGTTTGGCTGAACCTGAAGTCGCTTAAAATGAGTACTAAAACCTTCTCCTGAATGTAACAAATACTTCATTAATAATACTGAAAACCGCATCAAAATAGTTCAGCCAACCGCGAGATATCCGCGGACAAACATAAATACATACAGGTCAAACTGATAACCGACTCAGTAACGACTGCTCCGTAGCTCAGTTGGCAGTGATGTGGACTGAGAAGCGAGTGCACCCGGGTTCGATTCCCGGGCGGGGCGAATATTGATATGATGAATATCGATGTTTGTTTCCGGTCTGGGTGTGATGTTTGTCTCTGTATGTGTTTCGGGCACCCTAGATACAGGTTCTTCCTAGTTAGGGGCTCTGAGTGTGATGTGTTATTATTATGTTATTATTGTGTTATTATTATAACCTCCTTTTTTGAAGTCGGTTAAAAACAAAAGCACTAATCTTTCCGTTTATAAAATGAAAATGGCGAAACTTATCTAAAAATGTAATAAAATATGATCATTTTCTCAGACCACCGACGGCCGGATGGATAGTCGATCGTTTGACCTAATAGTTTTTATGAGCTCTTTATTATTTTTTTCCTCAACTGAAAATGGGCTTTTACCGTTTTATTACAGTAAAAAAGGTATTTTCGATAGTTGCCGTTTTCAGGTGTCTTCTGACAGCTTTTTGGTTTGGTGGATTAGACAGGTTTGATCGGCAGTGCTGCGAAAGGACCAACGACTAGCAGCCAAAACCTCGCATGAGGCACTCTTTTTCCATACAGTTGCACTAACTTAGAAGTTCGTAATTTCGTCTCATTTTAAGAGGCACAGCTAAAAAGTAGCGCCAACCGAGAAAATAAATTATTTATTTTAAACAAGGGCAAATATCAAAAATGTGAAATAGACCTATTCTTTCTATTCTTCGATTCTAGGTAATGCAGCCTAGTATTTTTAGAGCACTGGTTGTATAAATTTTTAACTGTTGTATGGTTTTACTAGAGGCTGTCCCGTGGCAGATTTATCATAAACACAAAAATCCCGTTTTTCCCGTTCCCGTGAGAATTTTGGGAAATCCTTTCTTAGTGCTCACCTACACTCCCTAAGGAACCTACATGCCAAATTTCAGCTTTGTACGCCCAGTAGCTTCGGCTCTGCGTTGTCTGTCAGTCAGTCAGTCAGTCAGTCAGTAACGGAAGAGTTTTATATATATTGATAACGCCCGTCAAAAAAATAATTGTAGTCTAAAATAAAGAAAAATCCATTTAAAAGTTTTATTTTCATAATATCAAGCAACAACACGATTCTCCTTAAGGTCAACACGACAGCGCTACATAAAGTAAATCCTCAAATGTAATTCTTGAAATCTTATAACGGCTTTGGAATCATAAAATTTGCAAATCAATACAAAATATTTGTTCCCTAACGTAACCAAATCACGTACACAATTTCGCTACACACGATCAGTCTGGTCAAATATGGACAGCTTAGAGTGTTTACTGTCAGCCTTTTTAGCGATACAAAGTAGGCTGTACTTTGAATATCTCGCTTTTGATGTCAAGCGGCCTAATCTTGAGTTTTAATGATTTTAGAAAAATATTTATTAACTAAAATTTTTTTCTTCAAATTTTCTCTGCTTAGTTTGTTTAGGGCACGTTATATAGTCCTTAGTTAAAAGAACTCAATACTAATGAATCAACTGATTAATGTTAAAGTGGCCAATTTTAGTACCTAGCGCTTAGTTGTTGTTTAGTACTAAGCCAATTTCATGCGTTCAAATTTATTTTATTTGTTTAAATTGAGACAACGCCTTTTGGTTGGGAGATGCTAGTTTTATTTTATTTTTTTTATTTGTAACCCTGACTGGCACATGAAAACCAACCGACCAATCATGCGACGAGATGTCCCGGAAGCCTGATACGATTGCATTTCCGCCCTGATGGCGGACACACTTTTCTCTTCTCTCTTGCTACGGACACAAGTACACGCGCACGCTAATTGCAATTCTTACTGAATTCACGGCGTTTTCCTTACTTTCGCGAGTGAAGTACCAGAAACAACACGGACATTCACACCTATGGATTAATGCACAAGTTATAAGGTGATAAACAAGTGCAGTGGCCCCAAAGAGCAGCGGCGGCAGGAAACCCAGATCCAAGACGCCATTAGCCAAGGTCAGTGCCAGGGTTTTATCCCTAAGTAACATTTTTTGGTCCTTCGAGCCGGATCTCCCTTCCAGTACGTGTTGTCTCAAAACTACTTCGCTATTTTCGTACTTCCGTACATTTCTTTTCAATTTCAATTTCATTTTCTAACCTATCTTCTTGCACGCCACGCGTCACAAAATGTCTTCCGACAAAGACTTTGTCTTGGCGGTCGAACCTACTCAGGAACAAGAATGCTTTACTAAAGCAGACCTTTCTTATAATCAAGATTTATTCGAACGAGAAATCTTATTAAATGATTTACGACGTATATTGCAGTTAGTTAACACAGACGACAATAAATTTAGATCTCGAACGAATGACCTTACATCCCATCAAAGAAAGTTTTCGAAATTACAAACTAGAATTGAAAAATATCTCATGCAGTCTCAGTTGTTTAACAAAGAGGAACAAATCAAAATCCGAAACGACTTTGACGATAACTACTATGCGATCATTACACATTTAAATCGACTAAAGGGGGTA
This sequence comes from Euspilapteryx auroguttella, assembly GCA_951802225.1. Taxonomy (NCBI): domain Eukaryota; kingdom Metazoa; phylum Arthropoda; class Insecta; order Lepidoptera; family Gracillariidae; genus Euspilapteryx; species Euspilapteryx auroguttella. The sequence continues at coordinate 14,759,203 of OX637643.1, forward strand.
GACGAGCAGTGCAGACGCGCTAGTCGTGTACTGGAGAATTCAACTTACTTGCTTAGAGAACCACAAAACTCTAATGCAAAATTGCCTACTTTGCCTTTACCGGTTTTTTCCGGTATCCAGACCGACTGGAATTCATATTTCGACCTTTATTGTTCATTAGTTCACAACAATGGTGGCTATACGAACGTGGAAAAGTTTAGATATTTGCTACTTACATTAAAGGATGAACCTTTAAATTTAATCAAATCAATTCCGATTACTGACGAAAACTATAACATAGCTTTAGAAGTACTTTGCACGCGCTATGAAAACAAAAGAAAAATCGCGTCATCGCATCTCGAGAATATACTTGATATGGAAGCAGTTTCCGAGCGTAATTTGTCTAGTTTACGTCATCTACTCAATACTTACCACGAAAATATTAAAGCCCTAGAAGTCATGAAATTTCCTATTGATAGTTGGAGTTTTATCTTACTCAACATCTTGCTTCGAAAAATACCTAACTCTTTGCGTAAACGTTTTGAATTAACATTGAATTCTCAGACCGATATCCTCAGCATTAACTCACTAATTTCATTTCTTGAAAGAGAACTTTCAGCTTGCGAAATATCTTATTCTAATCCTGGTCAAATCAATAAATTTCAGAATAAAACAGAAACTCATTCCGCGAAGCCAACGAATGCATTTCGCAGTTACAATAAAATACCTAATGTTGCAGCTCGTTCCTTTGCGACTAACATAAACACTGTCCACCCGAGCAGCTCAAATCCTAAAGGTCATAAGAACCCTCCCAAGGTTTATATTTGCCCGCTTTGCTTTAATCAACATACGTTAAACAAATGTTCGACCTTTCTCAACATGTCACCTAAAGAAAGAATTTCATTTTTAAAAGACAAATCTATTTGCAGTAATTGTTTATATGTAGGCCACGATCTAAACAAATGTAGGTCAAGCTTCACTTGCCGAACCTGTAATAAAAAACATAATACATTGTTGCATTGCGATGAGTACAACTCACCACCTAAGATTGCCATCTCGCTCCCACAAGAGGACGATAGGACAGCTCCCGCAGCTGACGGACAGGTTGTGATGACGTCATCCGTGCACAGCAGTGATAACTCCACTCCGCTTATGCACACAGGTACTGTACTGCTTGCTACTGCATTAGTGGATGTATGGGTAAACAATTCGCGACACACGGTCCGCTGTCTTGTCGATCACGGCAGTCAAGCCTCCTTTATTACAGAAGCGTGCGTACAGCGTTTAAACTTATCTAAACAACGCGTCGCTAATATTACACCAGTTTACGGTATTACGGAAAATAAGCCAGTATATCCTAAGGGTTCCGTTTCATTAACAATTACGCCGAGAGACAAAAATAATCCAGTTGTGGTTATCGATACCTTAATTCTCCCAAGATTAATAACGAGTAGTATACCCGTGTGTCCCCTTCCTTATACTGACTGGCCGCATATAAAAAACATTACTCTTGCCGACCCCGAGTTTCACACGCCACAGCCCGTAGAAATGCTTATCGGGGCCGATTCTTTATCACAAATTCTGTTGCATAATACTATTACGGGTCCTGTCGGCTCACCTATAGCTATGAATAGCATCTTCGGATATTTATTGTTAGGTAAATTAAATTTTCCTACTATTCCGATTCCTTTCCCTGTACAGGCGTGTCATGTTTCCGTTAACAACGATTTTGACCTCCAACGTTTTTGGGAACTGGAATCAATTTCAGAACAAAGGACACTCACTCCTGAGGAGTCACTTTGTGAAAACATTTTCAAAAACACACACACGCGTGACAGTTCCGGACGGTACGTAGTTGCACTGCCGTTCAAGCCTGAAGCACAGCCTCTCGGCTCGTCGCGGGCTATTGCTCTCGCTAGATTTCAAAAGTTAGAGTACAAACTCGAACGCAATCCGCAACTTAAGGATGATTATCACGCTTGCCTCCAAGAGTACCTTGACCTCAATCACATGGAGCCCGTGGATAATCAGGATGACTCAAACACCTACTACATACCGCACCACTGCGTGGTCAAGGAATCCAGCGAGACGACTAAGACCCGAGTAGTTTTCGATGCGGGTTGTAAGAGTAACAATGGGTTAGCACTCAATGACGTTTTATTAACAGGCGCTAAGTTGCACAAGGATATTGTTGACGTTTTACTTCAGTTTCGTTTACATTCAATTGCTCTCACAGCGGACATTAAACAAATGTATCGCAATATTTTAGTTCGTGAGACAGATCGCGATTTTCAAAGAATCGTTTGGCGTAAATCCCCAAGCGAACCAATTCGCGATTACCGTTTACGAACGGTAACTTTCGGTGTTAGCTCGTCACCGTACCTTGCGCTGCGCACTATGCAGCAACTTGCGGTTGACGAGGCAGTACGTTTTCCTAACGCCTCGCAAATTATTTTACATAATGTTTTTGTTGATGACGTAGTGTCCGGGGACGAGACGGAGTCCGGCGCTTTAGCACTAAAACAAGAACTTATTCAAATTTGCAAGTCCGCTGGCTTCGAACTCCATAAATGGCATAGCAACTGTCCATCTTTACTCGGCACCGCCCAGGTTTCGCATGGTGAGCGGCCCGATAAGGTAGATTTTGCCAAAATGGAGAACGACTCCACTATAAAAGTACTGGGGTTACAGTGGAACCCTCAGACTGACACCTTTTCTTTCAGTGTCAAATGTGGCAACGACATTTGCACTAAACGCACTATTCTTTCCGAAATCGCTAGGATTTACGACCCTATCGGTTTGCTTTCACCGGTGATTTTATTTGCAAAGCATTTAATTCAATTGCTATGGATAGCTCAAGTAGGTTGGGACGAATCCCCTCCACAAGACATTGTTGAGTCTTGGTTAACTTTTAAAAGCGAATTTCCGCTCTTATCTCAACTCGAGTTTCCGCGTTACATATTTCCAAACAACAATGTTTCAATTCAACTACACGGGTTTGCAGACGCGTCCGAAAAGGCTTTCGCCGCTTCTATATTTTTACGTATAGAGCTGGATGATGGCAATGTAAAATCGGAGTTGCTCGTTGCTAAAACACGCGTCGCCCCGACAAAAAGGATTTCCATACCGCGACTCGAGTTAATGGCGGCCTTACTTTTAACCAGGCTGTTAAAAAAGGTTCTACTTACTTACAGTGATCGCGTTTCGCTCCACGAAGTTTATGCTTGGTCTGATTCAACCATCGTACTTTCATGGTTACGCTCATCTCCTCATGAATGGAAAACTTTTGTTTCCAATCGGGTTACGGAGATTTTGCAAACCATTCCTGCCTCATGCTGGCGTCACGTCCCCTCCGCCGACAACCCGGCGGACGCAGCGTCACGTGGCATGTTGCCTTCTACTTTTCTAAGACACGATATATGGTTTCATGGCCCACGTTGGCTAAGCGAGAGCCATAATCTCTGGCCCCAGCTGGGGTCAATACTTCCGACGGATGAAGAGAAGCGTACTTCTATTCATTCAAACTTAACGGTTTCTTCGCCTCCTGATGAGGTCGAAATCATTTCACGATTTTCCACTTTAGGTTCCCTCGTTAGAGTTACAGCCTTAGTGTTTCGTTTCCTAAAGAAATGTAGGAAATTTCAGGGTAAATTTCCCTCCTATATTACTGTTTCAGAGTATAATTTTGCATTAAACAAATTAATACAAATTACACAACTTTCTATTTTTCACTCTGACATTATTAACTTGGCAAATGGCAAACTTCCATCCAATAAATTAATAAGATTAAACCCACTTCTTGACTCAAATAATTTTCTCAGAGTTGGTGGTCGAATTCACAAATCTCTTTTACCTTTCGAGTCAAAACATCAATTAATTTTACCAAAAAAACATAAACTTACTGATCTTATTATCGACGATGCACATTTGTCAAATTTACACGCAGGTGCTCAGAGTACGCAATATTTCCTTTTTCAAAAATACTGGATACTATCCAGTCGTGATGCGATAAGGCGCCGCGTACATCGCTGCGTCCGTTGTTTTCGAGCGCGGCCCGCGCACCCGCAGCCGCGCATGGCTCCCTTGCCCGCAGTACGATTGCGGCCCGAGCGTGCTTTTCTTAAAACTTCGGTTGATTTTGCGGGACCATTCTATGTTCGCGCCAACAAGGTACGCAATGCAAAGGTTGTTAAATGTTACGTTTCCGTATTTGTTTGCATGTGCGTAAAAGCCGTACATCTGGAGTTGGTTTCCGAACTTTCAACCGAAGCTTTTTTGGCAGCTTTACGACGTTTCACATCACGCCGCGGCTTATGTACCGATATCTATTCGGATAACGGTCGTAACTTCGTAGGTTGTGATAGATATTTACGCGAACTTTACAGTTTCTTAAAGAGTGACCTTGTTCAAGCGACACTTAACAGTAAGGTACTTGAGCAAGGTATTACCTGGCATTTCCAGCCCCCCCTTGCAAGTCATTTTGGGGGCCTCTTTGAGGCAGGTGTTAAAAGCTTCAAACATCATCTTCACCGAGTGTTAGGCACTCGGATTGTTACGTACGACGAAATGCACACACTCTTGTGCCAGATAGAAGCGATTTTAAACTCGCGTCCGCTTTGCGTGATGAGCGTGGATGCGGAGGACCCCCTCCCCCTCACTCCATCACATTTTCTAATCGGTGAACCTTTAACGTCCCTGCCCGATGTTTCGTTGCTGGATGAAAATCCTAGCCGCCTACTTAGATGGCGCTTAATTCAACAGTCCACACAACATTTCTGGAAGCGTTGGAGCTTAGAATATTTACACGAGATTCAGCAGCGAAGCAAATGGTATAGGGATCAGGGCTCTCCTATTCGCATAGGAACTATTGTTGTGGTTTGTGATAACAACCTTCCTCCCTTACAATGGCAGCTGGCACGTGTGCACGCTCTACACCCCGGACCTGACGGTATTACGCGCGTAGTAACTCTACAAAGAGGCACTACCTTTTTCAAACGCGCTTTGGTGAAGATTTGTCCTCTTCCTATAGAATAACTTTATTACAGTTTCTTATATTACCCTTTCCAGTTTCATAGTTTTTAGTTAACATTTAGTTTCCATACTCAATACCTAACAAGGTGGTAGAGTATTTTCTAATTTACATTTTCTACTTTCCCTTTCTTTCAGTTGCTTTAAAAGATACTGAGTACTTTTAAGGTGAGCGGCATGTTTAGTACTAAGCCAATTTCATGCGTTCAAATTTATTTTATTTGTTTAAATTGAGACAACGCCTTTTGGTTGGGAGATGCTAGTTTTATTTTTTTTTTTTTATTTGTAACCCTGACTGGCACATGAAAACCAACCGACCAATCATGCGACGAGATGTCCCGGAAGCCTGATACGATTGCATTTCCGCCCTGATGGCGGACACACTTTTCTCTTCTCTCTTGCTACGGACACAAGTACACGCGCACGCTAATTGCAATTCTTACTGAATTCACGGCGTTTTCCTTACTTTCGCGAGTGAAGTACCAGAAACAACACGGACATTCACACCTATGGATTAATGCACAAGTTATAAGGTGATAAACAAGTGCAGTGGCCCCAAAGAGCAGCGGCGGCAGGAAACCCAGATCCAAGACGCCATTAGCCAAGGTCAGTGCCAGGGTTTTATCCCTAAGTAACAGTTGTATTCTTATACCTTTATACAAAAAACTACAAAACAGATTTCCCTAAAATACTAAGCAAGATAATTCTAATGTGATTGAATCGCATTTTTTTTTAATTTGATACGCCGTGAAGAAAGAAATTACATACTCCTTTTTTGAAGTTGTTTAAAAAGGAAAAAAAGTGCAATCTATTACACACTTCCAAAAGCCAATCAGCGAAAAAAAAGGCAAATATCTAAAATTTGACAGTAAGGACTAAGTTGGCCTCAAGCCAGTACTTAGGTTAAAGGTTACCCTTGCCATAGATTGATATGTTTTCTAGAAAAGGGTTAGATTGATTGCCGCTTTTTTGGCATTGATTCTGGCATCGCGTTAGTAGTTGGTCAGAAACTAATATTTATATTAAAAATGCCTCGTCTAATTTTTGCTTATGTTCCGTAAACCTTTATTATTATTATTATTTTAATTTAATGGACTTGACTAGAATGATTCCCGGGGTCCTTAAAAACGCCGAGACGGCCACCGGGGGGTTTTAGTGGTTGCGAGCCCCACATACCTCTGTCACTCCCGCGAGAGACGGGAATGTGACAGGCATTTTCCCTCGTAAAAAAAAAACATCAAAACTAGATCAAAACAAAGTGTAAAATTCTTTTAGGACCGTATCCGTCGACCGCATTCATACAAAAAGAGAAAACTAATTATTTTTCAATCACCATGATGTTTTAGTATTTACTTACTTACTTACTTTTGCCCAATCTCCGCTGGGGAGCAAAGGGCCGAAACAAATCGCCGCCACACTCGACGGTCTTGAGCAATATCGCAGACTTCCTCCCAGGTTCTCTGCGTGTGCTCCAGATCCTCCTTCATAGCCCGCTGCCACGTGTTTAGTATCTTACTAACACTTTAAAAAACAATGTTTGTACGTTTTCCTTTTTTCAAAATTCGTTATAGATTCAGACTTATAGGCCCTTGAAATACAGAGATTTTCTGATAAAAAATTGATCGGATAAAGTTGTTTGTTTTACGGTTTTACTAAATGCATATTTTAACAAAAAAAAAAGAAAAAGTTTATAAACATAGATTATTCAATTCTGAAGCTATGGACGTAAAAATCATTTTGACCTGCTAAGATTTAGGTATGTGGCGAAAAACGTTTAACACCGAAACGCAAATTCGCAAATTTCTTCAAAAACTTAGCTCTCTCTCTGTCACATGGTTGCGGTTAGAGGGCGACAGCATGAGTTTTCTTAATATTTTTGCGTTGCTTTATTTGAAGCCTTTATAAAGCCCGTAACTAAAAGTAAACTAGGAGCAAACCAACTCACACCCGAGCCAAGTACAAAACAATGGCGTGAAGTTATCTAAGACTTCGCCGACGTCCGGCGGAACAACAGTACACGTTAACTGACAGACTCGCAGACCTAGGCAGTCTGGATACTAAGAAAATGTAAAATATTATACTTAGTGCTAAAATACAAGCTTTTAGGTACTTTTATAAGAAGAATAAGAAAGCTCACCAGGCGAACTTCGTTAGCAATGTCGTTTTATGATGGTTCCCTTATATTTTCATATTATTATTCTATGTTCATCATTGATAATGTAAAATTGTATTGGTGAAGCATTTTTTCAAATCGGGCCAGTAGTTTATTAGCCTACTCGATGCAAACAAACGATATTTTTTTTCTTTTATAATAATTTGTTTTTACAAAACAGGACCCTGCCTTCAATAAACTGACAAATACATCAACTGAGCACTTCCTCTTTTTCAAAGTCGGTTAGAATATGTACTAAAATCTTCTCCTGAATGTAACAAATACGTATCTGAAAACCGCATCAAAATCGGTTCAGCCAAACGCGAGACAATCGCGGACAAATATACATACATACATACCAACATACATACATACAGGTCAAATTAAAAACCTCTTTTTTTGAAGTCTGTTAAAAAAAACAGTTATGTGCAAAGAACACATATTATTTCTTAATAGATTGCCGGTTATTTATACTAAGAATATTTTTTCCTCGTACAGTGGCGGACTAGGAGGCCGTAACAGATTTGTCTATGGTTTCGTCAGTCCTAGACTGTATTACCAAAGAACAAGAGCTATTTTGCAATTCAGAAAAACCGGAAGTGTTACGCCGACCGTGTCCGCCACTGTACAAAACTGGAAATATAATCAGTTATGTGCAAAGAAAAAAAAATTCTCAGTTCATTTCCGGTTATGTACTAAGAATATTTTTTCTTAGTATCATTCTGGTAATGTAATTCGGTTATCTACGAAGAACAAGAGAGGCAAAATTATCTACACTCTGTGTGCAGTCACATTTTTTTTCATTTTTTATGTTTCTGTTAATATTATTACTTTGGCGATTGGGGCTAGTCAGTATACATTTAATAAATATCGAATGTGACGGTACTTTAGCTCTAAACTAAAACACTAACTCAATTCCTAAATCTCATTGTACTGTGCACGTAACGAAGCCTTTTTGTGTTAAAAGCTTGCTCGTATATCAATCAATATAACGTGACTGAAATACTGATGCAGTGTTACACTATTTTGCCCATTGTTTTTCGTTTTATATACTGCAATGATTTTTATCCAACTATTATTTTAACAAACTTAATAATAATTTACGATGTTCGAGTGAATCTTGAAACTCAGTTTTGATGCAGCTGAAATTTTGTATTAAGGGAGCATAACAATATTAACAATACCATATTAAGCTAAATGTGACGTCATTATAAATCCAACATGGCAGAAAAATCAAGATGGCGGACGAATTGTTATGGGTATGAAATGAAACTGCTGAGAATAACTTGAAAAATAACTTAACGAATAAAAGCTTTGTTTTTAAAAAAGATTTTTAACTTTAAACTTATATGTTTCAGTTTACACAGACAGAGCCTTGCCAGCGCGTAAGCTTTTGTTTGACGAAAACCACAAGCAATTTAAGATCCTATTGCTAACGAATTAGGGATGATTATTTGTTGGAATTATTAAACGATTCCCTATTGTAAGTGTTCGCGAAATAACAATGAACCTGTTAGCGAACAATTAAAGGATTTTGTTGGAAAACTTTTTAATTATTTAATGTAACGTAGTGGATACAGTTAACAGAATTTTACATTATAATAATTATTATTAGTTAGTTTAGTTAATTAATTATTTGCATGTGCTTTGTGAGGACTCTTTATTTTAATACTATACAATTTTTATTTTATATTTTAATTTAATTTCATGTTATTTCTATTTCTGGTGTGTGTTGTATATGTCACCGGAAAATAATAAGATTCGCAAGTTTATAAATTTCCTAGGAAATTTATAAACTTTCGTAGGATTCTAAACCAGAGATAAATTGAATTATTTTACGCCCACTTTTTCGCAAATTTATAAATTTTCGACGCGTCGTAGTAAATTTATAAACTAACGGATATCAATCCGTAAGATTCTAAACGGATCGACCAATCACAGAAGAGCTTTTAATTTTACGCTTTTTGAAATACGGAAAATAACACACTGCTTTCTGATTGGTCGATGTTGACAGTGAAAATGCTTGCGTCCATAGACTTACGTACAGTGGCGGACACGATCGGCGTAACACTTCCGGTTTTTCTGTATTGCAAAATAGTTCTTGTTCTTTGGTAATACAATCTAGGGCTGACGAAACCATAGACAAATCTGTTACGGCCTCCTAGTCCGTGACTGTACAATCAGACTTGCCAAACAATTCGATCACACTAAAATTATTTTTACTGGTACCAGTAAGGTAGTACTGGTAAAAACTAAGTAGGTTTATAGGTTAATATGTGACCGCTTATGTGCGAAATTCAGTAAAAGTGCACTAACTGGCTGAATCCGTTAGAGTTCGAAATAAAATGTTGTTCTCAACATTAACTAGGTAATCTGCAAAATCCCTAGGTAATCTACAGAGTTAACGACTAAGTTAAGTTCGAAAAATTGTTGCCTTACATTTCAGGTTAACACAGGTAACCCAAGCTCCGCTCGCTTCGCTCGCTACGCTGGTTAAAGATCACAAGCCAAACCTAACCTAACCTACAATTTTGCCCTAGATTTGAATTTTCGGTCGGAGCTTTCTGTTTTCCGCACTTTAACGGCGAGACATCCGGTAATACGCACATTAACTAGGTAAAGTGCGGATACCCCATATTTCACATAAAATTTCGCACATTAACTGACCTAAACAGTTAATGTGCACATTGCCCGGTAAAGAGCACATTAACGTATTTCGCACTATAACGGTGACAGATATAATATGCTATTATGGGATAATAGCATATTTTATCAAAAAGTAACCTTGTATTTTAGGTACCTACCTACCTAGTAGGGGGTTAAAATTCCCTATTTCACTCTACCAAAATAAAACATTTTGGTCATGGCTAAAACTTTCGTAGCTCTGTGTTAAATTTCAATTCATTATACATGGCGTTTGGTTATTGGTTACTTATAATTTTACGAGTGAGTTTAGTAAGTTTATCAATTTACGAAAATGTAGGCGTAAAATTATACAATTTATCACTCGTTTAGAATCCTACGAAAGTTTATAAATTTCCTAGTAAATTTATAAATTTACGGTTCTTGTTATTTTCCGGTGACATATATACTGTGTAATATGGATTTTTTTATCTGAAATAAATGAATTGAATTGAATTAATCCAGTATATTATTTGTTTTTTTTTTTATTAATCCAGTAGCACAAACAGCGTCCTTCGTTGGAAACTTGAAGAGCCGTATATCATGATTGGCGCTAGTACCAGATACTTGAAATCAATATATATAAAACTCTTCCGTTACTGACTGACTGACTGACTGACTGACTGACTGACTGACTGACTGACAGACAACGCAGAGCCGAAACTACTGGGCGTACAAAGCTGAAATTTGGCATGTAGGTTCCTTAGGGAGTGTAGGTGAGCACTAAGAAAGGATTTCCCGAAATTCCCACAGGAACGGGAAAAAACGGGATTTTTGTGTTTATGAGAAATCTGCGCGGGAAATACCGCGGGGCAGCCTCTAGTTTTATACAAAATGCTAAGTATTAGGTCAGTCGCTTTTTTTTATTTTGGTAACGGAAGGACATGCCTATCGGGTCTATCAGGCCTCGCACTCACTAAAAGCCCCCGGCCGTCTTGGCGTTTTTGGGATAGAACGCGGGAACCATAGATTATTAGTGTCTAGTTTCGTTCCGACCTGGTGAAGGCTGCAGGCGTACCCTGGATGAGGAAAGCCCAAGACAGGTCTGTGTGGGGATTTGTGGGGAACGCCTATGTCCAGCAGCGGACGGCTATCACCTGAGATTATGATAACGACATGCAAAGTGATATTTTAAATCACAGTCAAACTCTACGACTAACCCAATTTTATTTATACGTCCATGCTAAATGTAGGTTCAGTCAACGGGGCGACTAAACCAAACTCCCACAAGTTATTAGTTAGAGATTCCGAATTTGGTCTCAGAGGCGTTAGTTCGAAACTGGGTGCTGTTTGTCTGAATAGTTCACATTTGCTTGGAACCGCGTAGTTTATAAGGGCAGGTGGCGCCAGCAGGGTTCATGATGTGTTTAGACTAAGATAGTTGGAAAGATAGTTCCAAAATTGTATAACATACATAATACATACATACATAATCTCACGCCTTTTATTACCCGGAGGTTACGCGGTTATAACGACCACTATTACTGCGGCCGGGACCAACAACAGTTGCGACCAAGTTGTCGACCAAGTTTACAGCAGTTGCTTTAAACCACCCAAACTAAAGGGAAATTCTTAAAGCCCTTTGTCCCAGTGAGGGATAATAGAATCAGAAAAAGAAGAATTCGGTACACAGGGCAGTAGTGAATCTTATAGTTATTGAAATAGGTATTTATTATCGGTCGTTTTAAATATTTAATACATCCATGAACTGGAATATTAACTTATTCATGCAAACGAAGCACAATCATGCAAGCTAGGTTTAGCAGCACGGTTCACGATGCTATTCATAGAATATTTTGGGCAAATAGTTAAAGTTTGTCTATTCGGGATTTTCTAATAGTTATTAAACTTTAAAATAAGCGTTCTAGTAACACACAGTCAGCTGATCGCACCAAGTACCTATAGTTTTTTTTTTTTTAAAAGGTAATATTTTATTTATTGAACACAAACTTTCTCCGCCACTTTGTTCACCTACTACTTAGTTCTTACGCGTTCTTAGTTCATGAATAGTACCTAATATTTGCACTGTTTAAAGTTTAAACTTTCCTGGACTACGAAAAATATTTCAAAATTAAAATACGCTAAATCGGGGAAGCCTATTTCGATTTTTATAGAGACAAACAAACACACAGGATACAGTAGATTTTAAGTAGCTTTACTGGAGGTCTACTTCTCTGGTTCGTTGTATGGTAAATACGTGGCATCCAGTCTAAATTGACATACGTCAAATAACTAAAATGCTCTTAACTTTTTTTGAATAACAGGGATAGAATGCTAAGAGAAGGGGAAGAAAAATACGTAAAAGTAAAACTTGAACATCAAAGAAATAAACCATTAATTTAAACACCCTTACCAACCGCAACAAAATTAGATATCCTTACAAAAGGACAAAAAGTAGGTTCGTTTCATGATAAGGAAAATTCATTCAAACATTTGTAAGAGATCATTTGAAGACCCATTTGACCAATGAATAGGAGAGGAACATTTGCTATGTCCGTTCGTCCTTTAGTGTCATCGAGTATGTAACCATACAGAGGCGAAATGTCATAATTTTTTTCATATGACAATTAATATCATTCAATAAATATGAAGCGCACATCTGGCGAGGCTCGGTGAAGTACCGCGAAGATAAACATTTAAACTGATCTCTAAATTCTATCGCACATGGTTCTAAAAAGGTTTATAATAGAAAATTATTATACGCTTCCATAAGAAATGGCAAGGGATTGGTTCTCAAACCTGTGCCATAGAATTAAACGGCTAGTTTTGAAAAGACATGAAAGCCTCATGCGCCCTTTCTCAAAAAAATAATATCTTCTAATTGAGACAGCATGATGTTTATCATTGTTTTTCAAAACTTTTCTGTATTGGCCGAGTTATATCAAAAAACTCTTGCAATGTTATGCCAATAAGAACTCAATTAAATAGTTCCAGGTAAGCGACAATCCTCCTCTATGCAGTTTTATACTCATTGTCTCAGATGCATCATCAATCTATTTGTGTTAAGTGTCCTTCCCCAAGTACATTTATCATTGGCCAAAAATGTCACTCCAAAGATTGACATTTTCTAATGGAATTTTAAGAGGAGGGGTTCATGTCACTGTTTTAATTTACAACAATTATAAATGGATATTTTTATGCAATCAGTATCATTATGAGATCCGCAGATGAACAAAAGCCCTAAGAAATGTGAAACTAAATCGGCAATGGGCAGGACATATAGCGCAAAGAACAGATGGTCGCTGGGACTGAAAAGTTCTCGAGTGGCGACCTCGAACAATAATAATAACGCAATAACGCATCACACTTTGAACCCCTAACTAGGGAGAACCTGTATCAACGGTGCCCGAAACATATACAGAGACGAACATTACACCCAGATCGGAAACAGACATCGATATTCGTCATAACAATGTTTGCCCCGGGAATCAAACCCAGGTGAACACGCATTTGAGTCCGCATCACTGCCAACTGAGCTATGGAGCAGTCGTAGAATATGCAGATGAACCCACAGAGCGGTGAAACGACCTGATCAAGGTTGCAGAAGTTTACTGGAGTTCCTTAGTGCCAACAATGGGACGGTTAACCGACACGATTGACGAGGATCCAGATAGGACTCACCTGAGATAAGATATGTACTAGATGGAAGCAATTTTAGCAGAAACGGAGAACTACTACTTGTATAGTCGTATTTCTTCAACAATGACAAACTAATCATATGAGAGACAGAGACAAACTCATAAACTCTATATAGCCTAAGAATGCACGCGAGCAGCATTTTTCATATTTTGTCTACTATTTTGAGTCCAGATGTACTCAAAATCATACAACTTATACACACATACATATTTGATGACTGCTCGCATTCAGGTTCTTCTATGTTCCGTCAATAGGAAGCGCAGCGTACTACTTTGTCTATGGGACTCACAGCTTCAATTTGTGTCTTGCATGATTTCCAACAAAATACATAGTTATTTTCATTTCAAATTCAATATTCAATATTTAAATGTCCGAGCGACCTAAAGTAACAAACTCTTTGTCGGGTGATGTTCGATTGAGCGCACATTTTCCGATCCATTTCCCTTTTATTTCATATTCGTAAAAATAATAAAAGAAAGGTTAAAACCGTTTTTATTATTATAAAACTAGCGTTTGCCCAGGGGGTCAAGTTTTTTTAACAAAAATCGATCGACTCGTAATTGTCTTGTGCGTGACTTCATTAAACCATTGCTGTTGTCTTTGGGCGCTTAACAGAAATTGCTTTTGTTAAAGCGGCAATGATTAGCGAAGTCGCTCACAAGACAATTACATGTCGTTCGTTTTTAATAAAAAAACTTGTTCCCTGGTCTACGCTCAGGTACTAAGAATGTGTACTTCAAATTTAAAAACACAATATTTTCATTATTAGTGTTGCCGCTGGCGAAGATAAAAAAACAGAAATTTTTATAAAAACCAATGGGATTCCTTGGTTCCAAATACCACCTCATATTAGTGGTGTATCTTAACCACTATAAAACTACTGTATTTGAGTACCAGCAAAGTGTATAACTATCTATTTCTCTAGGTTGTATAAGGTTTGGTTCCTTTGCTTACTAAGTAATTGGCAGTTAACAGATTATGTAACAAAACATGTGATCAACTGCAAAATTTATTCGCGGACTGATGGTTCCATACACCGTATAGAGCAGAAGGTAAAAAGTAAAGCTTGAAACATTTACGCCTTTTGCGGCATAGCTCAAGGTAAACTCTCGGTCTCAAATTATTTTTGATAGAATCCAAATAAACCGTACCACAACCAAAATATACTCAATAAATTATTATTCTGTAGAATCGTCGCGAAAATGACAAGTGTCGCCTGCGAAGAGTACAGAATAAATTATTCATGTTCAATTATGGTAATTGCCTTGGTTATACAACTTTAGGTGTTGGGCGTTTCATTTAGATTCAAATAAATAGAAATTCTTGATAGGAGCAGAGCTCTGCTAGTGATTTGATATAGAAGACATTAAATTTTCTTAGTAAATTACAGACGGCCATTCAGATTTTTTGAACCAATGGCACCTCATTAATTCATAAAATAGTATTTAAAAAACCACTTGGTTTAAATTTGTTGACTGAAAAGGCAATCTTCGAGTTCTACCTTAAAATATAAATTTACACGAGATTATTAGTGAAAACCTGTCTGTTGTTTTTTTTTTAATATCTTATTGCCTTTGATGACCAGGGAATTTAGTATTGTAATGGAGAAATATTTTTTTAGTATCTATACATATATAATAATAATAACGCATCACACTCCCAGAGCCCCTACCTAGGAAGAACCTGTATCTAGGCTGCCCGAAACATATACAGAGACGAACAGTACACCCAGACTGGAAACAAACATTGGTACTCATCATAACAATGTTCGCCCCGCCAGGAATCGAACCCAAGTGCACGCATCAGTCCACATCACTGCCAACTGAGCTACGGAGCAGTCAATATCAATGTAATCAAACAAATAATCAAATCTGTCCTTAGTTTAATATTAGTGTTAATAACATCTTAAAATTTTATTTATAATAAAAATAAATTTCGTCACCAATTCCAAATCAAATTTAGTAAGTAAATCCAATTTTATAAGGATTTGGTATTATCAAGTAATTTATTTATACAATTCGCACCCAACGAAGCTCTGTTTTGAATCTTAAAGAAGCTAAGAAAGTTATGACGAATCAAGCTTAGCAAAATTAAGCTTTATGACTAAGGCTTTATGCACAAAAGAAACAACTTGCTGCAAGAAATACCTTAAATTCTGACCCGGATACTACGTGCGGTTTTATGTTTTTTCAAAAAATTATAATTTTGGCCACTAGTGGCTCAGTCAAGCCAGACACTACCGGGCCACAAATCGCAGCCGCTAGTGGCATAGTGGTAGAATTCTGGCAACTCCCGCAGCTTGAGGCTAGACCGCGGCCACTCTAGGCTGACATTAACAGTTATTGTTTTGAGTTTAATATCTTAAGTTTAAACTCTTCTCAAGTACTGGTTGTCCTGGCTCGGGCCGTCTCATACTCCGTCAAGCTAAATCTTACAGCGAGGAAATCGTAACTCAACTGTGGATATAAATTTGGAGCATAGAACGAGTTAAAGTTATTTTTTTACAATTTGGAGTGCCAGCTCAAACTCCGAACTTATTGGTTATTCAACTGTTTAAAACACACTTTTCTAAGTCTGCTTATTACTTTGTCAAATGTTCTTTTAGGAGTATTAAGTAATTGGTTGCAAGAAAATATTAAATTTACGAAAAGCAAGTGCCTACAAAAACAGAACTATAAATGTAAAAGGCAAGCTTTCTAATAAATTTATCACTGTCTCCTCATAACTCTCAAGCTGTAATTCTAGTTAACATTTCCCTCTACTTTCCAAATGAGCTACTAGACAAGACATCCATAATTTAAAGTGTAAATTTCAACCAATGAGAGCGTTTGGCACAGTTGCACACTATTATACGGTGACGGGGACTGACGCTGCATAATTTTACACAATTAGCGTGAATCGAAGCATTTCCATAATTTGGAACGTCTCTGGCATGGAATGGGATATTAATGGACTTGTCTTGCAATTAGCAAAGATCTAACAGAAATGGCTGATCCAGTCTTGCGCTCTGATGATATCGCTCCTGATGAATATTTTGAGGTCCGTCTATGCACTGTTAAAGAAAGATCGGCCCTGTAGTAATGGGCATAAGAATAGTACTACGGTAATCCTGCCTGTCGTAAGAGGCGACTAAAAGGGGTCATCGGGGTCATGGGTGTGTAGAGTGGGGGCTCTACACATCTATGAAAACGGCCCCGAGACGGGCGGCGGCACAGTTTGTGGCACTGTGCCGCTGCAGCATCAGTGGTGGTGCAGGGGAGTTAAAAACATACCCTCCCCGAGGCAGAAGCTGGAATGCAGCTATGCGTGGGAAGGATCCTAGCGAAAGGCTTTGAGGCGAATCCCTGGGTCCTTTCCAAATCGCTGAGGCGGCCACCGGGGAGTTTTAGTGGGTGCAATCCCCACACAACCCTGAGCGACGGGAAGTACGTAAGGCAATGTTGGTACACATCTGTTCCCATTTGAGCGAGCGAAAAATGTTTTTAACAGAAGTGTGTGTTTTTTTAGACTTAACACTATTTATGGAATTTAGCAAGTGACTATACGATAGGTACAGTGGCGATCTAGGTTGCCGTAACGCCGGGTTTTCTGTATTGCAAAATAGCTCTTTTGCTTTGGCAACACAGTCTAGGGCTGACGAAACCATACACAAATCTGTTACGGCCTCCTAGACCGCCAATGTACCTACAAAGTGCCGTGTGATGGCGGCCTTAAATACCATCACCTCATCATCTTATCTTTTCCCATGGGCTCGTAAAAGGCGACATAAGGAAAACCCAAAGGCCGGGCAGCAACCTAGCATCTTTCATTAAAAAACTTAAGAGCCAGTTTACAGGGATGCTAGCGCCATTCGCGAAAAAAAATAATATCTTCTAAACTAAGGCAAATATCAAAAATGTGGCACTGTATGACACTAGATAATGTAGCCTAGTATTTTTAGGGCACTTCTGTATAGCTTTTAGGTTAAAGACCAAAAAAATCTACAAAGTGTTGCTAAAAGTGGCCACTTTTGTCAACAATCTATGTCTTTTTTTGTTCTTTTTACTCAGGACTACTTTGCTGTGCTCAAAAAATACTAGGCTACGTTATCTAGTGTCATACAGTGCCACATTTTTGATATTTGCCTTAGTTTAGAAGATATTAATTTTTTT
Organism: Euspilapteryx auroguttella; assembly: GCA_951802225.1. Classification (NCBI taxonomy): domain Eukaryota; kingdom Metazoa; phylum Arthropoda; class Insecta; order Lepidoptera; family Gracillariidae; genus Euspilapteryx; species Euspilapteryx auroguttella. The sequence goes on from OX637643.1 coordinate 14,776,834, forward strand.
CGCGAATGGCGCTAGCATCGCTGTAAACTGGCTCTTAAGAGCCACACTGCGATTGCTAGCCCACCTGTCGAGCGTAGAGGTTATGGCAAACCATCCCCAAAATGTTGGTCTGTGTGGCGATCTGAAGGATCCCTACGTCCAACAGTGGAAGTCTCCCGTATGAGATGATGATCAATGATGATGATTTCTGAAAACTGTTCTTAAATCTAAAAGGAAGAAATTTGGTAAAATGTATTTTTAATTAGAAAAAGTACTCAATACTAAACATCTCTATACATTTATTGCTCCGTAAGATACAAGCACTGCCATTTACCGAACGAACTTTGTTACTGTTCGATTAAATAATGCATTTCCAACTCTATTTGCCCAGTTATAAGGGTTTTATTAGAAGCAAAATATTCTTAGTATACGGAAATGTTTCAAGTTTCTATGTTTATGTTAGAGTTTCAGTGTTATGTTCAGATAGGTGGAGTAAAATTGTTATGAGGGCACCTGTACTAATAGGGCAAGTACCTATCAATAATTATTAGGTACAGTGGCGGTCGTGGACGTGGTCGTTAGGTACAGGACGGCGTAACAGATTTGTCTATAGTTTCAAGCGCCCTAGACTGTATTACCAAAGAACAAGATATATTTTGCAATACAGAAAAACCGCGACAAGCTGGCCCCTTGTCACGTTGGTAATAAAGCATAAAATTTGCTTCGGGGAATAAAAGGCGTGATATTATGTATGTTATTATGTATATACAGAAAAACCGGAAGTGTTACGCCGTCGACCGCCACTGTGTACTAAACCTAGGGAACTTAAGCCCAGTTCTCATCTTGATAGGCACGGCGAATCTACCGAGAGGATAACAATTAAAACTGTTCTTTAATTTCTATGGCACAGAGTTGAAAAATAATCTCATGCCGTTTCTTATGGTAGCTTAGAATTTGCTCACATATTTCCTAGCTATTGATAACTGGATACAACGAAGAAGATTAAAGCGATAATGCCGCTCATTGAAAAGATATATATATTTTTTTTTAGCCTGTTAAGTGCTCCACTGCTGGGAAAAGGTCTCCCCCCTAGTTCTGTAAGCCTTCCTATCCTGTGCAAACTCCGGCCAGTCTCCAGATGGGAATCGATATCGACCCGCTATCTCCTCCTTGGTCCAAAACCGCGACTTAGTACAGTGACGGACACGGTCGGCGTAACACTTCCGGTTTTTCTGTATTGCAAAATAGCTCTTGTTCTTTAGTAATACAGTCTAGGGCTGACGAAACCATAGACAAATCTGTTACGACCTCCTAGTCCACCACTGTACTAAAGATACCATTAATTTAAGAAAACTTAAAGAAAAAAAAAATTGTTTATTATACAAAACAGGTTTTTAGGTTGATTGATTGCAATAAAGTGTCTTTCTATCTTTCCAATAAACTAATAAAAATATTCTTTATTATTGCCTTAATCCACGAATAACTTTTAAAGGTTACCTACGTTGATTTCTTTATTAAAAGGCCAATTTCCCGAAGGAGACGCGATGAGGAAAAATACAACGATAAGTAGCCTCTAGGGTGCCTTATGATGAAACCGACCTAACAACTTTTTCAATTTGAGTTTTGATACGTCCCTTGGAGCCTTTATAAAAAAGTATTGTTTACCTCATATTTAAAAAACAAAAAACTTACTTTGAGTTACATTTTAAAATACGAAATATTTAGATTGGGAAAGGCACATAGCACAATACACGGTAATTTTTTTATCGTGGCGGAAAATTTCAGGACTAAGTCTTTGCATGATAAATGACTCGAATAAATTAAAAAAAAAAAAATTGACTTTTAATTTTTTTTGAAAATTTCAAAAAATAAAAAAACTTATTTTAGGCCGATGAGAACTCCTTGTTCACGCCCTGCGCATTGCCCTCCACCCCCTGACTCGTCTGGTTCCAGCTAAGCCACCGTAGATCATTGCTCTTATGCTACTCAACGTTTTTAGTTTTTTTTTTTACAAAAACTTTCGAAGAATATAGTTTAAATACATATGCTAATGTCATCTTTAATAAGTTACCCATTATAAAATAGAGTTACCCATTTTAATAAAATATTTAAATCATAGCTCGACTGATCCTTTAACTGTTTAGACGCTTTTGCGGGTCTATGCAATATCGTAAGCCTCACTTCTCCTAGAGTTTCATGCAAAAATGCATAGAAACGTGCCTTTTTCAGCAGCAACCAAGCCCACAAAAGATCCAAACAAACAAACAACTAAATCCCCAGAATGCAACGCTGTTAGTGCGTAAGTATGAAATATTGTCTCGACTCCCGGCTTACCGTTTGACGTCTCCGTACGTGCTACAACTACGAAATGAACTTTACAGAATTAGCCCAGTCATATTAGGGCTTTCACCTCGGAATGAAAGATAATAAGCTGCAAATTGGTATGAACCTTTGTTTTGTCATTCTAAATGTTGTCTCAAAAGTCACAATCGTTATCGTGTCCGCGTCTCAAGATATTCAAGGTCAAAGGTCACAAAAATCGGTTTTTCGCGAATATCTGGCTTCCTATCGGTTGAATGAGATTTGCATTTATTATAAAAGTTGTAGGCTATAAAATTCCCTACAACTTTTGTTTAAACTTTTTTTTCATACGACCAACCGTTTTGAAGGTAGAGCGCGAAGTGCACATCGTACAGTCATATACGGCCTAATGCAAGGTCAAGCGTGAGTTATGGTTATCAGTACGTTATAAAGTCAATTATTTACTGGGCGTAGCGGGCTGAAATTTTGCATGTAGGTTCCTTAGGGAGTGTAGGTGAGCACTAAGAAGGGATTTCCCGAAATTCCCACGGGAACGGGAAAAACGGGAATTTTGTGTTTATGAGAAATCTGCGCGGGAAAAACCGCGGGGCAGCCTCTAGTTAAATATAAATAATTAATAGTTAGTACATAAATAATAGGCATTGTTTAATAATTATAATTTCCAAGTAAATAATTGACTTTATAACGTACTGATAACCATAACTCACGCTTGACCTTGCATTAGGCCGTATATGACTGTACGATGTGCACTTCGCGCTCTACCTTCAAAACGGTTGGTCGTATGAAAAAAAAGTTTAAACAAAAGTTGTAGGGAATTTTATAGCCTACAACTTTTATAATAAATGCAAATCTCATTCAACCGATAGGAAGCCAGATATTCGCGAAAAACCGATTTTTGTGACCTTTGACCTTGAATATCTTGAGACGCGGACACGATAACGATTGTGACTTTTGAGACAACATTTAGAATGACAAAACAAAGGTGTCATACCAATTTGCAGCTTATTATCTTTCATTCCGAGGTTGACCCCTTTTTTTTACCTAATATGACTGGGCTAAATAAAATGAATCTTTAGGGCATGTTACAGCTGAATAGTAGACTCTGGCATCATCATGACGTCCACTGTTGGACATAAGTCTCCCTAAATCGCCAAAAGGACAAATATTTTAAGGGGTTTTTTTCGTAATTTCAACACTTGGCAGGCAATTGGTAATCGAAGTATCTTCAAGATTTTTAACGAACGACGCTGCTGCTCGTCCTTCGAGTGCTTCCTTAGTCGCCTTTTAAAAAACCCACGGGTAGGGTGGTGGAATTCTATGCCACCACTTCACAGCACTGATGGCATAGTTTTACTCATGACTAAAACTATGCCATTTACATTAAGCAAATATCAGATTTTACTAGCGATTAAAAAAAAAAAAAAAAAAAACTTTATTCAATATAGGATACAAGATATCACTTATTGAAAGTGAATTAGACTACATCTAATCCAATCGCTAATGATACCTTATTTGGTAAAGTATCCTATACTGTGAGAGGCGAGGTAGTTCAGGGTGCCCACCAATTGGCTCAGGCAAACAAATGTTTGGCTTGACTTACGACAATAGTCGCCTGGAGAGGCCCCCAAACGAGCCCTCCTCTGGCAAGTGATTCTACTCCCTTTCGCAATGATTTTACAGCGTAGAGAAGAAAGGGGTAACAAACTCTACTTTACAATTTATCTCTCTCTTTTTTTTTTCTTTTGTGATATTACAATTACAATACAATAAGGTGTCAATACAATGAACATTATACAGATTAATAAAAATGAAAGTACATGAAATAATGAAAATATTTTAAGTGCAGAGCTAGACTACTTCCATGCGTCTTTGTTGTTTACTTAATCATCAATATTGTAATAATTTACTCGCAGCTCCTCCCATGCACCGCACGATTATATAAAAAGATGTATTTTGGAAATCGGATTAATTTTCTAAAGCCCGTTGGACCGCTGGAGTCGGATATTGCACTTTCCTTTGCATCGTTCTTTCTCTGAAATGTCTGTGAATACTGTTATATTTAGTTTTTGGTAGCATTAGCTTTGAAATGTGTTTGCTTTGTATTGTTCTACGTGGTTTAAGAGTTATTTTATAAGTTATACTACAATTATACAAGCTTACATCTGTTTTTTGATCTAGAGTTACTAATTACCAGTAAAAATCAAAGAAAACTTTTGAATTTAAACCATGTATGTAAGTTAAACTTCACTTATTTTACATAGCCAAAAGTATAGAGAAAATACCCTCAAAAGAGCTTCTTTCAAAACATTCGACATGATAAGACCAAAGTAAGTTCTCGGCAGCCGCATATTTCTGTACCAATGCCGGTTTATCAAAGCGGATTGTCACATAAATCTGCCGAAATTCCCAGTTTTCGGGCCTGTTTATAGAGCGCTTTTACACGCGCTGTGATATTGTTTGCTTTTTGTGTATCTTGTATATAAGTGGGTACTCGTTCGACATTACAAATGTTACTTTAGAAGATTTCTAGGCACTCTCTAAAAATTATTATGTAATTAGTAAATGACGAATACAGTTTTCCTACAGCATATACGGAGTCAGAATTATTTTCGTGTGACAACTACATCAAGAACTGACATTTGTTTGTACTGTGAAATTCTGATACCATATAGGACCGATATGCTAGATACTAGAGTGTCTTAGGGAGGCATCAGAAAAAAAAAATTACACAGCCACACTGGTAGCTGAATCATAATACATAGTAAACCTTCTATACACAAAAATATTCAGTAACTGAAACAAACAAATTTTTTCATGCGTCAAATAAGCCCGGGAGTCAAAATCGGACCTCAAAGCCAAAAGTCGACATCGCTACCATCTACGCTATGGTGAAAGTTTCATAATAATGCTTCTAAGCATTATTCTGATCCACCAAAAACAGGGAGAGTAGACGGCGATAACAAATTTTAAGGCAATATGAACTTGGGAAATAGGCTCGATTTTCTTGATACTCTTCAAGGCTTCAATGTAGAGTAACTTATAAATTTATGATTTAGTACAGAATATGCATCCCCATAAGGAGGTCAGATGACTTAGAAGCAATCTTGTTTCTACTATCTATGTGAAGTTCCTGCTCAGTGGTTCAGGTTTATTGGCTTTCTATATTCATCGTATCATACTCAGACGCAAACCGGAAGACCCTTAGTAGGCAGACCCTTTTTTTTTTGTGGCGGGGGGTAATCCTATCGCATTTCCCCGCCGGGGAGTTTTAGTGGGTATGGGGGCTCATACCCACTAAAACTCCCCGGGAGCCGTCTCGGCGCTTTTGGGAAGAACCCCGGGAACCACGCATTATAGCGTCCGAAGTCCTTCCCACGCTCAGCTGCTATCAGCTTCGTGCTCGGGGAGGGCATATTGTTCCCTCCCCGGCTCGCCTTCAGAGCTGCGGCGGGACAGTGAGAGTAGGCAGACCCTGCACAAGAGCAAGCTGGTGAAAGCTGCGGGAGTATACTGAATGAAGGTCGCTCAAGACCGGTCGTTATGGCGATTTATGCAGAAAGTCTATAAATGTCCAGCAATGGATATCTTTTGGCTGAAATGATGATGATGATGATAATTGACAGAATATGCATATCCTAGGAAATGTCTTGAAGGGAAGATAAAAGATAGAGCAAAGCTATGAAGACAAAGAGGGAATGGGAAAAGAAGTGTAAGCAGACAAACATAGTAAATTATGTAGGTATTAATAGCTTATTTAATCTATAATAGCTTGGCAAAGAGTATCTTACTCAAGAAGTAAAGTTTGAAATCCATGACCCAAATTATCTTAGACTTATTCTTTTGTGGAAAGTAACTGGTTATAACCGAAAAAGTCTTCGTGAAATAAGAAAGGACTCCTTTTTTTTCATTAATACCTAATAATAATTGGATTTTTATGGAAAGAAAAAAAGTTCTGGGAAATGTTTCTCGTGTTCTTAGCGTTTTAGGCCCAGCACAGATCTAGCTAGGCGTAGCAAGCATACATAAAACCATTAATACTGGTTTTTATTTCTTTCAATGAAAATAATTGCTACTTAAGAAATGGCACTTGATTGTTCCTGTACCCTGTGCCTTTGATTTAAAGACCGTTTGAAATCGTTATCCTTTCAACGGTTTCGCCGCGCCTTGCCAGTTGTGCGCTGTACCTAAGGATTCTCTCAATCCAATAATTAAAAAATAATTATTTTAATGTACACTTTGCGCAAAACAACATATTTTCCATTCCACATTTTAATGGCTATAAAATTTGAACGCGAAGCGAGCTTTTCAGCTTTTACTCAAAGCTTCGAACGGCTGAAGTTCGAAACATCGGCTCGGTAAACTTTTAATAAGATTATCAGCTTTGGTGTAACGAACGAAAATTTAATGATTGTAAAGATACGAGAGATGTTTTGAATTGATTGCTCAACGTTTAATTAAAGGAAGTGTTTTAATTTACATTTTATCCGATAAATGTGTTGTTTGTTTGTAATACTCGCGATTGGTTTTGAACAACAACATTGACGCGAGTGAATTTGTTTTTTAATAAAAATCTTGCAAAAAGCTATCTATTTTAACGTTTATTCAACGAAAATTTAAGTTTGCATTCGTGAAAATACGCTTTTAGAACTCCATTTAAATCATTCACGATAAAATTATCGTCGAAAACGTTTTGAATTCAAAAGAGTTCTGATATTTTTTTTTGTTTTGAAATATGAATTAATAATAACCAGCCAGGGTGTTTGGTTTTTTATTTCATATCAGTTAAATAAACTTTTTTTATTTCACAAATTGGACACGCATGTTCAATTGTGACAAGCCAGTAATAATTAAAGCGAGATATTTGGATTATCATAACGAATACTACTTACTACTGCATGGCAATTTGTTGGGGAAAGCTCTTATGTCCAGCAGTGTATCTATGCTAAGATGATGATAATGAACAAAAAACTAAACCTATGATACAATACTTAGGTCGAAATCTCAAAGTTTTAACTACGCTTCACCGCTTCGAAATTTGTTCTTGGTTGACTTTAAAATATTTTTTTTCTTCGGTAGCCACTGTTCCATCCACCGCATTTTCCTTAAAACTCATCCCTCAAAAACTGAAAGCCTCATCACCCATACGACAGAACCGCAATATTGTACGAAACGAGCTGAAAACTCGTACAATGTCGCTTCACATGTCACTCAAGTGTCGTACCGCCTTGCTGAGCAGCTGAGAAATGTTGCTAGCTTACGTTGCAAAGGGAAGGTGTGGCAACTGGCAACATTGTTGTGAAATAAAATTAATGATTTCAAAGGGAAGGAATATTTGATTTTTTTTTTATTTAACTAATGTTTTCTTCAGGGCAATGAACAAAGGAATTTTCATATAGTTTTAAAATCTTATTTATTTTGGAATAGCAAAATCTTGCAGTTTGTAAGCTATAAAAAAGGGGCTATTTCAGTAATACTAGGCGCCTATCGCGAAAAAGAAAATTGTAACATAAAGTCAAGTCAAAATTACTAAAAAACCATTGACAATATCGAAAATGTGGCCAAATGATGCACTAGATAATAAAAATAAAAATACACCGATGCGCCGCACCCACTTCCGGACACTCTACATGTGACTGCCCCAAGATAACACGTACCAAAGCACTTAAATACTTGGGCCTGACACTGGACGAAAAACTAAACTTCTCGAGTCACATAGAGGTTCTAGAGGGCCGAGTCAGGAAGCTAACGTACATAATGCGACATCTTAGAGACGTGGCAAACAAAAATATGAAAACTTCAATATATATCGCCTTGTGTCAATCAGTTTTAAGCTACTGCTTGTCGGTGTGGGGGGCGGCGGCTAAGACACACATGATCACTGTGGAGATAGCTCAGAGAGCGGTATTAAAGGTTCTTTTTAAGAAACCATTTTTGTTCCCTACATGCTTAATTGAGATTATACTTGCGCTTACTTATACTTTACCTTTCCTGTAGTCTAGTCTTATAGCTGCTTAATTGTCTTTTTTTGGCTTTTGACTTTTAGTATTCACAAGAAAAACAAAGTTTATAACCGTTACTTCAAATCCTCATTTTTCTAAAAGAGACGCCACCAATGAGTTTTTTGCTTTGGATAGCATAGATCCTGGGGGTCAAGTTTTTTAACTAAAAATGAAGGACTTGTAGCGACTATGTTAACCATTGCTGTTTTATTTGGGAGTGCAACAGAAATTGCCTTTGACAAAGCGGCAATGGTTAACGAAGTCGCTAACAAGACAATTACGAGTCGTATAGTTTTTAGTTAAGAAACTTGACCACCTGAAACTTTTGGCGCAGCGTACATGGGGCGAGGCGCAGCCTACATGGGCGAGGCGCAAGCTAAGTAACTGAGAGGAATGTTCTCTTAATCCTGTGGTAAAAGTGGCAAATTTTAATATCAGCTCATCATCATATTCTTCGCGTCTCGTAGGAAGGTATTTTACGTTATTCAATGAAGAAATATGTCAAATAATAATGCTGTCTGGCTAAATCCGATCCGATTACGAAAAAATAAAAACAATTCAATTAAAGAACAGAATAGTTCTCGGACATTCCTTCGAAATATGAACCTACCAATTTTACTAGGCCTATTCTTCGGACCTCTCAGTAGCAAATAGTCGATTTATTGCCAAAACGTGTACCACAAAAGAGGGAGAGGAAAGTTTATCAAAGGGCCCCATTATGTGGCCCATTGTGCCTGGGCAGTGGGCTAGTGTAATTTAATTCAGGTTTCCTAGCCCATTGTCACGTTTGTTACGGTGTTTTGTTAGTTTTTTAAAAGCGTCTTGCCCGTTTGTTTTACGTAGGTATAATTGTTTTGTTTTTTACGCGTATACGTTCGTTATTTTGGAAAATATAGCTTACTTTATAAAATCTTGATTGTGTTAGAGGCATGAAGTTTATAATTATATAGGTATTTAAAAAAAACTGACTCCGTGGTTGACAGTTTTGGCTGCGACTTCGAAGAACCGGGTTCGATTACCGGGTGCGCACGAACTGCAAACATTCTTCCGATTCGTTGTTCGTTTCCGATGACTTAAATTAGGTATGTGTTTACTTATTTACGGTGTTTTGTTAGTTTTTTAAGAGCGTCTTGCCCGTTTGTTTAACGTTACGTAATTGTTTTGTTTTTACGCTTTATTTTGAAAAAAATTTAATTTGCTCTACAATCTTGATTAATTATCTGAGTGTGTTATTAGTCAACCGTATTATTTATTAAAATACATTCGTTTCCGAGGTCTTTCTATGTGTTTCGGGCTTCCCAGATACAAATTTTACGTAGGTACATTTAGGAACTCTAAATGTGATACTTTATTTTCAGGAAAAATGACCTAGACACTAAAAAATAAGAAAAATGCATACAGAATTTTCGGAAAAAAGGAAAAAGAGACGCTTTCGCTTGGACTTTGCACTTTATTAAAAATATTTTCGAATCCATTTTCTGGTCCCTCTTTATATTTACATAACTTTATCTGACTTAATACTGAGAAAAATAATTTCCTTTCATATAAATCTATTTGGAAACATACGGGGAAGCACATTTTCAAATTCTATTTTCGAAGTAAAAGGTTTGATATATCAACTAATTCTGGTTCAATTGAAATATAAATGAGTTTTGAAACTATAATCGCTTCATTTAAAACACTTTCATATTATAACTGAGAATTTGTAATCGATCTAAAGCATAGAAAAGCAATTTAATTTAATATAAGAATATCGAACGCAAAACAAAAACCGGTCAGTAAAACTAACGACCAAATTATTCCTTTCAAGCGGAGCTGAGGCATCTTATTCCTTCAGGCTTCCATTACAAACTGAGTCACGTAATTGGAATTAATTAATTCGAAAATCGAACGCGGTAAACAACGAACGGAAAAAGAAAAAATAATGTTAAAATGCCAGCCATTATTGGTTCCGATTGGAATTCATTTTGTGGAAATTTTACTGTTATATTTTTCAATAAATATCATGACAATAAAATTTGCGTAAGCATTTATAAACTACTATTATTTTATTAATTTGTAAAAAAAAAATTATTACCACACGTAACAAATGTTTAATAAATAATGTTGGAATACCTTCAATTGTCTCTGCCTACCCTGATTCGATATAGGTGAGACGTTATTGTATGTATGTATGTAGAATATCTTTTCCACCACCTCGATGCACCTTGCCGTTCGTCCCAGCCCAGTATTGTTCGGCCTTAACACATAAAGTTTTATCTTCACTGAAAGTTGCTTACAAACTTAGACGTTCTTGGAAAATATAAAACTATCTCGTAGACGAAACTACGTCTTGTATAAAGTTTACGGTTTCAGTCAGGTAACATTTTGTACATCATATTTTAAGTTATATTTCTCAGCGATTTAATTAAAAATTATCAAGTGTTTTCTAATTAAGAACAACGGATGACTGTTCAAACAGTCAATCTTGGGCCAATTTGATTGAGTCCATGTAGATAGGCCTGACGCCTAACAGTTCATATTCTAAAAACAAAATTAATTTTCCTTTACAATCATTCTCTTCAAAATTTCCAGCCAGGCCGACCTGAATTCCATTTTCGTAGTACCAATAATTCAAACTCAAACATCGAACTTGCTTACGTTATTCGACACTCGCGCTGTGTCCACACAATCTACTTGAGCAAACGGTTTTCCGCGTTTTCTGTAAGAAAAACCTTTGTTAGGTAGTTTAGGTATATTACTAGTTGAAATATTGTCCATTCAACCTATTTTTCAAACAGACTTCAAAGAAAGGATATAATATATAGATAAACTCTAATATAATCAATCAACTTTACATTGATCACAATCTTTGCCGAGGGACGTCCATTTTTGGACACAGGCCTGTTTTCTCTACGGATCGCCGTATAAGTCACGAGCTGTCCCGGCTTAATTCGTTACGCCATAGAATATAACATACTACATAAGACTTGGCTCTATAGACTATGTTCTTTTGACTGCCCAGAATGGCCGAATAAAAAAATAAACAACAACAACAAACCACCTGTCAAAATATGTAGTTACAACGGAAAAAATATTGCACCTTGGGTTACCTTATTGAAGTTTAGGTAAGGAACTCTATTTTTTTTGAAAATCTTATATAGCCTATGACACTCGGGGTTAGTGTAGCTTCCTACTAGTGAAAGAATTTTTCAAATCGGTTCAGTATTTCCGGAGCCTATTCGTTACAAACAAACAAAGAAACAAATCTTTCCTCTTTATAATATTGATATATAAAACAAACAATGTGGGGGGAGATTTCCCATAATCCACAATAACATTAAGGCTCATCTAAGTTTTTAATTCGTCCTTTTTGGGTGTTCCCTAAGTCGCCTTTCACGACACCCATGGGAGGAGATAGGGTGGTGGTATTCTATGCCTTATTAACCATACAGTTCTTCGTTTTAAATATAAAGTTCTATTTAAATCTAAGAAAAAATATAGAGGAGTCCCTTAATTTGTCTATTTTAGCATTCAAAAAAAAAAAAAAACTAATAGCCCTAAAAAGATTCTAAAAACCGAAAAAAGGCAGAATAAAGAGGTCTGAAACACATTATTTTTTACAACTCACCGTAGTTTATCAAACGACGGGACACCGCGATATCATTTACATTTCTGATATTGATGGGCTTGATAAAATATATCTAGTAAAATATGTATGTATGTAGCTAGAAATCAGCCTTAAATAAAATCGATAGTTAGACTGGGGTAGGTTGTGATGCGGTCTACGACTAAATACCTGAATCTACGAATAACACTATTATGACTATATTATTATTATTTTAAGGCCTTTAACGCTAAAAACAAATACCTACTCAAATACACAAAAATATACAAAATCTATTTATCTTCTAAACCATGGCAAATATCAAAAATAAGATTCTGTATGACAACATTTAAATTCTAACAATAAGAACCTAGTTTTTTTTCTGACGGACGCAATGAAATAGGTTTATGAAAAAAAAAAAACCAATCACGCGGACCTTACTTTTGTCCTGAAAAAAAAAAAAAAAATCAACTGGCCAGTTCTTTTCTTTGTCTTATTTTATTGCTGTTGTTGTTTTTTAATACAAAAGTCTTAATATTTTTATATCTTTGAAATGGGGTTCCGAATTAATTGCCCACATTAAAAGGGACTAGGCAGAAACAGTCGCGCTTAAAACAATAAAAAAAATGCCGCGATTCTGATGCTCTATTTAAATTTATTGAAATAATAAAAAAAAATCAAAAAATGTAATATTAACAAATTTTTAACCAATTACATAAAAATGCAGCGCAGCAGTCCCGTTTGTTGAAAAACTTGTAACCGCCTGCCAAGCGTGACGATTACGGCAAAACCCTCTCAAAATGTTAGTCCCTGTGGCAATCTGTGGGGGAGACCTATGACCAACAGTGGACATCTATGGGTAGTGATATGACTAAATTATAATGCAATTTATGATGAACGAAAAATGAAAAAGTGTTCAGAATCACAAGTAATAATAACACATCACACTCAGAGCCTCTAACTAGGAAGGACCTGTATCTAGGGTGCCCGAAACATATATAGAGACGCACGTAGACCGGAAAACAACATCGATATTCATCATACCAATGTTTGCCCCGCCGGGAATCGAACCCAGGTGCACACGCTTACTCAGTCAACATCACTGCCAACTGAGCTACGGAGCAGTCAACAGCATCTTAAGTAGAATCCATTGCTATCAAAAAAGTTTCAAAAATGAACCGACTATGACGAGATTCGAGTTACAGAATAGGACCCCAAACGCTAAATTGAAGAATATCCTTCCTAACGAGGTGCACAGGATTCTCTTTTAACGACAAAAAGTCTATTGTTTCCTTTGAATAAATTACGCCCTTAGATTTATTAAGAAGAGGACATACTTTGCATATTTTGGTTAAAAAAAACATTTTTTTTGTTGGTACAATTTGTGCTTTGTTTAAGAGACAGTTTACAGAGATGCTAGCGCCGATCTTGAAAAAAAAAAAAATCTAAGGCAAACATCGAAAATGTGCCACAGTATGACACTAGATAATCTTGATTAGTAGTTATTTTTTTAGTACAGTGTTTTCTATTCTATTCTATTCTACAGTCTTGGGTGCACGTATACATAAACAAATCTGTTACGCCGTCCTAGACCGGCACTGTACCAGTTGGTTTTTGGTTTAATTAAATTTAAGTATAAAAAAATTACCAAGACCTTTTATCATTGGAATAATTACAAATTTCCGTGTATTTAGGATTCATAATAATATGGGGTTTGTTTATTTAGGAAACAATCAGAAATGGCGAATCGAAACAGTTGTAGGGGTTCATTAAATTAAAATCTGAAATAAATAAAGAATAAAAAAAAAACATAATTTATTTTGTACAAAAAAGCCCGCCTTCAATAAACTGAAACAAATATAATCTGAAAACTTCCTCATTTTCGAAGTCGGTTAAAATAGACAAATACATTACTGAAAACTGCATCAAAATCGGTTCAGGCAAACGCGAGATAATCGCGGGCAAACATACATACATACAAGTCAAATTGATAACCACCTCTTTTTTGAAGTCGGGTTGGTTAAAAAAAACTTTGCTTCGGATAGCCAACACTTCTAGGTACTTACCAATTTTTAGTTAATCATTATAACCGAATAGACTTCCACTGCTGGACATGGGTCTCCTGCAATTGTGGAGGGAGTTTGTCTAAATCACCATGCTTGGCAGGCGGGTTTGCGATCGCAGTGTGGCTCTTCAAGTATTTCTACGAAAGACACTTCTTTACCATCTTTTCTTTTTTTTCTTTTTGTTTTTTTCCCTAATTTGCCTTTTACGACACCCAGGAAGGAGACGGGGTCGTGGTATGCTATGCCGCCACTTGACTACACGGCCAAGAATGACAAGCCAGTCACTAATTAACTAACTCTATTTGTAAAATCGTGAATAAAATCCAAAATTAATTTCGCATCCAATAAATTGAACCCCTCAGTTTTTAGTTCAAGCACCAATGCGAAGTACTCTTCGGCCATTTTTCATTATGCGGAGTGGATTTGCGTTCCAACTATCAGGTTCTATGTAGATAAGACCAGTTTTTTTAAATTGAAAAACTTATTGCAACATATTTGCTTTTTTATAGTCTGTCGCAAAACCATTCACGAACTTGATAGTGCAAATATCCGGGTGAAATAAACTTTTGATAATTGATTTTCGCATAGACAAAGTAGAACGCTGGATTTATTAACCGACTTTAAAAAAGGAGGTTATCAGTTTGACCTGTATGTATGTATGTTTGTATGTATGTATGTATGTATGTTTGTCCGCGATTATCTCGCGTTTAGCTGAACCAATTTTGATGCGGTTTTCAGTAGTGTATATACATTCAGGAGAAGGTTTTAGTACTTACCAATTTTAACCAACTTCGTAAAAGAGAAAGTTCTCAAATTGGTGTTTGTGTCAGTTCGTTGAAAGCGGGTCTCTTTTTGTAAAAAAGAAATTATAGTTATGGGTTAAATTAAAACACAATATTTTTAATTTTTAATGACAGAATTAATAGAGTATAGATAATATGTAGGTACTCTGAATCAATATATATAAAACTCTTTCGTTACTGACTGACTGACTGACTGACAGACAACGCAGAGCCAAAACTACTGGGCGTAACGGGCTGAAATTTTGCATGTAGGTTCCTTAGGGAGTGTAGGTGGGCACTAAGAAAGAATTTCCCGAAATTCCCATGGGAACGGGAAAAAACCTGATTTTTGTGTTTATGAGAAATCTGCGCGAGTGAAACCGCGGGGCAGCCTCTAGTCAATATATATAAAACTCTTTCGTTACTGACTGACTGACTGACAACGCAGAGCCAAAACTACTGGGCGTAACGGGCTGAAATTTTGCATGTAGGTTCCTTAGGGAGTGTAGGTGGGCACTAAGAAAGAATTTCCCGAAATTCCCATGGAAATGGGAAAAACCTGATTTTTGTGTTTATGAGAAATCTGCGCGAGTGAAACCGCGGGGCAGCCTCTAGTTACAAATTAAGAAAAAACTACAGTTTATTTATTCTGTATATTTGACTATCTAGTCCGCGGATTGTATGGAATTTAGTACAATTCATGGTAAATAACTCCACTTTCAGTGGCATATTCCAGTGATAGATTCAATTTGTTACCTTTGCAAACGACATGTCACGCCGGGCGCGTGACAAACGGTAAATACCCTTACCCCCTTTGCGTTTAAAATAATGGTGTTTTTCTCGTTTTTTTAGAATTTAATTTGGCATATATTTTATTGTTTGTTGCTTATGGAGTCTTAAACGGATTTTTAGATTTCGTTTTCGAACATTAGAAGAAAATCAATAAGAAAATACATAGGTAAATAGTAAATGGGCTTTTCATTAAAAACAAAAAAAAATAGGCAGTCGCTTCCCGCTGTTTGTCTGTATTATGCTGAAACTAGAGGCTGCCCCGCGGTATTTCCGGCGCAGATTTCTCATAAACACAAAAATCCCGTTTTTTCCCGTTCCCGTGGGAATTTCGGGAAATCTTTTCTTAGTGCTCACCTACACTCCCTAAGAAACCTACATGCCAAATTTCAGCTTTGTACGCCCAGTAGTTTCGGCTCTGCGTTGTCTGTCAGTCAGTCAGTCAGTCAGTAACGGAAGAGTTTTATATATATTGATATTTAAAAGTTTTTTTTTAAATACATAGTGATTCAAGAGGAAGGTTTATAGTATAATACATGCATAATATAGTAGAGGAACAGTCAGCTAGTAATGTATACTTTATCATTCAAAATGTACATAACTGAGACTGATTCGTAAACGAATTCAGTAATTAATTTTCATTTAATTTGCCGTATCATTAATAAATTCTTAGTTAAAGTAAATAATTTTACGTAGATTGTAAATAATAAAAATTAATCTCGAAAATAATATTCATTTAGTAGAAGTGTTCTGCTGGAAGCTACTCGGTTCTTAATTTGTAAGAAATTCAAAGTTATCTTGAGATTAAACCGAAGTGGATTTTGAAAACTTTGAAAATTTAAAGTTTAAGGAAATATTCATAGCTTGGGATGATATTAATTTTGTTGAAAATGATGCAGCGGAAAAGAAAAAAAAATTAAACATTTTGTAAAAGTAGATAATAAAGATATTATACGTGCTGAGAAATATTAATTATAGACCAATCGCGGTTCTTCCAGGCTTAAGTAAAATATTTGAGAAACTTATTCTTGCACAATTAGTGAGTCTCGATTTAATACCAATAAAATCGGGTTTAAATCAGCTTAATTCGGCTTAAGTGTCAAACTCGGAACGATTTTCGTTAAGGCAAAACTGTCAATTATCAAAATTATTCCGACGATTGCAATTTGGAATTGGATCAAAGTATTAATGAGATTGTCAGCCCGATTGACGGACGGTCAGAATTTATGTTTTAATCCCGGTTTTAAATATATTTTACGCTGTTTTTTTTTTATTTTAATTTTTTGTAATCCTTTCCAATAATTTGCAGTCTGATAGTATTATGGAATGCTGTTTTATTTATTTATATTTATATTTTTACTGGCTGCTCCGTGGCTCAGTTGGCAGTGATGTGGACTGAGTAAGCGTGTGCACCTGGGTTAGATTCCCGGGTGGGGCGAATATTGATATGATGAATAGCGATGTTTGTTTCTGGTCTGGGTGTAATGTTCGTCTCTGTGTGTGTTTTGGGTACCCTAGATACAGGTTCTTCCTTTTTTCCAGGGAATTTTATTCCAATTATTTCTTTTTTACAAAAAGGGCCTCTTTCAACGAACTGACACAAAAATTATCTGAAAACTTCCTCATTTTCGAAGTTGGTTAAAATAGGTACAAACCTTTCTTTGAATATAAAAAATGCATTACTGAAAACCGCATCAAAAATCCGTTCAGCCAAACAAGAGATAATCGCGGACAAACATACATACATACATACAGGTCAAACTGATAACCTCCTTTTTTGGAGTCGGTTAAAAAATAAGCCAAAAATTCAACAAATTAAATAAAAACAAAAGCGACAATAACTTGTGTTCTAAAACCGGATTAGCAACGAAACACAAAGTTAAGGGCCTATTCCAACGACAGAGCCTTCCGAATGAGGGCCTCATTTGAAACGCCATAATGAGTGTTTGTGACCCGCGGATTAAATTCTGTAGGGGCTCAGAAATTTAACGAAGCCCATTTTGTGAATTAGGTTTTAATGTTATTTTTTTGCGGTGACGAGTAAATGACAAATGTGGGCGTTAGATCTTATTTTTTTTGTAGGTATAAGCCGCGCATTAAAGAAAAGATTTAAATATAGTGGCCGAACGCATGTTATCTCCATTTGCATTTTGCAGATTGCATTAATGAAAACAAACAAACAAAAAGCTCAAAGAAAACACAAAGACCCCGTATACAGCAATAAAAGCTCTGAGCTTCCAGCAATTAATTCCGTTTGAGTAAGCGTTTCAGGTCGCCATCGGGTGAATAGCTTAATCCTGGATTAAGCTGTCGGTGGTACAATAAGCTCGATCGCTTGAAATGTAAAGTTCCGTTTTGAGCTTTCAGTAATGTGATAGTTTGTGGATTGCTGCAGGCTAGTTAGATTATTTGCTGTTTGTTGCAAATGAAAAGCAGCACCGAGGTTATTTATTATTATTATTGTTTCTCAAATTCCACCATTTCAGAATGGAATCCGGTCCTTTGAGAGACGTGCAAGGGGATAAATCCAACTCGTAGAGGCCCTATAGAGAGTTTTACTTTGGTATTTGGATTACCAACCACGCAGTACACAAAATGCACAAATAGATCATGCACTCAGCGGCAACACTAAGAAGGTTATAGGTACAGTGGCGGACTAGGAAGGCGTAACAGATTTGTCTTTTGTCTCGTACACCCTAGACTATATTACCATAGAACAAGAGCTATTTTGAAATACAGAAAAACTGGAAGTGTTAGCCGTCCTTGACCGCCACTGTACTATTGTGAAATGGATAACCTATGAAATGTTTTATCAGGGTGAGATGCTCAATAGCCCAGTTAAATGGTAGGCTTTACAGTGAGATACGCAATTAATTACTTGAAATACGAGTATAAATAAAAATCTTGGCCAGTTATCTATACCAATATTATAGAGAGGAAAGATTTGTTTGTTTTTTTTGTTTATTTGTTTGTTTGTAACGAATAGTCTCCGGAAATACTGATCCGATTTGAAAAATTCTTTCACTGGTAGGAAGCTACATCAACCCCGAGTGTCATAGGCTATATTAGATTTATATCAAATCAAATATCTATATCAAAATTTTTCAATTAGGGATCCTTACCTAAACTCAAATAATATAACCCAAGGTGCAATATTTTTTCCGTTGTTTACATATTTTGACAGGTGGTTTGTTGTTGTTGTTAGTTTTTTATTCGGCCATTCTGGGCAGTCACAAGAGCCAAGTCTTTTGTAGTATCTTATATTCTATGGCGTAACGAAGTAAGCCGGGACAGCTCGTTTCTTATGTTTTAAAAAGGTGCTCAAGTTATATGTGACGTAGGTTCATCCCACGCCACGTCACGCCTTGTCTACCGAGAGCTCTAAACTCATTCTTTTCCATAGACTTAATAATAATATAATAATAACACATCACACTCAGAGCCCCTAACTAGGAAGAACCTGTATCTAGGGTGCCCGAAACACACACAGAGACGAATATCACACCCAGACCGGAAATCAACATCGATATTCATCATATCAATATTCGGCCCGCCCGGGAATCGAACCCGGGTGCACACGCTTACTCAGTCCACATCACTGCCAACTGAGCCACGGAACAGTCAAGTCTTAGTATGCACAAGACAAACGACGTTACTTCAATTCCACCTTTGTGCCTTTAAGCTAGAAACAGACTCCACCAATGAGAAAAAAAATGGTTTGAGGCCCTAAGTAATCATGAGTTTTGTATTAGAACTAGTTACTAAGATAATGTTATGATTACGTTCGACTGACATTATAAATGTCAATACTGATTGATATTAAGTGACAGTTGCACTACGCCCGGTCCAATTTCGTCTAATAAAACAGGATTAACTATTTAGGTAAAAAAACCCAGATTATTCTATAGCTTGCTATTCATATTCTATTGCTATACTATAATGATCGATCAAAGTTACCAGACTCGCAATTTTTGACCCCATCGTAGTAGAGTAATAGTAGAATAATAATAGAATAGAAGTTTAATCGTAAGTTTAAGAGACTAGAGTCCCAGGTAATGCAAGCCTGCATTGTCCTATCCAACCGACTAAAACAACCATTGGTCATTAAACGCAAGATTCTTAGGCTGTCACTCACAGTCAAGTCGCAGCTCGAACTTGCAACACCAAAGTGTCAAAATATAACTTAAAATCGTTCTCCACTCCAAATTTAAATACATAGTCGAGTTCCGACTTCGTGGCAGTGAAACATATGGTAGACGGAGTATAAGACAGCTCGAGCCAGGATATTCAGTACTCGGGAACTACTTGTTGGAGAATCTTATGATACTCGACCGAGTAGCCTCCAATCACTGACTGTCCGCCTAAGTCTATGGTCCATTCAGAGGTTCACCATACGACCGTTTTTAATGGAATTTCAGTGTTTATGCCTCAACTCGGCTCACGGGTTTTATGTCACCCTCTGACCCCTTGTCACTACTGTCATACGCACGCTGCCTTAAAGGATCAAGGCTATAGCCACAAAGGCTGTGAAAGAAGAAAAAAGAACTGTAGAATTAAATTAGGTAGGAGTATATGTTACCGCTAATGTGCTAAACTCAGTTATAGTGCAGATTAACTGGTAAATCTGCAGACTAGCCAGTTGGCTGAATACGTTAGAGATCTAAATAAAATATTGTTTTCAACATTACCTAGGTAATCTGTAAAATACCTAGGTAATCTGCAGAGTAGTATAGCAGCAGAGTGGTAGTATAACTACCAAGCATACGGTTAAGTTCGAAAAACTGTTGCCAAAGATTTCAGTTTAACACAGGTAATCCAAGCCCACTGGCTTCGCTCGCTACGCTGGTGAAAGATCACAAGCCAAACCTAACCTAACCTACAGTTTTGCACTTTAACGGCGAGACATCCGGTTATACGCACATTTACTAGGTAAAGTGCGGATATCCGATATTTCACATAAAATTTCGCACATTAACTGACCTAAACAGTTAATGTGCACATTACCCGGTAAAGTGCACTTTAACGTATTTCGCACTTTAACGGTGACATATACACTAAACAGCGTTTGATGAATGGTGTTATTTTGATTTAACTAGCTGGTACGGCGAACTTCGTACCACCATTAATTATTATCCTATGTACTTATCAGATTTATTTGCAATATTCTATTGCTTTCATTATAATTTAATAATTCCTCTTAATAATATTAAGTGAAGTGTAAACTTTTAAAAGAGTATTTAAAATTCAGATCTGTGCCAAAATAATTAAAAAATACTCTACTATATAATTGAAGTAAAATTTGTTTATCGAATGGCGAAATGTTCAAATTTTACATTTAATTAAAAATGTATTTAAATCATTAAAACCATTTCATGTTTCGTGCATCTCTATAATAAAAGTTAAAACAGAAATTAAAAAAAAATAATGAACAGTTTTTTGCATACCATTAATAACGCATTTACACTAAGAGCACCCATAATTAAGTAAAACTTGTATCTAGGTTGCCTGAAACATATTAAAAAGAAAAACATAACGCCTCCTCACCTTTTAATCTCGCCTCACGACTTTTATTTCCCGAAGGGTAAGGCTGAGGCACCAGCTCAAGAGCCGGACCCACGTTTAGCCGAGTTTATGGTTTAGTTTAAAAATAAATACAAACATATCCTTTTGTCTGTTCCTTTCCTACAGTTACCACATAAATATTTTTTTTTTTTTTTCAAAAAATTTATATGCCTGAAAATGGCCTAACACAGTGATCATGATATGTTTCTAAATAATTCCTACTAGATTTCTATTCTGACTGCTCCGTGGCTCAGTTAGCAGTGATATGGACTGAGTAAGCGTGTGCACCTGGGTTCGATTCCCGGGCGGGGAGAGTATTGATATAATGAATATCGATGTTAGTATCCGGTCTGTGTGTAATGTTCGTCTCTGTGTGTGTTTTGGGTTCCCTAGATACAGGTTCTTCCTAGTTAGGGGCTCTGAGTGTGATGTGTTCTTATTATTTTTATTATTTCCAGAACTATGAAAGAAAAGAAAAGTTTTTAAGGAATGGAGAGTGCTATTTTAGAATTCTTATTTTAGTAAGTTCAACAAAATTTAATTAAGTATATAAGGACTAAATTAACACTATTGTAATCCTAGTATAATAAGTACTATTCCCGTGAATTTTAGTACCGAAAACAGAAATTAATTAGAACATAAAATGAAGGTAAAATCACAATAGATTCATGATCTTTTAATGAGAAAATGTCAAAACTATTTGCAGAGTAAAAACAAAAGATTTCTGCATAATATGAATATTATTCATTAGACGGCGAGAGAAGGAAAATTTTTAATAAAATATTATTTAAATAATTTTACATTTTAATGAAAGCAGCTTTAGGAGTACTCGTCGACGCCATATCTTTTAATTATTAACTATTAGAGTATAATTAAAAATTCACTGGTTCGTTATAAAATACAATTTCTACGAAACTTATTCTGAAAGTCAGATTATAACTTATCGGACTCAGCGATGATCAGTTCTTCTAACTAATGCTATGCCTATTAAACTAAAATATCAATTTAAGTACCAAGCTTTTGATAATACTTCTAAACGTTCTATAATCAACTCTTCTAAGCCCAAAACCTACTCGATTTAAAAACAGACAAGTTTCACTTCAAAATAGAGTAGCAAACACTACCATAGCAGTTCTGAAGCATCCCGAACTTTGTCTAACTTGTGGACACACGACAAACTCTATTCTGAACGCCTGTCCACATACTGAATTGCAAACAAATGGTTACTATCTCGTTGTCAGTGTTACAGTTAAGTTAGTGCTGGCGTTAAAGTTAACGGGGTTCTCAAATTTTATTGAAATTACGTAGCGCGTAAATTCCTGGTCTTGTTCAACAATAATAACGAGGTTCTGTACTTACACGTCCTAAGGAACCCCATTAAAAATTTCAAGTATTTCTATAAGTTGATTGAAGAGTTTTTTTTATAAATATACTACCCGTCGAACTTCGTACCGCCTAACCTATTACTTTTTTGTTCATGTATTATTACTTACAAACCTTTTTCTTGAATCACTCTATCTGTTAAAAAAAACGCGTAATCAAATCTGTTGCGTATTTTTAAATAGTTATTTTTAAATAGTTAAGCATACATAGGGACAGACGCAGAAAGCGACTTTGTTGTAAAAATATAATAATAATAATAATAATAATAATAATAATAATAATAATAATTTATTCAAATATAAAACAATTTACATTTCAAATATAATTAGAGACATTCTTAAATTGCATAAATGAGAAAGCCAATAAAAAACTG
Source organism: Euspilapteryx auroguttella (assembly GCA_951802225.1). NCBI lineage: Eukaryota > Metazoa > Arthropoda > Insecta > Lepidoptera > Gracillariidae > Euspilapteryx > Euspilapteryx auroguttella. Next base: position 14,799,675 of record OX637643.1, read on the forward strand.
ACTCCGAGCTAGGCATATGTATTGATATTGAAGGAGAATCTGCAGCGTGAATTTCAAGGTTAGAATTCAGTGGTTTAGAAGTGTCATAAAAACTCTTACACCCTGTATACGGCGTCCAGGTTATGATATCTCAACTACTAAGATGGATTAGTCGGTGCCTTTTTTTTAAAGGCGGGGAAACTCCTAACGAGTACCCTGTTATATGGGGTTCGCACCCACTAAAACCCGCCAGTGTCAGTCTCGGCTGTTAACAAGGGGTCACGGGCGATCTTTATGTTCAACTCCGCGACCCCCTCCAGCATTGGCTCTTCGGCCTCTTCTCGGGGGACATATCGTCCCCCCGGAGCGTCGGAATCGGGACACCGCGTTTCGACGTCCTTCTCGGTCTTAGTGGGTGCCTGCCTAAGTCATGTAAGGAAGCTACTGTCAAAATTTCATCTTTCTATCTTCAGCTGTTTCGGCTGGGGGATAATGAGTGAGTGAGTCAGTAGATCAGTACTAGGTATATGGGTTTTTAACAGTGCGGCACAAAAATGTAGAAAAAGAGGTGAAAAGTGGCAGCATTGTATGGAAATTTGTCGGATTTTTCTCAGAGAAACCGCCGCTAGATTTTTTTTAAATTTCCATACAGCGTTGCCACTTTTAAATGTTTAATTTTAGTGCCATTTTTATCGTGATATTATGAGTCCAATAATTATTAAAAAAGTTGTTGCTCTGATGCTACACATCGTTTTAAGTTTTCTACGAATACTTTCGAAGGACCTTGTGTGAGCACGGTTCATTACTTTTCAATTTTGTTTTCAGGGATCAGTCTTTTTTAACTAACCATGAGTTAAATTTTTCTCCACAATAAAAAAGTAACCGTGTATAGATAGATATGGAATATTGATTGATAACATTTGTTTAAAGCAAGTTAACAAAAACAGAATTTTCCATTGAAACAAAGTAATAATTCCAAACAAACGATGAATGATGATCACTCCAAGTTTTGACAAGTTTAATAAATTGATGTGCCTTCATAATAGTTGAGTGGACACGGAAAATGTATTCGTCTTATTTGTATTCATTTCATGACCATTACTTTGAATACTTGGGGGTTGGTCAAGAATAGACTACCTCGCCTCTCGCAGTATAGGATACTTTACCAAATAAGGTATCACTACAAATTAGATTAGTCTAATTGACTTTCAATAAATTACATCTTGTATCCTATTTAAAAAATCATTTTGGACTTTGACTAGTCAGTGTGGCGATGTGCGGGCGAGGCCTATATCCAGCAGTGGAGGTCTTTCAGCTGATTGGATTCTCAGGTACTTGGCAGCTCCTCATTTGAGACCTTCATGGTTCAGTTGAAAGTGAAAGTCCACCGAAGTACTTAACTTAGAATACGATATTGGTTTGTTGTAGTATGCCTTTATAATGTTTCGGGCACCCTATACACTAATCTCCAGCTAAAAGTACACAGACACCAGAAAATTGGAGAGAGAATAAGGGGCATCGAATTAGAAGCACTTGCTTTGTTTAATCATTATGAATTTCATAATTCACTAAAGCAATAGACCAACATTATTTTTCCATGCTTAAGCCATCTAAACTCATCAAAGCTCAACCAGCAGCGGCAGCATGACGGACAATTTGTCAAAATTTTTCGTATCTATTTGTCGATCATCTCCATACATTTTCCCGCATTAAAATGTCAAAAGCGATTAAAAGTGACAGAAAGATTCGACAAATTGACCGTCATGCTGCGTGGGCTGGTGAGTTTGTGTGCAACGAGATGAACATAAAGTGTAGAGTCTATAGATACACTAATGTTCATCGCACTATAGACATAATTATTGAAATTCATTCAAAATCTTATGGGCAATTTTGACAAAATATTCAGTTTGAACCGCAAACAATTTTAACCCTTAAGCACATACCCTTCCGAACCACATTTGGGTAAACAAAACAGCTTGAATAGCTTAATACGCACATACCTTGTACGGTAAATGTGAATATTCCCTGGCTACCATTGCGTTGTTGAAATAATTCTACCCGTTCTCTTCCACTCGAGCTCTGATGCGATACATGTGATGTGTGGAGCCACTGAAATCGCGATCCAGCAGATTAAAAAGGTTTATTTGTCACTAGTGTGCGCCCCTTAGCTTCGACAGCGTAATTTCTCTTTATTTCGCAAAAATGGAACTTTCTTGGTATAAAAAGTATCTTAAGACAGTTTCATAGTTTTAAGCAACTTACCTTTTATTTTTAGCCTTCTGTTTAGTCTCGCGAAGCTTTTCGGACTAGTACTTAAATCAACAAATAATTTTAAACTTGATGGCGAACAAATGAGAACCAGGGTAACATAGAAAGTTTTTCAATATTGGGTCCATAAGTCTTCTTACAGGAATCGCAATCTTCTTACAGAAATCACGCTGCTGGTAAAACCACTAATCTTCCAGCGTCCTCACCTCACCCAAAGCACAGAATACCTTCCGAAGGTTGTTAAAAAACATTAACTCTTGTCGTATACGACATCGGTGATCATCGGTGATCATCGGTGATCATTCGCTGTGGCCATGTGTCCCGAGATTTTGACACAAGTTTTTAAGTTGGAAATCAGCTGTCACTAGTCTAGGTCTACTTCGTTACCGAAACGAAATCAAATAATTTTTGTTCAACAGCCCAAAAACTTCGACTTTAGCCGAAATCCGCCTTTTTCCTGGCCCCACATTATACGGGCTACCGAAATAGCTACCACGCTAGCAGCTGCGCAAACCTGATTAACTGAAAGCCGTCTACGTATTTTCGTATACCTCCAGCAATTGCTATTCGTAGGACGGTACTATAACGTTACTGAGAAATTTCTGGTACCTAGCTAATCTAAAAACATGGACTGATTTGTTTTGGGGTGTAATGTAAAGGTGGACTCACATTTAGGAAGCAATATTCCGTGAAGAATAAAATTTCTTTGATCCATTTCTTGATGGTTGACTTCTACTCCGTTTGGAATTCTACTACGGTCTCGATTCCCATGTACAGGATCGGAAGGCTTAGAGAACTAGAGAGGAGGCCTTGGCCTAGCAGTGGGACACTTAACAGGCTAAATAAACATAAAAAATCTACTACAATAATTGGTATCTCTATCAAAAGATAGATTTCCATTACGACATTTACATTATCTTAAGCGAAAACAAAAAAAAAAAATTTGAAGAGTATTATCCCTTTCCTCTCTACGCTGTCGTAGAATCATTTAAATTTGTTGACTGAGGTGAGGTCGTTTGGGGGCGTCTCCTGTTGACTTCATTGTTGGCTTTGCTAAACGGTCTGATTCGGAGGAATATTGCCAAAATTATTGTTCTTGTGGCTATCTAAAGGAGAGCCCTTAGTCGAACAGTGGATGTCTCTCGAGTCAAATGACGAATTTTAGAGTTAAAATGTTTCTGGTAGCCGCTTTAGTTCTCATTTACGGAGATGCGGCGCGTTGCGCGGATCGTCGTGCGGGCGCCAGCGCGACTCCTTGTACGATATCGAACATAAGCCTATGTTTTGTTTATAAAGCGTTGAACGACGCGCCTGCAGCGTTGCACGCGTCGGCGTCCGCATTGACCGTGCCAACGCGTCACCGTAAACGGTCTCAACGACGCCCCGCGCAACGCTCCGCGTGCCCCTAAATGAATGCCTCATTATAAGTATAGGAGTCACATTGGCGACAGTTAAAATTCACGCGTACATGTAGACGATTTTAGTACACAGTAAAGACTCCATAAAAATAATACAATTTTAGTATTTTATAGTTTTGTTTTCAAAATAAAGTTTTCAACTACTATAAATTATCTCTTTAACAACTGGTATATGGTAGACACTAAAAATTATTATCAAAGTATTTTACAATCCCCCCTAATACCTACATCACGCACGTTAGTAAAAAAACCTTATATTTTTATTAAATGATGTTTATACGTTCAGCCTCAACCCCAAAGGCATACAGCTCAAATTTGTTTACCCTTTAAATTTTCTCAGGGTAAAAATGTTTGTCGGCATAGCAGCGGCTAGGAAAAATTGTTATTGCTCGAAACATGAAGAGAAACACATAGGAAGTGAACTAAGAAAATGTCTTTGCAATATGCACAAAAAGTACACAACTAAGTTTTGTTGTCTCGTCTGATCCTCTCAGATTTTAAAAGCTACGTCAGTATAAATACTTTCATTATCGATAGCTATGGCTACCGATGTTTGTTTCCTGATACTTGATTTGTTTGTTTATACTTATCTTTTTAAGTATCATGCAGCTTAGATGCAGGTCTATCCTAATTGGGGTTCTGAGTATGATACGTTTTTTTTTTTATATGTTGGATATCTCGGTACGGAGTTCGGTCCTTTTAGAGGCGTGCGAGAGGACGAATCAAACTCGTAGAGGCCCTTTCGAGAGTTTTGCTTTTATAGGTACCAACCAGGCACTGCCACTTTACTTTTGACGCTAATAATGTATGGTTCCCGGGGTCCTTCCCAAAAGCACCAATACGGCCGCCGGGGGGTTCTAGTGGGTACACATACCCCCAAATGCGATAGGCATTAATTCCCCCCGTTACAAAAAAAAGGCACTGCCACTATATGATAATATTTTAATTAAATATTTTTTTTTATTTAAGTATAAGATTAAATAATATATTATGTACATGATATAATAATGTTTGTTTTGACATGTAATTCTAATATTATGAAACTAGAGGCTGCCCCGCGGTATTTCCCGCGCAGATTTTTCATAAACACAAAAATCCTGTTTTTTCCCGTTCCCGTGGGAATTTCGGGAAATCCCTTCTTAGTGCTCACCTACAACACCCCCCAAGAACCCACGTGCCAATTTTCAGCTTTCTACGCCCAGTAGTTTTGGCTCTGCGTTGTCTGTCAGTCAGTCAGTCAGTCAGTAACGGAAGAGTTTTATATATATTGATAAATGAATATAATATGAATATGAATATAAATACTCAAATAAATCATGCATAAAACATACTGCTTAACTAAGTGTATTCATTTGTTTCTAAGTCTATGGCAGAAAGGACTTGCCAAAATACATAACAGTTATCCAAAACAGGCTATGTGCTAAAGCTTGTACACGAGTTTTAATAGTGTGTCCCGTGATCGTTAAATGGAACGCTAAAATGAATTTTTAACGTAAATGCTGTAAGTTTATAAAGTTAATCGCTTTGTCGATGGGTCTTGGGATGGGCGGTGGTACATCTTGTGGCACTGTGCCGCCGCAGCTCCAAGGGTGAGCTGGAAAGGGAACAACATGCACTCACCGAGCACGAAGCTAAAAGCGGCTGAGCGTGGAAAGGACTCCGAACGCTAAGGCTGACAGTCATGTCACAACTCGAACTCGCACTTGTAATATCACAAAACAAAAAGAAAAAAAAAATTAGAGATAAATTGTAAAGTAGAGTTTGTTACCCCTTTCTTCTCTACGCTGTAAAATCATTGCGAAAGGGAGCAGAATCATTTGACAGAGGAGGGCTCGTTTGGGGGCTTCTCGAGTCGACTATTGTCGTAAGGCAAGGCAAACATTTGTTTACCTGAGCCAATTGGTTGGCACCCTGAACTACCTCGCCTCTCACAGTATAGGATACTTTACCAAATAAGGTATCAATAGCAATTAGATTAGATGTAGTCTAATTGACTTTCAATAAGTGATATCTTGTATCCTATATTGAATAAAGAATTTGACTTTAACTTTGACAGTGTAAAAATGTATTTTTAAACCGTTCTCCGCTCCAAAATGATATAACATAGTCAAATTCAGACTTCGTGACAGTAAAACATTATGTTCGACGGCGTAGAGGACAGCTCGAACCAGGATAATCAGTACTCCGTAACTACTTATCCGAGTACCATACTTGACCGAGTAGCCTCCAATCACAGACTGTGAATATCAGCCTAATAATCTATGGTTCTCGGAGTCCTTCCCGAAAAACGCCAAGACGGCTTTTATAGGTAAGAATTGGATCACCAACCAGGCTCTGCCATTATACTTCGGACGCTAATAATGTATGGTTCCCGGGGTCATTCCCGAAAAACGCCAAGACGGCCACCGGGAGGTTTTAGTGGGTGCGAGCCCCACAATATCCCCAACGCTCCCCGAGCGTCCCCCCGTTAAAAAAAGGTGTCTAACTGCTTAAATCTATGATACTATCGGTTTTACAAGCAATATATGCCCTTTCCAATGCCACTAGTAAGTATCGCATTATTCTTCTGGCTATGACGGTCTGCCGAAATTCCTTTGTGTGTTCTATTAAATGTTATAACCTGTGGTGTAACATATGAGAAACCCATTTTTTTTTACTAAAACACTCCTTTATCTCACCTCTCTCAAATTGTAGGCAATCCCTCTTGCCCTAAGTTCCTTAATCCGGCAATAAATCATTACCTAATACTCGCTGTAACCATTCGTCCCTTGATAAAACATGGGGGGTTATTCTTGTAATGGTTCCTAATTTCTTAGTGGAATTTCAATAAATCCATGGGTGTCGACAGCATTGCACAAACATGAAAAAATAATGGGGCGCCATTTTGTATTTGATATAAGTAATTCTAATACGTTATCTCCTTAAATAAGACACCATATGAGCCATTATCATCAATACATAGTATAAAATAAATTCGCTTCCCGCGTCTGTCCCTATGTATGCTTATATCTTAAAACTATGCAACGGATTTTGATGAGGTTTTTTTTATTAGATAGAGTGATCCAAGAGAAAGGTTTATAAGTTTATTACATGCACTGCACAAGATAGTAATATCTTAGGCGGTACGAAGTTCGCCGGGTCGACTAGTATATGATAAAATCAACAAATTCATGATAATATATGTTTCTTTAGCGCTTAAACCCTGGAATTAATAAGAGTACTTATTAATTCCATGGCTCAAACAGACGACGGACGCCGCCGCACCGCCGCCGCGCAATCAATTCAAATTTTATCGTTCCACTGTACTATTGAGTAATACATTACTAGTTCCGAATATCGCACAGATCGTCTGACCACCTTATGGGGGTCTGTCTTTTTTTTTTTTGTAACGGGGGGAAATGCCTAACGCATTTCCCGACGCTCGGGGGAGCGTCGGGGGTATGTGGGGCTCGCACCCACTAAAACCCCCCGGCGGCCGTCTTGGCGCTTTTGGGAAGGACCCCGGGAACCACGCATTACTGGCGTCCGAGGTTCTTCCCACGCTCAACTGATATCAGCTTCGAGCACGGGGAGGGCATATTGTTCCCTCCCCGGCTCGCCTTTGTAGCTGCGGCGGCACAGTGCCACAAGCTGTGCCGCCGCACATCTTGGGGCCGTTTGATGAGTGTGTCGGGCCCCCGCCCTTCACACCCACGGCCCCAAAGACCCCTTTTAGTCGCCATGCGTCTTCCAGTTCGTGGTCACCACTCGAGAACTTTTCGTCCCGAGCGTTCTGTCCTTCGAGCTATGTGCCCTGCTTATTGCCACTTAAGATTTTTTTATTTTTTTATTTATTTACACAACATATTGCCATTACAGGAAATCGGAAGATGCGCCATTTTAAGACTTTAGTTCTTCTGCGGATCTCTTCATTACTGATTTTGTTACCTTGATAATAGTACCTAGATATTACTGCTCCGTGGCTCAGTTGGCAGTGATGTGGACTGCGTAAGCTGTGAGATTCGATTTCCGGGTGGGGCGAATGTTGATATGATGAATATCAATGTTTGTTTCCGGTCAAATGGAGAGCAAATGATTTAGTAGAGTGTTTTTTTTACATTTTTGCACCTCCGTCCCATGAAAACGCAGAGCTCTAAGTGTCTGCCTCTTCGATTTTCGTGGTTTTTGAGATGATTGTAATCATGAACCCCAAAGGCAGACACGTGCAAATGATTTAGCATAGTTTTTTTTTTTGACAAGTTCAATCCGCTGTAACGCGAAAACGCAGCGTTATAGGACAAAATTTTACTGAACCAAATCAATTCGTACTGACCTAAACTGCAACCCACCGCGATATGGATTCCGTGCAAGTACTTTACCGAAATGCTACGCACCTCCATAACCAGAGTGTGATGTGTTGTTTTTTATTATTATTATTAAGAAGAGAGTTTTTGTTAAACCCAATACGGCTGGTATACTAGAATGAGCCCCAAGTATTACTTGTGATTTAGGCTAATGGGCATTTCTACAGACGCGCAAAATTCAGTGGCAATTTGAAAATAAAATATACCCCAGTGAAATAGGCTGCTCAAATTATTTCAGCCACAACTATGTATGGGTACGCAGTTGGAGAGCATAGAAACGTTTTTGAAAATATAATATAAATACCTGAAAAAAAATCCGAAAGTCATAAAACCTGACATCGGTGGGGTGTCCTGTTGCCAGAATTCATGAAAGAGTCACTTGTTACAAAGTAATGAAGTAATATTTGATTAATTTATATATATTCACGCCTTAGTGATGAGTATATTAAGGCTGTAGTTACCATGAAAAACCAAAAACTTTTATATTTTTTATAATACACCACTCTGAATGAGCGTCCTGAAATTCTCCCTGATTTCGATGGTGTTTACAAATCATCACCCACAACCATAGTGATTAACTTTTCGCATTACCTGAAGTACTTTGCAGCTTGATATAGTCATGGCCTACACGCCGCCAACCAGAAACCTGTGCCCAGCTGACATTTCAGTATTTTTTTTCAGGATAATTGTGACACTCGGTGGTTTTGGGTACCCCTCAGTCCTGAATTCGGTGTAGGTAAAATGTTTCTAACCGTAAGAAATATTTAACTTTCAACTAGTGCCATGCACTCGTCATCGGGTTGGTATTATTTGATGTACAGATGATTGTTGTGCTGTTTTTGAATTTCGAGTTAAATTTAGATTTGTACTCTTTTGTGATTTCGCTGTTTCTGATATCGGTGGTTTTCGGTGGTTTTTTATACACCGAAGTCAAAAAAACATCCACCAAAATCAGATTTTTACTTCGAACGAGTGCTAAAATAGCTTATATTTCACATTTTTGTGATACTATTACTTATTTGTGGTATATAATCAGTGGTGGTAAACAATTTGCATTTAAATTCGTACCATTTTTGTTTTTTAATCCTCTGACTTAACTTTTTCGGAGGGTAGTATGAAAACTAATATTGAACACCGGTACAGCGCTGTGCCGAGTTGAGTTAGGTGGGTTTTAATACTAGTTTTCCCGGCGAACTTTGTACCGCCTAATATAATACTATTTTGTGCATATACCTTACATAAACCTTCCTCTTAAATCACATTATCTATAAAAAAACCGCATCAAAGCATACATACACAGAATAAGCTTCTCGCTGAAGCGACTTTGTAATATAAATGTTCTGATATTATGTACAACCAAACTTTGCGTATGAATCAAAAAAAAAGTAAATTATCGTTATTGTTATTATACTTATAAAAATGTGTATAATGCTTAAACGTTATCCTTATTATTTTGACTATTAAAATTAATTGAACATTAATTTTATACGAGAGTGTCCTTATTTATTATTGAATATTTAAATACAGTAAAGTAATTCAAAATTGATGTTAATATTTTCAGATATACTTTAAATTATTATTAAATATTTTTAATACTTAAAGCTCTTCTTGAAAAGATACAGAGTTCAAAGAAAATTATACTCCGAAAATACTGTTACCAAATCACACAAAAAATATTAACCACGCAAATGTTTTTCAATGAGCGCTGCTTACTACTTCAACTATAGTAATAGTAACATAGTAACACAACACACTCAGAGCCCCTGACTAGGAAGAACCTGTATCTAGGGTGCCCGAAACACACACAGAGACGAACATCACACCCAGACCGGAAACAAACATCGATATTCATCATATCAATATTCGCCCCGCCCGGGAATCGAACCCGGGTGCACACGTTTACTCAGTCCACATCACTGCCAACTGAGCCACGGAGCAGTCAAAACTATTTATACTGTGTAAATGAAAATTTATTCAAAATTTTAATGATAAATTGTATGGGATTGTGCTTTCGGTGGATAGATTTCTGATTTCAGTGGTAAAATTGTGATTCGGTGGGTAATTTTTCTGATTTCGATGGAGACAAAATATTTGAGGTCAGTTTCTTCTGAAACTGTTATCTTTTGAAGTGGGCCAAAACAATATTTGAATACAGAATAAGCTCTTTTGTTTGGTTTTTAATTATGAAGTCTCTAGGTCAAAATAAAAAAAATGGCACCGAAGTCAGAAAAATCTGTTCACTTTGTAGAAATGCTCTAATACGTTTTAAAACATTTCCGAACTCATCCCAAGTTTTGGCGACTTGCGAAACAAGTTCAGTTATTTTTTACGTAGGCGTTATAGAACGTTCCATTGGGGTTTTTACTTATCTATACACATTCCCATCGGGGTAGGCAGAGAAATTTTATTTTCTGTTGCTACGATCCTAGTTACTTCTGTCGGTTCTTCTGCCGTCATAACCCTTGTCTTTATTTGTGACGAGCTGTCCCGGCTTACTTCGTTACGCCATAGAATATAAGATACTACTAAAGACTTGGCTCTATAGACTATGTTCTTTTGACTGCCCAGAATGGGCGAATAAAAAAACAAACCACCTGTCAAAATATGTAAACAACGGAAAAAATATTGCATCTTGGGTTACATTATTTGAGTTTAGGTAAGGATCTCTAATTTTTTTGAAAATATAATATAGCCTATGACACTCGGGGTTAATGTAGCTTCCTACCAGTGAAATAATTTTTCAAATCGGTTCAGTATTTCCGGAGCCTATTCGTTACAAACAAACAAACAAATCTTTCCTCTTTATAATATTGGTATAGATTTATTTAAAACATTTTTGCTTCAAAAACCTTTTACAAAAAAAATACAAATGACTTATAAAGAAAAATATACTTCAGAAAAACAACGAATATTTTTTTTCATCTATATTCAAATTCTTAGTATTTTCCAGAGGCCAATTTATAAGGTCAACCCGATGTCACCTCGATGTCTCGTTAAATATGCAAGATGTCTAGAGATACTGCCTGCTTAAGGGGCGAACGGGTGCGACACTAGCGCCACTTCGATAAATAATAAATATCTTCTAAACTATGACCGAAATCAAAATATGCGCCTTTGACTCCCTAGATAATCTTGTTTAGATTTTTTTTGGGTCTGATGTGTAGCTTTTAGGATAATGATCTTAGAAATATTCGGTTGTGAAACTAAGAGTGGCCACTTTAAGCAACAAAAGAATATTTCTAAGATCATTTTCTCCGTGTCATTTAAAGGTTAGATATCAATTTAAATTGTTATTTATACTCTTGGTATCTTTGTCTCGCCAGTTGTACACTAGGCTTTAATTTTATTAATATTTATAAAAAAATATTCTTCCGTCATTGAGTTTTTAGTAGGTTATATATAACTAAAGATTGGAATTTTATTTATAGTTTTTATAAAAGCAAATAAAAAGATTAAATAAAATTATTAACAAATTATTCAAATTAGTCATTCTCTCTATGGTTATGTTTTTGTATAAGAAAAAAAACATTGTTGATGAATAATTTAAAACTTATTTTAAAATTTCAATAAATCTTGTGAGTAGTTTTCGTTCAGAAATTGTAAATTTTCTAACAGAGTTTTGGTAGACCCTCAAGGGTCGTTGACTGAAAAGACAATTTATTACATTCATTACTTCTGCCTAACATCGAAAACTGGAATAACAAAGTTCATTTGGCAATAATTCCTTGTAAATTGACGCTAATAAACCGGCCGGCCAGTGTTGCTGTTAAATTGCTCCATTACACTGTGATAGATGACATTCTCACTTTGGTAACTTTGTTTTTTTTTTGTACAATGTTATAAGCCGTGCAGATAAAGAAATGATGTGCAAAATGAAGGCCGAACGCATGCTATATCGCGTATACAGTATGAGGGAACAGTAAAGAAGTAAGACAGCCCATACAACGGCCGCCATTTTGAGATCGTTTCTTTATGTGTCGCAGGTAATTTAAGAACGTTTTATGCAATGCGGCTGAAGTAGCATGAACGTCCATTTGCCATATACTTCTGTCACTTATTGACCTCCTTTGACAACTAAATGCCAGAAAAATGTATTGAGATTTTGTCAACTTGCGACAAAAATGTCAGAAGATTCGACAATTGGTCGGCCATGCTACGGTCGCTGGTACCTAAAACTACATGCTCTGATGATGTAATTAGATTACTTTTATCGATAACTAGTCGACCTGGCGAACTTCGAACCGCCTATAACCTATTACCTACTATATTGTACATTGTATTTTACAAATAACCCTCCTCTTGAATTACTTTATCAATACATAGTATAAAACAAAGTAGCTTCCCGCGTCTGTCCCTATGTATGCTTAAATCTTAAAAACTATACATCGATTTTGATGCGGTTTTTTTTAGTGATTCAAGAGGAAGGTTTATAGGTATAATACATGCACAATATGGTAATAGATTAGGCGGTACGAAGTTAGCCGGGTCGACTAGTCTATTATTAAAAAAAAACGCATTAAAATCCGTTGTATAATTTTAAAGATTTAAGCATACATAGGGACAGACGCGGGAAGCGACTTTATTTATAGTAGTTTAGTCGGATATTGTCTGTGACTGGATGACGTCCTCCACGCGTCCGTCGAAGAAAGGTCGCGTAAAGAGTTCATGAACCGGTAGGGCGATGGTAGGTATCGCATATATGGGGCTCAGGTGTGGGCTTTTATCACAACTGTAGAAGAAGCGAAAGAAGTACTTAAGTCAGTATCATAGCATAGTGGAAATGAATCATCTCTGCCTACTCCGAAGGAAAAAGCAAAGGCGTATTGTTACGTTATTTAAGTATGTACTTATTCAAATTCAAATAATTCTTTATTCAATATACTTAGGATACAAGATATCACTTATTGAAAGTCAATGTAAACTTAATTATTGTTTCAAATTTTAACCAATATCCAAACGAAGCGCGATCAAAAATTATAGCTCAAACAAAAAGATGGGTTGCCTGGAAGAAATCAATTTTAGCGATAAGGCCGCCCATTGCATGCAAATTCAATTTGTTCGTACCCTGAATTTAATAATGTACTTTTGTATCTTACATTGTAGGCAATAAAGTGTTTTCTATTCTGTTCTAGCTTTAATCAGATAAGTATATTATAAAATAATTCTGGATAAAAACCATTTAAATTCAAATTCTCAGTAAAGTTAATGAACCACAATGTCTCCTGAGTTAATTTAGATTTCAATTTACACCCTGACACCTCAGTGTGGTAATGAATTCCTAGTTTAATATTAAATTCATATTATAAAGTTAGCTTTTGTTTCCATAAGCTATGAATTTTATAAATTGACGGTCTCAGTCGCTCAGTTGGTAGTGATGTTAAATGTAACTTCGATTACCTGGGTTCTATTCTACACTAAACATTTAATTTTGCAACTTGTAGGTCTAATTATTTTAACCAATACTATTTTTTTTATTTTTATTGTTTACAATTGGCAATAGATCTCTTAATCTCCTCAATTCTTCATTTAAAATGGTTTCCTATTTTAAAACTTTTTAGGAACACAAATTTGATTTTAACAAATGTAGGTAATAAGCTTACAAATAGGCTAAAATAATGCTTACACTTATTGTAATACATAATATAATCTTATCATGGAATTATTAAGTACTACCGAAGTACTTATTAGTTCCATAAATCTTATAGCTTCTACTGTAGGATATTTCTTAAATGTCAAGTTATTTTGATTCATTGCCCCGCGAAGTCCGAAGCGCGAGAATTGTCATCAATTAAAAAGAGATAATTTATATCGGAATTCTAATACTAATAATAAGAAATATAACCGAAATTTCGGAAAAACTATATTTTCCCGACTGTGCTAAAAACTTTTCAGTTACAAACAATGTATTTCTTCTCCTCTCATCCATATCCGCTCAAGCTTCCATATAACAAGGTCACAAAACGCAACTAATGCATTTGTTACACTGAAAGCGTTGCGTGGCGGAAGCATAGCATGAAGTAATAAGCAAGTATTCTATTGAATTCCTTGCAAACGGTGATACAAAACTGGGGCAGAATTCGCAGTCTCACGGATTATCCTCGTTTTCGATATTTTTTACAGTAAAGTACCGTTTATCCCAAATTGTGATTTTGTGGTTTCAAGGAAAAATTGCGTTGAACAAGCCGCGAAATACACACTCTAGATACTCATATTATAATGTATAAAACATACTTACTTATACTTTTTATCGTGCAACCTTGAAACGTTGTAGCACGACGCTAGGTCGTTGGTTAAAAATAAAAGTCCACGCTCTGCTCCCGCAACAAAACCGCTTTCTGTGTACTGCAAGTTTAAAGGTATATTTATATCTAGGAACATCCAGCCGATGTCATCGTATCCTGACGTCTCTATACAGGCACGAGATGGTATTTTGTGAAACTTTTATGGGCCATTAGCGCAGCGTGCTGGTGGCACGTAGTATCTATAAGGCCTTTCTTAGACTTTGCCAGATTATTTGGCAATTTTTTCGTATGCGAAATCTTTCTTCTTTTTCTCATCTTCAACCAATTGCGCGTTGTTGCTTTAACCAACTTAGCATATTTGGGCTATTTTTAACATCTACCTGAGGACAGGCTAACTTGAGAAATCCTTTATTGACCGTTAAGCAGGAGTAACTGCTCTCGAAGTCGCTGCTCTCTGCTATTAAATAAATAAATAATAAATAAATAACACATCACACTCAGAGCCCCTAACTAGGAAGAACCTGTATCTAGGGCGCCCGAAACACACACAGAGACGAACATCACACCCAGACCGGAAACAAACATCGATATTCATCATATCAATATTCGCCCCGCCCAGGAATCGAACCCGGGTGCTCACGCTTACTCAGTCCACATCACTGCCAACTGAGCCACGGAGCAGTCAAACTATTCGAACTAGTATTTACATCTGGAGACAGGCAGATTTTCTATTCATTTGTCTGAGCCGTTTTTTGGGCGCCCCTCAACCACCTTGCCTCTTATAGGTCCAACCAGATAAGTAGTCAAAGTTGACTTACGTATAATTGTGTCCTTTATTGAATAAATATTTTTTTATTTTCTTTTTTGTATCGGGAGACCGAGAGAAAAAAAAAACATTAATTTTGAGACTACGTTTAAGGAGTGTCAAATGGCAAAACATGGGAATTATGAAAAATATGATTCTGAATTAAAACCTGCATGCGTTCGGCCGCCATTTTCAAATCGTTTGTTTACCTGCGCGTTTTATAGGTACAATGAAAATCCTATTCAGTAAGTATTTTAGATTTTGATCAGTGTAAGACAGTTCTAATAACCTGGTTTCTACGCGAGCAAGTTTCGTCGCGTCTCCCACGGAGATCTACTAAATTTTATATAAACCTGCTTAAGTTGGCAATTTGTTTTCTACTATTATAATTTTAGTTTACACCTGTCATTTTTTCATAGAATACAGTATGCATTAATATTGATTTATTTTAATATTGATTCCGGAATCACGTGTTTTGTTTTATTAACTTTATATTACTTAATAAATTATGGACTTAAAATTGGAAAAATATTTGAATTAATGACTTACGCTGTTTTCTTGACGAAATATCTCGATGTTCAATGTATTTTTCAACTGTATATCTGGATCTATCTTTATCCGCTTTTTATAAAGAACATAGGAGACTTAAACTTTAAATTGCAATAAAATTATGCACTTTGCACTTACATGCATTTAAATTGTTGAAAGCAAGTCCCGACACTTTGCAACGTATTATAAAATTAACTGAAACCGCTTACTTCATTAAGAACTTTTTTAATCGTTCCACCTGCCTGCCTCATTATGAGAATGAAGTGATAATTAAATGAACCTTATTCCAAGTACATAACTGTTAAATTTGTCGTGTGGTTAATTATATTGTTACCTTTTTAAGGCGGAGAAACTCCTAACGAGTACCCTGCGGCCCCGGGGAGGAGCCGCCGGGTTATGTGGGGTTCGCACCAAATAATACCCAGCCGGTGTCCACCTTGGCTGTTGGCAAGGAGGTCACGGGAGATCTATTTGAGCTGATTCATCACCGCGACCAATCATTTTGTTACCTTAGCCGAGAGACTTCACCTACAAGACCTCCAAAAAGCTTCTATTGTCTTCAAAAGGATAAAAAAAATTGTGGCCATATTCGCCACTCCTGGCATGCGGGTTGGCGATCGCAGTATGGTTGTTCAAATTTTGTAACGGAGGACGCTGCTGCCCATCTTCTTCTTCTTCTTCTTCAGTTGTGGGGGTAGAGAAATGCCTGCACTTAGCTCGCGAACTTGGAGCCATTGTGCATTTCCCCACATTTGTAGGAGCCATCCGAGCTCATCAGCAAACTGCAGGATGAGGCCAGGATGCTCCAACAGCTCAGCTAGATGGTCAGCTGGGCCGAGAATGGACAACCTGGTTTCGATAGTGGCTGGACAGGCTAACAACATATGCTCCACCGTCTCATCCACTTCCATACAAGCCCTGCACAGAGGGCTGTCTGTCGCACCTATATTGTATAAATGCTTATTTAGTGAACAGTGTCCAGTAATTAGCTGCTGCCCATTCTTCTGGTGTCATTTGAAGACATCCATTGGAGGAGGGGGTCACCACACGAAACGAAAAAAAACAATAAAATACTCAATTTATACTTTCAGATGTTTTTGAGAACATTCTATCGCAATTTCATCCATCAGAATAAAATAAAAACCTAATTTAATACGTTTTACGTTTTACCTCTCCCCTAATAAAGCCAGGGAAATGTTGACGGCACATCACGAGCCGACGCGGAGTAATCCATCAAAAAGTATTAGAGACAGGCCTTTTTTTACGTTTTGCATTTTATTTCTATTGCTTTTACTTAGAGTTTTACTTCACCCGAAGGAGTAGCAGCAGCGTCGATCGTTGAAAAATACACCAAACCGCTTGCTAAGGGTGGCTTTTACGACAAAATCACCTCCCAATGTTTTTCTTTGAGGCAATCTGTAAGGGAGACATATGTCCAGCAGTGGAAGTCTTGCATTTGTGATGATGATTTTACACTGTCTGCTTTTTTTTTTGATACACTAGTTGCCCGGCTAACTTTGTACAGTTGCATGTTAAATAAACCTTCCTCTTGAATCACTCTTATCTATAAAAAAACTGCATCAAAATCAGTTGCATAGTTTTAAACATTTAAGCATACATAGGGACAGACGCGGGAAGCTACTTTATTTTATGCTATGTATTTATATTGATATTGGCGCTACAAACTTATTATAAAGAGTTATTATTTAGTATACTATAAGAGCCCCGAGGCTTTTCCAGCGCATTTTCGCGATATATCGAAATAAAGTCATACCCGATAAGCAATTATAAAAATTATTATTTCTCCGAAGAGAATAAATCGAAATTTGACACTCATGAATAAAGCATAAATCGGAAAGCAAAGAGTCAAAACCCGGTTAAAAAATAATAATTCAAATGAATGGAATTCTGTTTTTTCTCAGGGCAGCCACAAGACGTTTACTTTCATTTGTTTCTTTTTACTATAGAGCAATCGGCAATGTGAAACTTACAAAATTTTTCATTCGTCTTTTGTTGATTTCATAAAATCGGTATCAATGCAATATTTTTTTCTAATAGTAAGTAATAATAATAATGCGTTAGTAAGTCAAATGTTAATGATTTTTTTAAAGAATTTCAAGATGTTTTGAGTTATTTCATGTAAAAACAGACGGGAACATTTGCATATCCTGATCTAATCATTTATCAGGCAGAATCTATACTCGAGTACGTCTTCTTTAATCGCAAACTTGAGCAAGTAAACTCAAAGCACTGTAAATTTGAGGCTCAGGCTAAAAAAACGACTTCAAACAATAAAATCGAATACGCTTTACCATTAAATTTATATCAATACTCGTTTAGGTACCATTTAGCAATGGCAATGGCACAATTTTATGCCAAAAGCACAATTACATACCGAAGTGTGCCCGTAATCCTTGGCATCAAGTGTGCAAACACATTTGGGTTATTAATGGCCTATTCCATTTGGTGTAATGGGCTGTGGGGGGGATGTGAGCATATTTCTATATATTTCTATGTATAATATATAATATTAATAGGACTATTTTGAAGTAAATAGTAAAAAAGTAAGATTATCCCGTGCTTCGGAAGGCATGATGCTAATTTCATAAAAAAAATAGCTCTCTCTCTTCAAATCAAATCAAAAATTCTATAATCAATATAGGATACAAGATATCACTTATTGAAAGTAAATTCGACTACATCTAATCTTATTGCTATTGATACCTTATTTGGTAAAGTATCCTACACTGTGAGAGGCGAGGTAGTTCAGGGTGCCCACCTTGGCTCAGGCAAACAGATGTTTGCCTTGCCTTACTACAATGGTCGCCTGGAGAGGCCCCCAAACGAGCCCTCTGTCCCTATCGCATGCTTGCGGTTAGGGGGCAACAGCATAAGTTTTTGTTAATATTTTTGGGTTGTTAAACTGTCTTCTTTGGTCCCGGCCGCAGTAGTGGTCGTTATATCCGAGGCGACAAGCGTTATAACCCCTTGTATCGATATACAAACATAAACTCGGCTAAACGTGGGTCCGGCTCGGTTTAGCAGGTGCCTCTGCCTAACCCTTCGGGGAATAAGAGGGCCAGATTATGTTATGATATAATATTTTGGAAAAGGCGACAATCTGGCCCCTTGTCACGTATTTATAAACATAAGCTCGTCCAAATGTGGATCCAGCTCGATGAACTGACTGTTTATGTTATTTTACATCCTACTCATGTAAACATTAGCTGAAATAAATTAATATTAAGTATTATTATTATTTTAATGAAGCTGAAATAATTAACCCGAACAGTATATAAAATTAACACAAAGAAAATCGCATAATCACTAAATAATCGCGACTCGACCTTTATTTATGTGCGTAATAAATTACAAAGGCAACTAGCTTCCACGAAATCAAGAACAATATCTTGTATAGAAGAGCCAGATTGCAGATTTCTTTATTAAGTACCTACTTACTACACTAATAGTACAAAAAGCTGTTATATGGTGTGTGTGCGTTTGATAACTTTTCACAGTGCAACGGCTTGACGGATTCTTATATAAGACTAGAGGCTGCCCCGCGGTATTTCCCGTGCAGATTTCTCATAAACACAAAAATCCCGTTTTTTCCCGTTCCCGTGGGAATTTCGGGAAATCCTTTCTTAGTGCTCACTTACACTCCCTAAGAAACCTACATGCCAAATTTCAGCTTTGTACGCCCAGTAGTTTCGGCTCTGCGTTGTCTGTCAGTCAGTCAGTCAGTCAGTCAGTCAGTAACGGAAGAGTTTTATATATATTGATTAGTTTTGTCTTTTTAAAATTTTAGTAAATTTCTAAATATTCACTCATCAAAAAAAAGCCTGACAAAAAAACCATTAAATTTACTTTTTAAGTATGTGTTATATAATGGTTTCAAAACCACAAACTTAATAATATACCTTATCACACTCAGATACCCTAAATAGAAAGGACCTTTATGCTGTATTTAGGGTGCCTGAAATACATACACACCCAGACATATAAAGCAAACTTCGATATCCAATCAAATTAATAATCACCCTTTGGGCAATAGTAGTACGACTTCTGAAGTCCCTTCTTCTGAAGTCCCAGTCATATTGAACAATCTACTTCTTCCTCAGCACATATCAGCCCACTGTTGGACGAACGCCTCTCCAATTATTTTCCAGTTCGCTCTATCGGCTGTCAATCTCATCCAAGTCTCCCCAGCAACAGTCTTTATATAGTCGGTCCATCTGAACAATTACTGCCAATAAAACCACGTAGTAGGTAAGTCTGCTTTCTAAACTAACGTCAGGCTAGAACAATAATTCTGTAGGTAATTAAAACAAGCAATAAACAAAGTGACATTCTATGTTTCGCGTCTAATCGCTGATCGATCAGCAGAATGGGCGCCTAAGGGCATTTTATCTTCCGCTGAGTTAGGTCTTGGGTCTTAACTGGGTTTATGTGTCTATCGCGTCACCAGGCCTTTACTTGTTTCTATTAGAAGTCTTCAATATATAGTATACGACCTGTCCCGGCTTACTTCGTTACGCCATAGAATATAAGAAACTACTAAAAGACTGGGCTCTATATACTATGTTCTTTTGACCAAACCACCTGTTAAAATATGTAAAAAACGGAAAAAATATTGCACCTTGGGTTACATTATTTGAGTTTAAGTAAGGATACCTAATTGTTTTGAAAATCTAATATAGCCTTTGTCACTCGGGGATAGTGTAGCTTCCTACCAGTGAAAGAATTTTTTAAATCGGTTCAGTATTTCCGGAGCCTATTCGTTTCAAACAAACAAAACTCTTTATAATATTGGTATAGAAAATAAAGTCGCTTTCAGCGTCTGTCCCTAGTATGCTGTAATCTTTAAAAATATGCAACGGATTTTGATGCGTTTTTTTAATAGATAGAGTGATTCAAGAGGAAGGTTTATAAGTATTATACATGAGCAACTTAGTAGTAGGTTAGGCGGTACAAAGTACGCCGGGTCAACTAGTATTTATAAGTCTGAGGAAAGGCAATTGATGGTTTTGTGAGTTGCGAACCGAATTAATGGGACTTAGCACCGTGTGGTGGTGTCATGCAATACCAGCACCGCGTCTTCTCCAATGGGAAATTCTTCTTCTTCGTAAAAGACGATTAAGAGAACACCAGAAGACGGGCAACACCGTCTTTCCTAAAAACTTGAAGAGCCATACTTTTAAATTCGAATGAAATCTATGGTATGATCTCAGGAATATCAATTTTTTACATTCTCCTTCGACTTAACTCGGTACATTTCTGTACAGGTGGTCAGCATGAAGCTCCATACTAACCTCCGAAAAAGTTGAATGAGAGGGTTAAGCCAAAGAAACTTCTTAATTTGGTGGTTTCACCTCGCCTCTCACATATAGGATACTTTACCAAATAAGGTACCAATAGCAATTAGATGAGATGTAGTCTAATTTCAATAAGTGATATCTTTGTATCCTATATTGAATAAATAATTATTTGATTTGATTTAAGCTACCCATTGTCATTGTATCATGCTGATTATTAGTTGGAATAGAGTATGGGGGATGAGTAGCTTCATGTGCTGGTGACTGTAACATGTTATGCAACTGAAAATTCCTGTAATGTTCTAAGCAATATTGTGAAGAATTTGTATTAAGGAGTAAAAGTATGCCTGCAAGTTATTTTCCCAAGGCGTGAGAACTTTACTCGAAATATTTAAAGTATTTTTATAATAGCGAGCTTTTAACAATGCTTTTAGAGCAACTTTTTCACTATAAGTAAATTAAACCTTTATTTTTCTCTTCAAGTGTAGGGTTTTTTTAAAATAAAACGAAAGCTTTCAACGATTTCAGCTGTTAAATAATAGCAAAAGCTCTATAAGATCGAATTAAAAAAAAAACCATGAAATGATTGGTTACCTAGATCTGTGAGTAGTAATGTGTTACCTATGTTATTATGTGCCTTTTATATTAAGACTGCTCCGTGGCTCAGTTGGCAGTGATGTGGACTGAGTAAGCGTGTGCACCTTTTTTTTTTTTTTTAGGCGGGGAAACTCCTAACGAGTACCCTGCGACCCCGGGGGGAGTTGCAGGGTTATGTGGGGTTCGCACCCACTAAAACCCCGCCGGTGTCCATCTCGGCTGTTGGCAAGGGGGTCACGGGTGATCTTTCGATCGTTATGTTCAACTCCGCGACCCCCTCCAGCATTGGCTGTTTAGCCTCTTCACGGGGGGACAAGTGGTGGTAGTCCCCC
Organism: Euspilapteryx auroguttella; assembly: GCA_951802225.1. Taxonomy (NCBI): domain Eukaryota; kingdom Metazoa; phylum Arthropoda; class Insecta; order Lepidoptera; family Gracillariidae; genus Euspilapteryx; species Euspilapteryx auroguttella. Next base: position 14,821,523 of record OX637643.1, read on the forward strand.
CTGAGCGCGGATGGCTCTTCCTACGCTCGACGACGGAACTGGACACCGCGTTCCGCCGCCCTTCTTGAGGCCGTTATATGACTACACGAGGCCCCCGCCTCGTGCACCCAACGACCCCGGGGTCCCCTCTTAGTCGCCTCTTACGACAGGCAGGGGATACCTCAGTCCTATTCTTCGGCCCGGTACTGCAGGGCGTAAGCGTGTGCACCTGGGTTCGATTCCCGGGCGGGGTCAATATTGTTATGATGAATATCGATGTTTTTTCCCGGTCTGGGTGTCATGTTGGTCTCTGCGTGTGTTTCTTTAGATACAGGTTCTTCCTAGTTAGGGGCTCTGAATGAGATGCGTTATTAATTAAATTTTTTGTAACTTTGTATGTGTTTCGGGCACCCTAGATACAGGTCTTACCTAGTTAGGAGTCGAGTGTGAATCGCTATTAATATTTAAGTTATTATTAGTAAAATCTTATAACCCTCGCTACCTTAATAAAGGGATTAAATGCATGTTCGTTATAACAATAAAATTGTGTCCTTAATAGGGACCCAAAGCAATAAACGCACTTAACCCGGGAATTAAAGTTTTACATGAAATGTGCAGAATAAACAGCGGTTTTGGGTCAAATCTGGATTAGCAAAGATAATCTCAACTAAATAATGAACATTTACAAAATATAATCGAAAGTTTTTTTTTAATTTTTGCGCCTTACTTTACACTAAGAAAAAGCGAATGAAAGCATTTATGTGAAAGGGCCCTAACTTAGAATGTGCTTCAAGTAATACGCAACTGATTATTCTGCCAAAAATATATTTAAAAGAGTTGCCTGCTTTGTTAACCAATGCTGAGCAAAAACCTTTCCCCTCCGCTTTCACTCCACTCTGTCCAGTGCCACCTTAAACCAAATCGCTAAAAGACTTAAACTGCTGGACATAGGCCTCCCCTGACGATCTATATAGAGTTCCCTCATCCAGTGCATTCCAGCAAAAAACAGATTGTCTGACCATCTTGTGTGGTCCTGCCTACTCCTTTCGGTGCCTATGCATCAACTAAGCATTATTTATTCGATTTTTTTTAGGTCCTAATACTCTCATAGCTAAGATATTAATTCCTTTTAAACAATATTTATCTTATTGTTTATTTTGACTAAAGTTGAGCTACCAAAGGCTATTCTTTAAACCAGGTTACCAAGTATTGATGGCTATAATAGGACCCAAGGGAGCAATTCTCGCTTCCACACGTGCCATTCGACATTTATGGCGTTTGTTTCTGGAATACTGAATCTCGTATGCAATGTATTTATACCTATGTCACATTATAATAAATAGTACTACATACAGAATGGGCACTCCCTGCCTCCCTCAGCAAGTGCGGCTCCCCCGCTCTCGGTTACCTTTCAGTTACCGCTCTGTACAAATAGCACGTCTTATCTCACTCACACAAGCATGATACGCGTGCACGTACACGAGTTTCAGCTGCGCGCGAAACAACGCGCTTTTTGATATGAAGTGTCCAAAGTGTGCCTATGTGGTCAGCTACCAAAGTGGAGGCGTAACATAATATGGAAACCTGAAGGTACGAAAAAGTGAATCGGTAGACCCAAGAACAATTGGCAGCGCTGTTAAGGAAGATCTGAAGCACAGACGGAACACCTGAGAGGAAGTCTGCGACATCACTCAAGCTCGTCGGGAGTGGCGACGATTTTTTCAGCCATTTGTTCCTCAGCGAAGATTAAGCATAAGTAAGTTACGTTATGGAGATAACTAACGGTTGAGTTTGAGAGGAGACGAAGAGCTGAATTTGAATAAAAACGACACAAACTAAAGGCTCGACCACCTGCGGCCGTCTACTTGAATCACATGAGAGCAAACCAACGAAGCACAAGTTGTAAGATTGCAGTCGTATGGATTGCCTACGATTGTATTGATGAAAAAAAAATATGTTCCCATATTTAAGGTATAAAACAAACTGAACCTACACTCTTTCGGCTTGGGCTTACGAATAATAATAATAACACACCACACTCAGAGCCCCTAACTAGGAAGAACCTGTATCTAGGGTGCCTGTAACACACACAGAGACAAACATAACACCCAGACCGGAAACAAACATCGATATTCATCATATCAGTCAACATCACTGCCAACTGAGCCACGGAGCAGTCAAATATATATATATAGTCGAATAACTTAATCCAATAAAAAGTAATATCAACATAGCGACTGAAGTAGCAAATTTTGGCAGCATAATTTTCCAACTACATTCGCTGCAAGACAGCACACTCCTCCAACATAATTGTAATAAATGGCCTTAGGAACGTAATATAATAAGGAACGTAATCTAATAATATTTTATCAAACCAACCTATAATAAACAAACAAATCCTGTTATATTATTTGCTTTGCACAAAAATCACTCTACGAAAAGCACAACCGAAGTGAGGCCAATAAACCGAATCTAATTCAACATCTGCTCTAATATCATTAAAAGGAAACATACAAGACTTGTACTGATTAGTTGTTTGTTTGTTAGTACAGAACTATCACTCCACACTATGTCAAAAGATGGTATGGTGGGAAACAAAGAAATAGGAACAGAAAGCTTTTTTTTAACACTGCGTCGAAAAATAATAAAAACAGTTTTGATTTAAATATCAGTTATTTAAAGTATTTTATATAGGTCTCTGGCGACTATAGACAAGCCCTATGGCTTTTTTTTTAGGCGGGGAAACTCCTAATCAGTACCCTGCGATCCCGGGGGGAGTCGCAAGGTTATGTGGGGTTCGCACCCACTAAAACTCCGCCGGTGTCCATCTCGGCTGTTTGAAAGGAGGTCATGGGAGATCTCTCGAAGTTTGTGTTCAGCTCCGCGACCCCCTCCAGCTTTGGCTGAGTAGCCTCTTCACGGGGGGACAGGTGGTGGTAGTCCCCCCTGAGCGCGGATATCTCTTCCTACGCTCGACGACGGAACTGGACACCGCGTTCCGCCGAAGCCCTATGGCCTCCCACATATCGCCACAGTGACCGATTTGCGTGATCATCATCCAGTGCTTTCCCCTAACCCCATACAGTGGACGCTATGCACTGCAAAAATCGAATTTAATGAGAGTTCATAATCTAGACGCAAAGAGGCGCCGATTTATTATTTATTTTTATTTATTTATTTATTATTAAAACAGACGGGAGCACTCTGCTAGTAATACTAATTTCATTATTAATATTATTTTTTTAAAGATGATCATACTTCATCGCAAACGATGAAAGCATTTATCGCAAAACTCCAAGTCCAAGAAACGTCACAGATAATATCTCTATCCTACTCTATAGCGTATAAATAGACAAGGCCGCGACGACAATATAGAAACGAATGGGGAGGATAGATAGATAACAAAAAAATATTTTCTCGACCTAATCCAATCAGGAAGATATTGGGAAGCATAACGGAAGGGGAACTTGTGTGGCGATTTTGAGTTCCGATCGGTGCGCCTCGTCGATAACAGTGAAAGATAGCGGCAAAGGACAAGCACTTGTTAAGAATTTGGTTCTTTAGTTTACGGAGTCTTTGCAAAGATGAATCTAGCTACGAATCTTATGATTGTTTGTACATATATAAACAAAATTTTGTTCTTTAGCACCACCCAGAATTAAATATACAAATTACCTTATTTTTAAAACTACAAATAGCGTCATATAACTGTGACACCAAAAGTTTTAGGTTTTGTGCCTATTCTTCATTTGTTTTGACCACAGGTTTTGACGTCTGAGTATTTTGCAATGTCTTGGAAAGTATAATAATAATAATAATAAGTCGGCGTAGGGATGTGACGACCCCATCGCCCAGTGGAAATTCCAGTACTTTCGGTCTGGAACTTCCATTGCAATTAGTCACCGCAGGGACGGCTTGTGGCGAGTCGATGGTGAGTGGCGACACCACGGATCCGATACATCCAGGGGGACACACGCAGTCATCACACGCACACTCACATGCAGTCATCACACACACACCCCCCCGCCTCTGAGCTTGCCTTCACCAGCCGGCCAGAGTGGAGTAGCAAGAGCGAAGCCTATGCTCCAGGTTGGAAGTGTAAAATGTCATAACGCCGGGTGCATCTTATGCTGCCCGCAGTCTCACCTCTCGACAACCTTAGCTGTCCACGACCAGTGTTGCGACCCGTTGCCAATATATCGGCGACTTAGTGGAAGCCCACCCAGTGGACAGCGAGTCACCGCCTGCCATTATAATTAGTGAAATATTGCATTAAAGGCAGGCGTACCGGTATTTCACTCCATAGCACCAGTTAACCGGTCCATTAAACAGTTCACCCCCATAAACCATTTCTTGTCATCCATTTTACAATAGTTCCTATCACCTTCTGGGTGCCGCCTCTGGGTGCATGATCTATTTGTGCATTTAGTGGCGGTGCCTGGTTGGTGATCCATATACAATATAGCAAAACTCTCGAAAGGGCCTCTACGAGTTGGATTCGTCCCCTCGCACGCCTCTCAAAGGACCGGGCTCCATCCCGTGATACCGAAGAGTATTGAGAAACATAATAATAATAATAATAATCTGGGTGCATGATCTATTTGTGCATTTAGTGACGTTGCCTGGTTGGTGATCCATATACATTATATCAAAACTCTCGAAAGGGCCTCTACGAGTTGGATTCGTCCCCTCGCACGCCTCTCAAAGGACCGGGCTCCATCCCGTGATACCGAAGAGTATTGAGAAACATAATAATAATAATGGCGTAGGGATGTGACGACCCCATCGCCCAGTGGAAATTCCAGTACTTTCGGTCTGGAACTTCCATTGCAATTAGTCACCGCAGGGACGGCTTGTGGCGAGTCGATGGTGAGTGGCGACACCACGGACCCTATACCTCCAGGGGGACACACGCAGTCATCACACGCACACTCACATGCAGTCATCACACACACACACCCCCCCGCCTCTGAGCTTGCCTTCTCCAGCCGGCCAGAGTGGAGTAGCAAGAGCGAAGCCTATGCTCCAGGTTGGAAGTGTAAAATGTCATAACGCCGGGTGCATCTTATGCTGCCCGCAGTCTCACCTCTCGACAACCTTAGCTGTCCACGCCCAGTGTTGCGACCCGTTGCCAATATATCGGCGACTTAGTGGAAGCCCACCCAGTGGACAGCGAGTCACCGCCTGCCATGATAATTAGTGAAATGTTGCATTAAAGGCAGGCGTACCGGTATTTCACTCCATAGCACCAGTTAACCGGTCCATTAAACAGTTCACCCCCATAAACCATTTCTTGTCATCCATTTTACAATAGTTCCTATCACCTTCTGGGTGCCGCCTCTGGGTGCATGATCTATTTGTGCATTTAGTGGCGGTGTCTGGTTGGTGATCCATATACAATATAGCAAAACTCTCGAAAGGGCCTCTACGAGTTGGATTCGTCCCCTCGCACGCCTCTCAAAGGACCGGGCTCCATCCCGTGATACCGAAGAGTATTGAGAAACATAATAATAATAATAATAACACATCACACTCAGAGCCCCTAACTAGGAAGAACCTGTATCTAGGGTGCCCGAAACACACACAGAGACAAACATCACACCCAGACCGGAAACAAACACCGATATTCATCATATCAATATTCGCCCCGCCCGGGAATCGAACCCGGGTGCACACGCTTCTCAGTCCACATCACTGCCAACTGACCCACGGAGCAGTCATATCGGGCAACCAAGGCACTGTGCTTTTTTTAGGCTCTTAGAGTGTTTATAATGTTTTGTTATTGGAAATTCTTCAATCTAGTAAAATTATTCGGTAAAGTTTTCCATAGTAACCTCGATGGCGATTGCAGTATGGCTCTACAAGCATTTCAACGACGACGCTGCCGAAGTACTCTTTTTTATATTGTGACGCTGCTACTCATCTTTCGGGCGTTCCTTTAGCCTGGGTCCATAGGAAGAGCAGTTATCTATAAAATAGCAACAAATAAAACGAACAATAAAACAAATTGATTAAAATCGACAGTCCAAATCATACACCCTTTGAGTTGAGTGAGTGATAATGCAATAAAAACATATACCATCGTCGTCGGTTCATGCCAGCAGAGCCGTTTTGACGTGAACCAATCTGCCCACGGCCATACAAGTATCCTTCTGTATATGGAACAATAACAATGGGAGTTGGGAGCAAATACAAAAACAGAACGTAGCTTGCAGAAGCTAAATTAAAACCAAAATATAATTTATTTAATATATCACACAATGTATCTCTTATTTAAAGTCTAGTAAACTAAGAAACCTTGTATAATTTAAAAACATTCAATCCTCTACTGCACGAGACGAGGTTGTCTTGGGAAGGCTCTCTTTCGGCTCCAGGCAAGCTAATGTGTAACTGACAGTCCACAGATGGACAGACCAAGCAATAAAAACTTTTTATCAAAAAATTAAACCGCCGAAAAAACTGAAAAGCATTAAATAATTGGGAAAAAATTTCTATTAGGACTTAATCTAATAACTTCTTAAAGTAATTTTGGTTTACCAAGAAATTTTAAGTCGGCGCCACACCACACAAGCAAATTCCTTAACTACCTAAAGCGCGATGCGCGGCGGCACACGTTCTTCGGTTATTTCTTTGAATTTCAGGTAATTTAGTGATAGCTATTCGTTGATTCTGTGGCACCGACTCAAAATTTCTTCGTAAACCAAAATTACTTTAAGAAGTGAGTAAATTAAGTCCTAATAGAAATTTTTTCCCAATTATTTAATGCTTTTCAGTTTATTCGGCGGTTTAATTTTTTGATAAAAAGTTTTTATTTTTTGCTTTTCAGTTTTTTTTGGGCTAATTTTTTTTTGACCCCAGCTAATCACCCTTCACAGGGTGGTCGCACCCCACAAGGTGGCCACACAACCTGGTGAATGTTGAGGGACTAACAGGATGAGGTTCGATCACGACCGGTCGGTGAGGCGATTTTTGAGGGAGGCCTATGTCCAGCAGTGGACGTCTATCAGCTGAGATTATGATTATTAACATTCATATAAAAAAGACTCATAATTATACCTAGCAGTTTTCATGTAAATCACAAAACGGCAATACAATCTGTGAGTGAAAAATAAAGTCACCCCTATTTTTCCACCCTTAGGGTTGGAATTTTATTTCCAAATTTTTATGGGACCAACTTCAAGGTATACCCTGTCGATTAAAAAAGGAATCATCAAAATCGGTCCGCACAGTAAAAAGTTATGCGTGATCATACATAAAAAAAAAAAAATATATACGCGACGAATTGAAAACCTCCTCCTCTTTGTTTTTTCGTCGGTTAAAAATGTGGCACAGTATGACACTAGATAAGGTAGCCTAGTATTTTTTGAACACAGTAAAGTAGTCCTAACTTAAAAGAACAAAATTATACACAGATTGTTGCTAAAAGTGGCCACTTTTACCAACACTTTGTAGTTTTCTTTGGTCTTTAACTTAAAAGCTATACAACAGTGCTCTAGTGTCATACTGTGCCACATTTTTGATATTTGCCTTAGTTTAGATGATATAAATTTTTTTCGCGAATGGCGCTAGCATCACGGTAAACTGGCTCTTAAACGTTACCATTCGGTCGGTACATTAAGACACTGGGAAATTAATACCAAACTTCCGGTATTTAAACGGAACGCAAACTTGAGCGTAGATTAAACTACCATCAGTACTGTTTGTAAGACCGGCTGAAGTGTTTGAGATGCTACGTTTGAGATGCAATCTATGGTAGCTTTGTTGTTTCATGTGTTGTCTTATTTAATTTGTTATGCAACTGTTTCGGGTACCCTAAATCTTAGCGTAACGTTATTCTATGTCTATGACTTAAATACAGGTTTCATGACTAGTTAAACGCTCTGAGAATGTGCATTATGATTTTTAAGGATCCGGGTACTAGTCTCGGGACCTTATTAATATGACTATTCCGTTCCTTTCCTTCCTTCCGTCTGCCCGTCAAAGGCAAGGCAAAACGGCTCAGTAAAATGAAATAAGATGTTTAAACGAACTTTCTTGATGTCCAAAGAATACTTTCAAATTTGAAAATCCTAAAAAAATACGTAAATTTAGAGATAAATGCAAAAAAAAACAGATTCTTTTAACCAATTTTGTAGAGCCTCTACTGAGAAACCGCCCGGGTTAACAAACACCAAATAATTAGCAATCGCAACTTCACATAATTTAGAATAACAAAAAATACTGAAAACTATGCTGAAGCTAGCCAATTTTATACAAAAATATTATTCCGGAACCATCTAAGCAGAAGCCCACGCACTTGGCTGTATATTTTTAAAATACGGAAGATAGCCGGTCTTAAATTATAAGCAGAAAAAAAAAACTAACCAGTTTTTCTTTAAAATATTTCAATAAATTTTTCTCCTTTTTCTGGAAAGGAGTTCTAGCAATCTAGCAAGAGTTTCGTTGGATTCCTGTTCATCAGCTGATACCTGGGTCTATCATTAAAATAGCTTCAGTCGCCCTTATGTTACAGTACAGTCAAGGACTAGGAGGCCGTAACAGATTTGTCTATGGTTTCGTCAGCCTTAGACTGTATTACCAAATAACAAGAGCTATTTTGCAATACAGAAAAACCGGAAGTGTTACGCCGATCGTGTCCGCCACTGTACAATTACGTTAACCGATTGAATGCTCATTATAGTCTCTATTCCCAGTTCCCACTCCATCAAAGAGTTTTCTTAAAGTATTCTTTTTTGAAATTTATTCTGATAGAACAGCAAAAGAATGCTCGTAATCTTTTAATACTGAAACCATTTGATGTAATGGAATTTGGGGATAGAATGAGCATTTGTTCGGTTGATGTAAAATGCACCGTTTAAGTTTTGAAACTAAATATTACTATTGTTAATATTATCAATAATTATCCGTCTAAACTTCAAAACTACCAGGAGACTAGGAAATACTACGTATACATAAACAGGAAACTTTCCTCGCAATTCAAACAGATATAGGAGGTACAACAGCAAACTACATCTAGCTTTCGCACCAAAGCATACCACGGTCCATTGTGGGGGCAGCCCGACACAGCTCCAAACTTAATTATATTCACAGAGCTTGTTCTTGCTCGCGTCCGTCTGGGGAAGAGTTTTAACAGGCTTTGCATAATGTTTACGCACTGCCGGGGTTTCGGGAATGTATTTTGTAGGTTCTACGGGCACGTTTTTTAAGTCTTCCCGTACCATTTTAGTGTCTTTGCTGGCGAGTAATTAGTTTTCGTGGCTGCACGAGCGCTGGAGTCATTTTTGGAGTTTTTATGATGTGAGATTCAGATTTTATGTGTCGTTTAATGTACAGTGGCGGACACGGTTGGCGTAACACTTCCGGTATTTCTGTATTGCAAAATAGCTCTTGTTCTTTGGTAATACAGTCTAGGGTTGACGGAACCATAGACCAATCTGTTACGGCCTCCTAGTCCGTGACTGTACCTTTTTTTTTTTTTTTAGGCGGGGAAACTCCTAACGAGTACCCTGCGACCCCGGGGGGAGTCGCAGGGTTATGTGGGGTTCGCACCCACTAAAACCCCACCGGTGTCCATCTCGGCTGTTGGCAAAGGGGTCACGGGTGATCTTTCGATCGTTATGTTCAACTCCGCGACTCCGTGACTGTACCTGGTGGATCTTCTGGTCAGTCGTCATTGATCAGCCATGCTTTTCCCAAATGCCATTTACTATTGCCCAGTTTTTGTCTAACTTCTGTGGATACTTGCAAAAATAGTCAGTTTTTCGGAATACCTAAGGTGTAAGGGATAATTTTTCGATTATACTTGAACCTTTTTTTTTTATCATAGCGGAGATTAAATTGTTATTCTCTCAGTATTTTTGCCGTGCCTTGCCAATGTACACCTGGGTCTAAGGCTGACATTCACTCCAAAGTGTCAAAATGTAACTTTAAATCGTTCTCCTCTCCAAATCGATATACATATACATAGTTTTTTATTTATGTACCTATATATACTTACTAACATAACACAAAAAAATTATATATATACATGGTTCCAGCAGAATCATCAGCGCTTTACACCACTGGTCTGGAGCGCGAGCTGAGTTGGGACCCTTTTGCAGTGTTGATATACGAACACATAATGTGCCATTTACTGTTTGTTTTATTTCGTGTACTTATATGTATCTGGTGTATACATTATTCTTTGTTTGTATGTATATCATTACATTGGAAATAAATTTATTATCTATCTAACATAGTCAAGTTCGACTTCGTGACAGTTAAACATATGCTCGACGGAGTATAAGACATTTCGAGCCAGGATATCAGTACTCGATAAACTGTCACAAAGTCGGAACTCGACTATGTATATCAACTAGAGGCTGCCTCGCGGTATTTTCCCGCGCGTATTTCTCATAAACACAATAATCCCGTTTTTTCCCGTTCCCGTGGGAATTTCGGGAAATCCCTTTTTAGTGCTCATCTAAACTCCCCAAGGAACTCACGTGCCAATTTTCAGCTTTCTACACCCAGTAGTTTCGGCTCTGCGTTGTCTGTCAATCAGTCAGTAACGGAAGAGTTTTATATATATTGATTTGGAGAGGAAAACGATTATAAATTAAGATTTTGACACTTTGGAGTGTAAGTTCGAGTTGCGACACGGCTGTAAACTTTAGCCTAAGTATAAAGACAAAAATATTAAAAGAAAAAAACCCAAATTGTAACAAAGGGATTCAACGGGCAATGTAGGTACTTACATTAAACTTTTAGGACATGAAAGAGACAGCATTATTCAAGATAAACTCACACAGCACGAGTAAGCTTAGCTTACTCGTGCTGGGATACTCCCAGTCCAAACGAGTAACCATTATTTAGGCGTGAACAAAACGGGATTTCCCCTCCATAAACACTGAAGATAAGAAAACCTAATATGAAATATTTACCGTCCCTACTAAAATACAGTCGTACAAATCATAAAGGGACTCTTTTGATTATGATATTTATGTATGCTAATGTCAGACGTGCTGGATTTATGGCCTAAGGGTTTTTTCATATCTAGCGATATCGATCTATAAACTATAGATACGCAATTTGGTAGTTAAATGTTGTTGAATGTCGGAAACGTACAGTGGCGTACACGGTCAGCGTAACACTTTCGGTTATTCTGTATTGCAAAATAGCTCTTGTTCTTTGGTATTACAGTCTTGGGCTGACGAAACCATAGACAAATCTGTTGTTGTGACCTCCTAGTCCGCCACTGTACGAAAAAGTTTAACAAATGTGCAAGAAATACAGTTTTAAATTGTGCACTGACATAATTAAAAGGGGCCTTCGACACTTTCACTCACTTCGACTTTGTGACTGTGAGTGTAACATAAGCCTAAATTATAATTATTTCTATTAACAAAATAAGAACACTTTAAGTACTTAATTTTTTTTTTTTTAAGGTATACAAGGTATTTCTGACAAGCCAGTAATAAATCAAAGGAGGGATTCAGCTCACTTCACTATACCTAACAACTTTCCCAAAGCAACATGGGTCAAAATCTCAAAACAAAAATCAGCTGTCCCGTACATTGACCCCGTCAGCTGATCGAGTCAATGTATAGGAACAGCTGTTATTTTTTTGAGATTTCGACCCATGTTGCTTTGGGAAAGTTATTAGTTATAGTGAGCAGAATCACTCCTTTGATTTATTACCGCCTTGCCAGGAACACCCAGTATGAGAAAACAATAGTTTTGGAGTCGGTTGGGACTTACCCTTAATAACTGAATAATATGATGTAAGAATTTATTTTTTATGTAAGATAAAGTATCAAATTTTTTTGCATGCCCTTTGAGGCCGATTACAGTGTGACTATTTTTTAACTAAGATCTGATTTTATGTAAAGACCTGTTTTCGCAAAATAAAGTATATATTGAATATTGAATATTAACTCATGCTGAAACAATTTTAATAATATTATGTAGAGTTAAGTTTAGAAATCAAAATAATCCACTGATTATTGCTAAAGTGGGCATTTTTAGCAACCTTTTGTATCTTTACCTTTTGTAAACATTAACTATCAATATATATAAAACTCATCCGTTACTGACTGACTGACTGACTGACTGACTGACTGACGGACTGACTGACTGACTGACTGACTGACTGACTGACTGACTGACTGACTGACTGACTGACTGACTGACTGACTGACAGACAACGCAGAGCCGAAACTACTGGGCGTCGCGGGCTGAAATTTTGCATGTAGGTTCCTTAGAGAGTGTAGGTGAGCACTAAGTAGGGATTTCCCGAAATTTTCGGGAAATTTGTGTTTATGAGAAATCTGCGCGGGAAAAACCGCGGGGCAGCCTCTAGTAAATAATAATTCAATATCTCAGTGAGACATGATCACCTTTTTGATATTTTCTACCGTTTAATTAAAAAACATGAAAAAAAAGTTAATTCAAACGTTTCAAACGCTACGTCTAAACAAACCCTTACTATGCAAGATTTAGAGGACATTAAACGTGACTGGACTAAGGGACCAGACGAACGGATAAGCCGAAGCAATATTTTGTCATTATAAAAGTATTATGTACTTTTATGTTGCGGTTTTTTATGTTCTTTTTTATCAAGCCGAGATTATGTATGATGAGAAAATGCTTAAGCACTAAGAAGGGATTTCCCGAAATTCCCACGGGAACGGGAAAAAACAGGAATTTTGTGTTTATGAGAAATCTGCGCGGGAAAAACCGCGGGGCAGCCTCTAGTCAATATATATAAAACTCTTCCGTTACTGACTGACTGACTGACTGACTGACTGACAGGCAATGCAGAGCCGAAACTACTGAGCGTAGCAAGCTGAAATTTTGCATGTAGGTTCCTTGGGGAGTGTAGGTGAGCACTAAGAAAGGATTTCCCGAAATTCCCATGGGAACGGGAAACAAACAGGATTTTGGTGTTTATGAGAAATCTGCGCGGGAAAAACCGCGGGGCAGCCTGAGTAGTGCTTATAAATCCTGCTCTTGCAAGATACAATTTATTGAATAGGAGTAGGGAGTAGAATCATTTGACAGAGGAGGGCTCGTTGGGGGGCGTCTCCAGGCGACCATTGTCGTAAGGCAAGGCAAACATTTGTTTGCCTGAGCCAATTGGTGGGCACCCTGAACTACCTCGCCTCTCACAGTATAGGATACTTTACCAAATAAGGTATCAATAGCAATTAGATTAGATGTAGTCTAATTGACTTTCAATAAGTGATATCTTGTATCCTGTATTGAATAAATCATTTTTTACTTTTACTTTACTTTACTGAATTAAAGAGCAACGTATTATCAAAACAAATGAAAATCACAGGGACAAACGTATTACAAAAGTTAAAAAATCTGATAACGGCACACCTAACGCCATAAAGGTGGCATAAGACTTGCAACCAACGTAGTCATTCGACGAGTTCATATCTAGTCGCTCAGGGCTCTCGCGGGAAATTAAACACTCAGACGGGGCTTTGTTAGGCTGGCCACAGTTATGCGAATTTCTTGTCTTTGTATTTTTTTTAACACATGACACTCAGAGCCCCTAACCAGGAACCTGTATCTAGGGTGCCCGAAACACACACAGAGACGAAAATCACACCCAGACTGGAAACAAACATCGATTTTCATCATATCAATATTCGCCCCGCCCGGGAATCGAACCCGGGTGCACACGCTTACTCAGTCCACATCACTGCCAACTGAGCCACGGAGCAGTCCTGCACAGCTGTTTTTGCCTGGTCTTTACTCCTGTAAAATATTGGTTTATCATTTGCTTGCCTGCTTAGAAGTAGCGCCTATACATCAAATATTTCCTGATTAAATGTTGCCGCTATATTTCGTGTTTTAAAGGGCGTATGTTAGTCTTCTCGTCAGTTATGTCGATCAGCCGTTCCATTGTTTTTTTAATAAGCAACAGACTAGAGTAAGTTGGTAAAAAGCGCAACTGCCTTTTCACGTTGCCGCATCCTAAATTTACTTAAGTACCTATATGACTGGAGGTTGTATTTATTTTGTAGCAAAATGGCATTGCTTTTCCCAAAAATGAAACATGATCCCCAAGCATGTCAGATGTCAGTAGCTGCTATGATTGTTCAAAATTTTCAACGCAGGACGCTGCTGCACGTCTTTTCAGCATTGCCTAAAGATTGACTGCTAAAAACTATAAAGGTACCAAGTAAAAAGTTGCAGAGTAACTTAAACGTGTATACTAAACAGCCCTTATTTGAAACGACAGCCGCGAAGCGAGATTACTAGAAAATTGTTTCAAATGGTTAACCTTAATTTAGCAACTTGGCTGGCTTATTAGGTTTTGCCTTTACTATCTAGATGGGCGGAAGTTCTTGTTGCTTTAAGGGCTCGTTCTCGTTATGTTGAGAGATAACGTGCAGTACTTATCGTTGGAGATTTTATTTTTAAGAATCTTAAGTTTCCTTCTAGCGTCACGATTAAATTAAATATCATATAATGCTTTTTTATTTTTGACCGACGAAAAAAAAAGGAGGAGGTACTCAATTCGACACGTATATATATATTTTTTTTTTTTTTTTTTAATGTATGATCACGCATAACTTTTTACAGAGTAGTTCAATTTTGATAATTCTTTTTTTAATCGACAGGGCATACCTTGAAGTTGGTCATATAAAAATTTGAAAATAAAATTCCCACCCTAAGGGTGGGAAAATAGGGGTGACTTTTTGGTCGGCGGGTGGATTTATCAACTCACAAGTTGCATTTTACGTGTAACACTATACATTTTGATACCTACTTACAATATATTTTGAAATGAAATAAAATCAGTCGAAAGACGTCCACTGCTGGACATAGGCCTCCCCCACAAATCGCCATACCGACCGGTCTTGTCGTCCCTGTCAACCATGTCGTCTGATCACCTTATGCGGAGTGACCACTGACCACCTTGTGGGAGAAGAAAATAATAAAACCCTGAAAGAACTGAAAAGCATAAAATAAAACTTTTTATCAAAAAATAAAACCGCCGAAAAAAAAACTGAAAAGCATAAAATAATAATCGAATTACTAAGTTCTTAAAGTAATGTAAGTATATACCAAGTAATTTTGAGTCGGCGCCACAGATTCCTCGTACAAAGACCATTAAATTAGGTACCTTAAATTTAAAGAAATAACCAAAATTCATGCGCTGCCGCGCATCAATCTTTACGTAATTATGGAATTTGCTTGTGTGGCGCGCCGACTTAAAATTACTTGGTATATACTTACATTACTTTAAGAACTTAGTAATTCGATTATTATTTTATGCTTTTCAGTTTTTTTTTCGGCGGTTTTATTTTTTGATAAAAAGTTTTTTAACTATAAAGAAGGGTGTTTCTTACAAGACGGTATTAGGTCTAAGGAGGGATTCAGCTCACCATAGCTAACAACTTCTCCTGAGCAATGTAGGTGGAAAAATCAAAACAATAATCAGCTTTAAAGATAGTTGTTGGGCATTCCCTAGGTTGTTGTAAGCTGTTTTCCTCCTATGATTTATCAGGAACATTTGATCTTGACAAAACACCCAGTATAATTATTTTGGTGGGTTAACCAAAAACCGATAAATAATCGTCTTCGAAATTTCACACACAAATTACTTTATAGTATTTAACGCCAAATTAACGCAAACTACCCTATGATTTTTAGATTGAATTCAATTATTTTCCACATACTAGCGTGTGTACCTAAACATCACTGGAATCCTAGAGTTTAATTTTCTCCCATCGTCTCTTACAAACAAAAGGCACTTGGTGACAATTGGGTCTCTACTCGCAAATATAATGAGGTAGGTAGGATCTCGCTCGTGTCAGCTCTCCAAAAATTAACTAGAAATTAATCTCCAACTCGCTCTAATTAATTATTTCAGGACTATATTAATTGGTACTGGTTTTCATTATCATAATAATAATCTTAGTCACGAGACGTACAGATCCACTGCTGGACAAAGTCATCCTTCACAGATCGCCTACAGGACCAACCATTGTTGGGGTAAAGATAATTAATAAGTTCCTAATAATAATTTAAAAAGAATGTTTTGTTTTGTCAAGTTTATTTTGTTTTTTGTAATATTTTATTAATATTATGAAATTCTCTGTTAGTTTAAGATACTTACTTTACTTAAGATATTTCCTTATTTTATTTCTAAGATATTTGCAGTGCCCTCACTGGGTCATGTGTGAAACTTGTTAATACTAATACCATCTTTATGCATGTACCTAATGAAAGCAATAAATGTTTGAATCTTGAATCTTGTCATTAGTGATGCTTGGCTGATGGGACGGTGAACGCAGTTATGGCTGTTCAAATTTTTTTTACGAAAGACGCTGCTGCCCGTTCTTCTAGTGTTTTCTTTGTCGCCTTTTACGACACTTAATGGGAGAAGAGATGCGGTCGTGTAGTTATCCCTATGAATCCCAATACAATTGTATTTGAGTGCAATAAAGTGTATATCTATGTCTATATATTTAAGAGGAATAGCACAGCTAAAGTAGCGCCACCCGAGAAAAAAAAAAATCTTCTAAACTAAGGCAAATATCAAAAATGTGAAACAGTATTCCCCTAGGTAATGCAGTCTAGTATTTTTAGGGCACTGTTGTATATATAGCTTTTAGATTAAAGACTAAAGAAAGCTACTGATTGTTGACAAAAGTGGCTGTTTTTAGCAACAATCAATAGCTTCCTCTGGTCTTTAACCTAAAAGCTATAAAACAGTACTCTAAAAATGCTAGGCTGCATCTAGTGGAATGCTGTTTCACATTTTTGATATTTGCCTTAGTTTAGAAGATATTATTATATTTTTTTTTTCGAAGGTTGCGCTACTTTAGCTGTGCTATGCCTCTTAATGCAATAAAAGAAAGCCCCAACATACGTCTATCTTTATTGGAGTTCACGAGAATTTCTATGAATAATGTATTGACTTGGAAAATAATATATGTCTTTAAGAGATATTCTTCTTGCGTGTTCTTAAATCTCTGACAGCCTAATTTCCCGTGAGACGTTTCGTAATGCTGCCATTTTGTTTTTTTTTTTTCTAACTCGGAAATGCTTGGTGAGTAAAGCGGAAATTGTTTTTTTTTTGTCAACGCCTATCGTTCTGTTAATGAGCTAGTTAATAAAACTTCGGCAAAATACGGCGCGGTGACCATTGACATAGCACGATTTAACTTATGTGTCGAGTGTAGTTAATTATAGTGGTGAAGAAAGCTGCGCAGACAACTATCACATTATCTAGTCTCTAGCCCCCTTACCACAAAAAAGTTAGACCGGTCTAAAATCGCCAATTTGTATGACGAACTAGTGATTTAAACCTAGTCTAGTGATTTAGACCCGGTTTAATTCTTTTTGTGGTAGAGCCGTAGGTCTTTAGTGTCAATGAGTTGGCTGAGTTAGCTGACCGACAAGACTGATGAGAAACTTAACACTTTCCGGGACACTCCGCCTGTCGACGTAATCTTGTGAGCGTGTAAATTGACAGTATGGCTGTGGGCGGTCGACTTTAGGTGCTCCTAGCGGACAGACCGTCGACAGCTGTTTTAGTTTTATACAGTTAGTATGAAGCACGTGATCAGGTGTCGTATCGCACACATTTCTGTGTTAGTAGGTGTCATAACAACCACTACAAGGCTTTACATTGTCATCATATACGCTATGATAGGTACATGATTTGACAGGCCGCCTGTGGCCGTTGAAACGTCATACAACAATATAACAATTTAAACTGGGTGTCCCAACACGCTCAACCTAGTTGGTTTGGTGGATTTTTCGCTTACTATTGAAAATATTATGTGATATGACGTAACGGCCATGGACGTATGAAAATTTTATATGAGATTTCGAGGTGTCATATCACAATATCTCAAGATTAAACCGGTTGTGTCCTGGAATGTGTTAACTGAAGATGAAGGATAACGTGGATTAATCCGCGGATTCCGAAGCACGGAATAGATGATCGAAATATTCAAGAACCTCGGACCCCCGAGTGGGAGATCCACAATATTCATACGTACATAATAACTGAGGCGTCAAATTTATGAAAGCTTTCGATTTTTTTTTGACGGACGACTTAAAGTATGTGCAGTTTCGTTGCACATTGCACTTTACTTGGTCGCGTTAAACATAATAATTAACTAGTAGCTACGAACCAACTAACTACTAACGAAGAACAACTACCGATCTCAACTACAATCATTGTGTTTTGTTTATCTTAAAGTGACTTAATCATAGGGATTTTACTAAATTTCCTTCTACAAAATTCTCAAATAAACTCAACCTCAACAAACTTAAAGACTCGCGGTTTGGGGCCCGTAACGCTTAAAGAGTTACGGGCCCCAAACCGTACTGTATATTATAAACAATACCACCAGCCCGATGGTCTAACGACGTAGTAAAGGTCGGCGGTAGGCAGTGGATCAGACTGGCATAGAACCAGTGTGCATTGCATAGCACAAGAGAGAAGAGACCTATATCCAGCAATGGTTTACAGGCTGATGATGACGATGATGTTGATGAGCCTATTGCTATGCATATTACTTCACCACAGATCTAGGTTAGCAACAAGTAATAAACCCAAAATTATGTAGTCGAAATCAAACAAAGCTATTCAGATTGACTTAAACAAGAATCGGTACTTAACAAATTATTCAACTACTGTTTACTTATTCAAAGGACTTGGCAGAACTATTTCGTGCACGAGGGGTGACAGATGAGGAATTCAGACATGGAACAAGAAGGGTAACCCGTCTCAAACCCTTAGGAGTAAAAGGGAAAGGGAAAGCAGTAGCTGCTCAAATGATTTACATATTTGAAGAATGGATAACCAATTTGAAAAATTTGAGAGAGTTAAATACCTAGCTATTGTACCTAGCTATACCAAGAGATACGACGAGAAGTAAGACGTGGTCGCAAATAAAATATATTTAACAATAGGCCTTATGGCCGGACATACAAGTTAACATAGTAGCGGAAAGGTCACTGCACGCCAATCACTATGATTCCCGGGATCATTTCCAAAAACGCCGAAACGGCCACCTGAACGACAGAAAGTGAAATAGGCATTTCCCCCGTTTTAAAAAGGCATTAATATAGTAAACTACGCATTCGAATTCATAAATTTATTAAGTATAAAATTATCTTATGAGCTCATTGCGAATTAGCAAGAAAGAAAGAAAATATATTTTATTAGGTACCTAGAGAACTACAGAACAACAAATTTCTTAAGAAAAATTCTGTAAGGAATACTTACCTAAAAATACCATATAGTATTTGCCTTCAATAATATCTAGTTTTATCACAAATCGTTCCAGACTCGGCCTTTGAACTTTGTCATATTTGTCCCAGCAAAGTGACAGTTAATAGTTCGTGACGTCACAAACGTCCTTAATAATTTTACGACCGCCATTAACCCTCAGATTATTATTTATGAAACTATTTTAGCCATACACCACTCTAAGATAGACTATGCTTGTGGAAGTAGGATACTACTACCTTAATATTAATATTGACTTGTAATTTGAACTACTATCTATACCAGTATTATAAAGAGGAAAGATTTGTTTGTTTGTAACGAATAGGCTCCGGAAATACTGAACCGATTTGAAAAAATCTTTCACTGGTAGGAAGCTACACTATCCCCGAGTGACATAGGCTATATTAGATTTTCATAATAATTAGGCATCCTTACTTAAACTCGAATAAAGTAGCCCAAGGTGCATTTTTTACCCGTTGTTTACATATTTTGACGGTTAGTGGTTGTTGTTGTTGTTTTTAAATTCACCCATTCTGGGCTGGCAAAGAAACTTAGTCCATTATAGCCAAGACAGTTGGTGGTTTGTTGTTTTTGTTTTTTTTTTGTTATACCCATTCTGGGCAGTCAAAGAACATAGTCTATAGAGCCAAGTTCGCCGTGTCAGCTGATTATCAATAAATATATGTCTATGTCTATGTCTTAGAGCGTAAATCTGACGAAACGCGGAGAAGATATCAAAGAGATAACAATTTAAAATGGCCTCTCAATTCTACTGCATAGGTTGGAAGAGCCGATTGCGTGAATATTTTCTATATTGAAAAAAAAAAAAATATACGTGACGAATTGAGAACCTCCTCCTTTTTGTTTTTTCGTCGGTTAAAAAATGACTTAGATCATGTGCCAAAGAATTTAAATACGCATTTAACGCAACTCCTTGTCTCGTTTTAATAATATGTGTATTATATAGACCATTAATCTAAGTTGAATTGATAAACTTAATCAGATTTTTGCGAAACTGTCAATTGATTTTTTTTTACAACCAACGTCCTGTATTTGTAAATAAGTTCATCTAAGTCTGTTCCTTAAATATTGGCGTAGCAGCGGGAATGAAAATTTATCAAAGTTGCATGCACAATTTTCTCATAATATCATCTCAGATACAGGTCTTACCTAGTTTAGGGGCTGGAATTTGTATCTAGTTTTTGTAACCACGTATTGCTCAAAACTGTTTTTGATAATTTAAATTGTTATTTATCTTGTTGTGCAAATAAATGATGATTATTATTATTATAATTGTTATATAAATATTTTACATTTTACAATCCAGCTGCTTTGTTTATATGCATTTAAAAAAACAGTTATTTTAAATTAAACCGGTATCAGACTACAAATTTAAAACATTATGGGCATTGTGTCGCGATCTCAATAATTATGAGTCCTTTATCGGAGTCTATTCAGATGGTCTGGTCTGTGATTATAGCTGTTTTGGAGACACAACTATCTTCAAAGTTACATCGGATGACTGAATGAAATTGTTCAGATAGGAATTTCATTGCTTTGGATAGTTTTGGTTTGAAATGTTGCAGTTAGTTATCAATATATATAAAACTCTTCCGTTACTGACTGACTAACTGACAGACAACGCACAGCCGAAACTACTGGGCGTAGCGGGCTGAAATTTTGCAAGTAGGTTTCTTAGGAAGTGTAGGTGAGCACTAAGAAAGGATTTTCCGAAATTCCCATGGGAACGGGAAAAAACTGGATTTTTGTGTTTTGAGAAATCAGCGCGGGAAAAACCGCGGGGCAACTTCTAGTTTTGATATAAACAGCGAAAATCACTTGAGATAGCGATTTCTAATGATATGAATACATTAGAAATCGCTAAATTTTTAAACTTTTTTGATTCACCAAAAGATGCAATTATTACAACGAAAAAGTATTGGTTGTACAAGTGTGCGCCAGAGGCATCGCCAGTCGTTGAATTTCGAGATCGTGGAACCTACAAATTTTCATCCTTATCAGCTCAGTAGTTTGGGCATTAAAGCGTAACGCACTAACGACATACATCACATAACATAACACATCACACTCAGAGCCCCTAACTAGGAAAAACCTGTATCTAGGGCGCCCGAAACACACACAGAGACGAACATCACACCCAGACCGGAAACAAACATCGATATTCATCATATCAATATTCGCCCCGCTCAGGAATCGATTCCAGGTGCACACGCTTACCCAGTCCACATCACTGCCAACTGAGCTACGGAGCAGTCTAAACATCCAAGGTATTATTACTTACTAGTGGGCGCCCGCGGCTTCGCCAGCGCAATTTCACTTGTAACATAATTTTTCCAAATTTATCGTAGGAATTTTGGGATAAATAGAAGCCTATGTCTTTTCTCAGGCTCTAAACTAATCCATATTAAAAAAAAACATTCAAATCGGTTTAGTCATTTTTTCAGGAAAGCAAGACAGACAAACAGGCAGACGGACGGACAGACAGAGTTACTGTCACATTTATAGTATTAATAAGAAGTATAATAGTATAGGTATGGCTGGATATTAAGTATAGATTGGATAAGGCTAGATAGTTCAGGGTTATCGCGTATCCAGGCAAACAAAATGTAAATGCACAAAAAACTTAAAACAATTTGTAATTTAAACGTAAAACACGTTTAAATTACAAATTCAGTCCACAACTAGCAAAGTGAAACAAATAACGACTGCACAAATCTGCCGCGGTACACTGTCGCTATCTAATTCACGCTTGACTCGACTTTAACTAAACCACAGAATACATAATAGTGTAGAGTAAACAAAACACCGGTTTAGGGTGCATTCACGTACAAAGCTGGTAACAAGCGCTTATTGGCGCTGGTTGGAAAAATGTATAGGAAATACCTGCGCGGACAAAGACGCTTGTTCCAGCGCAAATGTCAGCGCAGGTATTTTCTATACATTTTTCGAACCAGCGCCAACAAGCGCTTGTTACCAGCTTTGTACGTGAATGCACCCTTAGGGTAAAAAAAGACGTAAAAGCAGCGCCATTTTTGATTAAAAAACTTTAACACAAATTATTTGGCTATCAACCGATTGGTTGAGCATCTGAATATCAAAGTCACACAAAATATAACATAAGGTTTAGGCAGAGGCACCAGCTCATTGACCTACGAGCGGCATCAGTGCATCGAGCCAAACCATTTCAATCACTAAATACAATTATTATTATTATTTTATATTATTACGAGCTTTCCCGGCTTACTTCGTTACGCCATAGAATAAAAGATACTACAAAAGACTTGGCTCTATAGACTATGTTCTTTTGCCCGCCCAGAATGGCCGAATAAAAAACAAACAACAACAACAAACCACCTGTCAAAATATGTAAACAACGGAAAAAATATTGCACCTTGGGTTTCATTCCTTCCTACCAGTGAAAGAATTTTTCAAATTGGTTCAGTATTTCCGGAGCCTATTCGTTACAAACAAACAAACAAACAAATCTTTCCTCTTTATAATATTGGTATAGAAGATTATTATGAGCCTGTGCTGTCCCACTGCTAGGCAAAGGCCTCTCTCCCCTTTTTTTTAAAACTAAATACACAATTTTTAATGCATAGCGCTAAATCACACATCTGACCAACTGATGTGTAAAATATAAGCCGCTCACACAAAGAAACGATTTGAATATGGCGGCCGAAAGCATGCCGAAGAGTTAGGAAGAGAGACAGCCCATACAACGGCCGCCATTATCAAATCGTTTTTCTATAAGTGCGCAGGTTATACCAAAAAGGCAGCAAATTTAAACTGGGTTCTAAATTCTATAGCGTAATAAAAAAAAAAATCGTCTTAAAATAATTTGCGATTAAAACATATTATTATTTTAAAATTTGGTAACTACGCCGTGTTTACGTTGAGTCTAGTATGAACCTTAAATCACTGTTACTATATGTGAATCTAAGAAGATACACAAGTACTTACTAAGATCTAGACTGAAGCTAATTTATGACCTAACTACAAACGGTCGGAGGTTCCTACCGAATGGATTTCAGGAATGATCATTAATTTAAAGGAGACTTTAATGGTTTTCTTAAGAGTGCACTTATGTGCATCATAAGACGATAAGACCAACATAAGACGATAAAAAACTTATCAAATATTCATACGACAACACAAACACCTCTAGAGATTACAATCTCAGAACCAAAATAGAAATTAATTATTATTCAGAAAGCAAAGTTTCGCAACTATTGGCAACTGCAAACAGAGCAGTAACACATGGGGTACTAGCGGGAAAACGGGCACAGTTGGGAATAGGGGTGGAAACGGAAATTCATCGCGGGTATTAAACTAGTCAGCAACAAAGGAAGAACTTCGGAAGTTTAGTTTGCAGGTGCTTATAAAATACGAATCCGCACGTGGTTCTTAACTTGTTTATAACCTACTGCATCTAACGATAGCGTTTAAAGTGGTAACTCTCGGTATGGCGCGAAATTCAAATTTTTTCGCGTTTTTTATTTATTCTGGCGAAATTATTGATCAATATAAATACTCTTCCGTTACTGACTGGCGGACAACGCAGAGCCGAAACTACTTAGCGTAGAAGGCTGAAAATTGGCATGTAGGTTCTTTAGGGGGTGTAGGTGAGCACTAAGAAAGGATTTCCCGAAATTCCCTCAGGAACGGGAATTACGGGACTTTTAAGATAGTATGAAAAATCTATAAGTATTATATAAAACTCTGCCGTTACTGACTGACTGACTGACTGACAGACTACGCAGAGCCGAAACTACTGGGCGTAGAAAGCTGAAAATTGGCACGTGGGTTCCTTGGGGAGTGTAGGTGAGCACTAAGACGGGATTTCCCGAAATTCCCACGGGAACAGGAAAATACGGTATGTTTGTGTTTAAGAGAAATCTGCGTGGGTGATACCGCGGGGCAGCCTCTAGTGTTTTAATAAAGTTTTAACGCATTCGCGTAAATAAAAAATCATCTCCCACATTGTAATACAATGTTTTTGGAAGACAGACCTACTGATTTTGTGGATAAGGACTAAACTTGATTTTTGGCCTTTTTTTAGTCCTTAAACACAAAATAATTAGGTTTGTCTTTCAAAAACGTTGTATTACAATGTGGGAGATGGTTAAAGCCGGTTTCTATTTTTACATAATATGAAGATACTTGATTCAGAACGCGAGAAAATTAAAAATAATTCAGGTTCGATTCCTGGGCGGAGGCGAACTTTGTTATTATAGATTAGTAACATTAGTTTAGTATGTTATTTCTTTATTCTCGGTTGTGTTTGTCTGTTTTTGTATGTGTTTCGCGGAAACTTTTTATTTTAGGCACGCATTTTCTTGTTTAAACCACGTAAATAAAAAAACGACTTGAAAAATGGTGGAAAATGTGGGAAGAGTTAAGAAGAGAGACAGCCCATACAACGGCCGCCATTTCAAATCGTTTCTTTATGCACGCAGGTATAATGATGTAGTAACATTCTAAGTTACATTCAATTTACGTCACGTACTACGTTATATATAGTAGTTTAGTAAAGCAATGAACATGTTAGCCGGCAGCAACACTCTCATCTGCATAATTGAATATTTAACGGTTAATATTCACTTTATTACCCGGAGCATAGTCTGTTCTGAACATCCTAGTTATAACGCTTTTACATTTTGGTCTAGTTAAAACGCTTTGTTATTTTAATTTATACAACATACACCTAGAGCACAGCATAATAAATAGTACTACATACAGTATGGGCACTCCCTGCCTCCCTCAGCAAGCGCGGCTCCCGCGCTCGGTTACCTCTCAGTTACCGCTCAGTACAAATAGCACGTCTCATCTCACTTACACAAACATGATACGCCCGAGTTCCCGGTCTGGGTGTCATGTTCGTCTCTGTTTATGTTTTGGACACCCTCGATACAGGTTTTTCCTAGCAAGGGATTATGAGTGGATTGTGTTTTTATAATTATTACGTACTAGAGGCTGCCCCGCGATTTTTCCCGCGCAGATTTCTTATAAACACAAAAATCCCGTTTTCCCGTTCCCGTGGGAATTTCGGGAAATCCTTCCTTAGTGCTCACCTACACTCCCTACTAAGGAACCTACATGCAAAATTTCAGCCCGCTACGCCCAGTAGTTTCGGCTCTGCGTTGTCTGTCAGTCAGTCAGTCAGTCAGTAACGGAAGAGTTTTATATATATTGATTGATTTATATCATCGTAACAAGGGGCCAGCTTGTCGCCGCTTGGTTGTCACCTTGTCAAAATACGAATGTAGGTACTCAAATCAAGTGAAATCCGAAATAGTGCCAAGTCATCTCCAATTTGGTCTTTTAACAAGCACCCTACACCCATCTCTTAATATTTGGCTGTATGCCATTCTAGGCGTGAGCTTGCACAGCTTTTTCGATGCGGGCTCGAATGCTGACGTGGAAAAAAAAAAAAGAATTTACTTAACGCTTTACGAATCGGGGGAGGTACTCCCGATATAATAAGATTTCTGGGCATTAAAATTTAAAAAGTAGTTAAGCTCCGGTATTATAAGATAGTTAGTTAAGTGGCCACTGGTTGCGTAGTGACGTGATACTGGCATCACTTTCGATAGTAATTAATATTTTCTAAACCATGGCTGAAATAAAAAATATGCGTCAGTGGTGCCCTCTAGATAATCTTGCTTAGAATTTTTAAAGCTCAGTTGTGAAGGTTTTAAGTTAAAAATCTAAGGAATATATTGTTTGTTGCCTAAAGTGGGCACTTTTATTTTCAAAACCGAATATTTCTAAAATCTTGAAATATACACAACAATGCTTCAAAACTTCTATGCAAGATTATCTATGCTACCATTGACGCATATTTTTAATTTTGGCCTTGGTTTAGAAGATATTAATTATTTATCAAAAGTGGCGCTAGTATTGCGTCACTACGCAACCGGTGACCCGTTAAGTTGGCATTTTATTGCAATCAATTTTTTTAATCGAGTAAAGCAATTTCTTACGGAAAATAAAATTGGACGGAATTAGTACTTCAAAACGAGTAACAGCAGCTTTTGGATGTATTTTAGTCATTCCACAAATTATCAAGAGTATCTTTTTATTATTTAAATTTATTTTATAGTAAGATAATCAATATAATATAAAACTCTTCCGTTACTGACTGACTGACTGACTGACAGACAACGCAGAGCCGAAACTACTGGGCCTAGCAGGCTGAAATTTTGCATGTAGGTTCCTTAGGGAGTTTAAGTGAGCACTAAGAAGGGATTGCCCGAAATTCCCACGGGAACGGGAAAAAACGGGAATTTTGTGTTTATGAGAAATACGCGCGGGAAAAACCACGGGGCAGCCTCTAGTATAAAATAATTGAATAGGATAATAAGCGGCAAAATCTTTTCATTATTATCCTTTCGGTTTTTCCGCCGTACCAAATATACGTTGGGTCCTCTACAGCTATTTTCAAATTCCGAACACGAAAGGGCTCGATCGCGCCCAAATAATTTCAATTTGCACTTTATAGGGGTCGGTATCTGTCGAAAAAGCGGACTCATATTTTAAAAAATTCCAAATTTGAACAAAAAAAAAAAGGCTTCTATGGATTGTATATTAAATAATTACTAGCTGACCCGGCGATTTCGTACTTAACTACGGTTTAAATTTTATTCTTCGTACCGCCTAACTTAATTTGCTGTGCACGTATTATACTTATAAACCTTCCTATTGAATCACTCAATCGCCTACCGCATAAAAATCTATTTTAAACATAAGCTTAGAGTCACAGGGGAAGGGACTTTGTTTTATATTAAAGATATCAATATTGTTCTAGGATAAAAGTACTTGTAATATACGCAAACCAGCCCTGTTAGCATGACCGACCATTTGTCGAATTTTTCGAATTATGTCACTTTTGACGATCATCTCTATACATTTTCCCGCATTAAGATGTCAAAAGAGATCAAAAGTGACAGAAAGAGTCTACAAATGGTACGTGATGCTACGGGGGCTGGTAGCATGTATGACCGACCATTTGTCAAATCTATATGTCACTTTTGAGGATCGTCTCCATACATTTTCCCGCATTTAGATGTCAAAAAAGCTATCAAAAGTGACAGAAAGATTAAACAGATTTTATTGTACGTCAGGCTACAACTGCTGAAATAGATGAGTCTCCCCCAAAGCTAGGTTTCGGAAATGCACTGGATGAGACCTAATAAGTCACTGCACGACGTTTTGCTAATATAATTACTTACTTACTTTTTTTTTTACTCATTCTCTCACAAGAGCATTCTGTCTAGCTAACTTGATCGTGCGATACGTCAATTTTATCAGTTGGGTGGAAGCCAAAAAGTTTTAGTGCTGTTCGTTGCGTAAAACATCGATACTATGGATGGATGTTAAGTTTTAAGAGATAAAGTCGATATTATTCATAATTTTTGTGTACAAAAAAATCGATTTTTATAAATACAAAATTTAATCAAGACAATGTACTTAATTACTTATTATTGTTTTAACATATAGCAAAACTACTAGTTTGAACAATATTGCACTTTATTTGATTATACTCGTTCTATTTTATCTTTATCAGTACCTTTACTGAATTAAAATAAATAAATAATACAATAAACTCGATCACTACTTCGGAAAATGCTTCGCCCCTACATAAATAATCATAGGTATCTATCATACTAAAAAGAATTGTTTTTACGAATAAGCAAAATATTTAATATCGATATCGATAAAAATCTCATCTCGTCACATCACTACAAACAATCCAGTATTGAATGCACGGTCTCTGATTTATCGTTAGCGATGGAAGCTTATTGACAGCCCTAGCTGGATCGGAAGGTTCTTGTGTTTCTCAATGACAAATTAGACTTTATGGCACTTAGATATAGGGTATAACCGGGTTCCGATAAAAAAATGGTCGCTTAGAGATAGTGGGTTTACAATGAAGACTGGCACAGAAGAATAAAGCTTCCTTTACATTATGCAATAGAACGTATACGATGAATGGTGTACGATAGATTGCATGTTGAGTGAAAAGTGCGACCTCTTTACACAGTGCGTTCATCATAACGGTAAAAACTAGAACAATTAATTATGATGAAAACGTCTATTTAGACAGACATAGACATAGATATGGACAAATCTTTATTTGCCCACACAAAACATACAATAATCTATACCAATATTATAAAGAGGAAAGATTTGTTTGTTTGTAACGAATAGGCTCCGGAAATACTGAACCGATTTGAAAAATTCTGTCACTGGTAGGAAGCTACATTAACCCCGAGTGTCATAGGCTATATTTGATTTTCAAAAAAATTAGGGATCCTTACCTAAACTCAAATAACATAACCCAAGGTGCAATATTTTGTCCGTTGTTTACATATTTTGACAGGTGGTTTGTTGTTGTTGTTTGTTTTCTATTCGGCCATTCTGGGCAGTCAAAAGAACATCGTCTATAGAGCCAAGTCTTTTGCAGTATCTTATATTCTATGGCGTCACGAAGTAAGCCGGGATAGCTCGTAAGTTATAAACTAGGTAAAGATACACAAAAAAAAACAAATGTATTGTTAAGTGTTGTTGGCGCAAAATGGCCCCAACTCAGCTTAGGTTGCAAGCAATGCAATAGCATCGAAATGATCGATCGTATAAGATATGGTCGTGCATAGTACGAAAATAAAGGACAGGTTAATTTATACAATTATAGAATAGAATAGAATAGAAAACACTTTATCGCATACAATGTAAGATACAAAAGTATATTAATAAATTCAGGGTACAAACAAATTGAATTATTATTATTATTTAATTATTTTGACTCAGGATCCTCAATGTCTTAAATTTTGTTGAGTTGTAGCAAAACATGTAGAAGATGTTTGATTTTGTTTTGTTCATATTGACAACCTCAGTAGTTCAGTGAGTCTGTTCTGACTACGACATCGGCGGTTCAGATTCGACTTCCGACGGGGGCGAATATTGATGGATATCTATGTTTGGTTTTTCCGATCTGGGTGTGTTTATATGCGTTTCGAGAACCTTAGTAAAGGTTCTACGGCTCTGAGAAAATATTTACGTCAATCTACGTCAGCTCAATATTGAATAATATAATAATTCTGACAATCTAGGTTAAGTCAGTTTCACGTAACGTAAATCAAAGCTTAATCCTCATCAACTAAAACTAAACTAAAGCTCTATTCACATTAATAGCTTAACAATATTATCGTTATGAAATAGAAAGTCTAAAATGTTAAAAAAAAAGTCTTCTTAATTGCGTGGGTGCCATGTCAAGAAAATAACAATTTGTCTGTACTTAAATTACAAGAAATACAAGTGTTCTAAACACTCCAGCAGCCCCCGCAGCACGACGCACTATTTGTCGAATCTAACTGTCACTTTTAATCGCTTTTGACATTTCAATGCGGGAAAATGTATGGAGATGATCGACAAAAGTGACAGATAGATACGACAAATTCGACAAATTGTCCGTCAAGCTGCGGTGGCAGATGTAGTGATAATTTAGACGTCACTGAAATGAGTGTTATTTAGAAGTTTAGGAGCCTGTTTACCGCGATGCTAGCGCCATTCTCGAAAAAAAAAAACTTCTAAACTAAGGCAAATATCAAAAATGTGGCACAGTATGACACTAGATAATCTTGCTCAGTATTTTTTGAGCACAAGGAAAGTAGTCCTAACTAAAAACAACAAAAAATATCCACAGATTGTTGCCAAAAGTAACCACTTTTAGCAACAATTTGTAGCTTTCTTTGTTCTTTATTTCAAAAACTATACAACAGTGCCCTAAAAATACTAGGCTACATTATGTAGTGTCATACTTTGACACATTTTGATATTTGTTTTAGTTTCAAGACATACATTTTTTTCGCAAATGGCGCTAGCATCGCGGTAAACTGGGTCTGGTCTTGTTAGCGATTTCATTAACCATTGCCGCTTTAACAAAGGTAATATCTGTTGCACGCTCAAAGAAAACAGCAATGGTTAACTAAGTCGCTAACAAGACAATTACGAGTCTCTCGTTTTTAGATAAGAAACTTGGCCCCCTGGCTCGTAACTTACAGAAAAAGCAGTAAGAAGGGATAAAAATATAGCTAAATTTAAATTGTACAAAATATCTAAAACCTGCGGGAACAGTAGATGATATAAACAGGTCTTTACTCACAGCAACCTAACACCTAGGCAATTCGCGGGAGGAAGGCAATTTCTCTTATTTGTAATTATGACAGTGAGAGATTGGAATTTGCTGGATCAAGTACAGTAGCTAGCTCAATCTTTACCACCTTAACATCCTTAATGCCTATACTATAAAGACTATTGTTGGTACAATAAAAAGTAAGTAGTTAAAATGCTATAGCTACCACTTCATGTTATTTATGCCATTTTCACATATTTTTTATTAAATTCATAAAAATGTTTTGCCAAACATAAAAAATGCACCACAGTCAAATTGTGTTTGTGATATTATTACTGCTGCCTTTTTTTTTCGGCCTAATCGGAATGTTCCTTAAAGTGTTTTTTTTATTTTATTAAAAGTAGCAATGTAGGTAATAATTTTTTTTGAGAGACTTATTCGATCGTGTTGTTCGTGTAATATCTGTGTAGGTTTCAGGACCCTATGCCACAGTCTCTACCTAGTTAGGGCATCTGAGCGTGACGCGTAATTTTTTAAATTTTATTGAACAACTGCTCCGTGGCTCAGTTGGCAGTCATATGGACTGAGACGCGGGTGCACCGGGTTCGATTCCCGGTGAGGGCGAACATTGTTATGATGGATATCGATGTTTGTTTCCCGGTCTGGGTATACTGTTCGTCTCTGTTTATGTTTCGGCAACCCTAGATACAGGTTCTTCCTAGTTAGGGGCTCTGAGTATGATGCGTTATTATTACTGACTGTTGGTTTATGTGTTTAACTCGGCTAAACGTGGGTCCGGCTCTTAAGCTGGTGCTTCTGCCTAAACCTTCGGGGAAAAAAAGGCGTGAGATTATGTTTATGTGTTGTAATTATAATTCGATTTTTCTTGCCAATTTTTGATGCGTATTGTTTTAGTTCTGAATTGCAAAAAAAAAACAACAAAAAAACAACTTTCTTCAAGTTGCAAGAAATTTCTTCTCAACATTACCTCGCCCGAATGCAACACATTTAGAACCAGCCATTACTTCTTAGCTAAAAAAAAAACCTCACATTTCCGGTAGCAGCTGTTTCCGCCGTTCTCTGAACAAAATTTACCGGGAACTACTAGAAAGTCTAAGTACATTCTGCCGGTCCTTTATGAAAATGTTTGTGGTAATTTCATTTGCATTTGATTAGAAAGTTCTTGTAGATGCAGCACTGGTAGCATGACTGGAAATTTGTCGATTCTTTCTGACACTTTTAATCGCATTTGACATTGAAATGCGGGAAAATGTATGGTGGTGATCAATCAAAGTGACAGATTTGTAGATGTTTTTTTTTACGAAATACTTTTTTTTAGCCCTGTGCGCCAATACCTCTCTCTATAATAGGTGCCATGCGCTAAAGGAACAGTCGAAGGAACTTTCAAATCAAATCAAAGAATTCTTTATTCAATATAGGACACCAGATATTATCACTTATTGAAAGTAAATTAGACTACATCTAATCTAATTGCCATTGATACCTTATTTGGTAAAGTATCCTATACTGTGAGAGACGAGGTAGTTCAGGGTGCCCACCAATTGGCTCAGGCAAACAAATGTTTGCCTTGCCTTACGACAAATAGTCGCCTGGAGAGGCCCCCAAACGAGCCCTCCTCTGTCAAATGATTCTATTCCCTTTCTCTTGAAATATTTTGAATAAAATATTGATGATTATGCTCGAAGTAATTTTCAGTTTATTCCATCTATACGGCACTTTATTTATGGTTTAGTATGAATAAAAATAAAAATATCACTCGTAGCGATGCTTTGAAAGATTTTACTGTTTTCATGCTGTTTTCTTTCCGATATGAGACTTTCAAAACGGGTAGAAACGGCAACGTCGCAAAATGAAATCTTAGAACGTAGACAGGTTGTGTCAACTTTTCATTTTGCTTTCAGAATAAACGTTTTTTTTATTCTGTTTATGAATTCTTTTGCTATCTCTTTTTTTTATTTTGTAAGTGCCAGTAGTTTTTAATGTTTTTTTGTGATGTTATTCCTTACTTTATTTTACCATCACAATCATAATTTCCGAATACCACAAACACCTAAAGAAAGGATTTAAATATGGCGGCTGAACGCATGTTTTTTCGCGTATATCAGAAGAGGAAAGAGTTAAGAAGAGAGACTGCCCGTGCCCATACATCGGCCGCCATTTTGGAATCCTTTCTTTATGTGCGCAGGTTATACTTATGTCACAAGTCTTTCGCACTGATAGAGTGAGTTCACACTTAGTGGTTTAGATTAGTGCCAGGTGTGATGAGTTTTTTTTATTATTATTATAAAAACAACACAAAATTTAACAATATTAGCTCCACATAGACGAAGAAAACTGCATAAAGATAGTAAATCCTAATAAAACTAAAACAAAATACACTAAGAATAATGCACACGCGATGTTGCGTTACTTATTACATTTTATTTTTCTACCGGGAATTCACACTGTCTTCCCTGCAATTTCGTAACATATAAACTCTTGTTCTTAGATTAAATAGAAGTGTAGATATGATAATTCGTTTGATATTTTAAAAAAAAACAAGGGCTATAAAGCCAAATTAAATTCATGGCTTTTAATTTATCAATGAGTGAATTCTTTAAAATTTTGTTAAAGAAGTCGGTACGCAATTATGGTAAATTTAATTAAATTAATTTAATTTTGGTTACATGTCGGGCCTGTTTCCCATTTGAATTTTTAGGGCTAAGTATATAGAAACTAATAAAACTTTTTATCAAAAAATTAAACCGCCAAAAAAACAGAATTTTCACCAGATTCCAAAAACAAACATCGATAACCGAATGTTATTTCGTTTTTTGTTCCGGGTATTAAGATTAGAAATATAATCAAAATACATTATCAATCTGTCTGTTGCATTGTTTTTTTTATATCTTTTCTCGGCAGAATTTTATATTTATCCTGCGCTCAGTGCCTGTCAGTGAAGATAACAAATGCAGGTGTTTTCCCGCCAACGAGTAGTCACAAACAAAGTCCTGTGCGTTCCGTTACTTAACTTTCTAATGAGGTGTTGTCATAGAAAATTATGAAGTTTTTTTTTATTTAGCTTAATCTTTTATTATAGTACTTTATCTTCTACATATTATCTATCTATCAGTAGATATATCTACTATATATCTATCTACTATATACTATGTATAAAAAAGAATCTACTATATATAAAAAAAATAATCGTGGATCGTTAGTCTCGATAAAACTCGAGAACGGCCGGTCTGATTTAGCCGATTTTTTTCTTAAATTTTTTGTAATAGTCCAGCGGTGGTAGCATGATGGACAATTTATCGAATAAGTCGTATCTATCTGTCACTTTGGTCGATCATCTCAATACATTTTCCCGCAATTAAATGTCAAAAGCGATTAAAAGTGACAGAAAGATTCGACAAAAGGTCCTTCATGCTACCTAGGCAGGGAAGGTTAAAAAGGTGAGAACATATGGATAAATGGGTGTGAAGTTTTTAAAGAATAATAATTGTAAAGCGCGATACGAAGCCTGCCGGGTTAGCTAGTAAAATAAATAGTACGAGCTGTCCCGGCTTACTTCGTTACGCCATATAATATAAGATACAACTAAAGACTTGGCTTAATAGACTATGTTCTTTTGACTGCCCAGAATGGGCGAATAAAAAAACAAACAACAACAACAAACCACCTGTCAAAATATGTAAACAACGGAAAAAATATTGCACCTTGGGTTACATTATTTGAGTTTAAGTAAGGATCCCTAATTTTTTTGAAAATCTCATATAGCCTATGACACTCGGGGTTAATGTAGCTTCCTACCAGAGAAAGATTTTTTCAAATTGGGTCAGTATTTCCGGAGCCTATTCGTTACAAACAAACAAACAAATCTTTCCTCTTTGTAATATTGGTATAGATGACGAGAATCTTAACGTGGGTTCCTCTTCAAAAATAAACAAATTCATTTCTCCAATAGAAAGAAAGTAGATACAGATTAAAATCTCATTCCTTGAAAGTTTTCTAATTTAGTGAATTTGTTTGGATAAGTTCCTGCCATTGAGAATAAAACTCAAACTTTATTGACTTAGAATTCAATTTGCACTGAAGCACACTTTGGTCGGATCGAAGAATATTTTGTTGCATTTCCGAGTTTCACAATTCATGAAAGAATATCCTGAAAAGATCTCTTTTGGATTTGCTACTACCTAGCTTAAAAATACTTGTGCAACAACCGAAAAATAAAATCCATTAAATAGGTACAAGTAGAGGCTGCCCGCAGTTTCACCAGCTCAGATTTTTCAGATACACAAAACTCCCGGTTTTGCACGTTCCCATGGGAATTTCGGGAAATTATTCCCAATTACTCGCCTAGACTCTCAAAGGAACCCACGTGCAAAATCTCTCGCTACGCCCAGTAGTTCTGGTTCTGCGTTGTCTGTCAGTCAGTCAGTCAGTCAGTAACGGAAGAGTTTTATATATATTGATTAATCAAAAAGATAAATATCTTATGTAAGTTTTGTTTGCGCCCTTGCTAAAGCAATTAATAACTTTTATGTAAGTTTATGAAAAGAAGTTTCTTAATACAGAAAGTTCATTAAAATAACTCTTCGCTTAAAAAATGTGTTTGCCGTTCTAATATTTTTTCTAAACAATGAGTAAACTGTGTTGGAACGAGGTGTAACGAAAAAAGCAAGCAAACAAAAAACGCTATGATCGTCCTTACAATATAGATACTGACTTAATTTATTAATTTGACTGCTCCGTAGCTCAGTTGACAGTGATGTGGACTGAGTAAGCGGTGAGCACCCGGGTTCGATTCCTGGGCGGGGCGAATATTGATATGATGAATATCGATGTTTGTTTCCGGTCTGGGTGTGATGTTCGTCTCTGTGTGTGTTTCGGGCGCCCTAGATACAGGTTCTTCCTAGTTAGGGGCTCTGAGTGTGATGTGTTATTGTTATTATTATTATTTGAAGTTTTTTTTTTAAATAAAGTAAATTTATTTATTTATTAAGAAAACCAACGGCGAAATAAATTACAATTCACAGGTAGCATATCATAGAAGTATGGCTAATAATAGGTTTCCTTTAAATTAACAATAGTATACTCGCTAGAACTATTTAGATACTAATTGTTAACAACTAAATAATTTACAATTTTGAAGTACTTATCAGGACTTAAATACTTAAACAAACTAAGTTTACTTATTACAAGATTTTAGTTTAAATAACCTACATTTCAAATTTGCATGGAGATAGCAAAGACTAGTAAAAGTTAAAAGTTAAAAACACTTTATTGCATACAAAAGAACATTATACTATTAATGGTACAAATAATTAAATTTGCATGCAATGGGCGTACTTATCGCTAAAAGCGATTTCTTCCAGGCAAGCCATATGAAATGTTTGCACATAGACATATTAAATTGGTCGTAGGCCGTAGGGCGTAGGTCTAGATTAAAAAAAGAGTAATAATTTTCATAAAAAAAGGCATATTGTTATAAAGTGCAGGCGAAGTTTGGGGCCCTCCTCACTACTTAATAAGTAAGCTAAAAATCAAAATTATAGAAAAAAAAATACACATTTATTTTATTACATAATCGGAAGAGAAAGTTTTACAGATTAACCCGTATATATGCACGTTTGTCAGCGATTATCTCGCGTTCGGCTTTACCGATTTTGATGCAGTTTTCAGAAAATATATTTTGTTCAATTCGGGAGAAGGTTTTGGTGTTTTAACCGACTTCCAAAAAAAAAGGAAGTGTATTAGTTTATTAAAGGAGGGTCCGTTTTAAAAAAGAAAATATTTACGAATAATAAATTAAGCAGCAAAGGAAATGTATAGCAATTACAAAAAAGACAAAGAAACAAAACCATGAACGAACATAGCACTTTTTTACGAGCGTCTTCCGTCCGGTGTCAGTGTAAAGTCGACTTAAATAAATAATATTATATTATTGCAAAAATTGTATGGGGGGAAGTTTGACACAATCGCACTCATGCTTTGCCTTGCGATCGCAGTGTGGCTCTTTCTACGATAGACGCTGCCACACGTCCTTCAGGCTGCATTTAGGGGTACGCGGGGCGTTGCGCAGGGCGTTGCGCGGGGCGTTGCGCGGGGCGTCGTTCGGGACTTGCTGCGATTAAATCAAACTTAGGAGACTGTTTACGAAGACGCGTTCGCACAGCCAATGTGGGCACCGACATGGGCGCCGTCGCGGTGCCCATGTCAAAGAAAGGCCTCATTTAGGGAGAAGCTTTAGTTAACCCGATTCAAATGCGGTTTTCAGAAAAGTATTAGTTACATTTAGTAGAAGGTTTCAGTTCCAATTTAAACCAATAGCATAAAAAAGTAAGTGCTTCAGTTTATGTATGTGTCCGTTTGGTGAAGGCGGTCCTTTTTTTTGTAAAAAGAACTTATCTAGCACTAGTCGACCCGGCAAACTTCGTAACGCCGTAACTATCATTATGTTGTACATGTATAATACACTATTTAATACATACCTTCATTTTGAATCACTCTTTCCAATAGGGAAGAGGCTAACCAAAAACCGCATCAAAATCCGTTGCATACGTTGCATCGTTTTAGAGATTCAAACATATCGTAGGGACAGACGCGGGAAACGACTTTGTTTTATACTATGTATTGATGATAAATAACATTGGCAAAACCCGTTACTATATATCTCTCTCTATACATCAATAATATAGATACATGCACTACACAGTAAGTGTACAAATATATCGTGGATATAGCAGTCATTTGTCGCGTACCGGAAGTAATTCCGTCTCTACATTGGGTCGGGCGGGCGTCCTTTTTGTTTCACTTTTATTACTTTACTAGTCGACCCGGTGAACTTCGTATTGCCTAACCTATTACTATTTTCGGCATGTATTATACACATAGACCTTCCTCTTGAATTATTCTATCTATAAAAAAAAAACGCATCAAAATCCTTTGCATAGTTTTAAAGATTTACGCATGTATAGCGTTTTTACTGTGTTGTGCATTTATTATACAATTATACATATAAACCTTCCTCTGGAATCACTATTTATTAAAAAAAAAACGCAGCAAAATCTATTGCATAGTGTTAAAGATTTAAGCATACATAGGGACAGACGCGGGAAGTGACTTTGTTTTATACTTTGTATTTATAGCTATCCCGGCTTACTTCGTTTCGCCTTAGAATAAAGATACTCCTTAAGACTTTGCTCTATAGAATATGTTCTTTTGACTGCCCAGAATGGCCGAATAAAAAAACAAACAACAAAAACAAACCACCTGTCAAAATATGTAAACAACGGAAAAAATACCTTTGGTTACATTATTTGAGTTTAAGTAAGGATCCCTAATATTTTTGCAAGTCTAATATAGCCTATGTCACTCAGGGATAGTGTAGCTTCCTACCAGTCAAAGATTTTTTTAAATCGGTTCAGTATTTATTTACGGAGCCTATTCGTTACAAACAAACAAACAATACTACCACCCGATCTCTTCCTGTGGGTGTCGTAAAAGGCGACTAAGGGAATTTCCGAAGGTCGGCCAGCAGCGGCCTTCGTTGATGAATTTAAACAGCCATACTGCGATCGCCAACCCGCCTGCCAAGCGTGGCAATTACGGCTAATTCCCTCCACAATGTTTGTCCTTGCGACAATCTGTGTCTGTGGGGGAGACCTATGTCCAGCAGTGGACGTCTACTGGTTGTAATAATGACGATGATGATTGCCATAAAATAAATACAATACAAAATATCACAAACTAGAGGCTGCCCCGCGGTTTTTACAATAAAAAATATTACAAACTAGAGGCTGCCCCGCGGTTTTTACAATAAAAATACAATACAAAATATTACAAACTAGAGGCTGCCCTGCGGTTTTTACAATAAAAATACAATACAAAATATTACAAACTAGAGGCTGTCCCGCGGTTTTTACAATAAAAAATATCACAAACTAGAGGCTGCCCCGCGGTTTTTCCCGCGCAGATATCTCTTAAACACGTAAATCCCGTTTTTTCCCGTTCCCGTAGGAATTTCGGGAAATCCCTTCTTAATGCTCACCTATACTCCCCAAGGAACCCACGTGACTTTTTTCAGCTTTCTACGCCAAGTAGTTTCGGCTCTGCGTTATCTGTCAGTCAGTCAGTCAGTCAGTCAGTCAGTCAGTAACGGAAGAGTTTTATATATATTGATTAAAACACAGTATAAAAAGGGTAAAGTAACGAGCTTTATTGAGAGCCCTATGTCCCTGATGAGGGATGAGAGGACATGATCATCATCAAGAAAAGGTAATGAGCGATTGGACGGCCTTATATCTAAAAGCGATTTCTCCCAGGCAACCCACTTCAAGTTTATTTTGACAATATTTCCACTACTTTAACAAATTAAAGTATGATAACTTCATCAAATAATTCAGTACACATTTTCTATAGTTCGGTTTTGTTTTTCGTAATTTTCGTTTTCAAATTTTTCGTATTGTATAATGACCAAACACGACAATATTTACTTCTGGACGTTTGCTATACAAAAAACACTCCTATTCCTTTCCAAATAGGAGCGCAGAACCTTGTGTTGCAGTATTAAATCAATCTCGGCATTTTTACTCGTAACATTCCTTTCATAGGAACCATTTGAACATTTCAAAACAAAGAGCTCAAAGTAAACCTCAAAGGTAATATTTCAGGAGGACACGCTATTCTATGACCACTTCTGCAAGAACGTACTGTCAAATAGACAGTAACACGATAATTTAACTCTTATCTCATTAGGATAAGGTTGAGAATGTTGTATCGTAAGAAACTGACCGTTGTAAACTATGATATCATACGTTAGTGTCCACTGCAAAGCTATTCCGGTAGACGAGTTTCGTCTAAAATGGCTTCTTTCAATTTAGGAATGACGTTTCTGAATTCCTACCTATAGGTATACCCATTAAAATAGCACTGGGAAATGGGATAGTATGACTAGGTTTTTGTTGAATGCATGTATTCAGACATTTATTACAGTATCACAAAAAAAAATTTAAATCTAAATTATTCTAGAGATGGAAAAAAAATATCAAAAACTCACACTGTATTTGAAAAATTTAAATATGTCCTTTAAACCTTTCTTGAGAAGATGCCTACGTCACGTCTGTCTTAGTGGATGCCTACGTCAGGTAAGGAAGCTACAATTAAAAAAAAAAGAATAATAACATAATAACGCATCACACTCAGAGCCCCTAACTAGGTAGAACCTGTATCTAGGGTGCCCGAATCATATACTGAGACAAACGCATTACATCCAGACCGGAAACAAACATCGATATTCATCATAACAATGTTCGCCCCGCCGGGAATAGAACCCAGGTGCACACGCGTCCCAGTCCACATCACTGTCATGCCAACTGAGCTACGGAGCGCAGTCAGTCAGTCAGGAGTGAATAGGTCATTTTTTTTTAATAGATATATAAAATTGAGTCATACAAAGATACAATTTTTAGTTCTTTATAATGTATCCTAAATTATATGTATAATCATAATGATTGAATCAAAAATTCACTGTAAAATATATAAAAAAAAAGTTTTCAATCACTTCAAATAACTTAAATAGGTACAGTAAGTATATAAACCTTCATAGGCTTAAATGCATTCTCCATTTAGCGAACATACAAAATGCATTAGCAACTATCACGAAGCAAACATCAGTTAAGGCGACACCTTGCATGGCAACACAAGTGCAACGCAATTGTATCTCACAATTCTCACGTTGCCGTCATTAGCGAGCGACGCGCCGCCTTGAGAGCATCTTAGGCCGAGACGTTGAGTAGGGTGACCATGGTTCGCTGTTCGAAGGCTTGGACTTTGTATTTTGCAGAAAATCGGAAAATCTTAATATAATTTCATTTATATATTTCACGAGGTATTAGTAAAATAGAATATGTATCTTTATTAAAAATACAGTTTTCGAACGCCATTTTGCAATGTTGTTCAGGGTCGTCTACCACGAGGTTTCAGGCAAGCCAATGTGAAACATAATATAAGAACAGTTATAATAAATAGTACTAAATACAGAATGGGCTGGGCACTCCCTGCCTCCCTCAGCAAGTGCGGCTCCCCCGCTCTCGGTTACCTTTCAGTTATCGCTCACTACAAACAAATCAGCGTCGCACGTCTTATCTCACTCACACAAGCATGATACGCGTGCACATACACGAGTTTCCGCTGTGCGCGAAGAAACGCGGTTTTTTCTATAAACTGTGGCAAAAAAAAAGGCGTGACATAAGTCTACGGAACCAACCCAAATAGCAGAGAACTGTACGGAATCAGCTGTCATGCATGGCACATGAGCCCGACCGCAGCATCCTAGGGCATGATGCAGATCACACCCACATGCCATTGATCGTCTATACCTTGTGGGGATCAGACTCCGGTCACCACTTTAGAATTTTTCTGCTCTAGCAAACATCCTGTTCTTCGAACTATGCGCCCTTTGCCATTAAAGTATTCCAATTCTTCGAGCTGTATCGGTTACTTTGATTCTTCTTCTTCGGGATAATCAACTCCAAGAACAGCCCTTTTACATTTCACTTTGGGGGACTTTATTGTTTCATAATAATATAAGCAAAATTTATGCTTACCCTACACACTCGACCTGACATGACGACCTAAACACGCCCACTGTGCACTTTTTGCCCCCAAATGATTCTTGAGACCGACAGAAAACGCTGTAACCATCCAGAATAGGTTAAGTGCGGGAAGGGTAAAAAGGGTCAATTTGCAACGCGGTAAATTTTGTAACTAAAACATGATTTTCGTTTTTGATCTTACATACGAAAAGTACTTATCTTCAAGTTACCTGAAAATTATTTTACCTCAAAGTTGAAAATAATATTGTTTTAAAAGAATTCCAGTGCTAGACAAAGGCCTCCTTCTCATTATAGGTGTTAGGAGTAGGAGGTTTAAAAACGCTCAAAGCTTTTTGAACATGTTTTTCGTTTTTGATGATAAGTACAGTCACGAACTCCTTCAGCGTAATCCTTTCG
This sequence comes from Euspilapteryx auroguttella, assembly GCA_951802225.1. Lineage (NCBI taxonomy): Eukaryota > Metazoa > Arthropoda > Insecta > Lepidoptera > Gracillariidae > Euspilapteryx > Euspilapteryx auroguttella. The sequence continues at coordinate 14,862,930 of OX637643.1, forward strand.
GTTTTTCTGAATTGCAAAAAAACCCTTGTTCTTTGGTAATTTCAGTCTGGTGCGCACGAGACCATAGAGCAAAGTGTTACGCTGAACAAGTTCGTGACTTTACGAGAAATGGATAAGACTGGAAGCCTCGATAGAGTAAACTGGGAAACCAGTTGCGAGGCGCCTATGTTACTTTGGGAAAGTTTCTTTGTATGGTGAGCTAAACGACTCCTACAAATAATTAACAAAAAAAAACTCATTCTGTAATTACTGTACAATAAATAAAACATGTAAGCTTTAAACACGACTGACTAAAAGCCAACCGCGAAGTTGCAATGTAAAGCCGGATTGGAAAGATTAAACTTTTGCCCGCGAGCTTCGAGAACTGGGTGAAGCTCGTGTAATGAGACATTTTATAAAATACAAATAAATCACTATCACTCATAGTATAATAAACAGTCACTTTTTCTGTCCCTATATCCCTATGTATGCTTAAATTTTTAAAACTGTGTAACGGATTTTGATGCGGTTTTTTTTAGCAGATGGAATTATTCAAGAGGAAGCTTTATAGTATTGTACATGCACAAAATAGTAAAAGGTTAGGCGTTACGAAGTTTTCCGGGTCGACTAGAACAAAATAATAATCATCATTATTTAACGTGTTGTGGTCTTGTGGTTAGCATAGGGTTTTAGTGGGTACGCCCTGCAGTACCGGGCCGAAGAATAGGACTGAGGTATCCCCTGCCTGTCGTAAGAGGCGACTAAGAGGGGACCCCGGGGTCGTTGGGTGCACGAGGCGGGGGCCTCGTGTAGTCATATAACGGCCCCGAGAAGGACGGCGGAACGCGGGTGTCCCGTTTCCGCCGTTGAGCGTTGGGAAAGCTACCACGCTCCGGGGAGACAACCATCATGTCCCTCCGAGGAGAGGCTATACAGCCAATGCTGGGGGGGGGTCTCGGAGAATTCCACAGGCTCACCCGCGACCCCGCCTAAAAAGAATTTTTGTGGGTGCGAACCCCACATAACCCTGCGGCTGCCCCCGGGGCTGCAGTGTACTCGTCAGAAGTTTCCCCGCCAAAAAAAAGGATACTACCACCCCCTCCTATGGGTGTCGTAAAGGCAATTAAGGAAACACCCGAAGGAAGGGCAGCAGCGTCTTTCGTTAAAAGACGTAAAGAGATTGCGATCGTCAACGTTCGCTAAGCGTTTTGATTATGGCAAATCAGTTAATCAGCCCCTCTCACCCAAAAAAAATTTTTGTACTGGGGGCTTCTTTTTATGATTTATGTATATATCTATGTTCAAGTTTACATAGTAGAAAAAAGAAGAAATTTTCTAGATAATCTCCACAGTTTTTACTAATTGTTAAGTAGTAACACATCTGTTTATCTTTTTTACATTACTCATTGGATAGGACTATAACAATCAAACCGGTATCGCAAATAATTTTCAATTGTACTACCGTAGTATTAAGGCACATATTCGTCTGATGATTATCAAGAAAACATTTAAGATATGCGCATAGAAAACGGTGTCTGTTTTAAAAAGTTTCAGAATATAAAGTGATGTAATAAGCGCATATGGTGTAGTTGGGTACAAGTTTACCTTTTTTTTTTTAAACATGAATGAATTTTAAGACTTGACTACTTCGAGTTCAGTGCGCGATGATTATTTTGGCTTTTAAACTTCTGCAAGTAATTATACAATTCCAACTACGTTTTTTTTATTGACGAAGCTTGTGCAAATCGATAATATGTATTGTTTATTGTATGTTTATTTAGGAATATTAAATAAATGATCATTCCAAGAAACTGTAATGTTTTTGAGGTTATAGTTTGACCTAATAGTTAAACTAATAGCTTGACCTGTATATATATAGTATATATGTATACTAGTCGACCCGGCGAACTCTGTACCGCCTTATCTTTTACTATATAGTGCATATATATTGACTGCTCCGTGGCTCAGTTGGCAGTGATATGGACTGAGTAAGCGTGTGCACCCGGGTTCGATTCCCGGGCGGGGCGAATATTGATATGATGAATATCGATGTTTGATTCCAGTCTGGGTGTGATGTTCGTCTCTGTGTGTGTTTCGTGCACCCTAGATACAGGTTCTTTCTAGTAAGGGGCTCTTATTGTGATGTGTTATTATAATTATTATTAAACTGCGACCCCTTTCACTTATGAAGCGACACTTTAGATTCAAGCACGCCCTTATAAAAGTAACCTACTTTTATGTGCTACTTTTAAATTTAAACCAAACACACATGCAACCTCACTTCTTAAAACCGAAATGACAAATGGTTCCGAACCCTCCTTATGATAGTTTCCTTTTCCCTGTTTCATTTGACCTGAGGAACGCCAGTCATCGTTCAAAAATGGTTTAAGATCACTATTAGTATGTGAAACAGATCAGTCTGTTTGAGTTTGAAGGTTTTTAGTAAGTGAAATAGCTTTAATCTAATAGCTTGAATGTTTTTTGGCGCTTTTTATGCATTGATTGTGTTGAGGTTTGATTATTGCTTTATAATTTCAAATTGAGATCTTTGTTATTGAAAAACTTAAGTGGCCCTTTTTGTCGTATTATAACTTATTTAAATATACACATAGATTATTCCCAACCTTATTTCGATGCAGGTATATAAACTATTTTCATTTTATTATTAACGAGCTTTCCCGGCTTACTTCGTTACGCCATAGAATATAAGATACTACAAAAGACTTGGCTGTATAAACTATGTTCTTTTTAACTGCCCAGAATGGCCGAATAAAAAACAAACAACAAACAAACCACCTGTCAAAATATGTAAAGAACGGAAAAAATATTGCACCTTGGGGTACATTATTTGAGTTTAGATATTGATCCCTAATTTTTTTGAAAATATAATATAGCGTATGACACTCGGGGTTAATGTAGCTTTCTACCAGTGAAAGAAATTTTCGAATCGGTTCAGCATTTCCAGAGCCTATTCGTTACAAACAAACAATATTGGTATAGATTATCCAATTTTAAACACTGACTCCAAGCTTGGTATCAGACCTGTATTTTGGAAACCAGTTTATAATATTTAAATTTAAAATAACGATAATTGATTGGTAATAAACAATACAGCAAAGCTCTCGAAAGGGTTTCAATTAGGTCTCAATGTATCGAATTCGTCCCCTCTCACGGTATTCAAAGGACCGGGCTTCATCCTGTAATGTGACAGTAAAAAGTAACAATAATTTCTTTTATACAAAAAAAGGAACACACCTTCAATAAACTGATACACACATAAACTGAGAACTTCCTCTTTTCCAAAGTCGGTTAAAATCAGTACTAAAACCTTCTCCTGAATGTAACAAATAATTTTCTGAAAACCGCATCAAAATCGGTGCAGCCAAACTCGAGATAATCGCGGACAAACATACATACATCCATACATACATACATAAATCCATACATACATACATACAGGTCAAACTGATAACCTTCTTCTTCGAAGAAGGTTAAAAACGGGCCCAGTCACGAACTAAAAATAGTGGTAGATGACGTAGAATCGAGCAAATGGATGCCTGAAAATAGGTTATCTCGCTAGATGCCAAACTATCGAATGACATGTCGCGTAGAAAACCACACAGACTTTTATTTTCTATCTCTTAAACGCTAGACTGTGTTTGAGAAAGCCAATATTCAGCACCATACCAGAAGAAATATCTTTTTGACGCTTTTACTTAGCTCGGAGGTGTTACAAACCAATTAAAACATTCATTAAATTTACAAAAATACATAATTTATTATGAGGATAAACAAAACATAATCTCACGCCTTTTATTCCCTGGAGAGGCAGAGGCACCAGCTTGAGAGCCGGACCCACGTTTAGCCGAGTTTATGCTTTATTACCAACGTGACAAGGGGCCAGCTTGTCGCCGCGGTTGTAACGACCACTACCGCGGCCGGGACCAACGGTGACGATCAAGTGACGCAAATATGCCTCATATAGAAAATACTCAATCATTTAATGTTTTCCAAAATTTACTTAAACTTCAAATATCTGTCTGCAAAGTAATATTGTGGACCTTGATGGCCGCTACAAATTTTAATGTTATTAGAGAAACACTTGTTTTATTATTTTGTAGATAATTCATACTAATCGGCTAAAAAAACTGGGTAATTTAATAAATTTTTACTTAAGAGCCAGTTTACAGCGATGCTAGCACCATTAGCGAAAAATTTTAATATCTTCTAAACTAAGGCAAATATAAAAAATGTGGCACTGTATGACACTAGATAATGTAGCCTTGTATTTTATTAACACAGCAAAGTAGTCCTAAGTAAAAAGAACAAAATAAACATAGCTTGTTGCCAAAAGTGGCCATTTTTAGTAACACTTTGTAGCTTTCTTTGGTCTTCAACCTAAAAACTATACAGAAGTGCCCCAAAAATACTAGGCTACATTATCTAGTGTCATACAGTGCCACATTTTTGATATTTGCCTTAGTTTAGAAGATATTAAAATTTTTCGCTAATGGTGCTAGCATCGCTGTAAACTGGCTCTTAATTCACAAATTTTAAGCTGATATCATACTGGTTTAAAAGTCAATGCGAATGCGGAGGTGTGACCCGGCAGTTCTGTTGAAATAGATGGTTTTCAAATAGAATGTGGGTCGGTAGGTAATTCAGGATTTCCACAAGTCACTGTGACCGTGTTTGCCACTAAGTTGAATTTTGTGCAAAGCTGCGTCGTGTGGTGATGTAGTTTTCGATTAGAGTGAATAACGCATCATCAACGATAAAATGCAGCAAAATAATTTGAGTAGTTTTATAGAGTTACTTTATATATTATATGCTTAAATCTTTGAAACTAGGTATTTAACGAATAGATATAGGTTGAGTAACTCAAGAGGAAGGTTTATAGGTATAATCATCATTTCAGCCGTAGGACGTCCACTGCTGGACATAGGCCTCCCTCAAGGCTCTCCATCTGTACCGATCGCAGGTGGCCTGCATCCAGCGTGGACCCGCAGCCTTGCGCAGATCATCCGTCCATCTGGTCGGTGGACGTCCTACGCTGCGCTTGCCGATCCGTGGTCTCCACTCGAGAACTTTTCGGCCCCAGCGGCCATCTGTTCTGCGGGCTATATGACCTGCCCATTGCCACTTCAACGAGCTTATCCGCTTGGCTATGTCGGTGACCCTGGTTATGGGTATAGGTATAATGCATGCACAAAATAGTAAAAAGTTAGGCGGCACGAAGTTCGCCAGGTCGACTAGTTAATAGTATAAAGTTATTCATATTTTTTAACCATGTTCTTGATAATTTATTTTCCTCCTAGTTTTATAAAACTTTAAACATAATATATATTGCTCTAAAACTTCTTAGTAACCTGATTGAAAGTGATTTTTAAAAGGGCCAGCCTATTAAAACCTGATCTACGAAAACTACTAAATTCCTCAAAGACGCAAACAAAGAACTGAAGATAAAATTTCGTGAAAAATCACCTTTTATTCACGTTTCTTTAACGTTTTCCAACTAAATTCGTCTAGCCGTATTAACTAGCAATCCTTTTTGTTATTCGACTCCTCACTGGCTCACATCCAGATCTACTCAGCAAATAGGAGGTCTAGGTTTAGTGTTGCCATCATTATAGAAGCTGAAATTGCCGATTTATGGGTTTTTTTAAGTTCTAATATTTTCACTAAGATATAATATAACTTTGAAGTAATGAAGAGTAATTTCAAATTTTTTTTTAATATAAAATTTTTGTTAAAATGTACTAAGAAGGGTACACAATGTAATAACAATTAGATGCACTCACCATAGTGATGATAAATTTATGTAGACCCATTTCTTATAATTATTGTGCTTTTGCTAGTTCATAAAATATAATACAGTTGTTTGGCGACCAATAACTTACTATATTTTTATGCTTAATTGAAATAGATTATTTAAAAAAAAAAAGAAAAACATTAACTTTATAGCTTTAATCGATTTCTTCCACGCAAACCACTTAAAACGAATAAAGTTATTAAAAAAAGAATAATCTTTATTTCTTTTAAATATTTTGTCTTAAAAGGTAATTTTATAGCATTCTACCTGGTAACCCCACCTTTTGGCGACGCAATCCACTCTCCTCACGCGCGATGCAAAAATAACCTGACAGATCGTTTCCGCCCGGATGTCAGCTGATTCTATTGGACTTTTGTGTCTGACTGTACTTTTAGAACCTTTAAATTTTATTATTCGTTTTTCAAATTATTTACTGGCCTTTTAAAGGTGCTCTTTTGGAGTTTATTTGAGACGATAGAAAGCATGTTTTAAGAGCCAGTTAACAGCGATGCTAGCGCCATTCTCGGAATATATTTTCTAAACTGTGGCAAATATCAAAAAATGTGGCACAGTATGACACTATATAATCATTCTTAGTATTTTTTGAGCACAGTAAAGTAGTCCTAACTAAAATGAACAAAATTATCCACAGATTGTGTTTAACCTTGAAAGCTATATACAGAAGTGCCCTAAAAATACTAGGCTACATTATCTAGTCATACTGAGCCACAATTTTGATATTTGCCTTATTTTAGAAAATACTAATTTTTTTCGCGAACGTTTTGAAAATTTTAAACTTAGTTTTTTTCTAAGATACTTTATTTTAGGCACGTACTTACCTGATACAATGGTAAAACTTAGTTTAATTAAAAAGGTCACTGTATTATGAACTCAATAAAGGTCAAGTTATCGAGAGTTTTGGTCGTAACTGTGAACAGAAGTACAAGTCTGGGGGCTATTTGAGTAGATTTAAGTTTTCGGCAGAAGTTTTCGAGGCCGTTGCCTGAAGGCCGTCGTTAGATTGCGGTTTCTTGCCCTCAGACCATTTAAATGAACGTTCATTTTATATTGTTTTCGCCGCCGTGGACTTGGACTTTTCGCGCGCCTCGCGTTACGTTCATCATCATCATCATCATTTCAGCCGCAAGACGTCCACTGCTGGACATAGGCCTGCCTCAAGGCTCTCCATCTGTACCGATCGCAGGTGGCCTGCATCCAGCGTGGACCCGCAGCCTTGCGCAGATCATCCGTCCATCTGGTCGGTGGACGTCCTACGCTGCGCTTGCCGATCCGTGGTCTCCACTCGAGAACTTTTCGGCCCCAGCGGCCATCTGTTCTGCGGGCTATATGACCTGTCCATTGCCACTTCAACGACTATGTCGGTGACCCTGGTTTCTCTGCGTATGTCCTCATTTCTGACGCGTTACGTTTATCAAGGGTTAAGTAAAAAGCTATGATAACTACTTTCCCTCTTATTCATAAAAAGTTAAAGAGCATTTTAGTTATTTGACGTATGTCAATTTAGACTGGATGTCACGTATTTACCATACAACAAACCAGAGAAATAGACCTCCAGTAAGGCTACTTAAAATCTACTGTATCTTTATGAATAAGACGGTTTATCTATACCAATATTATAAAGAGGAAAGATTTGTTTGTTTGTTTGTAACGAATAGGCTCCGGAAATACTAAACCGATTTGAAAAATTATTTCACTGGTAGGAAGCTTCATTAACCCCGAGTGTCATAGGCTATATTAGATTTTCAAAACAATTAGGGATCCTTACCTAAACTCAAATAATGTGCAATATTTTTTCCGTTGTTTACATAATATTTTGACAGGTGGTTTGTTGTTGTTGTTTGTTTTTTATTCGGCCATTCTGGGCAGTCAAAAGCACATAGTCTATAGAGCCAAGTCTTTTGTAGTTCTTATCTTATATTTTATGGCGTTACGAAGTAAGCCGGGAAAGCTCGTACATAATAATTATGTAATAATCATCACCATTCCAACCATCGCCAAAAAAACGTCCACTGCTGAACATAAGCCTCCCACACACATCGCCACATTTATCGGTTTTGAATGAAATTAATCCGATGTAATCCCGCAGTCTTCACCAGGTCGTCTGACCACCTTGTGGAGGATCATTCAATTCATAATTCAAAATAAGATACATACTATCTACTATATCGTTAATCTCGCTAAAACTCGAGAATGGCCGGGCAGATTTAGCTGATTTTGGTTTTGAAATGTTCGTAGTAGTCCAGGGAAGGTTTAAAGGGCGAGAAAATATGTAAAATTGAAGGGGAAGGAAGGAAAACCAACAATTTAATTTTTCCATATAAAATTGTAAGGCGCGATACGAAGTTCGCCCGGACAGATAGTTTTTTTATAATTATTTTTTAATTGTTTTTATTGTACATACTTTTTCATGCAAAACAGGCGCGAGTTGCTAGTAATTGGGTAACAATTACAATTCAATTACCATAACAGCAATAAACAAACAAAATTTAATTTCTACGAAAGGATACTATACGCAAGCGTTAAATAAACTATCGAACTTTCAATTGCAGTCGATTATTATTCGGAATCGCTTTCCGAGTCGGATCGAGTAAACGATTCATTTTGCCAGAACACATTGACTCGATTCCAACTTCTGCGAAAGCTCGTGAAAAGTTTGTTTAAAACAATTCTATCGGAAAGTTACACTATTATATTCTGATCTTTGTTTTTTAGAGGATACACTCTGTTCCAAGTATTTTTATGTCACTTAAAATTTTATTTAATACATGCTGTCCCGGCAAACTCTGTATCGCCTAAGATTATAAGTTTACGTACCCACTGAAAACTTGGCTGTATGGATAATGTTACTTTGCCCGTCCAGAATGGGATAATTAAAAAACAATAACGGCAAACTAATCTGTGACAGGAAAATTTATAGATAGAACACGTGAAGCGTGTATTGGATAAGGAGGTGGCGAGCAAATTTTCTAAATAATAAGCACGCTTGGCAGACGCTATTAATAGCGATAATAATACCCTAACAAACATCAAGGACCGCGTCTGCCAATATGGTAGCCGTGCGTTTTCAATTGACAAGGTTTCAAAAATGTAAAAAAAAAAAACTCTACTAAATCATTTGCACGTATCTGCCTCTGGGGCTGATGATAACAGCCATCCCGTTAACACGTAAAATCGAAGAGGCAGACTTCTAGGGCTCTGACTTTTGTAGTTATTAATTTTTGAATTTATTTTTATGATTTAAAAAAAAAAAAATATTAGCACGCTTGGCAGACGCTATTAATAGCCATAATAATACCCTAACAAACATCAAGGACCGCGTCTGCCACCATGGTAGCCCTGCGTTTTCAATTGACAAGGTTTCAAAAATGTAAAAAAAAAAACTCTATTAAATCATTTGCACGTGTCTGCCTCTGGGACTGATGATAACAGCCATCCTTTTAACACGTAAAATCGAAGAGGCAGACATCTAGGGCTCTGACTTTTGTATTTATTAATTTTTAAATTTATTTTTATGATTTAAAAAAAAATATATATATTTGCACGCTTGACAGACATGTATTGTTTGAATAAAAACAATAAAAAGGACCTCGGAAAAATAGTCTGTCAACATGGTGGCCCTGCGTTTTCAATTGACAACGTTTCAAAAATGTAAAAAAATGAAAAACTATTCTAAATCATTTGCAGTAACTATTACTGCTGTAAACGTATGAAGGAATTAAAACTATAAGGAATTCTATTTATCAGATAAAATACACGCATTGCTTTGATTCCGTGAATTTCAAACAAGTCGTACAACATAAAAATCAGCGAGCAAAGTGTCTTCCAAATGGTTTTTTTTATCCAGGGAGTCCAAATGAATCGAATGATCACAATTAGAATCGAGAGCAAATGATTTAGTAGAGTGTTTTTTTTTTACATTTTTGCACCTCCGTCCCATAAAAACGCAGAGCTCTAAGTGTCTGCCTCTTCGATTTTCGTGGTTTTTAAGATGATTGTAATCATGAACCCCAAAGGCAGACACGTGCTAATGATTTAGCATAGTTTTTTTTTTACATTTTTACAACTCAGTCCCATGTAAACGCAGAGCCCTAATTGTCTGCCTTTTCGATTTTATTTAGCTTCAAGATGATTGTAACCATGAACCCCAAAGGCAGACACGTGCAAATGAATTAGCATACTTTTTTTTTTGACAAGTTCATCCGCTGTAACGCGAAAACGCAGCGACATAGGACAAAATTTTACTGAACCAAATCAATTCGTACTGACCTAAACTGCAACCCACCGCGATGTGGATTCCGTGCAAGTACTTTACCGAAATGCTACCCATCTCCTTATCCATATAGGATTGAACATAATGGAACATTTTATATGGGGAAATGAAATTGTTGTTTTTACTAATTTCCACTATTATTTTCCAATGAAGGGTTTTCAATTTGACATCTTAGAAGAAAAAAAACAAGTACTATCACGTCGCTATCAGATGGTGCTAGCAAAAAACTACAAGTTAAGTTGAAATTAATCATTGAAAGCTCAAAATAAAACTGGAACTCGTCATGCCCCAGTCAAATAGTTTTTATTTTGTTTTGTTTCAAAGTTTTCAGGATAATTTTAACTTATTTAAATTACTTACCTTTGCCTTTAACGCCATCTACGGGCGTATTATGAAACTTTTTTTTCTTTTCTGTCACTTTGAAAACCCCTCATTACCGAAATCTATACAAATATTATAAAGAGGAAAGATTTGTTTGTTTGTTTGTAACGAATAGGCTCCGGAAATACTGAACCGATTTGAAAAATTCTTTCACTGGTAGGAAGCTACACTATCCCCGAGTGACATAGGCTATATTAGATTTTCAAAAAAATTTGGGATTCTTACTTAAACTCAAATAATGTAACGTAAGGTGCAATATTTTCTCCGTTGTTTACAATTTTGACAGGTGGTTTGTTGTTATTGTTTGTTTTTTTATTCGCCCATTCTGGGCAGTCAAAAGAACATAGTCTATAGAGCCAAGTCTTTTGTAGTATCTTTTATTCTAATAACGTAACGAAGTAAGCCGGGAAAGCTCGTCAGTTATATAATAGTAAATTTCTCATTATTAAAAAAAATCTTAATGAAATTAATCATAAACTTGATACCTACACTAGTATATAACCCTTTAATGAAGTCAAAAGGTCAACCAGGCCCTTAGGGCTTGTAAGAATGTTTAGTACAAATTGGGATCAGACCACAGCCTTTATAGGTAATCTGAAGGCCCTTGAACCTCAGGTAGGAATCTCGTAAGCCAATATTATTTTATGAAAGGTTGTTTGAACTGAACATTTCTCAAAATGATTGAGTTTTGGATTTTTGAATTTGAATGAATAAATGAATGAATATACACTTTATTGTATTCAAATCTAATAATATGTTAACAATCAGCATAAATTAAGGTGACAATAGGCGACCTTATCGATTAAAGCGATTTCTTCCAGGCAACCTGTTTTTAAAGTTGCTACTAATTTAATTTGCTACTTGATTTCATGTATTTGTTAGTATTATTTCCAAAATCATTAGCCTGAAAGCTACACAACAGAGCCTTAAAAATTAAGATTAAGCAAGATTATCTAGGGCGTCATTGACGCATATTTTTGATTTCGTCCAATGGTTTTGAAGATATTAATTATTTATCGAAACTAGTACTTATTGCACCCGTTCACCCCTTTTACAGTGGCGGACACGGTCGGCGTAATACTTCCGGTTTTTCTGTATTGCAAAATAGCCCTTGTTCTTTGGTAATACAGTCTGGGGCTGACGAAACCATAGACAAATCTGTTACGGCCTCCTAGTCCGTGACTGTACCGAGAAAATAAAGTTTGAAACTTCTTTTTATAATTTTTTTATAGCACAGGATTGAGGAGCGATCGTATGATCGATTCGTAGGCAATTATTCAAACCTGAAACTTTAATCTAAATGCTGTGGCAGAGTATTCAAAATTGGTTTTCAATTGAAAATAATTCTAAGCTTCCATAAAAAAACGGCAAGCAATTCCTCCTCAACCCTGTGCCATTGAATTTAGAGAACAATTTTCATTACATAACAAAACTATTATTATTAGTAGAATCATTTGACTGAGGTGGGCTCCAGATGATCTGCGCAAGGCTGCGGGTCCACGCTGGATGCAGGCCACCTGCGATTGGTACAGATGGAGAGCCTTGAGGGAGGCCTATGTCCAGCAGTGGACGTCCTACGGCTGAAATGATGATGATGATGATGATGAGGTGGGCTCCAGGCGACCATTGCCGAAGGCAAGACAAACATTCGTTTGCCTCAGCCGTTTGGTGGGCGCCCTGAACTACCTCGCCTCTCGCAGAATAGCATACTTTACTAAATAACTTACAATTAGTGATACTTTGTATCCTATACTAGAGGCTGCCCCGCGGTTTTTCCCGCGCATATTTCTCATAAACACAAAATTCCCGTTTTTTCCCGTTCCCGTGGGAATTTCGGGAAATCCCTTCTTAGTGCTCACCTACACTCCCTAAGGAACCTACATGCAAAATTTCAGCCCGCTACGCCCAGTAGTTTCGGCTCTGCGTTGTCTGTCAGTAGTCAGTCAGTCCGTCAGTAACGGAAGAGTTTTATATATATTGATTGAATGAACTGATGTGCGCGCTCCGCGGCTTCCTTTCTTTACTTGTAAGATCAAATTGCCAATTTTTAAAATTAGGCTAAGTCCTTTCTCAGGCTCTAGACTAGACTATCCATATACCAAGTTTCATTCAAATCGGTTTAGTAGGTAGTTACATACATACATAACGTCACGCCTGTATCCCATCGGAGGGGTAGGCAGAGACAATTGATTTCCACTTGCTACGATCCTGACACACTTCTTTCGCTTCTTCTACAGTCATAAGCCTTTTCATACACGCACGTCGGTTTCGTGAACTCTTCACGCGGCATTTCCTCAGAACGTCACCAGTTTGGTCGGTGAACGTTTTCCGTGGCCTACCTCTTCCAACCGTGCCTTCCGCATCCGCTCTATATATTTCTTTTGTCAATCTCCTGTCATCCATCCGCTCTAAGTGACCAAACCACCGATGCATACCCTTTTCAATCTTGGTCACTACATCGTTTAGTAGTTGTCTCAGGAAAACGAGACAGACTGACAAACGGAGTGATCTTAATACAGTATGAAGTTAATATCGATATTTTTTTTTAATTTTTCACTTTTAGACTTTTATTATTATCTTCCCGCTATCTTCAAAAAATATCTGTTCCCACTTATATAAGGGTTTTATTTAAGGGTGTCGATAAATAACTAACTGTAACAATATACCTTTAACGAGACAACAAAGGCGTCAGATAATCACTTACAGAACCCTCCGCTGGCGTCTCCGGTACATTTTACTGCATAATTTACTTCTCACAATATCGAGAACATGATCCATCAGGATTATACCGCTCTATTGGGTGTTGAGTTTGACTATGATACTTATTTAGTAAGAATATAATATTTTTTCATTATCGTTATTTATCAAAACCTTTTTTGAGCCATTTTCTCTATAGCGTCAAAATATAACTTTAAAACCTTCTCTACTACAAATTTGTATACACAGTAGAGTTCTAACTGCTCCGTAGCTCAGTTGGCAGTAGTGTGGACTGAGAAGCGTGTGCACCTGGGTTCGATTCCCGGTGGGGCGAACATTGTTATGATGAATATCGATGTTTCTTTCCGGTCTGGGTGTAATGTTTGTCTCTGTATATGTTTCGGGTACCCAAGATACAGGTTCTTCCTAGTTAGGGGCTCTGAGTGTGATGTGTGTTGATGATGTGTTCATTTTTTCTTTTTTCACCAGTCACAGCTCAAACTTGCACTCCAAAGCGTCAAAATGTATCTTTAAATCTTTCTCTGCTACAAAATGATATACAAAGTAGAGAGATCCGACATCGAGACGGTGAAGCATAACGCTCTACGGAGTAAGACGACTCGATCAAGTTTGTAAAATCTGTACTCTGGAGTTTGTTATCTGAGTCCAAACTCGAGAGAGTAGACTGCAACCTCTGACCTCTTAATTTGAATGTCAGCCTAAGCCTTGCTGTGCTGCGTGAGGGGGTCAAGTTTCTTAAAAGACATAGCACAGCTAAAGTAGAGCCACTTTAAACATTTATATCTTCTAAACTAAGGCAAATATCAAAAATGTGGAACAGTATTCCACTAGGTAGATAATGTAGCCTAGTATTGTAAGGGTACTATTGTAAAGCTTTTACATTAAAGACCAAAGAAAGCTACAAACTGTTGCTAAAAACGGCCACTTTTGGATGGCGCAGTTGTACCGATGGTAGCGTCCTCATTTGAAAAACCACTTTAAAGAATTCGGGAATAATTTTTTTCTACTTCTAAGGCCTCGAGAATGTCTAAATCTTTTCTTATTAATTCTCTTATTATTGGAGTCTTCCTATAATCTGATTGGCTAGATTATTGCTTACTGGTAAACTCTTATTCTTATTGGTTCGTTAAAATATCCTTTGACGCTACAGAGAACCAATCAGAATAAGCCAGCAAGCAATAAACCACCAGAAGCCAGCAAGCAAGAACCAGCAAGTTTACCAGCAAGCAATAAATCTAGCCAATCAGAGTGGAAAAATTTTTATTAAAGACAAAAGCTTTATTCCTGAATTTTTCAAAGTGATTTTAAATTGAAACCGTCACTAATACTACTTTGAGTTATAGTACTTAGTTAGCACAAGATAAGCACAAGAAAATTAAATAAAAAAGTTAATAGAGAACACCTTTTTTTAAGTAAAATAGAGAACGAAAGAGCTGGGCCCTTAATCTCATCGCGAAAAACGTAACTATCGAATAAAAGTAGAGTAGAAACAGTACGTTAATCGCAAGAAAATACACATTTGGTAGTCTCGTAATCAATTTTGCTATAACTATAGCAGTAGTATCGCAACAGATTGGAATTGACCAAAAAGGGTAGTCTGCTCCATAATAAGATAATGTTATGATTACGTTCGACTGACATTATATATGTCAATAATGATTGATATTAAGTGACATTTGCACTACGCCCGTTCCAATTTCGTCTATTAAAACAAGATTTACTATTTAGGTAAAAAAATCCCAGTTTATTCTATAGCTTGCTATTCATATTCTATTGTTATACTATAATGATCGATCAAAGTTACGAGACTCGCAATTTTTGACACAATCGTAATAGAGTAATAGTAGAATAATAATAGAATAGAAGTATAATCGTAAGTTTAAGAGACTAGAGTCCATCGTATTCAGAATCATTAGTAGATTTTAAATTGACCAGGCATGAATTTAGCCTGCACACAACTTACTTACTATTCTAACTCTGTAAGTTTCTCACTGCATACGTTTCAAGGAAGCGTTATCTAAACTTAGATATAATGGCGTCGTGAATTTATGTCCTACACTCAAGTTAATTAATTTTCAAAAGATAAACTAGATTATTTTAGCAAATGAAGTAATAGAATATACAAAATGTTTCTTGTATATTTTTTACTAGTCGACCCGACGAACTTCGTACCGCCTAACCTATATATTGTGCACGTAATCAATATATATAAAACTTTTCCGTTACTGACTGACTGACTCACTGACTGACTGACTGACAAACAACGCTGAGCCGAAACTACTGGGCGTAGCGGGCTGAAATTTTGCATGTAGGTTCCTTAGGGAGTGTAGGTTAGCACTAAGAAAGCATTTCCCAAAATTCACATGGGAACAAAAAACTGGATTTTTGTGTTAATGAGAAATCTGCGCGAGTGAAACCGCGGGGCTGCCTCTAGGTTAACTTATAAACCTTCTTCTTGGATCACTCTATCTATTTAAAAAAACCGCATCAAAATCCATTGCATAATTTTAAAGATTTAAGCATACATAGAGACTGACGCGGGAAGCGACTTTATTCTATACTATCTATTGATTGACTATAGCGAACCCGGCGAACTTTATACCACTTAGAACATAATTTTTTTACAAGTACATATTTAAACCTTTCAGATTTATAATATTCAGTGTAATTTTAATTTTGTTAAAGACTAGTCGACCCGGCGAACTTCGTACCGCATTACTTTGTACTATATTGCGCTTTTATTATACATATAAACCTTCCTCTTGAGTCACTCTATCGTTTAAAAAAACCGCATCAAAATTCGGTGCATAGTTTTAAAGATATAAGCATACATAGGGACAGACGCGGGAAGCGACTTTGTTTTATACTATGTATTGATGATGAACGAAAAGTAGTGTACAACCAAATATGGGTGGGAGTCCCTTTTTTAAACTTTTGTAAGTTACATCATATTCCATCCTTTGTATAAATTTTTTTACATGAAAGCTCCGAAGATCTCGTAACGATCTTCTTTTAAAGATTGCTACAGCGCTAAATATCTATTAAATTTTATGCACTTCTGAAACTCTAAAATTCTCTCTTACCAGATCTTGTAAGAGTTTTCATATAATAGACCTTATCACAACTGATTAAGAACTTATGTTCTAACCAGAATGTACTTTACTATCTGTTGTCTTGGAATTGCCATAAAAATGATCGTTAAAATGCTTAAAGTATTATCTTTAACGAGGCAGTTAAATTGTTGTCTGTTTTTGAGCAACAATGCTACAGTTTTGTAGAGGGTCGCAAAAACAGGTCTGTATGGCCTTTGTCCAGCAGTGGATATTTTTCTGCTAAGATAATGAACAATAACTATGACTCACAACCGAAAAAACAACCGAAACATTTTATTTATCTATAGGTAATCTACTATATATTATTAACACCTATATAATTTTTTTTCGTGGTTCGTTAGTCTCTTAGTAGTTAGTTTGAAATTTTCTTAGTAGTGCAGGGAAAGTTTAAAGTTAAGAAAATATTGAAAAATTGCATGGAAAATGAAAGAAAGCAACAATTTAATTTTCCCATACAAACCGTTTTAGTGTAAATTTAGCAGTTTTTGGTGCTTGTTATAAACTGTCAGTCGTTTCAACTAGTAAAGACAAAGTCTATCGAGTCAACTATAGATAAGAAAAAAAAAAAAAACAAACAAAACAGCTTTCGTTAAAATGTTACTATTTTATACAATAAAGTAACACTATTGTCCGCATTACCGCAAAGTACAATCATTCCACAATTATTCCCCATAATTAGGTATATAAATAAAAGAACCAAGAGTTCTTTAACAATTTCATTAAACTGAACATGAACTGGAAGCTCAAATAATATTAAATTACCTTCATCATTATTTCCTCAGAACTCCAAACCCCAAATTTTAACCAAAGTATAATTTTTCGACTTAAACCAAAAGTTACAAGATGCCTTTTTAACAACCAAACAGAAGTAATAAAGTATAATTATACCCGTATTATGAAATTTCAAGAGTCATAAAATAAGGGTTAAATTGACCATTAGTTTGGGGTATCCCAATTTCTTGCCGCGAAACAACTTCAAAGTTAAATCTTCCAATTATATACTCGAGTAATAACGAACACTTTATTAAAACGATATTTAAAAGAATAATTTACCTAGATTATTATTATTACTAACCTATGTTATCCCACTGCTGGGCAAAGGCCTCTTTCCCTTCCTTCCACACTTTCCTGTCCTGGGCAGATACCCACCAGTCCCTATCGTGTGCTCCCAATTCGTCGCTCCATCGCTTCCTGGGGCGACCACGTCGTCTCTTGGCGTGTCTCGGGACCCACTCAGTGGCCGTCCTAGCCCAACGATTGGAGTCCATACGGGCTACGGGGCCGGCCCAGTCCCACTTTAATTCTGCCGCTTTTTGAGCTACATCCCGTATTTTAGGTATGGAGCGCAGTTCGGTGTTTCGAATTTACCTAGAAATTATTTTTATTTTAATTCGTTACTAATAATTTAAAAGTCACTTCACACTCAGAACCCCTAACCAGGGGGCCAAGTTTCTTAACTAAAAACGAGTGACTCGTAATTGTCTTGTTAGCGATTTCGTTAACCATTGCCGCTTTTACAAAGGTAATTTCTGTTGCACGCTCAAAGAAAACAGCAATGGTTAACTAAGTCGCTAACAAGACAATTACGAGTCACTCGTTTTTAGTTAAGAAACTTGGCCTCCTGGTACAGCTGAACAAGCTTGTCGTGAAACTAATTTGATTTGGAAACACTAAAAAATATTAACTGCTTGTAAAAAAATTCAATTTTTGATTTTGACTATGAGCTTAAATGGTGCTTATTAAGAGTCATAGCATAGCATAAGTAACGCCACCTCCGCTAATTTTTCATCGACTGCTCAAGCAATGAGACTGACATTCACAGTCGTGTTGCAGCTCGATCTCGCACTCATAAGTGTCAAAATGTAAAAATCGTTCTGCGCTCCATAATGATACAAAGTCGAGTTCCGACTTTGTGACAGTGAAACATATGCTCGACGGAGTATAAGACAGCTCGAGACAGGATTATCAGCACTCGGTAACTACTTGTCGGAGTATCATATTCGACCGAGTAGCCTCCAATCACTGGCTGTAAATATCAGCCTTTGACACATTACAAAATATTGAAACAAATAATAAATTACACAACAAAAATAATGTCCGTATTACTTCCGTAAGAAGACGTTTCCATTTTAACCTATTTAGGTATGTTGAAAAATAAAAGATATGTATTAAAAATCAGAATAACAAAAAAATTGCTTTCTCTAGAATAATTTACCTGAAAAGTTAGGGAATAATTCCAAGAACCTTAAAAAATTGAGACCTTACTGAAGTATCATTGAATTGGGCCTGATCGATGTCTATACCTTACAACTGACAAATCGTTTGAAATATTTTAATAGTAATGGGACATTCTTTAAGAAAAACTTCTACTATCGATACTTTTCTTTGACTACTAATTTATCACTAAAATAAACTTAACTCTGTCCTGTCTGTTTGACACGCTTTTATTCCTTATCAACTAATCGTAATTTAATGAAACTTGGTGCACGATTAGTCTAGAGCCTGAGAAAGTACATAGGCTTCTTTTTATCCCGAAGAAATTCATAATTTAGATTTTTGTATTATAAGGAATATTGCGCTGGCCAAGCAGCGAGGCGTATACAAAATACCTAGTTTAAAATAAAAAGATGGCGGAGTCAGTCGCCCGTAGAAGACTTGGCGCCGCATTGTGGTACAAGAGGCTACAGTTATGTTCATCTATTCAAGAGCAAAAAGTTAGTATAAAACAAAACACTACATCAAAGAAAAGGAGTTCCTATTTTGGCGGCCATATTGCAAGAACAGGTTTTGTATTATACTAAAATTTCAACACGTTTTGAAGAAGCTACTTTTTTTTTTTTTTTCTAACTTAAATTTATCGATAAAGTTTAGCTTCACAGCACTATGCCAATGGCCCTCTAAGATTGTCTGTAAAAAATATTTTACAAGGAAATGGGATTATCTAAAGAAGGTTCTTTATGGAAATTTATAATAATCTTAAGTGAAATTTTGTGTTTTATATAAAAGGTAATAGAGATGGTGAGGTTTCTGTTACGTATGTGACAGGTTTTTTTAACCTTGGCTCTTAAAGTTAATAATAATAATAATAACACATCACACTCAGAGCCCCTAACTAGGAAGAACCTGTATCTGGGGTGCCCGAAACACACACAGAGACGAACATCACACCCAGACCGGAAACAAACATCGATATTCATCATATCAATATTCGCCCGGGAATCGAACCCGGGTGCACACGCTTACTCAGTCCACATCACTGCCAACTGAGCTACGGAGCAGTTATTCAACGAAAAACGCTGCTGACCGTCCTTCGGGTTTTATTACCTTTTAACTGACTGACTTAAAATCAGCGCTGTTGGTGAAATCCTTCAGCAAATGCCGAGTAATCACCATTTTACAGCAACTGTGACACAAATTATTCTTTTGTTTATTTATTTAAATTAGTTTTTTGATGTTTTTATTGTTTTTTTTTTTTCAATATTAGTTTTGTCTAACTTGTATTGGTTTTGTGTCAAAAATGATTTTAGTAAATGAAAAAAAAAAAAATTCTCTTTTAGGACAAACAAGAAAGAAAGAAGATTACCTAGTTGGTGGCATTATAATGGCATAGAACCATATAAAAATTATTTGCATAGAACGCTTTATAAAAAAAAAAACATACACTTAAAGGTACACGTACGTTAAGGGTCAGTGCGCGTTAACCTTTTCACACGAACCACTTTAAAGGATTACTTCCAAACTGCATGGGCAACTTTGCTCGTCTTCAGTTGAAAGTTACGCATCCTTTGTTCTCTGAATTAAGCACTTATCCTAAGACTAGCTTAACTAGGTTTTAACTAAGTTATGTTTGTCTTGAACCTTCTTTGATTCAGAGTATTTCTAGAATGTTTGATCTAAGTTAATTTGTGGTGTTTATGTCCGACACTTATCTTTGGTTACATTTATGTAATGAATGTGTTACGTGGTATATCCCTGTTTATTAAGGAATATAATATGTTAGTTTACAAATTAATACTGAAGATTTTTCTATAGTTAAGTTGTTAATTTTATTGTCAAATAATATAGCTTTTATTAAACACTAGAGGCTGCCCCGCGGTTTTTCCCGCGTGGATTTCTCATAAACACTAAAATCCTGTTTTTTCCTGTTCCCGTGGGAATTTCGGGAAATCCCTTCTTAGTGCTCACCTATACTCCCCAAGAAACCCACGTGCCAATTTTCAGATTTCTACGCCCAGTAGTTTCAGCTCTGCGTTTTCTGTCAGTCAGTCAGTCAGTCAGTCAGTCAGTCAGTCAGTAACGGAAGAGTTTTATATATATTGATTGTCAAATAATATAGATTTTTATTTAAAAAAAATATATTTTAAGTTACCGTTTCATTGGAAAATTTTCATTGAAAGGAACGAGAGTCAGATTGTGAAGTTAAAACATTATTAATACTTAAGCAATTTTAAGGTTTGATATATTGATATCAGAGAATGTTTAAAAAATAAAAAGTACTTTGAAGTAATAATAAAACGCATCATTATTGTCGTTGCCCGATTATAAGAATTTTTAATTTTAACTAAATCTTAGTGCTTAGTAACTTAAGCTTTTCTCGTAAGCTCTGTTTTCTTACAACTTGATAAAGAAAGTTCCTTTGTAAAGAGGTCACTTGGTAAACTTAGTTAGACATTTTTTTTTTTTTTCATACTTATATGTTATTATTAAGCAAAAACTTAATTAATATTTTGAATCAATGAAATATTATAAGGTAAGATAAAAAAACCTTTATTCCAAAATTAAATTTTTGTTTTTAAAGTTAGAAATAAATAAAGCACAGTGCAGCCTAATTAATAAAAAAAATATTTCAGGAAACCCTCATTGCATTGAGCTATCAAAGGCTGTCTAACATTCCTTTTGTAAATTTAAATGGTTTATAAATTAATCTATTCTTTAGACAATTTCTAAAACCATTGTGTAGTCATATTTCGTAGCTGCTACGCAGTCGCAGTAATATTGCTACGCCGTAGCACGCTACGCCTCGGTGAGCTTTGCTACCCACCGAGTAGTATTTCGATTACAATGCTTTGTTCTAAATATTTGGCAAACTGAATATTCATGCTTAAATTGCATTTATGTATGAACAATTGTATACTTTTTATAATTATTTAAACTAGTGTTTTACAGTAACTCTTAAGTGATTGAATTCATTTCTAAACTTAAAATATTATCAAAGACCAATCATGTTCTATAAAGTTTTTCGTCAAAGACTCGTCTCAGCCGGTACTGCTTGGCATAGGCCTCATCCGCAGATCGCCTTAAACAAATATTTTTTTGTGATTACCGCCACGTTTGGCAGGCAGGTTAGCAATCGTACGCCCTGCAGTACCGGGCTGAAGAATAGGACTGAGTTATCCCCTACCTGTCGTAAGAGGCGACTAAAAGGGGACCCCGGGCTCGTTGGGTGCACGAGGCGGGGGCCTCGTGTAGTCATATAACGGCCCCGAGAAGGACGGCGGAACGCGGTGTCCAGTTCCGTCGTCGAGCGTAGGAAGAGCCATCCGCGCTCAGGGGGGACTACCACCACTGTGACGAGGCTAAACAGCCAATGCTGGAGGGGGTCGCAGAGCTGAACACAAAGTTCGAGAGATCTCCCGTGACCTTTTGCAAACAGCCGAGATGAACACCGGCGGGGTTTTAGTGGGTGCGAACCCCACATGACCCTGCGACTCCCCCCGGGGTGGCAGGGTACTCGTTAGGAGTTTCCCCGCCTAAAAAAAAAGGCAGGTTAGCAATCGTAGTATGACTCTTCAAGTTTTTCATTGCGGCCCCTCCTGGCCATTCTTTGGTTGTTCCACTATCGTCTTTATTACATTACATCATACAGGTGATAATAATTTTTTTAATGGTAGATAACCGCCTATAGGTGCCATTTATGCAATAAAACTTAAACCGCAGTAATGGCGATTACTGCGTTTACCGTTACGACGGCAGAATGCACATAAGAAGGAAAAAAAAACACTAATTAAATTCAAAAGCAAATAAGTATTTCTTGAACCACATGTTTGTTCAGTGCAAAATAACAAACAAACAAAATATTAAAATCTCGTACTAATAAAGAAACTTTCCAAGAAATTCCCTGGATGCGAGCTTACAAAGTTATATTTTGCATGCGATTTAAAACTGTATGTTTAGTGGAGTAGAGCTTATTATGTAAATTTTAACTTTAATGAGTTATTTTAAAGTCTTGACTACACTTAAATAGCTAAAAACAAAATATTTTTTCATTTGATTTATTAAAAAAATAACAAGATTAAAAGGTACAATTTGTTAAGTTAATTGTGGTTATCTTTAGGGGTGGCCTTTGTCCAGCAGTGGACGCATTAAGGCTGAGAAGATGATGATAACAAAGAGGTATAAAAAATAATATTATAGGGATCAATTCTTTGCTTGGGTTTGGGTTTTATTGTATGTGTTTCGATTTCCTTAGATACAGTTTCTACCTAGTTGGCTGATTCATGATTATATTTTTTTTTAAGTAAGTAATAGTCAAAAAAAGTAAAAAGTCAAAAACATATTTATTCAATACAATAAGATACAAGATATCACTTCTTGAAGGTCAATAAGACTATTTAATCTAGTTAATTGATATTGATACCTTATTTGATAAAGTATCCTATACTGATAGAGGCGAGGTAGTTCAGGGTGCCCACCAATTGGCTCAGGCAAATAAATGTTTGCCTTGCCTTACGACAATGGTCGCCTGGAGATGCCCCCAAACGAGCCCTCCTCTGTCAAATGATTCTACTCCCTTTCGCAATGATTTTACAGCGTAAAGAAGAAAGGGGTTACAAACTCTACTTAACAATTTATCTCTTAGTACTCTTTTAGTGTGTCCTATACCTATCCGAGTACACATCTGAACTGGAACGAAATAACCGCATGTGAAATAACACGATACTCTCTTCTTCTCGTTTGGAGAAGTTAATTTTAAAGCAATTGTAATGTACGCTTGGTAAACGGAGTTGTTTAAGAGCCAGTTTACAGCGATGCTAGCGCCATTCCCGAAAAAAATTAATATCTTCTAAACTAAAGCAAATATCAAAAATCGGGCACAGTATGACACTAGATAATGTAGCCTTTAGGTTAAAGACCAAAGAAAGATATAGAGTGTTGCTAAAAGTGGCCACTGTTAGTAACAATCTGTGTATAATTTTGTTCTTTTAAGTTAGGACTACTTTACTGGGCTTAAAGAATACTAATCAAGATTATCTAGTTTCATACTGTGCCACATTTTTTATATTTGCCTTAGTTAAGAAGATATTTATTTTTTTCGCGAATGGCGCTAGCATCGCGGTAAACTGGCTCTTAACAGGAAAACTAACTTTAATACGCCTTAAAAGTAAAAAAGGTCACATATGCCATGTAAAATAATTTCGAAAAAGACAAAAATTGTACCCATTTTTGTTACCACTTGCAATGTTGTATTTATTGGTCGACTAGCTGTATATTGTACTAGAGGATGCCCCGCAGTTTTTCCCGCGCAGATTTCTCATAAACACAAAATTCCCGTTTTTTCCCGTTCCCGTGGGAATTTCGGGAAATCCCTTCTTAGTGCTCACCTACACTCCCCAAGGAACCGGCACGTGGGTTTTTCAATTTTCAGCTTTCTACGCCCAGCAGTTTAGGCTCTGCGTTGTCTGTCAGTCAGTCAGTTTTATATATATTGATATACAACTAGTCGACCCGGCGAACTTCGTACTACCTAACCTATTTTTGTGCACGTCTTATACCCTAAAACCTTCCTCTTAAATCTCTCTATCCATTAAAAAATCGCATCTAAATCCGTTGCATAATTTAAAAGATTTAGGCATACATAGGAGCAGCCCCCGCAGCACGACGGACCATTTGTCGAATCTAACTGTCACTTTTAATCACTTTTGACATTTTAATGCTGGAAAATGTATGGAGACGATCGACAAAACTGACATATAGATACGACAAAGTCGACAAATTGTCCGTCATGTTACCACTGCAGACGCGAGAAGCGACTTTATTTTATACTATTTGTATTGACGTTTGTATATTAATATTTGGCTGGATGAAATCTTGAAACTCAATTTCGAAGCAGATATCTTTTACCCATTGAACTGATTTTTTTCCTTAAGCTGTTGGGATTAAAGTAAAATCCTTAAAATTAGATGAGTCTGGAGTCTTATTTCTAGAGGATACTTCAATCATCTTAACAAAATAAAAAAATTCTTTTAAAAGAGAATACTCTATCTCTACTTATTTCTCTTATTTTTGGCAATAAAACGTTTTTATCTAATCTTATCTTATCTTACTCGCTCTTTCTCTCACGTTCTGATCTTAAATCCCATTCTCAATTGCACTTCTCTCACGTTCTCATCTTAAATTCATCCTCAATTTACACTATTTAACACTATATTGAACATTTTAATCCATATTCAAATAAAAAGATAACTAGCGTTGAAACGCAAATCGGCAGTTTAAAATTCAACCACCTTCCTGAAACCGCACGGGCAATATATATGCAAATTTGTACCGCACATTTGTCTGTGCGTCTCGCTTTAGCAAGTGGTGAGAGAAACGATAAAGTATCATTATCATATCATTAGCATGCAATGGCAAATAAGATGGATAAATAGATAGTTAGAACACTTTATTGCAATCATACAAATCAACATAAAATATTGTTAAATTAATAAATTCATTGATTGCAATAATTGATTGATGCAATTTTTCCCGTATAATCGATTCTATCAAAAAATAAAATCATAATTATTAGTTGAATTGAAATTATTGAGTGCATTGCAGGTATTTATACTTAAAAAGAGACCCCATGTCACATTATAATGTAACATTTTTTTGGAAATAAATGTCTTTAAATGTCTTTAAATGTCTTTAAATGTCTTTAAATGTCTTTAAATGTTTAAATGTCATTGCATACCAATTTTAACCGTCTTGAGTTGAACTCTCTCTTGATTTGAATTCAAAAATCGAAAGTTGGTTGACTGCTAAAGAAAATGTTTGTTTTGTAGCCAATCGGATTTAGTAGTACTTATTTGAAAAAAAAAAAACAGTTTTTTCATTTGTGATTCCTATAATACTATGTCGATTAAAATAGAGCTATACAATTGTTTGGTCCCTCGTAGCTCCCTCGGGAATTGATGGAAAAGCAAGTGGACTGTATAATAAGGATTTGTATTTTCTGGTAACAAATGTTCGCGGTTACAAATGGCGGGAAGTAAGAGGTGACAAAAAGAGCTATGTGGTCACTGCTGCGGGTTCCGAAAGGTGAGTGGGGCGCTGGTGCGCGTCGCTTGTAGCGGCCTCGCTGATGGTCGCCTCTCCCCGCGTCCCGCGCCGTGCTTGCTCGTTGGTGACGTCGGTAGTGGTGGAAGCGCGGCGCCGGTAGCGCGGCAGATTTGAATCCGCGCCAGGTCGCGTTGATGTTCACGAACGATGGGCGTGAACAACAATCTAAAACACAAACATAGAACAAGAAGTTATAAAACCACCATATCTCACCAACTATTTGCATGGTTACTACGTTCCGTTTCCACTAAATAAAACAACGTTCCTAACTACGCATTTAGCGGGCAACACCCGCGTTTAACGCGTTATTAACTTTCAAAGTACGCGTATAATGATCTTCAGTGCGGTTTTATTTTGTGTATCTATTTGTCGATTTTTGTATGTTAAACATTTTTGACCCAGGCGGAGATGGCGGGACGACCTCGACAAGTTTCAGGAGGATTGGTTGGGGGTGGCACTGGATAGAGTGGAATGGAGGAAAAGGGGGGAGGCCTAAGCCCAGCAGTGGGACACAATAAAGGCTACATAAAAAAAAAAAAAGATTTTTGATTGCCTTCGTGGTTTACTTGGTGACTGTGTTAGGAAACCCGGGTTTGATTCCCGTTGGGGTCGAACTTTGTTATAATAGACTATCGATGTCTTTGTCTATGTTTCGGGCACCCTAGATACAGGTTCTAAATGTTGTTGCGGGATGTGATTTTGTGCGTTATTATTATTACTGCAAAATTCCCACAGAAAATATGAATAACAATAATAATAAATGCGAAAGTCTGTATCGCTACAGTATAATAAATATTACTAAATACAGTATGGGCACTCCCTGCCTCCCTCAGCAAGTGCGGCTTCCCCGCTCTCGGTTACTCCTGTAACCAGTTCCAGTTACCGTTCAGTACAAATAAAGCCACGTTGCACGTCTTATCTCACTCACACAATCATGATACGCGTGCAAGTTCACGAGTTTCGACTGTGCGCGAAGCAACGCAATTTTTTCTATGAAGTGTCCGAGGTGTGGTATCATATTCACGACAAAACAACAGAATCGATTTAAATGAAATTACACGGTTAGTCTAGAGCCTGAGAAAGGACATAGGCTACTTTTTACCCCAAGTCCTACGGGAAAATTGGGAGTTTGTTTTATTAAGGGAAATTGCGCTGGCGAAGCCGCGGGCACCCACTAGTAATTTTATCTACTATCCATCTACTTCTACTACGTATATAAAACTTATTAGTGGTTCGTTAGTCTCGCTAAAACTATGGAACGGCCGGGCAGATTTATCTGATTTTGGTTATGAATTGATCGTAGTAGTCCAGGGAAGGCTTAAAAGGTGCGAAAATAAGAAAACAACAATTAATTTTTTTTAATATAAAATTGTAAGACGCGATACGAAGTTTGCCAGTACAGCTAGTAAATGAATAAATATTTGGCAGGTCGAATCTACGGGTGCATTCTAGACATAGAAATATGACCGTAAATATTATTAGGAAACTGAGTAGGCACTAGGGGCTGTGGAAGTCTTGAAATACATTTTCAGCAAACATTTTTACACAGCCAAAGTTTACGAGCGAAGCTGCCTCTTTTCTTTTACTTATGTCTTATGGTTTATTTGGTCTAAAATAAAGAAATACAGCGATTGAATATCGTGAGAAAATTGTAGCCAATTATACTTAACTAGTCGACCCAGCGAACTTCGTATTAACTAACCTATAACTATTTTGTGCATGTTTTATACTTACCTTCCTCTTGAATCACTCTATCTATTAAAAAAAACCGCATCAAAATCCTTGCATATTTTCAAAGATATAAGCATACGCGGGAAGCGACTTTGAT
Source organism: Euspilapteryx auroguttella (assembly GCA_951802225.1). Taxonomy (NCBI): domain Eukaryota; kingdom Metazoa; phylum Arthropoda; class Insecta; order Lepidoptera; family Gracillariidae; genus Euspilapteryx; species Euspilapteryx auroguttella. Next base: position 14,890,370 of record OX637643.1, read on the forward strand.
TTATACTGTGCACTAGAGGCTGCCCCGCGGTCTCACCCGCGCAGATTTCTCATAAACACAAAAATCCAGTTTTTTCCCGTTCCCATGGAAATTTCGGGAAATCCTTTCTTAGTGCTCACCTACACTCCCCAAGGAACCCACGTGCCAATTCAATTTCAGCTTTCTACGCCCAGTAGTTTCGGCTCTGCGTTGTCTGTCAGTCAGTAAGTCAGTCAGTCAGTCAGTAACGGAAGAGTTTTATATATATTGATTGATGATGATATTGAAGTATTCAAATCGAAACAAGAAACATTAATAGTTTGTAACTTGAACCAAGAGTAGTCTTCAAACACGTAAGTCATAAGAATTGCGGGCAGAATAAAATGTGCATTAGTTTGAACAAATAAAGCTTCTCACCACTTTTAGCCTGGAATTTGTTGTGCATTTATTTTTGCTGTGTTAGGCTCAACGCACATATGGCGAGGCGAGCCAAAGATACAGAGAGGATGAAATTTTAAACTGGTTTTTAAAATCTATGGCATAAGGTAGAGGTCAATCGCGTTCCATTTCTTTTGGTCACTTCAGATCCTTCGAAAGTTTTTCTAAAAAAAACTAAAAATGATCTGCAGCATCAGAGCAATAACCTACGGTGGCTTAGCTGGCGCCAGATGAGACAGGGCATGCTCAGGGGGGTGAACAACGGTTACATCGGCCTTAAATAAATCTGTTTTTTTTTTTATTCACAAATTTATATTTTTTAATAATTTATTCGGGTCATGTATCATGCAAAGACTTTATAGAAAGTTTCCGCTACGTAAAATATATTATAGAACTAGCTAGCAATAATTAATCAAAATAAGAGATTTTGGTTAAAATATTTTTTTTTATCACAAAATTTGATAAAAGAAGCCAGAACAAAAATTTTAAAGCTTCTCTCTGTTTGACAAAAACCTATAGTCAAAAACAAGCTCAAATTCAAAGAAATACAATACTTTATACATATACGGAGCTGCCATTTGAAAATCGCATTCAGCAGTCTTAAATAAAATTTTATTTATGTTTGAAATAGAAAATAAAATTATTTAATACTTGTATATAAATGTTAATATAAATCATTCAATTTTAAAAATAATAGTTTTTTTTACTGAGTTTTCAAGGAAGTTTATCTTAATAATTTACAACGTAAAGTGGTACCATTGTTCTACTCAGTTCAGTATGCACATTAGAACTAATGATATCCGTTACCCAAAAGCTTGTATGCGTAGCATGACCACAAATCACTCTAGGAACAAAACAGCTCAATCAATCATCCTGCTTTACATTCGGGGCATACATTTGTTTAGGTATAAATAAGCTGTTGTTTAGTGCTAAGGGATATAAAGTTGGCTTTAAAATAACAGTATTATGGTAGCTTAAAAAACCACCACTACGACTACTCCTATAAATATCGTAAAATACTATAGAGTCCGCGCTAACTAAGTCTGCGCGCGACTGAGGGCGACACTGTGTTGACACAGTACAATAAATAGTATACTACGTACAGTATGGGCACTCCCTGCCTCCCTCAGCAAGTGCGGCTCCCCCGCTCTCGGTTACCTCTCAGTTACCGCTCAGTACAAATAAAGCAGTTTATATATTAAAAAAAATGTCCGACAAACGGACACGCAAAATTGCAAAATTGACCGGTTTTCAGACTGTCCACAGGCCTTTTTTTTTTAGGCGAGGAAACTCCTAACAAGTACCCTGCAACCCCAGGGGGGGGCGCAGGGTTATGTGGGGTTCGCACCCACTAAAACCCCGCCGGTGTCCATCTCGGCTGTTGGCAAGGGGGTCACGGGTGATCTTTCGATCGTTGTGTTCAACTCCGCGACCCCCTCCAGCATTGGCTGTTTAGCCTCTTCACGGGGGGACAAGTGGTGGTAGTCCCCCCTGAGCGCGGATGGCTCTTCCTACGCTCGACGGTGGAATCGGGACACCGCGTTCCGCCGTCCTTCTCGGGGCCGTTATATGACTACACGAGGCCCCCGCCTCGTGCACCCAACGACCCCAGGGTCCCCTCTTAGTCGCCTCTTACGACAGGCAGGGGATACCTCAGTCCTATTCTTCGGCCCGGTACTGCAGGGCGTGACTGTCCACAGGCTTGGGGGTATTCTGCAATCGCCAACCCGCCTAGGCGTGGTGATGAGGCAAATATTCGACTATAATGTTTGCCATTGTGACAATCTGTGAAGGAGACCTATGTCGAACAGTGGAAATCTTATAGAATAAAAAGTATAGACAATGCTGCAAGTTTACTACTTGTTTATTATCATCATTTCAGCGGAACGACGTCCACGGCTGGACATAGGCATCCTACATAAATCGCGACAACTTTACTTCTCCCGCAGCTTTCACAAAGTCTCCTTGTTTACTTTTTTGTAAATGCCAATCGTTACAGAGTATACAGGGGTTTGTTATTAGCCTAGATGACTGAATTGGCCCCGAAACAAAAGGACTAAACAATGAACAATCAAACATTGAACATCCGTGTGTCGCAAATGATTTATGAATGAGCATTTAATTGTGATTTATTTGATATTGTAAGGTAGTCTGACAAACTGGTGAAGTTTGAGGGAGTTCAGGTAAAGGTTGCACTAGATCCTTATTGACGTGTTGTTTTAGACTAAGCACACATCTGGCAAGGACCCCCGAAGATAACTAGAGGATTGCAATTTGACTTACATAGTTTCTAGACATATTTACATATTTTAAAGACCATTGACCAGAGAGCCAACGGGGAAAGATGATTGGGCATTCAGACATGACTCCTTTATTACAAACATTATTCAAGAAGTTATAAAGGAAAAAGAGAAAGAGGACAAGCGAGAATAAACTACCTTGAACAACTAAGGGAATGGATAGATGCCGTATCGTATCAAGAAGTCAAGCAGCCGGTAACCCCCTTGCTAACAGCCGAGGAGGACACCGGCGGGGTTTTAGTGGGTGCGAACCCCACATAACCCTGCGGCTCCCCCCGGGGCTGCAGGGTACTCGTTAGGAGTTTCCCCGCCTAAAAAAGAAAAAAAAAGGAATGAAGGAGGCTCCACCGACAAGAGCGCGAAGCTCTTGAATTTAAAGAAGAAGTTTTTAAATTCTATGGCACATAGCGCACACCTAGTACAAAACAGTGTAAACTAATATTTCAATAAAATGGAGAAAAAAACATAAGCATCGAGTGCTTCATTAATTTTTTTTTAACTAAATGTAGTGAGGTATAATATTGAATTTTCGAATTGTTACTGTTTTAAAAAAGAATATTTTTTTTGTTATAATTAAAATTGAAGCTGTTTTCTACAAAAATTTTTGAATTGTTACACTTTTAAATAAGAGGAAATTGGGTAAAAGCTCGAAAAAAAAAATTGAGTTGGTAATAAAAACAATACTAAAATTTAAATTGTTAAAGGCAGATTTTTTTAAGAAAACTGTTCTAAACTCCCAATGAAATCTGCACGATTGGTAGGTAAACCACCCTGTGCCATAAAAATGCCTAGTTTAATTTGTTAATTTCCGCTATGATAATGATAATGTAATAATACTATGACGTCTTTAACCTATGATCCTACTTAATAACTGTTGGGTACAGGTCTCCCCTCAGAAACGAGTTTCGAGGACTGTGCGATATCGGCAATTAAGATAAACCAATAAACGATTATCTTATAACAACTACAAGACTAAACAGGATGAATTTCACTCAGTCGATTGCATCGCTATCAGTTGATACCAGGCAAGCACGAAGCTAGTGGTTAAGCTAGTTACTTCTTTCTACTTTACTTACTAGTAGCACTGTATAATAAATATACTAAATGCAGTATGGGCACTTCCTGCCTCCCTCAGCAAGTGCGGCTCTCCCGCTCTCGGTAACATTTGAGTTACCGCTCAGTACAAATAAAGCAGCGTCGCACGTCTTATCTCACTCACACAAGCATGATACGCGGGCAAGTACACGAGTTTCGGCTGTGCGCGAATCAAGGAGATTTTTTCTATGAAGTGTCCGAGGTTCACTGAACTCTCTCTCTCTTACAACCTCTAAACTAAAATATTCTTCTTGTACAGACATATCCAGCACACTGCTGGGCGAACGCTTCTCTAATTTACACCATTGTGGGTGACGTTATTTAAACATCCCCAATGAAACTTTCAGAAATGACTACGTAAAATTTGAAGATGTTTCGCAAGTCGCCAAATAGAATGAGATTTGAAAATGTATTAGTCAGTAAGTTAGTTCGAACAACAAAAAAACCTTCTTTGGCTGCCAAAAGGGAGCGAAATTTCCTGCTTTGGAACAAAACTAACAATGATGCTATCTCTTTCTCACGCAGCGGGTTCGCCCTAAGAATTTCGCAGTTGAAGTGTGCTGCCAACATAAATACTCTACTGGCTTTTATTGTATAGTACATTACTCTCTCAATGCAAAGGAGGCACTATAGCATATTGCTACATCGGTGGAACGATCTAATTAAGTCGGCTTTATGCATTCCGTAATTGATTAGAAACACTCCGTTTATCTATCGCAGTGATCTATTTTGGGAACTGAAGTTTATCTTACTACTAGTCAACCCGGCGAACCTCCTAACCTAATACTATATTGTACAGTGGCGGTCTAGGAGGCCGTAACAGAATTGTCTATGGTTTCGTCAGCCCTAGATTGTATTGCCAAAGAACAAGAGCTATTTTACAAGAGCAATACAGAAAAACCGGAAGTGTTACGGTTACCTAGACCGCCAATGTACATTGTACTATACTTATAAACCTTCCTCTTGAATGAGTATATTAGTAAACCGCATACAATCTGTTTCATTATTTTAAAGATTTAATCATTTATAGGGACAGACGTGGGAAGCGACTTTATTTTATACTATGTATATTGATGAGCGAGGAATTATAAAACACCTCCTCCAAACTCCTCCCATTAGTTTCGTAAAAGGCGACTTAGTACCGACTTACAGCCAAAGTAGCAGCGTCCTCCGTTGAAAAACTTGAAAATCCATACTGCAATCGCCAACCTCGTGGGGATCTTTGGGGAGGCAGACGTCCACCAGTGACCATCTCTGGTTTGCAAAATAGTACTCATAAAGTTTTTCAACGAAGAACGCTGTTGCTCCTTCGTTCGGATGTTCCCTTAGTCGCCTTTTATGACACCCGTGGGAGGAGATGGGGTGATAATTTTCGATGCCGCCACTACAAGGAAAAACAAAATAAGGCTACATAGCAAGGGAAAATATTGTATTAGGATGCATTCTCGTACCAAGCTGGTAACAAGCGCTTGTTGGCGCTCGTTCGAAAAACGTATAGAAAATACCTGCGCGGACATAGACGCTTGTTCCAGCGCAAATGTCAGCGCAGGTATTTTCTATACATTTTTCGAACCAGCGCTAAGGCTACGAACGCACAGGCGGGTTTTGCCGCGCGGATTTTATGTAACATACTGAATCCTATGGAAGTGTGCGCACCAGCGGATAAAAAACCGCGCGGTTAAAAATCCGCTGTCGCGGTTTTATTTCCGCGCGGCTAAAATTTCGCCTGTACCTTCGTGGCCTATGAATAAGGTTGAAAATGAAATAACAACCTTTCCAACCGCGCGGAAATAAAACCGCAACAGCGGATTTTTATCCGATCGGTAACAAACCGCGCGGATAAAAATCCGCCTGTGCGTTTGAAGCCTAAGAAGCGCTTGTTAGGTAAGTACCAGCTTTGCACGTGAATTAGGTACTAGGGTACCACAAATCGTGAAGGTCAACTATTACCTTATTTTTACACGCTCCTTACTTTGAGCAACTTTGAGTTATGTAACCTAAACTCGACGTTACTCATTGTCGCGTTCATTTAGTGTTATGAGAAAAAAAGTTACGCCCGCCATTGCTCGTCGACACTGTGAGCGGCCAAAGAAGTTGTTAAAATTCAGAACTATTACTTACTTGGATTAAATCTTTAAAACTATGCAACAGATTTTAATGAGTTTTTTAATAGATAGAGAGATTCAAGAGGAAGGTTTATAAGTATAATACATACACAATATAGCAAAAGGTTTGTCGTTAAAGCGAGACCGACAGAAAAACAGACAGAGTAACTTTCGCATTTATAATATTAGTACGGATTTAGAATTAGCATGATCCAGTTGTTAAGTTGCGTGGCGACTGCGCACCGCAAGACGCAGAGTAGGCAGACCCCCACAACGTGGCGGGAGTGCGCTGGATGAGGCTTGCACTAGACCTCATTATTGCGATCTGCGGGTGTCTGTGGCCCCCATGGGGCTGGCCTCTGGCTCTGTGGCCTTATGTTAAACAGTATGATACGACTATCGGCGGATATAATAAAACTTTGAAGATCAAAATAATACTTATGGTTGCTTATGAATGGTTGCTAGGCAACGCACAGCAAGCAATCAAAATTTTTATAATTATTAAAATTATTAAAAATTACCCACGGAAGTGTTTAAAATATAAAAAAATAATGTGAACAAGTTTTAAACTTATACTAAATATTAGATAAATCAGGAAAATCAGGAATTCCCGAACAAAATTTTGAATGACATCGCCCATGTCAGTCAGCTCCATCATTCAGCACCCACAGGAATTCGGTTTTATATTTAAAAATAACAGTACCTATAACTAGAAAAATATCTATACAGTTCACCAAAGTGCAAATCTACGTGTCTGGCCGATGATTATTAAAGTAAATCTGCGATCTTTTTGTAACACCTGTGCTGCTGTGCCCAACCTTGAAGGAAGGAACCCATGTATAATGAAATGAAGATTTAATTGTGTTTGTGTGGTGTTACTTAATATTAGTATTAGTGTTTGTTTTTGATTTTTATTTTTTGGATAAGTACTTTCTTTTTTAGCAATTAAGATACAGTTGCATGTCCCTGACTCCGCCCCAGGCACAGACCCAACCCAGCCAGTACAGCGACGCCTCAAGCAATCTCGTGCGGTGCCCAAGTTGTTGCCAGCCCAAATATTTTAAAGGGCAGAGGGGTCTACGAATACATATTGGAAGGGTACATAAGGTACTTCCAACGATAGTATCCGCGGACCCCTCTGCCACCAACCCTGGCTCCATTTCAACCCCATCAACTCATTTTTGGCAAGAATTATCAATACTAAAACAAAATTTTCCATTAGTAAAAAGAATCCCTCGTGGAGCTAGATTATCTGTGTGCCGTGCCCTAACAGAAACAATAAATAATGTTATTAATATCAATAGTAAAGAAAGCTGGCAACAACTGTTTTCTTTTTCCTACAAAGCACTACACGTAGAAAAGAACAAGGATGCTGGCAGTTGCTCCCTTACCCAAAAAATAAAAAATAACTGCGCTAATCGAACAAATCCTCGCACATCCGTAACCAATCGAGATCACCAAACAAACCGAAATAAACCGAACTTTAGGTATAAATTAGTGGAGAACAAAATTAGTGACGGCGACCTTAAGGGAGCAGCTCAGCTCCTGTTCAGCAGTGACGATGTCGCTCCTGCCACCGCGGAAACGCTCGCAGCTCTGGAGAGTAAGCACCCTCCACCCTCAGCAGGGTCATGCCTGCCGGACCCGCCCGACCCCGCCGCCAGCACGCCACAGACAACAGCATCAGAGGTGCTAGCAGCTGTGATGTCGTTTAAAAATGGTTCTGCCGGTGGCCTCGACGGTTTAACCCCACAACATCTTAAAGACCTTGTGGGTGGGACCGTCGGTGATGCCGGCAATGAGCTTTTAAATGCCCTCACACTGCTAGCAAACCTCATGCTGGCAGGAAAGGTTGACGCAGAATCTACGGATTTGCTGTATGGCGCCAACCTTTGTGCTTTAAAAAAAAAAGACGGTGGGATACGACCGATCGCGGTGGGTATGACCATACGGCGAATGGTATCCAAAATCTGCTGCAAACACATACTTCCGAGTGTTTGTAGCAGGTTTCAACCGATCCAGTTAGGTTTTGGCAGCAAGGGCGGTTGCGAAGCTGCCGTACATGCTGCCAGAACCTATCTGGAACACGGCAGCCCCGACGTTCTGCTGAAGGTGGACGTCAAGAACGCTTTTAACTCTGTCGACAGAGGCGCTCTGTTGACCCAGATTAAAGACCAGACCCCAGAAATTTATAATTATCTATGGCAATGTTACAGTTCGCCCTCCAAATTAAACTGAAAAAATGATCTTCTACATTTGGCGGTAGGGTGTCAACAGGGCGACCCGCTCGGGCCAGCTATTTTTAGTTTGGCAATACACCCTATAATTTCAAAAATTGAATCAAAATTTAATGTGTGGTACCTGGATGACGGAACCATTGGAGGCGATGTGACCACCGTCTTGGCTGACCTATCTAAATTAACTTCCAGTTTTAATAATATTGGTTTAGAATTAATTTTTTCGAAATGTGAACTGTTTTTATCCGACTCTCTAAATTATCTTAGTAAAAATGAAATTATTTCCAAATTTAACAATCTAGCCCCTAATATTAAAATTTTACACAAAGAGTCACTTCGCCTTCTGGGAGCTCCTCTCCTCTCCGAGGCAATTCCCGACTTCCTCGACGAACAGGTTACTAAATTCAATAACAGCTTCGAACACCTTCTGAAAATAAACCCCCATATGGCTTTCTTTATTTTAAAATTCTGTCTTTTTGTTCCTAAATTAACTTACGCTCTACGTTGTTCCCCCCTTTTTAAATGTAAACACCTTTTAGAAAAAACCGACGATGATTAAACTAACACTAACCGAGATTCTAAATTGTCCGTTTACTGATAAAGCTTGGTCTCAGGGCTCTCTACCTGTTCGTCTCGGCGGTTTGGGAGTTAGGAAATTTTCAGAAATAGCGCTCCCGGCGTTCCTATCCTCTGTCTCGAGTACGCACGTCCTCTACGGTAAATTAATTAACCCGTCACTCGGTGACGTTAAGGCGTCGTACTCAGGCGAGGCAAAGACCGCCTGGAGCGCAGCTTGCCCGAGCGCAGATTTTCCACTAAACCCAAACTCCCAGAAGCAGTGGGACGAGCCCATCTGCAAGATAATACAAAACAAGCTTATACTTTCGGCCGGCGATACTGCAGAACGGGCTCGCCTACACGCAGCATTTGATCCGGTGTCAGGTTACTGGCTGCAGGCGCTACCATCGGCTAACCTGGGAACCCTCTTAAACAAGACCACACTTTCCCTGGGGGTGTGTCTGAGACTGGGAGTCAGGACGTGTGCTCCTCATCGCTGCCACTGTGGAGATATGGTCGATCACCTCGGCCACCACAGCCTCTCCTGTATGCGCAGCGCTGGTCGCATGGCTCGCCACGCCAGTCTAAATGACATTATCGGTCGGGCTCTTACCACTGTCAACGTGCCGGCCGTTCTTGAACCTAACGGTCTGGCGCGAGACGACGGAAAGAGGCCCGACGGTATGACTATCGTCCCCTGGACACGTGGCAGGCCGCTGGTGTGGGACGCCACGTGTGTTGACACCATGGCGGCTTGCCACGTGCAAAGAACATCAGGTGAGGCTGGCGCGGCGGCCGCAGCTGCCGAAGACCTCAAACGGCGCAAACACGCAGCAATTAGTCAGCAATATGAGTTTGTGCCGTTTGGGGTCGAAACTTTAGGGCCTTGGGGGCCAGGGGCGCGTCGACTATTTAAGGAATTATCGACGCGTCTGATCGACCATTCCGGTGACCGGCGGGCTGGCTCGTACCTTGGCCAGAGAATAAGTCTGGCCATTCAGAGAGGTAACGCAGCCAGCCTGCTAGCTACCTTCCGGTGGCAGCGATTTGGAGGCCATTTTTTATTTGTAAATATGTCTTTGTTTAGTTTATTTTAAAGTAATATTTAATAACATAACATCATGTACATATGAAATCAATACATAGTATAAAACAAAGTCGCTTCCCGCGTCTGTCCCTATGTATGCTTATATCTTTAAAACTATCCAACAGATTTTGATGCGGGTTTTTTTTATAGATAGAGTGGTTCAAGAGGAAGGTTTATGTGTATAATTCATGCACAAAATAGTAATAGGTAAGGCGGTACGAAGTTCGCCGGGTCGACTAGTATTGAATAAATTATACTTATAATTATTATTATATCCTTAACGTTTATTAATCGTGACTTGAACTTTTTATTCCTGATTTTGCTCAGACCAGTTTTTTTTTTTTTTTTATATTAATGTTTTTACTCTTTGGCACCACAACCCCGCATCCGTCTTTGTTCCAACCAACATAAATCATATTCTAAGATTCCGTTGTGTTGTGTTTTGTTTATTTCCCAGACACTTTCCGGTTGTCCTTTGAAATAACTTGAACCGTAACAAAGATGATTTCACCCAGCTTAAAATGAAAATGTGACTTTATCATAATTTAAATTTTAAAAGTTTTTAATTAATATTTTAATACACTGATTTAACTGATCACTGCAGTATTACATAGCGTCACGTCTGTAAAAGAATTTGAGCTAGATTTTTTATAATTTTATTTGACTGTAGAAATGGTTTTCGCAAAAATACCTTGTATGCAACAAATACTTATATAATAATACAAATCTACTTAAGATACGTCTACCTAGGTACATACAAGACTTAACTGTTTCCCTGATTTTTTCTACTGCAAGGTAAAAGCCCCTATCTTAAGTGTAATACAAGCAAATGCAATCCTTACTGATTAACAAATCGAGAGAGAAATCCAACTAAAATCCAATGATCATTGTGCATTCCTAAATACAAGTGATTATTCCCTCCCGGCCAATTTGCAAAATTCATCATCCGAATGTATCGGAACACTCACGGGCCAGTGAATGGTGTTGCAGTCATTGTGAAAAAAAATGACAGTTTTCAAATAACCGGCAACTCAAGGCTAAAAAAACATTTTCAATAAAACCTTTACATATTATTTATTCTGTTTGATCTGCTTTCTTATAACTTCGTCAATCAGTTAATATTTTAGCACAAGTCATCCGTCACCGTCGACGCCGAGCTGCGGGCAGCCGAGCTGAGTTGGAGGGACGCGGAGCGCGAGGCGCAAGACAGGGGCGGATGGCGACGTCTCACGAAGGCCCTCTGTACACTGGGGTACCATAGGATCGAACAACAACAAGTCATCGCGGGTATAAGGGCTAGCGTCAATTTTAGGAATTAAGCTGATAGATAAAGGCACGGCTCGTATACGTCGCATCGGCTGAAAGAAAAACGGCGATGCGGCATAGAATAAAACTCGTAATAATAGCAATGCGGCAGATGTGTTGTGCAACGATAATAACAGATTTTATGATCTTTCAATTAAGTACAACTTACATGACGTACAGCGCTTTGATGCGCGCTTAGTGAGAAGAAGTTTCAAGAAAACATATCAATCAAATTGCAAAAAAATATTAATTTAATAACCAAAAAAAATGGTAGTTATTATCCTCAGAGAGAGATTTTCCTGAGAAGCAATTACTCGAAAAGTAGGCACAATTCGGAATGACCAAACCGAGCTAACTGACTGCAGCAAATCGTTTCAGGATGAATCAACTGCGGCCAATGCATTAGCTTCTGAATTATTCTCACAAATTCATGTTGGTTATGCTCTGTTTGGTTATTTGAAATTATAAAATGGATGTCTTTTTTGTGGTGTTTGAAGTTTAAATTTCAATGTGTGTTTCAAATGAAGTTTACATTATTTTTATGGCATAGTATGTACAGTCAGGGACTCGTCGCAGCGTAACACTTTTGTCTAGTCTCGTGCGCACGGAACTGATTACACTTGTAATAACAAGAAAACAAGGTATTATTTCAATATAGAAAAACTTGAAGTGTTACGCTGACAGAGTCCGTCACTATACGTAATACATGCAGGGTGTTTTTGAATGTGGGAACATTTCGGACGCTATAATGCGTGGTTCCCCGGGTTCTTCCCAAAAGCGCCAAGACGGCCGCCGGGGAGTTTTAGTTGGTGCGAGCCCCACATACCCTCGACGCTCCCTCGAGCGTCGGGAAATGCGATAGGCATTTCCCCTCCTTTCCAAAAAAAAGGGTGTTTTTGAATAAAAGTAAGGATTCAGATTACTATAATCAACAACTTTCCTTATGCAAGATGGGTCGAAATCCAAAAACAAAAATTTATTATTTTGTCGAACTAATGTATATTTATAGCTCGTTTGATTATTTTTGAGATATAAATCTATGTGTGACTGCGATTTTTATTTATTTGTTGAAATTTACCCGAATTTAAAGATCTTTTTCAGACCTTGAGCTTTGAAATTAAGAATGTTTATTAGTTGAGCAAATACTTCGTACTAAAGCTCTCCCTATCGCTTAGTGAACGGTGGATCTATCTTGTTGCAATTTACAATGTACCTACATAATTAATTTCGCTTGTAACTGAAACAGCGAGTCAGCTCTATCATCAATATATATAAAACTCTTCCGTTACTGACTGACTGACTGACTGACTGACAGACAACGCAGAGCCGAAACTACTGGTCGTAGCGGGCTAAAATTTTGCATATAGATTCCTTAAGGAGTGTAGGTAAGCACTAAGAAAGGATTTCCCGAAATTCCCATGGGAACGGGAAAAACGGGATTTTGGTGTTGATGAGAAATCTGCGCGGGTAAAACCGCGGGGCAGCCTTTAGTACCTACATAATATCAGTAAACACACAGTATGATCAGTACAGAAGTGATAGAACAATAAAATAACATAATCTCACGCCTTTTATTCCCCGGAGGGTTAGGCAGAGGCACCAGCTTGAGAGCCGGACCCACGTTTAGCCGAGTTTATGTTTTTTTTGTTTTGATAGAACAATAATACCTGAAAATCAATATATATAAAACTCTTCCGTTACTGACTGACTGACTGACTGACAGACAACGCAGAGCCTAATCTACTGGGCTTAGAAAGCTGAAAATTGGCACGTGGGTTCCTTGGGGAGTGTAGGTAAGCACTAAGAAAGGATTTCCCGAAATTCCCATGGGAACGGGAAAAACGGGATTTTGGTGTTGATGAGAAATCTGCGCGGGTAAAACCGCTGGGCAGCCTCTAGTACCTACATAATATCAGTAAACACACAGTATGATCAGTACAGAAGTGATAGAACAATAAAATAACATAATCTCACGCCTTTTATTCCCCGGAGGGTTAGGCAGAGGCACCAGCTTGAGAGCCGGACCCACGTTTAGCCGAGTTTATGTTTTTTTTGTTTTGATAGAACAATAATACCTGAAAATCAATATATATAAAACTCTTCCGTTACTGACTGACTGACTGACAGACAACGCAGAGCCTAAACTACTGGGCTTAGAAAGCTGAAAATTGGCACGTGGGTTCCTTGGGGAGTGTAGGTAAGCACTAAGAAAGGATTTCCCGAAATTCCCATGGGAACGGGAAAAAAGGGATTTTGGTGTTGATGAGAAATCTGCGCGGGTAAAACCGCGGGGCAGCCTCTAGTACCTACATAATATCATTAAACACACAGTATGATCAGTACAGAAGTGATAGAACAATAATACCTGAAAATACATAACTATACTCGGAGTTTCTAAGCTTATCATAACTAGAACTTTCCATAAGTAAAGGGTCGGATTCTTAAAAAAAGACAACTAACAGCTTTTTAGAGTAGAGAAGAAAGAGGTGACAAACCTTTTTATGTATCAATATCCAATATTTTATAGTTCCAATAAAGGTTTCTTTATAAATAAATAAAGATTAATGAAATAATAATAATATCTTTGTAATTTAAGGATATCATTCATTCTTTCTCGACTACGGAATATACTAAAAAAGCATTGTTAGAAGCTCCGTATACACTTGTAAAATTAAAGAAATAACAGGTATTTTGTTTTCTACTACAGAATGTAAATTTAACTAAACCCATTTCTCAAATAATTAGCTCTTAAATTTGTTAACACAAAAAACCCTATAAGAACGGGGGCTTTCATCGCCAGACCCTTTTCTTTTAAACAAAATTAATTTTCCCACGTCCTGTTTTAATACTGTTAGTCCACAAGCGCCACTGTTATTTTCAAGGTTTTTTTTTTTGCAAGAAAATGTCTACTATTTTTTTAAAGGCTTATTGATTTTTGTCTGAAAAGTATTTTCATTTTGAAAATTTTAAAGAGATACTAAAGATGCACAATTGCAGTTTTATAATTGGTTTCTATTTTATTTACTTTTATTAGCAAATACAAATATACAATACAACAATAACACATCACACTCTCCCCGCCCGGGAATTGAACCCAGGTGCCCACGCTTACTCAGTCTACATCACTGCCAACAGAGCCACGTAGCAGTCAATATATGATACGCGTTACTACTAAACATGTTTACGCGTCGACTTGAGAACCTCCTTTTTTCCTTCACTTAAATAGTAAATAACATAAGCTACACATACTGAACTGCCTTGTTTTTTGTCTTATGGAGAGGCGTATTTATTTAGCATTTACTTTCTAATAAAAGTTACATAATTTAATTCACATTTTTCATAATTATTTGTTAAATTTTGTAATCATGCGTTTTCTTTTTAATGTTTTTTATACTTGTAAATAAATTTGTAATAGGTGATACCAAAAATCGCCACGGCACGCCACGGATCGGCAAGCGCAGCGTAGGACGTCCACCGACCAGATGGACGGATGATCTGCGCAAGGCTGCTGGCTGGGTCCACGCTGGATGCTGGCCACCTGCGATCGGTACAGATGGAGAGCCTTGAGGGAGGCCTATGTCCAGCAGTGGACGTCCTACGGCTGAAATGATGATACCAAAAATAAAAATAAATATTAGTTTTTTATAGAGTGGCGCAAATGAGGAGGTTACCAACCCTTAAATATATAACAAGAAATTAGCGCTAAATTTAAGACAAAAGTGTGTAACTAATTATGTGACTACTAAATTTCCTTGACGCAATGTTTTTTAAGGTAAAGATACCTTGGTTGTACCTTAGTTGTGGGTTTAAGAGGCATTGCACAGCTAAAGTAGCGCCACCAGCGAAAAAAAATTGTATCTTCTAAATTAAGGCAAATATCAAAAATTTTAAACAGTATTCACCTAGTAGATAATGTGACCTAGTATTTTTAGTTCACTGTTGTATAGCTTTTAGATTAAAGACCAAATAAAGCTACAGAGTGTTACTAAAAACGACCACTTTTGGCTTAGTAGCTTTCTTTGGTCTTCAACCTAAAAGCTATACAACAGTACCCTAAAAATACTAGGCTAATAGTGAATACCGTTTCATATTTTTTTTTGCGGGTGGCGCTACTTTAGCTGTCTATGCCTCTTAAGGTGCAGTTTCATTACTTACAAAATAAGTAAATTTGTCCCCTTTTTTGTCATTTTTCATTCTTTAATTCAATCACAATTCCAACTGATATATGTAAACAGAGCTAGATCTAGGTCTCCCCCATATATAGCCACAATTAGCAGGTGGGTGTGAGATCGCAGTGTGTCTCTTGATGTATTTGCGCGAAGGAACCTACTCTGCCCGTCCTTCACTTGTTTTTTTTTTTTTGTGGAAGAGATAGAATAGAATAGAATACAGTTTATTACATACAAGTAAAATACAAAGTTCATTACCTATACATTAGCATAAAATCGGCTAAACGTGGGTCCGGCTCTTGAGCTGGTACCTCTGCCTAACCCTTCGGGGAATAAAAGGCGTGATGTTATGTTATGTTATGTTATTACCTATACATTTTAAGGAAAAATTAACTCATGACTGCTCCGTGGCTCAGTTGGCAGTAATGTGGACTGAGACGCGGATGCACCGGTTTCGATTACCGGCGAGGCGAACATTGTTATGATGAATATCGATGTTCGATGTTCGTCTTTGTATATGTTTCGGGTACCCTAGATACAGGTACTTCCTAGTTATGAGCTCTAAATATGAAGTGTTATTATTATTATTAACTAAATTTGGATACAATGGGCGATCTTATCGCTAATAGCAATTTCTTCCAGGCAACCTACAGGAATAGTGGGGATGGAATGGATGTGATGGTGGGGGGGGTATTCTATACCGACACCACACGGTGCCACCAATGTCCTATGAAATCCCCTGCACCCTCTCCGCTCGACGTAGCCGTAGGTAATCCGAAAGTAATGAAAAAGGTACCCGATCTCATTTTTCACTGGTAATCTTCATTCGCTCATAGTTTCTGGTCAACCGGACGTTTGTTGGGTTAAACGGCTAGTTCGTAACGTCTTGGAAGATTTTTTTCTTACTTTATTGGATGGTGAGTGATTAATTAATATATTCGTCTCTGTGTGTGTTTCGGGCACCCTAGATACAGGTTCTTCCTAGTTAGGGGCTCTGAGTGTGATGTGTTATTATTATTATTATTATATAATAGCTGACACGGCAAACTTCGTAACGTGCGTCCTTTTTTTTTGGAATCAATATATATAAAACTCTTCCGTTACTGACTGACTGACTGACTGACTGACTGACAGACAACGCAGAGCCGAAACTACTGGGCGTAGCGGGCTGAAATTTTGCATGTAGGTTCCTTAGGGAGTGTAGGTGAGCACTAAGAAGGGATTTCCCGAAATTCCCATGGAAACGGGAAAAAACGGCAATTTTGTGTTTTTTTTTTTTTTTTTTGCTGGCAACACCGGCGGGGCAACAGCTGTTCTGTTTGCTCCGTAAATTATTTAATTTTAATTTAATTTTAATTATAGTATTTTAGAGTTTAAAACCTGTTGATTTGTATTAAAATAATTATTAAATACGTGGTACATAGTTAAATAAAACAAAAAGTGTCAATAGTCCGTTTTTAGAACAAAACCTGAGAGCGTCTCGTCAACGTTGGAACAAACATCAAACAACGGTACTCAAACGGATTATTTTTTGAATCACAGGTGAAGTTTTTGTTAATTTTATGAAGTAAATAGTATTTAGTGCTATTTTAATGATTATAACTTGACAAATAGATACTATCTAAGGTAGGGAAATCTGACCAAATGCTTAAACAGCTAATAATCTTACTTATAAGTAATTTAAATCATACTTTTGAAAATTAGGCACAAACATATTTATTTAAGTAATCTAAAAACCAGTATAATTAGCCCATTTACCTTAGCTTTTCTTCTTTTAATGTTAGTATTACACAGGCAGAACAGTCAAGTTTAGTGAAGGTAGAAAACTCATATATACATAGTCATAGTAATACTTAGATTTGAATTTTTAATTTTGAAAGAGCACTTTCCATTTAAAGTGAGGGAGTACCTATCTCACCATAGGCAGGACAGTTTAAATAGTGTAGACACTCAAAATTTAGTCAGGAACTATTTAATGTTAGTAGGCAGGTTGCCGTTTTTGGAAATAAATAGAAGATACTGCCGTTTCCCCCGGTTTCTGTTTCAGAACAACCACTCTCACAATGATGACCAGAAGGACTACTCAAACTCAACTTGAAAACAAGCTCAAAGAAACCTTGTTACAACTAAGAGCTACTCGCGAGGACCGAGATAAACTTCTTGATGAACGCACGGAGTTTGAACTGGAAGTCAAAGAGTTGGTTGATAAAAATACATCTCTTAAGAGTCAACTAGCACTAGGAGACATAGAGCTGGAAGACATCCGAGGGGAACGTGACCAACTAGTATTAACTCTGAATTCTTACAATCAATGTAGCGAAACCTATGAGCAGACTTTAAATCACAACAAAGAGTTAATTATTCAACTAGCTGCAGCTCGGGAACAGGTAGAGAGCATGAAGGCTGAACGTTTAAAGCTAGAAACTGCAAGCACAATGTCGCTGTATGCTGAGCTTATGAACCACAGTCATGACACTGAAGTGATCAACGAAGAGTCTTCTTCTGAGTCTTCCCATGTATTACTTCATGGGAGAAAACTGAAGAAATATATTAACACTAAAAGGAGACTTAGAAAATTACAAAAAATGATCAAAAAGAGCAGATCAGCCGTAACTTCAGTTCAACTTAGAAGGGAAAAGCTTGAACTCCACAAGGAACTCAATGCCCTTCAAACCGTGGTTGAAAACTACCAGCTCGACAGTGGACTACTGCAATCAGAGATTAACAGACTTCAGCAAATTGTACTTGAGCTCACCGAGAAGTACAATCACAGCGTGAACCAGATGAGAGAGTACATGCTGGCTATGGACGAACTGATTCGTGACAGACAACAGCACACGAACACACAGCCGGGCCTCTCCACGCCTGGAGCTCCTCCTGGGCGGGCTGCGGGGGCGGCGGGGGCTGCGGGGGCGCGCCGCGCCGTGCCCGCGCTCACGCCACTCTCCCGCGCCGCGGCCAAGCGGCTCGCGGCCTCCGCGCTGGCGGCGCGCGCCCGTCCTGCCGCGCCGTCTCCCACACCGTCTCCCACACCGCCTGCGTGCCCTCCCACGTCACCCGCGCCGTCTCCCACACCGCCTGCGTGCCCTCCCACGTCACCCGCGCCGTCTTCCACACCGCCCGCGCCATCGGCGGCCGCGCAAGCAGCTACCGCACCGGACCAGAGCCATGCGCCGGTGGCGGCGAGTGTGCGCGCCGCTTCAGATCAACCATCAGACGCGGCAGAGGGAACACGACGATCAAGAAGGGCGCGCAGGAGGGCGGCGGCAGCGGCCAGGCGGCGGGAACCCCCTGCTCCCGCGAGGGTGCAGCGAGGCTCGCCGGAGCGCTCTCGGGCGCCCCGCGCGGCGACGGCAACTACGGGCGTAGCGCCGGAATCCCCCGCGGCAGCGACGTTGACTGGCAGAGCGCCGCCGGGCTCCCCCGCGGCGGCAGCGACAGTGGCGGGCGGAGCGCCGGGCTCCGCCGCGGCGGAATCGAAGACGGCGCCGGATGAAGCGCCCAGCACCCCCGCGGCGGCAGCGACGGTGGCGAGCGGAACGCCGGCCGCCCGCGCGGGTCCCGCACCGCCCCCCCGTTCCGTAGTTTACTCAGATAGATTAGGATTAGGTGTAGGTAAATTACTTAACTACAATTTAAAGCAAGCAGTATGTAATAATTGCTTTCCTGGTCGTAATTTTAATTATATTACAAATAAACTTTTAGTCAATGATTGGGAAAAAAATGTTACTAATATTCTTTTACTAGGCGAAAGTTCCAACACGTGTAAGAAGGACATTATAAATTTCTTTAGTTCATTATTATTAAAAATAGAAAATTGCGACATGGGAACAGGGAAAATTATTATTTGTTACTTTCCGTTCTCAAATTATAACTCCGTAGAACTTAATAATAAAATCCATAGCCTAAATATTTTAATGTATAATTTGACTTTTCGTCATAGAGACAAAATATTATTATTTGACATAAATAAATTCATTAGGAACTTTTATATACACGTAGATAAAATATATCTAAAATCTAGTTGTAGGAGACATCTTGCTAGTCTTTTAGCGTACAATATAAGTGACCCAACCACTATTGTGGGTAAGTCGATAGATTTAGTTAAGGACCCGACGGTTAGTAGTAATTCTAACAAACATTTACAAACAAGGAGTTCTTTAAACTCCATAGCCAGACAACAGAGAAGCAGCCTTGTACACTTAGTCTAATTCACCAGAACATAAATCGCTTCTCTGGCAAAATTTTAGAAATTGAAATTTTCCTAGAAGATTTTAAATGTGATATTCTTTGTCTGACAGAAACATGGTTACAACCACACAAAATGAACTTTAGTCTCCTAGATTTTAAAGTAACAAGTGTATTTAACAGGAATCTCTCAAATGGAGGTGGTTGCCTTATATTAACTAGGAATATTAATAAAGTTAAAGAGCGAAAGGACTTTGTCAAACTTTCAGTTGAAAGCACCTGTGAGGTTGCGTGTGCAGAGCTAGACCGCTATATAATTCTATGTGTGTACCGTCCTCCCATTTCTTCCAACTTCGATAATTTTGTAACTGCAATGGAAGACGTACTGGGTAAAGTAAGCTGTTCAAATAAAACAGTAGTCATTTGTGGAGATTTCAATGTTGACTTACTTACAGACACGACCCAAAGGACCACTCTATTAGGCCTATTCCAGTCTTTTAATTTTAAGTTTTTGTTCAACGAACCCACTAGAATAGCGGGTACGTCTGCAACTTGTTTAGATAACATAGCAATGAACGGTAATTACTTCAAAAAATCATTGTTAACTTCTTTAAGGTCAGATCATAAGGGTCTGAATGTTTTATTGTACACAGTTGAACAAGAAAAAGAAAACTCGTTAGTTTATAGGCCAATGAACCAAAGTCGTATGGAAAGATTTTATCATAGTCTTCAGATGCGCCTTGCCTTGCTGAGCTTTGAGGCAGATGATCCCAATACACTATATCAAGAGTTATTTTCCGCGATACGGATTGAATTCGATCTTATATTTAAATTCAAAAAAGTTTGCAGTAATAAAAATTCAAATTTTAGTACTTGGGCGACGCCGGGAATTAGGAAAAGCAGAGATGCCCTATATGAGTTATATGATAGGAAAACTTTTGATCAAGACCCTTCATTTCTTGAACATGTTAGGAGTTATTCTAAATTGTTTAAGATAGTTTGCACCAAAGCTAAATCTATTAATTTAAATAATAAAATTAGAAATTCGAAAAATAAAAGTAAAACTGTCTGGCGTATTATTAATAAAGAAACTGGTAAAGCTAACGGTAAGGAAAGCATTCAAGCTTTAAACTTAAATGGTAAAGTCGTAACAGATAAGTCGGAAATTGCGAATGAATTCGAATCATTCTTTGCTAACATCCCATTTCAAACCACTAAAGACCTTAACGCATCTGCCAGCGCCGCGGAATCTATACTTAAGGAACATGTTGACATCGCCCCGCCTCCACTCACGTTTCGCCATGTTGGACCGCAATGCATTATTAAGATATTTAAGGAACTCAATTTAAAAAAGACAGAAGACTTATGGGGGATATCAATTAAAGTACTTCAACCTGTTATAACACTAATAGCGCCTCATCTAGCATTAATTTTTAACTCTTGTATCGAAAAAGGCATTTTTCCAAATTTATTGAAGTACAGCAAAATCATTCCAATTTTTAAATCTGGAAATACCGAAAACCCCACTGATTATAGACCAATCGCGGTTCTTCCAGCCTTAAGTAAAATATTTGAAAAACTTATTCTTGCACAATTAGCGTCTCACTTCTCAGTCAATAACTTCCTACACAAAAATCAATTTGGTTTTAGGAAAGGGCGGTCTACCTTAGACGCAGGTCACAAACTCATCAGCGATGTCTATGGAGCCTGGGAGGATTCTCACGATGCTATTGGGGTTTTCTGTGACCTCTCGAAGGCTTTTGACTGCGTTGATCATGAGACTTTGCTACTTAAATTACAGCACTATGGCTTAATTGATAAATCACTTGATCTACTTGCCTCTTATCTTACTGATCGCGACCAACGAGTGGACGTGGGTGGTGCGGTGTCTGCAGGTTGTCCTATCAAGATTGGTGTACCTCAGGGATCGATATTGGGGCCTTTCCTGTTCCTAGTCTACATAAATGATCTCCCTTACATGTTAGATAAACTTACTGATGTTGTCCTCTTTGCGGACGACACCTCTTTAACATTTAAAGTTAAACGAGGTGACTCCCTCAACTTAGATATAAACAAAACATTAGTGGAGATTTCTCAATGGTTTACTTCTAATAATTTACTTTTGAACGCAAGGAAAACTAATTGCATTAAGTTTTCCTTGCCAAATGTCACTGCTTATGATACAGACATACATTTGGACAATAACAAGCTTAATCTGGTAAATCAAACTGTATTCCTTGGTATCACTCTAGATTCGAAACTTCAGTGGGGCCCCCATATCTCAAATCTTGCGGCAAGGCTCAGTTCGGCTGCGTACGCAATCTGGAAAATCAGAAAATTAACTGATGTTTCTACCGCGAGACTTGTGTATTTCAGTTACTTTCATAGCTTAATGACCTATGGCTTGCTTCTATGGGGAAGAGCTGCAGATATTAACGTCATTTTTATACTACAAAAACGTGCAATTAGAAACATTTATCAGCTTAAAGCTCGCGAGTCCCTCAGACAAAAATTCAAAGAAATTGATATTTTGACGCTTCCGTCCCAGTACGTCTTTGAAATTATTATGTATACTCGTAAAAACTTACATATGTTTGATAAAAAATGTGATAAAATTAAAGACCTTAGAACGCGTAGCAAAAACAAACTAAGTATTCCACAGAACAGACTAAAACGGACAAACAAATGCTTTATAGGAAACGAAGTAAGATTTTATAACAAGATCCCAGAAGAGATTTTGATCCTGAATGATAATGAGTTTAAAACTCGTATCAAAAAAGGTTTGATTAAGAAAGCTTATTACAATGTTGATGACTATGAAAACGACAAAGACGCATGGAAGTAGTCTAGCTCTGCACGATATTTTCATTATTTCATGTATGTACTTTAAATCTTATTAATTTATGTTCTTTGTACTGTAAATTGAATTGTAATGTCACATATATAAGAACAAAAAAAAAAAAAAGAGAGAGAAATTGTAAAGTAGAGTTTGTTACCCCTTTCTTCTCTACGCTGTAAAATCATTGCGAAAGGGAGTAGAATCATTTGACAGAGGAGGGCTCGTTTGGGGGCGTCTCCAGGCGACCATTGTCGTAAGGCAAGGCAAACATTGTTTGCCAGAGCCAATTAGTGGGCACCCTGAACTACCTCGCCTCTATCAGTATAGGATACTTTACGAAATAAGGTATCAATATTAATTAGATTAGTCTAATTGACTTTCAATAAGCGATATCTTGTATCCTGTATTGAATAAATCATTTTTTACTTTTTTACTTTACTTTACTTTATGAGAAATCTGCGCGGGAAAAACCGCGGGGCAGCCTCTAGTATTTTTATAATTTACTAGTCGACCCGGCAAACTTCGTACCGCCTAAACTATAACTATCTTATGCACATATTAAACTTATAAACCTTTCTATTCCTCCTCCCTTCCTTAAGTATTAAAAAACGCATCAAAATCCGTTGCGTAGTTTTAAAGATTCAAGCATGACATACAAACAGACAGCGAAAAGCGAGTTGGTTTCATAATAATATGATTTTTTGTTGATAATAGCGTACTTTTTTGATGTATTTAAGTGTATTCACGTTATCCTGATAAATAGTTTTACCGTTAAAGCGGAACAAACCTCTAAACATCTCCACAAACTGACCATCTCCGTGGTTCGGTTCAAAGCCTTGTGTGTCTTTGTAGGTCCCGGTTTGATTCCCAGCAGGGGCGATCATTGTTAAGCCCTGTAGGTCCAGGCGTAAGAATAGGTCTACGCTATGCCCTGCCTGTCGTAAGAGCGCGACTAAAAGGGGTCTTTGGGATCGTGGGTATGAAGGGCGGGGGCCCGACACACTCATCAAACGGCCCTCCCCGAGCACGAAGCTGATAGTAGCTGAGCGTGGGAAGACTTCGGACGCTATAACGTGTGGTTCCCGGGGTTCTTCCCAGAAGCGCCAAGACGGCCGCCGGGGGGTTGTACTGGGTGCGAGCCCCACATACCCCCGACGCTCCCCCGAGCGTCGGGAAATGCGATAGGCATTTCCCCTCGTTACAAAAAAAAGGGGCGATCATTGTAGTGTGGATGTATTGGATTGTGATTTTTGTCTATTGTTGTGTTCCGGATATTCTTGTAAAAGGTTGAATGAACTAATTATATTAGTTGTTTAATATTTTTATGTTCATTTTGGAAATATTGGTTGAAACAATTTGGTGCCATAGAATTAAGAGATCAGAATAATTTGTTGTGCATGGGGCCTTAATAAATATTTTTCTAGTCACAAGTAAAAATACGTAGAGAGTGCGAAAAACAGATTAATCTTCGTTATTTCTTGTTTGCGTGTTTGTGAAATCTTCCATCGATTAGTCATTGTAAGATCAGCTATGTCAGGCATGAGACAAGTTAATTAGATTCCTGCTCAATCAAGTGAGGAATTATGATAACATAATCACTTCCAAAACATAACCACTTCCGTCAAAATAATTAAATACTACCTTTCCCGGCAAACTTTGTATCGCGACTTACAATTTTATTATGGATTTTTTATTTAATTTTCCTCCATTTTTCCATATTTTCTCACCTTTTAAACCTTCCCTGGACTACTGCGAACATTTCAAATCCAAAATCAGCTATATTGGCCTGGCCGTTATCGAGTTTTGGCGAGACTAACGAACCACGATTCATTTTTATATATATAGTAGATGCGAAAGAAGTGTGTCAGAATCGTAGCAAGTGGAAATAAATGGTCTCTGCCTACCCCGATGGGATACAGGCGTGACGTTATATATGTATGTGTATGTAGTAGATAATAAAATAATCACTTCCGTGTATTCTTTGCCGTGTGGTAGCGTCAAAAAATTCTACCACCCCATTTCCTCCCATGATGATGATGATGATGATGATTAAACCTTTAACTCCTCGGGGAGCATAGGGCCTCAACAGTCTAGCTCCAGACTTCTCTGTCCTGCGCTCTTACTTTGGCGTCGGTCCAGGTCATCCCTGCCGCCCTGAGTTCTGTCATTATAGAACGCTTCCAGGTTTCAGCGGGAAGACCCTGTCTTCTTCGGCCGCCAGTAGGGTTCCATTCTAAGGCTACTCTGCTGATGTTTCCTTCAGGTCTTCTAAGGCAGTGGCCTATCCATCCCCATTTTCTTTTT
Organism: Euspilapteryx auroguttella; assembly: GCA_951802225.1. Classification (NCBI taxonomy): domain Eukaryota; kingdom Metazoa; phylum Arthropoda; class Insecta; order Lepidoptera; family Gracillariidae; genus Euspilapteryx; species Euspilapteryx auroguttella. The sequence goes on from OX637643.1 coordinate 14,914,974, forward strand.
AGGATTTCGAGTGAGATGGGCCTTTGATTCGTTATCCCCCAAAGTTCCTTGTTAGAAATAGTATTTGGCCAGAAGATCCTGAGAATTGATCGTTGGCACTTGTTGACGCATACTTGAAGTTTGCGGGAGAGCGCTTTCGTGACTTTCCACGTTTCGCAGCCGTAGAGAATTCCTCCCATGGGTGTCGTAAAAGGCGACTAAGGGAACAGCCGAAGGACAGGCAGCAGCGTCCTAAGAAAAATTTAAACAACCACACTGCGATCGCCAACCCACCTGCCAAGCGTGCCGATTACGGTAAGCCCCCCCTTTCCCCCACAAGGTTTGCCCTGTGGTGATCTCTGGGGGAGGCCTGCGTCCAGCAGTGGACGTCTTATAGGCTGCAATGATGATGATGTGATCAGCTCCATGGTTTTGTTGGCAGTGATGTTGGCTGTAAGTTGGGAGGTCCGGGTTTCCGGGCGAAGCTGAACATTGTTATGGTGGACATACTGCTCCGTAGCTCAGTTGGCAGTGATGTGGACTGAGTAAGCGTGTGCACCTGGGTTCGATTCCCGGTCGAGGCGAATATTGATATGTGAGGCGAATATATATAAAACTGAGATAAAACTCTTCCATTACTGACTGACTGACTGACTGACTGACTGACTGACTGACAGACAACGCAGAGCCGAAACTACTGGGCGTAGCGGTCTAAAATTTTGCATGTAGGTTCCTTAGGGAGTGTAGGTGAGCACTAAGAAGGGTTTTCCCGAAATTCCCACAGGAACTGGAAAAAACTGGAATTTTGTGTTTATGACAATTCTGCGCGGGAAAAACCGCGGGGCAGCCTCTAGTCTGTGTTTAATTTTGTTCTTTTAAGTAAGGACTACTTTGCTGTGCTCAAAAAATACTAAGCAGGATTATCTAGTGTCATACTGTGCCACATTTTCGATATTTGCCTTAGTTTAGAAGATAATATATATTTTTTCGAGAATGTCGCTAGCATCGCGGTAAACTGGCTCTTCGTATTCCGTAGCACGAAAGCGATAGTAAGCGTATATATGTACCGTCACTGTTTTAACTAAATGGGTAAATAGAGATTCCATCTACACTTCTATAATAGTTCTCAAAAGGTCAAAATACTTTTAACAAACAAACACTTTCATACAAACAAGACGCTAACAAAGACGCATGACTTTACGCGACTTGGCTGGCTAATTTATAGATTGGAGTTCGGTAATTTGTTAAGAGTCCTCTTACACCGTTATTGGCGATTTGTGAAAAAAAAATAATAATAATAATAATAACACATCACACTCAGAGCCCCTAACTAGGAAGAATCTGTATCTAGGGTGCCCGAAACACACACAGAGACGAACATCACACCCAGACCGGAAACAAACATTGATATTCATCATATCAATATTCGGCCCGCCCAGGAATCGAACCCGGGTGCACACGCTTACTCAGTCCACATCACTGCCAACTGAGCCACGGAGCAGTCAAAAATATGCAAAATATTCTATACCAAGGAACAGATAATTTAATTACTTAAACCAGGCATGTCAAATCATGTACTTGTTATGACATAAAATAACATTATCTCACGCATTTCATTCCCCAAAGGGTTAGGCAGTGGCACCAGCTCAGAGCCGGGCCCACGTTTAGCCGAGTTTATGCTTTAATACCAACGTGACAGGGGGCCAGCTTGTCGCTGCGGTTATAACGACCACTACTGCGGCCGGGACCAGCGGCTTAGCGTGCCTTCCGAAGCACGGAATCATCTTATTTTTCGCACAATCAGGTGATTCAAGCCTGCAATGTCCTAACCAAACAAAAACAGGAAGAACCGAAAGACCGCTTGGTATGTTTTTTCATTATTTCTTTGTAACGGTGCATTTACATCAATTATTTCCGTCTGTTTACACAAAACCTCCTCCTCCGCCTCCGTAGCTCAGTAGCGTAGCGCGTTGCGCCATGGCACGGAAGGTTGTGGGTTCGATCCCCGCAGGAAACACCACATATTGATTTCTCACAAAAATCACGTTGTGGTTGTTTTCGGTTGGATAGGACATTGCAGGCTTGAATCACCTGATTGTCCAAAAAAATGTAAGATGATTCCGTGCTTCGGAAGGCACGTTAAGCCGTTGGTCCCGGCCGCATAGTGGTCGTTATAACCGCGGCGACAAGCTGGCCCCTTGTCACGTTGGTAATAAAGCATAAACTCGGCTAAACGTGGGTCCGGCTCTCAAGCCGGTGCCTCTGCCTAACCCTCCGGGGAATAAAAGGCTTGATATTATGTATGTATGTATGTATGTTTACACAAAAATAATTTAATTGAGTGGTTACAGAATGAACATTTGCTCGGTTGATGTAAATGCACGGTAACAAAACGATTTACGACATGTAAATTGTTTGAACGTGCCACGTAGTTACGTCACGTCTCAGTATTGCCCTCTCCTATAAACGTTCATTTAAATCTTTATGTGTTAGATTAATGGTATTTTACTTAGTTTTTCGTAGTTTTTTTTTAACTTTCTAGCGGGATTTAAACCAATAATCTAATAAACTTATAATAACTGTACAACGTTGCCGGGCTTAAGGCCCACCCTTTTAACCTTATCTGTGAACTTGACATTGGCAAAATACTCCACTGAAGTGGAGTCAAGTCCATTAAATTAAAATAATAATAATTAATTTTTCTTAGTTGTGTTGTCTATTAATCTGATTCTGATGTAATAAATACTATAATTACTAGTATTAAAAAATAATGTCGCTTCCCTCTGTCAGTGTGATATATGCTTATAACTTTAAAACTACCCAAAGGATTTTGATGCGGTTTTATTATAGATAGAGTGATTCAAAGGGAAGGTTTATATGTATAACAAGCCTGCCCCGCGGTTTTTCCCGCGCAGATTTCTCATAAACACAAAAATCCCGTTTTTTTCCCGTTCCCATGGGAATTTCGGGAAATCCCTTCTTAGTGCTCACCTACACTCCCTAAGGAACCTACATGCAAAATTTCAGCCCGCTACGCCCAGTAGTTTCGGCTCTGCGTTGTCTGTCAGTCAGTCAGTTAGTCAGTCAGTAACGGAAGAGTTTTAAATATATTGATATATGCACAACATAGTATTATGTTTAGCGGTACGAATTTCGCCGGGTCAACAACCTTAAAGTTTTCAAATTTTTTTAGGCCTTTATGTGTCTCACTGCTCACTGCTGGTTAAAGGTTTCCCCCTCTCGTCTTCAAGTATCCCGATCATGGGCGATCTCCGGCCCAGAAAAATCAAAACCTGCAAACTTCCTAAATTTCTAACAACGTCACCTCTCACTAATCTAGGTTACCTAGACGCACGAGGAACCTATGTCAAGATCTGGCAAATGACGTGAGCGTTTCGTCGCCACATCTGAGACATAAATCAGAGGTCTGAGTGCTTTCTGAGATCTCGTGTAACAGTGAGGTCACATTGGGTTCAAAGGTTCAAATAACTTAAGTTTGTAGTAAGTTTGTAAAGTAAAAAAAAGTAAATGTAAAAAATGATTTATTCAATACAGGATACAAGATATCGCTTATTGAAAGTCAATTAGACTAATCTAATTAATATTGATACCTTATTTCGTAAAGTATCCTATACTGATAGAGGCGAGGTAGTTCAGGGTGCCCACTAATTGGCTCAGGCAAACAAATGTTTGCCTTGCCTTACGACAAATGGTCGCCTGGAGACGCCCCCAAACGAGCCCTCCTCTGTCAAATGATTCTACTCCCTTTCGCAATGATTTTACAGCGTAGAGAAGAAAGGGGTAACAAACTCTACTTTACAATTTATCTCTCTCTTTTTTTTTGTTCTTATGTGACATTACTATTTAATTTACAATACAAAGAACATAAATTAATAAGATTTAAAGTACATACATGAAATAATGAAAATATCGTGCAGAGCTAGACTACTTCCATGCGTCTTTGTCGTTTTCATAATCATCAACATTGTAATAAGCTTTCTTAATCAATAAATCTCATTATCATTCAGGATCAAAATCTCTTCTGGGATCTTGTTATAAAATCTTACTTCGTTTCCTATAAAGCATTTGTTTGTCCGTTTTAGTCTGTTCTGTGGAATACTTAGTTTGTTGTTGCTACGTGTTCTATGGTCTTTAATTTTATCACATTTTACATACATACATACATAATATCACGCCTTTTATTCCCCGGAGGGTTAGGCAGAGGCACCAGCTTGAGAGCCGGACCCACGTTTAGCCGAGTTTATGCTTTATTACCAACGTGACAAGGGGCCAGCTTGTCGCCGCGGTTATAACGACCACTACTGCGGCCGGGACCAACGGCTTAACGTGCCTTCCGAAGCACGGAATCATCTTACTTTTCGGACAATCAGGTGATTCAAGCCTGCAATGTCCTATCCAACCGAAAACAACCACAACGTGATTTTTGTGAGAAATCAATATGTGGTGTTTTCTGCGGGGATCGATCCCACAACCTTTCGTGCCGTGGCGCAACGCGCTACGCCACTGAGCTACGGAGGCGGCTCACACACACATTCACATATATCACATTTTTTATCAAACATATGTAAGTTGCGCGTTTTTGTAGTATAAAAATAACGTTAATATCTGCAGCTCTTCCCCTTTGGGTGCAACATTATTAAGAGTACCTACACACACTAAGGGCAGTTGAGCACTCCCTGCCTCCCTCAGAAAATGCGGCCACCGCGCTCAATTACCACTCAGTACACAAAAAGCACGTCTCATCTCACTCACACAAGCATGATACGAGTGTACACGAGTTATGGCTGTGCTCGAAGCAACGCGTCTTTTTCTATGAAGTGTCCGAAATAATAATAATAAATTTTATTTATTCAAGTACCAAGACTTATTTCACATCACAAATTATATAAGTAGCACACATAAGCTTAAAAACTAGGGTTAGTATTTTTATACACAGGTAATCATAAACACAGAAATGCGGATTGGGGGCGTCTCCTGGTGACTCCATTGTTGGCTTTGCCAATGGTTATGATTCGCGGCATGCAGCGTCAGGGTGCAGTCTGGCTCGCGTGGCGTAACAGCTGTCTACGTACTGGCGGTCTAGGAAGGCGTAACAGATTTGTCTATGGTCTCGTGCGCTCTAAACTGTATTACCAAAGAACAATAGCCGTTTTTTCAATACAAAAAACCGAACCGAACCGCCACTGTTCAGTGTTATGCTATTCGGACTGGTCCGTCCTTCTGTACACCGGAGATTTTACATCCTCTCGCAGCATAGAATACTTTATTAAATAAGTTATTACCTAGTTTAAATTACTTACAATCAAATCAAATCAAAATATTTACTTAAAGAACACAGGGAAAAATATAATAATACGAATTTGTTACATTTCAAAATTATAACTATGTAGCATTCATAGTCCGTAAAGTGTTCTCGTTTAAGTTCATTTTAGAGTGGCTGTGGTATAAGTATAAATACAATAAGTGATACCTTGTTAGTATCTTATTAATATATATAAAACTCTTCTGACTGACTGACAGACAAGGCAGAGCCGAAACTACTGGGCGTAGCGGGCTGAAATTTTGCACATGGGTTTCTTGGGAAGTGTACACTGAGGAATAATATCCCGAAATTCCCATGGGAACCAATAAAAACGGGATTTTTGTGTTTATGAGTAATCTGCGCGGGTAAAAGAATTTTTAATTTTCAATAGACCTAGCGAACATCAAGCGATTATGACTATAATTTTTGAAATTTCCTAAAATTTTCAATTTCTAAAGTTACTAAAATAAATAAGAAAATATCAATAGAACTAGATTTCGTTTCAGTGTTAAATTGGCGTGATTAGAATTGAGTCTCGAATCTCGAGATACTAGTCGCGAATATTCGAATCACGTTCCAATCTGTAACTGATAGCGGATACGGAAGTGTGATTAGAACGGCGGTGGGAATTCGGCGGAAATTATTTTTTTGGCATTTTTACTTTTAAGAATAAACAAGTCGACCCGGCGAACTTCGTACCGCCTAACCTATAACTATTTTGTGCATGTATTATGCGTATAAACCTTCCTCTTGAATAACTCTATCTTTAAAAAAAAAACGCATTAAAATCCGTTGCATAGTTTTAAAGATATAAGCATACATAGGGACAGACGCGGGAAGCTGATGAAATTTTAACCATAATTAAGTATCTACTACTAGCAAAAAGAACAATATTCATCATAAAAATGGTCGCACCCGTCGGGAATCGAACCTGAACCTCCAAAGATTCAGTAATCATTACTGTCAAATGAACCACTGAGGTTGGTTTAAAAGAATTCTTTTATATTTATATGACATTTCGAAGTAGAGAAAATCTCTACGACTTTAGAATTTCCTCCTTTACTGTGTTATGCTTAACTAGCTTAGCATTTAAAATTAAGCTGCTCGACATAACATTAAACAACAAATTTAAGACGCTATATGAGTTTTTACGGTTTTTTAAATCAAGTAATTCTCTAACCAACTACGACACACCATACGCAACTGATTATTTAATTATTAATTTATAATTATTATTTTTTGTTTCATGAATTTGTATTCCTTTGTTCTTTTTTTTACGTGTTTTGCTGTATATTTTATGTATTTTTTTTTAATTTTGGTGTGTTTAGTTTGAGCAAATTAAAATTTATTTCTTTCTTTCTTTCTTCTTTCTAACCCTGTTAATGTACTGTATCTTTATGAATAAGACGGTTAATCTATAAGAGGTAAAGATCTGGAATTTTAACATAACGTTTTTGAGGATAGAACAAAGTTTTTTATAAATGAGAAACACTTGTGGAATCAAAAAACCTCGATACATTATTTCGTCAAAGATAACCATTCCAAAAAACGAGAATAGCTAGTTCTTCGAAATTACTAACTAGTTTTTGTTGAAACTACATAGGAATAATGATAATAAAGTAAATTAAATTCTAGTAATTTAAATTTGATTAAAAGGTTATAATTAAAAAGATATTTAATATTTATTTCGATTAAAATGTAGTAACCGATGTGGGCGCCTGACATATGACTGTCCTTTTCCCTCAGTATGTTTGAGGGAAAAAGACAGCCTTCGATCCTCGGTCGTTTGATTTATTTCGCGTATATCGTCTTAAGCACAAAAGCTATTGTGCTTTTTTAGCTTAGGAAGCTCTGCGTGGCTATGAGCTTAGAGCTTTCTCCCCGAACAGGCAGATAATAGCTCAGGCACTTAAAAGCTGCATGCATCATACTTAGCACTTACGCTTAAGAGCCATAGCACAGCTAAAGTAGCGCCACCCGAGAAAAAAATAAATATTTTCTAAACCAGGATAATGCAGCCTAGTATTTTTTGGGCACTGTTGTATAGCTTTTAGTTTAAAGACCACAGAAAGAAACTGATTGTTGCTAAAAACGGCCACTTTTGGCAACAATCAGTTTCTTTCTGTGGTCTTTAACCTAAAAGCTATAACAACAATGCCCTAAAAATACTAGGCTGAATTATCTAGGGGATTACTGTTTCACATTTTTGATATTTGCCTTAGTTTAGAAGATATTAATTTTTTTCTCGGGTGGCGCTACTTTAGCTGTGCTATGCCTCTTAAGTGCTGCACTTATAAGCCAGGTTCATTTAGCGATTCCGGTAACGATTAAAGTGAAAAAAAAAACGAGATTAAAATAATAATAATTTTATTTTATGGAAAGGCTTTCTTAAATCTATGTTTGTGTCACCGGAAAATAACAAAAACCGTAAATTTATAAATTTTCTAGGAAGTTTATAAACTTTCGTAGGATTCTAAACGAGAGATAAATTGTATTATTTTACGCCCACTTTTTTGCAAATTTATAAATTTTCGACGCGTCTTAGTAAATTTATAAACTAACGAAAATCAATTCGTAAGATTCTAAACGGATCGACCAATCACAGAAGAGCTTTTAATTTTTTGCGTTGCGAATCTTATTATTTTCCGGTGACATTTGCATGTTTTTGTTTCGACGGACGTAAGTATAAGTATAGTAAGTATACCATTCTTAATCTCAAATTTAAGCAGCCCCGGACTGAAATAGAGAAGGAATCTACTTCAAGCCCTTTGTCTCTGATGCTGGGAAGTTAGGAAGAAATTATCATCGTCATGACATTTTGACTGTAGGGCTGTCTTTAACAAAGATAACATTGATATAAAAAAAAGTTTTGTGTTTTGAATTGTGCCATGCCCTTGTTAAAATAAAAAAATATATACCTGTAAGTACTATAATTTTATAATTACTATTTCTAAATCGGTATTCAAAATCACACCCCTTTTAATGTACTTTTTCATCAAGTATGTTATGGACAACATTAGGCTTGTGTCAGACATTTTTATTGTCCTCATAAAAGTTAATTCATCATCATTTCAGCCGTAGGACGTCCACTGCTGGACATAGGCCTCCCTCGAGGCTCTCCATCTGTACCGATCGCAGGTGGCCTGCATCCAGCGTGGACCCGCAGCCGTGCGCAGATCATCCGTCCATCTGGTCGGTGGAAAAGTACATTACTATGAATAAATCAAGATTCTAAAACTTACATTATGATGGGCTCTTCAGAACCGAAAAATCCTCTAATATTGTTTAAGGTAAGGCCGCTGGGGGCTTAAGTTTATAAGTGGCGACCGCGTATCGGAAGACGCAGAGTAGGCAGACCTGCCACAAGGTGGTCAGACGACCTGGTGAACGCTGCTGGAGTACACTGGACGAGGGTCGCTTAAGAACTATTGTGGCGATTTACGGGAGAGGCCTATGTCTAGCAGTGGACGTCTTCTGGCTGAAACGTAATGTATAACGTACGCTGTCTTAAGATGAGCTTCATGTATACCAGCCCTTATGTCCCTAGTTGGCGTCACACGTCACGTAAACGTTAAATTACGTACGTGTACGTGACTTGTCGCTGCGTCAACTTACGTGCGGAGTGCAGACACTTGTTTTTGTATTGACTAGATCAAGACAGTTTCAATATTGATTTCTAGGCTACGATTTATGATAATTCTATGTAATAAATTTCGAACAGACAAATATAGTGCAATCAGTGTTTTAATTTAAGAATATTGTAATATTTTAAGTTCATTGATTGTAATAAAGAGTCTATCTATCTATCTATCTATAGTCAAAAACGCTTCGATACAAAGTCGCTTCCCGCGTCTGTCCCTATGTATGCTTAGATCTTTGAAACTATGCAACGGATTTTGATGCGGTTTTTTTTTAATAGATAGAGTGATTCAAGAGGAAGGTTTATAAGTATAATACATGAGCAACATAGTAATAGGTTAGGCGGTACGAAGTTGGCCGGGTCGACTAGTATATAATATTACAAGGATGCGATGGTATGAGTGTACTTGGCAAATTTTCCTGTTCTAGGTTCAATTCCTGGTGAGGGCAAACATTGTGATGGATATTGTTGCATGTTTGTGTCTTGGGTCTGGGTGTGTTATGATTTTGTATATGTAAATAATAATAACGCATCACACTCAGAGCCCCTAACTAGGAAGAACCTGTATCTAGGGTACCCGAAACACACACACAGACGAACATTACATCCAGACCGGAAACAAACATCGATATTCATCATATCAATATTCGCCCAGCCCGGGAATCGAACACAGGTGCACAAGCGTACTCAGTCCACATCTCTGCCAACTGAGCCACGGAGCAGTTTTTTTAGCAACGTATAGACTTTTAGTGGCTGTCAAAATAAGATTATACGCCCTTAAGATGTACCTGCGGACGAAAACACGCATGATAAGTAAAAGGCTATTAAAATAATACTATAAGCAAACGTAAAATACTGTCTTTGAAAAGAAAACTATAAATTATTTGAATACTTAAAGAGAGCTCCAGCTCGATTTACACTTGGACCTTTTTCGACTAATATTCCCTTGAAAAAAAATTATAAACTATAAACATCTTAGTTAAGTGGATGCCATGATAATCAGCTGACTTTTAGGCTGACATTTACAGTGTTCGGAGTCTCGCCAGAGTTTGAACTCGGAAAAGTTTACTCGAGTACCAACTTCGCCACAAACTCGAAAACTTTTGGGAGGTTTGCCTTAAGAGTCAGTTTACAGCGATGCTAGCGCCATTCCGAAAAAATTTAATATCTTCTAAACTAAGGCAAATATAAAAAATGTGGCACTGTATGACACTAGATAATGTAGCCTAGTATTTTTAGGGCACTTCTGTACAGCTTTTAGGTTGAAGAACAAAGAAAGCTATAAAGTATTGATAAAAGTGGCCACTTTTGGCAACAATCTATGTTTTTTTTTGTTATTTTTACTTAGGACTACTTTGTTGTGCTCAAAAAATACCAGGCTACTTTATCTAGTGTCATACAGTGCCACATTTTTGATATTTGCCTTAGTTTAGAAGATTTTTTTTTTTTCGCGAATGGCGCTAGCATCGCTGTAAACTGGCCATTAATAGCCTCACGTTTGGCGATCGCAGTATATTTCTTCAACTACGCCCGTCATTTTCACGCTAAGAAGCAATAACAGAAATACTATAAAAAAAAAAAAATTGGGAAGGCTATGTTTATTGTTAAATATTATTTGCTATAAAAAAAAACTAACTGAAATATTTAACATGAAACACAACAATATGTTGAACTTATTCAGAATAGGTAAGTAATTATTGGCAAAAGACGCTCTTTGATGTCTTTTTATCGACTCTACAGCTTCCGTTTATCGCTCCCGCTTTAGTTTATGGCAATGCAAGACGTTTGAAAGGGACACACATATGGCAATTTGTACCCTTCAAAAAACTGCCTCTTTTAAAGCTTCTTAAGGCCACCCTTTTAGTCATAGTTACCACAATTTCCTGAGGGAGGAATATCATGTTTTCCTTCCTTTCCTTACAAGTGAATACATTTGTAAAACAATGAATAGTTGAATATTATGTTATGAAGTTCGGTTGAATATAAAATGGTTTTATCCATATACAATATATATATATTAATATTATAAACGAGCTGTCCCGGCTTACTTCGTTACGCCATAGAATATAAGATACTACAAAAGACTTGGCTCTATAGACTGCCCAGAATGGGCGAATAAAAAAACATACAACAACAACAAACCACCTGTCAAAATATGTAAACAACGGAAAAAATATTGCACCTTGGGTTACATTATTTAAGTTTAAGTAAGGATCCCTAATTTTTTTGAAAATCTAATATAGCCTATGACACTCGGGGTTAGTGTAGCTTCCTACCAGTGAAAGAATTTTTCAAATCGCTTCAGTATTTCCGGAGCCTATTCGTTACAAACAAACAAACAAACAAACAAACAAATCTTTCCTCTTTATAATATTGGTATAGATGTGTAAGTAACTCTGTCTGTCTGTATTGCTTTCCTGAGAAAACTACTGAACTAATTTAAAAAAAATTGTTATATTGATAGCTTAGATCCTGAAAAAGGACAAAGGCTACTTTTTATCCCGAAAATCCTACAAAAACTTGGAATTTTAAGGTTTGAAGGGAAATTGCGCTGGCTGAACCGGGGGGCGCTCACTAGTTTCTTATAATTAAACAATAATTCTATTTACACTCAAAGCCCCTAAATTATAATAATAACACATCACACTCAGAGCCCCTAACTAGGGAGAACCTGTATCTAGGGTACCCGAAACACACACAGAGACGAACATTACACCCAGACCGGAAACAAACATCGATATTCATCATATCAATATTCGCCCAGCCTGGGAATCGAACCCGGGAGCACACGCTTACTCAGTCCACATCACTGCCAACGGAGCCACGAAGCAGTCAAAGTTAAGATAGAACCTGTTTCCCTAGGCTCCCCAGATCACATACAAACACATCAAAGATACAATGACCGAATCTGGGACCACCAAGGTGGCATAAAAATACCACAATACCACCCTACTACCACCTAAAGCTATTCCTTAACAACTCGCCCGATGAGTGTCGGCTTCGTGCCTTGTGAACACATATTTGAAGCCATGTCTGTCACCGGCCTTAGGTCCTGTCGGATTTTTTTCATGAAGGTATTTTGTGTATTGCGATTCAACCTTCTACTATTTCATGTTAGCCTGGTACATATTTTTGGGTCCGATCTATACGGGGAACAGTAATGAATAAAGGAGGCTCCACCGACAAGAGCACAGCCGATGGCTGCTCTGAATCTATATTTCCAGATATAATATTATAAACCATATTAGCATAGATTTAAGATAGATTTTGTGTGTTGGGCTTCTTGCTTAATTAACCGTCTATTATTTCATGTAAGCCTAGTACTGTTTTACATAAAACACATTCGATCAATCGTTCATTCGAAGAAAAGTTTGTCGACCAAATGTTATATCGAGATAAAGTGTATTCGAAGAATTGTTCAGTCGACGTTTCGTTAATCGAACATATGACTTTCGACATAAAGTTACGGACCCCAATACCACCCTACTACCACCTCCTAAAGCTATTCCTTAATAACTCGCCCGATGAGTGTCGGCACGCCAAAATGGCTGAGATAAGGGCTCGAGCGAATAATTCACAATTTTATTTACACCCCTTACTTAGAGGAGAAACTGGTGGAGTAAACTACGAGTTGATTTAGTGCCCATCTGGCAAAGATAGATAATAATAATAATAATAACACATCACACTCAGAGCCCCTAACTAGGAAGAACCTGTATCTAGGGTGCCCGAAACACACACAGAGACGAACATCACACCCAGACCGGAAAGAAACATCGATATTCATCATATCAATATTCGCCCCGCCCGGGAATCGAACCCGGGTGCACACGCTTACTCAGTCCACATCACTGCCAACTGAGCCACGGAGCAGATCTATTGATAGACCCTTTGTTGCAATCAAGATAAAATAAAATATAGTTTAAATACAAATAATTTCTTTTTTACAAAAAGGAACCCGCCTTCAATAACACATATATCAACTGAGCACTTCCTCTTTTTCGAAGTCGGTTAAAATAGGAACTAAAACCTTCTCTTGAATGTAACAAATACATTTGTGTACAAACCACGTCAAAATCGGTTCAGCCAAACTCGAGATAATCGCGGACAAACATACATACATACATACAGGTCAAACTGATAACCTCCTTTTTTTGAAGTCGGTTAAAAATACACTTTTTCTTATTTTTGTATTTTCATCGATTCTTCATTTATCTGTCCGTTTAAAATCGGTGAAATCTAAAAGAGTCAGTTACAAACATACAGGCGATAGTAACGAAACCGTAGCTGTATTTCTTATAAAAGAAATTAAAAAAATACAGCTTCATACTTTTATAATTGGTCATAGTCTAAAATAGAATAAGATATTTTAAACCTAAAAATATTTTTGCAAGTGATCAGTGATTAGTGATCTTTTCCTATGGTGTTGCAATTTTAGTCTCAGTCAAAGTAAAAAAAAAGTCTTTTTTTTTTAAATTCAATATAGGATACAACATAATATCATCACTTATAGAAGGTCAGTTAGATTAATTATTCTAATTTGTATTGAGTTATCTTATGGTAGGTAATGTACTTTAACATTTAAAATAATTAAAAAAAAAAACCTTATTAAATGTCATGTCCGTAAGCATTTCCTCTAAGGCACCCTTACTTTATGAATATTTTGTGTCTTATCGCGTCGCAGTGATAAATGTGGACATTTTCAACTAGGGAAATGTTACTTGGTCATTTAACAAGATTAATAATACTCACGCATTGCCTTTTTTAGATGCCTATTACTCCTATATACTAGCGCCTATCGTGTATAAAAAAATAATAATATATATGTCGTTGTAAGATTCGATAACTAGGTTTTTTGCAAAAAAACCTAGGGATTTTGCGAAAACACGGATAATTTGATATAAGCATTACTTTTTTCAATGTTCCTGACATAAAGCAGTTTTTTGCAAAAAAAACTAGTAAAATTGAAATCTTCCTATAATCTGATTGGCTACCAACAAGTTTAATAAATTTAGCCAATCAGAGTTAAGGCAGGTACAATTTTTTCAATTATACTAGGTTTTTTGCAAAAAACTGCTTTACGTCAGGATGATTGAAAAAAAAGTAATGCTTATATCAAATTATCCGCTTTTCGCAATATCCCTAGGTTTTTTGCAAAAAACCTAATTATCAAATCTTACTACGACATATATACTCTTTTCAGAAGTTATTTTTTTACATCAGATGGTGCCAGTTTTGGTGTTTTGATATAAATAAATTTGATATTTATCAATACAAAATGTTCATGCAAAATCAATTTGTTTGGACCCTGAATTTATTAATGTAGGTACTTTTTTATCTTACTTTGTATGCAATAAAGTGTTTTCTATTCTATGTTCTTTCCAGCTAAAAATTGCTAAAATTAGAAGTAAATAAAAAGACACGTAAGATCAAAAATATAAAAATACAAGAGGAAACACGAAAGCAGTTAAAACTATTTCTAGAATAGTTTCAATCAACATTCTATGCCAAGCCAAGTGTTTAAGCTAAGGATTCTTGTGTTGCGGCCACAGACTTAGGTACCCATCCCTAAATAAGGACTTTAAATTTACATAAAAACATTCTTCTCTCCTCAAGGACAAACATATTGGGACTAAACAAGTATGCGAGGAACAAATATGTAGCTCCAACTATTTTGTCTATAGTTTCGACTTTAAAAAAACAGGTTGCCTGGAAGAAATCGCTGTAAACGATAAAGTCGCCCATTGTCACCTTACTTTATGCTGATTGTTAACATATTATTAGATTTGAGTACAATAAAGTGTATATTCATTCATTCATTCATTCATTCATTCAACTCCAACTAAAACTAATCGGCGACAAGCTGGCCCATTATATTATAAGTAGGTAAACATAAACATTGCCAAACGTGGGTCGTGCTCAATTCAGTGATGCCTCAAGGGCTCTAACTACTCTAGTACAGGGATGCATTGAAAACGGTCTTTTTAAATTCAATACAATTAAAAGGGAAATACCAATAGAGTTAGGTGCGTTAGTTAAGAGCCAGTTTACAGCGATGCTAGCGCCTTTCGCGAAAAAAAAAAATCTTCTAAACTAAGGCAAATATCAAAAATGTGGCACTTTATGACACTAGATAATGTAGCCTTGTATTTTTAGGGCACTTCTGTACCGCTTTTAGGTTGAAGACCAAAGAAAGCTACAAAGTGTTGCTAAAAGTGGCCACTTTTGGCATCAATCTATGTTTTTTTTTGTTCTTTTTACTTAGGACTACTTTGCTGTGCTCGAAAAATACTAGGCTACATTATCTAGTGTCATACAGTGCCACATTTTTTATATTTGCCTTAGTTTAGAAGATATATTTTTTTTCGCGAATGGCGCTAGCATCGCGCAAACTGGCTCTTACGGAGCGAGGAAAAAATATTTATCAAGAAATAAAAAAGAGTGGACTCACAAATAAGCCACTAGTGGCATAGAGTAGAGCTCAGGGACCCCTGCAGCTTGAACGCGGCCACTCGAACTCTCGATTTATGCCGATGCTATACAAAATTGTATTAAGTATGGAAAAATAGTACCTTAGGTGGCGCGCCTTTTTGAAACATATTCTTATCATCAGCGAGTAAGGTAGAAAATGGAATTGTATATTTAAAAAAGCGGCTACTTTGTCAATATTCAATTGGTTTGAGATGCTGTTTTTAACCGACTTCAAAAAAAGGAGGTTATCAGTTTGACCTGTATGTATGTAGGTATGTTTTTCCGCAATTATCTCGAGTATGGTTGAACCGATTTTGATGCAGTTGTCACAAAAGTATTTGTTACATTCAGGAGAAGGTTTTAGTACCTATTTTAACCGACTTGATATAAGAGGAAGTTCTCAGTTTATGTACGTGTAAATTTATTGAAGGCGGGTCTCTTTTTGTAAAAAAAGAAATTATTTATGAAAAAACACGTCCACACTTGCGCGCCCAATGTACGCCCGCTCTGAAGTTTTTTTGTTTTTTTGATAATTTTCTTTACAAATGGTACCATTTCCTGTATCACAGTGCACGCGATGCAGTTAATTCTGGAACGGTAGCTGTACATCCAGACATTCCCTAGGGAGAGACGTTTTAATGTACGGAACACTTGCAAGTACATTTATTTGCAGTTTTGGAATTTTTGTGCTAAGTTCAGCTGTACATGAAATTGTGAAAGAAATTATGTTGCACTTTAAAGTTCTTGTATTGTTCTCTCATATATTTGAAAATAGTATAAAACAAAGTCGTATCCCGCGTCGGTCCCTATGTATGCTTCAATCTTTAAAACTATGCAACGGATTTTGATGCGGTTTTTTTTATTAGATAGAGTGATTCAAGAGGAAGGTTTATAAGTATTATACAAGCACTAAAAACGAATAGTTTAGGCGGTACGAAGTTCGCCGGGTCGACTAGTGTTTGATATTTTAAAAATAAAATAATTTACAGTTATTAATAAATAATAATAGCGCATCTCAGAGCCCATATTTAGGTACTTAAAATCTTTATCTAGGGTCCCCCCGAAATACAAACCCAGGAAACAAACATCAAAATTCATCATACCAATGTTCGCCCCCGGCAGGAATCGAACTTGGAACTCTGAAGGTGGTCAAATACAAAGAAAGTGACATAAGGGCAAACCGTTCGAAGCGATTATAAAACTTGGTAACTTTTATTTTAGGTAGGTACTTTACATATTTATTAAAAGTGAGGTCATTAATAATTCGTAAAAAAAAATCGAGATATAAAAAAAAACATCAGTCAAAAGCATTAAAGATTTCGCGGTTGGCCAATTTTATTTTAATCTTCTTATAGCATGCAAAATAAAATAAAATGCACTTCCAAGGTTTTTTTTTTACAAAAAGTAATTTAAAAAAAAAGGAATACCTAAAGATTTTAATAATTCTTAAAAATAACAATCTCGAAGGAAGTAGAGCGGAAATTCAAACCAGCCAGGAGTTGATAAAAAAAAACAGATTTTCTCCTTTTGCAGTAAATTGTGGAGATTGCAAAAATACACGCTTCGAAAATTTTTCGGAAGTGAAAATTATTACACCCCATTGTTTGTACCATAATACAATCACATGCAACAATGCGCCGCGTTGGAAACCCTGTATAATTTTATTATCAGACTTTTTGCATGGAACCGTCCCCAATTTTTTGTATTTTTTTTTGTACAATAAATTATTGTAGGTTGGTTGCTATCTTGATATTTTTGAGTTTGACAAAAAATATGTTTTTTATATCTGATGCGGGTTTTTAGTAACTGTGTGCTTCTTCTGGGTTAAAAACCTTTTTAAAATCAAGCTTTTATTTCGTTTTGTAATTTTTTGAGGTTATTCTCAGCAATGTTTTTCATTGATACTGTAGAAGTACACTAAAAACAACCCTTCCACCATCTTGATTTTCTGCCATGTTGGATTTTGAATGATGTTTCATTAGCTTAAATTATACAATAGCTTCAAAATTGAGTTGCAAGATTTCACCCGAAAATCATAATACCTACATATTACATTGCAAGTTATATAAAAGCTTTAAAAAAATATTCCTAAGTTTTTTAAATTTTACTATAACTTTTATCATAATTTGAACCAAAAGACGTCCACTGATGAACAGAGATCTCCCCCACAGATCGCCTCAAGCACATACTGTGTGGGAAGTTTTTGCCATAATTGGCAGTCTTCCATAACAAGTAAGACATAAAGATCGAAATATCTCCCGTGACCCCCTTGCTAACAGCCGAGATGGACACCGGCGGGGTTTAAGTGGGTGCGAACCCCACATAACCCTGCGGCTCTCCCCGGGGCTGCAGGGTACTCGTTAGGAGTTTCCCCGCCTAGAAAGAAAAAAAAGGCTTACATAACAATATCTGTGATAACAGTTGCTCTAATAATCTCTTTCTTGATCCAAAGGCGATATTTACAAGCAATTTAATTTAGCTAAAAGGTAGCGATAAAAATAAAAACAACCAATAAAAAACGAAATAGGCTATTTGAGAGAGGACTTTTATTGCGGCCACGGGCTATAATACCTACTTATTGGCCCTTGCCAATATCGTCTAAAAGTAGAAAGATATACTTTTTATTATAAAATAGCTGTTCCGGTGAGCTTCGTATCGCGCCTTACGATTTTACATAGAACACTTTAATTTCTCTTCATTTATCCATACTTTCTCAGCTTTTAAACCTTCCCTGGACTACTAAAATCATTTCAAGACCAAAATCAGCTAAATCGGCCCGGCCGTTCTCATGTTTGAGTTATTGTTTTTAACACCTTTCATTCGAAGCATACTACCTACTTTAAAAAAAAAAGTACCTATGTAAAGGCTAAAAAAGTTTAAAAAACTTAGACCACCTCCGTGGTTATGTATGATTCTAAGTAAGATGTGTTATTATATCGACGCTGGAAAGGAAGAAGTACCTAAGCGACATTATGCCTAATGTTCAGGAGAGCAATTTGAAAATCTTGTTTTTGAAAAAAAAATCATAACTATTTTCCTAATTACTCTACAACTGTGAAACCTGCATCGCAGACAAACTGATTTTTTCCGCTTTTTTTAGTATTAATAGTGTTAATAAAAACGTATTATTTTAGGAGATAGTGTCGCTTAGGTATTTTTAATATAAAAATAGTACCCGGAAAAAATACCCAAGCGCCCAGGCAAAATATTTATCGTCCTAGATAAAACAACACATAGTGATTTCAATACAATATGTCTTAGGCACGGAAAAAATACTGAAATTAACATTTTATTAACACCGCATATTAGTAAAGATAGCTAAATGCTTCAGTTTACTAAAATATTCCTTAGAAAAAATTACTTTTGAAAAAATCGAGTAGTTTTTAAACCCATTAAAAAAAAATTTAAAATCAAAAGTAAATAACGTTTTCCAACATATGAATAAAGTTAAAACGATAATTTTGAGGGATATTTCTTATAAAATACAGTGAACTAAATTGCACAAAGAAATCCATAACTCCAAGTGTAAAAATACTAGAAAAACTTTAAAATAGCAATATGTGGAGCTGCTATACGTTAAAAGGTATATAACACAATAACACACAATTAAAAATTATAATGGGTACTTGTCTAGAGAATCGAGAGTGCTGAGTGTGAGTTTTTTCCTCACTTTTGGGCATGTTCACATAAACTTTTTTTTTGTAAGGAACGTTAATTCCATTAATTAAAATCATTTACTTCATATCTGGACAATTTTTACTTTTTACTTTACTTCGTCCAGTGTTCTGCGAACACACATTGTGCGAAGTTTGTAAACGTTTGCGGGTAGCTCAACAATCGACGTTGGAACTCACACTCGAGACTGACGCTATCAGAGGAAGAACATAAAGTATTCATTACCTACCTACGTAGTATTTAGAATTACTACTGGTTTGAGACCTCAGATTACCTACAGTCATACTACTCTCTCTCTGCTCTGCAGTAGTACCTAATCTCTTTCTGCGCCCAATAATATACTACAAGACCTACGATAAACATGTTATTCGTGGTATTAGATACTCAGCATCATATCACGAAATACGATACTACACGAAATTAAATCTATTTCCTCACAAATTTCGAACTGTCCCCATATTTTTTTTTTCATGTAAGGAAGAAACGTTTGTATCCAAACTATCGTGATAATAACATCTCAGATACTCAATGCTCATGTTCTTTGAGAGCTACTAAGGCTATACTTTACGCGAGGACGTAAAGAACTTTTCTTCAGATTTAGTTAAGTCGCAAAAGGGCCGCGCTGGAGGTCACATGGTCTGAAAGGCAGATACCCATAGGTTTGAACGATACGAAAGGTATTTGAATGGCATTAATAGGCACAACCCTATCAGAAGATCTGGTCGCAGACCTTTGTTTTTTAGAGGAAGCCACTGGCGGTCAATTCTTTTTTCAATTAAAATGCTTTTAAATCCCTAGAACCCTTGACGTACGTACTAATACGACCCTTGACGTATGTACTTTTGTATTGTTTGCAATAAAGTGTTTTCTATTCTATTCTATTCTATTCTAATATATTAATAAGACTTTTTAGGTGGCCACACGTTGAAGGAACGGGTACTTAAATATAATATCTCCTGCCACAGAATACCTACTCCTGCTGCTCCTGCAATAATATATAGTCGTACATCATCTGCATCATTTTAATTTAGCTAAATAAACTTAGTAAAAACTTAACAAACAAGATTGGTAAAGGTAAAAGCTGTCACTACTAGTCAACCCAACATACACCATATTTACCAATATATATAAAACTCTTCCGTTACTGACTGACTGACTGACAGACAACGCAGAGCCCAAACTACTGGGCGTAGCGGGCTGAAATTTTGCATGTAGGTTCCTTATGGAGTGTAGGTGAGCACTAAGAAGGGATTTCCCGAAATTCCCACGGGAACGGGAAAAAACGGGAATTTTGTGTTTATGAGAAATCTGCGCGGGAAAAACCGCGGGGCAGCCTCTAGTATATATTATAATACGAATAAAATATTCTGTACTTAGTTAACTTTCATAGCGTTGTCATCAGAGAAGATGGTCGCTTGATTCCCTGGGTAAAGATATCTGCCCAATTTAGAGAGGCGTTTATTCTTTCCTATAACCCATTGATAAACTTATTTATTACCTTGTGGTGACGGAAAAAAATTCTACCACCCCATTTCCTATCGTGGGTGTCGTACAAGGTGACTAATTTTCGAAGCACGGGCAGCAGCATCCTTCGTTGATCAAAACAAAAATTAATTTTAAACAACTATGCTATATAAAACCCGCCTGCCAAGCGTGGCGATTATGGTAAACCCCCCATTTTTTGTTCCGCTCGAAGGAGCGAGGAGGGTATGTGGAGTTTGCACCCACTTAAACCCTCCGGTGGCCGTGTGCTGACACGGCCACGCGTTTTTGGAAAGGGCCTTGGGAACCACTGATTATCAGCGTCCGATGTCCTTCCCATGTACAGCTTCGTGTTCGGGGATGCTTGTTATTCCCTACTCTTCCCGCCTCTATAGATGCGGCGACTCAGTGCCACACGCTGTGCCGCCGCCCTTCACGGGCCCGTTTGATAAGTGTGTCGGTCGGCGAACCCCCCTCCTCACAAGGTTTGTCCTTGTGGTGATCGCTGGGCGAGGCCTGTGTCCAGGCTGCGATGATGATGATTGATACTAGAGTTAGTATCTGCAAATGTTGCTGAATCACTAATAGAATCCTTACGATTTTGCGAACCATAAGATGAAGAGTAAGACCTGTTGAAGGTTTCGGAGGTGCTCTGGATGAGGGTCGCACGGGTTAACTAATCAGTAGGTCGATCATAAGATGGGCCATATGTCCAATAGTGGATGCATTTCGGCCGATAAGGTGATGATATCAACGTCTCCACTTTTTTTGGGTAAATAGCCCGATATCCGAAAGCCGAGCCCGAATTTATATCATTCTTTATATTTTTGAAATAAAATATTCATAGAACTACATTAAAATCATGAGACTCTTATCCATTTGCCATATATGTTGAGAATCAGAAAAGTTTACATCTATGATTTTGGCTTATAACTCAGTGGAAACGGATTTAATCCTATTGAACGACATAGAATAAAAATTCGGGTTGAAACCAATCATTAGACACGCATGTTGATTGATTTGCATTACTCTTATTTGAATTGTACAAAAAAGATAGCAGTTAGTAACTGTATTATTTTCCTAACCAAATCAAATTAATTGGTAGCACTGCGAAAAACTTTAATTTCTAATACAAAATAATCCTGTTAAAGATGCCTAAGCGACGGCCCAATTAATATTGACGGTGCGTACGCGCTACCTAAATAACAATTTAAACCGCAAATACTGTTTTTTCGTTACCAACCACCATGCCATAAATATTTACAGCCCGGGCAAGCGACATATGCTTGGTATCGCAATATGCTTAAATCATGAATTATTATAATTGTGTTTCCATCAGAAAATACCTAAACGCCAAATAAAATCGAAAAGTCGGCAGGTAAAAGTACCCAAGCGACATCTAACTTTTATTATATTTTCCTTATAAAATACCTAATCTATCGTTTAATTAAAATAAGTTCTGAAAAAAAATACCCAAGTTCCATATATAAATTAATAAAAGATGATCAAAACTATCTTCATTCTCCATTAAAGATTTTATATTCCAGGAAAAAATACTTAACCAGAATTACAAAAGACATTTGGAGTAGTGTAAACATACCTTTGCAATAATTTAATTTTGAAAATTACGACAAAAACTATCCAAATAAAAATAAATAAAAATTTTGATACCTAAGTAAAAAAATAATAAAAAAGATCGAAAACTTGTCGCTTGGTCGCCATAAAAAGATGGAAAAAGAGGGAAATCTAAAATACCTAAGCGACATAAATTTCATCGTAGAGACATGAGAGTGACACCAAAAGACGCAGAAAAATCTGACGATTCCAACAAGGTATATAACTCAATATCGCCCATCTTGTCGCTTAGGTACTTTTTCCTTTCCAGCGTCGATATTATTATTATATAAAAAATGTAAAGTAGAGTTTGTTACCCTTTTCCTCTCTACGCTGTAAAATCATTGCGAAAGGGAGTAGAATCATTTGACAGAGGAGGGCTCGTTTGGGGGCCTCTCCAGGCGACTATTGTCGTAGGGCAAGGCAAAAATTTGTTTGCCTGAGCCAATTGGTGGGCACCCTGAACTACCACGCCTCTCACAGTATAGGATACTTTACCAAATAAGGTATCAATAGCAATTAGATTAGATGTAGTCTAATTGACTTTCAATAAGTGATATCTTGTAACCTATATTGAATTAAGAATTTTGATGATTGATAAAAATCTAAATCCTTGTCTTGTCCTCTAAAATGCTTGTCACGATGGTATTAACATAAATTCGTTTAAACGTGAGTCCAGCTCAATGCACTTGCCTCTCGTGGAATCAATTCATAGTATAAAATAAAGTCGCTTCCCGCGTCTGTCCCTATGTATGCTTAAATCTTTAAAACTAAGCATCGCATTTTGATGCGGTATTTTTAAATAGATAGAGTGATTCAGGAAGAAGGTTTATGAGTATAAAACATGCACAACATAGTAATAGGTTATGCGGTACGAAGTTCGCCGGGTCGACTAGTAAAGAATATAGGCATTAGATTATATTATGGTATGTAAAAATGCTAAATTCTATTTACCGTGTGGGTTTTTTAACACAGTATAAATTGCATAAACTTTAGCAAAGCAGAAAGTGTTTCAAAATGTAAATAAGCCTGTCACACACGTTCGTTGAATTACCCCTTTATTACCCGACTGCACAAGGATTAAAGAAGAAGATTTTTACTTTATTTTTTCTTTGCAATCTTCTGCCGTCGTCACTCTAACTATGGTATGTATTATTTTTTTACGACTGTTCTGACTAGCTATTGCCGTTGCTCATAATATTTTTTCTCTTTAATTTTTTTTATTCCTTTCCTGTAGAAGTTTTGGGTTATTTTTTGATAGTGCTCTTCTAAGGAAACTGCATGAACATGCATAATGCATGAAATACCATTATGGAGAGCGGGTTTTCCATAATAATCGGCACACTGGGCTGGCGGGTTGGTGATCACGTGATCACATATTATAATTCTTTAACTTTTTCAACAAAAGACGCTGCTGACCGCCTTTTAGGAAAGAATTTTTAAAACAACTTATAAATGCTTCTAATTTCAAATTCCTATGTCAAGCGGTTCGAGCTGTCCCTTATATCAGTAACTAGCAAGTATAGTTACGTATTTTTATAATTTATTGAGCTAACCATTAATAAAAATCGTAGTCGAGGTTTTTTTAAGCGAACGGGTGCTCCACGTCACGTGAGAGTCGGTGAGACAGACACCTAATATTGTTACGCCCATCCTCCATTCAATTGTGAACCTTATCCTTATAGTAATAAAAACTAAAACGTCTGTTTGTTCAAGCAGTCGATTTTAGATTGAATTTTTCTCAAATCTATTCTCTCTGTGAGAAGAGGAACAGATTGGTTTTCGCGTACTATTTGTACTGTCTCAGATTTAGAGTGCATCTACAGATTTTGTTTTATTATACATGGAGAGAATATTTTTACATTTTAATAATAATTACATAAAGCCAAGTAAAGAAAATATTTTCCACAAATTTTAGCATGTTACTAAAACTATAAAAAACAGTTATGTACATTTTCCTTTTTTTTTTTTTCAAAATTCGCAACCTCTGCTTTTTTAGCTCCAGTCAGCCCTCCCATTGATATAAAGGAGTTAAGGAGCTGCTTTCCAACAATAAATTCCAGTTTACGCGACATAAGACCAGGCCTGGTAGCATGACCAATTGACCAACCATTTGTCGAATTTGACGAATTTAACTGTCACTTTTGACGAACGTCTCCATACATTTTCTCGCATTTAGATGTCAAAAACGATCAAAAGTGACAGAAAGATTTGACAAATTGTCCGTCATGCTATAACCGCATATCGTCCTAATGATGTCGTGTCGATGATTTCCGTTGT
Organism: Euspilapteryx auroguttella; assembly: GCA_951802225.1. Lineage (NCBI taxonomy): Eukaryota > Metazoa > Arthropoda > Insecta > Lepidoptera > Gracillariidae > Euspilapteryx > Euspilapteryx auroguttella. The sequence continues at coordinate 14,939,438 of OX637643.1, forward strand.
CGAATACAACAATGAAACTAAATAGTGAATTTGTATGACGAATTCGACCTAGTCTATTACGAAAAGGTCTAACTATTTTTGTGGCAGAGCCGATAGATTTTAAATAAAATAAAAAAAAATATTTTATACTTAACTAGTCGACCCGGCAAACTTCGTACCGCCTAACCTATTACTATCTTGTGCATGTGATCAATATATATAAAACTCTTCCGTTACTGACTGACTGATTGACTGACTGACTGACTGACTGACTGACTTGACTGACAGACAACGCAGAGCCGAAACTACTAGGAGTAGCGGGCTGAAATTTTGCATGTGGGTTCCTTAGGGAGTGAAGGTGAGCACTAAGAAGGGATTTCACGAAATTCCCACGGGAACGGGAAAAAACGGAGATATTGTGTTTATGAGAAATCTGCGCGAGTGAAACCGCAGGGCAGCTTCTAGTAAAGTTATAAACCTTCCTCTTGGATTACTCTATCTAATAAAAAAAACCTCATCAAAATCCGTTGCATAGTTTTAAAGATATAAGCATACATAGGGACAGACGCGGGAAGCGACTTTGTTTTATACTTTTTATACTAAATAAATTCTTCAGTCTATCTCTACTCCACAAGCTATTTCTCGTTTATTTTGAAGCCCCCACAGAGCAAAGCGGTGCCATGTAAATTGTTATTCAAATGTTCATTGTTATTTGCGCGACACTTTTGTTTGTCCACAATTTATATTCTATTCATCGACAGGTAACTGTTACAGCAGTTGTATTGTAAAATTGTTTTTTTTTTTTGTTTTTTCAAATTCGGAATACTGTTTGTTTATTATTCATTTGTTTTTGTGTGTATCAGCGAGGCTTGTGTTAAGTAAAACGTTGGTAAATGAAAATATTTTACTGAAATCAAATAAAAATATATAATAATGATAAATAATTGGGAAATCGAAACCGATTCAAACTCTCCTTGTTCTAATGAGGGCTTTGAGTCTTAGAACAAGAATATTAAAAGTAAAAGCGTATAAAAATAATTGACTATGGAAACTTCTCGAAAGCCTACTTAGGTTGATTCGAGTTGTTGTTAGCTGCTTCTGGCGTCTTGATTTACTTCAATAAATTTCTTATTAAAGAGCTGGGGGTTTAACTTATGTGAATTTTCAACTATAACATATCATGACTGCTCCGGGGCTCAGTTGGCAGTTACGTGGACTGAGATGCGGGTGCAACGGGTTCGATTCCCGACGGAGCGAAAATTGTTATGGTGAATATCAATGTTGTTTCCCGGTCTGGGTCTTCTTCTTCTTCTTCCTTGTGGAGGTCGAGAAGTGCCTGCACTTAGCTCACGTGCTTGGAGCCATTGTGCATTTCCCCACATTTATAGGAGCCATCCAAACTCATCAGCAAACTGCAGGATGAGGCCAGGATGCTCCAACAGCTCCCGGTCTGTGTGTAATGTTCGTCTCTGTATGTTTCGGGCACCCTAGATACAGGTTCTACCTAGTTAGGGGCTCTGAGTGTGAAGCGTTATTATTAGTATTATATACCTATTACTTTGTTAAGCATGTATTAAACATATAAACCTTCCTTTTGAATCGCTCCATCTATTTAAAAAAACCGCATCAAAATACGATGCATAGTTTTAAAGATTTTAGCATACATAGGGACAGACGCGAGAAGCGACTTCGTTATACTATGTATTGTTTGATTGATTATAATTGAAGATGTTTTTCATTCCCATGGTTATCAAAAACGGCAATACTTCCACAGTATAGACAAAAATCCAGCACTCAGAGAATTTCCAATAAAAGCCTTCATAAAAAAATCAATGTAACCCGTCAATACGTCAGAATGTTATCAATCTAGCTTGGGCCTGAAGCGTTCATGCGTTGAAGGTTATCCTCGGATGGGTGGATGGAACAATTTTTGCAGATTCACGGACGCTTCAAGGAAAATAGAGAAATGAAATCTGGAAAATCATATTTTTTATTGGCGTTTATTTTATTTTATAAGGAGCTTGGATTTACACTTATTATAAGTAATTCAAATTTTAAAAACACTGGCTGTTTTTTTTTGCACTCTAATAAGATGTTTCTAAAAAGTAAAAAAAAAACTTTTAAAATAAGTACAATTACTTTTTTTTTCAACGCAAACAAGGGTTTCAATAAAATATAAAAAAACAACCAGTATTACAATAGAATACAATTTTTTATTTGAAGAAATAACATTGCACAATTTACTCAATTTAGTGTTTCTAACACGCAATATTTTCTACAATTTTTCATTCACTGATACTTTATGCTGTAAGTTTTCCGAATTATATATAAATAAATACCCTAGTTTAGTATCCTAGGTTTTTTATTTTAAATTGCTAAAAACCTATCTACACTTACAGTACACATGTTTTGGTTTTACATAATGGAGGACTAAATATTTGAGCCCTTGAGAACCTTTTTCGCTTTGCATTATTTGAATAAATTTGTCCCTTTCTTGCCTTTTATCAGTCACGGTTTTAAACGTGACTGTTATTTCTAATTCTTTATTTAAATTGAAACCCTAAATCAATAAATGTTCAGTAAAATCGTGATGCTAATTTTTATATCACTTTATTTTGATATTCTAAAATGTGAAAGTAACTCCGTCTACCTAATTGTATGTTACGTTTTCAGACCAAAACTACTAAACCGATGTTGATGCAAATTTTAACTACTTTTTAACAACGAGACGGACATTAATGATACTTTTTATCCCATAAATTTTGCGGTATCGAAAAAATTGCATTTTTAGATCAAATGGAAATTGAGCTGGCGAAGCAGCGAGGCACTAACTACTTCAGTATCAATACAAACAAATAGGACTACGATCATTTATATGCCCCTACGTAGGTATAGTTCCTAATAAAACTGTGCGTTAAAAATAAAACTGTAAAAGTATAAAAATAAAGTAGCAATTCCCGTAACACAAACAAGGAAACCCATTTACGATGCGTCATGATAGCAGCACCATGGCGTTATCTAAAACTGCAGAAAGAATAACACTATGTTTACTGCACACGATAGCGACTAAATGTTGTCGTCTCAAGATGTAATGAAAATTAAGGGGAGTTATAAAAATTAATATTATTCATTAAAAAATAAAAAGACTCTCCCAAATCAAGAACTAATTAAGGAGTAAGGGTGCATTCACGTACAACGCTTCAGAGCTTGAGAGCTTGTTGGCTTGGCGCTGGTTCGAAAAATGTATAGAAAATACCTGATCGGACATAGACGCTTGTTCCAGCGCGAATGTTAACGCAGGTATTTTGAATACATTTTTTCAACCAACGACAACAAGCGCTTGTTACCAGCTTTGAACCTGAATGATACTTTATGATAATAATTCGGTATGTAAAATCAATCTACCTTTTTTTTCAATGGAAATCCATCTGGCTTTTACTTACTTAGGATTTGATAGTCTGCTAACTTAAGTCTGAACTTCTTAATGACGTTTCTAACTTGCATGTTTTATACAACGTATTTATTATTAAGATTTCGGAAGTACAGAATTGGGACCCTAGGCCGCTTGTCCACCGTCACCATCACCTAACGGCACCGAGAACTAGATTATTCCGGGTCGAGTTTAATATGAGTTTTGGGATGACGGCGCTCAGGTGACGGTCGTGCAGTGGACCATGTCCACCGGCTCTAGTAAATACATACATGTACAGTGGCGGTCTAGGACGGCGTAACAGATTCGTCTATCTATGGTCTCGTGTGCCCTAGACTGTATTTCAAAAGAACAAGAGCTATTTTGTAATACAGAAAAACTGGCAGTGTTACGCCGACCTCGGCCGTCACGGCATCGCGTTCTCGGTGCCGTGACGGTGACGGTACCTCCGTAAACCACCGTTGCCGTCAGATCAGTAACCATCGTGTGCGAAAGCATTTTAATTCATTGCTAAGTTCCTCTACTAAGGTTTCCACCTCGCCAAAAGATAATGTTTATTTTGGACATTTCTTATCTTTTTCTCTAGAAAAGTAAAGAGGTAAATGACTAAATGCGTGATTTAGTTCCCAAGTAACAACCGATTGATTTAACTGAGTATTGAAGATTTCTTGAAGGCAATATGGCTAATTCCAGCTATTGCCTTGGCCAAAACTATAATGTCCCTCAAGATATCCCTAAGACTTGCTTGGAGGGTCAGTTAAGAAAAAGTGGGCATGGTATTTAGGAGAATATGAAGGGGGAGTTAATACTACTGCTAAATCATACTTTAACCTTACTTAAGCAATTGGGATTTAATAGGGTTTTCCAGATTCCTTAACTATGGTTTCGCGATATCTTGAAGTTTAAGTTAAGGCAGAAAAATAGATTTAAATGCAAAATTAAAACTGTTTTATAATCTAAATCACTAAGGCAATTTTTGCTAAGCGAAGAAAAATTTAAAACGTTTTCAATTTAAGTAATCATAATAAAGAAAATATGGTGAACATTTTATGCTACAACACAAGAACTTAGTGTTAAGAATTTGTAAACTATAAGTAAATATGACAATTAGAAATCCGTTTTATTTCGTCGTAAGCATTAAAAATCTTAAACGCATGATCATTTATCGTGTAAAATCGATAGAAAAAGCCATAAAACAAACGGGCTCTCGAAATAGCTTGAAATAACAAAAAAATAAAGAATAATTGTATATGGAATAAAAATAAAGTTATCATTTATGTCATTAATATTACCTTTTCTCATCACGTAATCACTTATTTCTTCAGTAAAAACTATTACACTAGTCACATTTAACTGAATACCACACTTTTTTCACGATATCACTTCGATTTTGTTTTGTTGTTTTGTTTTCTAAAAGTTCAAAATGGCGTATAATCTTGTTTTACTTGACGAAATCTGAATTTAGAAAAGTAAGGATTCAAAAGGGTAGTTGAGTATCAATTAAATCAAAGATTAATAAGTTCGATTTGAAATAATGCTATTTTAGAAATGTTTTACTCAAAAACGATTTCCTCAAATCTCACTTAATACTTAATCGTTTTACTAAATCAAACGTAAGTAACATTTAAATCTCACAGTATTAAGTGATCCTTTAGTTTGATTAAGTAAATCCTCAACGATTTAAGTGATACTTCCGATTGATTTCATGAATACTATTCTGATTTATTTGATCCTTTACTTTGATTTCTTAAATCAAGATTTCTTATCGCCGCCTCCGTGCTTGAATGTTCAACTTCCATTTGTACACTGTTCAGGGGAAGGTTTTTTTACTTATTATCAAACGAGATGTTTAGTTTCAGGAATGATAAATGCAAATTTATAGTTTTTAGTCTAATATATGGAATTGCCAATAAATTTGTTTACCATGCTTTGATTTTACGTATTTTATCATACTTTTAAAATGGAGGTTGAACAAAACTGCGAATAAAAATGTTCGTTCATGGAAATACAACACTCCTGCCATGGAGATAGCACAGTGTTCCTTAAAATTGTTGCGTGCTTGTTTGTCCAACCTCCTAATACCATATACAGGATGATTAAATTACTTCGTAAAAAAATTTGTTTTTAGATGATAAAAGGTATAAGAAATTAAAATCAAGAAATAAAAAATAAAAAAATAATTTAGACTCAAGTAATAATAACATAAACATAACGAAATGATAAAATATACCTACTTAATTATTGTTAAAAATTTGGTTGTTGTGTTGAACCATTGTGAAAGACAGACAAAAGGACTATCAAACAGAATTAACATAATAATATACTTAATTCTCAACCGTTTTATTACAAAGTGAATTTATTAACATCCTGTATCAGTACGTTTAAGTTTCTATTCGGAAATGAACATTATTAAAAAGTACTTATTGCTCGAAAGTCGCCAAAGTACGCCTTTTGCTTGTTTTGAAATTGGTACTCGCCATCCTGCTGCAGCTTTTAACGTTACTCGCAGTTAGTTTTCTTAGTTTTGAACACAATAAAACTAATTTATTAGGTTTTTGCAAGCAAACTAAAGGAGCAACCAAGTTCATCACAGAAAAAACAAAATGGCCGGGTAGCGTGACGTACTGTGCTGTGATTGGTCGACCAAAATGGAGTTTGAACACTTAAGCACGGAGCCGACGTTATCTCACAGTATTAAGTGATCCTTTAGTTTGATTAAGTAAATCCTCAACGATTTAAGTGATACTTCCAATTGATTTCATGAATACTATTCTGATTTATTTGATCCTTTACTTTGATTTCTTAAATCAAGATTTCTTTGTTTTGCAACAGAGTTAGTTTTTCTAATACCAAGTGTAAGTGTTGAAAGTGATAGACGTATGCAATATTATTAGACACATAAATTAGATGTTTATGTACAATTGTGTTTATCAGAATGCATTACAAGGTTGTTCAAACGAACGCCCTGCAGTACCGGGCCGAAGAATAGGACTGAGGTATCCCCTGCCTGTCGTAAGAGGCGACTAAGAGGGGACCCCGGGGTCGTTGGGTGCACGAGGCGGGGGCCTCGTGTAGTCATATAACGGCCCCGAGAAGGACGGCGGAACGCGGTGTCCCGATTCCGTCGTCGAGTGTAGGAAGAGCCTTCCGCGCTCAGGGGGGACTACCATCACTTGTCCCCCCGTGAAGAGGCTAAACAGCCAGTGCTGGAGGGGGTCGCGGAGTTGAACATAACGATCGAAAGATCACCCGTGACCCCCTTTCCAACAGCCGAGATGGACACCGGCGGGGTTTTAGTGGGTGCGAACCCCACATAACCCTGCGACTCCCCCCGGGGTCGCAGGGTACTCGTTAGGAGTTTCCCCGCCTAAAAAAAAAAAAAAAAAGGTTGTTCAAACGAATTAATATGATCTATGTTTGTGGCTGGCATGTTGGCGATTCGGGTAGGAAGTGACGTGACTTGGCTATGTCTATATGGCAGAATTTAAAAGGATAATTTCGAATTCAAGCTTTTGTAAGTATTCATCACTTCCGCTTATAGTTCCTTTCGCAAAATGACTTTTTTTTATAGTGTCCCTTTTGTATGTACATGTAAACTTGAGCTAGTGGAGAAATGGTCATTTTTCGAACGGGTCATTTTGCGAAAAGCACATTTTGCGAAAAGGACGTTTTGAGAATTGTTTAAAAGCGTTATGGTTTTCAAAGAAAGTTATTATGTTTTTTTTGGTGTTTTAGCAATAAAGTGCATTTAAACAACAGCAGAGCTTGCATATAAAGTCAAGTGTGTGTGGCAAGTATTTCTATCAGACCATTCTGCTCACACTTGTGGCAAAACAAAAACTGTTGTAATAATTTATTTCACTGCCTTTTGCTGCTTTTTAAGAACCACAAAAGTACATACCATAAGAAAATCAGCAATGGTTTTCAATGCTGTCATATCATCGAGTTATCATATTTTGTTTAGCTAAGAAAGCTGTGTTAGAGCTAGTTCGGAAAATATATATAAACTACCTGCATTGGCAACCTAATACTTTTAACTTATTTAAGTGTATCAAATACTTATTCAAAGACTAATCATACAAAATGTATTATGCTAAACGAGTCCGTGACCGTAACTACCTACCTACTTTGCATCGATTAAGAGTGAAAGGCCCTACAATTTAGACCCATAATGCACCGTTCGCAAATATTTCTTCGAAACTGTCTACAAAAAATAAAATCAAAAGGGACATTACGACAAAGGTTTTTTCGATGTGGTACATTTTGAGCAAGGGTCATTTTGGGAAAATACAATTTTAGAAAGGGACATTATGTAAAAGGAAAATTATGGGAAAGGGACATTTCTGTGTTAAAGGTTATTTTTTTAATTTTTCAACGTCTTTGCTAATTAAATTTTTCTCCATCTTGTACAAACCGTCCCTCTAAGTCAATTATTACTTATAAAATAATAATTAATACAAAATTTATTTGTATTTTGCCTAGCAAAAACTGATTTGAGGACAAACGTCTTAATATGGCTTTTAGTTTGGATAGCAAATCTTTTTTGCATTAGTGCGACTGTATAAGTCGAACAACTATCCCTTAATGATTTAATTCAGTTTACAAATAATGAGAGTTGAGTGAAAAGAGAGTTTTATGGTTTTTCTGAAACCTTAATTAATACTGAATAGGTTTAAGATGATTTAACTACGATTTGTATAATCTTTATTTTCTCAAAAAGCGGTATTGGAATACTATATAGCCTTTAAGAAATATGTGACTATATGAAATCGTTTTTTATTTAGTTAAATCACAATACAGGCACTGTTAAGATATATGCGATTTAAACAAAATTCTTCAGTGCTACTTGGGTTGGGGTCCGTGACTTTTGATCGAAAGTCATATATGAACGACTAGAGGCTGCCCCGCGGTATCATCCCGTTTTTTCCCGTTCCTATAGAAATTTTGGAAAAATATTCCTTAGTGCTCCCCTACACTCGCCAAGAAACCCACGTGCAAAATTTCAGCCCGCTACGCCCAGTAGTTTCAGCTCTGCGTTGTCTATCAGTCAGTCAGTAACGGAAGACTTTTATATATATTGATTAACCAAACGTCAACGTAAATTAAAAATCACCTATCGCTCAATAATTTGCCTATGGGATGCCTGTGCAGTGGAGTAAATAGCAGTAACGTTTACTTAACCCTTTAAAACCTCGAACTATTTATAAATAAAACAAAAATTTACAAAAATTTCTTACTTTTTCTTTACTTTAAATAAACCAAGCTGTATTCTATCCATGCAACGTAAAGTTAACCTGACTAAAGCATTAAAGCGACGTTTTCCACATAATTAAGCGAAGCCACATCGCCACTAGCTATAGTATAGGTGCTAAATTAAAATAAACGACTATGTTATAAAGTGGTGGTGTGAACGCAGAATGTGTTTAAAGCCTTATTTTGTCTTGGGTTAAAATATTTTTACCAGTGTCCCAATGCTTTGCCAGCGCAATTTCCCTTCAAAATGCAAGATTCTATTTTGCCATTCCCGTGGAATTTTTAGTTATTAAAGTTTCTTATGTCTCTCGTGGCATAATAAAGTGTCTCGTAATATATAATTATTAAAGCAAAATTCACAGGTTTAATTGTAAATGCATAATATTGAAGAGATATAAGTTTAAGTCGCTTACATGGGGTGTAATCCGCTTAGCTAAATAAAAAACAAATTACATACAGTTAATACAGGTATTTAATGAAGTTTTACAATCAAACATTAAAAAAAAAATTACAAACAGTGCCTTTTTATACACACTTTACAAAAATATTTGCAAAATGGCGTATTCAGAGCCATAGCACAGCTAAAGTAGCGCCACTCGAGAAAAAAAAATATCTTCTAAACTAAGGCAAATATCAAAAATGTGAAACAGCATTCCCCTAGATAATTCAGCCTAGTGTTTTTAGGGCATTGTTGTATAGCTTTTAGGTTAAAGACCACAGTAAGAAACTGATTGTTGCCAAAAGCGGCCGTTTTTAGCAACAATCAGTTTCTTTCTGTATTATCTAGGGGAATGCTGTTTCACATTTTTGATATTTGCCTTAGTTTAGAAGATATTTATTTTTTTCTCGGGTGGCGCTACTTTAGCTGTGCTATGCCGCTTCAGTGTTTTTCGTTTGGACAGCCGTGCTCCGTGGCTCAGTTGGCAGTGATGTGGACTGAGACGCGAGTGCACCGGGTTCATTACTGGGGCGAGGCGATTATTGTTATGATGAATATCGATGTTTGTTTCCGGTCTGGGTGTAATGTTCGTCTCTGTATATGTTTCGGGTACCCTACATACAAATTCTTCCTAGTTAGAGGCTCTAAATGTGATGTTATCTTCGTTACGCCTCACCAGATGAACACTGGGCCTTACCTTAACGTGTTTAGCTATATTGACCATCTGTTCTCATCGCTGTTAACACAAGCAATTAGTTATTCCCTTAAGGGTAGTTGTTAAATTTATGATGCGTGACACAGGTGTGTAAACATGGCCTTATGTTTGCTTTGATAGACGATTCTCGCCTTATGTGAACATTGATTGGGATGTGTAATATTAAATGTGTATAAATAGACATAGACATAACTTTATTCACACACACAGGACAGACAAACAGAAAATACAAAGTTTAAATAACAAGAACTAAACTATTAGCAGTGATGCTAAATGTAAGTGCTGTGGGTGTGAAATGACTCTGACTCAGCTTAAGCTGCAAGCAATGCGATGCAATGCAATACAATGCTGGCAATTCTGCCAGAACCACGATTGGCAGTATGGAACACATAGTAATATTGTAAAATAAAATTATATAAATACATTAAACTCATCACTTATCTAGCAAGGCGTGGTGATGATGACGAGAGGATAGGGCTTACACGGTGCGATAGCTGGCGCCACTTCGATAAATAATTAATATCTTCTAAACCATGGCCGAAATCAAAAATATGCCCTAGATAATCTTGGTTGTGTAGCTTTCAGGTTTTAAAATCTAAGGAATAAACCGTTTGTTGCCTAAAGTGGCCACTTTAGTTTCATCAAAATATATAAAACTCTTCCGTTACTGACTGACTGACTGACATACAACGCAGAGCCGAAACTACTGGGCGTACAAAGCTGAAATTTGGCATGTAGGTTCCTTAGGGGGTGTAAGTGAGCACTAAGAAAGGATTACCCGAAATTCCCATGGGAACGGGAAAAAACGGGATTTTTGTGTTTATGAGAAATCTGCGCGGGAAATACCGCGGGGCAGCCTCTAGTATAAGAATATTTCTTAGATCATTATCCTAAAAGCCTAGCTAATTAAGCTAAAATGTAAATTTTGCATGTCAACATATGTGTGACAAATTGTGTTGGTTTCCCTAAATATAAGATCCTTTGTTATGTACCACAATTTATGCAAATAAATTATCTTTTTGTTTATATTTTATCTTAAAGCCTCACAACAAAGCCTTAAATTCTAAGCAAGATTATCTAGAAAGTCAAAGGCGCATATTTTTCGAAAATACTAATCAGATTGGAAAAAAAAGAAATCGTAGTTCAATCAATCCTTTGATTATCAATATATATAAAACTCTTCCGTTACTGACTGACTGACTGACTGACAGACAACGCAGAGCCGAAACTACTGGGCTTAGAAAGCTGAAAATTGGCACGTGGGTTCCTTGGGGAGTGTAGGTGAGCACTAAGAAGGGATTTCCCGAAATTCCCACAGGAACGGGAAAAAACGGGATATTTGTGTTTATGTGAAATCTGCGCGGGAAAAACTGCGGGGCAGCCTCTAGTTTTTAATATAAATATACAAAGTATAGCTTAATGTTCATCAGGAATAAAGCTGTAAAATATGGTAAAAGAACTTCTGAAATCGGTCGAGCAGTTTCGCTATTTGATTAAAACAACAAACAAACTATCAAATCTTTCCCATTTTATAATATTAGTGTAGAAATCTTCTTCATAAATAAAATATATCTGTCATAGTATACTGAAAGCTCGCTTGCCTTACGAAATCCGTTTACTGCGGCAGTCGGCTGCGAAACCGATACGATGCATAGTAGTGATGGGAAACTTAGTCGATCGATTATCGATATCACGAGTATTATTCGTTTTATCGATTCCATTATTTAACCGCCGGCGATATTATGTATTAACTAGAGGCTGCCCCGCGGTTTTTCCCGCGCAGATTTCTCATATACACAAAAATCCCGTTTTTTCCCGTTCCCGTGGGAATTTCGACTGTACAACTTTTAAAGACGGTTGCTTATCGTAATGGCTAGTTTTATTTTGAACGACCTTTACGGAACAGGGATATCGACTAACTGGGCCCTTCAACGTCATAATGTTTCCTTTTTAAGATTTTTAAAAAGAAAAATTAGACTAGACTTATTTATCGATAAAGGAATATTTGACATCACTTTTGCATGATAAATATTGAAAATGTGTGGTTTTGTAGAACGAGTATTATGCATTATGTATAAACTAGAGGTATCGTGGTCGTCGTGAGTGCTTTGACGTCTCACAAAGTTCTGTATATTCATGAAATTTATGATTGTTTATAGTAAAAACCAAGTTAGTGGCGCTAGCGGAACTTATTACTTACATAAAATTGTTACTAACCTCCTCTGTCTATCCCCAAAACTATAAAATCAAGTAACTATATTGTATCAAAGACACAGTCTTGAAAACAGAAGAAGCAGCAGCAGATGTACATGGATATTTAAAAAAGAAGGCGCTAGGCTTCGCGCCAGCAGTGGACGTCAAAGTAAAACCTTTTTTTTTTGTTTTAAGGCGGGGAAACTCCTAACGAGTACCGGCAGCTCCGGGGGGAGCCACCGGGTTATGTGGGGTTCGCTTCGCACACACTAAAACCCCACCGGTGTCCATCTCGGCTGCTAGCAAGGGGGTCACGGGAGATCTTTTGATTACAAGTGATACCTTGTCTTATATTGAAAAATGTTTAGTAATTTTTTTTTAAATATTTATTATGTAGTAAAGATATTAATCCTCTTGCTCAACATTTTCTCGGTTTAGTATGGAACCTCATTATGGAACAACACTGGTACAGATCTCTACTGAGTTGAAAAAGGACAATTTTTGCAATAAAAGTGTGTTAATCCAGTCACGACTAGCAATCTTCCATCCCGCTCCCCCGCAGGGATTAGCGGCTATTTCTCAAACTGATCGCTGCTCTATCCCTCTCTGACATTGAGATATTTAAAGCAATTCTGTAGACGCTTTAGATTGCGTAGATAGATACATACTGTAGTGCATTTTTTGGTGCATGCTTGCCTTGCCTTACGACAATTGTCGCCTGGAGAGGCCCCCAAACGAGCCCTCCTCTGTCAAGTGATTCTACTCCCTTTCGCAATGATTTTACAGCGTAGAGAAGAAAGGGGTAACAAACTCTACTTTACAATTTATCTCTCTTTCAACGCTTTAAAGATATATATTTCCAAGAATTCAATTGTATGGTATGGGTATCTTTCTATGTACGAAAGATATTTATTAACTGCCGGAATTAAGTAAGCCAGAATACTAATTAAATTTCTTTAAAGAGTTGGTAAAATTGGAATACTTACGTTTTTTAGCGTTACAAATTAAGAGCCAGTTTACAGCGATGCTAGCGCCATTCGTGAAAAAAAAAATCTTCTAAACTAAGGCAAATATCAAAAATGTGGCACTGTATGACACTAGATAATGTAGCCTAGTATTTTTAGGGCACTTCTGTATAGATTTTAGGTTGAAGACCAAAGAAAGCTACAAGTGTGGCTAAAAGTGGCTACTTTTGGCAACAATCTATGTTTTTTATAGTTATTTTTACTCAGGACTACTTGCTGTGCTCAAAAAATACTAGGCTACATTATCTAGTGTCATACAGTACCACATTTTTGATATTTGCCTTAGTTTAGAAGTTATATATTTTTTTTCGCGAATGGCGCTAGCATCGCTGTAAATTGGCTCTTAAGGAGGAGGCTTGCAATGTGCTTCACTAAATAATAAATAAATTATTAAGTAAATAAAGTGTATAATTTAGAGTACTTATAAATAGGAAAGTAGCCTTTACTGAACCAAAGAAAATCAGAAGTTTAAGTTCTGTAAAAACAACTAGGTTACTTTAAAGGCAGGAAGTTTGAAGAAAACTGAGGAAGGAAATTCAACGCTCTGTTAGCTTACATTGAAGTTAACATAAGTTTTCTTCCGTTCCATTAAGAAAATTTAATTATTCTAAAAGACTTGAGTACTTTATTAATAATAACTTGTAGGTCCATCAAATAAGTAAAAAGGAAGATAAAGGTAGACAAAAACGCATAAATATAACATGCGGTGGTAACTCTCGCTATGGCGCGAAATTCAAATTTTTTCGTGTTTTTTATTTGTTCTGGCGAAAGTATACATTTTTATTCCTGGCCTAGGTTTTGATTTAAGACGGTAACTTACGGTATGGCGCGAAATTAAATTTTTTTCACGTTTTTTAATAATTTTGGCGAAAGTATTCATTTTTAATAAAGTTTAAATGAATTCGCGAACGTAAAAACCTATTTCCCACATTGTGATATATCGTTTTTGAAAGACAGAGTTACCGATTTTGTGTATATTCAAGGAACTTGTTTTTTGGCCTTTTACCCCTTAGACACAAAATCTGTAGGTCTGTCTTCCAAAAACGTTGTATTGCAATGTGGGAGATGGTTTTTTACATACGCGAATTCATTTAAACTTTATTAAAAATGAATACTTTCGCCAAAATTATTAAAAAACGTGAAAAAAATTGAATTTCGCGCCATACCGTAAGTTACCGTCTTAAATCAAAACCTAGGCCAGGAATAACGAAGAGGCAAGGCAAATAATACTGATGCCCGTAATACCCATCTGAGTTTAAACTGTTTTAGGAGTTTAAACTGCAACTGTCTCTTATTGTTTATATTAGAAAGAGAGTGACAGAGGGTCGCACCTATTCGTCGAAATAGGTATATTACGAGCCTGAGAAGATTACAATTTAAACTAGTCTTTAACTTCTACAGTACATGATTTAAAACAAGTTTTTTTCGAAAATTATTCTAAGCTAATGTAGCTTTAGCATCGGAAGACCCAGAGTAGGCAGACTGCCCACAATGTGGCCAGACGACCTGGTGAAGGTTGCGTGTTGCATACACTAGATGAGGGTCGCTCAAGACCCGATTTGTTGGGGAGGCTTATGTCAAGCAGTGGACGTCCTTCGGCTGAGATAATGGTGATGGTGACTGTAACTTTGAAAAGGAGATGGACAAAAAGGAGATATGGTATGGTATTTTTTTTTTTTTTTCATTTCTTTATTTTTTAGTACATTTCAACTCGGTCAACGTTTGGCAATAATGGAGGCTGCAGAATCGATGTTACCAAATGGCAAAAGCGTGTTTCAGTTCTTCAAACCCTGAAAGATGGATTCGCTTTTTATTTTATTCTTCGACTTTATTTATTTGTACTTTTTCTGAGACATGATATCACTATTAGCCGAGATTTGCTGATCGAAAAAAAAACGCTTGCAGATTTCGATAAAATGGGATAAGTACTTCTATTTAGGCTTAAATTACTTCAATCATCATCTCAGTCGAGGTAAGTATATTGTTGGACAAAGGCCTTGTTCGCAGATTCGCCACAAGGACATACAATTTGGGGGGGTTAGTAAGTAATCGCCAAACTTTGCAGACGGGTTTGACGTTTGCAAATGCATGGTTCTTGTTTTTGAACGAGGAACGCTGCTGCGCGTCCTTGCAGTGTTTCTGTTTTTTTTTGTTTTTTCGCCTTTTACGACACCCACGGGTGATAGGCCGGTAGTATTCTATGCTGCCAGGCTACAAATTAGTGCTTGACAGATGACAGTTGGCGCACAGACAACGGTGTGACGTAGCTGTATGAGCGTAGCTATCATATCATATATCCATGTCCATCTGCTGCTGCTCCTTCTGTTTTCAAGACTGTGTTTTTGATACAATATAGTTACTTGATTTCATAGTCTTGGGGATAGAGAGAGGAGGTTAGTAACAATTTTATGTAAGTAATAAGTTCCACTAGCGCCACTAACTTGGTTTTTACTATGTTCATGTTGTATCTCGGCAGGCATGACACAGGCATTAGCCTAGTATGCCAGCCATTTGTTATCAAAATGTGTGCTTTAAAACGTGTTTTGTTTAATAAATGTTTTTTTTTTTTTTAATTGTTACATAACAGTATTCAAACACGCGTTTCGTCATCATCGCCATCATAATTTCAGCAAAAACTCTTGAGTATATAGGCTTTCCTGTAAATCGCCACAACGACCGGTCTTGAGCGATCCTCATCCAGTGTTATCTTAAAGATTTCACCAGGCTGTCTGACCATACCACCTTGTGGCGGGTCTGCCTACTCTAATACGTGTTTATTATACATTTTCAAAGATTAAAATAACTAAGACGTTAGTGATGACCGACAGTCGAGAACTTTGTGATGTGAAACTTTGTACAGTGGCGGACACGATCGGCGTAACACTTCCGGTTTTTCTGTATTGCAAAATAGCTTTTGTTCTTTGGTAATACAGTCTAGGGCTGACGAAACCATAGACAAATCTGTTACGGCCTCCTAGTCCGTGACTGTACCTCAGAAACAATGTTCTTATCTGCGTTCCGTTTCTGCCAAAAATGGCATTCCATTTTAATGTTTTTTTTGTTCAAACTTTGCGTTTCGTTCGAACAGTTGCCGAAACCGGTTGGATTTTCATTTTCAAATCCTCGTTTTTTGTTCTCACTCCCGCCGCCGTATTGTAGAGTTTACGGAATGAAGGATTACAGTTTAGGACACTTTTGTTGCTGGATTTTGTACTTTATGTTTATTACAGTTAATACTATATTTGCTTGTACAATTCATAGGAAATTATCTGTGAAACTTTATTTTGTTGCAACGTGTCTTTTTTAGTAGGTGCATCAAAAAAAATCTCGCAAAAGTTCATTGACTTAAAAAAATGGCAAATGGGCATCCAGGGCACTTAGCTCAAAGAACAGCTGGTCGCTGGAACTGAAAAGTTTTCGAGTGGCGACCGAACACCAGAAGACAGAAAGATGCAGAGTAGGCAGAAGCTAATGAAGGTTGTAAGAGAGCAATGGATGAGGGTCACACAATACCGTTCATTATGGCGATCTGTGGTCGGTTTGAGTTTGTCAGTTGAATTCTTTAATGTTAAATATCAAACAGATCAGCTTTAACAGAGTATGCTGACACCGCACAAGATGGTTAGGCGACCTGGTGAAAGCTGCGGGAGTACACTGGAAAATCTTTGTTGTTGTTGTTGTTGTTGGATCCTATGGTACCCCAGTGGTACAAAGGGCCTTCGTGAGACGTCGCCATCCGCCCCTGTCTTGCGCCTCGCGCTCCGCGTCCCTCCAACTCAGCCCGGCTGCCCGCAGCTCGGCGTCGACGGTGCGTTGCCAGGTGTGCGCCGGCCGGCCTCGGCGCCGGCTTCCACACCCCCTCCACGTAAACGCAGCCCTGACGATGTTGTCCTCTGGTCTTCGGAGGGTGTGCCCTATCCACTTCCACTTCCGTTGAGCGATTTCCTGCTTTATCGGCACTTGGTGGCATCGTTTCCACAGGTCCTCGTTTCTGATGATGTTCGGCCAGAATATGCGCAGTATGTATCTCAGACACTTGTTGACGAACACTTGTAGCTTGCTCGTCAGAACCTTTGTCTCTTTCCAAGTCTCGCACCCGAAGAGCAGAACAGACTTCACTATCGAATCGAAGAGGGAAATCTTGATCCGCCGGGAAAGCACATTTGAATCCCAGACCGGTTTCAGCTGAGCAAAGGCACCTTTGGCTTTTCTGATCCTCGCGTCAACGTCGTCATCAGAGCCACCACTATTGGTCACGGTGCTGCCGAGATACGTGAACTTTGCGACAGATTCCAGGGGTGATCCATTAAGTCGGATGGGTTGGTTTTCGCACGACTGAACTCGCATTTCGACGGTCTTCCTAGCGTTGATTCGTAGTCCCTTATCTAGAGCTTCTTCTCGTAACGAGTCCAGCTTCATTTGGAGATCGGGTTGTGAAGACGAAACCAACACTATGTCGTCTGCGTAGTCGAGGTCCTCCAGGTGTGAGCTATTCCAAGAGATGCCCCTAGGTGTCGCTGTAACCTTCCGCATCACGTCGTCGAGCAGGACGATGAAGAGTAGCGGCGACAGTAGGCAGCCCTGTTTGACTCCCGCAGTCATAGGAATTGGTTCCCCTAGGACTTGGTCGTGCACTACTTTGCAGGTACTGCCATTATATAGGGACTGAATAACACCTATATATTTGCTGGGTATTCCTCTTTGTCTGAGACTGGACCACAGTGCACTCCACTTCACGGTGTCGAAGGCTTTCTCAAAGTCGACGAATGCCAGGAGAAGTTCGGCACGCCACTCTACACACGACTCGATGAGAATGCGCAAGGTGTTCGTGTGATCAGTGCATGAGCGTCCCGAGCGGAATCCGGCCTGCTCCTCCCGAAGTGTCCCCGCGATCTCTGGAGACATACGGTTTAGCATTATTTTTGCCAGTACTTTAGCTGCAGTTGGTAACAGGGTTATGCCCCTCCAGTTATCGCAAACTGACAAGTCGCCTTTCTTCGGTACCTTCACTAGCAAGCCTTGTTTCCACTCGCACGGTACACGCTCCGTCTCCCAAACACGCTGCAACAGGGGAAGAAGTATGTCTGCTGACCTAGCCGGATCCGTTTTCAAAAGGAAAATCTTTACTTATTTTTTTTTTTCGAAAACTAGCAGCAACCGAAATCAACTCAGTTTTAATTCGAAAATAAAATAAATGAAGCATGAGCCAGTCATGACGTTTTCCAAGTTTAAAATAGCATTAAAAAAAAGTCTGTGTCAAGATAAACGTCTCTTCCAATTAACTCTCAGCTTTATTGCAACGTAATTAAGACTGCTTCTCCTAGCCATTTTTCTTAGTGAATTATAAAATAAATGTTGAATTTCTGAAGCGAAACTCATAATTCCTTTGATGTTTAATATTTTTTTAGTCTTTCTTAGTTTTTTTCTCTTTGCGAACTTAATTATGTTTTAATTATGAAACTTAACTTACTTTATCTACTTATCTAATATATAATTATTAAAAGTGTAGTTTAATCACCCGTATGTATTATATAATTTACTAGTCGACCCGGCGAACTTCGTACCGCCTAATCTATTACTATTTTACACATGTAATATTATACTTATAAACCTTCCTCTTGAATCACTCTATCTATTAAAAAAAACCGCATGAAAATCCCGTTGCACAGTTTTTAAGATTTAAGCATACATAGGGACAGACGCGGGAAGCGACTTTGTTTTATACTATGTATTGATTAACATTTATTATTTCGTGTAATAGCCAACTTTTTTTTACAGAATTGTTAGATTTCAAATATTAATAATAGGGTTTTAGACTAATGTTCAACTGTTTTTTTTCTGTTACTATCTTAACAAATGCATAAATTCAAAAGACAGAAAAATACACACTTGATATTTATTTAAAGTTCTAAATTTTTTCCAAGAAATCCTCAAAGGTATGGCAATATTGCAATTCCAAATATCGCTTGAGTAAAGCCACTTATCGTTCAAAAGCGATTTCTAGAACCAAAATGGTCACTCGGAATCGTTTGACGATAGAACGTCGAAATCAATGTTGAAATATTCCTTCGCAATAAAATTGAAGTTATTGAAGTAATGAATTGTAAGAAAATGACCAAAGCTTGCCTCGGCAAATTATAACAATGCAAATAATGATGCATCACACATCGTTGCGTTGCATCACTTTGATATTAATTTGTGTTTGTTATGTTTTTTACTCGCCCATTCTGGACAAGCAAAGGTATATAACTCCATACAGAAAAATCGTCAGTTTAATTGGCGTCAACAAATAAAGTCATTTGGTAGCACCTTCTTTTATTATTCCTCACGTTACCTACGCAGTTTTCCATAAAGGAACAGAATACCTAATGAAATTTTCTAAGAAAATTTTATTTTATTAGCACACTAACAGCTACAGAAAACAAATTTAGAAAATTGAGAAACCAAAGTCCTTTTTTTAATTGGCAGTTGGTACCAAAAGTCCTTGCATTTCTTTATTTGTGAAGTTTGTATCAGGTTAAGTATGTGCGTTGCCTTTCCCCACCTCACTGAGTATATGTGTGTGAATGAAAAAAAAAGGTCCCAAGTCATTAGAAAACAGTGAATATCGTATTATACACACATTAACAAAACCAATTTCAAAACCTTTAAACAATAAATAGTCTAAATAAATACCTTTTCTTTATATTTGCAGTTTATTTAGAGGCATAGCACAGCCTAAGTAGCGCTACTCAAGAAAAAAAATCTTCTTAACTAAGACAAAAATCATAAATGTAAAAGAGTATTCCACTCTAGAAATTGCTGCCTAGTATTTCCAGGGCACTGTTGTATAGCTTTTAGAGACCAAGGAAAGGTACTGATTGTTACCAAAAGTGGCACTTTGTAGCCCTAAAAATACAAGGCTTCATTAACTAGTGAAATACTGTTTCACATTTTTGATATTTTCCTTAGAAGAGATGTTAATTTTTTCGCGGGTGGCGCTACTTTAGCTGTGCTAAGGCTCTTAAAACACGTGCAACTTGTCAAAACCGTTTCCAGTAAACAAATTATCCGGGACACCTCCGCCGAGCCGTGTTCAATCAACTTGACTGACGGAAGACATGGGGGGGTTCAGTGGAGCTGCATCAGTGTCAATCACTTGATTGAATTTTGCCCCGTAAACTGCGTTTTGCAGAACAATGTGTTTTAATGGATTTTGGATGATGAGATTCAAAATAGGCTTAGGTGATTTAGAAAACCAAACATTACTAATACGTTAGTCGCTGTTGATTGCTAGGCTCCAGTTTAGTATCCCGGGGATCCCAGCTAATTAAAATCCTTCGAAACTGTATGGACTGTACTATATTGCTAGTAATAAATTAGGAAACAGGCTGAAAACGATCGCGACTGAAAGGATGCGCTGAAGCGAGTGTCTGTGTGCCGGCGAGCTAAAACCGACCGCCGTCCGAGTAGGCCTCGGAACCGGTCCGCGATACCGCGGCCCGATGATATGTTGTGACGTCAGACAGAACGTCGGAACAGTCGCCTTTTATAGATCACCCAGTATAGTAGATGGGGTGGTGGTAATCAATTCTATGTCGCCACAACAAGCTGATCAATTATTTATTCTAGACATTAATTCCCGGAACAAACAAAGCTACTTTTCGTGCTAGGATAGTAAGCTTCAGTGTATATTAAGATAATAATAATAATATTGACACATGACACTCAGAGCCCCTAACTAGGAAGAACCTGTATCTAGTGTACCTGAAACACACACAGAGACGAACATCACATCCGAACCGGCAACAAACATCGATATTCATCATATCAATATTCGCCCCGCCCGGGAATCGAACCCAGGTGCACACGCTTACTCAGTCCACATCACTGCCAACTGAGCCACGGAGCAGTCAGATAGCAAGCTAGTACTTTTAGCTTTGCGTAGACAAAACGATGAATGAATGAATAAATGAATGAATGAATGAATGTATGAATGATCTCTTTATTGTTCAAATAAACACAAAACAAGAAAATATATATAAGTGAGGTGACAAAAGGCGACCTTATCGCTTTAAGCGATTTCTTCCAGGTAACCTGTTTTTATACAGTAAGAACCTGGTTACTTAAATTTTGGATAGTATGAAAACCGAACACGAAATTAAATATTCATTCTTTTTTTTCACGATCTTAATTTCTTAGCTCTACTACTTACTAAGCCTAGCTTTAAGTACTATCTTGCTGGCTTACAAACACTGGCATGCTATCCTAGCTTAAAAAATAGCCTCGTGTATTCTGTCCGGCCATAGTTTATTTTAAACCTCTAAAGTACTAATCTTGACACAGAGTCTATGCCCTAGATGATTATTAAACGAGGATCTGTCTTTGTCGTCCCTTGGCTACAATTTAACTTTTACTTAGGTACAGTTTGAGATATAGATAGAGTGCCGAAAATACCGAAGATAAAGTTAGACGAAAGGATCAAGATAGCTTTTGAATAATATTTAATTAACTTTTTTGAGAAAATTCTACAGGGCCAAACTTTAGGTCCACTCAAGTAAGTTTGCGATTAAGTTTGTATAATCGTTTTTCTTAAATATTTACAATGGTTAATGTACCTAAAGGTGCCTTTATTTCATAATCAGGGTGATACGTAAGGACGTCCACTGCTAAACATAAGCCTCCCTAAAGAACATCACAAGGACAACCAGTAAAGAGGGGGCTTTCCACGCTTGACGGGCGTGTTGACAATCGTATATGGCTGTTTAAAATTCCTAACGATGGACGTTGAAGCCTGTTCTTTGGGTGTTTCTTTACTCGCTTAATAAGACACCCGTGGGAGCAGATGGGGTGGTGGTACTCTTTGCCAATACCAGTTTTTCAGGAAAGTATTAAGATATACCAGCCAGCATATTTTGACTGGCTCCATAACTCAGTTGGCAGTGATGTGGACTGAGACGCATGTGCACATGGGTTAGATCCCCTGCGGGGTGAACATTGTAATGATGATTATCGATGTTTGTTTCTGGTCTGGGTGTAATGTTCGTCTTTGTATATGTTTCGGGCTCTCTAGATACAAGTTATTCCTAGTTAGGGGCTCTGAGTGTGATGCGTTATTATAATTATTATTATTCATATTTAATCTTAGGTCTACAGACGAGCGACCTGTCACGCGGCTCTGGGTCGCTCGTCTATTATATAGCCCTCATTTTTATTCTTGATTCTTCGTTTTAAACAGAAAGTAAGTAGAATTTTCAAAAGTGAATAGTAAAAATCTAATATAAAATGAGACACTTCTGAACACCTGCGCACTATAGCCGATGCCATCCGCAGGCATTAATCTAACAAAGTGTCAATTAAGCAGAAATACGAGTCTCACGGACGCGATAATTTCTGTTTTCTACTTCTTAGTAGACTTGACCTTTTATATTGAGGCCATAATTTTATCTGCTTCTAGTTAAGAGTAGGCCTTTTAGATTTTAATACAGCTTTTGACTGTGTGACTTTCCTTACGATTTTTTATAATTCTATGTCGAATCGAAGACAAATTATCTTGTATATAATATTAATATGGATAGGACAGAAATAGCGTAGCGGTATTTGTCGGTAAGAAGTAAAATAACTCAATGGTAAAAAGTAGTATATTTTAATGCTGGGAAATACTATCTTCACTGAAAATTTTTCAAATAGTTTACGTGTTTTGAAACCCTTTGTATACAATGGCTTACATTGTGCATGTCATTGTATACTATGTTGTATGGTATACATTGTATACTTTGGTATACAATGAGATGTACAATTCGTAAAAGATTTTGATATTAATGCGTTTCACCCTGGTGGTCATCCTTCTATTGTCAAAAAACTACATAGGTAACAATTACCTAACTCTGAATCTTCTTAGCAACTTCGAGATGTTTAATCTACCGAAAGGAAGTAAAGGTTGTCGTTGCTATATGCAATATCTTTACAAGTAATGTTACAAGTATGACTTGCTGTCATCAGAACACCATTATGGAAACTAATAATCGCAGCTTACCGCCTTGAAGGGGCCATATTGTACCGTTATCTAG
Organism: Euspilapteryx auroguttella; assembly: GCA_951802225.1. Lineage (NCBI taxonomy): Eukaryota > Metazoa > Arthropoda > Insecta > Lepidoptera > Gracillariidae > Euspilapteryx > Euspilapteryx auroguttella. The sequence goes on from OX637643.1 coordinate 14,962,521, forward strand.
CGTCTGCTTTGCAAAGTGCCGTCTTGCTACCATAGAACTACAATTTGAAGACAGTAATGTTAAGTTTTTATAATATTAAAGGTTGGTCTCAATGTGTGGAGGAGACAGTCGACGTATTTTGTTTAAGATGATGATGAGATATAAATAATACTTCAAATAGGTAACAACGAGATCAAAGAAGATGAAAATATTACTGAAATGGCTCATGTTTGGAGACGTATGGTTAATAATTAGGTTTAATTGAAGTAGTTTGAGCATGGCTTATATTTGTATTAGGTTGACTCATATTTTGAGTAGCTTGACTTATATTTTAAATCGTTTCGTTCAGGCAGAAATATTTTGAATACCAGGGTATGTTCTCAGCTTAAAAGATGTCCGTTACTAAAAATACCTATCCTCAAACAGGCACAAACCCCCCCAGATTTTGCCATAATCACCACTCTTGGGCAGGCGAATCGGCGATCCATAAAAGTTCAGCCTCTTTATAGTTTTCAACGAAAGACTCGTAATAGAAGTAAATTTAATTAGAAAAAAAAATGTTGTAATAATTATCTTACATATTTTCGATTGTTTTCCATAATAATATCTCATACAAAATCGCTATCGAAAGACGTTTGCTTAATCTCTCAAAATCAAACGCCTTAGGCATGTCTACAAAACGATCCTTACCAAATCCCTAGTCGAAGTTCCTTCATTCATTACCATCCCCCGCCTTTCTCCGACTAATTGCATAAGTTTTTGCTTGAGCCAACGTGCGGATAGGTTAATGACCTGAGTGAAATATGCCCTAGTGGTGATCCTTGCGGTACGGCAATTAGTTGCTTTTCGGTATATTTGTTTTTCTTTTCCCTTTTCATTTCGGTTTTTGCATCTGAGAAACGGCTTTCAAATATTCAATATATTTTGTGAGTTGACTGTGTTATCTTTTATTTTTTACGAGCTTTCCCGGCTTACTTCGTTACGCCATAGAATATAAGATACTACAAAAGACTTGGCTCTATAGACTATGTTCTTTTGACTGGCCAGAATGGCCGAATAAAAAAAACAACAACAACAAACCACCTGTCAAAATATGTAAACAACGGAAAAATATTGCACCTTGGGTTACATTATTTGAGTTTAGGTAAGGATCCCTAATTTTTTTGAAAATCTCATATAGCCTATGACACTCGGGGTTAATGTAGCTTCCTACCAGTGAAAGAATTTTTCAAATCGGTTCAGTATTTTCGGAGCCTATTCGTTACAAACAAACAAACAAATCTTTCCTCTTTATAATATTGGTATAGATTTAGCCTGCTAACCTACGCAGGTCTGCCTACTCTGCGTCTTCCGGTTCGTGGTCGCCACTCGAGATCTTTTCGGCACAGCGACTATCTGCTCTTCGAGCTTTGCCCATATAGATAAATATAAATAAGAAATACTGTTTTTATACCATAAGTCGTAGGATTCACATAAAGTGTTTATTGGTCGGATTTAGCCTCCGGGCAATAAAACGAGAGTGATCCGTTACGTGGGAGATGTTTTATGTATCGGCTGATCCATATTAAAGACACATACCTACTTACTTTTAATTTCAACGACAGTGGTTGTAAAGATTACTTTGTCACAATTGTGTTAAGATTTCGAAAATAAGAAGTAAATGTTTTATGAAGAGATATCAAGGAAATATCTTAATTTACTTAAACTTCTAGTAGGGAATTTATTAAGACCGTAAAAACAAGAAAAAAAAACATTACATAATAATCTCACGCCTTTTATTCCCCGAAGGGTTAGGCAGAGGCAACAGCTCAAGAGCCGGACGCACGTTTAGCCGTGTCTATAAAAATACTAACATATAAAAACTTTTTTTTAATACATACATTATTATCCCCTATTGGAATGTTATGCTTTCCTAATAAGAAACCTTTCAAGTATCCTTTAAAGATTGTAAGCTTTTGATATGCGAGCGAAGGGCTTAACAAAAAAAAACCACAATCACAACATCCAGCAGTTACCTCAAAATCCAAGATTTCACAAATTGTATACCATACATATATCGGATCAAATATTAATATTTTACCGATCCATTAAATCTTATTAGTTATTGCTTATAATGTTTATGAATTACTAGTCGACCCGGCGAACTTTGTACCGCCTAACTTATAATACACATTGTTAGCCTTTCTCATGCATCACTTTATCAATTACGAGCTCTCCCGGCTTACTTCGTTACGCCATATAATATGAGATACTACTAAAGAATTGGCTCTATAGACTATGTTCTTTTGACTGCCCAGAATGGGCGAATAAAAAAACAAACAATAACAACAAACCACCTGTCAAAATATGTAAACAACGGAAAAAATATTGAACCTTGGGTTACATTATTTGAGTTTAAGTAAGGATCCCTATTTTTTTTTTAAAGTTTATATAGCCTATGTCACTCGGGGATAGTGTAGCTTCCTACCAGTGAAAGAATTTTTCAAATCGGTTCAGTATTTCCGGAGCCTATTCGTTACAAACAAACAAACAAACAAACAAACAAACAAACAAATCTTTCCTCTTTATAATATTGGTATAGAAAAACGCATCAAAATCCGTTGCATAGTTTTAAAGATTTAGGCTTATAGGGACAGTTGTTTTATACTTTCGCTGAGACCGAAAAGTTATTTCACACACGTGTAGTAACACCACACTTCACCACAAGGTGGTCAGACGAACTGGTGAAGGTTGCGGAAGTAGTAAACTGGATGAGGATCGTACAAGACTATTTATTATGACAAAGAAGGCCCATGTCCAACAATGGACGCCTTTCGACTGAGATGACCATGATAATGATGGTTAACTCGATCACTCTTTTCTATACCAATATTATAGAGGAATGATTTGTTTGTTTGTTTGTAACGAATAGGCTCCGGAAATACTGAACCGATTTGAAAAATTCTTTCACTTGTAGGAAGCTACACTATCCCCGAGTGTCAAAGGCTACATTCGATTTTGAAAAAAATTAGGGATCCTTACTTAAACTCAAATAATGTAACCCAAGGTACAATATTTTTTCCATTGTTTACATATTTTGACAGGTGGTTTGTTGTTGTTGTTTGTACTTTTATTTATTCGCCCATTCTGGGCAGTCAAAAGAACATAGTCTATAGAGCCCAGTCTTTTGTAGTATCTTATATTCTATGGCGTAACGAATTAAGCCGGGACAGCTCGTAATCTATAACAGTTAGAAACACATCATGTATAGTAATGAACAAAATTTACAAGGCAACACTCTCTCACCACGGATTTTTTAAAGCAGAGTTACCCAAAACAAGAATTCAAGAGCTAATCTTGATTTACGTGGATTTGCATTTCGTGAAAATGGCTGTGTTCTCCTTTTTGCGAGCTCTTTTTTAAAATTGCTTAAAAGCTTCGCAGTACACGAGATTATTATGTTTTTTCAGTATAATTTACTGAATTAAAAGTTAAAACAAAGCCCCCACAGGTGTTTAGAGCATAACATTATTAACAATTTTATTTAAACTGGTTTCTTAATTGATGATGATGTCCTCCACGACGTATCCGTCGACGGCGACACCTTGTCAGCTCCTGGCGTGTGCTCGGATGTGACTCGCAAAGCCGAACTTTGTCTTAAACGTGCGGCTGCATATGTTGCACTGTAGCTGTCCGCTGGTGTTGTAAGTGTAGTTGTAGGAGACCTTGGGACGAGTCTAACATCATCGCGAGTCGCGACATCTAACATCCTGTGGCTTGTCTCACGAAGAGTGGGAGAAGGATGCCTTGATGAGACTAACGTGGCGAAAAGCAATAACAACTGGAACTGAGAAGTTTGAAGATGCCCGTCTTAAAGAACTCGACGCCAAACGCCACGCCCGAAAGACTCGTCCCAAGGTTTCTTAATTATATGGTAAAGGGTTGAGGTTGAGGAGCAATCGTATGTCGTTTCTTATGGTACAATAGAATAAAATTGAAATACTATTTATTGCAATCAATAGACTTAACATAATTACAATTTTCCTAAATTACTACATTGATTGCAATGAGCGGCCTTATCGCTTAAAGCGATTTCTTCCAGGCAACCCATAAAGGCTTGAATCCTATTTTGAACCCGGTTGTTAGCATCCATTTGACTGCTCCGAAGCTCTGATGTCAGTGATGTGGACTGAGTATGCGTGTGCACCTGGGTTCGATTTCCGGCGGGACGAACATTGTTATGATGAATATCGATGTTTGGTTCCGGTATATGTTTCGAACACACAAGATACAGGTTCTTCCTAGTAAGGGGGTCTGAGTGTGATGCGTTATTATTTTAAAAATATTATTACTTTGACATTCTCCTCTATATGCAAAATCTACAAAATAAAAGGTACGAAAATCTACACGCTATAATTCTTGAAACCAATGATGTATCACATTGATAGTGTTTCGATGTATCCGGGATCACCCCGGGCGAGGCGAGCAGCCTTGTGGTCGGAGGGCAAACACCAATTAATTTATATACTTGACTTTGGCCACTAAAATGTTACCAGTTGCTAGGTTCTTGTCCAGATTTTCTAAATTTAGCGATTGCTTATTCGTTTCGGAAAGGAATCATGTTTTGTGGAGAGAATGAAATAAAAATTATTGTTTAATATAGGTAGCTTAGTAAGATAGTTAAGTATAAAGCTATATATAGATAAAACAAACCAAAACACCTAACTATACATTAATAAGGGTATAATTTAAATGTTTTTTTGAATAATAATTGAAAAATAATTTAAATTTTTTGGGAAACGTTGAACGCCCTTATGTTGTTAGTAATAAAAATATGTTTGTTAATTCAAACAGATCACAGATACAAAATCATTTATTCATTTATTAATCTTACTAAATCTACAGCACAAGTTGTTAAATTCAGTTTAGGAAATAAAGTTATTAAACAGGCCAAAAACGGATTTAAACTATTTTATCTCATCTAAGACTTAGTGCGAGCATTACAATAAATCAATATATATAAAACTCTTCCGTTACTGACTGACTGACTGACTGACTGACAGACAACGCAGAGCCGAAACTACTGGGCGTAGCGGGCTGAAATTTTGCATGTAGGTTCCTACGGGAGTGTAGGTGAGCACTAAGAAAGGATTTCCCGAAATTCCCATGGGAACGGGAAAAAACGGGATTTTTGTGTTGATGAGAAATCTGCGCGAGTGAAACCGCGGGGCAGCCTCTAGTTATTCAATAAAGGACCCAAGGTACCAATCACTTTATACTGTTTGTAAACTAGACTAATCTAATCAAATTAAAAACTGTTTTTTTACATGGTGACTTTAGGTAGTTCAGGGTCATCTCCCATGCCGCTCAAGGCAAGCGAATGTGAAACTAACAGTCCACAGAAGCACAGACCAGCCTGGCCTGAGTAGCAGAAAACTTTACGGAGACAGCTGTCATGCCACACGAACCATTCTGCACCCGATCAGACCCATCCACAAAGTCAAGTTAGTTTTAAAGGTGCTATTTTAGTGGCCACATCTCCTTACCCCGGCATATTGAGACCCTAGCAAACATTCGACAATAAGCGTCTATCAGAATAATACCAAGAATACTCAACCTTTGTCGACCTGACCTGAACACGATCGTTGTAATACCAACCTTATATTGTTAGCAATAAGAGCGGAAGAGCCTTCGGTACGGTAGTACACTCGATATTGAGGGTCGAAGATAATTGATAGTTCCGGACTTGTTGATTTTATATACCTTTATTGGGTTAAGATAATGAGAAATAACTGGTTAAGTCGAAGATGAACTGTGCTAAGGGTTTCGTAGAATTTTTCTAGGATGAGGGTTATAAATAAAAGACCAGTCGCTATAGAAATCTGTGCGGAAGACCCATGACAAGCAGTAGACGTCTTTTGGCTGAGAAACACAAAAAGTTCAATAGTAAGGGTTGCGGTTGGATTTGTGTGACTGATAATTATATTAATTTTTTGATATGAAAAAAATATGCATTTATAGAAAAACCAAAAGCATTTCAACCAGGGGGTTCAACCAAAGATTAAAACAGCTACTTTTAACTCCAAACTCAAAAACGGCGGATCAGATAAGGAGCTTCTAAAAAAAGAACATTGAACGCATTAAATTGAAAACATGCAAATATCTGTGTATTTGACTTCGAAAAACAAAACTACTAGGTATTCCCTAAGCCCGTAGATATATTCCAATACCCGCTGAATCCGTATTCCGTATTTATACAGAAAAAAAGGGAAAAGCTGTATTCTGCACTAAGTACCCTCGAGGCTTTAGGAAATACGTATGCATATGAAAATGTTTAGAATGTAAATAGTAGGTAATAATAGAATAGAATAGAAATAATAATGGGTTGCAATTGTCTTAGAGCAAGATGAACTTGCTCTAAGACAATTGCCAATCAATGTTTTAATTTAAGAAAATTGTATATCTTGCTTGCCACAAAAATCTAGAGATTAAAAAGTGGCAACACTGTAAGAAAATTTGACGGATTTTTAAAATTTTCACACAGTGTTGCCAATTTTTAATTTCTAGGTTTTTGTGCCAGTGGGGTACCACTGTAACTATTTTGATTGACCTCTAAACTGTCTATATAAATCAGTTTAAAATATTTTATCGATATTCTTTAATCTTTTTTTTTTAAATATTAATATAATGTTTAAACTTTAAACTAATATTTATTATTATTTACACACACAACTTATACAGAGGCAAAAAACAAACGAATCCACAACCCGCAGAAAGTAATAGTCGTTAAAAAAAGAGAAAAACAAAACACGAGCACCCAGTTTGTGTCCAATTTAAAAAGTTAATGTTGCATCGAATGATTTAACTCCATTCCTTCTCGCTTTAACCTACTGCTATTTTTGTGTTCTATCTCTTTCACTGTTTGTTTACAACAAGTTACTTGCCTTTGTGCGGTAAAGTTAGAAGTCTTGGAACTTGGAATGGACTAGTTGTTTTTTTTTTTTTTTTGTAAATTTGTTTATAATGAGTTGCTAACTTAGGTTAGAGTTTATTACAATTCGTTTATATTTTTACAATATTTTTTCAATTAAAAAATATTTATTGATATTTATTATAAACTCAAATTTGGAGTAACTGGAGACGACAAACGTTTCAAAACCAAAATTATCTAAATCGCGGATTCTTAGGATCGAGTTTTAGCGAGAAACAGCAAAATTATTTTCTGAATAGATAGATTTAACTCGGGAAATCCCTATATGAAATAAAAGGAGACAAAAGTAATTTGTTCATATCAAAAGTGTATTAGCCTAATTAATAAGAAATTAAGTGCATTATAAAGGCAATCAAGTTTTTAAGTACAATAAAGGCGTTTAACACTAATTGGTCTATCTTTACATAAATTGATACTAAGTGCTACTACTTAAAACAAGTGTATTGACAATATTATATTTTAACTAGGTCCCATACAAAAATAGTTTTTATATAAACTCTATACGATTTTACCCATTGTTTCCGTTCCGACAAGTAAGTGTTATAAAAAATCGTTTTTTATAAAGATGGGAAAGCTGATAGGTAAAATTGCTTTAAATTTATAGTGACTTATCAGAAACATTTTTTAATACAAATAAACCTCACATATCTCTCTTCAATTCCACTCTTTTAACAGTTCCAGTACTAGTTTCAGTGTCATTAGATGATCCTGAATTTGAATGTTCTATAGATCTATTTCTCTCCTTATCACCTCTCTTTTCTTTCCTTCTACTAAGAATAGTTGGTTTCATACCCTTTCTTTGTTTTACTTTAACAGCTTTTTCTAGCGGTCGGTTTATACTTTCACTTCGCTGTTGAAGTTTCTGACCGTAATTCGATTTGATATTTGCTGTTCTTTCAAAATCACTCGCATCTGGCAGCAGTAAATCTGATATACACACGTAATCCTCTGTGTTTTTTGGAATAATAATACCAGGATTCAATTTGACAGGAACTATTTCCAGTTTATTGTTGAAAGTATCTGGTCCTTTGGTGTCTAAAATATCCTCCATGTTTGTAGTAGATTCCACGCCGCCTACTAATTCTTGAAGGAGTTTATCATCAGCTAAATCGTTCACTAGTTCATCATCATCATCATCGTCCGAAGCAAAGGATGAAAATGAAGTGACAGATCCTGTTGTATGAGAATGGAAATCATCTGGTAATCTGACCCTTGGAGCATTAAGGGGTATATCCATTTGACTTCTTGAAGGTTGAATAATAATTTTTGGCTCTGATGATGTTATGCCAGCGGCCGCTATTATTACTTTTGGAAATTCACGATGTTTTAAACCGTCTATAGAATCTTTACTTAAATTCGTAGACTCTGATGATTTGTTTGTCTTCTCTGAATTTAAACTGTCGAAAGATCTATTGGATTTATTTGATCGTGGTGGTGAAAGAGTGTCAATGTTTTCGTAGTTTTGCTGCTCTGGTATTTTTACTACATTTGATGGGTCAAATGACGTCATGTTTGTTTTAGTGTTTTTGTATGCGAGTCTTCTGTCTAAAGTAGTAGTTCTAGGTGGTGGTTGTGGAGGTATTTTAGGTCTGATCTCCGACGGATCCATTCCTCCGGAAAAACTTCTAAATGTATGCAATGAATTAGGTTGCAATGACAATCTTTTTTGTGATTTCGGTAAATCTGGCAAGACTTTTGGAAAATTTCTCCTTTGTATTGTAAGTAATGCTTCAGCAGCTGAAAGTGGCTCTACTTGAATACTCTCATCTTTTGAAGTAACATTAATGTCATTACGAAAAGAAACTGGAGGCAAAAGATTCACTTGCATTCCAGAATCAATTTTACCTTTCAAAATTCTATCGTAATTAATTTCAGTAACGGGGTCTGAAGTGGAATGCTTATGTGATATTCTTAAAGATTTTTCTTTATCAACATTCATACTTACAACTGTTGTGAAAATTTTGCTATCATCAATATTATTAGTTTTTTCTTCTTTCAAAACATCAGATTCAGTCTTTGACCTCTGTAATTTGTCTGTATTGGAATGTGTTGCAGTATTCTGTATGAAATCTAATGATTTCATAATTTCTATTGGTTCTTGTTTTAAAATTGAATTTGTTCGAGCGGCAGGAGTTGCGTCTATGGCGACTGATACCTTTTTAGATTTGTTGCTTTCAGAACCTTTACTTTTAAGGGAGTCCGTGGATTTCTGTTTTTGTTTTATGCTGCTAGTTGACTGTTTGTGACTTCCTATAGAGGAATGTGATCCTAATGCTGATGTAGAAGTAGTTTTTTCAGAAGTTCTAGTTTTATTGGACTTTTTCGACTGTAGCGTTGATTTTTTATCTAAGCTGTTTCCTATTTTGGAAGAATCGGGTTTTTCTTTCTTTACTTCTGACAGCAGCTCCTCTGATCTCGTAAATGGCTTGGGAGAATTCAGATTCTTATCCGAGCTCAAATCTGAACTGGATTTCGGTGAAACATTCGGGGCGCATCTATGCATCACTTCATTGTTTATCCATTCTCTTACTTTTGTATGTGCGTCTAGAGTACTAGTTGACAAATGCCTTCTTAGTTGAAATCTTTCTCTAAATCCACCAGAGTCGTCAGATTTCGGTGTTTTGCAAGGTTCGAGTTTTGCTTTCTTGCTTTTGCTACTGCCATTCCTTATTTTACTGAAACTCATTGTCTTTATAACGCTGCATCCGTTTTTCAATGTCTGCAAAGCGCTTTTATCTTCCTTCTGGCTTTTCTGTCCAATAACATCGACATCGCCGAGTTCCGCGCGCGAATGTCTAGTACTCTCTAATTGTTGCTCCCTGACTTGCAGTTTACGCTTTTTGAAATACAATACTGCACATATTGCTATGTTCGCTAGCAAGAATAACACTCCAAGAGAAACTATTAACGTTATTGTTGCTCCAGAAGTTTTAACTACCGGTTGAATATTTTCTGCTGGTTCTATTGTTTTTTCAGTAGTTGCTTTTGGTCTTTCCAGTAACCCGTGTGGTATGGGTCTGGCTGGGGTTTTTATAGCTTGAATTTCACGGTAGACCATGTCAGGGTTAGATCGCCTAGGAGGATCGGGTGGGATGTAAGGGCGTACTTTACCATAAGTTGGTACATAGTGGGATGTTTCTATCGGTGGTGGAATGTAAGGCTTTCTTACTGGCTCTGTGAACAATAAACCATATTCGATTAGGATTTAGCTTTAATATAAGAAAAGTTCACGAGCAACAAAGATATCAACATCATCTTAGCTAAAAGACGTGCACAGTGGGACACATGCCTCCCCTCTTTTTGGCCACAAGGATTAAAATATTGTAGGGGATTCTGGTATAATCGCCACGTTTTCGCAAAAAAATCTAGTATAATTGAAAAATTTTAAACCTTCCTTAACTCTGATTGGCTAGATTATTACTGGCTAGTTAACTCTTATTCTGATTGGTCATTTAAAATACCTTTGACACTACAGAAAACCAATCAGAATAAAAGTTGGAGAGCAAGCAATATAATCTAGCCAATTAAGAGTAAGAAAGGTTTCAATATTCTTAATTATAGTAGGTTTTTTTTGCAAAAAAAAAACCGCTTTTTGTCAGAATGATTGGAAAAAAATAATCCCAATATCAAATTTTCCGGGTTTTCACAAAATCCCTAGTTTTTTTTGCAAAAAACCTAATTATCAAATCTTCCTACGACAGATATATATTATTGTGATTTTAATCTAAAATCCCACACACTAGATCTACTTGTAAAACTAGTTCAGACCCTGAGGCAAATATTAGCCCAGCGAAGTAAAAACCTTTGTCAATCTCATCTCATAATCACCTGTGTTCCTCGATGTTGGTTTAGGCTTCTGAGTTGTAGGTATAGGCGTGTATTCAAACAGAGGATCTACGACAAAACGTCTCATTTTGTTAGGCAGACTTTCGAGCCAGAACTTTGTGAAGTTTGATCTGTAGTAGCTGCTTACACGTGGTGGTATGTCTGAAAAACCAAGAAATAGTTTAGAGAAGGTGATGAAATAGTTTCGAATGATAATTCGATGGTTTGAGATGTTGATTCTCATTTGCTTGAGGTCAGAAGTTTAATTAATGTACACGATAATTTATTAGTGAATATAAATATTTTGTTTTAGAAACTATGTACTTAGTTTCAATTTATTTATCATGAAGTAAATGTGTTTTGTCGTTTTAACTTAATTCCTAGTATAAACTAGGAAACCAACTCTATAATGGTTTGTAACCGACTTAAAAAAAGGAGGTTGTCGGTTTCACCTGTATGTATGTCTGTATATTTTGTCCACGATTCTCTCGAGTTTGTCTGAATCGATTTTGATGCGGTTTTCACATAAGTATTTGTTACATTGTTTTAGTACCTATTTCAACCGACTTTATAAAAAAGGAAGATCTCAGTTTATGTGTGTGTCAATTTAGTGAAGGCGGGTATCTTTTAAAAAAAAAAAGAAATTATTAGCTATTATACTTAATTACTTACTTTACTTATTATTGTGGAAGGAGGGGAAAGAGGCCTTTGCCTAGCAGTGGGATAACATAGGCTAGTAATAATAATAACAAACTTAGGAACGAAAAATGTCTTACCCAATCTCAAATAGGACTGATGTTCAACATTATATTCCGGCCAGTCGATGTTATAATGGTTCCAGGTCTTCCGATCCAACGTGTAGTATTCATTGGAGCTCTGGGTGTTGGGTGTTCTGTAATTATTATTAGTTTAATATTTAGTTAGAGGCGGTATAAACTCACGCCTTTTAATCCCGAAGGGACACAGGCACCAGCTCAAGAGCCGGACCCACGTTTAGCCGGTTTTATGCTTACCAACGTGAGGCGGGGCCAGCTTGTCGCCGCGGTTATAACGACCACTACTGCGGCCGGGACCAACGGCTTAACGTGCCTTCCGAAGCACGGAATCATCTTATTTTTCGGACAATCAGGTGATTCAAGCCTGCAATGTCCTATCCAACCGTAAACAACCACAACATGATTTTTTGTAAGAAATCAATATGTGCCCTAATCATAGGCGCAACGCGCTACGCTACTGAGCTACGGAGGCGGCACTGAGCTACGGAGGCGGCACTGAGCTACGGAGGCGGCACTGAGCTACGGAGGCGGCACTGAGCTACGGAGGCGGCACTGAGCTACGGAGGCGGCACTGAGCTACGGAGGCGGCACTGAGCTACGGAGGCAGCTCCTCACATGGGTGTCGAAATAGGCGACTAAGGGAATACCCTAAGGACGGGCAGCAGCGTCCTTCGTTGAAACACGTGAAGAGCCATACTATGATCGCCAACTTGCCTGCAGCCAATGTGTGGCGATTATGGAAAGCTCTATCCACAATGATTGTCCTTGAAAGACCGAGTTTGATTTCCGGTAAGGGCAAGCATTTTTATGAATTTCAATTAATATTGATGATTTTGGTAGATCTATTTTTATGTCTTGAAATAAATGTTATATGTATTTGGTCGCTTACTTTCAGATAGTTAAAAAAAAAAACAATTTTGTTTTAAAAAAAGTTTTCAAATTCAGCAAAATTTTAAAATGAGCTCTGCTGCATTGTACATGTTTAATGTTACGCTTCCAATTCGAAAACTAACTTTTATTGCAACTTTATGTTTTCTGTTTATTTTCTGAAATAAAATTGTTGTTCTCTGAGCACATTGTTGCAGCCTGGAATTGTTTTTAACTTGGAATTCGTAAACCAATTACTTTTTCTTATTACTTAAGTTCAATTTTAAATTAGGTCAGGTACAGATTTCCAGCTTTAGTATAAAACCAGTTTTGCTTTACAAATCAATTTATTTAGAAATGCAATATTTTTAATTTGGCTTATATGTAAAGAAAATGAAAAATGTAGTATCAGTACATGATCTATATCTCAGCCAATTTGCAATTTGCCTTTTTACTCTCCTTTTCAAAATTTTACTGTAAAATCACACATTACACTCAGAGCCCCTAACTAGGAAGAACCTGTATCTAGGGTACCCGAAACACACACAGACGAACATTACACCCAGACCAGAAACAAACATCGATATTCATTTGCATTTAATCATGTATATATTTTTTGCATTCTGTATTTGCATTTACCTATATACTTGTTTAGTTTTGTCAATCAATAATTAAAGGGTTTGTTATCCATATCTTCAACTTACCCAATTTTAACAAAATTCGTCCACAGCCGCATCATGACTTCGCTGAGTAACTTCTCTCTCTGAGTGTACTCGGAGTGGAAGTGCGTGTTTGCTCCACCGAGTGGAACTCCTAAGACATACGGCAGTTCCTCACCGTGGACACTTTTGTTAACCTTAAAACAAAAAACATACACAGTTTTAACAACGTTCTAACCCTATTCCTGTAGTTAATATATTTTTATAGTAAAATCCAATTTATCAAGAAATGGTCATAATTTTTTTTACTCTTTCGTTTTATTGCACAAGAGCGTCTGGAATTGCCTTATTTAAAATTCAGTTTTTTTTTTATCAGAAAATCTCTGTTTTTCATGGGGCACAATAGCACAAACTCTCAAACCTAGTTAAATATAGTGTCAGTAACATACTAAAACTTCATGGCGACTGGAAAATCATTAGTAGTGGGAAAACGTTGTCTCTTTTTTGTTTGGACGCATTTGGGTTTTACGATACGCTTTTTAAGAACTTCACCATACAAAGTTCAAACAAGGCCTTACTTACCCCAGCATAATCGGTGCTAACAGAGTTATGGCCAAACACATAGAAGTATGACTGTCGATTCGCTTGAGACTGATAGTTAGCAAAGTCGACCATCGGAGCTGTGGTGCGTGCATCGCTGAATGCGTCTAGAATGACGTCACGATTGGTTTCCACACTCCAACGCTGAGGGTCCACTTTTGATGTTGCGTACCTGTAACATAATTACTTTGTATCATTATCATTATCTCTCTCTCTTCAGTCCTGTGTCCCCCAGTCGGGGCAGAGGGCAGATATTGTGTTTCTCCAGGTCGATCTGTCCGCGGCGACTCGCTTCAATTCACTCCACGTCAGCGCGACACTTTTTGCTTCGGCCAATCATCATCATGATAATCTCAATCAAAAGAATTCAACTGCTGACAAAGCTCTTAATGACCGTTCTTATGCGACCCTGATCCAGTATAAAGTCAAAAGACAATCATTCTTTATTCAACATAGGATTCAAGATATCTCTGAGTGAAAGTCAATTAGACTCTAATTGGTTTTGATACCTTATTGGTAAAGGTTCCTATACTGCGAGAGGCGAGGTAGTTCAGGTTGCCCACCAATTGGCTTAGGCAAACGAATGTTTGCCTTGCCTTACGACAATGGTTCGAGACGCCCCCCAACGAGACGTCTTCTGTCAAATGATTTCATACTCCTCCAGGTAGTCTGATAACCTAGTGGTTATCTCCCTTATCTGAAAAATTTTCAGCCCCATCGATAATCACTTTCTTAATTGATTTGGTTCTTCTATAAATCTCTTCGTCTATTGCCGTTCTTCAATGGCTTTGAGATTGAAAAACATTTATTTGACATTGTTTACTCGAAATTTATATAAATCTCTATGTCTTTTCTAGAGAATTAATACCGTAACTAGTACTACATACAAGTCAGCTTTCATTTTCAAAGCAGTAACGGAAATAATAATTCCCACTGATCATAATTTGCTTTTTATCATTATCTCATCCGACGTGCACTTTTTAACATTAATTCACACAGATCGCAACAAGGACAAAAACTTAACATCAATACATAGTATAAAATAAAGTCGCTTCCCGCGTCTGTCCCTATGTATGCTTAAATCTTTAAAGCTATGAGACGGACTTTGATGCGGTTTTGTTAATAGATAGAGTGATTCAAGAGCAAGATTTATATCTATAATACATGCCCAACATAGTAATAGGTAAGGCGGTACGAAGTTCGCCGGGTCGACTAGTTACCTATAGTTAGAAAAATCTTGATAACAAAAAAGAACAAAGTTTTTTTTCACAATTCTTCTGAAGGGGAAATAAAAAGGAGGAGCGGGGTGGTCGGTGTTGCCACTTAGTGACGTCATTAGCACAATTGCCCTGTCACGAGAGGTCGTTCAGAGGAATACATTTCCGTATAAAGCATCGAGTGAGCCAAAGTGGCTTACTAAGAGCCTTGCTCTTTTTTCCCTCCAAATCTGGTCAATAAATCTATACTAAAATTATAAATGCGAATGTAACTCTTTCGGCCTCTCTAAATGTATTAGGGTGCATTTTCATCAAACGAGAATGCTCATTCTATTCCCACTCCATGAAATTCTTGCACTAATAAAAACTTTTTATCAAAAAATTAAACCGCCGAAAAAACTGAAAAGCATTAAATAATTGGAAAACATTTTCTATTAGGACTTAATTTACTCACTTCTTAAAGTAATTTTGGTTAACCAAGAAATTTTAAGTCGGTGCCACACCACACAAGCAAATTCCTTAACTACCATAGCGCGATGCGCGGTGGCACACGTTTTTCGGTTATTTCTTTGAATTTCAGGTAATTTAGTGATCCTTATTCGTTGATTCTGTGGCACCGACTCAAAATTTCTTGGTTAACCAAAAATACTTTAAGAAGTGAGTAAATTAAGTCCTAATAGAAAATGTTTTCCAATTATTTAATGCTTTTCAGTTTTTTCGGCGGTTTAATTTTTTGATAAAAAGTTTTTATTTTTTGCTTTTCAGTTTTTTTGGGCTAATTTTTTTGACCCCAGCCAATCACCCTTCACAGGGTGGTCGCACCCCGCAAGGTGGCCACACAACCTGGTGAAGGTTTAGGGACTAACAGGATGAGGTTCGATCACGACCGGTCGGTGAGGCGATTTTTGAGGGAGGCCTATGTCCAGCAGTGGACGTCTATTTTTCGCAACGAACAGTTAAAAAACCAATTGCAGTTGAGTATTATAATACAACAATTAGTGAAGCAGAATGTACAAAATTTTTAGGCGTTATTATTGACAAAGCAATAACCTGGAAACCCCATGTAGACGAACTTTGTAAAAAACTATGCTCAAGGTCATTTGCATTATACAAGCTATCCCGAGTCGTTGATAATAAAACTTTGCTGTCAGCGTATCACGGATTAGTAGCTTCCATACTTAGATATGGACTAATTTTTTGGGGTAACTCTACAAATAAAGACATAGCTTTTAAAACTCAAAAAATGTGCATAAGATCAATGTTTGGTTTAAGAATCGATGACAGCTGCAGACCTTATTTTATAGAGCATAAAATACTTACCTTACCGTCACTCTATATCTATGAAGTAGCGTTGTTTGTAAAGAATAATCAGCATCTATTTTGTAAAGCAGAAGTAGTTCGAAAAAGATTGCAAAGAGATAGAAATCGGTTATGTTTAGAGACATGTAAGACAGCCCTTATGAAAAAAAGCATATTTTTCATGGCTCCGTTAATTTATAATAAGATACCAGCAACAATAAAGGACCTTAAAGTATCTTTATTTGCAAATAGCCTTAAAAAAATGTTGATAGGTAAATGTTACTATAGTGTTACGGACTTTTTATCTGACAAATTTTAATTATTTTTTATTATTCTAATGCAATGTTATTTAATATTTTGTATGACATCGAAATTTGACAGTATATGTATTTAATTTTGACATAATATGTATTTAGTTTTGGCCATTTGTAAATTTATTTTTTATTTTTTTATTCTGTATTTTCTTTATTAGCTTTTATAAGCAATATTTGTATGCTCCAAACGGGCAAAACATGAAGGACATTTTTATTTATTTTTTTCATCTTATTTGTAAATTACTCGTGTTTTTGACAAATAAATTTACTTTTACTTTTACTTTTACTTTTTACTCTATCGGCTGCGATTATGATTATTAACATTCATATAAAAAAGACTAATAATTATACCTAGCAGTTTTCATGTAAATCACAAAACGGCAATACAATCTGTGAGTGAACAATAAAGTCACCCCTATTTTTCCACCCTTAGGGTTGGAATTTTATTTCCAAATTTTTATGGGACCAACTTCAAGGTATACCCTGTCGATTAAAAAAGGAATTATCAAAATCGGTCCACACAGTAAAAAGTTATGCGTGATCATACATAAAAAAAAAAAAAAAAAAAAAATATACGCGACGAATTGAGAACCTCCTCCTTTTTGTTTTTTCGTCGGTTAAAAAGCGCTAGCAGACATAGAGCATTCTTTCTTTATAATAATAATAATAACACATCACACAGAGACGAACATCACACCCAGACCGGAAACAAACATCAATATTCATCATATCAATATTCGCCCCGACCGGGAATCGAACCCGGGTGCACACGCTTACTCACTTCACATCACTGCCAACTGAGCCACGGAGCAGTAGTTCTGGCTTTACTAAAATACCAAGAAAGAATGCTCATAATCTAGCTCTTGATCTATAATCGTTTGATGTAAATGCACCCTCGCAAACCCGCCGAAACTACGGAACCAATATCGATGACAATTGACAGGTACCTATATAAGTAGATTAGACTCGTGGTGTAAATAGTACACTTTTTTTCCGGAAAATCCTATACGATCGAAACAAAATTATTTTACGGTTTGAAGTCACTGGCGACGCCGCTAGGCGTACACTAGTCATCAATAAATCAATATATATATAAAACTCTTTCGTTACTGACTGAATGACTGACTGATTGACTGACTGACTGACTGACTGACTGACTGACTGACTGACTGACTGACTGACTGACTGACTGACTGACTGACTGACTGACTGACTGACTGACTGACTGACTGACTGACTGACTGACAGAAAACGCAGAGCCGAAACTACTGGGCGTAGCGGGCTGAAATTTTGCATTTTGGATGTATGCTAAGGGAGTGTAGGAGAGCACTAAGCTAGGATTTCCCGAAATTCCCATGGGAACGGTAAAAAACTGGATTTTTGTGTTTATGAGAAATCTGCGCGAGTGTAACCGCGGGGCAGCCTCTAGTCTAAAAATAAAACGTTGCGTTTCATTTATTCAATCGTAAATTGAGTAATATTCAAAGGAATCAGTCGTAAAATCACGGAAAAGGGGGAATTCAATGATCATAATATAAGATTTGAACACGCTGTGAATGCATGCGTTGAAAATGTTCAAATAGGGGAGTTAGGAGAAAATGATTTCTACGACTTTGAAATGCATTTTCTATTTGGCGAAGGCTTTGAAGATTTATAAGTGAAAGACCAATGTTTATTCTGCACAAGTCGGCATTGAAATATGTTTCTTTGAAAAAGATCAGCTCTAATAAGTGTGTTTTATTAATATAATTTCATACTAAAAGTTACGGGTCACACTCTAGGTAGAACTTGTTTCTAGGGATCTCAAAAGAGCGATGTGGGACCCGCCGGGAATCTAACCCGGACCTTTCAGTCAGTCTGCTTACTGAAAAAGGTACATATATTTTTCCTCGCTAATGCGCCTTCTATAACATTTTTCCTATCTTTACATTACTTTACTAATATGGCGAACTCCGTACTGCTTTACAATATAAATTTACAATTCCAGATTGTCGCATTATCCAGATTTTTTTTTAAATATTCCATGTTTTTTTTATATATATTTCCAAAATATTCTTGGTGAAATTTTAAAACGGTCCAGTAGTTTTGGAGCCAAACAAGCAATCAAATATTTCGTAGAATCATTTAACAGAGGAGGGCTCGTTTGGGGGCGTCTCCAGGCGACAATTGTCATACGGCAAGGCAAACATATGTTTGCCGGAGCCAATTGGTGGGCACCCTGAACTACCTCGCCTCTAGACCTCTAGCAGTCGAGGATACTTTAGGAAATAAGGTATCAATATTAATTAGATTAGTCTTATTGATTTTCAATAAACGATATCTTGTATCCTTATCATTTTTTACTTTACTTTTTTACTTTACTTTTTTACTTTACGTCTTTACATTTTTATAGCGTTGCGTAGAGTTTCGCATCCAGACCTCATCCTGCAGTTTGCTGATGAGCTTGGATAGCTCCAGTGCAGGCACTCCTCTACCCCCACGACTCACGACTGAAGAAGAAGAAGAAGTCTACATTTACTTACTGTTTTAATATTTCTTTCAAAGCCACATCTTCAGCACCGTTGAATACTACTCTAGCGTATTTCGTAATGAATTCATCTCTTTGGTTTTCCAATATTCCATGGTCTAGTTCAATAACACCAAAGTCGTGGTATCTTTCAAATTCTGTCACCCCACTTAGTAGTTGGTATCTGAAAAAAAAAGCATCAATTATAGAACGTTTTCCGCCTATCTGGCATTATTTTTTGATTCGATCACGCAGGTGCAGAACAAGCATAGCCCCTTGATTAACTGAGTTTTCTGATTGGAGTCCCTATTACGGCCGCTTTTGCAATATTTCTTTGCGTCCTCTTTGCGTTTTTTTTGTATTGAATTCGGCACTCTATAGGACGAAAATCAATGTTGCAAATTTGGCCGTTATAATACCCTAGGTTAGGGTTAGGCCTATATTTATCGACCATTTCTCGGTTTCTTAAATGTCACTGGCAACATTACAGTGGCTACTTCATTGGCTGTAGATCAATGTATTATTATTACTTATTCCCTGAATAAATAAATATTTGACCAAAACAATTTCCTTACCGATCTTCCCTACTGTGTTACCGATTCTTGCTGTGACAAAGGTAAATTGAAACCTTCTTCTTGTCGACTCTTGGAATATGAATGTGAAACGGGTTGAATAAGGTAGAGCGAGTTAAAACATAGGGACATTCCACTGACACTAACGTAACTTCGGAAAAGGACGAACCTTCTGTCCCGCAGAGTGAGATGGCTCTCGTTTGAATTATTAATATCCATAGATGATTTCTTTGAGTCAAGTAACTACTTTCATAGTTCAGTTGGTGATGATGTTGGCTTTGACTTCAGAAGTCCAGAGGCAAGGAGGGATTGATTCCCGGCGGGGCTTCTTTTTAATTATAGACATTCAAGCTTGTTTTTAAGTTTGGATGTGTTTCTTTAGTCTTTTTTTTTATATTTCATGCACTCTAGATACTGGTTCTACCTAGTAATGGACTCTTGAGTGTGATGCGTATACCTTTCAACCTAGCAAGTGCTGAAATTCAAAGTTAATAAAAAATGCTAACAAAAAATTTACGATAAAAATAATTGAAATGAAATTAAGTAACAAAATAAAGGTAAAAGATTATTTTTTATTTTCTCCTATCACATCGAGAAAAAGGCAAAGCCAAACAGAGCTTTCAAAGCGCCTCGTAACAAAGTTTTCAATAGTCTTGAAAGAGAAAAAAAAGAAAGATAAAAATAATAAACTGTCATAAAGTATCGCAAAATTCTCAGACAATACAGATAGGCACAGAGCGTTTTGTTAAACTTTCTGTCATCGAGACTACATTATGTTACTGGTAGAGATAACGAAGTGGGCGTTTTTGAAAGTTTCCAGTTTTTATATATCAATCTAACAAAGTTATTACCCACGGCCAATTTTGTTTCAAGTCGTATTTGCTATAATTAAACGATGTTTTTAAATAATACCCATTTATGTATCGTATATTTTTATAGACTTGTAATAATGTTCAATGTAATCGATTACTTTCATTAAAAAGAAATTATTCTTAATAATATCGCTTGATCTGTATCGATCAACAATTAGTTAAAAAAATAATTGATTAAACCTTCCTCTAAAAAATTAAGGATTTTATTAATAACTCGAGGCTGCCCCGCGGTATTTCCCGCGTAGATTTCTCATAAACACAAAAATCCCGTTTTTTCCCGTTCCCTTGGGAATTTCGGGAAATCCTTTCTTAGTGCTCACCTACACTCCCTAAGGAACCCACATGTCAAATTTCAGCTTTGTAAGCCCAGTAGTTTCGGCTCTGCGTTGTCAGTCAGTCAGTCAGTCAGTCAGTCAGTCAGTCAGTCAGTCAGTCAGTCAGTCAGTCAGTCAGTCAGTCAGTCAGTCAGTCAGTCAGTCAGTCAGTCAGTCAGTCAGTCAGTCAGTCAGTCAGTCAGTAACGGAAGAGTTTTATATATATTGATTGATAGTTGCGGTCTAGGATGGCGCAACATATTTGTCTACTAGAGGCTGCCCCGCGGTTTTTCCCGCGCACATTTCTCATAAATACAAAATTCCCGTTTTTTCCCGTTCCCGTGGGAATTTCGGGAAATCCCTTCTTAGTGCTCACCTACACTCCATAAGGAACCTACATGCAAAATTTCAGTCCGCTACGCCCAGTAATTTCGGCTCTGCGTTGTCTGTCAGTCAGTCAGTCAGTCAGTAACGGAAGAGTTTTATATATATTGATGGTCTCGTGCGCCCTAGACTGTAAGAGCAAGAGCTATTTTGCAAAACAGAAAAACCGGAAGTGTTACGCCGTCCTAGACCACCACTGTACCAAAATATTTATCATGTTCCAGCAAAACTATCTTGCATTCCGTAGATCCAGAAAAATCAAAATAATTTCTAGGTAATTTTAAAAGAACGACTATTCGTCACTTTCACTGTAACATGTTCTAAGAAAAGAAAGCCTATAACAAAGTTTTTATTCGCCATATCAGCACTGTATCATCTACTAAGAAATCATGTTAGTGGTCCCAAACTTTTCCCTGGAATATTTGTTACTTCTTCTTTCGCACGCCATTTTGTTCCTTATAACTTTTGCCTGAGTGTGCATTTTTGTCTGTCTATCACTGGTCAGTGATTGACTGGCTCTATCTAGACTTGTTCAAGTTTTCGAGTCTACATCTAGAGCTTCGATATCTTGTTTGGATATAAGATTTTGTGGACCTTCTGTCGTATCCGACAACGGCGACCGTCGACATATTAGGATGATATAGACATTGTATCGTGTAAATTATATTAAATTGGAAAAATAGCTGCGCAGACCACTAACCCACTCCATCATCACACCTTTAGCTCCTTCCTTAGTGTCAATAGGACGGCTGACCGAAACGACTGAGGAGAAGAAACGACTGTCGTCTAAGACTAAAATGTAAGATTTGTATTTGTGATTTGTAGAAACAATAAAGTATTGATTATTGAGTATTGAGTATTGAGTATTGAGTATTGAGGAGCTAGAGAAGCAGGAATCATGGCTTAACGTGCCTTCCAAAGCACAGAAGCAATGGCAACATTTGAAGGTCGAAAATACGCAATTACATGTGCCAAAAGCGGGAATTAAAACTCGGAACTCCCGGAGCTTCGTTCGCTATGTCTATTATTATTATTTTAATTTAATTGACTTAACTCCTCATCAGTGGAGTATTTCGTCAATGTCAAGTTCACAAATTAGCTTAAAAGAGTGGGCTTAAAGCCCGGCAACGTTGTACGGTTATTATAAAGTTTATTGGATTATTGTTTTAAAGCCCGCTAACAAAACACGTGGTTTCGGAACCAACGTTAAAACAATAATCTATGTCTATTTGTCTATATATCAGACTGCCCAAGTGTCAGAGTATTTTTTTAAGAGGCACAACACAGCTAAAGTAGCGCCACCCGCGAAAAAAAAAATCTTCTATACTAAGACAAATATAAAAAATGTGAAACAGTATTCCACCAGATAAAAAAGCCTAGTATTTTAAGGGCACTGTTGTATAGCTTTTCGGTTAAAAACCAGAGAAAGCTACTGATTGTTGCTAGAAACGGCCACTTTTGGCAACAATAAATTTCAGTAGGTTTCTAAGATATTTAAACTAAAACCTACGACAACAAATAGGTACCAAAAAACATTCATCAAAGAAATAAATGAATGCTATAGCGTCAGGTATTTGTATAGCGTTGGAACCGTACATTTTGAGTATGGCCCTACGACAAAGTCTGATCATTTTTTTAATTGAAAAATTTTCAAAAATACTTACTTGCTCAGTAAATGAGGATACGACTCCATGGTCTTCGCCGGTTCGTTCGGAATGAACGACCCAGCCACAACTGGTCCGAGAGGCGTCTCAAAGTCACGTGACAGAATCTGGATACGCTTGATCTCCGATAACCTGAGGGATATTTACCAAGTTGATTAAAATTTGTTGAACAATCTTTTTGGTTGTTAAGTATCCGCAATGTGTGGGACGGACACTGGACGTCCATTTTTTTTTTGTAACGGGTGGAAATGCATATCGCAATTTCCCGACGCTCGGGGAAGCGTCGGGGGTATGTGCACTCGCACCTACTAAAACCCACCGGCGGCCGTCTTGACGCTTTTGGGAAGCATACATTATGCGCGTCTATCATCAAAGATTCGCGGGGTACTTCCTAAAAATCTTCGAGCCCGCCACCGGCGGGTTTTAGTGGGCCCGATGTTCCACATACCCTCGTCGTCGCTCCTACGTGACTATGTCTATGTCTACATTCAACGTAATTTTTTGCTGCCCATCCTGCGTAAGTCACCTTTAACGATACTCTAGAGAGGATGGGGTGGTATTCTTAAAAGCATCTGCATCTTACGGTTTATTCTGCAAGCAAGCCATCATGTTCTTCGAAGTAGGGTTGCATCCTAAACTCTGGGCTACTTGAAGAGTGTACTGGGTTGGATCCCTGGTCATGGCCCAGTCTGATAGTGCTGATCCTGACATCAGAATTGCTCTGTGGAATAGTCCTGAAAAAATACAATGTTTTTCTCATCGTCTTTTTTATAGTAAGACGATACGAAGTTCACCGTATCAGCTCTAGTCTCTAATAAAAATCGTTTCCTTAATAAAAGCATCACTCAAACCCGTGAGATCTCTTTCATTTCAAAGGATATCGGAGGAATCCATACAAGTTTCCGATTACAAGCAATTTCGTTTGAGCTTCCTACATGAATGTGCGTATTAAGACGCTGTTTGATGTAATACGTAAGTAATACGAAAATATCGATAATATGTTATGAAAAGGTATATATTAACATGACAAACTGTTATTTCTTTTTCTTTATGTTGAAGAATAGAATTATCAAGTTTGTGACAATAGTTTCACAACTTTTCTCAATTTAGAATATAGAATAATAAATAAATAATAATAATAAATACCTGCATTTCGTTCTTGTAGCGATTGACACCGGCAAAAGGTTCACAAAGGCCCTAATCTCTTAAACTTATGATTATACTTCTATTCTATACTATTCTACTACTATATGAAAATTGGGTCAAAAATTGCAAGTCTCGTAACTTTGATCCTGTAAGAATAGCAGAATGAAGATAATATCGAAATTTCGAGAATCACAATTCTTGACCCAATCGTAATATAATAGTAATAGAAGAATAATGGTTACGATTATACTTCTATTCTATTACGATTATACTTCAAGATTTGCGATTCTCGTAATTTTGATAGTACCTATCTTCATTCTACTTCTCCTGGATCAAAGTATCGAGAGTCGCAATTTTTGACCCAATAGTTTGATTAGTTGTAGAATAGTTATAGAATATAAGTATAATCGTTAGTTTAAGAGATTAGGACCCGTCTCTAAATTCTAGTCCAGTGACCAATCACGAGTGTCTTCAGAGTTAAGTAAGAGGGCAAAGCGGCCCAAGGGTGACCTCTACTATCATGTTTTAGGTATGTATGCGCATCTTGTAGCCAGGTGACATCACAAATAAGCCCTGTAGGTCCGGGCGTAAGAATAGGTCTACGGTATGCCCTGCCTGTCGTAAGAGGCGACTAAAAGGGGTCTTTGGGGTCGTGGGTGTGAAGGGCGGGGGCCCGACACACTCATCAAACGGCCCTGAGATGGGCGGCGGCACAACTTGTGGCACTGTGCCGCCGCAGCTCCAAAGGCGAGCCGGGGAGGGAATAATATGCCCTCCCCGCCCATGAAGCTAATAGTAGCTGAGCGTGGGAAGACTTCGGACGCTATAATGTGTGGTTCCCGGGGTTCTTCCCAAAAGCGCCAAGACGGCCGCCGAGGGGTTTTAGTGGGTGCGAGCCCCACATACCCCCGACGCTCCCCCGAGCGTCGGGAAATACGATAGGTATTTCCCCTCGTTAAAAAAAAAAAAGGTGACATCACAGACGTTTTTCAGTTTTTTTTTTATCTGCAATGCGGATTCCAACAGTACCTACTTACCATTAGAAATAGGTGACAGCATCAGAAAGTTGACACAAGCGGCACCAGTGCCGTGACCCATAATGGTGACAGCTCGAGGGTCACCGTTCAGGTCTTCCACATTATCCTTAATCCATTGCAGAGCTGCCAATTGGTCTAAAAGACCATTGTTACCATAATCGTGCTCTGTTAGACTTGGCTTCATGAACCCTAGAATAAAACAGTTTTTTTTTAATAATTAGACTAGTCGACCCGGCAAACTTCGTACCGCCTGACTTATTACTATATTGTGTACTTATAAACCTTCCTCTTGAAACACTCTATCTACTAAAAAAAACTTCATAAAAATTGGGTGCATAGTTTTAAAGATCTAAGTATACATAGGGACAGGCGCGGAAAGCGACTTTATTTTATACTATGTAATGATAGGTACCTACGAGGTTAGGGCACAAATCGGACACTTCATAGAAACATCTCTGTACGTGCACGCATATCATGCTTGTGTGAGTGAGATAAGACGTGCGATGCTGCATTATTTGTACCAGGGAGCCATACTTGCTGAGGGAGGCAGGGAGTGCCCATACTGTATTGTCATCATCATCATTTCAGCCGTAGGACGTCCACTGCTGGACATAGGCCTCCCTCAAGGCTCTCCATCTGTACCGATCGCAGGTGGCCTGCATCCAGCGTGGACCCGCAGCCTTGCGCAGATCATCCGTCCATCTGGTCGGTGGACGTCCTACGCTGCGCTTGCCGATCCGTGGTCTCCACTCAAGAACTTTTCGGCCCCAGCGGCCATCTGGTTCTGCGGGCTATATGACCTGCCCATTGCCACTTCAACGAGCTTATCCGCTTGGCTATGTCGGTGACCCTGGTTTCTCTGCGTATGTCCTCATTTCTGATTCGATCCCGCAGAGAAATCCCGAGCATAGCCCGCTCCATGGCTCGTTGAGCTACTCGGAGCCTGTTCATAAGCCCTATAGTGAAGCACCACGTACTGTATTGTACATAGTACTATTTACTAACTCTAATTAAGCCACAAGTACAAATATAATGTGTAGGGTTTTTTGCCATAATCGCCACTATTGCTGACGGGTTGGCGATTGTAGTATGGCTTTTTAAGTTTTTCAATGTCGGTAGCTGCTGCCTGTCTCTCAGGCGTTCCCTTAGTCGCCTATAACGAGACCCATTGGAGAAGATGGGGTAGTGGTATACTAAGCAGTCACCATAAAGCAGTAGTCTCACCGCCTCTTTTTCCTTTACACAGAATGTGTAATCATTGTGCATTTACGAGAAAGTTGCTGTTTTTTTTTTAACTTTTTTGTGTCCCGTTGCTTGGCAAAGACCTCTGCCTCTGTATCCACGTGCCCGATTCCTATGCCACCTGAATACTGACGTACACCAACTGTATATCGCATTAAGAGCCAGTTTACCGCGATGCTAGCGCCATTCGCGAAAAAAAAATATATCTTCTAAACTGAGGAAAAAATAAAAAATGTGGCACAGTATGACACTAGATAATGTAGCCTAGTATTTTTAGGGCAGCATTGTATAGCTTTTAGGTTAAAGACCAAAGAAAGCTACTAAGTGTTGCATAAAGTGACCACTTTTAGCAACAATCTGTATAATTTTATTCTTTTAAGTTAGGACTACTTTACTGTGCTCGAAAAATACTAGGCTACATTATCTAGTGTCGTACTGTGCCACATTTTCGATATTTGACTTAGTTTAGAAGATATAATTTTTTATCGAGAATGGCGCTAGCATCGCGGTAAACTGGCTCTTAATACGAATCTCGAACTTACCAACCAATTTTACAATTTAAGTTCTAAAAATAAATTGAAAATTTTGTACCGCAAATTTCAGACATACCTACTACAATATTCCAAAATATACCAACAGTTATTGCCGAAATACAGAGTTTCAGTCACGTATTGCTGGAATTTCACAACCGGAACGAGAGTATTACGTTGCTAACTACCTAGTATTGTATTTATATACATACTAGTCGACCCTACGCACTTCGAACCGCCTTACCTATTACTATTTTGTGCATGTATTATACTTATAAACCTTCCTCTTGAATTACTCTATCTATTTAAGAAAACCGCATCAAAATCAGTTGCAATACTAATAATAATAATAATAACACATCACACTCAGAGCCCCTAGCTAGGAAGAACCTGTATCTAGGGTGCCCGAAACACATACAGAGACGAACATCACACCCAGACCAGAAACAAACATCGATATTCATCATATCAATATTCGCCCCGCCCGGGAATCGAACCCGGGTGCACTCGCTTCTCAGTCCACATCACTGCCAACTGAGCTACGGAGCAGTCTTTTAAAGATATAAAGCATATATAGGGACAGACGCGGGAAGCGACTTTGTTTTATACTACCTATGTGATATTGATGATTTAAATACTTTAGTAATAAACTATAGTTATAGGTTACTATATTTTATAACTTGACGTTCCTTTGGACTGTTGGTTTTAAATTTGCTTGCCTGGAGCGGGTCGACGACCCTGGACCACCTCGCATCATGCTAATAATTATGTTTTTTTTTTTAATAATTTTACTTGTTATAGTTTACTAGACTTTCAATAAGTAACGAAGTCAGTCGTATAAGAGCGAATATAACGAAGTATCCTATATTTCAAGAGTTAGAGATGATATTATTCTTGTAATCATCATCAATACATAATACATAGTATAAAACAAAGTCGCTTCCCGCGTCTGTCCCTATGTATGCTTATAATCTTTAAAACAATGCAATGGATTTTGATGCGGTTTTTTTTAATAGATAGAGTGATTCAAAAGGAAGGTTTATAAGTATAATACATGCACAACATAGTAATAGGTTAGGCGGTACGAAGTTCGCCGGGTCAACTAGTCTATAATATAAAAATGACTCGCAAAATGTGTTGGTAAGCGGATAATTCAACAACGCTGGGACCAATTATAGCAATTCTTTTTTTTTTAATGTTCTTTGAACTCCAAGGATGGTAATTACGGCAAGAAAAATTAGAATAATTACCGGAAAAAAAATTAGTAAAAGGTTAGGCGGTACGAAGTTCGCCGGGTCAACTAGTGTGAAAAACATAAGCTTACCAAGTATTCCAAGTCGATAGTTGACAGTTATAACCATAATGTTGCCGTAAGAAGAGAGTATTTTGCCATCGTACGGGTTACCAGAGCTCCATTCAAATGAGTCGCCGTGAATGAACACTAGTATCGGGAATTTCTTGGTCTTTTGTTCTGAAATTTTTAAGGAAAGAAAGTTTTATTTTAATGTTAGACTAGATAATTATTAGTAACCATTGTTTTATGCTTTTACTAATCATAGTTTATAAAGAGGTATACAGCTAAAGTATTGCAAAAAACCACACAAAAAATATCTTCTAAAATAAGGCAAATATGAGAAATGTGGAACAGTATTCCAGTAGATAATGTAACCTAGTATTTTTGGGGCACTATTGTATATAGCTTTTAAGTTTAGGACCAAATAAAGCTGCAGATATTATTGTTGCCAAAAGTGGCCGTTTTTAGCCCTTACTAGGTAGAACCAGAATCTAGAGTACCCGAAACACATACAAAGATATCCATACAAACATAACCAATCGACCCTAGACATAAATATCGATACCCATTTTAACAATGTTTGCCCCTGCCGGGAATCCAACCTGGATCTTAGAGGTCACATTCAATATAAGTACCAACTAAACCACGGAGGTTATTTATATTTAATAACTCGCTTTTATCTGTAGGTTTGCGCGCGCTTTTTATAAAAATAAAAATTCAATCAATATATATAAAACTCTTCCGTTACTGACTGACTGACTGACTGGCAGACAACCTAGAGCCGAAACTACTGGGCGTAGCGAGCTGAAATTTTGCATGTAGGTTCCTTAGGGAGTGTAGGTGAGCACTAAGAAAGGATTTCCCGAAATTCCCATGGGAACGGGAAAAATATGGATTTTTGTGTTTATGAGAAATCTGCGCGAGTGAAACCGCGGGGCAACCTCTAGTCAATATATATAAAACTCTTCCGTTACTGACTGACTGACTGACTGACTGACTGACTGACTGACTGACTGACAGACAACCTAGAGCCGAAACTACTGGGCGTAGCGAGCTGAAATTTTGCATGTAGGTTCCTTAGAGAGTGTAGGTGAGCACTAAGAAAGGATTTCCCGAAATTCCCATGGGAACGGGAAAAATATGGATTTTTGTGTTTATGAGAAATCTGCGCGAGTGAAACCGCGGGCAGCCTCTAGTACTAATATAAAAGGTATGCTTCGGTGGTTCAGTCACTTAGAGCGGATGGATGACAGGAGATTGACGAAATAAATATACAGAGCGGATGCGGAAGGCACGGTTGGAAGAGGTAGGCCACGGAGAACGTTCACCGACCAAACTGGTGACGTTCTGAGCAAAGTCCGCGTGAAGGGTTCGCGTGACCGACGTGCATGCATGAAAAGGCTGTAGAAGAAGCGAAAAAAGTGTGTCAGCATCGTAGTAAGTGGAAATCAATTGACTCTGCCTACCCCTATAGGATACAGGCGTGTCGTTGTGTATGTAAATAATTTACGTACTTTTTCTATTTTATCATACAGCTTTTTTTAGTTTGGTACCCTGTCGATGTCGAAAAGTAAATAGGTACCTATTCGTTTTTTTTTTCTATACCAAAAAAAATACTTAACAACTAAACTTGCAACTAGTGCCATCTGTTAAGGAAAACATGAAATGAAACATGAAAACGATGACTGCCCAAAGGGGATGAATTGTTTTGCAAACACTAATAATTTTTACGTAGTTTCTTTTCCTGAAACAGAGATGGCGTTCTCTTCCTGAAAAAGGAAGCGACATCTGTTGAGAATTTATAGGACTTAAAGTTGTTTCAGGTTTGCGTAACTTGCACTTGGAAGGGTTAATTTTGAGGTTCAAAGGTTCCAAGTTTTAAGTAAAGATGCCGTTTTAACTAAAAGAGTTTAATTTCTGCTTTTTTTGTATTATTTTAAACTTAAAATCAAAGATAAGTCAACCCACAGAAGCTCTCGACCAGCCCGAACAGCCTTTTAGCTTTTAGTGCCTTCTTAGAAACATCCCTAAAAATATTGCATTTACGCAAGATTAAGCTCAATGTAAGCCACTGACCGCATCTCATTTCAAACCTAGAATAGCGTGTTCTAAAATTAAAACTTCCGCCAAACAGCGGACAAATTCCGAACCGAACTAAAAATAACTACTGGCCAGTATTGTAAAACTATAGTTTTTTTTTTATTTATCTAGCTAGCCAGTACTTGGCTGTGTGGAGGCGGCATAGAATAACAACTCTATCTTTCATGGGTTTTGTAAAAGGCGACTAAGGAAACATCCCAGCAGCGTTCTTCTTTCAAAATCTTGAAAAGCCATACTTCGATCGCTAACCCGCCTGCCAAGCGTGGCGATAACGGCAAATTCCCTCAACAATGTTTGTCTATATGGCAATATGTGGGGGAGACCTATGTCCTGCAGTGGACGTCTATTGGTTGTATTGTAATGATAAGCTAGCTCTCATAACTGAAACCTTTTGATGCATAAATTCCTTACTTCTTTTGGGAAAAATAACTTTTATCAACTTTTTAACGGTTTCACGTACTTTTTGTAAGCAAATAGAATTTGGCTTCATGAAAAAAGTTTTATTGCCTATTTAAGTATAAAACAAGCGAACTCAAGTAAGTATTAGATCAAAGGTTTTCTAAACTTTTTCTATACTTACCCTACTAAAATATCTGGCGACGCGCGGTGAAAATAGAAAAAGGATAAGAATTTAAACTGGACTACAGTAGTCCAGGGCCCCAAGTTTCTTATCTTATTTAAGACCAATTGCGATTTTTTTTTGATTGTCTTGTCCACTTTTGGCAATTTTGGTAGTCTCTTATTTAACTATCGATCAATCGCGGCAATTGCAATCCAATTGTACTAAATTGGTAGTTTCTTAAATTGTAGGGGCAAAAGACAATTACAATTGGATACAATTTTCGTAGTCTCTTAAAATTTGAGACCGATTGTCTATGAGATCGAATTCAATCGAATTGTGATTGTTAGAAAAAAACACAATCAAACAATAGTACCTTTTTTTCAATTGTGCACTACTCGTAAAGTTATTTAAAAGTTATTTATAATGAGTTTGAGGCTTCGTCTCCTTATTTTGGAGCTGGCCAATGAAGCCAAGAGTTCATAAAAACATTTAGGTTGGGGAAAGCGGCAGTCAAGAGCATGTTTAGCTCCCAGGAGCGTCAGTGAACCCTTATAAATCAATGTTCGACATAAAGTTTATAATAACATTTAGATTTGGCAAAAAGCCGAGCCAGTCAAGGACTCCTCTTACTCTTTTTCTGTTTACCACCACAGCGTCGGAGTTATGGACTTACACCTACTAACAAGTAAGTTTTTAGCGAGCTCCTCGAACATAACCTATAACTTAACAACAAAACTTTTACATAATCATTTAAGAATAGTGACATTAAAATAGGCACCTAAAATGCAGTAACTAGTTCTCATAGGAATCCAGGTGGACCTCTAGTGCTCCACAAGAGACTGAGCAGTCTAATTTGATGACACAAAAGTTAATTAATACTTAGATCTACTATCTCAGTTTGTCGAATATGTTAATATAAAATGTAATGAAGGCTGAAAGGGGTCCACCGAAACTGATTTCAGTTACATTACAGTTTTGTTAGTGTTTTTGTTTGTGTAAAGAACTAATAGAGTTTTCTTTGATAAGGTTTTGATATAATTTTCCCTACAACAATTTAACCTAGCATCTTTTTTTTAGATACGGTACTAGTAGCATCATGTTTTTATGCCTCCCGCTCAACCAGACTTGCAGGACAGAGCCACTACTACTACTAATAAATTCAGCAGAAAATATTGTAAATGCCTGCGCAGATTTACACAACATGCTTATAAATATGAATGCCATGGATGACACATGAGGCCGCCCTGCCCTCAAAGAAAATAATTTGAGAAATCATGTAGGTAAGTCTTAGCGTCAGTAAAAGATAGAAATATGAAATCAATATTACTTTAATTAATAGTGTGTTAAATTATTTCTTAATCAAAACATTTTGTTCTAAACATAAAAATGTTACTCGTCAACAATTCATTTTACATATTAAACACCAACCTTCCATACATACCTTTTTTGTTACTTAGTTTATTTTATCCTAACTATGGGTTGCATTGAATGGAAGAAATTGATGCAAGCGATAAGGCAATTATACATAAACACACATGCCAATATTTAATTATTCATTTATTCATATTTAATTATTCATTTATTCAGTGCTTGCAGGCTACAATTACAAATAATGTTTGATTTCAGCTACAACAAGATTAAAAATGTTCCAAACAAAGGAGGCGCTGGAGATGATTGACATGGCCACATTAACCCGGAGCTGAAGGAAGTGCAGGCATTGCAGCAGGCCATCAAAAACTGAGGAGAAACAGAAATATATAATTAAAAAACATAAACAGTTGTTTTTTTTGTTTATTTCATACCTATCTCACATCTTTAGTGCCCCCGCTCACCAGGCAGCCTGGCTGCAGCAGCCAAAAATACCCCATCTCCTGTCATGGGTGATCTTACAGGCGACTAAGGTAACACGCGAAGGACAGGCAGCAGCGTTACAAAGCACTTTTGTTACAAAACTTGAAGAGCAATACACGCATGACGATCATGGCAACACAAAAGTGTGTTCTTGTGACGATCTGTGCCTTTATCCAATGGTGGACGTCTCTCGCCTGAGAAGACTATGAAGATGGATCTATCCATGTAACTAACTACCTGCATACAAAGTATGTTAACTTTTACTTGCTAAACGTGTTTTTATCATCAAAACTTTATATATATCCATTTACATACCTCTTTCTAGCTTCTTGTAGGTTCATCTAAAGCCTCGGTCGGTGTGTAGTAACTTCAATTTTGAGTGAAAATTAGTTTTGTTTTCTTCACCAAAATTTTTTTTTTGTTTTTGTTTTGATTTGAATGAATGTCTGTAGACTGACTGACTGATTGATAATTTGACTGATTTATTGTTTACCTCAAATGAGTTTTTTTTGCTGTACTAGCACAAGTTTTTCAATTTAGTTCGTTCTTTTTTACTAATCTTCATTCAAAAGTTCACTTTCTCTTCCCTAGTTAGGACCACAGATTAAAATTCGTTTGTGACGTAAAGCAATTGGCCAGCAAGACAATCAAAGTCATTGCGCGATTGAATTAAAGTTTAGGAGACTACCAAAGTTATGACTGAACTTGATTGCCTTTTCTTACCATTGCAATTGCTATCTTGTTAATTTAAAATAAGAAACTCCGGGCCCAGTTTAAATAGTTTAAATTAGTAACTATACTGGGTGTTTCTGACAAAGCGGTAATAAATAAAAGGAGGGATTCTGCTCACCATAACTAACAACTTTCCAAATGCAACATGGGTCAAAATAATAAAAAAAAACAACTGTTCCATACATTGGTTCGATCAGCTGACGGGGTCAATGTACGTGATGGCTGATTTTTGTTTTAAGATTTCGACCCATGTTGCTTTGGGAAAGTTGTTAGGTATGGTGAGCAGAATCCCTCCTTTGATTTAATACCGCGTTGTCAGAAACACCCTTTGCGGTTGACAATGGATATGATGTAAGGTTATAATAATATTTCTAATACCTTGATTGACAAGTGCTAATTTTTACATAAAATCTCCAGGAAAACTAAAATCGACTTTAAAACCTAGTAAACAGAGTAGGTTAAGATTTGTTAAGTGAATTTAGTTCTTGAAAGTCTACTGGCGCCTAGATAGACGAGAGTTATTTAGATTTGCTAATGTAGAGTAGATTGAGGGGCTTAAAATAGCAACTGTAGTGGTTGGTTACACTGCGGCTTGATAATGGCTTTGTTTATAGGAATTTCTTTACCAATATTGTTTGTTTAAAGGAAATATAAATTCAATTTAGGGAACTCTTGGGTCCTTACCACAAAAAAAGTTAAACGTGTTTGAATAGTTTTATACTATTTAAATAGTTTTAGTTTAACTAAATAGTTGAAAATTTTATAAGGTATTATGTATTTTTAGTTTTAAGGTTTTTATGATATGGGCCTCTGTTTATATTATTAACATCCACTAAAGTAAATATTGCCTGAAATAAATGATTATTATTATTATTATTAAATCAAGTATTAGGTAGTAATACGGAAATGTGAAATTAAACCTTATTCTAACCTAACGATTTAAGAGCCAGTTTACCGCGATGCTAGCGCCATTCTCGAAAAATAATTATATCATCTACACTAAAGCAAATATCAAAAATGTGGCACAGCATGACACTGGATAATGAAGCCTAGTATTTTAAGGGCAAATTTGTATAGCTTTTTGGTCTCTTAACTTAAAGTTATACAACAGTGCCCTAAAAATACAAGGCTGCAAAATCTAGTGGAATACTGTTTCACACTTTTGATATTTGCCTTAGTTTAGAAGATATTAATTTTTATCGCTGGTGGCGCTACTTTAGCTGTGCTATGGCTCTTCAACTTTAATTCCCTAAATTCAATTTAGCGAACTCTTGATCCTTCCTTACCACAAAAAAAAGTTAAACGTGTTTAAATAGTATATACGATTTTAATCAATAAATAGGTAGTAACGCGGTTATGTGAAATTAAACCTTACTATAACGATTTATGTGGATATTAAAAATGTAATAACTGTGGTAATTCCTTAGATATCAATTTTCGTTCCGTCTGAGTGTCTTTGTATGACTTTGTATGTATTTATGGCACCCATTTCAGTTACTACGTAAGTTCCGATTTTTTTATTACTATTAGTGTGATGCGTGATTTTTATAGTTTATCTCACACTTCTAACTATGTAAATAAAAATAATCAATATATATAAAACTCTTCCGTTACTGACTGACTGACTGACAGACAACGCAGAGCCTAAACTACTGGGCGTAGAAAACTGAAAATTGGCACGTGGGTTCCTTGGGAAGTGTAGGTGAGCACTAAGAAGGGATCTCCCAAAATTCCCACGGGAACGGGAAAAACGAGATATTTGTGTTTACGAGAAATCTGCGCGGGATTATAAAATGCGTAATA
The DNA here is from genome assembly GCA_951802225.1 of Euspilapteryx auroguttella. NCBI lineage: Eukaryota > Metazoa > Arthropoda > Insecta > Lepidoptera > Gracillariidae > Euspilapteryx > Euspilapteryx auroguttella. The sequence goes on from OX637643.1 coordinate 14,997,636, forward strand.
TAATTTACAGGCCTTTGATAAGGAAACTAGCTCCAAAAACATATATTCAAAATGAAAAATATTTAAAGGCTATCCTGTTGCACTACATTATATTAACTTTAGCATTTTTAGGGCATTGCTGCTTATGTTATCCTAATAAGTTTACTTTTACTTAGGTACCAAAAAAGCGTCTGTGAACAAACCATATGGCTATTCTATCTATTTTTGACTGCTCCGTAGCTCAGTTGGCAGTGATGTGGACTGAGTAAACGTGAGCACCCGGTTCGATTCCTGGGCGGGGCGAATATTGATATGATGAATATCGATGTTTTTTTCCGGTCTGGGTGTGATGTTCGTCTCTGTGTGTGTTTCGGGCGCCCTAGATACAGGTTCTTCCTAGTTAGGGGCTCTGTGTGTGATGTGTTATTATTATTATTATTCTAAGATCTCACCTCTATAAGGAACATAAATGTTCAAATACAAGCAGTCTTCAGATTCAGTTTTCAGGAACTGTTCTAGTTTTTGCCTGTAATTCTGTCTTCCCATAGACGGCGGGTTGCCCTTTTTGATTGGGGGCAAAGTTTGGGGGCATACTGGCGCGAAATTAGTCGCCATCTTGACTGCCGGCCAGGGAGGGGCACTTACTGTAACAAGGAAGAAATTAATGTTAGAGCTTAATATGAATAAGCTATTATCTATACCTTCATACTTCAATACATAGTATAAAATAAAGTCGCTTCCGCGCGTAGGGACAGACGCGTATATGCTTATCTTTAAAACTACCCAACGGATTTTGATGCTGTTTTGTTTTAAAGATAGAGTGATTCAAGAGTAACGTTTAAAAGTATAATACATACACTAAATAGCAATAGGTTAGGCGGTACAAAGTTCGCCGGGTCGACTAGTTAATATGATAAATGCGAAACGTAACTCTGACTATCTCTCTGTCTACCTGTCTCGCTTTCCTGAGAAAATAAGTGAACCGATTAGAATGAAATTTAGTATATGGATAGGTTTGAGCCTGAGAAAGGATATGGCTACTTTTTATCCCGAAATTCCCACGGGTAAATTGGAAATTTGATGCTTCAAGGGAAAATGCGCTGGCGAAGCCGCGGGGCGTCCATTAGTACGGTATAATTTACTGTAAAATCCGTTAAAACATCTGTTTTAAGATTAAACAATATATTAGAATTTTTCTAACAAATAAACAGTATGCGAACTACGCGTTGCGTCAGTTTCCTTTCCACGAATTCTTAAGACACATAAGTGACAAAAATTCCTGTCTACTACACCGTAAAATTCCATGCTCAGTTTTCAAAGTGAAGAAAGATAAATAAAAAAAAAGCGATAAGGCTCCGTGGCTCAGTAGGCAGTGATGTGGACTGAGTAAGCGTGTGCACCTGGGTTCGATTCCCGGGCGGGGCGAATGTTGATTATTTTTAAAAGTGAGTGTTTTATTTGGATTTTACAAAATTGAACCGACATTCTGCTCTTCATCTATCATTATTGTGTGCTCAAGTCCCGGAATTATTTCTTAGAATTCCCGTTTTGGACATCACTTGTAATCAGACAAGATAAAATTTTTTTGTACATCCGCAACACAAAGAAGATTTCAATGACAGAAAGAATTCTATTAACTTATTGTACCTACAACAATAGAGGAACGTATGTTTATATAATCATTTGAATTTCGAATTCTTTTGCGTCTTTAAATTAAGTTAAAGTCAGTCAATGCTTTGAATATTTTCCTTAGTGATGTACGGAACACGTTTTCGATTATTATTTTGTCGGTTTATCGATGAAAATCGATTTTTTCGATAATTTTGAAGAAACAGATGATTTCAATTTTAACTTTATTTAATAAAAGTTTTGCTGTTTTATTTTATTTAAAAAGATCTAGCTACTGAATCTCTACTCTAATTGGAGATGATTTTTGTCAAATTTTCAGATTTTTGGTAGACTTTTTGATATAGGCAACCATTTTCAGCCCTAAGTGAACTGACATTGGCCAAACCACACTAAATCCCGCCCAAATCCCATAATCTCAGTACTCACCTGGTGGCATAAATCTCAAACTCCCAACAGGTGCTGCTGCATAGGGTAAACCAAGAAATATTTCAACATTCTGCAGGTCATACTGTCTCGACGGCTTTACTATCAAACCTCTCAAAGCACCTTGCCTCAAATGATACTCTCTCGTCAACCGCCGCCCACCTTCGTCAACATTCGGCAAACTTCGGTCTCCTCCGCCACCCATCGGCAGCAAGAGGGAGACAAGTATACAAATAAACAGATTGTGGTTTATGTTGGTTAGAAGAGTCGCGTGCCGGTATAGAGACGCCATTTTGTTTATGTGTTGGAGGAGTTTGCTCATTTTTATTGGCGTGCTCTACAGCTCGAAATAGGTTGCAATTTCTTGTTTTACGATTTGTTTTCTCTTTGCTTTATTGCTCTTTGGTCTTCTTTGTGCGGTGCTGCGGCGTCTGCTCTCATTCCGCACATGTTTTCCAAGTTCTATTGCAGCTGTCTCTGGTTATTTCTTTTTGAATTGCCGTTTGAGAAGTTTTGTGAAAAAGTTTTATATTTCAGTTGGCAGCCGAAACAAGTTTTCTTTGCACACAAACAACACTGGTTCTTAACAAATTTTTCGACACTAAACAATCCACAAACTTGCGAAAGACAGTACAATCTTAATCTCAACTGACTCGAACTCAATAAAATACCACAAAAATTCCACTGAAAACAGTTTTACTATTCTGTTTTTCGAAATTCAATTTAAACTGTAACGTATTTCGTTGACACACTATAAGCGTGCGCGGGCGCAATCGGAATACTGGCTGGACGGTTTCCAAAGGTGTCCCCGAGAGCCGTGTCAGAAATACTACTATTTCAGTACAGATGGTAAGACGTTGTGCAGATAAATCTGTTTTATAATCGCCAGCTTTTTAGGTTTCTCATAATCAGAATAGAATAGAATAGAAAACACTTTATTGCATACAAAGTAAGATACAAAAGTACAATTATTAATTCAGGGTACAAACAAATTGAATTTGCATGCAATGAGAAATATTTTCGCTTATTTTTTTTATAATTATCAAACTTTACAAAAATAACATCTCTCAAGTAAATTAACACTTTTATTTTTATTCTTAAAGACACAAAGTAACTCTTGATCCTTTTTTTTTTTTTGTATTTTTTTACTTAAGTAAGATGATTATATTTTTAAAAGGTTAAAAAATCTGGGTCGTGTTTAGTACGCTTTAGAACAGAAAGGAGTTACTCAAAACCTCAAAATTGCCTTGAGACTAAAATAGGTACTAATTGTATAAATGGACTATTGGTTTCTTATTCCTTTGCTTGAAGCTGCATGGGGGACGACCCTGAACCACCTCAGATCAATCATTATAATATGATACTATGTTTTTAATTAATTTAAGATATTTAAGTTTACTAGACTTTAATTAAATGATACCTCGTGTGGTATATTGCACAAATGCTTTTTAATTTTATTTAATACTGGCTACAAAACGCAAAACCTAGTAATAGTCCACAACAAAGTTTTCTATTAAAAAGAAAAGGTTTTCGCAACTTGAGAAGTTACAAAGAAAATGACAACTATGGAAAGTTTCAGTACCTACTATTAAGTTATTTTGAATGTCCCAAAGTAATAGTTTAAATTGAAAAGCCCTTTATCGCATTAGACAACGGCAACCATCGACATCATTATGTCGATATGGTCATGTACCCTTTCATTAGGGTTATATTGGGAAAGCAGCTGCGCTGATCATAAACCGACTTTCAGGTTTCTAGCTCCTTATTGGCAATTGGCCTTTTTTTATTTAGTACAGCGGCGGTCTAGTTCGGCGTAACACTTCCGGTTTTTCTGTATTGAAAAATAGCTCTTCTTCTTTGGTAATAGAGTTTTGGCCGCACGAGACCATAGACATATCTCATAGTCGTATCGTTTTATACCTATAAACTGAACGTAATTATATTTATACTCACAAAAAAATAATTAGGTATAAAATAGTATAGTTGTTATTACTTCCTTAAATAAATAATAATAACAGATCCCACCCTTATCTAGGAAGAACCTGTATCTAGCTAGGGTGCCCGAAACACACACAGAGACGAACATCACACCCAGACCGGTAACGAACATCGATATTCATCATATCAATATTCGCTCCACCCAGGAATCGAACCCGGGTGCACACGCTTACTCAGTCCACATCACTGCTAACTGAGCAGTCAATAAACTTACCCGTGCACACGAGAACAATAAACTCGATTTCATCTGAAGACAAATCTGAAGATGTCCCCAACTGTCACAGGAGTTCATAACCCGCTAAACTGAAACTATGGTGGTTAAACTGTGGTGGTTTATTTTCGTCCGTGCCACGTGCCTTGCGATTAACATCCGGACGATTTAGTGTGGGGCGGTCGATGCTTTTTATTGTCTATAAAATTGAGGGAATACATACATAATACATAATATCACGCCTTTTATTCCCCGGAGGGTTAGGCAGAGGCACCGGCTTGAGAGCCGGACCCACGTTTAGCCGAGTTTATGCTTTATTACCAACGTGACAAGAGGCCAGCTTGTCGCCGCGGTTATAACGACCACTACTGCGGCCGGGACCAACGGCTTAACGTGCCTTCCGAAGCACGGAATCATCTTACTTTTCGGACAATAAGGTGATAAAAAATGAATGAATTGAGGGAATAAAATTACTTAATACTTAACTGAATTAAAATAATAATAATATGCAGTGAACATTTTATTATTACGTAAACAGCGTTGCAAAAAATTATCAAAGTTTCTTAAAAAAATAACAAGATTGTTTAGTTAGTACCTACTTTATAATAGAGGTATAAATCAACATATTAAGCGATTTTTTTTCAACAGGATTTTTATCAAACATTTAAACACACACACAAAAACACACAGTTTATGTTTTTGACACTTAAGAGCCAGTTTACAGCGATACTAGCGCCATTCGCGAAAAAAATTATATCTTCTAAACTAAGGCAAATATCAAACATGTATGACACTAGATAATGTAGCCTAGTATTTTTTAAGCACAGCAAAGTAGTACTAAGTAAAAAGAACAAAAAAAACATAGATTCTTACCAAAAGTGGCCACTTCTAGTAACACTTTGTAGCCTTCTTTGGTCTGCAACCTAACCAACCTAAAAGCTATACAAAAAGGCTACATTATCTAGTGTCATACAGTGCCACATTTTTGATATTTGCCTTAGTTTAGAAGATATTATTTTTATTCGCGAATGGCGCTAGCATCGCTGTAAACTGGCTCTTAAGAACATCGGTATTTCAATAAGAGCTGAGCTGAGTTAAAAAAACCTCATGGAGAAAAAGTCATTGACAAAATCGATATCGATATTTTACACTTAAGACATTTTAACAACCCTAATAACCAAACTGACGAAAGCAGAACTGGAAGTTGTAAAATTTTTCTAAACTAATTGAATGATTTAGGTCTGATGACGTCACGGATTAACAAATTTGAATTTGGAGCAAGGTGCGTCGATGAGTGACGAATTTATTTTTAATTTTGATCTAAAATAAGATGGCTGACATGTGTGTGTTCCTGAATTCTTGGAATAGGGTGTCTGATGAGAATACTAAGTGAGTCATATATTTTTATTTGCATGTGTAAAAAGCTATGTTGACTGCTAAAAGGCACATTATACTTGTTACTGTATATAAAAATATATTTTTTTAAGAAATTCAAATCCATACTTATCAATATATATAAAATTCTACCGTTACTGACTGACTGACAGACAACGCAGAGCCGAAACTACTGGGCGTAGATAGCTGAAAATTGGCACGTGGGTTCTTTAGGGAGGGGAGTGTAGGTAAGCACTAAGATGGGATTTCCCGAAATTCCCACGGGAACGGGAAAAACCGGGATTTTTGTGTTTATGAGAAATCTGCGCGGAAAAACCGCAGGGCAGCCTCTAGTCAATATATATAAAACTCTTTCGTTACTGACCGACTGAGAGATAACGCAGAGCTAAAACTGCTGAGCATAGAACGCTGAAAATTGGCATGAAGGTTCCTAAGAGGGTGAAGGTGAGCACTAAAGAATTTCCCGAAATTCACATGAGAACGAAAAAAAAAAAGGATTTAGGTGTTTATGAGAAATCTGCGCGAGTAAAACCACCGAGCAGCTTCTAGTAATTATAAGAGAAACAAAGTAACTCTGTCTGGTCTGTCACGCTTTCACGCTAAAATTACTGAACCAATAACGATTTAAATGAAATTAAGACAGGCAGACTTTTTATCCCGAAAATCCCATGGGTACAGAAAATTTGTTAAAATTTAAATACAAACCTAAAAATACCTCATTCCAAACGTTTCCTAGCAAATTCTATTATTTCCAGCCTAGAACCTAGTTACGCTATTAAACTTTAAGAAATGATGCCAAAAACGTCACTTCTCTCCAAATTAGTGACATGTGACGAGCAGATGAAAGAATATCATAGCACGGGATGTCACTAGAGTTTATTAAAGAAAAGCACTTTTAAAAATACCCTCGTTTTATAGAGGTTTATTTCCACCAGACCGGAGCTGAGCGTAGAGAGGAAATATTTCGTTCCAATAAAATGAAGTAGGTACATAATTAAATTTCAGTGAAGTTAGCAAATAGGAAATAAATGTGCGGAATTAATTATAATTATAATTATAATGGCTTGCCCACAGCAGTTATATCTAGCTTTTTAACAATATAATTTTTATCCATAAAAATTAAGAAGTGTCAGAGATATTTTGAAAGAAATAAGAAAAAGTATTCAATAATTACTTTTCATTATACATTCTAATGATAATTGCATGGAATCTCATTGCATCTATTTCCGATTTTCAGTTGTTTTTGTAATAAACACCTTCTATTAGGTATAAACAAAAACCACATTTATTGGTTTGAAAATAATAAAAAACAGATTTATTCAATATAGCATAAAAGGTATCGCTTATTTTAAGTCAATTACGACTACGTACTTGATACCTTATACAAAGTAATATTCTTCTTACATATCTTTCAGCATTCTATCTCCTCTCCGTTGACCCGTGGTTATGGTAGACATCTAGCCTTAAAAGCAATGCCGTGGGCACTATTAATCATCTTGGCTTCACTCAGAAATGTTCTCTTGTATCTTTCAGGATTTTTCTGTAAAACAGGATTCTTAATGGATGAGCAGAAGAAAGGTGTCCTTTTTGAAAAAATAAGTAATTAGACTTGATACTTTGATATTCGGTTTGTCTTAGGAAGCTTTTCAGTGCTTTGCTTTGAGGTTTTTACGGACATAATTAAATTAAGACCACCAGTATGGACTCCAATCGTTGGGCAAGGAGGGCCACTGAGTGGGTCTTGAGACACGCCAAGAGACGACGTGGTCGCCCCAGGAAGCGATGGAGCGACAAATTGGGAGCACACGATAGGGGCTGATGGGAATCTGCCCAGGACAGGGAAGTGTGGAAGGAGGGGAAAGAGGCCTTTGCCCAGCAATGGGATAACCATAGGCTAGTAATAATAATAATAATTAAATTAAGAAATTCTTAATCATAATTCCAGCTGCAAGACGTCCACTGCTGGACTGGGGCTGATGTCCGTTCTTCGGGTGTTCCCTTAGTCGCCTTTTACAACACCCATGGGAGGAGATGGGGTGGTAGTGTTCTATGCCGCCACCACACAGAAAATATTTAGATATTACTAGAGGCTGCCCCGCGGTTTTTCCCGCGCAGATTTCTCATATACACAAAAATCCCGTTTTTTCCCGTTCCCGTGGGAATTTCGGGAAATCCTTTCTTAGTGCTCACCTACACCCCATAGGGAACACACATGCCAATTTTTAGCTTTCTACGCCCAGTAGTTTCGGCTCTGCGTTGTCTGTCAGTCAGTCAGTCAGTCAGTCAGTCAGTCAGTCAGTCAGTCAGTCAGTCAGTCAGTCAGTCAGTCAGTCAGTCAGTCAGTAACGGAAGAGTTTTATATTATTACTAGAGGCTGCCCCGCGGTTTTTCCCGCGCAGATTTCTCATAAACACAAAAATCCCATTTTCTCCCGTTCCAATGGGAATTTCGGGAAATCCTTTCTTAGTGCTCACCTACACTCTCTTAGGAACCTACATGCAAAGTTTCAGCCCGCTAAGTTCAGTAGTTTCGGCTCTGCGTTGTCTGTCAGTCAGTCAGTCAGTCAGTCAGTAACGGAAGAGTTTTATATACAGGGTGTTTCTGACAAGGCGGTAATAAATCAAAGGAGGGATTCTGCTCACCATACCTAACAACTTTCCCAAAGCAACATGGGTCGAAATCTCAAAACAAAAATCAGCCGTCCCGTACATTGACCCCGTCAGCTGATTGAACCAATGTATGGAACAGCTGTTATTTTTTTTGAGATTTCGACCCATGTTGCTTTGGGAAACTTGTTAGTTATGGTGAGCAGAATCCCTCCTTTGATTTATTACCGCCTTGTCAGAAACACCAAGTATATTGATTTCGACAAACTCCGAGGTTTAGTTTGGAAGTGATTATGATTGTGACTGTGCAGTTCCAGGTTCGATTTCTAACGAGGTCGAACATTATTTTGATAGATATGTTGGTTTCGTTAATTAGGAGATTTTAAATTAAGCTACATTATTGTATAAAAAAAACACAAAGACAAGAAATGTAATGAATCAGCTAGTTGACAAATGGTAAATATTTGATTTAAGCTATTTCATTGCTTTATTAAACCTTAATGAATATATAAAGACAATTTTGTGAAAGCGTTGGCATCGATAATTTACCTATAATGAAACATTATTTACTTATGAATGATCAAAGGGTGAAATTGTATTAAAACCCAGCAAAGTTTCCACTACCACAAAGTCTACAATTTAAGACAGTTCCAGAAAGCTCAAGTATTCGAACAACTCTCGTAGCTCATCTAATTATAACCAAAGAACCCATCATCAATTATTCGCAATGTTCAAAGACCGTGAAAGTGCGGTGCCCTTATGGAAGAACAAACATACAGACCACTACAATGCCCGGAACACACGAGGTCAGTTTTTTGAGCCAGGATAGCAAGTTAGTGTTAGTAAGCTAGCAAGCTACTACTTCTGGGTTCGTGCACTAAGTTCGAAATGAAGATAGTTTACTATTACTATACACTGGCTTGCTATGCTAGCTCGAAAATGGCCTCGTGTTTTCCGGGCAGTAGTTTTGTAGTTTATTAAAAAAAGGAGAGATTTGATTGTTCATTTGAATTAAATACACTGGGAAAATACAACACCGATATGAAAAATTCTTTAACTGTTGGAATATTTTAAAAAAATTAAGAGAAAAAATCATAATAAGGCTTTTTCAATCAGACGGCGCTTTAGCGTCGGCACTCTCTGTGTTAGGGTAATAGGTACTGTTATAGTAAATTTTAAGTGTACGCATCAGGCTATCACTCTAATGCGACGCTGTAAAGAGTATCTCGTGAAAAAAATAATTTAATATTATTTAAAAACTATTTTTAAGAAAAGCTCCATTGAAAGACTGACAGACGGACAGATTAGTCACATAATAAGGTCCCGGGACGAGTACCGGAACCTATAAATCAACATAAATTATGATTAGATCGACGCGCCTGACCGACCATTCCAGTGACAGGCGAACTGGCTCGTACCTTGGCCAGAGAATAAGTCTGGCCATTCAGAGGGTTAACGCAGCCAGCCTGCTAGGCACCGTACCTTCCGGTGGCAGCGATTTGAGGCCATTTTTTCGTTTGTAAACATTTATTTAAGTTAATAAGTTTATAAATATGTTATGTAGCCGCCTCCGTAGCTCAGTGGCGTAGCGCGTCGCGCCTTTGATTGTGGGCACGCAAGGTTGTGGGATCGATCCCCGCAGAAAACACACCACATATTGATTTCTCACAAAAATCACGTTGTGGTTGTTTTCGGTTGGATAGGACATTGCAGGCTTGAATCACCTGATTGTCCGAAAAGTAAGATGATTCCGTGCTTCGGAAGGCACGTTAAGCCGTTGGTCCCGGCCGCAGTAGTGGTCGTTATAACCGCGGCGACAAGCTGGCCCCTTGTCACGGTGGTAATAAAGCAAAAACTCGGCTAAACGTGGGTCCGGCTCTTGAGCTGGTACCTCTGCCTAACCCTTCGGGGAATAAAAGGCGTGAGATTAATGTATGTATGTATGTTATGTTTTAATTACTTTTTAACCCCAATTAGGATGTTAATAAGTTTATCGATCCATACAATGTCCGTAACCCTAAAATACCAAGGAGTGAAACGAAGAGTTCGTTGCACAGCTGTTCCGTTCCAGGGATATCGGTTTCAGAAATAACTTGGTGGCTAAGGGTTGGGTCTGACGATTCTTTCTCGTAAATGGACACTTTAAGTCCCATCGCAAATCTGGCGAGGTGCAGCGAAGATAAGATAGGAGAATAACTTATTCGCAACCAAAATAAAACATTACCTATATATAGGAAAACAAAATACAGTATACAACCTTTTGCATTGTTCCAAAAGGTGGCTTTACCGATACCGAGAGAGTTACAGTTGAGACTGCGGTCTCTTTATTCCATGCCTTCCCAGGGGCTTTTTTAAATTTTACTACTTTCAATATCAACAGCATCATCTCAGCTGAAAAAAGTCCACTATTGGATATGGGCCTCCTCTACAAATCTCCATACCGACCGGTCTTGAGTGACCCTTTTCTACTGTTTACTCTTGCAACCTTCACCAGGTCGTCTGACCATCTTGTGGGGTCTGCTTTCTCTTAGGCAGACCTCCACAAGATTGAGTGTGGTGCGTGGTCATTATTCGATTTTTTTGGGCCCAGCGACCATATTCTTTGTGCTATGTGCCCTGCCTATTGCATGCAAATTAAATTTATTTCTTCCTTAAATTGTACCATGATCTTGTGTGCAATAAAGTGTAATTCATTTATTCAATTACCTAAGTTTTGCATTTATTATTTGGCAAATAGATGCATGGCCTATGTTGGCGACTTAAATTCTTCTGCGGATCTCATCATTTCTGATTCGATTATGCAGGAAAACTCCGAGCTTAGCCCTTTCTACCATAGCCCTTTGTGTGACTTTTAGCATTTCATAGTTGCTAACTAGCAACCATGTTTCGGATTTAACTTATCATAATTATCTTAAATCTTTCTTTAAAAAAACACAAATCTCCATACTTTTTTCTCGATCTGCTGGCACAAAAACACATCTTGGCAAATGTGAACAGCACTTAAGACCGTAACAAGACTCGAGTAATAAATATTTGCACTCGGATTAGAGCAGATGCGACTAGGGTGCTTTTTTATCTCCTTTTCCCGTCCACATGCCTCTTAAGAGCGCTTTTACCGCGACACTAGCGTCAATGTCGAAAAAAAAAACTTTTCTAAATATTGGCCGAAATCAATTTTAAGATAATGTTGCACTAGAGGTAGATATACCTAATCTTGCTTAGTAATTTTTAAAGGCACTGTTGTGTAGCTTTCTGGTTCCAGATCTAAAGAAACTTAAGCAGCAAAAACATTTTAACAAGAACCTGTATATTTCTTAGATCTATAACCTGAAAGCTACACAACAGTTCTTTGACAAATTCTAAGCAAGATTATCTAGTGAATTAAGGTGGTAAGTCTGGGTATGGCGCGAAATTATTATTTTTTCATTATTTTGTACACAAAACCTTTTGTACACAAAACCAGTAACTCTTGTCTAGTTGTCTTTCAAAAACGTTATATTACAATGTGGTAAACAGTTTTTTTTACATACGCGAGGTCATTTATTTATTTTTTTAAACTACCTAATACTTTCGTCAAAATAAATAAAAAACCCCAAAAAAAATATGAATTTCGCGCTATACCCATTGTGAATATCAGCCATTATTTGGATTTTTTTTTCGAGATTGGTACTATAATATCGCGGTGAGCGCCCTCTTAAGATAGAAAGTGATGGATTTAGGGAAACGAAGCTTAAGATTACAGAGGGATATTTTGGAGAGAATCCGCACTTAAAAGGTTAAATGGACCCTTATTAATAAGGCTTCAATGTCGGGGTAAAGTCGATAGTAATGTTGAATGGTATTTTGGGGTTCGGTTCTAGGCCCTTAGTCTCATCGCGCAAAACGTAACTATAGAATAAAAGTAGAGTAGAAACAGTACGTTAATCGCAAGAAAATACACATTTGGTAGTCTCGTAATCAATTTTGCTATAACTATAGCAGTAGTATCGCAACAGATTGGAATTGAACAAAAAGGGTAGTCTGCTTCATAATAAGATAATGTTATGATTACGTTCGACTGACATTATATGTCAATAATGATTGATATTAAGTGACAGTTGCACTACGCCCGTTCCAATTTCGTCTAATCAAACAGGATTATTCTATAGCTTGCTATTCATAATATTCTATTGTTCTATACTATATTGATCGATCAAAGTTACGAGACTCGCAATTTTTGACACAATCGTAATAGAGTAATAGTAGAATAATAATAGAATAGAAGTATAATCGTAAGTTTAAGAGACTAGAGTCCCTGGACAGAGGCGAATATTGGCATGGAGTATAGAGGTTGACGATCGCAGTACAGCTCTTTAGTCTTTTAGCGAAGGACGCTTCTGCCCGTCCTTTGGATGTTCCCTGAGTTGCCTTTTTCGATACCCATAGGAGGAGTTGGCTGGTGGTATTTTATGCCGTCTCAACACAGCCAATATAACAGCCAATATAATAACATAACTAGTCGACCCGGCGAACTTCGTACCGCCCTACCTATTACAATGTAGTTCATGTATTATACATATAAACCTTCCTCTTGAATCACTCTATCTATAATAATTTCTTTTTACAAAAAGAGACCCGCCTTCAACGAACTGACACTAACACCAATTTGAGAACTTTCTCTTTTTCGAAGTTGGTTAAAATACTAAAACCTTCTCCTGAATATAACAAATACACTACTGAAAACCGCATCAAAATCGGTTCAGCCAAACGCGTGATAATCGCGGACAAACATACTTACATTCAATCATACATACATACAAGTCAACCTGATAACCTCCTTTTTTGAAGTCGGTTACAAAAATGGATCAAAGTCCGTTGCATAATAATTTAATGTTTTCAAGATAATTTTAAAGATTTAAGCATACATAGAGACTGACGCGGGAAGCGACTTTGTTTTATACTATGTATTGATTGATAATATATAAAGGCTTTGCACTTATATTACTTATACCTAGTATAACAATAGGTCTCCTAACCACTGGGCTACGAACTCATCGTATTACCTTAAAGTTGTTTAAATTACCAAGTAATAAATTCAGTCCGAATATTGCCAGTCTGTTTCGATATCATTCCCGGGGCAGTTAAACGTTTCTGGAATACAAAATGGCGATAAAAACAATTGTTTTCGCGGCATTATTTAAATTAATTACGTTTTTATGATGGCGACAAAATCTTCAGTGCTCTTTAATTCCGCTTTTTTTTCTCTTAAGGAGAAATTTTAATGTTTTTTGGGGTTTGCTGGTTGTTTTTTATATCGGATCCCAGCGGGCTTAGCACAAAAAAGTTAACAATGCTCACAAAGTGATAAAAAAAGGCTATCCCTTTCTGATGCTCGAGTGTGAGCTAGTCATAGTCAGTAGTTGTCACTATGTTAGAGCTTCGACTTAATCTTTTACTTAGTTATCAGTACAAATATTATTTAGTAATAATAGACTAGCCGTCTTACATATTCATAAAGATACAGTACATTTTAAGTAGCTTTACTGAAGGTCTACTTCTCTGGTTTGTTGTATAATAAACGTGACATCCAGTGTTAATTATTATGAATAGCAGGGTAAAAGTATAATAATAACACATTACACTCAGAGCCCCTAACTAGGAAGAACCTGTATCTAGGGCGCCCGAAACACACACAGAGACGAACATCACACCCAGACCGGAAACAAACATCGATATTCATCATATCAATATTCGCCCCGCCCGGGAATCGAACCCGGGTGCTCACGCTTACTCAGTCCACATCACTGCCAACTGAGCCACGGAGCAGTCAAATCGTAAGTTTAAGAGACTAGAGGCCCAGGTTGTAAATTTTAATTCCAGATTATAATTACGTTTAAAAGTACGATTTTTATTTTACTAAAAAAAAAACAGAAATACATATTGACCTCCATTTTTAACAACCATCGTTTCCCGCGCAAATCTCAAGTAGTAAAATCGTTCGGGCAGTTGCAGAAAATGAGAGACTATGTAAAATTTTACTGCCCATTCCTTTTTTTTGGGTTTTCTTTCGTCGTAAATCTTTTACAGTCTTGTTTCTTTCAAGGATTTATACTATGAGCATTTTCAAGTAAATAAAAAAGTAAATAGAATTCTGAGACAAAAGAGGATCAGATAAGAAGAAAAAAAGTCAAAGGAACATAGTCCATACAGCCAAGTCTTCAGTTAGTAAGTATTTCATTTTTAATTTCGTTATCTTAGCGAGTACCTATTTTTACATTTTATTAATCTTAACGATATATTTAACTTATTTTTTTGTCATGAACCGTGCGTTTATTTGCCACAGATATGCAAATTTATGACAAGTATTTTAAGTTCAAGACTAAAATAAATTAAACAATTGTATGTACAGTGGCGGACTAGGAGGCCGTAATAGATTTGTCTATGGTTTCGTCAGCCCTAGATTGTATTGCCAAAGAACAAGAGCTATTTTGCAATACATAAAAACCGGAAGTGTTACGCCGAGCGTGTCCGCCACTGTACTCCTATCATAATATGTGTATCAGAAACAACGTTTGAATTGTTTAACTATTCTTTAGAACGATTTGTAAAAACGTCAAAATTGCTGTTCATTTTTGGTAGTCCAATAAAATTTAACGACAAGGAGTTTTCATTAACATTTTTTTTTATTGTTTCGCTAAATTTTATTTTAGATAAAGTAACGTTTTGTCGTTTTATTGAAGTTTGTTGTTTGATTTGTTACACAATTTGTTTTGGGCTGTTCAATTTAGATTGGATTTAACATGGCGTCAAACGCAGATTTTCTTTCAATGAAATCCCTTTTTGTTTTGTTTCTGTTCTTTTTTGTGCAATTATTGTACAATCCTTCTGTCGTCACGTAGTTATTCGACAACTATATACAAGGATGATATGTCATGTGTTGCGTGAATTAGATTGATGAACACAATTCATGGATACAGATTGAAAACGTAAGCGT
This sequence comes from Euspilapteryx auroguttella, assembly GCA_951802225.1. Classification (NCBI taxonomy): domain Eukaryota; kingdom Metazoa; phylum Arthropoda; class Insecta; order Lepidoptera; family Gracillariidae; genus Euspilapteryx; species Euspilapteryx auroguttella. Next base: position 15,012,850 of record OX637643.1, read on the forward strand.
GGCCGGCCGAGAAGGAGATGGCGATACTGCGATCGTCAACCCACCTGTCAAGCGTGTTGATTACGGCAAAATCCCTTATTTGTAAGGACAAACAAGAGAAAGGAATGGATAGCAATCTGTAGGGCAGACCTTTGTCCAGCAGTGGACGTCTTTAAGGTGAAATTTGACATTTGACAGAGAGAGGGCTCGTTTGGGGGCCTCTCCAGGCGACTATTATCTTAAGGCAAGCCAAACATTTGTTTGCCTGAGCCAATTGTAGGGCACCCTGAATAACCTCGCCTCTCTTTGTATAGGATACTTTACCAAATAAGGTATCAATATCGATTAGATTAGATGTAGTCTAATTGACTTTCAATAAGTGATATCTTGTATCCTATATTGAATAAAGATTTATTTGATTTGATTTGATTTGAAATGAGTTAGACAAAGTCTCATCGAACCCAAACATTAGTGTAAAGAAACAAATCGTAACTTAATTCGAAAGGGTACAAAGACATCTAAAAGTACTAACTTCTTCAAAGGAAACAGTTAATTAAATCACTAGATAAATAAAGATAGGCCAGTTGGGCTGAAGAAAAAAACTTTTTATTCTATGCTCAAAAAAGTTTCGTCCTAGTATTACCGGAGTCGGTAGATTGTTTTCGAAATTTTTGGGAAAATAATAATATGTAGCCTGGTTCTGGTAGCCACTCTAAAATTAGAGTTTCAGCTAAGAGACATCGATAAGTGTACACAGACGATTAAATCATTTTGTATAGTAGGTAAGTATATTTCAGTTTACCAGACTTTTTATAAGAGACGAGCTTTCCCGGCTTACTTCGTTACGCCATAGAATATAAGATACTACAAAAGACTTCGCTCTATAGACTATGTTCTTTTGACAGCCCAGAATGGCCGAATAAAAAACAAACAACAACAATAAACCACCTGTCAAAATATGTAAACAACTGAAAAAAATATTGCACCTTGGGTTACATTATTTGAGTTTAGGTAAGGATCCCTAATTTTTTTGAAAATCTAATATAGCCTATGACACTCGGGGTTAATGTAGCTTCCTACCAGTGAAATAATTTTTCAAATCGGTTCAGTATTTCCGGAGCCTATTCGTTACAAACAAACAAACAAATCTTTCCTCTTTATAATATTGGTATAGATAATATAAACTATTATCCTTTCGCGTGTGCGTGGAGGCGTGCCAGTAGGCAGCCCACTCACTCACTGCGCCGACCAACGCGTTCTAGGTTCTACACACGAGCCGTTCACAACTTATAGTACTAATACTACTACTAATAGTTTTTTTATTATAATTAAATTAAAATATCCATAACCTTAATACTTTTACTTTATTCTTTAAAACGCAGTAAATAAATAATCCCTTTTGAAATTTTTTAAGTAATAGATTAATTTGAAATTTTAGTCATCTCAATCTTTGAATTAATGATTGAATCCTTACTTTACAACCTAAAAAAAAGGTGATAGAATTTATAAAAATATAATAAAAACACATTTAAGACATTTTTCTCAGTCACGCCTCACTTTTTCATCACAATTAGACGAGCAAATCCTTCGTTTCGAACAAACTTTTTTCGTAACTTTTCTCACCTCGGCAAAAACGGAGGATTTGTGTTTTTTTTTCCTACTGTTTCAATTCCTGAATATTAATCGTGAAAAGTTTCCTTGTTTCACAAGTTGTTTACGTAAAATCTTTTTTTAAACAAATGAAAGTCTTTTAAAAAGTTTGCAAATTTTTCCTCAAATCTTTAAAAAAATATATGAAAATGTTCACCACAAAATGATTGACTTTAGACCTCTTTTACGCAAGACCTCAGGTTTAACGGTTTTAAGCTAAGTTCAGAGGCCCGTTTTTTTTTGTATTGACTTTGACACTCTAGAGGACGAAAAGCAATATTGCAAAAACGGCCGTAATAGGGCAGAAGTTTTAGGAAAAGATGAAATGAACCATTATAAATAAAGTTCCTAATAATAAGTATCCCATTTTCTGATTATAATAAAATAGCGTTATATACAAATTAAAAACTTTAATTTCATACATGTATTTAGGTACGAGCTATCCCGGCTTACTTCGTTACGCTATAGGATATAAGATACTACAAAAGAATTGGATGTATAGACTATATTCTTTTGACTGTCCAGAATGGGCAAATAAAAAATCAAACAACAACAACATTTTTTTTTTTTTTAACAAACTACCTGTAAAAATATGTAAACAACGGAAAAAATATTGCACCTTGGGTTACATTATTTGAGTTTAAGTAAGGATCCCTAATTTTTTGAAAATCTAATATAGCCTATGTCACTCGGGGATAGTGTAGCTTCCTACCAGTGAAAGAATTTTTCAAATCGGTTCAGTATTTATGGAGCCTATTCGTTACAAACAAACAATCAAACAAACAAACAAACAAACAAACAAATCTTTCCTCTTTATAATATTGGTATAAATATCATAGTATAGTGTGCGTGGGCTTCGCAATTTCTCTTGAAAGAGGCAAATCACAATTTTCCGTTCCCGTGGGATTTTCGGTATAAAAAATTGCCTATGTCCTTTACTCAGCATCTAGACTCTTTTTTCCAAAATTTTATGAAAATCAATTCTGTAGTGTAGCTAAAAAAAAGCGAGACAGACCGAAAGACAGAGTTAATTCCGCATTTTTAATATTAGTTTGGACACGGATTGTTAAACAAAACCACAAATCGAAATTCGAACAGGTAAAACTAACGTTCAGCCATCCGGTTGCAATGTCACTACCGGAACTGTCACCCGTGCCGCATCAATAAATCATCCGGTTTTGATTATTCTTTAAACCAGTGCGTGTCTACCCTTATGAATGAATAAATGGGTTACTGCTATGGATATGGTAGAGTTAGAAGGGGATAGATAGACTTATAACGTTTTTTTTTTTAATTAATAATTTACTGACAAGGCAACTGCAATTTTTTATTAAGAGCGTCGTAGGACAGGCTTCTTAATTTTTTTAAATATTGTTTAGCCAGGTTTATCGGAGAAAACTATTGATTTTAATTTTTGGAGCCCATTCTATTCAAATAAAAAATCAAATATGTCCTCTTTTTTATATCAGTGTAGATACTGGTTGATGTAGATTAAGCATCAAAGAAAGAAACAAATTATTTGTTTACAGTAGCAGTGCATCACAACACAACACACACAACATAGGGTCTCCGAAACATTATCCCTGTTATTCATAAAAAGTTAAAGAGCATTTTAGTTACTGGAAGTGTATCAATTTAGACTGGATGTCACGTATTTACCATACAACAAACCAGAGAAGTAGACTTCCAGTAAAGTTACTTAAAATCTACTGTATCTTTATGAATAATACGGTATATGTACAAAATTTTTTTTCGATTTATTCATTTCCAATTATTGAACCTGTGGATGAAACTGCAAATAATAAAAGCCTACCTTTCTACAATCATAGTGGTAGATCACTCCTACATCTAAGTACCTATTTATTTGAAAAAATATATAATTATGTTAGTAAATCGAAGGTAAGATACACAAAAAGTCGTCCACTGCTCGACCTCCCAAGGCCTCCCCCACATATTACCACAGGATAAAGCGCTATCATAGTGGTAGATCACTCCTACATCTAAGTACCTATTTATTTGAAAAAATATATAATTATGTTAGTAAATCGAAGGTAAGATACACAAAAAGTCGTCCACTGCTCGACCTCCCAAGGCCTCCCCCACATATTACCACAGGATAAAGCACTGCGATTCCATTATTGCTATTTAAAAAAAAAAACAAAAATAGACTATGCTCTATGCTGCCAGACCTTCGGATTTTCCCTTACTTTTATGTTACTTGCAGAGAGGAAGAGTGGTTGAATTCTATTCCATCACCACACAGCCTAGATCACACAGATCTAGTTATTTAAAAAAAAAACAGATTAAACAATAAGTACTGTTTATCACAATAAAAAGAGCAGTAAAACAATAAAAATTTAAACAAAAGTACATAAGCCCGGCTAAGCTTTATACTAACTCAGACGTGAAATATGAACTGTTACGGTCGCCATCACTCTCTTTGTGCTACGCACACGATGACTAAAGGTTGACGCAGTCGCAAAACGCTGCGTTTTCTAAACTTACACAACATAAGCTAAGTACTCTGCTACTCTACCGTTTCAGATTGCTCTAATTCGATAACGCATTTACATAATATTTCACTCAACACATACATCAGTTAAAAAAATAAAAAAATATTAAATTGTTGAGGAAAACCTTGTGTATATTTCGTAAACAGGTTTTAGGTAGAGCAAAGAGGAATTGGCCAATACCTCCCGATGCTTCCACTTTGTAAATTCAATTTATACTAGCTGCGTCAGAAACTTCGTTGTCGCGATGTTCGAATTGCTGATCGAGCGATCTCCGCTTTCACAAGGCATCACTAGGTGGCGCTAGTGTGCCCCCCTACAAGGTAAATATCAATTTTGTTCATTGACGCGTTACGAAGTTACATGACCCGAGTCAAATACAAAATATGTTTATTGCATACAGTTTGTACATGGTATTTAAAAGGTAGTAGAGAGTATTAAAAACTAAAATATCCGGCAAGGGTTAAAACAACCTGGAACTCAATTTAAAGTAGGTTTATCTTTCAACGATGCGGAATAGGGAACCAGCGGGCTAGCATGACCGACTATTGCCGAATATTTCTATTGCTTTTGATCTCTTGTGTCATTTTCCCGCATTTAAATGTCAAAAGAGGCCGACAAATGCGACAAATAGTCAGACACGTCAGCAGTCGCAGGGTTGCTGCAGTGTGCGTTGCCGCGTCCGCCCCGTCACTCGCTTTATCTCGGGAATGTTAAAATGGAAATGTCACATGCAGGTGCCAGGGGTCGCGGTGAATTAATTTTTGCAGACCGCTCTGTAAGCACAGATGTCCTGCAAAGCGAAATTATGATTCCCACGTGACTGATTTTGAAAATTAGGCTGCTTTACGAATTATGAGATAGGCGAAAATATGAAATACCTACGGTAAATTTTTAAAGATATAACAAGGGCCTCTAAAGAAAAGTATTGAAAATATAGGTATATCCTGAATTACATCAAAATCAAAAGGCGCAGCTTTATCTACTCTATTCTATTAAAACTACCCAAAACATTTTATATAAAACTCTTCCGTTACTGACTGACAGACAACGCAGAGCCGAAACTACTGGGCGTAGCGGGCTGAAATTTTGCATGTAGGCTCCTTAGGGAGTGTAGGTGAGCACTAAGAAAGGATTTCCGAAATTCCCATGGGAACGGGAAAAAAATGGATTTTTGTGTTTATTAGAAATCTGCGCGAGTGAAACCTCGGGGCAGCCTCTAGTATATTCATAAAGTTTTCAAAATAACAAAATTTTCTACCCAGTTGAGCTTTTGCTCAAACCAATTTTAAACAAAGACAAAATGGATTATTTGAGAGCTAAAAGACCACTCTCATACCTTTTTAGACTTACTCTAGGGACTGGTTTAGGATTTAGAGGTCGGTTAGCGGAGATCGTACTGGGGTGGTGCAATTAGAAGCAGAAAGCGATTTTGTAAAAATTCAGCAAAAATTTAAGGTTTGTCTTGATAAAAAACATGGACTTTTTTTCTTGCTTCGGTGTTATCCGTTTGGATTGCTTTTCTGCTAGCGTGAAAGCTTAGTGCACAGAACCAAATGTGATCTGTTATATTGTGATCCGTTTTTGTGATCAGATTGGACGGACCCGTTTTTTCAGATAAGTTTTTTTGAAACAAAGTTCCATATATGAGTAGGTGGTGGGGACCTAGCCAAGAAAAAGTGCAACGTTTCGGCTGAAGTGAGACACAAAGCGTTACTGTGAAGGAGAGAATGAAAGAGACCAAGAACTAATATAATAACTCTCTCTCTGACTCGCTCGCTCACACGCAGTACTTGCCCCCTCGCCCCCTTAGGGCAGTGGCCTGGGGGCCAAGTTTCTTAACTTAAAACGAGTGACTCGTAATTGTCTTGTTAGCGATTTTGTTAACCATTGCCGCTTTAACAAAGATTATTTCTGTTGCACGCTCAAAGAAAACAGCAATGGTTAACTAAGTCGCTAACAAGACAATTACGAGTCACTCGTTTTTAGTTAAGAAACTTGGCTCCCTTGTCGACTGTTAGTCAGTCTTTGTTCCTATCGCGTGTCCCACGACACGTTCCCCTTTTTTCTTCTTTAATTTTATTTTTCTTTGTCTATGATGGCCTAAAAAAGGAATTACAATACGAAAGGCCCTCCCGCGGCATGCTGCCGAGCAGACAAACCCATCCGCAAAGCCAACTATAAAAATATCTCTTACATCTTGTACCACACCAAAAAGGCCTTCCAAATAGCTTTGGCTTAGGGCAAGCTAGAGATAATTAAAATACTTGACGCGCAAGTTCTGTGCCGCGGTCTGATGGATTGAAGAGAGCATTATAATTAGTAAAATAAATTTATTACTTTTTACTTTAACCCTTACCGCAAAAAGAGCTTTAACCGACTTCAAAAAAGGAGGTTATCAGTTTGACCTGTATGTATGTATGTATGTTTGTCCGCGATTATCGCGCGTTTGGCTGAATGAATCTTGATGCGGTTTTCAGAAAAGTATTTGTTGCATTTAGGAGAAGGTTTTAGTTCCTATTTTAACCAACTGCAAATAAGAGGAAGTGCTCAGTTGATGTATATGGCAGTTTATTTAAGGTGGGTTCCTTTTTAAAAAAAAATAAAATATATCTTTACCAATATTATAAGGAGGAAAGATTTGTTTGTTTGTTTGTTTGTAACGAATAGGCTCCGGAAATACTGAACCGATTTGAAAAATTCTTTCACTAGTAGATATTAGATTTTCAAATAAATTAGGGATCCTTACCTAAACTCAAATAATGTAACCCAAGGTGCAATATTTTTTCCGTTGTTACATATTTTGACAGGTGGTTTGTTGTTGTTTGTTTTTTAACCGACGAAAAAACAAAAAGGAGGAGGTTCTCAATTCGTCGCGTATTTTTTTTTTTTATGTATGATCACGCATAACTTTTAACTGAGTCGACCGATTTTAATAATTCTTTTTTTAATCGACAGGGTATACCTTGAAGTTGGTCCCATAAAAATTTGGAAATAAAATTCCCACCCTAAGGGTGGGAAAATAGGAGTGACTTTTTGGTCGGCGAGTCGATTTATCCACTCACAGGTTGCATTTCCGTGTAACATTATAACTTTTGATACCTACTTACAATATCTTTGGAAATGAAATAAAATCAGCCGAAAGACGTCCACTGCTGGACATAGGCCTCCCTCACAAATCGCCTCACCGACCGGTCGTGATCGAACCTCATCCTGTTAGTCCCTCAACCTTCACCAGGTTGTGTGGCCACCTTGTGGGGTGCGACCACCCTGTAAAGGGTGATTAGCTGGGGTCAAAAAAATTAGCCCAAAAAAAACTGAAAAGCAAAAAATAAAAACTTTTTATAAAAAAATTAAACCGCCGAAAAAACTGAAAAGCATTAAATAATAGGGAAACATTGTCTATTAGGCCTTAATTTACTCACTTCTTTAAGTAATTTTGGATTACCAAGAAATTTTGAGTCGGTGCCACAGAATCAACGAATAAAGATCACTAAATTACCTGAAATTCAAAGAAATAACCGAAAAACGTATGCCGCTGCTCATCGCGCTTTATATAGATAATGAATTTGCTTGTGTGGTGTGGCGCCGACTTAAAATTTCTTGGTAATCCAAAATTACTTTAAGAAGTGAGTAAATTAAGGCCTAATAGAAAATGTTTCCCTATTATTTAATGCTTTTCAGTTTTTTCGGCGGTTTAATTTTTTTTTTAAGTTTTTTTTCGTCCATTCTGGGCAGTCAAAAGAACATAGTCTATAGAGCCAAGTCTTTTGAAGTATCTTATATTCTATGGCGTAACGAAGTAAGCCGGGAAAGCTCGTATTCAATAAAGAGGAATGATATGTATGTTTGCATTGATAGGCTCCAAGACTATTTCAAAATTTATTTTACTGTTGGGAAGCTACACTATCCCTAAGTGACATACAGTGTTATTCATAAAGATACAGTAGATTTTAGGTAGCTTTACTGGAGGTCTACTTCTCTGGTTTGTTGTATGGTAAATACGTGACATCCAGTCTAAATTGACATACGTCAAATAACTAAAATGCTCTTTAACTTTTTATGAATAACAGGGATAGTCTATAAAATATTCTTTAACATTCATAATGCAGGGCGGTTTGTAACATCGAACGGAAAAGCGGTTTTTTCTTTATTTATCATAACTTATGTAAATTCCTAAAATTTATTTTATTTGTAATTGGTTTGTAAAATGTATCTCTATATCCAAAATAAATTTTGAATTCGAAGTCTACCTGTAGTTATTAACTTTTTTTACTCTTGGATATTTCGAGATGGAGCCTGGCCCTTTGAGAGGTGTGCGAGGGGGCGAATCTACTCGTAGAGGCCATTTCGAGAGTTTTGCTATATTACTATCAGCCAGGGCAGGTCGAAATTATTTTTACAACAAAGTTTTTACTTCAGGGGCGTATTCTCTTAATTTGACAGCCAATATTTTACTTACCGCAAGTCAATATTAGGTAATTAATACCATACAACAGCAATCTTAGATAGCTTTTCTATTTTAGATTAAAGAACTGAAAAAATGTAAAATTTTACAATTTATCTATTCCAATATTATACAGAGGAAAGATATGTTTGTTTGTAACGAATAGGCTCCGGAAATACTGAACCGATTTGAAAAATTATTTCACTGGTAGGAAGCTACACTATCCCCGAGTGACACAGGCTATATAAGATTTTCAAAAAAAATTAGAGATCCTTACTTAAACTCGAATAATGTAGTTCCAGGTCCATTTTTACCCGTTGTTTACATATTTTTACAGTTCGTAGTTTGTTGTTGTTGTTTGTTATTTTTAATTAGCCCATTCTAGGCAGTCAAAAGAACATAGTCTATAGAGCCAAGTGCTAAGTAGTATCTTAAATTCTGTGGCGTAACGAAGCTAGTATCATAATAATGCAACAATTATGAGTTTATGTGCTTTTTAAAATACGAGAATACTACCCCAGTAGAACAACTGAATTGATGGTGAGCACAGCAAAACCCTGTCTAAGTACAACGTAACTGTTTGACTCAGACAAGAGTTGTTAGAATTCCGTTCGCAGTTCGCAGTCCATCCTTATCTGTGTTAAGTTGCAACTTAGTTGGCCCACTTAATGCCCCTTTAGTTTAAGTTGAGTTTAAACAGAAGCTGTCTAGTTGTGCTTTGTAAATTGTTACCCTCTTATTCATAAAAAGTTAAAGAGCATTTTAGTTATTTGACGTATGTCAATTAAGACTGGATGTCACGTATTTAGCATACAACAAACCAGAGAAGTAGACCTCCAGTAAAGCTACTTTAAATGTACTGTATCTTTATGAATAAGACGGTTACTGTCTATCGGTGGTATTAATAAAGATACAGTAGATTTTAGCTGGCTTTACTGGAGGTCTACTTCTCTGGTTTGTTGTATGGTAAATACGTGACATCCAGTCTAAATTGACATACGTCAAATAACTAAAATGCTCTTTAACTTTTTATTAATAACAGGGTATATCTATTGTATTGCTGTTAACTGTGATGTGGTTTTAAACAATGAATATGCTGTTTTCTTTAAAAAAATATCCTGTACTGCGAGAGGCGAGGTGTTTCAGGGGCGCCCATTATACGTCTGTCTTGTCTACAGAAGGACAGACCAAATCTGAGTAAGTTGTTTAATTTATTCATCACTACCGAAAGACATCCACTGCTGCACAGATTGCTACAAGAACAAACATTGTGAGGAAGTTTTGCCGCCTCCGTAGCTCAGTGGCGTAGCGCGTCGCGCCTTTGATTAGGGCACGGAAGGTTGTGGGTTCGATCCCCGCAGAAAACACCACATATTCATTTCTCACAAAAATCACGTTGTGGTTGTTATTGGTTGGATAGGACATTGCAGGCTTGAATCACCTGATGGTCCGAAAAGTAAGGTGATTCCGTGCTTCGGAAGGCACGTTAAGCCGTTGGTCCCGGCCGCAGTAGTGGTCGTTATAACCGCGGCGACAAGCTGGCCCCTTGTCACGTTGGTAATAAAGCATAAACTCGGCTAAACGTGGGTCTGGCTCTTGAGCCAGTACCTCTGCCTAACCCTTCGGGGAATAAAAGGCGTGAGATTATGTATGTTAAGTATGTTTTGCCGTAATCGCCACTATTGGCAGGCGGGTTGGCGATCGCAGTGTGGCTCTTCAAGTATTTCAACGAAAGCCGCTTCTACCCGTCCTTCGGGTGTTCCAGTCGCCTTTTGAGGTCATCCATGGAGAGATAGGGTAGTGGTGGTCTATGGCCCCAGGACACAGTGATTGTGATAATAATAATAATAACCCATCACACTCAGAGCCCATAATTAGGAAGAACCTGTATGTAAGGTAACCGAAACAAATACAGAGACGAACATTACACACAGACCGGAAACAGACATCGATATTAATCTTAACAATGTTTGCCCCGCCGGGAATCGAACCCAGGTGCACACGCATACTCAGTCCACATCACTGCCAACCTGGGACCTTAGTCTCATAAACTTACGATTAAACTTCTATTCTATTGCTATTCTACTATTACTCTTTTATGATTGGGTGAAAATTTGCGAGTCTCGTAACTTTGATCGATCGTTATAGCATAGCAATAGAATATGAATAGTAAGCTATCGAGTAATCTAGGATTTTTTCCCCTTAATAGTTAATACTGTTTTGTTCGACGAAAGTGGAATCCGCGTAGTGCAACTGTCATTAAATATCAATCAATATTGACGTATATAATGTCAGTCGAACGTAATCATAACATTATCATAGTATGGAGCGGACTACCCTTTTTGGTCAATTCCAATCTATTGCGATACTACTGCTATAGTTAAAGCAAACTTGATTACGAGACTACCAAATGTGTATTTTCTTGCGATTAACGTACTATTTTTGTTCTACTTTTATCCGATAGTGCCGTTTTGCGCGATGAGACTGAGGACCCTGAGCTACGGAGCAGTCGAAATACGCCGCAGTGATGTATGTATCAAATAAAATTTGATACCCAATAATACTTTTCGAAATAAAATAAATTAATGATCTTGAAATAATATTTAAAGGTACCTGTATTATTTTACATAAACAATTTCGCGGGTAATTAATACTTGTAAAATGTAATTATGTATTCCAATTAAACGATCTTACCTTGGAAGCGAAAACTTTTAGGCATTTGCATAATTTACTCGAAGACAAATTTAATTAAGTCTCGTCTCAGATCATAAACAATAATGGAATGACAAACTTTGAAGTGATCCAGTAAATTTCAATATCATCATATCAGTCGGATACATCTACTGGTAGTATAAGGTTACTATTTCTACTGCTGGACATAAGCCGCCCTTCTCAGATTGCCACAACGTCAAATATTTAGGAGGAGATTTGCCATAATCACATTCAAGTTTTTCAACAATACATATATATAATAATAATAATAACACATCAGAGTTGATCCCAGCGACTCCAAAAAGCGTGTCCCATCGACTCCATCAAAAAATAAATATTTTTTAATCACACTCAGAGACCCTAACTAGGAAGCACCTGTATCTAGGGTACCCGAAACACACCTAGAGACGAACATTACACCCAGACCGGAAACAAACATCGATAGTCATCATCTTGTCGCCTTTGGGAGAAGATGGGTTGGTGATATTCTATGACACCCCCCGATTCTATGCTGAGGTTATATGCGACTTAAAAAAAAATCACACTCAGAGCCTGTAACTAGGAAGAATCTGTATCTAGGGTGCCCGAAACATATACAGAGATGAACATTACACCCAGACCGGAAAAAAACATCGATATTCATCATAATAACCTTTTCGCCCCACCTGGAATCGAACCCAACTGCCACTTGAGCTACGGAAACAGAAAATGATTCCTTATCATTTTAGCTTTGTTTTTTTCTTCGATTTAATTTTTTGATAAAAAGTTTTTAATTTATATTTGTCGAAGTAAGATTTCATAAATAGGCTTTTTGCAAAAAAACTAGGGATTTTGCGAAAACCCGGATAATTTGTTATAAGCATTACTTTTTCTTCAATCATCCTGACGTAAAGCAGTTTTTTTTGCAAAAAACCTAGTTTAATTGAAAAATTTGAAACCTGCCTTAACTCTGATTGGCTAGATTTATTGCTTGCTGGTAAACTCTTATTCTGATTGGTTCTCTGTAGCGTGAAAGGATATTTTAACGAACCAATCAGAATAAGAGTTTACCAGCAAGCAATAATCTAGCCAATCAGATTATGGGAAGGTTTCAAAGTTTTCAATAATACTAGTTTTTTTTGCAAAAAAACAGCTTTATGTCAGGATGATTGAAAAAAAAGTAATGCTTATATCAAATTATCCGTGTTTTCGCAAAATCCCTAGGTTTTTCGCAAAAAACCTAATTATCAAATCTTACTACGACATATCTATTGCTAAAGAACAGTTATTTATAGCAGTTTCTGTTACCGATATATAATTATAATGTAAACAATGTAAATATACCTAATGGGGCCCATTAAGTTAGCTTCCTTTGCTCGTTAACGTAAGCACCTCATTATACCGTCTGGGATCGCGAATCGCGAAGTAAAGACGAGATAACATCAAAAGGGATACAAGATACAATCCTTTTACTTTTTCAGGGAAAGAGTAATAAGTAGGTTTATTCCCACTAAATCCTAAGCTATTATTCCTTATGTTTTTTACAGTGTATTACGTTACCTTATTTTAACTTTTTTTATAAGGCAGGGCTGTATTTTCATACATAAACATAATAACTGTGACGACCTTGTTTTTAATCTCACGAATCTATACCAATAATAAGGCGGTTATCACATTGCCACGCACCACGCTGCATGTTGCGTTTCGACGCACCTACGCGCGCGCACGTGGATGCATTTTCTGTGTGTTGGACTGCGCGTGTTTCTATACAAATGGAGGTACTTACAATCAACGTTAGAATACCCATTCACGCGCCACGCTGCGTGTTGCGTGGCAATGTGATAACCGCCTTAAGAGGAAATATTTTATTGTTTTTTGTTTGCATTAGGCTCCGAGACTATTGAACCGATTCCAAAAGCTTTTTCACTGTTGGGAAGCTACACTATCCTCGGGTGACATAGGTTATAGAATATTCTCAAAAATTCAGAACGCAAGGCGCCGTATCAGGTAGTTCTGAATATTTCGATTGTAACCATTTTTTTTGTAAGTATTATGCCACACCTCGGACACTTCATAGAAAAAATCGCGTTGCTTCGCGCACAGCTGAAGCTCGTGTACGTGCACGCGTATCTTGCTTGTGTGAGTGAGATAAGACGTGCTATTTGTACTGAGTGGTAACTGAAAGGTAACCGAGAGCGGGGAAGCCGCACTTGCTGAGGGAGGCAGGGACTACCCATACTGTATATTTAGTACAATACTATTTATGATACTGTGCCTATGCAGTAATACGAAACCATTTTTAACCGACTTCAAAAAAGGAGGTTATCAGTTTGACCTGTATGTATGTATGTATGTATGTTTGTCCGCGATTATCTCGCGTTTTGCTGAACCGATTTTGATGCGGTTTTCAGATAAGTATTTGTTATATTCAGGAGAAGGTTTTAGTACCTATTTGAACCGACTTCGATAAAGAGAAAGTGCTCAGTTGATTATGTGTCAGTGAATATTGAAGGCGGGTTCCATTTTTGTAAAAAATAAATTATAGCTTAAGGAATAAGGTATCTAACTCGTATCTATTATCATTTTGCAGCAAAACTCGTACGACGCACTAACGACGGTTTAACTATGTTGTTAAATTAAATTAAACCTTAATCCCAAAGCGATAAAGTCTTAAGCTACAATTAATCGATCCACAGTGGTGTCGGTAAGAAACGTGACCCGAATACAATTCGCAGTAAAATGCTCTAAAATACGCCGTTTCGCGCTATTCTGTTTTTATTTTATTTTTCACCTAATTTAGTTGTTTGTTTGGAACAGCTTTATTAACCGGGTAGCTCGGGGGTTTAAAGTGCATTTTGCTAGATTGGAGTGGGGAATAAAGTTGCGTATAATGCAGTTTTTTTTTTAAGTTATAACGGTTTTTTTTATAATGCTTTCTGTTAGAGTGCGGTCTCAGGATCCACTTTCAAATTCGGTCTTTTGACATCACGAGAGGAAATGCCATCGCGATGCTATATAAATCATCTATCCTGGGGGTCAAGTTTTCTAACTAAAAACAATCGACTCGTAATTGTCTTGCTAGCGACTTCGTTAACCATTGCTGTTTTCTTTAAGCGTGCAACAGAAACTGCCCATGTTAAAGCGGCAATGGTTAACGAAGTCGCTTACAAGATAATTAAGAGTCGATCGTTTTTAGTTAAGAAACTTGACCTGCTGGATGGAGCGCACTTACCGATCTGTAGGAACTATCATCAAAACCACCATAATTCCTTTTATAACAACTGTTTATAGGTTATTTACCGTATTTTCTTATTATAAAATCTTAATTTTTAATTCCCAAAAACCATTACACTCCCTCCATTCCTTCCCTTGATTGATTGCCTTTCATCAATCAATCAATATCCTGTCACTCGTCTACGAGTACTGACTGATTCTCGAACAGTCTCAATATTTTAGAGCACAGATAATAAAAGTTTAGTGTAAAACAAACTGTAAATATCCATAGAGTATGCCGTCGCTAACAGATCTCTCTGCGATTCTGCAACTGCTTCGCACATATTTATATCCCATCATCATCAATACACAGTATAAAATAAAGTCGCTTCCCGCGTCTGTCCCTATGTATGCTTAAATCTTTAAAATTATGCAACGGATTTCGATGCGGTCTTTTTTAATAGATAGAGTGATTTAAGAGCAAGGTTTATAGGTAGAATACATGCACAAGATAGTAATAGGTAAGGCGGTACAAAGTTCGCCGGGTCGACTAGTATAGCATAAAGGCTGATAAATAAAGCGAAAGTATTTTGTATGATTTTTCTTGCAAAGCGCTTACGATATTATACTCCGTTATAAGTATGAATCCTTCAGTAGTATATGCAAGGCCTGTTATTCATAAAAAATTAAAGAGCATTTTAATTATTAGACGTATGTCAATTTAGACTGGATGTCACGTATTTACCATACAACAAACCAGCGAAGTAGACCTCCAGTAATCGAACTTAAAACCTACTGTATCTTTATGAATAATACGGAAGAACTATAAAAATTTAACAGAATACCAACTTTTGGCCACGAATCGGTTGCAAATCTTCCTTATGAAGAAATTCATAATAAGTACATAATATTTTTTTTTACGCAAATATACACAGCAAAAGATACAATTCTCCTATGGTATTTCGTGGTAGAAAAGATATATGTACCTATGTGTTTTAACAATATATAAAGAGTATTTTTACTGTCAAAAACACCGAATAAATAAAGGTTCTATATAAAAGAAACTGTGAATAAATAAAGTTTCTATAAAAAAAATCTGTGTGAATAAACCGGAAAAATTAAGATGCCACGACAGAAGGGCGTTTACACGGAAATGAGAATAAATTTAATTTACCTGTTAAGGAGGAATCGAATCTCCTAAATTTCCGAACGAGTAAACGACTTCACCTTGGCTGTTTAGGGTAAAATTCTGTTTTTATTTTTATTTTACGAATAAGTTTATAAATTCAACAGTCTTTTGTTTAACTGCTCCGTGGCTCAGCTGGCAGTGATGTGGACTGAGTAAGCGTGTGCACGTGGGTTCGATTCCCGGGCTGGGCAAATATTGATATGATGAATATTGACGTTTGTTTCCGGTCTGGGTGTAATGTTCGTCTCTGTATATGTTTCGGGCACCCTAGATACAGGTTCTTCCTAGTTAAGGGATCTGTGTGATGCGTTATAAATATATATGTATAAAACTCTTCCGTTACTGACTGACTGACCGACAACGCAGAGCCGAAACTACTGGGCGTAGCGGGCTGAAATTTTGCATGTAGGTTCCTATGGGAGTGTATGTTAGTAGAAGTAGTGACTAAGAAAGGATTTCCCGAAATTTCCATGGGAAGGGGAAAAAACTGGATTTTTGTTTTTATGAAAATCTGCGCGAGTGAAAGTAAAGTTATAATATTATTACTATTATAATGGAATGGAATGGTATTGCATTTCGGGTTACCGGTTAGGGAGGCTGATCGTGTGATTGCTTATCGATAGACGGATATGATCTGCTCTGGTCTACAATCAGTAATGCGTACCTTGAATCAGGGTCTTGATAAAATATCGATTGTGGCTGGCAGCCGAGACGTGATCGGAAAGTCAGGTGGGTACAGTGGGATACAGGGTTATGTATACTTTTTAGATAAGACTACAGGGTGACTTTGAAATCATCGTTTAATTTTTAACAGGGCACTTCGATTATGATACTGAATCGTTATTCAATATATATAAAACTCTTTCGTTACTGAGTGACTGACTGACTGACAGACAATGCAGAGCCGAAATTACTGGGCGTAGAAAGCTGAAATTTGGCACGTGGGTTCCTAGGGGAGTGTAGGTGAGCACTAAGAAAGGATTTCCCGAAATTCCCACGGGAACGGGAAAAAACGGGATTTTGTGTTATGATAAATCTGCGCGGGAAAAACCGCGGGGCAGCCTCTAGTACATATTTAAAAAAAAAGTCGGCGTTGTCAAAAAAAATAATGCCTATTTGTACATTAGTAAGGAATAAGAAATCACTCTTGGTACTTTTTAAAATTATATATTCTCTGGGTGGTAAGGTATCTATGAGAATTTGACCACGACAAAAACAATTAGGAAGTTTAAAGTGAGACTTTATGACTGAGTAACCTCTCTAAAACATAGTTAAAGCATTTTTATGATGTAATATAAAAATGTAAAGTTAGTTTTATGTTATTGTACTGATCCTGTCAACCAAGATACGTTCATTGAACATCGTGAACATCAATATATATATAAAACTCTTGCGTTACTGACTGACTGAATGACTGACTGACTGACTGGCTGACTGGCTGACTGGCTGACTGGCTGACTGGCTGACTGGCTGACTGGCTGACTGGCTGACTGGCTGACTGGCTGACTGACTAACTGACTGACAGACAACGCAGAGCCAAAACTACTGGCGTAGAAAGCTGAAAATTGGCACGTGGGTTCCTTGGGGAGTGTAGGTGAGCACTAAGAAGGGATTTCCCGAAATTCCCACGGGAACGGGAACAAACGGAAGTTTTGTGTTTATGAGAAATCTGCGCGGGAAAAACCGCGGGGCAGTCTCTAGTAGTATATAAAAGACATTTTTTTTGTTAAAATCGCCAAGCTTGACAGGCGGCTTAGCAATCGCAGTATGGCTCTTATGGAAGGAAGCTGCAATTCGTCCTTCGATCGTTTCTTTAGTGGCCGTTCACGTCACTTAAAATACGGGATACCTGTCTCTGGTACCTATAATAATAATATAATAACACATCACACTCAGAGCCCCTAACTAGGAAGAACCTGTATCTAGGGTGCCCGAAACACACACAGAGACGAACATCACACCTAGACCGGAAACAAACATCGATATTCATCATATCAATATTCGCCCCGTACGGGAATCGAACCCGGGTGCACACGCTTACTCAGTCCACATCACTGCCAACTGAGCTACGGAGCAGTCAAAAATACGGTATACCTATCTCTGGTACCTTTAGCAGCTGAAGGTAAAATGTCTGATAAATTTGAATCGACGTTCCGCTGATAGGGCCACGATAAATTACCTTCAAGGCATGAACATGTGAGGTCACGCAACGGCAGCTGAGATACGCGTTTTGGAAAAAACATTTGAGCGCTCACCGAATAAAAGGAATAAATCGCTTTTAGCGATAAGGTCACCCATTTATTAAAAAATCAATTGTGCGTACTGTAAATTAAAAAAAAAAAATGTGTTTTTTAACTTTGAAAGTAAAACCTTAGGCTCTAAAACGGACACATTTGCAGTAATGCTTTTCGTCCTCTAGAGCAATAAGTTAATACAAAAATAGATGAACGAAATGATTTCCTAAGCAGCCATAATACGGGGGAATTATGGCCGCTTAGAAACCAGGCTGCTGGTCTCAACCGTTAGAAGAATGTTAGTTTAAATAACGAAATCGTCTAATTATAATGTGATATAATAGTAAAAATAAAATACAATTTATTTGTTTAACTTATAAAAGTTTCAAATTTGTTGTAGCTCATGTTGTTTGGTAATACAGTCTAGGACTGACGAAACCATAGACAAATCTGTTACGGCCTCCTAGTCCGCCACTATACAAAAACTCTACAAAGGTTGTAAAACTGTGACTGTAGACTTGTAGAGTCTGTTCAGCTATCGGGATATAATACAGAACAGAAAATTAAAAACTATAATTTTGGTATATTTCATCAAAAACTGACGCCCGATTAATAATTAATACTTTATATTCTAAACCATGGCCGTAATCAAAAATATGCGCCTTTGAATCCCAAGATAATCTTGCTTCCTTGCATGCATTAGAATTTTTTTGAGGACCTGTTGTGTAGCTTTCAGGTTCAAAATCAAAGAAAAAACCGTTTCTTGCCTAAAGTGGCCACTTTAGTTTCATAACGGTTATTTTCTTAGATTTTAAACCTAAAAGCTACACAACAGAGCCTTAAAAAATCTTAGCAAGATTATCTAGGGAGCTGATGGATGGTTTAGAAGATATAAATTATTTATCGAAATGCCGCTAGTTTCGCACCGTTTCGTCCCTTAACGTCAGTTGACTTCGTCTAACTGTCTAATCAATATCATCAATATCATCAATACATAGTATAAAACAAAGTCGCTTCCCGCGTCTGTCCCTATGTATGCTTAAATCTTCAAAATTATGCAACGGATTTTGATGCGGTCTTTTTTAATAGATACAGTGATTCAAAAGGAAGGTTTATAAGTACAAAACATGCCCAAAAAAGAAATAGGTTAGGCGGTACGAAGTTCGCCGGGTCGACTAGTTAAAATAATAATACGTTAATGAGAGTATATATTTCGAATTTTGTATTTTATCATCGATTTTTTTCATTGCTATTTTAGTTTAAAAGATTTACGACCCTAGCCTTCCTTTTTTTGGTTAATTTTGTTTTCATTTTTTTAATTTTTTTATAATAAAGTTTATATCTGAAATACAGCAACTGTTGCTGGAATCGCTTAACTATTAACTTACAGCTGTTTAGTTGGCTATATTATATTTATATTCAACTTTTCATGTAAATTATCTTTACTGCACAAAGAGGGTAAATGCAGAAGCTAACAAAGCTTAAATTCCCACTGCCTCCCGAGACGCAACAGAAAGCACAGGAAAGCTCTATGCTAAAGCTCTCTCCTTCAAAGCCCGTCAGTATTCATTGGCAGTCGGAATGAAAGTGGCTTTCTCGTAAGAATGAAATTCAAAATAAGGTTATTTCTTTTCTTAGAATTTTTCGGTCTTACTACCAATAAAGTTTATGTGCATCTATGAGATTAATCCCAAAGTACTAGCAAACTACTACCTACTACTTTTGACTGCTCCGTAGCTCAGTTGTCAGTGATGTGACTGAGTAAGCGTGTGCACCTGGGTTCGAATCCCGGGCGAGGCGAATATTGATATGATGAATATCGATGTTTGTTTCCGGTCTGGGTGTGATGTTCGTCTCTGTGTGTGTTCGGGTACCCTAGATACAGGTTCTTTCTAGTTAGGGGCTCTGAGTGTGATGTGTTATTATTATTACTAAGTATCATCCGGAGACGGACGTCCACTGTTGGAAATAGGCCCCTCAGATCGCCACATGGACCAAATTTTTGGAGCAAAATATTCGTTGCAAACAAACAAATCTTTCCTCTTTATAATATTGGATAGATGGTATAGATGATAATAATAACACATCACACTCAGAGCCCCTAACTAGGAAGAACCTGTATCTAGGGTGCCCGAAACACACGCAGAGACGAACATCACACCCAGACCGGAAACGAACATCGCGATAATCATCATATCATAATCGCCCCACCCAGCAATCGAACCCAGGTGCACACGCTTACTCAGTCCACATCACTGCCAACTGAGCCACGGAGCAGTCCTATTGAACATATTCAAATTTGAAAACAAAGTCTATCTCACTGAGTCAAAAAGTTTTTTTATACAAAAAAATCCTTACTGAAGTGCAACTAGGCATATCACTCGCTTCCATTTACAAGATAAGACAGATTTGCGGTGTGTGCAATTTTATCTAAGAGGACATTTGTCTAGGATAGTAGAGATTCAAGTAGAGTAGAGTTAAACATTATGAAATTAAAGATTGTTAGGAACAAAAAAACAAATTCAATTATTGTAAAGTAAAAAAGTAAAAAATGATTTATTCAATACAGGATACAAGATATCGCTTATTGAAAGTCAATTAGACTAATCTATTTAATATTGATACCTTATTTCGTAAAGTATCCTATACTGATAGAGGCGAGGTAGTTCAGGGTGCCCACTAATTGGCTCAGGCAAACAATGTTTGCCTTGCCTTACGACAATGGTCGCCTGGAGACGCCCCCAAACGAGCCCTCCTCTGTCAAATGATTCTACTCCCTTTCGCAATGATTTTACAGCGTAGAGAAGAAAGGGGTAACAAACTCTACTTTACAATTTATCACTCTCTTTTAATTTAATTGTGTTCAAGATACAAGTTATTTCGTAATTACGTTAGTAAAGTAGGTTTACTTCAATGTCTGAAATCATATCCATACTATCGGTCTGTCTATCTGTATCTATAAAACACTTTACTCTAAGACAGTTTTTATGCCATACGAGCCAGACTGCACCATGCCGTCTGATTCGTTAATATTCAAAGAAAGAGTAGGTTACACTTACTTTCGGCGTGTTAAGCAATCTCGCCTAAACAAATTTACCAATAAGGCTCAAAATTGGTAGAAAGGTAGCTTAGAACTACGAGTCAGACATCTTACACTACCATAAAAAGTTACGCTGGCGAAGCCACCAGTCAGGCATATTGTAAGTAAGCCCTGTAGGTCTGGGCGTAAGAATAGGTCTACGGTATACCCTGCCTGTCGTAAGAGGCGACTAAAAGGGGTCTTTGGGGTCGTGGGTGTGAACGGCGGGGGCCCGACACACTCATCAAACGGCCCAAAGATGGGCGGCGGTACAGCTTGTGGCACTGTGCCGCCGCAGCTACAAAGGCAAGCTGGGGAGGGAACAACATGCCCTCCCCGAGCACGAAGCTGATAGCAGCTGAGCGTGGGAAGAACTTCGGACGCCAGTAATGCGTGGTTCCCGGGGTCCTTCCCAAAAGCGCCAAGACGGCCGCCGGGGGGTTTTAGCGGGTGCGAGCCCCACATACCCCCGACGCTCCCCCGAGCGTCGGGAAATGCGATAGGCATTTCCCCCCATTACAAAAAAGTATATTGTAAGTACAGCTACTCGACTAAGAACTATCCTGTCTACTATCATCATACAAAGCTGCACGAAACAGTGCGGAGCGCATACACGCTGGAACTCAGTAGAAGTCACGTACGCGACCGGCCGACAAAGGATTTTTATTCCCTTACGCGGAAAATAAAATTACAAGACTCACGTGAGCTCTATGTGTTTTAGTTTTCATTTTGTTTTTCTTTCCCTGGTTCCGTTGCTTATGAAAAAATCTGATTTAAATGAGCCTACATTAATATTAAAAAACTATAGCCGTGCCCGCTGTGACTTCTTATGCGTGGAATATAATTATTGACTTTACTATATATTTTTTTGGCCAAAATTGGCCCAGCAGTTTTCGATTTTTATCGAGACAAATGAAAGCAAATAATTTTACAAAGGTGGGTAGATAAGAATGGTTGGTGATACAATAGGTACACAAAAAATCCCAAAAGGGCATCTACAAGTTGGATTCTTCTCCTCGCACGCTTTTCAATGGACCGGGCTCTATCCCGATATATTATACCGAAGATTATGAGAAATTTCTAACAACTCGTCACACTTAGAACCTCTAACTTGGTAGAATCTGTATCTAGGGTGTTCGACACACATACAAAGCAAACCAGACAAATAAAACAATATCGATAACCATCATAACACAAGAAATGGTAGGTAAAGCTTACTCCATTAAGTATTGCGTTCTTTAATATGATTTTTGGGTAGCAATAAATAGTAGTTGTAATACTGGGTCTAAGCCAAATATGGTCTAGGTACTCTTGAAATACAGAGTATAGGATTTACTAATGTAAGGTTCCCAATTAGTAAATATAAGTTATATTTTTAATTGGAAAAACAGGAATATTATATACATAAACGTATACAGTGTAGTGTTATAAGTGTGTGATATTGTGTATTATGTCTATTTAAATCACAAAAACCGTACTTTAGTACAAAATGAGGAAATAAAAAAATGGCATCACTAAGGGAATTTTTACGAAATTTCGAACATTTTCACATTTTTAATTACTATTAATTCTACATTTTAAATTTAATAAATTTGTGCCCCACTATATTTCTACAGCCATAAAATATAAATTAAAATTAAATACTGTCATTAATTATGGTTTTTTTTAAAGTTAGTTTGAAGTTTTTTCAAGAAAAGTTAGAAAAAGTTGACTGAGAGAGAGTTTAGAACAAAAAAAAAACCGGGCCAAACACGACATTTTCAATTAAAATAGCTAGATTCTTATCAGAAGTATAGCCCAAATAGGCTTTAAGATCCAGTTACAGCGATGCTAGCGCCATTCTCGAAAAAAATTAATATTTTCTAAACTAAGGCAACTATCAAAAATGTGGCACTGTATGACACTAGATAATGTAGCCTAGTATTTTTAGGGCACTGTTGTATAGCTTTTAAGTTAATGACCAAAGAAAGTTACAAAGTGTTACTAAAAGTGGCCACTTTTAGCAACAATCTGTTTATAATTTTGTTCTTTTAAGTTATGACTACTTTACTGTGCTCAAAAAATACTTGTCAAGATTATCTAGTGTCATACAGTGCCACATTTTTGATATTTGCCTTAGTTTAGAAGATATTAATTTTTTTAGTGAATGGCGCTAGCATCGCTGTAAACTGGCTCTTACTATATACGTTGCAATACACAACAATAATATAATATAACATAACATAACACATCACACTCAGAGCCCCTAACTAGTAGGAACCTGTATCTAGGGTGCCCGAAACACACACAGAGACGTACATCACACCCAGACCGGAAACAAACATCGATATTCATCATATCAATATTCGCCCCGCCCGGGAATCGAACCCGCGTGCACACGTTTACTCAGTCCACATCACTGCCAACTGAGCCACGGAGCAGTCAATAATATCTTAGAAAGTCTCTTTATTTGCGTGTACATCGTACATAGTTGTTATCTGAAATTAAAATCGGACATTCCCGTCAATAAGGTCGCTTTGTTCGAAGACTTTATGTGGCTTTGTGATAGGTAAATACATTTGAGGGAATTGTTGGTATTTGGGTAACCGCTTGGGCTGTTTTGTTAGCCTAATACAGTAGAGCAAACTTTGAATGGATTATTTTTAATACAAACATAATGTATTTTTGAAGTAATTTCTTTTTTAAAAAAAGAGACCCGCTTTTTATAAATTGTCACAAACATAAAACCGAGAACTCCCTCTTTTCTGAAGTTGGTTGAAATAGGTACTAAAACCAGGAGATTATAATTCAGGAGAACCTGAATGTAACAAAATACTTTATTTTGTGAAAACCGTATCAAAATCGGTTCAGCCCAACTCCTGATAATCGCGGACAAACATACATACATATATTATTATATATATACATACAAACAAACATAGGTACATACAGGTCAAACTGATAACCTCCTTTTTCGAAGTCGGTTAAAAATCAAATGTATTGCCTCAAAGAAATCGCTCTAAGTAAGTAATTTCTTTTCAATCAATGCATCTGTTATTTTTTTGAAATTTATAACTTTTTAAATTAACCTGAAAATAAAATTGTGGTCGTATATCCATTAAATATTGTTTTATGTACAAGACTATTTCTTATTCTTTTTATTTAAAAAATGGATACGGTAAACCGGAAAACCCGTGAAAATAATAAAAATAGTACAAAGAAGCCTCTATAGACATCTTCTTTTAACACAATCAACAATTTATCCTCTTAGGAAATTCCCATGGTACTATTTTATCATTTTCCCGTTGAAAAATGGATTCAAGAAAAAGAAAAATGGTTAAACGAAGATAAAACGTAAACAACAATGCACTTCCGGAACATAGCTCTTAAATTGTTATGAATAAGGTAGATAATTGATTGTTTAAAGTGATTAATGTACTTTACTGGTTTTCAAGGGGAATGAATGAATGGAGCGTGCAGAGTGTTTAAGAATAAGAAATATTTTTTTATAAAATGCTATTAATTATTTTAAGTAGGTATATTCTATGATTCTATATTCTTAAGGCCAGTCATGAAAAAAAGCCACTATAAAATAAAAAAGATAAAAGCTATAGCTTTTCGACCAATGTGATGATTGTGGAGCCAGTTTATAGGTATTCGCGAAAAAAGTTAATATCTTCTAAACTAAGGGAAATATCAAAAATGTGGCACAGTATGACACGAGATATTGTAGCCTAGTATTTAAGTAAAAAAAAATGGGTATAAAACATTGCAGGATTATTAACCCATCCGCTGTGAACAACGGTGGAGATACGGCGGCCCTCTTGTTTTCGCATTCCTCGGTCTGTGAGATCCATAAAGTGGTTTTTAATGTTTATTTATGTCCAAATTTAGTATAAAAAATTGATGTCAATCAGTTTCAATCAATCATCCAAAGGTTCCATGGACATATGCCGTCACATGGAAGTCAACATGGAATGCTAGACTGGTATTTCATAGAGAATCACAGCAAAACATTGAATTTTAACGGCGGCCATTTTGTTCCATAAAATGGATGTCTCACAGGCGAAAAAATCGCATCCGCCATCTTATTCCATAAAATGGATGTCTCTCTGTAGCACTCTGTAGCCTATGTCACCCGAGGATAGTGTTGCTTCCCAAAACTGAAATCATTTTTGAAATCGGTTTAGTAGTTCCGGAGCCTATTTTATGCAAACAAACAATCAAAGCTTTCCTCCGTTATATAATATTATTAAAGATAGAGTAAAATTTTGTTAGGCTTGTCTGATTTCTCTTGGGGATTTTCTGTTAAAATAAACGTAACTTGGTTGTGGTTATGTTTTGGATATTAGAACTTTATTTTTATGGTTTCTGTGAGGTTCCGTTATTCGTTCGCATATTGTAATATAAAAAAAATAAAATGTTTTTAATAATAAGACAACACCGTGCGTCCGTCTGTCAGATCAGCCTGCGCAGCATGACGGACCATTTGTCGAATCTTTCTGTCACTTTAATATAATATAGCTTTTGACATTGAAATGCGGGAAAATGTATGGAGATGATCGCCAAAGTGACAGATAGATACGACAAATTCGACAAAATGTCTGACATGCTACGCAGACAGAGGCTCTTTTTGTTAGTGAAAATAACCATGTTAACCCTACCCTTGGTGTTTTTCGGGCCTGCCTGAATCCAAAAAAAGTGAAAGGGAGAGCGCTATTGACTCAGCGCGTGGAAACTGAGATAGCATTATTGGACATAAGTGCCAAATCATAAATGTTAGCTAGACTAATAAAATCATTATTCAAAATCGAAATATATTCCCTCCTGATTAGGGTAATGTATACTTCTTCTATTACTATGCGAAAAGTCATAAAGAATGGCATGGCCGTTCCTATACCCTGTGCATTTTTGTAAAAAAATGAGGTTACTTTAGAATTTTTCTATTGAGAAAATTTTGTCTCATCGTGTTTCTATTTTTCAGAAAAGATGTGTTATAAAACCAATTTAAGCTTAAAAGAAAATAAGATCTGTAGCTCTTACACAGTTGTAATGTAACACTAGACGATGAGTGATGGTGCAAATTTTTTCATGCCTTGCCCTAAAAATAAGATTAAGCTATCATAGTATCCAAAAACCTTTCCTCTGTTACTCATCTCCCACGTCATCCAACAAAGCAAACGATGGCCTTAATAATTACTTAACGAACTCGTCAAAAGAACTCCAAAATGATTCCCCAACGAACTATCAGTATTCGAAGCACGCCCTCTTATCTGCAACTTGAGTCGCGTAGCCGTTCCATGAGCTATATTGAAACTTTTGCGGCTCAGATCGCGTTGTTAGTGAGGTTAAATGGTTTTGTGAGTCTCGAGTCGGTATATTTTCTGTACTTGGTTTTCGTAGGAATATTTCTGTAGGTACACTTTTATGATGAAAGTATGTTTAATAAAAAAAACGTTTCAACACCCAGAGCCCCTAATAAGGCAGAATAACTAGCATAAACCACGATCCTGAAACATTATAAACATGTAATGTAATATACATTTTTTTTTTTTTTTTTTGATTGGTGGCTATGCAGGGCTTTAACAGCCCAGTATCACTGCGACCTTTGCAGATCTATTGTGATCGCCGAAAATGTAATATACATAAGTAACTGTAAATAGTTTACGTCTTTGTACGAGCAAGTTTTTTTTAGATTTTAACAATAACATTGTTAACTATTATCTTATCAATGTTCGTTCTCCCCTGGATATCGATCCCGTACCTCGATAGGAAGGGGATGTTGGTAGTTATAATGTAATTGGCGTTAAAATAAGCCTGTTTGAGTATCATTAAGGATATAATTTTTTAAAGTAGTTTTATTGCATACCAGTGTCTTGAATACATTCCATGATCACATGTAGTTAAGAGGGTTTAACCGCGATATTAGCGCCAATTTCGAAAAATATTTATAATATAATATTTTTAGATCTATAACCTGAAAACTACTTGAAAAATCTAAGCATGATTATCTAGCTAGTGTATCATTATCTCACATTCTTTATCTAATTCGGCCATGCATGGTTTCAATTTTTTCGAGGTTGGCTCTAAAATCGATGTGATAGCCCTTTTAAGTACTTAGATAATCTTATTCTTCTCAAACCTGAAAAGCGCTATTCAAAACAAAATCTATACCAATATTGTAAAGAGGAAATATTTGTTTATTTGTTTGTTCGTAACGAATAGGCTCTGGAAATACTGAACCGATTTGAAAAATTATTTCACTGGTAGGAAACTACACTAACCCCGAGTGTCATAGGCTATATTAGATTTTCTAAAAATTTAGGGATCCTTAAACTCAAATAATGTTAACCAAGGTGCAATATTTTTTTTATTGTTTCACGTTGTTTACATATTTTGACAGGTGGTTTGAGGTTGTTGTTTATTTTTTGATTCGCCCATTCT
This sequence comes from Euspilapteryx auroguttella, assembly GCA_951802225.1. Lineage (NCBI taxonomy): Eukaryota > Metazoa > Arthropoda > Insecta > Lepidoptera > Gracillariidae > Euspilapteryx > Euspilapteryx auroguttella. Next base: position 15,040,265 of record OX637643.1, read on the forward strand.
GGGCAGTCACAAGAACATAGTCTATAGAGCCAAGTTTTTTGTAGTATGTTATATTCTATGGCGTAACAAAGTAAACCGGGACAGCTCGTAATAAATAAATCTGTATTCCTACAGAAATTCATCCTACTCTTCCAAACCTATTAAGCTCAGAAACGGTAGCGAGATAACAACGAAACTTGTACCAGTTAAACTGCTGTCAACTTTCCTCTAGGTATTGTAATAGACGGCAGTACTCGAGACAGTTCTACCTTGCATAGGATCTTACAAAGTTGACGGTGCAAAGTGGTGAGTGCAGTGTGTGAAGTTACCTTTAATTTATGACGAAACTAAAGTGCTCTCGCCCTCAAATTTCTATTTTATTTTGCTAGTGCGACGCAAAAAAGTAGTTTTATTTAAATTTATTAAGTAGTTTTGGAATAAAAAGTATCCTTTGTCATATCCCAGGCTCTAATCAACCATCTGTTCTTATTTTCTTTAAAGTCAGTTCAGTAGTTTAGGCGTGATTGCTCAGCACATAAACAAAGTAACTTTGCTATTAAATTATTTCAAACTAGCTGTCCCGGCTTACTTCGTTACGCCATAGAATTAAGATACTACAAAGACTTGGGCCAAGTCTTTGTAGTATCTTAATTCTATGGCCAAGTCACTTGGCTCTATAGACTATGTTCTTTTGACTGCCCAGAATGGGCGAATAAAAAAAAACAACAACAACCTGTCAAAATATGTAAACAACGGAAAAAATATTGCACCTTAAGTTAAATTATTTGAGTTTAAGAAATGATCCCTAATTTTTTTGAAAATCTTATATAGCCTATGACACTCGGGGATAGTGTAACTTCCTACCAGTGAAAGAATTTTTCAAATCGGTTCAGTATTTCCGGAGCCTATTCGTTGCAAACAAACAAACAAACAAATCTTTCCTCTTTATAATATTGGTATAGAAAAGTATGGATAATGGACGAATATTCGTATACTATGGTTTCTCTCTCTTACAGCCCGTTTAGAACAGTCACCGTGGACATCCACAGTGACTGTTCAGCATTAGACTGCTGTTCACACTTTACTGCGTTAGAGTATCAGCCAAGAAAAGTCCATTTTTTTGGCTGCTCCTTAACTCAGTTGGCATGGCAGTGATGTAGACTGTGACGCGGGTGCATCGGGTTCGATTTCCGGCGGGGGCTAACATTTTTATGATATATCTGTTTGTTTCCCGGTCTGGGTATATTGTTTGTGTCTATAGATGTTTCGGGCACCCTGGATACAGGTAAAAAAAAGGCTCTTTCTGGTTAAGGGCTCTCAGTATGATGCTTTATTATCTAAGGACATAGGCCTTAACTCCAGACCTAACTATCCTATAGTTAAGTTACTTTTCTCAAGTTAACTAAAGGTATACGATATGTACTACATAAGCTTAAACACCGCAAAACGACACAGTGTTTGTGTTTACACACGTGAATAATTTGCAAAGGTCCGGAGTCATAAAATGTACAAGAGGGTCATTCTGTTGTATTCTGAAAATAATATAATACTTAACAAGTCGACCCGGCGAACATTGTAACGCCTAACATACTACAAAAGTTGTATCTGTATAAACATTTATAGTATGTTACAATATAAACATAATCCTTGATCTTGAATCGATCTATCAATTTTAAAGAATCCGCTTCAATTTCTATTTCGTATTTTTAAAGATTTAAGCATATACATAAAGGGACAGATAGACTGCAAAAGAATTTGTTTTTCACTAAAACAAGTAAAAAAAAAATATAAAAAAATGCTTCATTGCCATAAATATAGAAATAGGATTACAAAAAAATACAGTCAGTAAAATTTAGATTACAAGATGGATTGATTTTGAATATGTATCTGTTGATTATGTTGAAAATACATACATACATACATACATAATCTCACGCCTTTTATTCCCCGAAGGGTTAGGCAGAGGTACTGGCTCATGAGCCAGACCCACGTTTAGCCGAGTTGATGCTTTATTACCAACGTGACAAGGGGCCAGCTTGTCGCCGCTTGTCATGTTGAAAATATGACAACATAATTTGTAAATAAGAATGTTTCTTTCATTATAACTTTTAATTTAAAAAGAAAATAATTAAGACACGATAATTCCACTGTCATTAAACAACGACAGTGAAACAGAATCGCCCAAGGAGACTGCATAAATTAACCCACGGTCTGCGTACGCCATCATTTTGATAATTAATATCGTTGCGGTTGTTTTTGACTAGTTTATATGCGGTTAGGGGTACAGCTAATTTGAATTTGGAAGATATAATAATGTTTTATTAGGTTTAGTTTTAGGTGTATGGTAAAAGGGTTGAAGCTCAGTGAGTCAATTCTCTTAAGAGCCAGTTTACCGCTTCCTAAACTAAGGCAAATATCAAAAATGTGGCACAGTATGACACTAGATAATCTTGCTTAGTATTTTTTGAGCACAGTAAAGTACTCCTAACTTAAAAGAACAAAATTATACACAGATTGTTGCTAAAAGTGGCCACTTTTAGCAACACTTTGTAGCTTTCTCTGGTATTTAATTCAAAATATATACAACAGTCCCAGTAAAAATACTAGGCTACATTATCTAGTGTCATACTGTGCCACATTTTTGATAATATATGCTTTAGTTTAGAAGGTATTAATTTTTTTCGTGAATGTCGCTAGTAAACTGGCTCTTAACTAAATTCGATCGACTTGTCATCGTATCGTATAGAGATTTCTTTAACCATTGCCGTTTTAATAAAGCCGACTTCTATTTACACGCCTAAATAAAATATCAATGGTTTACAAAATCTCTAACAATTAACTTTATGCCCATTGTTACGAATATGGCAAACTGTAGTGGAGACCTGTGTTCAGCAGTGGATGTTTATTGGTTTTAATAGTGATTGACGAGTCTCATAACAGTGAAAACCCTAGACTTGAGGTAAGAAACATTTGAAAAACTAACTACATACATACATACATAACGTCACGCCTGTTTGCATCGGGGTAGGCAGAGAAAATTTATTACCACTTGCTACGATCCTGACACACTTCTTTCGCTTCTTCTACAGTGATAAGCCTTTTCATACACGCACGTCGGTTTCGTGAACTCTTCACGCGGCCTTTCCTCAGAACGTCACCAATTTGGTCGGTGAACGTTCTCCGTGGCCTACCTCTTCCAACCGTGCCTTCCGCATCCGCCCTATATGTTTCTTTCGTCAATCTTCTGTCATCCATCCGCTCTAAGTGACCAAACCACCGAGGCAATATCTCTTACAATCTTGTCACTACATCCTCTTTTAAACCACAACGTTCTCTGATAAAAGCGTACTTAATCTATCATTTATAGTGACCCCACACTTACTCCTCAATGACCTCATCTCCAAAAACTAACTAAATAAGAAAAAAAGACGTAGCAATTCGATAACCACATGTGGCAGTGAAGAGTAAATGAAGAGAAATATGTTTTGAATAAACTATAATGCTCCCAAATCACGGAGGGTAGTAATAAAATATTCATCTGAACGGAAAGCCGGTGAAATGAGATGTTTTTCGCTTAATATTTTACTGACGGACTAGGGTTTTTTTATTTGGTTGAGTTCGATTTACTACTTGTCAGAGGGTGAGATTGAAAATACAATTTTGAGTGATCGCAGGTTTTTAATTTAAACTAGCTGTGTCCATGATTTCACCCTCGTGAGTTAGTTACTTTTGCATACTTTCTCACAATTAAAAATATCCCCTGAACTACAACAAGACATTTCTAAATGAAAATCAGCTAAAGCAGCCCCAGCCGTTCTCGAGTTTTAACGAGGCTAACAAACAGCAGTGATTGATTTTTATTAATATACTTAGACTAGCTGAAACAGCGAACTTTGTACAGTAGCGGACACGATCGGCGTTACACTTCCGGTTTTTCTGTATTGAAAAATAGCTTTTGTTTTTTTGTTAATACAGTCTAGGGCTGACGTAACCATAGACAAATCTGTTACGGCCTCCTAGTCCGTGACTGTATCACCTTAAAAAATATTTTTATTTCAAATTGTATTAAATTAAACTAATTGTAAACATTAATCGCAGTTTAATCTGTTAGTGCCAGTTGTCTATATTTATATTGTCAACAGGTCCATAAACAAAAGCATACAAAACGGGTTCTTTTAATAAAATAAATTACTTTAGCTTAGATCTACCCGCAAACTAATAAATAGTACAATTCCGGGGACAAGTACCGAGCCAGAGGATTAAGTGCGGTGATCACTTTGGGCACTTAACTGGTGGATGGAAACCTATACAGATATTAAAAAACTAAATTTATAATCGAGACCGTCGCGATTAGCGATGATTTGTTTGCTACGTCTTTGCTACGCAGCCACAGGAGATTGGGCACAAGCTAGTAAGCAATTACTTTAAAAAATTGATCACGCTTAGAAACCTACGGCTGTAGCATGACCGACCATTTGTCGACCTCTTTTAAATACGGGAAAATGTATGAAGGTAACATATTTTGGAAGAGATCAAAGTGACAAAAAAATCGACAAATAGTCGGTCATGCTACGGCCGCTGATTAGCTAAAACTGTGTTTAGTAAATGTGTGTACTAAGACCCTAAAAAAATACAAAGAATAATAATACTTTAGTAATCCTATCTTATTTTATTTTTTTCAATTTTAAGGCTATTATGTTATCGTTAATTTTTCTTTTAAAAAAATATGGTTATAGCTAGATAAATTTATTTATTTTTTTAACCGACTTCAAAAAAGGAGGTTATCAGTTTGACCTGTATGTATGTATCTATGTAGTATGTATGTTTGTCTGCGATTATCTCGAGTTTGGCTGAACCGATTTTGATGCGGTTTTCACAGAAGTATTTGTTACATTCAGGAGAAGGTTTTAGTACCTATTTTAACCGACTTCAGAAAAGAGGGAGTTCTCAGTTTTATGTATGTGTCAATTTATTGAAGGCGAGTCTCTTTTTTTTTTAAATAAATTATTGTATGTATCACGAACGTCTCTGGCACAAGTCCAGTTAATCCAGCCGTGTCACCTGGTTCTTTACTGAGGAATGTCCTCGGTTTACAGGTTTTACTGCGTATAAACATTTTTTATTCCATTTTTATTATGCCTTCATTCCATTTTTTCATCATTAAAATCATCTATTTTACTTGGGATTTGAGTAATAAGCAAGATTAACTTCAGTATATTTTATTTATCAGATAAAACACAACTTAGCAAAACTCCATATTTCACAACAATGACAGTACACAAACATCAACAACAATTTTTACTTATTTTTTTTTTGCGTAATGCATATTTTTTTAAACCCCTTGATCACCCCCACGCGTTGCCTTTGGGACAGGGTGTGCCGCAGTGCCTGGCGCTAGCCACGCCACCGTAGTTCATTGATCTGATAGTTCGCATAATTTTTTTTTTACAAAAACTTTCAACCTTGCGAGAATACGATTGATTATTTATAATCAATTTTGTTTTCAGGAATCAGTCCAGCGGCGGTAGCATGACGGACAATTTGTTGAATTTGTCGTATCTATCTGTCACTTTTGTCGATCATCTCCATACATTTTCCCGCATTGAAATGTCAAAAGCGATTAAAAGTGACAGAAAGATTCGACAAATGGTCCGTCATGCTGCGGGAGCTGCATAACTATGCCTACCGTGTGTTAAATTTTCCGCTATGATAAAAAAGTTACCTACTTTATGTCCTAATATTTTTTCCTTTTACTTTATTGCTAAGCTAATACTACGTAACATAAAATGACTCTTAAAATTATCTTTGTTCACTTATCTTTGTTCACTTGTTCACAAATGGATATTTCATTAAAACTATAAATTTTTATATGTGTCTCAGATCACTCTTATATAATAATTATATATTATTCTTTATACTTAGTATTTATGTTTGCAACTTAAACGTAAACTTGCATTTGTATCTTTTGCATTATCACGCTTCCGAGTATTGAATATCTACACTAATATTATAAAGAGGAAAGATTTGTACCTATTTTTGTATGTTTGTAATGAATAGGCTCAAAGGGTACTGGGCCGATTTAAAAAATTCTTTCACCAATAGAATGCTACATTCTTCCAATTTGACATAGGCTACATTTCATTTTGAAAAAAATTAGGGATCCTTGGTAAAATTTGAACAATGTAACCGAAGGTGTAGAAAAATGAGTCTTAAAATGTCTTTTCTCGAATGCGCTGCCGAAACTATTAGCGATAGAACAAAATAATGTACAACAATATTGAAGAACATCATAATGTATACAAAAAACTCCGCGGTAGCATAATATGTCCAACTATTGTAGTTATGTCAATACAACAACTTTTTTCATTTTAAACATTAATGAAAATGCTAACCAAATTCAAACCATGCTATTTATATGTTTATATTAATCCTTATACAAATAAATTATTTTATGGTCAAGATCGTTTAACTACCTATAAAATAGTTTTTAAATTATTTAAATTGGACTTTCCATTCAAAAGATATTACGAATTAAAAAATTCAAACAGTAAACAAAACCGCCATAGTGCCGTGGCCGTTGTTTGCGATGCAGTCTGAAAAGCGCGCCGGGCATCGCGGCGGGCGGGATGGAGAGGAGGGGGGTGGGGTAGCCGCTTCGGCTTCCATCTCTCGGAATACCGAGGAGCTGAGGAACAGAACCTCTTCTGAGGAGAGCAGGCTGCTCGCGGCAGAGAACGCTCGCCTCAAGGGAGAGGCGAAGGCAGCCCGGGAGGAGGCGAGGAGCCTCCATGGAGAAATGGCCCTCCTCCGAAGGGAGATGGAGGAGCTCCGGACGATTGCTCGGTCTGGAGCCCCCTCCGCCCTCAACGCGACATGATGGTCCAGTTTGGGACCATGTTGAACGCGCGACTGGAGGCCCTGGACGAGCGCCTCCTCCCGGCCCAGTGACCTCGGCCGTCCTTGGCGGCGGACAGAGCCCCCTCGGCTCCAGTGCCTCGAGCGGCCCCGGCCCCTCGAGCTACCCCGAAGGCCAAAGCGGCCGCGGCCCCTCGTGCGGCCCCACCGCCCCACGAGCAGCCCCGGCGCCAAGAGCGGCTCCAGCCCCGAATACCCGAGCGCCCGCCTGGCAACCAGAGGCGGTCACTTCTTCTGCCCCCCACGTACCTCCTCCCACTGGTCTGGCCAATGATGATGGCTGCACCCTGGTGACGGGGGCCGGAAGGGCAAAAAGAAGAAAAAGAAGAGGAAGAGGAACAGGGACAAGGAGCGGGCTGCTCCAGTCCCGGCTACCCCTACTCCAGGGCCGAAGCAGACGGCCTTGGAAAAGTCCAAGGCAGCAGCCAAGAAGCTGCGCACTCCCCGCACTGCGGCGGTGGTGGTCAGCTTTGGCCCGGAGGCTGTGCAGGGAGGTCTCACCTATGCTCAGGTGATCTCCGCTGCAAAAGGGAGGCTCGACCTGGCAGGTCTGGGCATCGACAGCATCCGCTTCCGTGCGGCTGCAACCGGTGCCCGCCTGCTGGAGATCTCCGGGCCTCCAGAAGAATCCAGGGCCAAGGCAGACGCCTTAGCCCAGAAACTCAGGGAGGTGTTTACCGAAGATACGGTGAGGGTCTCCAGACCCATGAGCAGCGCAGAGATGCGCCTCATGGATCTGGATGATTCCGTCACCCCTGCTGAAACCGCAGCCGCAGTCGCGGCAAGCGGTGGTTGCAGGGTGGCGGACGTCCAGGTGGGGCGCATCGTCAACGAGAGGGGCCTCGGCGCAGTGTGGGTACGCTGCTCGACAGATGTGGCGCGGAAGATCGCACTCGCCGGAAAACTCAAGCTCGGATGGAGCATTGTCTGGGCTAGGCTCCTCCCGCGGCGTACGAGGCGCTGCTTCCGGTGTCTGGAGACGGGGCATTCCCGGGCAGACTGCACCTCGCAGAACGACCGCAGTGGCCTCTGCTACCGCTGCGGTCGACCAGGGCACATTGCCCGAAACTGCGAGGCTGAGGTGAGCTGCCCGCTCTGCCAGGCGAGCGGCCAGCTTGCCTCACACAGTCTGGGCAGCTGCAGCAGCCAAGGGGCCAAAGGAAAGGGGAAGGGAAAAGGAAAGGGGAAAGGGCCCGGTGCTCCCCCTAGGCCTGCCACCGCCGATAGCCAATTCGCGGTGGCCATGGATGTCGTTCCGCCTCAGGACCAGTAATGGCCACCCGGATCCTGCAGGCGAACTTGAACCACTGCGCCACAGCCATGGACCTGTTCATGCAGAGTCTGGCGCAGTGGCAAATTCACGTCGCGTTGGTGGCAGAGCCCTACTATTTCGGAGGATTTGTGCCCAACGGATGGATCTCGGACCGCTTAGGCCTTGCAACCATAGCCGTCCGTCCCTCCGCGGACCATGCTCCGGCCGGAGAGTATAACGCGGGGAGAGGGTTTCGTGTCCTGCATGCTGGGGGAGATGCTGCTACTCAGCGCGTACTTCTTCCCTAGCCGCCCATTGCGGCACTCAGAGGCAGAGTTGGCAGCGGCGGCCGAGCGCCTCCGCGACAAAAAGACGGCACCAGGCTTGGATGGAATTCCAGCCAAGGCCTGGTTCCTGTTGTTGAAGCCGGAGGCGTTGGAGATTCGGCTCCGCAGCCTGTTCTCCACCTGTATGGAACAAGGTGTGTTCCCTCTGCAGTGGAAAACGGGCAAGCTGGTCCTCATCAGAAAAGAGGGCCGGCTCGCCGACTCTGTCGCTCCGTCAGATTTCCGGCCTATCGTCCTGTTGGACGAGGCGGGAAAGCTGCTCGAGAGAGTCATAGCTGCCCGCATCAACCGACAAGCCAAAAGGCCAAAATACAGGAGTGGGTCTTCGTCTTTATTAGGCAACTCAGCGACGATTATTTCGTCGATCTGATCGGGCTGTATTTTTGTCTCCAGTCAAAACAACAAATGACTAAATTGTCTACCCCGTGCGAAGGCGGGACGGGCTGCTAGTATTTGATATATTTATAACTAAGGGAAGTCAAGGTCTTCCTGTGTAATTCTTATTACTGTAATCTTATTATGTATGACTGTTTGTTTCTCAATAAATAAAATAAAATAAAAATAAAATAAGTGTAACATCGCGGTCATTCACCTATCCACTAAAATTCCCGAATCTATTCCCGAGGGACAAAATGCCCGACCTGATTTGTGTCAAACAGTTTTATGGTTTGACGCATTGTGAAAATGTATAGATAATAATAATAATAACACATCACACTCAGAGCCCTAACTAGGAAGAACCTGTATCTAGGGCGCCCGAAACACACACAGAGACGAACATCACACCCAGACCGGAAACAAACATCCACAAGATACATTACATACATAGATCTATCTAACTATTTATCTTACTACTATTAAAATACCGAAAGTTTGTGCGTATTGATGTTCGTATCGAACTCTGGTAAAAAACTACTGATCGTAATTTGATGAAACTTCACCGTTTTACAGATTACACTAAAAATAAAAATAAAAAATTTGTTAGGCGGTATATAAGTACGCCAGGTCGTCTAGTACGTAATAGCACAATCAATATCAAACTTAAATTATAATATTAAAATGTTTAAGAAAAAATAGATAACACAAGCCATGTCAACCCAAATAATAAAAGCTGTTACCTCAGGCCTAATTCTTGTATATTACTCGTAACGTAAAGATTAAGTTAAACGTGCAAGAAACGCAGAGTGTAGTGTGAAAATGTTGGTAGTAAAATCTAAATAAATATTTGAGTATTAACAAGCAGTGCCCGTGACTTAGTGCTAATGGAATAGTTATTTTTCTATATTTTATCTTAATTTATGCCTTCCCTAGGAAGAAAACAAACATTTCAGAAACAAAATCGGCTACATCGGCCCAGTCGTTCTAAAATTTTTGCGAGACAAACTAACAGCAATTGACTTTAGACATAGACATAGACATAACTTTATTCACACACACAACACTGACAAACAGAAAATACAAAGTTTTAAATAAACTAAACTATTAGCACAGATACTAAATGTGTGCTGTGGGTGTAAAATAGCTCTGACTCAGCATATGCAAAGCAATACAACGCTGGTAATTCTGCCAGAACCACGATTGGCAGTATGGAACACATAGAAATATTGAAAAATAAAATTATCGAAAGTAGCAATAAAAAAACAATAATAATAATCCAAAATTAAAATAAATACTATAAAGTCCATTTTAATAATAAATATATATAAATTAACAAATAATATAATGCGATACGTGTGAGCGTGTTGAATGTTGAGAAAAGAATAAAAGTGGAGGTATAAAATATTGGAAAGTGTGCAAAAGATAATATAAATAGTGTATGTTCAGTTATTTCACATACAGTGCATCCATTTGTGGTTATTGATTTTCAATCATCATCTTTATGGTTATTGATTTTCAATCATCATCAATCCTGCATCGACATCATTCAGTATCTCAAAGTTGTAACTTTTGAAGCGCGAACAAAACTGTCGGAAAATCTTCAGTCACCTATAAACATCAGTTCTTGTCAGACAATACGGGAATAGGGTCAGCCATCCCACAAGCCGCGAGCACTCACAGATATTTCCTACGGGACCCTGCACTGTCTGCGGGCGTGAATGTTTCAGCAATACAATCTGGATTAACTTGACTCTGTCACGTTTTATTCGAGAGAGTAGATTTGTTATGATATGAATCATGTTCATCTTCTTTAAGTTTAAGAGCTTCATCATCATTTTCATCATTTCAGCCGTAAGACGTCCACTGCTGGACATAGGCCTCCCTCAAGGCTCTCCATCTGTACCGATCGCAGGTGGCCTGCATCCAGCGTGGACCCGCAGCCTTGCGCAGATCATTAAGAGCTTCACCACAGTATAATAGATAGTACTTCATACAGTACTACTAGAGGCTGCCCTGCGGTTTCACTCGCGCAGATTTCTCATAAACACAAAAATATATTTTATTCCCGTTCCCGTGGGAATTTCGGGAAATCCCTTCTTAGTGCTCACCTCCACTCCCCAAGGAACCCACCTGACAATTTTCAGCTTTTTACGCCAAGTAGTTACGGCTCTGCGTTGTCTGTCAGTCAGTCAGTCAGTCAGTAACGGAAGAGTTTTATATATATTGATTGGCACTCCCTGTCTCCCTCAAGTGCGGCTCCCCCGCTCTCGGTCACCTCTCAGTTACCGCTTAGTACAAATAAAGCAGCGTCGCACGTCTTATCTCACTCACACAAGCATGAAACGCGTGCACGTACACGAGTTTCGGCTGTGCGCGAAGCAACGCGCTTTTGTCTATGAAGTGTCCGAGTTGTGGCTTCGCTCTTGTTGGTTGAGCCTCTTCCATTCCTCCCTTTCTCCACCATCTGCTTGATCTCTTGATACGACACTATCCTTTATTTTAGTTGATCAAAACAAACCTTTGGTTTGAACAATGTTTTTAGGTTTTAGGTTGGCCTAGATTACGTATAGCTTAGCTAAATGCATAGCTGAGCTGGTAGACCTCTTGTTGTGGCCCTTTATGAATAATACACTATTTCCAATTGATTTTAATTACTTTTATTACAAGACATATAGAGATATACTGTTTTGGCCATTTATCCTTAGTACAATATTTAATTTTCCTTTGTTTTTCGTGACGGTCGGGCCGGTGCCGGTGGTCGGTGCAAGAGAGAGGTTATTTTTAGGTTATTTCCTGTCACTCTCAATCTGACAGCTCCGTTTCGTTATTGCTTGAACACCTCTTGATAGGACGACCAGTGATACAAGGACCGCTCTAGCAGTCAGAGTCAGCCGCTTGGAGCTGTCAAGCTGCCGACTTCCCGAAGCAGTTCAACTGCTTCAGCGGTTCGTGTAATGTACGTATATGTAGAAGTCTGTAGTTCACTATGCATTTGCAGCTTGAAGCAGTAGTTCTTGGCTGCAGCGGTAGCATGACGGACAATTTGTCGTATCTATCTGTCAGTTTTGTCGAACGTCTCCATACATTTTCCCGCATTGAAATGTCAAAAGCGATTAAAAGTGACAGAAAGATTCGACAAATGTTCCGTCATGCTGCGAGGGGTGCAAGCAGTCTGTTGGCTTAGTTGTCTTCGTGTGACATGACAAGCTATTTCTTGCCCATTACAACACATTCAGCCATCGTACAAAGTATAATACTATCCATCTCTAGATTTTACTCATACAATCGTTTTCTCATTACTTCTTAGCAAACTTTAGTTCCGAAAAAACATTTGTTTTTATATTCAGATAATTTAGTTCAACTCAGCTGAGCCCTAGATTCTCGAAGGTCGATGAACTAGATAATAATGACAAATGTCTATACTTTGTGAAATAAGAAATTGTTAGAAATGTAAATATTTAATTTAAAGTTATGATGAACATTTGACGCATGTTACTGATTTTTTTAGGCATTTTTACATTGCATGGGATGGTTAATCAATAAAAATTAATTGGGAGAGATTCTTTATATAAGGTTTTAAAAGTGTTTCTATCGAACATAATTTTAAATTGGTCCTCAAACCTGTGGTATAGAAAAATTTGTTATCTTGGACTCGCCATGTCACTTTTTCTCCAAAATTCCGAAAAAAGGGCCGTCCACTCAGAGCCTGTTCATATATTAACTTGTTTTAAGGGTGCAGTCAGCATTTAAAAAACATACAAATGCACCCAGACATAGAAAAAAGCAAAACAACGTCCTTAGTAAAAAAAAAACACACAGTCAACATCAATTCTAACTGAAATAAGGAAGTGGTTAGTCTACACAATTTCACACATAACAAGGTATAGATAACCTTTTTTCTACCGGATCTTTTTGCAAGTATTTTTCTTGGGTGCCCTGCCAGGCAAGACTAACGAGACACAAACACCGCTGTTTGTCGAAGAAAATGCTCCCTGATTTGCTAAGATATCCCTTCCTTTTTTTTGGGATCCGCACCAGAGAAATAAATATTGATGTAAAAAATATCGAAGCTGAAAGATTTTTTCTTTGACCGTTGTCTTTTGAATTTCGATGCGAGTTGCCATTTTGTTTAATGCATTAGGTGGTTCAACGCAACGCTAGTAAAACGTTGTTATATGTCATGGTATTCTATAATAAATGAAGTATTTATACTGTTATGTACACCAATTGTGTTTGCCTGAGCCAATTGGTGGGCACCCTGAACTACCTCGCCTCTCGCAGTATAGGATACTTTACCAAATAAGGTATCAATAGCAATTAAATAAATAAATAAATAGCCGCCTCCTTAGCTCAGTAGCGTAGCGCGTTGCGCTACGGCACGGAAGGTTGTGGGTTCGATCCCCGCAGAAAACACCACATATTGATTTCTCACAAAAATCACGTTGTGGTTGTTTTCGATTGGATAGGACATTGCAGGCTTGAATCACCTGATTGTCCGAATAGTAAGATGATTCCGTGCTTCGAAAGGAACGTTGAGCCGTTGGTCCCGGCCGCAGTAGTGGTCGTTATAACCGCGGCGACAAGCTGGCCCCTTGTCACGTTTTTAATCTATACCAATATTATAAAGAGGAAAGATTTGTTTGTTTGTTTGTTTGTTTGTAACGAATAGGCTCCGGAAATACTGAACCGATTTGAAAAATTCTTTCACTGGTAGGAAGCTTCATTAACCCCGAGTGTCATAGGCTATATTAGATTTTCAAAAAAATTAGGGATTCTTACCTAAACTCAAATAATGTAACCCAAGGTGCATTTTTTTTTCCGTTTGTTTACATATTTTGACAGGTGGTTTGGTTGTTGTTGTTTGTTGTTTTATCAAGGTCATTCTGGGCAGGCAAAAGAACATAGTCTATAGAGCCAAGTCTTTTGTAGTATCTTATATTCTATGGCGTAACGAAGTAAGCCGGGAAAGCTCGTAAAGCATAAACTCGGCTAAACGTGGGTCCGGCTCTCAAGCTGGTGCCTCTGCCTAACCCTCCAGGGAATAAAAGGCGTGAGATTATGTATGTATGTACCAATTAAATTAGTCTAATTGACTTTCAATAAGTGATATCTTGTATCCTGTATTGAATAAATCATTTTTTACTTTTTTACTTTACTTTTTACGTCCTTTTTGTGTTTTTTTTTCTATTGAGTTTGACACTCTTGAGGACGAAAAGCAATGTTGCAAATGTGGCCGTAATAGTGCCTCAGGTAGCTTGTAGATCACAGTATGGCTTTACAAGTTTTCATCGAAGGACACTACTGATCGTTCTTCGGTTGTTTTCTAAGTCGCCTTGAAATAGACCAATGGGGTGATTGTATTCTATGCTTCCACCAAACGGTGAGACACTCCTTACTTTTACCTAAACGACAATACAAAGAAAAGTTGTAAATAATTTCCTATTACAGAATGACGACACACGCTCACTTAAGAATTCAATTTGCTACCGTGAGTTTGAAATTTCCCTTGAGGGCCATAAATCATCATGAACATAGGTTGTTTTGAACTGTTATATCCCTGTATTAAAATTTATTCATTTATATTCAACGTAACATAATCTCACGCCTATGTATTCCCCGGAGGGGTAGGCAGAGGCAGCAGCTCATAGTCTGAGCTTACGTGAAGCTTCAGTGCATCGAGATAGACCCACTTTTGGCCGAGTTTTTAAAAAAGAAAGTTTTATACCATTATTACAAGGGGCCATCTTATTTATATTCCTCCTCATAAAATCATTTGACTAAGTTAAGGTCATTTGAGAAAAAAAGGACACGTAAAAAGACGATGCATCTTAGAAGCTTTGAACTTTAAAGCTTAACCTACACCTGGCGAGGCGAGAAGAAAATAGCGAGAGTAAGTTTAATATAAAAACCTATGACTATAACTATTGCCTATAACTTATATCACACAGGTTTCATATTATGTGTCGCGGAGTTGAACACAACGATCGAAAGATCACCCGTGACCCCCTTGCCAACAGCCGAGATGGACACCGGCGGGGTTTTAGTGGGTGCGAACCCCAGATAACCCTGCGACTCCCTCCGGGGTCGCAGGGTACTCGTTAGGAGTTTCCCCGCCTTAAAAAAAAAATAGGTTTCATATTATGCTATGTTATGGTGCTTTAGAATATTTTTCCAATTAAAAACCTATTTTGAACATAGAATTTAGATACCTGTTTAAATTGTTATCCTCTCGGTTTCTTCGCCTCGCCTCGCCAAACGTGCGTTGAGCCTAAGTTGCGAACATAATTTTCAAACAATCCCCAAAGTGACAGCCGAGTAATTACAAAAGAGGCTTTCCCTCGATATCGTTGGGCGCGGCAGAGCTTTCGTTATGGGGGAGAGAAAGGGTACCTTTTTCTGGTTTTAATGGGATACTTTGATTTCCTACCGACTCTAAAACGGGAGGTTCTCAGTTTGTATGTTTTTATCTCGCTTTTGGCTGAACCGATTTTGATGCAGTTTTCAGAAATGTATATTCGTTACATTTGGAAGGTGTTGGTGTTTTAACGATAACTAGAGGCTGCCCCAGGCGTAGCGGGCTGAAATTTTGCATGTAGGTTCCTTAGGAAGTGTAGGTGAGCACTAAGAAGGGATTTCCCGAAATTCCCACGGGAACGGGAAAAAACGGGAATTTTTGTGTTTATGACAAATCTGCGCGGGAAATACCGCGGGGCAGCCTCTAGTAATACTATAAAACATAACATACGAACTTAAAATCATACTGAACATTAATGTACTTTTGTATCTTACATTGTATGCAATAAAGTGTTTTCTATTCTATTCTATTCTATTCAACATTACCAACTAATCTACGGAATTGATCTAAAGTTTGTGCTTACGAGTTCTGCACTGCTAAACAGTTAAAAGCCAATACTTTCTGTTACCAGTTTTACAAAGTTGGACAATGCAGCGAACGGCTAGCACTTGTCGCCAGATTTTCGATTCCAGATGATTCTAACAAAGTTTAATCCAAACTTTGCCAATATGACTGCTCCCGTGCATCCATTATTGCCATGTGCAAACTTTTATTAGGTCCGTCCCAACGTTCCGTAGTGGACTCGATGTATTTTTCTTACTTGTTGTTTGCTCTTGTGTTTAGTTTTGAAAAATAGTCTAGAATGTTATTGTTTGCTTTTTTTTATTAAATTTCGTTTACAGAGGAATTAAAGTCAGGGTGTCATGTCGGTCCAAATGATTGCGAATGGCGAGAATAGCACCAAAAAAGGAACCTTCCTTCAATAAACTGACATATACATCAACTGATCATTTCCTCTTTTTCGAAGTCGGTTAAAATAGGTACTTCTATAGGTAAAACTTTCTCCTGAATATAAAATATACTTATCTGAAAACTGCATCAAAATTGGTTCAGCCAAACGCAAGATAATCGCGTTCAAATATAAATACAAGTCAAACTGATAACCACCTTTTTTGAAGTCAGTTAAAACACGCCTCAGCGCGTTAAAAATATTTATCTGAAAAGAACACCTAGGAGGAAGTCTGCGAAATCATCTGGCGACAAAATAATTTTAATTCTAAGATTCTCAGCGGAGATTAAAATTTGGCACAAGTAGTAGTGCCAAAATGCAGCTAAACATAAATCAGATTCTACGATTCGCATCATAAATTAAACCCTCAATCTAATCGAATAATTTCTCAATAATCCATTAAAGATCTTAAGATCCTTAAGACAATTACCGTTCACGGACCCGTGTCTTGAAACTACCACCGAGTGGAGACGTCAGTAGCAGAAATGTGGGGCGTGCCCCATTTACATTCAACATCCGATTCCTGTTATCTCTGGTGATAATAAATCGCCGCTCAAAACTGGGAATGAATTTCATGCCCCCAACCGCTCCGGACTTTATGGGACGTGGACGTGGTTTGTGGTAATTGGGGTTTTAGTTAGTGTGTTATTTTAATACCCTGTTATTCATAAAAAGTTAAAGAGCATTTTAGTTATTTGACATATGACAATTAGACTGGGTGTCACGTATTTACCATACTTCAAACCAGAGGAGTATACCTCCACTAAAGCTACTTAAAACTTACTGTATCTTTATGAATAATACGGTTAGACTCTATAACACAGGAGACTAGGCTTATCACGTAAGTTGCTCTTTGTAATGATGTTGATTTAGTATATTTTTTGCTCATAAATTACCAGTATGGCAAAAAAGTGCAATTCGAAATAGTTATTCATCTAAAATCACTTTCTTCGTATTTAAATTATTAAAAAAAACTATGATTTTTTGATCTAATACTTTTACAAGAAGTTTCTTTTTTACTTATTTATTTTGCTAAATTAAAAACTGAAATTGGTAAGCTTTACAATACTGGAACATTGGAATAGGCAATAAATTGGTCGATAAAACTTATCATCAATACATAGTATAAAACAAAGTCGCTACCCGCGTCTGTCCCTTTGTATGCTTATATCTTTAAAACTATCCAACAGATTTTGATGCGGGTTTTTTTTATAGATAGAGTGGTTCAAGAGGAAGGTTTATGTGTATAATTCATGCACAAAATAGTAATAGGTAAGGCGGTACGAAGTTCGCCGGGTCGACTAGTCACTCATTAAAAAAAAAACGAGTTATACTTAACCTTTTACACAATAAAAAAAAAGGTTTAGCTCAGGTAACAAGTAACATATACAGGAAATACTTATTGTCCGAAACGGGCTTAGTTCCCAAACAGTTATCGCAATTTAAACTCGGGTTCAAAACATATTTCATTGTGGTTTATATTACAAATGTTATTTGAGTTTGTATTAAAAGTTTTTGAACGCATCATGCCCTGTGGAATGTAATTTCACTAGGGGCAGGTAATATCAAGTAATATTAACTGAGTTTACGGTTTGTGTAAACGGTTTTAGCAACTAACTTCAGTTTTATGTTAAAGGTTGGTACTGTAATGTAGAGTTTGGTTTTCGCAACGCTCTGTAAAGTCTTTGCGAAAGGGAGTAGAATCATTTGACTGATGAGGTGAGGTCAGTTTCACGTCTCCTGGGGTCATTCTCTTATTTTACTAATTTCTTTTTTGCAAAAAGAGACCCGCCTTTAACAAACTGACACATACATAATCTGAGAACTTCCTCTTTTTTGAAGTCGTTTAAAATAGGAAATAAAACCTTCTCCTGAATGTAACAAATACACTTCTGAAAACCACATCAAAATCGGTTCAGCCAAATGTGAGATAATCGCGGACAAACAAACATACATACAAACATACAGGTCAAACTGATAACCTCCTTTTTTTAAGTCGGTTAAAAATACTGATTATTGTCTCATTAGTATACGTAAATTGTAAAATATCATGCTTGTGTGAGTGACATTAGACGTGCTATTTTTGACTGAGCGGTAACTGAGAGGTAAACGATCGCGGGTGGGCCCCACTTGCAGAGGGAGGCAGGGAGTGCCCATACTGTATGTAGTACTATTTATTATACTGTGGTACAGTGTTCTTTTATCGGGGCTGGTCTCTGCTATTAGCCCAATAAAGAAAGACCAAAATACGCTCATACACTAATTATTTCTATTCATTTTGTTTTGTTGCTTAGACTCTATTGTGGGCTGTTGGTTTCTTATTTACTTACCCCTGCATGGGGGAAGATTTTGAACTACCACGCTCCATACAAAATATCGAAACATAAATGAGAATAATAACATTTACAAAATGAGAGTCGAATAAAATGCCTCCGTAGCTCAGAAGGTTGTGGGTTCGATCCCCGCGGAAAACACCACATATTGATTCCTCACAAAAATCACGTTGTGGTTGTTTTCGGTTGGAAAGGACATTGCAGGCTTGAATCACCTGATTGTCCGCAAGTAAGATGATTCCGTGCTTCGGAAGGCACGTTAAGCCGTTGGTCCCGGCCGCAGTAGTGGTCGTTATAACCGCGGCGACAAGCTGGCCCCTTGTCACGTTGGTAATAAAACATAAACTTGGCTAAACGTGGCTCTTGAGCTGGTGCCTCTGCCTAACCCTTCGGGGAATAAAAGGCGTGAGATTGTGTTATGTTTTAAAAAAAAATACGAAAAACATACCGAAAAACCGCAGTCACTGCCATACATATGTCACTTTTCAATAAAAAAAGATAACCACACAAAAACGTTACGTATAATAAATTAGATTTTAATCTGATATGTTTGTCTGGCGCATGGTGGCGCAAATAAAATTATTTATACCGAGACCGCGAACATTGGTCGCGTTTACAATCGGATAATCACTTTAGGCGGTTCAGCCCTAAATATGTACCTATTAGATAAATCAACAACGTGACATAAGTTTAATAATAAGGAATTTTGCTAAAACCCGGATAATTTGATAATAGGAGTACTTTATCCTGACATAAAGTAGTTTTTTTGCAAAAAAAACCTAGTTTAATTGAAAAATTTGAAACCTGCCATAAATCTGATTGGCTAGATTATTGCTAGCTAGTTAACTCTCATTCTGATTGGTTCGTTAAAATACCTTTGACACTACCAGAGAACCAATCAGAATAAGAGTTGTACAGCAACCAATATAATGTAGCCAATCGGAGTTATGAAAGGTTTCAAGTTTTTTAATTATACTAGTTTTTTTTTGCAAAAAAACAGCTTTTTGTCAGCATGATTGGAAAATAATAATCGTTATATCAAATTATCCGGGTTTTCGCAAAATCCATTGGTTTTTTGCAAAAAACCTAATTATCAAATCTTACTACGACATATATAAAAATTTATCGTGATTTGTTAGTCTCGCTAAAACTCGAGAACGGCCGGGCCGGTTTAGCTGATTTTGGTTGTGAAATGCTCGTAGTAGTCCAGGGAAGGTTTAAAAGGTGAGAAAATATGGAAAACATTGAGAGGAAGTTGAAGTAAAAGTGTCAATTTCTTTTACTTATAGAAATTGTAAGTCGCGATATAAAGTTCGCCGGAACAGCTAGTTGGAAATAAAGCGTATAACTCGCGCACATTCTGAAAAAAAAAAACCATGACAGCCTAATGCGTCCTCGCTCTGAACTGATATATCTGAGCGAGAAAGCATGATTTTTGTCATGGCTTTTTTCTTTCATTAAATGTGCGTGGCTTATTCTGCTTACATCGTCATAATATTCGCAGAAAGTTCGCCACAATGACCACGCAAACTTTACCAGGTCGTCAGACCATCTTGTAGCGGGTCTGCCTACTCTGCGTCTTCCGGTGCGCGGCTGCCACTCAATATCTTTTTTCGGCCTCAGCGACCATCTGTTCTTCGAGCCATGTGCCCTGGGTCCTTAGTCTCATCGCGCAAAACGTAACTATCGAATAAAAGTAGAGTAGAAACAGTACGTTAATCGCAAGAATATACACATTTGGTAGTCTCGTAATCAATTTTATATAATAATAATAACACAATTGATATTAAGTGACAGTTGCACTACGCCCGTCCGGATTCACAACATAAAACAGGATTCACTATTTAGGTAAAAAAGCCCAGATTATTATATAGCTTGCTATTCATATTCTATTGCTATACTATAATGATCGATCAAAGTTACGAGACTCGCAATTTTTGACACAATCGTAATAGAGTAATAGAAGAATAATAATAGAATAGAAGTTTAATCGTAAGTTTAAGAGACTTGAGTCCCTGTGCTTTGTCAGTTTTGCTATAATATTCTTGTTAGCAATTTAGTTTTGTAAGTAAGTTTTTCAATGTTTCATTGCACTTCAGTTTCATCGACTGCTCCGTGGCTCAGTTGGCAGTGATGTGGACTGAGTAAGCGTGTGCACCTGGGTTCAATTGCTGGGCGGGGCGAATGTTGATATGATGAATATCGATGTTTGTTTTCGGTCTGGGTGTGATGTTTGTCTCTGGGTGTGTTTCGGGGGGTTGTTCCTGTTTCGACCCACGGACTTTCTACCCACGATTTTTTTTTCCGTTCTCAACCCATTTGTATGCCTGTTTCAACCCATGATCAACCCAATACAAAATAATCATTATTTTTGGTCTATTTTCTGTCTGTTTCTACCCATTCATAGTACTATTGGCTCAGACGTGAAATTTTAATTAAAAAAAAAACACAATTTATTAACAGACCTTACTTTTATTACAAATTTAAAAGTATCGGTTTTACAAAGTAAGTCTAATAAGGAAATTACCACAAACACAACAAGTAAATCACAATCAGTTTAACCAAATGAAACAATTAAATAAAACAAAAGCAACGATACCAAAGTACAGATCAGACCGTACGCCGAAAACCTAAGTTCCGCACGCCGCGACGCCCGCAAAAGGAATGAGTCCCACTCTTTCCTTCAGCGTGCTTTTATAAAAATGCCCTATTCTATTGCGGCGCCGGGTAGTTGATTCCTAACAGTACTGTTTCAACCGCTATGAAATTTCTAATTTTGGTAGCAAAACATGATTAAAATCATACTAATGTTAGCCGCGATAGTTTGTAAAGATGTTTGGAGGTTTTCTTCCACTTCACAAAACACTTAATCATACTCATCAGAATTTCGTGAAATTTCATAGTACGAAAGTAATTAAACATCTGCAGTTTTATTCATTTTTTTTGGCAATTTTTTTTTGTTATCGTTTTACCAAAAACAAAATCACTTTAATGCTAAAGGGGATACCGAAAATCTAATTAAAGACAAAACTCTTTCAAAAGTAGAAAACAAAAGAATTCGGGGACTTCTTTGGCTTCCCTTACAAATATAAATGTTTTTTGACGACCTTACGTATTACTTAATTTTTGACCGACGAAAAAAAAGGAGGAGGTACTCAATTCGACACGTATATATTTTTTTTTTTTTTTTTTTAATGTATGATCACGCATAACTTTTTACAGAGTAGTTCAATTTTGATAATTCTTTTTTTAATCGACAGGGCATACCTTGAAGTTGGTCCCATAAAAATTTGGAAATAAAATTCCCACCCTAAGGGTGGGAAAATAGGGGTGACTTTTTGGTCGGCGGGTGGATTTATCAACTCACAAGTTGCATTTTACGTGTAACACTATACATTTTGATACCTACTTACAATATATTTTGAAATGAAATAAAATCAGTCGAAAGACGTCCACTGCTGGACATAGGCCTCCCCCACAAATCGCCATACCGACCGGTCTTGTCGTCCCTGTCAACCATGTCGTCTGATCACCTTATGCGGAGTGACCACTGACCACCTTGTGGGAGAAGAAAATAATAAAACCCTGAAAGAACTGAAAAGCATAAAATAAAACTTTTTATCAAAAAATAAAACCGCCGAAAAAAAACTGAAAAGCATAAAATAATAATCGAATTACTAAGTTCTTAAAGTAATGTAGGGTATATACCAAGTAATTTTGAGTCGGCGCCACAGATTCCTAGTACAAAGACCATTAAATTAGGTACCTTAAATTTAAAGAAATAACCAAAATTCATGCGCTGCCGCGCATCAATCTTTACGTAATTATGGAATTTGCTTGTGTGGCGCGCCGACTTAAAATTACTTGGTATATACCCTACATTACTTTAAGAACTTAGTAATTCGATTATTATTTTATGCTTTTCAGTTTTTTTTTCGGTGGTTTTATTTTTTGATAAAAAGTTTTATATTTAATAGGTAGGTACTTATCGTGGGTCGAAACAAGAAAAAAAGTTGCGTGGGTAGAAAGTCTGGGGTACGAAACAGTAACAACCCGTTTCGGGTACCCTAGATACAGGTTTTTCCTAGTTAGGGGCTCCAAGTGTGATGTGTTATTATTATTATTACATTATCGAGTGTTCAGACGATTTAGAATTTTATTTCATTCATAATTAGTTCTCTTTTTGTTTGACTTTCCAAACGCAAACACAAAGAGCGTTCATCTGATAAACTTTTTAATAACCTCTCCCTGAGACTTTTTGGCTTATTTCGGTTTCATTATAATTATATTTTATAAGAACTTTTCATAATTTACATTTCGGAGTTAATTTGATTAGTACTTGCTGTCTGAGAGACAACATTTTGCTTTTAAAGGATTTTGTTTAATTACTGCTTACCCTGCCTTCTTTAAAAGCGTCCTGAGGTGGCGGTAAATATAGACTACCACAAACCCAACTCCTCCCATGGGTGTCGTAAAAGGCGACTAAGAGAACACCCGAAGGACGGGCAGTAGGGTCCTTCGTTGTAAAGATTGAAGAGCCGTACTGTGATCGCCAACCCGTCTGCCAAGCGTGGCGATTATGGCGAAACTCTTCCACAATTTTTGCCTTTTTGGCGATCTGTGGGTAAGGCCTGTGCTACAGTGGACGCCTTTCGGCTGAAATGACGAAATACTTGATTTATTATTATTATACTTACTTGTTTTTTTTTTATTTACCTTAAGAGCCAGTTTACCGCAATGCTAGCGCCATTCTCGAAAAAAATATATATTATCTTCTAAACTAAGCCAAATATCAAAAATGTGGCACAGTATGACACTAGATAATGTAGCCTAGTATTTTTAGGGCACTGTTGTATAGCTTTTAAATTTAAGACCAAAGAAACTTACAAATTGTTGCTAAACGTAGCCACTTTTAGCAACAATCTGTGTATAAGTTTGTTCTTATAAGTTAGGACTACTTAACTGTGCTAAAAAATACTAAGCAAGATTATCTAGTGTCATACTGTGCCACATTTTTGATATTTGCCTTAATTTAGAAGATATAATATTTTTTCGCGAATGGTGCTACCTACGCGGTAAACTGGCTCTTAACAGTGGACGCCTTTCGGCTGAAGTGACAAAATACTTGATTTATTATACTTACTTGTTTTTTTTAATAATTAACCTTAATAAAGTTCTATTACGTCAATTTTAAGTACAAAAGGTCTTAAGTAAAGGCACCCTTTAACCCTGCGGCTGTTTGATTATAAATTGTTCCAAAATTAAGCTGTTAATTTTGGCGTTAGAGAGAAATAGGAAGGCATCAAGATTATGGAATTTTTCGTTGTTTGGAGTTCCGAGAAGTTTTCGAGAGGCGAATTTCCACCAAAAGACTAGGCACTAGGCATCTACACAAGGTGGACAGACGATCTAGTGACCCTCATACAGTAGCAAAACGGCGGACATTAAAACGATTTTTGGGTCTCCCCATGGACGATGGAAAAATGTATAATGTAAAAAAAATACTTTTAATCGTTATCTCTGTATAAGAATATGCTTCCAGCAACCTAGATACAGGTTCTTCCTAGAACTGAGTGTGGGGGGTCTGAGTGTGATGCCTCATTATTAAACTATATTATTACTAGAAGCTGCCCCGCGGTTTTTCCCGCGCAGATTTCTCATAAACACAAAAAAAAACATTTTATTCCCGTTCCCATGGGAATTTCGGGAAATCCTTTGTTAGTGCTCACCTACACACCCCAAGGAACCTACATGCAAAATTTCAGCCCGCTACGCCCAGTAGTTTCGGCTCTGCGTTGTCTTTCAGTCAGTCAGTCAGTCAGTCAGTCAGTCAGTCAGTCAGTCAGTCAGTCAGTCAGTCAGTCAGTCAGTCAGTCAGTCAGTCAGTCAGTCAGTCAGTCAGTCAGTCAGTCAGTCAGTCAGTCAGTCAGTCAGTCAGTCAGTCAGTCAGTCAGTCAGTCAGTCAGTCAGTCAGTCAGTCAGTCAGTCAGTCAGTCAGTCAGTCAGTCAGTCAGTCAGTCAGTCAGTCAGTCAGTCAGTCAGTCAGTCAGTCAGTCAGTCAGTCAGTCAGTCAGTCAGTCAGTCAGTCAGTCAGTCAGTCAGTCAGTCAGTCAGTCAGTCAGTCAGTCAGTCAGTCAGTCAGTCAGTCAGTCAGTCAGTCAGTCAGTCAGTCAGTCAGTCAGTCAGTCAGTCAGTCAGTCAGTCAGTCAGTCAGTCAGTCAGTCAGTCAGTCAGTCAGTCAGTCAGTCAGTCAGTCAGTCAGTCAGTCAGTCAGTCAGTCAGTCAGTCAGTCAGTCAGTCAGTCAGTCAGTCAGTCAGTCAGTCAGTCAGTCAGTCAGTCAGTCAGTCAGTCAGTCAGTCAGTCAGTCAGTCAGTCAGTCAGTCAGTCAGTCAGTCAGTCAGTCAGTCAGTCAGTCAGTCAGTCAGTCAGTCAGTCACTCAGTCAGTCAGTCGGTCAGTCGGTCAGTCGGTCAGTCGGTCAGTCGGTCGGTCGGTCGGTCAGTCGGTCGGTCGGTCGGTCGGTCGGTCGGTCGGTCGGTCGGTCGGTCGGTCGGTCGGTCGGTCGGTCGGTCGGTCGGTCGGTCGGTCGGTCGGTCGGTCGGTCGGTCGGTCGGTCGGTCGGTCGGTCGGTCGGTCGGTCGGTCGGTCGGTCGGTCGGTCGGTCGGTCGGTCGGTCGGTCGGTCGGTCGGTCGGTCGGTCGGTCGGTCGGTCGGTCGGTCGGTCGGTCGGTCGGTCGGTCGGTCGGTCGGTCGGTCGGTCGGTCGGTCGGTCGGTCGGTCGGTCGGTCGGTCGGTCGGTCGGTCGGTCGGTCGGTCGGTCGGTCGGTCGGTCGGTCGGTCGGTCGGTCGGTCGGTCGGTCGGTCGGTCGGTCGGTCGGTCGGTCGGTCGGTCGGTCGGTCGGTCGGTCGGTCGGTCGGTCGGTCGGTCGGTCGGTCGGTCGGTCGGTCGGTCGGTCGGTCGGTCGGTCGGTCGGTCGGTCGGTCGGTCGGTCGGTCGGTCGGTCGGTCGGTCGGTCGGTCGGTCGGTCGGTCGGTCGGTCGGTCGGTCGGTCGGTCGGTCGGTCGGTCGGTCGGTCGGTCGGTCGGTCGGTCGGTCGGTCGGTCGGTCGGTCGGTCGGTCGGTCGGTCGGTCGGTCGGTCGGTCGGTCGGTCGGTCGGTCGGTCGGTCGGTCGGTCGGTCGGTCGGTCGGTCGGTCGGTCGGTCGGTCGGTCGGTCGGTCGGTCGGTCGGTCGGTCGGTCGGTCGGTCGGTCGGTCGGTCGGTCGGTCGGTCGGTCGGTCGGTCGGTCGGTCGGTCGGTCGGTCGGTCGGTCGGTCGGTCGGTCGGTCGGTCGGTCGGTCGGTCGGTCGGTCGGTCGGTCGGTCGGTCGGTCGGTCGGTCGGTCGGTCGGTCGGTCGGTCGGTCGGTCGGTCGGTCGGTCGGTCGGTCGGTCGGTCGGTCGGTCGGTCGGTCGGTCGGTCGGTCGGTCGGTCGGTCGGTCGGTCGGTCGGTCGGTCGGTCGGTCGGTCGGTCGGTCGGTCGGTCGGTCGGTCGGTCGGTCGGTCGGTCGGTCGGTCGGTCGGTCGGTCGGTCGGTCGGTCGGTCGGTCGGTCGGTCGGTCGGTCGGTCGGTCGGTCGGTCGGTCGGTCGGTCGGTCGGTCGGTCGGTCGGTCGGTCGGTCGGTCGGTCGGTCGGTCGGTCGGTCGGTCGGTCGGTCGGTCGGTCGGTCGGTCGGTCGGTCGGTCGGTCGGTCGGTCGGTCGGTCGGTCGGTCGGTCGGTCGGTCGGTCGGTCGGTCGGTCGGTCGGTCGGTCGGTCGGTCGGTCGGTCGGTCGGTCGGTCGGTCGGTCGGTCGGTCGGTCGGTCGGTCGGTCGGTCGGTCGGTCGGTCGGTCGGTCGGTCAGTCAGTAACGGAAGAGTTTTATATATATAGATTATTATTAAAAAAAAAAAATTTTAATGTTATTAGTTTGTATTGCGTAACTGAAATTTAACCCTAATTAATAGCATTTTTACATTTTGATTGATGAAAATTGACTCGATGTTAGGCTTTAAATATTCAAGATTTAGAGGCCTGGAATCTAGACAAATAACCCTATCCATCAAGTTCTCTTCACACTTCCGTTTAACATTCCACCTGCAATTTAACACATCACTTAACACCATACATTACCAGCGACCCGACAACCAATCAATCAACTAACACGAACGCTCTAAAAAAAAAAAAATAAGACCACTATGTTTCCTAACTCGAAAAAGTAACCATTCAACAAAGAGCTCTGCACTGTAAATCATTTTCTCCTTTGTGTTCTGCCCACCGAGGCGTGAAAGGGGAGGAAGGGGTCATGATACGCTGGTCGAGAATAATGAAGTCTGTAAGCACGAACAAAGGTTTCCTGAAAGATGACGCTGTTTGATTAATGTGTGCCTTTGTGACGTCACTGGGAAAATATTGGGTAGAATGACTCCAGTTTGCGTTGGTGACTTTTGTGTTTGAGAATTGCTTTAATCTTCTGTCTCTTCTAAATTGGGATCTTTATTTTATTAGAGCCAGAGGCTTTTGAGTCTATGTTACTTAAGAGGCACAGTTAAAGTATTGCCACCCGCGAAAAAATTAATTATCTTCTAAACTAGGGCAAAATCATAACGTGGAACAATATTCCACTTGATAATATAATTGTAATAGCTTTTAGGTGATTATTTTTACTCGCGGGTGGCGCTACTTTAGTTGTGCTATGGCTCTTAAATCAAAAATCTATATTATTTACTTATTATACCTTGAAGCTGCATTGGAAACAAATCTGAACCACCTTGCCTTATGCAGTAGGGTACTTAACTTAGTTTTGTTTTATCAATTTAAGACCATTCCTAAAAAAAATAAGCAAGATTAGGAAGAAGATTAGGTGCATCATTAGGAATAGGTACAATACAACATTTGATTTCGACAATGTTTTACAAGTTTTTTTTTTTTCAAATCGGCGCCAGTATCGCGGTTAGCGCACTTTAACATCTAGGCTAGTTCTACAGACTTTCAAGAAAATGCCTTGTAAGTATTCCATATTGAAAAAAGCGATTGTTCGAGGTTTTTACACAAAGTATCACTTAATGGCGATTGAAAATTAATAAGTAGTGGAAAAAAGTTTTCTCTTTTTGTATAGACGCGTACCAACGGGGTATACTATTTATTTTGATATCGGAGAAAAGTGAACTAAATCCAATTAATTCAAAACCAGATTTCAAACCAGAGGCACACAGTGGTCTTAGTAAAAGCTGCAATAAGAACCTTCCTTCTCTCCTTTGAATAAAAAGCTTCGAATTGAATTAAAGCTCAGTATTTTGTCCTGCCACCTTACTATGGTAAGCTTGAAATAAAGCTGTGAGCAGACTAATGTCACAGCATAATAAATAGTACTACATATGTACAGTATGGGCACTCCTTGCCTTTCTCCGCAAGTGCGGCCCGCGGTCGGTCACCTCTCAGTTACCACTCAGTACAATAAAGCAGCGTCGCACGTCTTATCTCACTCACGCAAGCATGATACGCGTGCACGTACACGAATTTCGGCTGTGCGCGATTCAACGCGCTTTTTCTACGAAGTGGCCGAGGTGCCTGTAGGAGGTGAGTGATATGAACATAATTTAGAGTTTTCTTTTACTTTGAAAGCGTCTGTTTGCAGAGTTCACTCTCTTAAAAAAAACATACTTAATTTATTTTTTTATTGCCTTTGAATTAAATCTTGTGAACTCAGCTCTAAACTAGTCTTGCACCTAGCAAAAGCAAGAGCTAAGTCTTTTTAATCCGTGATGCGAAAGAAAATTATTTTAAAGATCTTTGAAAGTCCTTTTGAATAACGAGATTATATCTCTATAGAAATGCATAGGTACTGTTTTGTTGCATATAAAAACAAATTAACTGAGGCCCTATTACGGGCGCTTTCGCAATATTGCTTTTCATCCTCTAGAGTGTCAAAGTCAATACAAAAAAAAAACGCAAAGAGGACGCAAAGCAATATTGCAAAAGCGGACGTAATAGGGCCTCTGAGCTAACAATAAATTCAATGACGTTTTTTTGATCAATCCATAAGTAACTTTTTGATATTATTCAATAGCCTAAGTTCATCCTTTTTAAATTATTGTAATATTTTCAATATTTTTTCAGCCTTTAACCTTCCCTCGACTAATACGACACAACATTTTAAAACCGAAATCATCTTAATCAGCCCAGTCGTTCCTGAGTTTTATCGAAACAAACGACTAGCAAAAGATTTTTATACATAGACAGATTGATAAGAGCATGTCGTTATTTCAATTAAATTAATATCGTACTAGAGGGCAATCAAGCTTAATTTCGAATTTCAAAACATGCATCCAAAGCTGTTACACTGAATGCATGTCAAAAGCTCAGAAACAGAAGCAACCGTCACTTGCAAAGGCAAAGTTTCTGTTGACACACTACAGGCTTGAAATTTAAGTAATTCAGTGCCCGAAGCAGGGATCGTTGACAAATACTCCGATGCCACAGTATAAAAAAATACAGTAGACAATTATAAAATAATTAAATTAATTATTAAATAATTATAATTATGTAGTTTATATTTAGTATTTGTTGTAAATAATTATGTTCATGTAGTTTATAACGTTAGGGTTTAAAATAATTCATTTTTTTTAATATTATTTCACTTTTTTTATTTATACTGAACCAACCCACCGTACTTTTTCTGTTGTCTATTTTATCTTAACAATGGGTTGCCTGGAAGAAATCGCTTTAAGCGATAAGGCCGCCCATTGCAATCAATGTTTTAATTTAAGAATATTGTAATATTTTAAGTTCATTGATTGTAATAAAGAGTATCTATCTATCATAACGTTATGTGAACATTCTGAGAAACTGGATGATTGCCGTCCATCGGTAGTTCAGTGGGAAAGGCCTATGTCTAGCAATGGACGTCTTTTGGCTAAATGATGATGACAAGATGCTAGGTTTAGTGTTTGTAGAATCTAATCTGGTGCGCTAAAGTGGCAACACTCATAAATATTATTGTATTAAAAGGTACATTGACGTCCCCCTCTGTGTCAAGCCAACCAGAGTAAAGAAAGATTTAACATTTTTCAATTATACTAGGTTTTTTGCAAAAAAAACTGCTTTTTGTCAGGATGATTGAAAAAAAGTAACTCTTATCAAATTATTCGCGTTTTCGCATAATCCCTAGTTTATTTTTTTTGCAAAAAACCTATTTATCAAATCTTCCTACAACATCCCTACCGAATTCCCGATAAGAAACCATTACATAATAGTTCAATGCCAGAAACAGAAAAAGGTTGAGTTAGTTTTTGTCTTAATCGGTGTTAAAATACAGTGAATTATAAAGAAACATGTAGGTGATCCATAGTCTAAAAAAACAGGTCTTTCGTTCCCAGTGAGACACAAGCCTACGTCACAAACATAACTTCTTGCCTCCTTGTCTCACGCGTTTTGATTGTATTTCCTTCTCGCTCATCTCTGCATGCTGACGTAGGCTTGTGTCAGTCATTTATTTGGTCGAAAGAGATTACCAGGCGTATAATATTATTGTACAGTCACGGACTAGGAGGCCGTAACAGATTTGTCTATGCTTTCGTCAGCCCTAGACTGTATTGCCAAAGAACAAGAGCTATTTTGCAATACAGAAAAACCGGAAGTGTTACGCCGATCGTGACCGCCACTGTACCATGCTGAAATCTAAACGGGAACGGAAAAAACTAAAATAATAATAAAAAATCCTACTGTATCTTTTAATGTACTATGTTGTTTTTGAACTTTAATGCATACCACCAAACAAGACTCTTCTCAAATAATTATGTACTCCAAAGTGAACCTTAATAAGAAAAACTTAAGATTGAATAAAGTGTTTTTTGGGGTCATATTTAAGATCTAGGTTTTCCCATTGAACTAAGTCGTTTGGATATAATATTGACCTAGCTCATTTTGTAACACAACCTGAAAGTTTTGACATATTTTACTAAAACCTAAGATAATAATAATAATAACTTGGCAGATGGTTAGCTGATCGCAGAACGGTTCCTTTATATTTCTAACTAGTCGACCCGGCGAACTTCGTACCGCATAACCTATTACAATTTTGTGCATGTATTATAGTTATAAACTTTCCTCTTGAATCACTCTATCTCTATTAAAAGAAACCGCATCAAAATCCTATGCATAATTTTAAAGATTTAAGCATACATAGGGACAGACGCGGGAAGCGACTTTATTTTATACGAGCTTTCCCGGCTTACTTCGTTACGCCATAGAATTTAAGATACTACAAAAGATTTGGCTCTATAGACTATGTTTTGACTGACCAGAATGGCCGAATAAAAAACAAACAACAACAACAAACCACCTGTCAAAATATGTAAACAACGGAAAAAATATTGCACCTTGGGTTATATTATTTGAGTTTAGGTAAGGATCGCTAATTTTTTTGAAGTTTTTTTAATATAGCCTATGACACTCGGGGTTGATGTAGCTTCCTACCAGTGAAAGAATTTATCAAATCGGTTCAGTATTTCCGGAGCCTATTCGTTACAAACAAATCTTTCCTCTTTATAATATTGGTATAGACTATGTATTGATGAAGGACGCTGCTGCCCGTCCTTCGGATGCTCTCGTAGTCGCCTTTTACGACACTCATAGGAGGAGATGGGATGTCCTAGAACGGCGTAACATAATTTATCTATGGTCTCGTGTACCCTGGACTGTAATAAAGAATCAATACAATCAATCAAACCAAAAATCAAAAAATCTTTATTCAATACTAGTCGACCCGGCGAACTTCGTACCGCCTAATCTTTAACTACATTGTGCTTGTATTATACTTATTAACCTTCCTCTTGAATCACTCTATCTATTAAAAAAACCGCATTAAAATCAGTTTCTTAGTTTTAAAGATTTAAGCATAATTAGGACAGACGCGGGAAGCGACTTTATTTAATACGAGCTTTCCCGGCTTACTTCGTTACGCCATAAAATATAAGATACTACAAAAGACTTGGCTCTATAGACTATGTTCTTTTGCCTGCCCAGAATGGTCTTGATAAAAAAACCAACAACAACAACAAACCACCTGTCAAAATATGTAAACAACGGAAAAAAGTATTGCACCTTGGGTTACATTATTTGAGTTTAGGTAAAGATCCCTAATTTTTTTGAAAATCTAATATAGCCTATGACACTCGGGGTTAATGTAGCTTCCTACCAGTGAAAGAATTTTTCAAATCGGTTCAGTATTTCCGGAGCCTATTCGTTACAAACAAACAAACAAACAAATCTTTCCTCTTTATAATATTAGTATATAGATAGATAGGATACAAGATATCACTTATTGAAAGTCAATTAGACTACATCTAATCTAATCGCTATTGATACCTTATTTGGTAAAGTATCCTATACTGTGAGAGGCAAGGTAGTTCCTGGTGTCCACCAATTGGCTCAGGTAAACAAATGTTTGCCTTGCCTTACGACAATAGTCGCCTGGAGAGGCCCCCAAACGAGCCCTCCTCTGTCAAATGATTCTACTCTACTAATACATCTACTCTCTAATACATAGTATAAATAATTTCTTTTTTACAAAAAGAGACCCGCATTCAACAAACTGACACATACATAAACTGAGAACTTCCTCTTTTTCGAAGTTGGTTAAAATAGGTACTAAAACCTTCTCCTGAATGTA
This sequence comes from Euspilapteryx auroguttella, assembly GCA_951802225.1. Taxonomy (NCBI): domain Eukaryota; kingdom Metazoa; phylum Arthropoda; class Insecta; order Lepidoptera; family Gracillariidae; genus Euspilapteryx; species Euspilapteryx auroguttella. Next base: position 15,072,463 of record OX637643.1, read on the forward strand.
ACGAATCCATTTCTAAAAAAAACGGCATCAAAATCGGTTTAGCCAAACGCGAGATAAGCGCGGACAAACATACGTACATACATCATACATACATACACACATACATACAAACATACAAGTCAAACTGATAACCTCCTTTTTTGATGTCGGTTAATAAAACAAAGTCGCTTCCCGCGTCTGTCCCTATGTATGCTTATATTTTTAAAACTATGCAACAGATTTTGATGCGGTATGTTTTTAAAGATAGATCGATTTAAGGGTCAAAGTTTATAATTCTTGCACAATATAGGAATAGGTAAGGCGGTACGAAGTTCGCCGGGTCGACTGGTAAAAGAAAAATTTTGCAATAAAGAAAAACTGGAAGTGTTACGCCGTCTTAGACTGTCACTGTATCTATGCCGCTACCACGAGACTATAATTGAATGCACAGGTAAAATTGTTATGTTCTCGTATATACCAAAGAATAAGGAGTAGAATCATTTGACAGAGGAGGGCTCGTTAGAAGGCGACTATTGTCGTAAGGCAAGCCAAACATTTGTTTACCTGAGCCAATTGGTGGGCACCCTGAACTACCCCGCCTCTCACAGTATAGGATACTTTACCAAATAAGGTATCAATAGCGATTAGATTAGATGTAGTCTAATTTACTTTCAATAAGTGATATCTTGTATCCTATATTGAATAAAGATTTATTTGATTTGATATTTGATTTGATTTGAGAGGAATATTTTAAAAGATAATTAAAAACTATAAGAAAACTCAAGGAAAGGCATATTTCTTATTCCAAACATATTTTAGACCGTTGCATTCGCATAATGTATAAGAAATGAAAAGTGTATTAAAACTAGTCTCTGTGATAATGGCTCTCAGTAAAGAATTCGCTATGCTAAGCCATTTGTAACTCTATTTACAAAGCATTAGAGTTGTATTTTGAACTATTCAAAAGCTCGTGAGATAACTATACAAAGCCCCAAGGAAATGAACGGTGGCAGTTTTTCATGGACTTGTGTTTTTTTACAGCTAGGCAACAAAATTAATGTTTTTTTTAGTTATAAACGTAAAAATATTTAATTTTTTCTGCTTAACCTGCCATTATTATGTTCGAAAAAGGTATCGTATCCTTATAACTCAAACAATCATCGTTACCTTTCCTTTTATTACTATACTAGTCAACCCGGCAAACTTCGTACCGCCTTAACTATTACTTTCTTGTGGATGTTATACTTATACACATTCCTCTTAAATCACTCCATATATTAAAAAAGAGTGCATCAAAATCCGTTGATAATTTTAAAGATTTAAGCATACATAGGGACAGACGCGGGAAGCGACTTTGTTTTATACTATGTATTGATATTATTGATATTGATTGTTGAAACTCGTTAATGAATCGTTTTGAATACGAGTAGTAAGAAAGAAAACCTACAAAAACTACAAGAAAATTCATCTTAAACGTTCCGTTCCTATTGTAACACCCGCTAGCTAACTGAATTATTTTCAACGCAAAATTTCAAGTCACTGACTAGTCAAATGCATAAGCGGTGCCTTCAAAGCGGCTTTGCTTAAGTTTAGGCTGGCTTTCCACCAATGATGGAAGAAGAAAAGCTGTTAGAATAGGTAATAATATATATATATTTTTTTTAGACTGTAAACCACTTTGGAATATAATTTCTTAGCTTCGGTTAAACTAGATTTGGGCACAAAACGTACACTTATTCTAGAAAAATAAATAATAAGATAGATGGCACACTCTGCAGCACATAGGCACACCTCGGACACTTCAAAGAAAAAAGCGCGTTGTCTCGCGCACAGCGGAAACTCGTGAACGTGTACGCGTATCATGCTTGTGTGAGTGAGATAAGACGTGCTATTTGTACTAAGCGGTAACTGAGAGGTAACCGAGCGCGGGAGCCGCGCTTGCTGAGGGAGTTAGGGAGTGCCCATACTGTACGTAGTACACTTTGCTATGATGAGACATAGGCCTCCCCCATAGAGCCTCATACTGAAACTCTTGTGAGACCAGTCAGAGTTGATGTAACATGCTTTGAACATTTACTGTACGAAGTACACAATGATAAATGCAATATCATCTAGCACGGGAAGCTTACATAACATAAATTTGTTTCATTTAGGTATTTAGGTTTATCTTGAAACTCTGCATTTGGGCAAATTCAGCCCACAATATAAACTTTATAACCTTGTACTTTACGCTATCCTTTTATTTTTTCACTTTTTTTTTTGCATGTAGTTAAAATGAGAAATAAAGGCTATTTTTATTTATTTTATTTATTTTATTTACTCTACGCTATCCACAATCAATCTTGGTGGACAAACAGCTCAATTTCCGTTTCCTCTCGGACAAATTCCCGAAGCACCCCACTTCCTTCATTGTTGTCAAGTGCAAGATGAAAATATTCCCAAGAAGTGCAATTTTCCAGTATTGAACAAAAACGAAGACTTGAGTTTTCTTTAGTATTTAAGTTTGAGATCTATTTGAGTGAATTTATTACGACAAACGCTGAAATGTGATGCAGTTTGATTTTTCAAGGTTTCTTTGTTTTTTCTTGAGAAATCTAATTTGTCCACTTCTGTTGGCAGTGATTTTGTAGATCCGGGATTGATTCCCGGTAGGGTAAAAATTGTTGTGTTGGATATCGATGTTAGTTTCCTGGGTCTACGTGTGTTTGTAAGTTTTGGGCACCAGGTTCTACCTAGTAAGGGGCTTTGAGTGTGATGCCTTATAATAAATATTAATAAGCAGGAAGATACAATCGTCATAAAGAGTTGAGAAAGAGCCAAAAATGTAATTTCTTAACCTGCAAAATTTAACTGAATGATTAAAAAAAAAAATTGTTATTCGCCTAGACACCCTAGATTATTAATATTATTTGTTTTGTTTCATTCAGTTACATTTTACAGGTCAAGAAATTACTTTATTTTTTGACGATTACATATAGGACAAAATAAAGTAATTTCTTGATCCTATGGAAAGAAATCCTTGCTAGCCAATCATAGAGGGTAAATAAAATCCCTATTCTATGGTGAAACCATCTGATGCATATCACAACGAAAGGGTCAATGCTATCTTACCTTTTTTATAGGGTAAGTTTTTAAAGGCTCAACGCACATCTGGTGAGGCGAGGCTATGATACTGAGGTGTCAGAATTTAGAGTAGTATCGAAATTCTATCAAAATTAAAATAAACATGAAAATAAAATTTGTTAAATTTAAAAAACATGGTTATCTCAGGAAAGTCTGATGATGATGATTTCTGCCTATAGCCCCTCATCAGGGGCAAAGGGCTCGAAGTAATTTTCTCCATTTTATACGGTCCTGGGCTGCCTTCTCCAGGTCCCGCCATTTGAGATCTCCTCCAGGTGACGACTCCGGGCGACCTGGCCTTCTGCTACCGAATACGTGCCATGTCAGAGCCTGTTTGGAGATGTGATCGTCGGTTCTGCTTAACACCTGACCAATCCAACGCCATTGGAGAAACCGATGGAAAGTCTAGTAAACCAAAATAGCTTAAATCAAGTACGACCCTCATGCGGTTCCCTGGGCAATAGAACTTGAAACCAGCAGTACACAAAAGGACAGAATCTCATCACAGCCCAAATAGCAGAATTCTGTACGGAGACAGCTCTCATGCCACGCGAGCCAGATTGCGCCCTTTCGCGGCAATGGCATGGGGTATAAATAATTAAATTTCTAATTTATTGTTTCATCTGACATCCGAGTTATTCATACACTGACACTATGGCTGACATTTACAGACAGTGCTTTGAGTTAAAATTCCTCAAGTTCAAACTGGAAAAATACAGTTTTTCCTGGCTCGGGCTTTCTATGCTTAAGAAAAGAAAAGTGCTTGATATTTAAACTAAACCCCGAGGATGAGGAAGACCCCGAATCACATGGATGCCCGTAGTAAAATAAGAACCTCAAAGAAGCCCAAATCAATAAAGAGACGACCCAGGACAGAGCTTCCTGGAGACGCATGATACGGAGGGCCGACCCCAAATAAAATGGGAAAGGGCCAGGCAAAGAAGAAGGGCTTTCTATGCTTACTGTATTGAGATAAGACTTAACTATGTGTGATTTGGAGCGGATAACGATTTAAAGTAAAATTTTGATAGTTTGGAGTGCAAGCTAAAACTCCTACTCAACTCTGGCTCTGTAAGTCATTTGTCGCGTGAATAAGATTATAGTGGGAGAGAAGCTGCGCTTTCTATTATTATTACTACTCTTTTGCACTTAAATATGCGTACCCTACATTTTCCTATAATTTGGTTCTTAGGCAAAAACAACTTACTCAAGATTGGGTTGATATCGTGTCCCTTCTGGTAAATATGGGTTAGGATCGCCGATCGTTCGGACGGTGACCCTTTTTCCTTATTTTTTGAATAAAGTTGCACTGTTGACCTTGCCTTGTTTTTATTTCTAGAAGGGTCAGAAATAAGATTTTTATACCTAGTTTATTTCTATTTCTCATCATCATCATATCAGCTGAAAGAAGTTCACTGCTGGACCACAGTAAAATAAATAGTACCACATACAGTATGGGCACTCCCTGCCTCTCTCAGCAAGTGCTGCTCCCCAGCTCTCGGTTACCTCTCAGTTACCGCTCAGTACAAATAAAGCAGCGTCGCACGTCTCATCTCACTCACACAAGCATGATACGCGTGCACGTACACGAGTTTCGGCTTTGCGGGAAGGAACGCGCTTTTTTTCTATTAAATGTCCGAGGTGTGGCTAGACAGGGCTCCCCCACTAATTGTCATACCGATCGGTGTTCAGCGACTCTTATCTACTCTACTTTCACAACCTTCACCTGTTCTGACCACCTTGTGGGTTGTCTACGTACTCTGCGTCTTTTGAGAACTTTTAGACCCAAGCTACCATCGGTTCTTCGATATTTGCAATTCTTTTGGCTAGTTCGGTGACTTTACCAATTTCTTATGTTTGCCTTGTATTGTTTCTTATTTTTGTATGTGGTGCGCAAATAAGGACTCCCCTTTATTCATAAAAAGTAGACCATATTATTTAGATTGGATGTCTCGTATCTATAATTTTATTTATTTATTTTTATTTTACATGTATGGAAGGCCAACAGCTTATTCAAACAAAATAGTACAATAAATATTCATAGATAGCCAATTAAAGGCCCTCGCTGATAGTGATAAAATATGAGTTAGTACGTCCAAAAAAATGAAAAGAGTAATGTATGCGGAACGGAAACAGAATTTTGTAACAAAATGGGGATAACATTTTACACTTAAATTCACTAGGTTATATGCAATACAGTTAATATGCAGCAGAAAAAAACAAATTTTTTTTTTTTTTTTAATTTTTAGATATATTTTTATATTATTGCTTGAAGAACAAGTTGCTCATAAGATGCCTTACAGATTTACAGCTCGTGTTAAATAGATCAAGGTCATAGTTCTTGCTAAGCTCGTTAAATGTCCTACTTGCTCGTAGAAGAAATAAGAATAATAATATAAAAATAGTATGAGTCGCAAAATGTGTTGGTAATCGCAAAACGCCTTGACCAATTTTAACAATTTTTTTTTTAAGTCCAAAGGTTTTTTACGGGGAGAAAGATTTAAATAACTACCGGGAAAAAAACATACTAATAGGTTAGGCGGTACAAAGATCGCCGGCATGACTAGTTTACCATAAATGTAACTAGAGAAGTAGACCTCTAGTAAAGCTATTTTAAACCCTTTGTATCTTTAAGAATAATACGGTATGTCTATCAGTTCCTCAATCCAAAACAGTAACATAAATAGCCTTCTACCATCGCATTATGTAAATAGGGAATCGAATATCGATTCTTGACAATGCGGTTATACGATCCAGGGCCATTAAGATAGTGCCGATGGTTCTGGGGTTTTGACTAGAAATATTGCCCTGTTAATTTATATTTAGGAATTTTTCCATTAAGTGCCAGTTTACCGCGATGCTAGTGCCATTCTCAAAAAAAAAAATCTTCTAAACTAAGGCAAATATCAAAAATGTGGCACAGTATGACACAAGATAATCTTTATTAGTATTTTTTGAGCACAGTCAAGTAGTCCTAACTTAAAAGAACAAAATTATAAACAGATTCTTGTTAAATGTAGCCACTTTTAGCAACATCTTGTAGCTTTCTACCTCTTGTCTTTAACCTAACAGCTATACAACAGTGCCCTAAAATACTAGGCTACATTATCTAGTGTCATACTGTGCCACATTTTTGATATGTGCCTTAGTTTAGAAGATGTTAATTTTTTTCGCGAATAGCGCTAGCATCGCTGTAAACTGGCTCTTAAAGACGTAGGTACTAAGCTATGAAATGGTCGTTAGAGAAAGATAATCATAAAAAAAAACAAATAAAATGCTATTTTAGGCTGCTATTTGCATAAATACATAACATAATGTCACGCCTTTTATTCCCCGCAGGGTTAGGCAGAGGCACCAGCTCAAGAGCCGGACCCACGTTTAGACGAGTTTATGTTTTTATTACCTACGTGACAAGGGGTCAGCCTGTCGCCTTGCTTGCATAAATACGTATTTTTGGAAATTAAGTTAATATAAATACCTTCTGTCGCCTCCGTAGCTCAGTGGCGTAGCGCGTCGCGCCTTTGATTAGGGCACGGAAGGTTGTGGGTTCGATCCCCGCAGAAAACACCACATATTGATTTCTCACAAAAATCACGTTGTGGTTGTTTTCGGTTGAATAGGGCATTGCAGGCCTTAATCACCTGATTGTCCGAAAAGTAATAAGATTCCGTGCTTCGGAAGGCACGTTAAGCCGTTGGTCCCGGCCGCAGTAGCGGTCGCTATAACCGCGGCGACAAGCTGGCTCCTTGTCACGTTGGTATTAAAGCATAAAAACTCGGCGAAACGTGGGTCCAGCTCTTGAGCTGGTACCTCTGCCTAACCCTTCGGGGAATAAAAGGCGTGAGATTATGTATGTAAATACCATCTGCCGTATTCGACTGGATAATTATAATAACGTTTCACACTCAAAGCCCCTAACTAGGAAGAACCTGAATCTACGGTGCCCGAAACATATCATGAGACGAACATTACACCCAGACCGGAAACAAACATCGTTAATTCATGATAATAATATTTTCGCCCCGCCGGGAATCGAACCCAGGTGCTCACGCATCTCAGTCCACAAAACAGGATGATATGGTTATGTGTTCCTTGAGTGAATCAATTATCAATACATAGTATAAAATAAAGTAGCTTCCCGTGTCCCTATGTATGCTTAAATCTTTAAAACTATGCAACGGATTTTGATAGGGTATTTTTTAATAGATAGAGTGATTAAAGAGAAAGGGTTATCACAAGTTATATACATGCACAATATAGTAATAGGTTAGGCGGTACGAAGTTCGCCGGGTCGACTAGTTAGTATAAAACAAACTCATAGTTAAATTATGAGTTTCCGTACTATTTTGATAACGTTGATATATGGAGGAAAGTAGTTCCCCAAGTTTTTTAATACTTCTTGGACTGGTTCCAGCAGAACAGAAGGAAGACTTAGTCTTTGGAAAGTCAAATATCTGTTACAAGACTGAAATTGGTGCTGTTGTAAACTTATTTAATACTATACATCTTTAGAGATGCATTTTTTTTTTATTAATAATATGTGTAAAAATTCAAATAATAATTATTATTATAATTATTTGTTAGTGGCGATGCCTGGTTGGTGATCCATATACAATTGTATATTAATATAGCAAAACTCTCGAAAGGGCTTCTACGAGTAGGATTCGTCCCCTCGCACGCCTCTCAAAGGACCGGGCTCCATCCCGTGATACCGAAGAGTATGAGAAACATAATAATAAAAAAAGGTTTTGGACATGTAATGTAGGAATTATTCATGAATGAATGAATTTAAAATTCCAACGAATTTTTAGCTAGTTTTCAATACGAATGTAAAGTTACGACTGCGTATAATTAGGTTCCGGTTTATCAGCAGGACGATTTCTCTCAATATAGGCTCGACATGAATAGGATAAAAACTAAAGTTTTTCATTAATTTCTGCATTTATCTCAAAATTTCTGTAACTTTATGTAGTCTCATTTATATAAATTAGTATTTTTTAGGCCACAAATAGTATCTAGTGAAAATATTTTATATAATAATTGATGAGCTGGTTTCAACAAAAATTTCCTTTGACAGACGGACGGACGGACTGACATTTTAGATATTAATAAGGTCCTGAGACAAGTTCACGAACCTTAAACACGCATTTTATCTTATAACATCAAATTCCCAAATTTCAAAGGTATTTCGGGAAAATTTCGGGAGGGGAAACTCCTCTATACCAAATTTCATTCAAATCGGTTCAGTAGTTTTCTCGTGAAACTGAGACAGACAGACAGAGTTACTTTCGCATTTATAATATTAGTTTGAATGTTTGTTACAAACTGCTCAGAATAAAGAGACGTTGTAGGCTAAAATTACTTTAAAGTACACTAGTCGACCCGGCGAACTTCGTACCGCGTAACCTATTACTATTTTGTTCATGTATTATACTTATAAACCTTCCTCTTGAATCACTCTATCTATTAAGAAAAACCGCTTCAAAATCCGTGGCGTAGTTTTAAAGATTTAAGCATACATAGGGACAGACGCGGGAAGCGACTTTATTTTATACTATGTATTGAAGCTGTAATAGAAACAAACTAGGTGAGCATAAATTTAAACCGTTTTCATAATACGGTTCTTGGTTATCAAACATTTTCGGCGGACCTTTGAGAATTTTCTAGTGGTTTATATTATAAACTAGCTACACGTTAAACTTCGTATCGCCTTACTTTAAGTTTACACAATTTTAACCGATATTTTAATTTTTGCTTATTAAAATATTTTAAATGAATAAATAAATAAATAACACATCACACTCAGAGCCCATAACTATGAAGAACCTGTATCTAGGGCGCCCGAAACACACACAGAGACGAACATCACACCCAGACCGGAAACAAACATCATCATACTCATCATATCAATATTCGCCCCGCCCAGGAATCGAACCCGAGTGCTCACGCTTACTCAGTCCACATCACTGCCAACTGAGCCACGGAGCAGATTTTACAGTTATAATGTGGATCAGCACACGCCTTTAGCAGTGAGGGTAGTCTTCAAGACTCCCGGGGTCGCTGGGTGCACGAGAAGGGCTCGTGTAGTCATTTAACGGCCCCGAGAAGGACGGCGGAACGCGGGTGTCCCGATTCCGCCGTTGAGCTCTGGGAAAGCTACCACGCTCCGGGGGGTCCACCATCATGTCCCCCCGAGGAGAGGCTATACAGCCAATGCTGGGGGAGGGTCGCGGATAATTCCACAGGCTCACCCGCGACGATCCTGCTATCAGCCGAGAAGAACAACGGCGGGGTTTTAGTGGGTGCGAACCCCACATAACCCTGCGGCTCCCCCCGGGGCTGCAGGGTACTCGTTAGAAGTTTCCCCGCCTAAAAAAGTCTTCAAGCCTTATTTAGCTATTGTTCGTATCAGCTGACGAATTGTTAATACCTTACCAGTTTTAAGGCTGTGATATAACACTAGCATGCATAAATATTTTGTAGCATTGATTTATTAATACCATAAGTCACACTAAACCAGTATCGAGTGCAGTATGCTGGTTGCACATGTATTTATATTAGGGTACGCTAAAACTGAAATTTATCGCGTTGCCATTTCAGCTTATGAACTACGCATACGGCGAATTTTACTATTCTACTTCAAATGTATTGTTGAGTTTATCAGGTGGTCAAGTTTTTTAACTAAAAACGATCGACTCGTACGTAATCGTCTTGTTAGCGACTTCGTTAACCATTGCTGTTTACTTTCGGATTGCAACCGAAATTGCCTTTGTTAAAGCGGCAATGGTTAACGAAGTCGCTAACAAGACAATTACGAGTCGATCGTTTTTTGTTAAGAAACTTGACCCCCAGGTCTTTCTTTACCGACTTCAAAAAAGGAGGTTATCAGTTTGACCTGTATGTATGTATGTATGTTTGTTCGCGATCATCTCGCGTTTGGCTGAACCGATCTTGATGTGGTTTTCAGATAAGTAATTGTTACATTCAGGAGAAGGTTTTAGTGTCTATTTGAACCTCGAAAACGAGGAAGTACCCAGTTGATTATGTGTCAGCTTATTGACGGGTTGTTCTTTTTTTGTAAATAATAAATTATACTATTTTACTTCAAAGGTATTGTTTAGTTTATCAGGTATTTTTTTTAAACTGCCCCCGTCGCGGGAGCAGTATTCCATTTCAGCTGGACAACTGTGAGATGTATAGATGTTTTGATTCTCGGTCTCGGTATACTTGTTGTATATTTAAAGTAATTTTTGAAACCCGCCCCCAATTTTTTCCCCTATAGGTATGCCCATGTACATTGGGGAATCCTTTAACTAAATTAATGATAAAAAACAAAAGAATCTAAGTAAATTTCACAGATTTTATGGAAACCAGCTAACTAGCTAGCGTTCTGAACAGCACAAAGTCGTCATATGCAAAGTAAGTTAAGTCCGACTCAAATTTGCCTAATTCAGTTTGAGTTATATACCATAAGGCTTGCAAATGTAAAACGGCTGCTTGTTTAGGTCCAACTATTTTGGGTCTGCAAATTTCTGATTGCTATTCAGCTTAATTTTGTGGGCCCTTGATAATTTAAGTTATTTATACTGCGTGCTTCTGACAAGGCGGTAATAGTTCAAATAAGGGATTTAGGTCACTTACCTTCAAAACTATCCTAAAGTGATAAAGGTCAAATCTCAAAAAAAAACAGTTCTTCGTTATATTTGTTCGATCAGCTGACGGGTTCAATGAATGTGGCACTTGGTTTTTGTTTTGGGATTTTGACTCATGTTGCTTAGGGAAAGTCATTTGGTATGGTAAGCTGAAATAAAATATAAAAACAGAAAAAAAATCTAATAAAAGCTTTCAGGCCACCTTTTAACAGTTAGGAATTAAAGGTAACAATTAAAGTTAAAAGAAATACTTAAAAAAAAATAAACATTGAGGAAAATAGTGGCCTAGTTTTATTAAATTTCTAATTCACTATCAACTTTTCATCATCCAAACTCGATTTAAAAGCAAAAAGCTGTAAAATAAACAATAAAAACTTTTGAGAATTCAATTAAGAACAAACAAACATAAAGAAGCTTTCTAGTTGCCATGTCAAAGAGAGGGTAAAGTAATAAAAAAGTTGTCTGCCCATAGGAAGGAAAGCTCAAGCGACGCTAAAGCACAAAAGCTCCGGCCTCATCGCACATGCAACTGACAACGTCGGAAGCTTTCACAGTTTTTCAAGAAAGGAGCTTTTACGCGACTAGGTACCTACTTTATTTTCAAATAAATTAAGTATTTTAATTTATACGTATACTAGTCGACCCGGCGAACTTCGTACCGCCTAACCTATAACTATCTTGTGCACGTATAATACTTATAAACCTTCCTCTTGAATCACTCTATCTATTAAAAGAAACCGCATCAAAATCCTATGCATAATTTTTAAGATTTAAGCATACATAGGGACAGACGCGGGAAGCGACTTTATTTTATACTATGTATTGATATATAAAGTCACGCAAGTTTTCTATCGGGGTAGGCAGAAACATTAGATTTCCGCTGGCTTATCCCGAAACACATGTTTTACTTCTACAGTCATAACGAAAATGCTAAAAAAAAGTCGCATAATAGTAAAGGTAGGAAAAATGTGAAGAGTCATACTGCGATCGCCAACCTTGGCATCAGGCTAATTGGCGATAGTAGTATGACTGCCACCCGTCTGCCATGCTTGGCGATTATGGCAACTACCCTCCACAGTGTTTTTCCTTGTGGCAATATTCGAGGGAGAAAGATAATGTCCACTTTTACGTTAAAACTTATGTTTCTGTAAGTTTTTTTTTCAATTTGCTACCCCATGGAGAGTCTGCGATACTAGAGCCAATCGCGAAAAAAAAAAAAAACTTCTAAACTATGTCCGTAATGCGTCATTGATGCTAGTGCATAATCATACTTAGAATTTTTGGATTCCTAAAAGTGGCCACTTTATGGCAATAAAAGTAATTCCTTAGATTTTGAACCTTAAATGTACAACACAACGTGCCTCAATAAAAATAAAAGTGCCAAAATGATCTAGGGCATCAGTGACGCATATTTTTCATTTCGGCCATGTTTAAGAAAATATGACTTTATTTTTCGAATTAGCGCTAGTAAAACTGCTAACCACTTTTTTTTTTCACTAAAAAACAACAAATTGCTAACAAACAAAACAAACAAGCGTATAGCACTATAGGTGTACAAAGTGAATCCGTGGTTTGCAAATGGATATCTTAGTATCTTGCAGTCATTACATTAGGGTGTGTATATATATGTCACCGGAAAATAATAAGTTTCGCAAGTTTATACATTTCCTAGGAAATTTATAAACTTTCGTAGGATTCTAAACGAGAAATAATTTCGCCCACTTTTTTGCAAATTTATAAATTTTCGACGCGACGTGGTAAATTTATAAACTAACGGATATTAATTCGTAAGATTCTAAACGGATCGACCAATCACAAAAGAGCTTTTAATTTTACGCTTTTTTAAACACGGAAAATAACACACTGCTCTCTGATTGGTCGATGTTGACAGTGAAAATGCTTGCGTCCATAGACTAACGTACAATAAAACTTGCCAAACAATTCGATTACACTAACAGTATTTTTACTGGTACAAAAGAAATCTCACAAATATTACAAATGCGAAAGTTTTTGAGTATGTATGTTTGTTACTTCTTCACGTCTAACGGCTGAAGCGATTTCAATGAAATTTGATTTGAATTGATATGAATACTATGTTAATTACCCTAAAGTACCAACTAAATTGTAGTTTAATAGACTACTATAAATATTTTTTTAGTAATGATAGTTAATTTTTTTTAGTCAAAAACGTGTTTTACCGACTCAAGTCAAGTCGCCAAGGTCTTATGGTTATATTCATTAAAAAAAAATAGCCCGTAATGTTTAAATGCACACCTTCAATTCAAATCAATCTTAGTTGAAACGTTTAGGTTTTTAAAATATAGGTACCAAACAAAAAAAAATATCTTCGTCCTTGTGCATTCGCCCTTATAATTGCGATCTTGTTCTCGCGAGAAAATTTGGGGTAATTGTACTCCGTGTGGAGTAAGTACTATATAAATTTAAAGTAAGTATAGCCTGACTCTACAATATTTGTTTCAAAAATAAACATGATCCTTAATATCTATCGGTAATTTTTATGACTTTTTATTTAATTTTTTCCTAAAAATTTTTGATAGAACATCTAGCGTAGCGCGGGAAGACACTTACCGTCTTATTCATAAAGATACAGTACATTTTAGGTAGCTTTACTGGAGGTCTACTTCTCTGGTTTGTTGTATGGTAAATACGTGACATCCAGTCTTTATTGACATACGTCAAATAACTAAAATGCTCGTTAACCTTTTATGAAAAACAGAGTGAGAGTATTACAATTTGATCTAGTCACTAGAGGGACTAGAGACTTGTCCCTCTAGTGACAAGATCAAATAAAATAATTATGAAAAATCGATGACAATGACAGCATTTGAAAACCGTTGGTGCTTCACTAAGGGCATATTTACGCTTATGTCAGCGCAGGTATTTTCTATACATTTTTCGAACCAGCGCCAACACGCGCTTGTTACCAGCTATGTACGTGAATACGCCCTAAGGTTAAGGCTTTCTGTTGAAGTTCTTAAGTTCACGAATGCTGTCATTTCCATTGAATTCTTATTATTAATTTATAATAATAATAACACTAAATAATAACACATCACACTCAGAGCCCCTAACTAGGAAGAACCTGTATCTAGGGTGCCCGAAACACACACAGAGACGAACATCACACCCAGACCGGAAACAAACATCGATATTCATCATATCAATATTCGCCCCGCCCGGGAATCGAACCCGGGTGCACACGCTTACTGAGTCCACATCACTGCCAACTGAGCCACGGAGCAGTCAAATCATAAGAAGACTTGTCCCCCAACAGGTCAGCTGACCAGCTTATGGGGTGTCTGCTGGCTCTGCGTCGGCCAATGCGCGGTCGCCCTTTGAGAACTTTTCGGTCCCAGTAACCACAACTTCTTTGATCTATGTGCCCTGCCCAGTTTGTCGGTAACTTTAGTTCAATAACTAAAAACTTATAAGTACAAAAATTATGTCCGCCTCCGTAGCTCAGTGGCGTAGCGCGTCGCGCCTTTGATTAGGGCACGGAAGGTTGTGGGTTCGATCCCCGCAGTAAACACCACAATATTGATTTCTCACATAAATCACGTTGTGGTTGTTTTCGGTTGGATAGGGCATTGCAGGCTTGAATCACCTGATTGTCCGAAAAGTAAGATGATTCCATGCTTCGGAAGGCACGTTAAGCTGTTGGTCCCGGCCGCAGGTAGTGGTCGTTATAACCGCGGCGACAAGCTGGCCCCTTGTCACGTTGGTAATAAAAACATAAACTCGGCTAAACGTGGGTCCGGCTCTTGAGCTGGTACCTCTGCCTAACCCTTCGGGGAATAAAAGGCGTGAGATTATGTATGTATGTAAAATTATGTTTACTCTCTAAACACTTTTAACTAAGCTTAGCTATAAACAACAGCTACTTAATGTATACGGAACCACGTTTTGAATACAAACTGTTTTTGCGAAAATTAAAATATTTAAAGTACGTTATGTATATGCTAATTAGGGTTCAGTGAATGTAAAAAGGGGTTCGTTTGTGGAAATGTTTTGTTTATTATGGTGTCGACGAGCATTTCAAATTTAACTTTTTTTTTTTAAGTAAGAATTAAATAAACAAGAAATAAATAAAGACCTTAAATAAAATTTTCATTTCCACTGATCATTTCATACCCATTTGGATTGCTGGTAAATTAAATTGGAATTTGCCTTTTGGCGTTAAATAAACTAGGATGGGCTGAAAATAATATAACTCGTGTACCTGAAAACCGTACCATAATAGAAATCTACTATCCTACTAGGTATATACGTAAAAAGGAGCCTCTGGGGGCCTCTCCAGGCGACTATTGTCGTAAGGCAAGGCAAACATTTGTTTACCTGAGCTAATTGGTGGGCACCCTGAACTACCTCGCCTCTCACTGTATAGGATACTTTACCAAATAAGGTATCAATAGCGATTAGATTAGATGTATAGTCTAATTGACTTTCAATAAGTGATATCTTGTATCCTATATTGAATAAAGAATTTGACTTTGAATCGTGGTTCGTTAGTCTCGCTAAAACTCGAGAATTAGCTGATTTTGGTTTTAAAATGTTCATAGTACTCCAGGGAAGGTTTTAAAGAAGGAGAAATTTTAAAGATACGAAGTGCGCCGAAACATCTCTAGTATTAAATAAAAAATACTAAAATCTTAAAAGGAAAAAAAAAAAAATTGCGTGCCTCCAAAGCAATTGGATTACGAAGTGCGCCGAAACATCTCTAGTATTAAATAAAAAATACTAAAATCTTAAAAGGAAAAAAAAAAAAATTGCGTGCCTCCAAAGCAATTGGATTTGCGAACTCCTATTAAAAGTTAAAAGCAAAATTACTTTTTTTAAGTGAAGTTCGATAAAAAAAACGAACAAGCATTTTCATAATAAAATGCAGGCAACTTTGATCGCTCTGCTATTCATTCGCACGCGAATCTTTGACGCCGATTTAGTTTAGGCAAGTTGGCGAGCGAGTAAGTTTATAAATTCAGTTGCATTTGGAAAAAAAGAGGTCAAAATATTAATAAAAAGACCTAGAAGCCTGTAAAATCATCAACATAATCGTCAGTCGTCCAACTTTTGCTTTAAGGTACTGCGGCAACTTGGACGAAAAGATGTTTGACTTTCTTCTATGACCTTTTGATTCTATGATCGATCTCTGTCTCAGAGTTGGACCAATGACAAGGCTCACTACATCAATACTCCATTCATTTTCCCGCATTTAAATGTCAGTGATTAAAAGTGACAAAAAGATTCGACAAATAGTCCGTCATGCTACGCACTATGCTGTTTTTTTTAGTTGGTAGTATGCTTACAACGTACTTTACAAAAAGATTTTAGTTACTAGCTTTGTAATGTAAACGAGTCATAGATTTTTTATTTGATCCTTGCGACCGATTTGTTTCGTTTTTAATTTAAAACCCGGTTCCATATTGATGTTCCGATTTCAATTATTTATATTTAGGGTTCAGTACTACTACTACTAGACTCTGTTATATCTTCAGAGAAAAAGATAGTTGTAGCAAAGCTGTCGTTGAGTTGAATAGATATCAAGAGAGAACGAAAAGTAAGAGTAGGCAGACCACCAGCCAGCTGGACCGATGATATAAAGACTGTTGCTGAGGAGATATGACTGAGATGATACTGGCAGCCGAAGAAAAAAAAAAGATATTTATCCATCATTGGCTGATGTTTTAAATTAAAGAAGTAGAAAAAAGATACTGGCCGTTGTATAACTGATAATTTGTTTACCGAAAAATTTAAAAACCTACGGAACATCAAATGTTTTAGGTTCAACGCACGTGAAACTGTTATTTTCTACTCCCAAAGTCATTTCCCCGTGGAAAACCAATTCAGTACACATCGACTATTTTAATAAATTGTGATTGGTTACAAAATATTCATATTTTGGGACCAAGGGATTAATTTATTGAAATAGTATTGGTATGCTTGTGGTAGCATATTTTGTTATGTGCATGAATTAGATTTGGCTTTGTGCATTACGTGTTACTAGGTATTAATAGGGTTTTCATTGAGTATATTGAATTAAACCACACGTCCGTCCGCTTCAGTTGGCTATATTGCAGAAGTTTATGTATTGAAGTCTTTAAATGATATCTCACTGAAAGTTCAGTATTAGCTATGTAAGTAATCGACATTCGCATAATTAAACCTGATTAATTCTAAAAACTGTTACTTCCGATTGATAGAGCTTCAGTAGGTCGAAACTCGGACAAAAAACAAAACAAAAACTTCTACGACAGCCCCAGTTTTGACACTAGAACCGTTTGGTGGGCACCCTGATCTACCTCGCCTCTCACAGTATATAGGATACCTTACCAAATAAGGTACTGATGTACCAATTACATTAAATAGTCTTATTGACCTTCAATAAGTGATGTCTTGTGTCCTATTTGGAACTAGAGGATGCCCCGCGGTTTCACTCGCGCAGATTTCTATTATACACAAAAAAATCGGGAAAAATCAGTTCTTTCCTGTTCCCATGAGAATTTCGGGAAATCCTTTCTTAGTGCTCACCTACACTCCCTAAAGAACCCACGTGCAAAATTGCAGCCTGCTACGCCCAGTAGTTTCGGCACTGCGTTGTCTGACAGTCAGTCAGTCGGTCAGTTAGTAACAGAAGAGTTTTATATATATTGACTAGAGGCTGCCCCGCGGTTTTTCCCGCGCAGATTTATCATAAACACAAAATTCCCGTTTTTTCTCGTTCCCGTTGGAGTTTCAGGAAATCCCTTCTTAGTGCTCACCTACACTCCCCAAGGAACCCACGTGCCAATTTTCAGCCTTCTACGCCCAGTAGTTTGGGCTCTGCGTTGTCTGTCAGTCAGTCAGTCAGTAACGGAAGAGTTATATATATATTGACTAGAGGCTGCCCCGCGGTTTTTCCCGCGCAGATTTCTCATAAACACAAAAATCTCGTTTTTTCCCGTTCCCGTGGGAATTTCGGGAAATCCCTTCTTAGTGCTCACCTACACTTCCCAAGGAACCTACGTGCAAAATTTCAGCCCGCTACGCCCAGTAGTTTCGGCTCTGCGTTGTCTGTCAGTCAGTCAGTCAGTCAGTCAGTCAGTCAGTAACGGAAGAGTTTTATATATATTGATTGACTAGCTGACACGGCGAACTTCGTTACGCCACAGAATTTAAGATGCTACATAACACTTGGCTGTATGGACTAAGTTCCTTTGCCTGCCCAGAATGGGCGAATTTAAAAACAACATCAACAACACCCAACTGTCAAAATGTGTAAACAACGGGTAAAACATGCACCTTGGGCTACATTATTCAAGTTTAAGTAAGGATCCCTAATTATTTTGAAAATGTTATATAGCCTATGTCACTCGGGGATAGTGTAGCTTCCTACCAGTGAAAGAATTTTTCAAATCGGTTCAGTATTTCCGGAACCTATTCGTTACAAACAAACAAACAAATCTTTCCTGTTTATAATATTGGTACAGATAAATGAAAAATAATTTTGTCTTTTTGTCGGAGCTGGGCCTGTCGAAGTATCGTCGTATTGAAGTCAGTCTCTTCCACCCAATAAGTACACAGCCTAAAAGGAAATAGTAAAAGGAACCCGCACACGTACTATTAGAAAATTTTCCCGGCATGTGATGATAACACAAAAAGCTAAACAGAAAAACGTTTGGTCAAGATCGTTGGTCATTTTTGTTCTAAGGATTCCGTACAGTATTTTATTTTTTAATTCCATATTATTGTTCGTAAGCCATATCATTTCTTACTGAAACTTATTCGAAAGTTTGTAAGGGACTTTGGATTTTTGTTTTCATTTTACGGTAAAACTATTGAAATGAATTTGATGAAACTTTACAGAATTATACATTAAATAACTTATGAGCACAGATTCAATAATTGTTTAACAAAGGCGTTTAAATTGTATTGTATATGATCAAACGAACTTCTCAAGTGAAGTTCGATCAATATTATATGAGTGGTTTCATTTGAAGATATAAATCATTTCACTAGGTAGTCCTTTCACCTACAAGGCAACATTCGCACGTTCTTACAAATAACTATTAGTCGATCGATTTAATCGATATCGATTACTCGATTAATTTGAAATTTACCCATGCTCCCATCCCTACCACTCTACGCGCCCATCACTAGCAGCGTCCGCCAAGCCTGTCATTCTTTTTAGAGATAGTTTTCTGGCATAAATTACGTCGTTTATTGACTTTTTTGACAAAACTCGGGATTTGGGTAGGGAGGGTGATTTATATCTTCAAATGAAACCACTCATATAATATTGATCGAACTTCACTTGAGAAGTTCGTTTGATCATATATTATATTTCGTGGTTTCATTTTCGATATAAATCATTTCACTAGGTAGATGTTTAGAGACATTGTTTTGTCTATATTTTTTCATGATAATGAAACAATATTAATTAAAAAGATGTAATTTTGGCTAGTTTTATTTGAACTCTTAGTATAGGTACCTACAATTATTAAATAATATTACTCATCTTATTAGTTAAAAACACTATATTTTAACATATAAAAGTAATCATTATAGTTAGTTTATAGAGTACTTCAAAGTTTAACATTGCGTAGTTACTTAGGTAAGTACTTGGTAGGTAGGTACTCAGCTACATTATTTATAACATACTTATATACTTATTGTATATTTTTTAATGAACTAATTTGGTCAGAGATTTGATAAAAAATTGATAATCAATCATCATAGGACATTGATAAGTTTAGCAAACTTGTTAGAGGTAGAGGTCCAGGCGGCCGTCTTTTGATCTGATCATGATTGACGCCGGTAGCATGAGCAGCCGATGTGGCGGCGGCGTGTCGCGTGCTGCTGTGTGTGCCGTACACCGCAAGGATCTGCCTGATCCACATGCTTATTGACTATGCTGTTGTGTTCCTGTGAGGACGTTACGCTTCACAGTTATTAAGAGGTGATTGGCTTATTTAGGTCTGATTTATTTAGTTAAGGTTATATAACCGTCTTATATATAGACGGATTCACCGTAAGATAAAGTAAAACTAACAATGGTTGATAGCTTTTGATTGCATTTAGCGCCTATAGTTTTGATAAAATTTTCATTTACTTTATGATTCTAATGCCATTGCTATTTTTATTTATAATAATCTGTTATTTAGAGAAAGACTTTCAACCATGTGTGCTGTAGGCTGTAGATAATGTTAGTATAAAGCTACTTTTGTCTAGGATAAGTTCATTCTTGTTTGGTATACATTTTTAGAGATTTTTGAGAACCAATTGTGGATACTTACCAAGTACCTGTGTACTTTGGTGGATTGGGTATTAGTTTATAACATCTTTAAGGAAGGCGCTGATGCAATCATCCGAAGAAATATTTCTGCCTAAAAGCAGAGATAAAGCGGTGGCTCTTATGATGATGCCCTGTGAATCCTGTGATGCGTCTTTTTCGAAGACGTCGGAGGGAAAAGTGTGTAATTACTTTTCCTTACACAGTAAAAAGTAATTACACTAAAAACAGAACATTCGAAAGAATCTAATTTAATCATAGTATTGAATAACATTATATTGATATTGTTGAATAGTAATATTAGAAAGTGAGGCTAGTATAAGATGCTGATGAGATGCTGTTGAGGGGATAATGAGACCTGGCATTGCCTGCTCGAGCATACTGCGGCACTCAGGGTAAGCGTGAGTAGGAGAGGGTGACGGTCCCTGTTAGTAGACAACATAGGTTTTCGTCACGCCCTCAAGTGATTATTACGAAATAACTATATCAATCAATGGAGGATAACAGGCAGGTCTAGAAGTACTAGAAGGGAATACTAGAATACTGGTCGTTTCGTCCTCAGTAATTTTTTATAGGCCGTTAAGAAGAACGAAAAATGAAGGATCGGCATAGAAAAAATATGCATCTGCCCCTTTGTAGCATCTGGGTCTTGTTTCAAAGAAAAGTATTTCTTAAGTTTTGCGCTAGAATGTTTGAAAAGCATCTTTAAATTAAATCTTCGATCTGCCTCTAAATTATATTTCGTGTAATATAGGATGCTAATAGCTAGATTTTTCGCTTCTCGAACCAAGGCCAAATATATCTGGTAAGTTAATTGAAATTAGGAAATTGTATGCAACTTCGTGTCGTAATGTAGCTGATAGCTAATGCTAATATGTTAACTACCCATAATAAAAATTAACAAATTGTTTAAGTTTCGGGGCATCTAAGGCTTAGTATATTGCTAATAATACGACATATAATTACTATAGTAAGTTTGAGTTATGACTTTACGACTCGAGTCCGTGTTAACTTATGAATCATATTTTTGTGTTTAAATGAATTTTTAAAAGCTTTTAATATTATTATCTCATCAATTCAGGTCCTGTAAAATAATAATCATAGTATTCTCTGAATAGAAGGTAGGTAGAAGGTACCTGTACCTTTGCCTTTCAAGTATTTTTGGTTTCAACCAGCCTTTTGTAAAATGCTGCGCTAGCGGACATTAGGATGCCAATCATTTGTGAAAATTATCTGATTGTAACAGGTGGTAGTTGAGAACACTTCAGAACCAATTCTATTATTTTATTACGTTTATGGCTTGTAAGTGATAAAGTCATATTTAAGTCATCTACTTACTTAAATCCTGAAAATTTGTAATTATTTTGTGGCTATAAGCTACTATTTTCATACCGTCTTATTCATAAAGATACAGTAGATTTTAAGTATCGTTACTGGAGGTCTAACTCTCTGTTTTGTTGTATGGTAAATACGTGACATCCAGTCTAAATTGACACACGTCAAAGAACTAAAATGCTCTTTAACTTTTTATGAATAAGAGGGATAGTTTTTAATAAAGCCCAAGTACTCGAGTGATTAGAGTGTAAACCTAACTTTATTTAAATATTCCATGTAACTATTTATATTTACCAATTTTTGACCAAATGAACGCAAGTGACCTACGACCCCTTCTTTAATCTTAGTAAAAGTTCTAGGCGCTATCGTGAGCCAATAAGATAAGGCATTAGGTTGAAATCATAGGTGGATAACAAGATTCTGTGTGTTCACATCCTTAAACAGGAAACGTGGGTAAGTACTTACGATAGTTTTAAGCGACAGAAATAAAAAGTTACGAGACATTTTAGGTCAATAGATGCCATGTAATAATAGCTTGCATGCTGTTCTGCCATTTCGAAATGAAGTTTAGTTACTTACAAATTTATTACAGTTTTAGGTTAAAATGAAATCTCTTACCTCCATTTGAATTGGTGTCAAAAAGGTTTTAGATACGATTTCTAGCAAATTATTAGTTGCGATTGACATTTCTTGTTGTTACTGTGCTAACCATGTTACAACAGGAACATATTATTGCTCAAGTGGAAAATTAGAAAAAGATTTAATTATTCTGTTAAAAATCCAATTAAGGATACCTTTATTGTTTGTGATATACAATACAACCAACACATTTTAAAAATATTGTACTGAATTCTGCCAGAATGGTGGTTGAGCACGTGGCCTGATGGGTCGTTCTCTAAACGTGCGACTGCGTCGGTATTGGGTCGTTGTAATTTGGAACTTGACGAGTGGTATCTTCGTACTCTGGCCCTGGCACGCCCCCCCCCCTTGTTTTTCGCAAAGCGAGGAGGGCCTGAGTTTTCCTGAAACTGCGGCCAAGCTGTGCCCGTGGAGCTCGTAGAGGCGGCTGTGTTGTGTAAGCAACAGTATTTCTGGGAAGACTACTGTCTTCCTGATTTGAAGGCATTGCTATTCAATTTTGAAGCGTAATTTAATTTTCTCTAAAATTTGGCACCGAACAGTGCTTTATCTCGTTTTCTGTAATGAAAGATATTCAAAAACGTCTTGGTAGACCTGGTGCGGTCTTTTAAATGCGAGCTTGTGTCTCCGAGCTATAAAGGTTGCATGAACTACGGGAGCCCTCGCTTAGAATCTTGATTGCCTCTATTTTATATCTTGAGTTAGGAGAATGGCCATGGCCCTACTCCCCGATGTGATGTGAAGTCAGTCCAAGTTGAGATGAGAGTATTTTAGTATTTAGCTTTGAAGCTTGAACCAATATGTAGTTGCTAGGTATAGTATATTGCTGAAGGATTTTTTCCTTGACTTCTCTAGCCATTTGAGAGAGATTATCGTAGATTCAATCACACAACTTTAGTTCATCATCCAGGGCTTCGCCCAGGGTTAATAAAATTTATGGGTCCAGTTCCGGAAATTTAAACTTTGCCTCAGGGTCCGAGTTCAATTGGTTGGTGTAACCGCTACTAGTTCCAATAAGGAAGTTATTGCTGGTGCTTGGACCTGTTTTTGGTGACGGTATTGAAAGTGATCACTGTTGGGGCAGTGGTGGCAATTGGCACTTGGTATGTCGCCATCATGATTTTTGGTGATTCAGTCTCATTTAGACCTGATCATGGGTTGTAGGGAATAGTTTCGGCTAGAAATATATCCTCATATTCGAATGATATTTGCTCTGGGCACATTCCATAAATTGTAAAGGCGTTTCGCCTACTGGAATAAGAAGAAAAAAGAAAATTATGCTTTTTATATTTTTATACTTACATAAAAAATTATGATTATTTTTGCATTTTGCCGCGTTCCTATTGGAATCTATGGCAGTATGGTAGCCTGGTTCATATTTGAATCTATGGCTTTGCAAAAAAAATTATTTTAATGATAAAAACTGATGTACAGTTTTAAATTTTGCCGCGTTCCTATTGGAATCTATGGCAGTATGGCAGCCTGGTTCTTGTTCGAATCTATGGCTTTGCAAAAATATTTCTTTTACACTTTTTAAATGTAAGTTTATGCAGAATTTCAATTCGAAATTTCTGTCTAAATATTTTTTTTTTGAAGGTAGGTAAGCAGATGAACTTACCGTAACATTAGACATTGTCTCTCGATTTATAGTATGAGGATAATGAAATCCATCAAAGTTTAAGTAACTCACTTAATTTTTTGTTAAATATTCGTAGGATCTTTTCGGTATCTTGAAAAATTAATTTTTTGCGAACAAGATCCGAACGCGTGCTTTCGTTGCCTCGCACGGAAAAAGAATGACAGGCTTGGCGGACGCTGCTAGTGATGGGCGCGTAGAGTGGTAGGGATGGGAGCATGGGTAAATTTCAAATTAATCGAGTAATCGATATCGATTAAATCGATCGACTAATAGTTATTTGTAAGAACGTGCGAATGTTGCCTTGTAGGTGAAAGGACTACCTAGTGAAATGATTTATATCGAAAATGAAACCACGAAATATAATATTAGTTAAAAGCGTATTCACGTACAAAACTGGCAACAAGCGCTTGTTTGCGCTGGTTCGAAAAATGTATAGAAAAAATTCCTGCGCTGACATTTGCGCTTAAACAAGCGTCTATGTCCGCGCAGGTATTTTCTATACATTTTTCGAACCAGCGCCAACAAACGCTTGTTACCAGCTTTGTAAGTGAAAACGCGCTAAAGGAAGTACGAATTTTGCCGTGTCAGTTTGCCTATTTACTTAATTAATGTTATTATTAACATATCTATACCAATATTATAAAGAGGAAAGATTTGTTTGTTTGTTTGTATTTAGTAATAATTTCTGTTCTTGTTTTTCTCCTTAATTATCATGTATCACAATGTATCTATGTTGCCTTCTCTTTATTTAATTATCAACTAGTTGACCCGCAAACTTCTTATCGCTTAACCTATTCTCTATATGAATCTGTTGAATCACTTTTTTTATTAAAAAAAAAACGCATCAAAATCTGTTTCATAGTTTTAAAGATTTAAGCATCAATATGACTGACTGACTGACTGAAAGACAACGCAGAGCCGAAACTACTGGGCGTACAAAGCTGAAATTTGGCATGCAGATTCCTTAGGGAGTTGAGCACTAAGAAAGGATTTCCCGAAATTCCCACGGGAACGGGAAAAAACGGGATTTTTGTGTTTATGAGAAATCTGCGCGGGAAAAACCGCGGGGCAGCCTCTAGTATACATATAATAGTGAGAGACAGACAGCAGAAGAGTCTTAAATTTATATTTTTACTAGGCGACCCGGCGA
This sequence comes from Euspilapteryx auroguttella, assembly GCA_951802225.1. NCBI lineage: Eukaryota > Metazoa > Arthropoda > Insecta > Lepidoptera > Gracillariidae > Euspilapteryx > Euspilapteryx auroguttella. The sequence continues at coordinate 15,097,266 of OX637643.1, forward strand.
ACTTCGTACCGCCTAAACTTTTACTATATTGTGCATGTATTATACTTATAAACCTTCCTCTTGAATTACTCTAGCTATTAAAGAAAAATTCATCAAAATCCGTTTTGTAGTTTTAAAGATTTAAGCATATGGACAGACTCGGGAAGCGACTTTATTTTATACTATGTATTGATTAATGATAAAACACCAATTATAATTATAGCGGCCATTTTACAAAATGGCGCCGTCCATAGCTCTCCTCGTTTAATTTCTTTTTTTCCCTACGGATTCCTAAAAATCTAAGGACTACAAAAACACAAACGACACATGGTCAGATTTATTACCGTGCCATCTTAGAGATTGGTGACAAATCTTCTACGGTTTATTGGTTTTTATGTGAACCAAGTTCGACTTGTTTTTATTAACCTAGTCTTGCTTTATTAACAACTAGTCGACCCGACGAACTTTGTACCGCCTAACCTATTACTATGTTGTGCATGTATAAACCTTCCTCATGAATTACTCTTTAAAGAAAAAAAAACTCGTCAAAATCTATTGCATAGTTTTAAAGATATAAGCATACATAGGGACAGACGCGGGAAGTGACTTTATTTTATACTATGTATTGATGATATCTTATACGCTCTTTGTGTAGGTACTTCATTTTAGGTAATTATTTATTTAGTTTCTGACATTAATACAAATATAAAAAAGATTTAATATTATTTAATAACTAGTCGACCCGGCGAATTTCGTACCGCCTCTATTGATGTGCATGTTAATAATAACAATAATAAATAATAATAATAATAAAAGTTTATTTATTTGTTTCAAATACATAAAACAACACGCAAGGTATCTCCTTTTAGATATAAAAATATCTGTGCCAGGAGACGCCTCATTCTTCCACAGTGCAATTTTATAAACTAGAGATCTTATCATTAAAATCTTAACTAATTTAATTCAAGAAAAAACATGTAAAGCTTACACTTTAAACAAAAATTACGCTATTAAAAAATAAAATAATACAATTTGTTCCAAAAATAACATTAGGTTACTTTAGAAAGTATAAAAGATTCTACTTGGTCATAGTCAAAGTTCGTGAGCCAATTCGTTAGAGTTTTTTTCAAATTATATGTGGTCAGTGAGTAAATGTTCAATTGCTTGTTAATTTTATTTAAATTATTCGAGCGAGCAATTAATTGTCGACTTGCAAAGGTCGTTTTAATTTGGATTGGATTGGAGCAACAGCTTGTCTCCGCCGACTCTCGATGAGACTTTGGTGATAGAAAATTGACTTATGAGTCTTTAAAACAATGTTTATAATATAAATTTTACGGACTGAAAGCAATCCACATTGACGATAGAGCAGGGTAGTAGGGTGCTTATATGGTAGTGAGTGCATCACTTTTATCAACGATCTTTGTGCTCTTTCTACTTGTAAAAATCTTGTTTTGGCAGCTCCACCCCAGATCGAAATGCAGTATGATATCACAGATTGAGCCAGAGAAATGTAAATTTGATTTAAAAGTGATTTAGAGCATACATATCTAAGAGTCCTAAATATCCATACAACATACATGTTAATGTACATGCACATCAATAGAGGCGGTACGAAATGTGTATAATTACACATAAACCTTCCTCTTCTATCACTCTATTTATTATAAGAAAACCGCATCAAGATTTTAATAAAAAAAACCGTATTAAAGTTCGTTGCATAGTTTTAAAGATTTAAGCAATTTATAGGGACAGACAGGAGAAGCGACTTTGTATTATACTATGTTTAGATTACCAATAATATAAACTTCTTTTTTTTTTAATTTCAAAGTTTCACTCTGGTTGGTGGATCTCATCTGATTGCTCATTTCTTCGAAAACTTATTACTATTTTACTTAACCTCCTACTTATTCTTTATTTTAGTTGGTCAAGGTAAATCTCCCCTTACGCCCTGCAGTACCGGGCCGAAGAATAGGACTGAGGTATCCCCTGCCTGTCGTAAGAGGCGACTAAGAGGGGACCCCGGGGTCGTTAGGTGCACGAGGCGGGGGCCTCGTGTAGTCATATAACGGCCCCGAGAAGGACGGCGGAACGCGGTGTCCCGTTTCCGCCGTCGAGGGTAGGAAGAGCCATCCGCGCTCAGGGGGGACTATCTTCACCTGTCCCCCCGTGAAGAGGCTACACAGCCAATGCTGGGGGGGGTCGCGGAGAATTCCACAGGCTTACCCGCGACCCTCCTGCTATCAGCCGAGAAGGACACCGGCGGGGTTTTAGTGGGTGCGAACCCCACATAACCCTGCGGCTCCCCCCGGGGCTGCAGGGTACTCGTTAGGAGTTTCCCCGCCTTAAAAAAAAAAAAAGGTTAATCTCCCGTTATTGTCTACCTTTTTTTCCTGGATCAATATGAGTATTATTTGCTCAAGAAAATCATGAAAATAATTCAGAAAATTCCCCGATAGATGGCGTGACTTGTCGAGATATGCCATTGCATGCAGTACTTTTGAAAGCATGCCTTTTTAATGCAGACGAGACGTACCGTAAATATAGCTAACGATACAGCTGGCATGTTTGCTTTTTACTTTTTATGGAGTGAAAAGAATTAAGACTTTGAAATAAAGAAAAGGTATAATTAGTAGCTCATAGCTTTTTTGGGGCGGTTGCTAACAGTGATTTCTTATACTGTTGTTACGAGCCAGTTTACCGCGATGCTAGCGCCATTCTCGAAAAAAAAGTATATCTTCTAAACTAAGGCAAATATCAAAAATGTGGCACAGTATGTAATTATTATCTATTATAGATACAGTACGTTTTTAGTAGCTTTACTGGATTCTTTGGTTAGTTGTATGGTAAATACGTGTCATCCAGTCTAAATTGTTATGCGTCAAATATATTTTTTTTTTAAACTTTTTATGAATAACAGGGTTAGTATATTGTCCTCTTTTGGGGACACAGTTATTAATAATCATAATTTTTACCACCACAAAAGATTAGCTTTTTGTTTATTTTTTTTCTGAGAAAACTTCAAAGGTTTAGTCCTTTGGGTACCGTTCGCAAAGGCAACGGAAAATTGAAGTTCTTTATCTTGTAAATGACAGCCCTTTTCTTATCGCGTAATGGGTCCAAATAAAGAGTACAGAATGACTAAAAATATAAGTAAAAGTATTTTATTATTATGTTTCTCTCTAACTGAATTGTGAATTGTGGAAACAATACAGTATTGAGTATTGAGTAACTTGGATATCTCGTAAGTAGTATTAAAAAAAAAATCTAATGATTAGGTTTCACTACAAACCACTAAATGCTCAAATATGTAATTAGATCATGAAATTATCATTGATTTATTTTTTAAGCTAATACAAAATGAAAAGAAATTCACAATGACAATTGTTAAATTTTTTTTTTTTTTTACTTATAAAATTTTTTTATTCAATATTTTATATGTACATGATATTATGTTATTAAATATTACCTTAAAAAAAAAACTAAACAAAGACATATTTACAAATAAAAAATGGCCTCCAAATCGCTGCCACCGGAAGGTACGGTGCCTAGCAGGCTGGCTGCATTACCTCTCTGAATGGCCAGACTTATTGTTTAATTAAAAATAATTTATTTTGGATGCAAATTATCCAAAACAATGACAAAAAAAAATGCTAAGACACTTACAAAAAGCTAAGACAAAACTTGATGACTCTTTATAGTACCTACAAGAAAGAACAATAGGTAAGTGTATAACGCAATTACAAGTATATTAAGGGGCAAAACACAACGTTTTTAAAATTCAATAGCTAGAAATATTTTCGATAGTTCAGCTTTAGTTCTAGAAAAATATTTTAGTCCCAGTAAACGTTGGTGGTGTGTGGGCGACGACAAATACCTGCCGCGCTCGCCCAATCAATTTAGGACTGTGAAAAATAGACGGCAACACTGACTGGGTAAAGTGTGATTGTACTGGTGCTAACGGGGGTTTCTTTGAATTTAAATTTTATGGGGTTTTTACATACATAATCTCACGCCTTTTATTCCCCGAAGGGTTAGGCAGAGGCACCAGCTTAAGAGCCGGACCCACATTTAGCCGAGTTTTTATGCTTTATTACCAACGTAACAAGGGGCCAGTTTGTCGCCGCGGTTATAACGATCACTACTGCGGCTGGAACCAACGGCTGAACGTGCCTTCCGAAGCACGGAATCATCTTATTTTTCAGACAATCAGGCGATTTAAGCCTGCAAATGTCCTATTCAACCGAAAACAAAAACAACATGATTTTATGTCTCAAAATAAGATATTCAAAAGGAATTCAGAGCCTAGACAACACACCCCATCGCACAATCTTAAATATAAAAAAGGAGAACGAATTGACACGTGATAGGAACGAAGGCCGACTGACAGTCGACCAAGCCACTGCCCGTAGGGAGGGGAGCGAGTACTGCGAGCGAGCGAGCGAGAGAGAGAGATATATATTTCTCGGTCTCTTTCATTCTCTCCTTCGCTGTAACGCTTTTGTGTCTCACTTTAGCCGTAACGTTTCACTTTTTCTTGGCTAGGTCCCCAACGCGACCCGAGATAAGGAACTACGTTCCAACACTTTTTCTTAAACTTCACAAATTTTATGTTTTTGGAGTTTTAAAGAAATGAAGACAGTGGTTTAATCTGATGTATTTTTTAACACTAAGGATTTTTAGGCATCTTTAGGATTTAAATTGTACGAAATTAAAATTGCGGAATTGATTTAAGAGATACAGAGCAGGACAGAACTATATATACTTAGTTTAGCATTTAATGTTTCAAGTCTACGTCGGGAATGCGGATTCCTAAAATCACGAGTAAATGCCCCCCTCCCCTCCCTCTGACCCGCAAAGCAAAACCAACAACCAGTCATACATACATCTCGACAGCAGGGGAATAAAATAAAAATGAAATTTCGTCCAATTCGGCCGCCTCGCGATATCCGCAAAGCATTTATAATGCACGCGTCTACTGGGGAATCTGAGATTTGGGTGAGGACTTTGTAAAAGTAAAAGTAAGTAAAGTAAAGTAAAAAATGATTTATTCAATACAGGATACAAGATATCGCTTATTGAAAGTCAATTAGACTAATCTAATTAATATCAATATATATAAAACTCTTCCGTTACTGACTGACTGACTGACTGACTGACTGACTGACAGACAACGCAGAGCCGAAACTACTGGGCGTAGCGGGCTGAAATTTTGCATGTAGGTTCCTTAGGAAGTGTAGGTGAGCACTAAGAAAGGATTTCCCGAAATTCCCATGGGAACGGGAAAAAACGGGATTTTTGTGTGTATGAGAAATCTGCGCGAGTGAAACCGCGGGGCAGCCTCTAGTTTATTAATAATTAATTGTGATTATCTATTTTCCTTCTTAGCCAAGAAAAAGGCTTTTTGGAGAAACCGAAGAAGTAGAGATATTCTTTAATGTCTGATGTAGAGTTAAAACAGAACTGCGATGCGGTTGGACTTCTGTTCGATAAAATAATCAACGTAATTTATTCTAACTTTTATTACATATTTGTTAAGTGACGCTTTAGTTTTTTTTTTTCGTTAACGCATTTGTAAATATAATTTCGGAACTGAAAAGACGTCCACATACATCTCAAACCAGATCAGAACGAAGAAACACTGTTTAAGTTTTGAACATAGATTTTTTTTACTGGTTTTGAAATAATTGCCTGGCAGGGGTTTAATGATTGTAACTAGATTGTACTATTGAAGGACCCCGCTATCTTTCTTTTGGAAAATTTCCATATTACCATTTTATTTTTATTTTTGTTTTATTTACCAAATGCCTTTGAAAATGTTAACTTTTAAACTTATCCTTACTCCTTTTAAAAAATCGCTTCCGCCTACGCTATAGCTTGTCATTATAACCACCAGTGTTATAGGTAAAACACGACTCAGTACAGTAACCAAGCCTATAAACTCATCTACAATACCTATCTTAAGATTTACTACATAGAGTCGCTTTTAGGCGTTCGTTTCAATCGCGCCCCTATCCCGCGGTACGGTACGTGTAACAAATTCGTTTTGTCTCTCAATTCGTGAAAAGCTGACTTGAGAATTACAAATTCATAGATTTTTGGCTTTCTGCTATTCGTCGCAAAGTTGGAAATCAGTCAGTTACAGGAAGATGACAAAAGATAGGTGCCGTTTTGAAGCGACTTCCCGAAACGATAAGTTTTTTTTTTTAGATAATGTAATTTTAGATTTCTCATAAACACAAAAATCCCGTTTTTTCCCGTTCCCGTGGGAATTTCGGGAAATCCCTTCTTAGTGCTCACCTACACTCCCTAAGGAAGCTACATGCAAAATTTCAGCCCGCTACGCCCAGTAGTTTCGGCTCTGCGTTGTCTGTCAGTTAGTCAGTCAGTCAGTAACGGAAGAGTTTTATATATATTGATGTCATACTGGGAATTTCTGACAAGTTGGTTATTAAAACATAGGGTCGAATAAACTATGGAACTTTTATTTTTTTTAGTATTCAGCACATGATTCTTTAAGATAGGTAATTGTTAGGTATGGTAAACTGAAGCCCTGTAGGTCCAGGCTTAAGAATAGGTCTACGGTATGCCCTGCCTGAGGCGACTAAAAGGGGTCTTTGGGGTCGTGGGTGTGAAGGGCGGGGCCCCGAAACACTCATCAAAGAGCCCCAAGATGGGCGGCGGCACAGCTTGTGGCACTGTGCCGCCACAGCTCCAAAGGCGAGCCGGGGAGGGAACAACATGCCCTCCCCGAGCACGAAGCTGATAGCAGCTGAGCGTGGGAAGGACTTCGGACGATATAATGCGTGGTTCCCGGGGTTCTTTCCAAAAGCGCCAAGATGGCCGCCGGGGGGTTTTAGTGGGTGCGAGCCCCACATACCCCCGACGCTTGGGGAATGCGATAGGCAATTACCCTCGTTACAAAAAAAAAGGTATGGTAAACCGAATCCCCTTTCGATTTATTACCACCTCATCAGAATCAATCTGTTATAATAATACAATAGCCTCCTCCGTAGCTCAGTGGCGTAGCGCGTCGCGCCTTTGATAAGGGCACGGCAGGTTGTGGGTTCGATCCCCGCAGAAAACACCACATATTAATTTCTCACAAAATCACGCTGTGGTTGTTTTCGGTTGGATAGGACATTGCAGGCTTGAATCACCTGATTGTCCGAAAAGTAAGATGATTCCGTGCTTCGGAAGGCACGTTAAGCCGTTGGTCCCGGCCGCAGTAGTGGTCGTTATAACCGCGGCGACAAGCTGGCCCCTTGTCACGTTGGTAATAAAGCATAAAATCGGCTAAACGTGGGTCCGGCTCTTGAGCTAGTACCTCTGCCTAACCCTTTGGGGAATAAAAGGCGTGATATTATGTATGTATGTATGTATGTATAGTGGGGAATCAAGGAAGTATGTTTAGTTTCGAAACAAATGGATTATCCACCCCTCTAGAAATTAGTTGTAATTAATGCATATTGTAGGTAAATTGTCATTAAAAAAACTGCATTTATCAGCGAAACAGAATCGATGAGTTTCCCGGGAATCCGACTGTAATGAAGTGACAATATCCATTAAATAACTTCCACGCGACAACGACTGGGTTGCCTCTCCCCCGAGCGACGAGGTACCCATAACGGAAGAAAAAAAAAAAAAACTGTTGTGGTTATGGCCCTATTCTTTATGAGAATAGGCGAAAAATCATTTATTAGAATCACTGCTTTTTTTGTAAAAGATTTAAATCAATATATATAAAACTCTTCCGTTACTGACTGACTGACTGACAGACAACGCAGAGCCGAAAATACTGGGCGTACAAAGCTGAAATTTGGCATGTAGGTTCCTTAGGGAGTGTAGATGAGCACTAAGAAAGGATTTCCCGAAATTCCCACGGGAACGGGAAAAAACGGGATTTTTGTGTTTATGAGAAATATGCGCGGGAAATACCGCGGGGCAGCCTCTAGTTATACTAATAATACAAATGCAAAATAAACTCTGTCTGTCCGGCTGTCAAGAGAAAAGCACTGAAGCGATTTGAATGAATGTTGGTATATGGACAGTTTAGAGCCTGAGAGGCTACTTTTTATCCCGAAATTCCAGCGGGAAAATTGGGAATTTGATGTTTCAATGGAAAATGCGCTGGCGAATCCGCAAGACGTCCACTAGTATTATATAACACTTAGATCCCCTAACTAGGAAGAAGCTGTATCTAGGGTACCCGAAACACACACAGAGAAGAACATTACACCCAGACCGGGAAACAAACATCGATATTCATCATAAACATGTTCGGCCTGCCGCGAATCGAACCCAGGCGCACACGCGTCTTAGTGGCTCCCCATCACTACCAACTGAGCTACGGAGCAGTTGTAGTGATACGTAATCTCATGATGTGGACTGAGATGCGTGTGCACCTGGTTTCGATTCCCGGCGGGGCGAACATTTCTATGATGAATATCGTTCGTTAAAAACGGGTTGCCTGGAAGAAATCGCTTTAAGCGATTAGGTCGCCTATTGTCACCTTACTTTATGCTTATTGTTAACATATTATTAGATTTGAGTACAATAAAGTGTATATTCATTCATTCATTCAGAGTTTATTTGACTGTATGGTTGTTGGCTTGTATGTATACTGTACTCGATGTTTGTTTTCTACGTTTGGGTATGTTTTTTTTACTTTTAAATACATTTGAAGTATATGTTTCGGGCACCCTAGATACATGTTCTTCCTAGTTAGGGACTCTGAGTGTGATGTGTTATTATAATTATTATTAATACTCTTAATTTTAAGTAGATTCTTCTCCTTATTGACGCTTCAGACAGTCAACAGTTGACAGTAAAGTTGACTGACAATGCAGTTTCTGCATTCCGACTGAAAAATTGCAGTTCAAACGCTTTTAATGCAGCTGGCACCATCTTTTTCTAGTACAGAATACTACCCAGATATCCAGTCAGTAAATAGCCTGGCCATAGTTCTTTTGTTTTCGGGACTCGGCGACGAGCTAGCACGCAATCTATTCCTGCCGAGCTTTGAATCAGATACTATTGTCACAGTTTTGGTATTTCGACGGAGTAAAATTGTAGCTTGGTTTCATTTCTATGTGAGAGATTTTAGTATTTCGTACTTACTTTAGTTGATTCGTCGTGGAGATAGAGCATCTTTATTTAGAAAACGAGCTTTCCCGGCTTACTTCGTTACGCCAAAGAATATAACATACTACAAAAGACTTGGCTTTATAGAATATGTTCTTTTGACTGCACAGAATGGCCGAATAAAAAACCAACAACAACAAGAAACCACCTGTCAAAATATGTAAACAACGGAGAAAATATTGCACCTTGGGTTACATTTTTTGAGTTTAGGTAAGGATCCCTAATTTTTTTGAAAATCTAATATAGCCTATGACACTCGGGGTTAATGTAGCTTCCTACCAGTGAAAGAATTTTTCAAATCGGTTCAGTATTTCCGGAGCCTGTTCGTTACAAACAAACAAACAAACAAATCTTTCCTCTTTATAATATTGGTAGTTAAAGATAAGAATTACATTTATTTTACTACCTAATAAAATGTTAATTTAATCTTTTTTATCTATCTGTAGACTGCCCCGAAAGAAAACACTTTTGGCGATGGGTTCGCCCATTGTATTGCATACAAATTCAATCATTTGCAAAACTAGCACCACTTCAGATTTATAATTAACTAGTCGACCCGGCGAACTTCGTACCGCCTAACCTATTACTATCTTGTGCATGTAATAAACTTATAAACCTTCCCCTTGGATCACTCTATCTAATAAAAAAAACCTCATCAAAATCCGTTGCATAGTTTTAAAGATATAAATAAGCATACATAGTGACAGACGCGGGAAGCGACTTTATTTTATACTATGTATTGATTGATATTATCTTCTAAACCATGGTCGAAATCAAAAATATGTGTCATTGACTCCCTAGATAATCTACTTAGAATTTTTAAGGCCCTATGTTACTTACGCACAGCTACTTTAGATTAGAATAGAATAGAAATCACTTTATTGCATACAAAGTAAGATACAAAAGTACATAAATTCAGGGTACAGTGGCGGACACGATCGGCGTAACACTTCCGGTTTTTCTGTATTGCAAAATAGCTCTTGTTCTTTGGTAATACAGTCTAGGGCTGACGAAACCATAGACAAATCTGTTACGGCCTCCTAGTCCGTGACTGTACAAACAAATTGAATTTGCATGCAATGTGCTATGTTATATACATAGTTACACAAACACTTTTAACAAACTTTATTTATATCTATCTTTTATTTTTTGGCCATAAATTTTATGTGAAGTGTGCAACTATCGCACTTGACCAGTTACTTTTGCTACAACAAGTTTATCAACATGTATAGTTATTAAAAGTAAACAAGAGTTCACTATAACAATGCAGTTTCTGCCATGTGCCTCTTTCCCTTCATTTCACAGAGTCTTCTCTGCAAACAAAGGGTCTGCATAGGATACTGTGACGATCATATCGCTCATGTGCTGCAAGAACGTGTTATTTCATAACTATACCGTTTTGCAGTAATTATACAGTAAAATCCGCCGCAACGTGCTCTATTTGCTGCAAAAACGCGATATTTCTAGCTCCAAAAATGACTGAGCAATGAGGGAAAAGGTCAGCGATCTCCGGTTTAGTGCCATCTCTTCCCGACCATATGTTTATTGCAAGAACGGTTTACGCCATTATCACCGCTCGCTTTTGAAGAAAAATGCTGACGGATTGCGACAAGAGCGTAACAAGACATAGTGTCACGGTTTTGATGAAAAGGCAAACTCACTATAATTTTATTTCTGTACTAATTAAATCTGCTAAAACGGAACATTTGTATCTAAATCATTTTTGTTGTAAAAATTTTAATCACAGGCTATGGTTTAAATCGAGATGTACCGTTGTTGCTGAAAAAAACTAAAATTTTTGTTGGTTAAGTTCAGATGTTCCGTTACAGTTGATAATGAAAGTACAAAATGTTTAGTGTTGATGTTGGTTGTCTCAAGTTATCACATTTTTGATGAAAAATAACAAATTTTCACACCGGATAGCTTACAATGTTGCAATATAGATGACAAAATAATTGTCTAAATGCAACTTATTTTTTAGGTCTGGGAAGATTTTAAACCTTGTCCGAAGGAATGAACGTAGGAATTAATCTCTGCGCTCCTCAATGTGTTGCATCTGCCACTAAATCTTCGATCACGTATGTCTGTAGTAGTTTTGATTAATCAGTAAACGGCGCTATTTGGTGTTATGAGAAAAGTTGATTATGTGAAAAAGTTTATGACTATCCTTATGCATGTTTAGGAATAACCGAAGTATGCATGTTTAGAATGCAGAAGTCCTAAACCTTCCCTACTTATTATCATCATCATCTCAGCCGGAAGAAGCCCACTGCACATAGATCAGACGTCGTGGTCCACAGATCGCAATGCCGACCGATCCTTGCATCCCAACTGCAAACTTGTGAGGAGTCTGCCTACTATGTGTCGTCTGGTGCGTGGTCGCCACTCGAGAACTTTTCAGCCCTTTGCGACCATCTGTTCTTCGACATTGTTAAGACGATGTGGTTATACGTGTCACGTGAATCGGATTAATAAGGAAAAGCAAAAACTACGATGACCACATTACTCACTCTCTAGCTCCATAGTGTCAATGTCGATGGGATGACGGTGCCTATTGACATTAAGAATAGCTAACCTTACTATATTGTATTATGTTTCTTTTAAAGAATATTAAGCTAATAGAATATCTTATTTGAAATCATATATATTATTATTTTAGAAGTTTACTTCTTAAACGCATGCAATATACAGGGTGTTTCTGACAAGGGGGTAATAAATCAAAGGGGGGATTCAGCTCACCATACCTAACAACTTTCCCAAAGCAACATGGGTCGAAATCTCAAAACGAAAATCAGCCGTCCCGTACATTGACCCCGTCAGCTGATCGAACCAATGTATGGAACAGCTGTTATTTTTTTCGCGATTTTGACCCATGTTGCTTTGAGAAAGTTTTAGTTATGGTGAGCGGAATCCCTCCTTTGATTTATTACCGCCTTGTCAGAAACACCCAGTATATTGCAAATACTATCGCTAAAATATATTTGAAGTTTAAAAATAATAATATAAATAAAGTGATTTTTACTGCAATAACGTCTCTTAATTAAAATGATCCATACATTTTTATTATGGAGTGGTATGTTTATATCACAGATTATCAATAAAAACGTAACAATACTACAAAAGTCGTAAAATTATTGGTGTTTAATACTTTTTTTTGTCAGCAAAAACGGAACATATCTGTTTGTCTCGCAATATTTCTAAATTTTTACAAGAATAACGCAACAAGGAGGCCCGTTTTTTAAATAGAAAATCATAAAAAATAAAATACATGAGTAAATAGTCTGAATGCAAGCTATAACGATAAACGGATAGTTTGTGAAGATATGTTGTAAAGAACCGCATAGTCTAAACATAATAATTAAAAAGTTACAGGAATTTTAAACTTTCAAAAGCGTTTCCCCAAAAACTTGGTTTTTTGACTTATCACGTTCTTGTCGCAAAAGAGCGATATATATAGAGCTGTTAATTTTTTTTAAAGTTGGTGTCACGTACAGTCACGGACTCGTTCAGGGTAACACTTTTTTATTCGATCACGTGCTCACTAGATTATAATACCAGAGATCAAGGGCTTTTTTTCGATACGGAAAAACCGGAAGTGTAACGCGAAAGAGTCCTCGACTGTACAATTTAAGTCTTTTCAGACTTTGAATGTTGACACCATTGGGTAGCCATGGGTCTTAGATCCCTAGCTCCACGTCAGTCGTGTCGAGTCGTCATTTTTTTTTTGTAAGGGAAAGAAATGCCTCGCGCATTTTCTGACGCTCGGGGGAGCGTCGGGGTTATGTGGGGCTCGCACCCACTAATTTTGGGAAGGACCGAACCGGACTCAGCTGCTATCAGCTTCCTGCTTGGGGAGGGCATGTTGTTCCCTCCCCGGCTCGCTTTTGGAGCTGCGGCGGCACGGTGCCACAAGCTGTGCCACCGCTCGTCTCGACAATAAGGAATTAGAGACCAGACAGTACATTGTCGTCAGCGCAGCTGCTTTTTAATATTTAATCTAATTCAAGCGAAGTTTACTACTTAGTGCGACTGTTTTTAAACGCGTTTTAGCAGCTCTGCATGCTTCCTTACAGCTACCAAAGATCTGTTGCTAAGCAACCGGTGCCTCGAGCAGAAAGCGGGATGTTCGCATCTTGAATGATGCGGGAAAGGGCAAAAACTTTATAATAAACGCACGTTGGTAGCGTGAAAGAAAAAAAAACATGGTTGGATCTGAAAGTTCGTTGATCGTTGATAGAGTAATTTTTATTTGACAAACCTATTAAAAACTACTCTCATTTTTAAAAGGTATTAAAGTTTTTTTTTTAAGCTTTTAGCCCAAAAAAATTGTATTCAGATAAGAGTATACACATATAGCTCTTCCGGGGAGGGAACAACATGCCCTCTCCGAGCACGAAGCTGATAGCAGCTGAGCGTGGGAAGAACTTCGGACGCCTATGCGGCGTGGGTCCCAAAAGCGCCAAGACCGCTGCCGGGGGGTTTTAGTGGGTGCGAGCCCCACATACCCCCGACGCTCCCCCGAGCGTCGGGAAAAGCGATAGGCATTTCCCCCCGTTACAAAAAAAAAAAAATGCATAGCTCGAAGGTCATACTAAAATGAACCCTAATTGTATGCGAATACAGTGCTTTTAAATATAACAAAAATGAGCTTAAGTGAAACATCGCTTCTCTTGTTGTGTTCCCTTTCGCACTACAGTAAAGTGAAGGGTCCAATGATATCCAGATGTCAATGGTGACACTAGTTTTACTATTTAGAAAGAGACGACCCAAGAAGTATGACCTCTCATATGCTGTAAGATTTCCAGTTGTATTTAGTACTTATTAATTACATTGGCATGTTTTATACTTGTCCTATCATCAATATCAATATCAATCAATACAAAGTATAAAACAAAGTCGCTTCCCGCATCTGTCCCTATGTATGCTTATATCTTTAAAACCATGCAATGGATTTTGATGCGTTTTTTTTAATAGATAGTGATCAAGAGGAAGGTTTATAAGTATTATACATGAGCAACATAGTAATAGATAAGGCGGTGCGAAGTTCGCCGGGTCGACTAGTACTCTATAAAAGAAAAATCCTCAAGTGCCTATCGTTATCAAGCAGAAAGTCGTTTAACCAATCGTTAATTTGCTGATAGTCAGCAGTTCCAAATTAATCAGCTGAGGAAATAGCTGAAGATAAGACCCGATAGGTATTTGTTACAAAGTTCGGGGAAGTAAAGTAACAAAGTTTGGAGAGCCGACAAGGTTTGTAGACTGTTCCTTGATTGTCTTCATCAATATCAATATCGATACATAGTATAAAATGAAGTCGCTTCCCGCGTCTGTCCCTATGTATGCTTATATCTTTATAACTAGGCAACGGATTTTTTAATAGATAGAGTGATTCAAGAGGAAGGTTTATAAGGTTTAAACAGGTCAAACTAATAATAATAATAAACAAGTTGCCTTGCGCACAGCTGAAACTCGTGTACGTGCACGCGTATCATGCTTGTGTGAGTGAGATAAGACATGCGTGTTTGTACTGAGCGGTAACTGAGAGGTAACCGAGCGCGGGGCCGCACTTGCTGAGGTAGGCAGCGAGTGCCTATTTATTACTGCCTGTACTGTATGCAGTATTTATTATACTGTGCCCTAACTAAACTGATTTTGCTTATTGTTCGACCTATATATAAGTCGAACCTTCAATGGCAAACCTTTAACGAACCGTTTCACTTTAAAGTCGTAAATCTTGATATTGAATGTCGATATCTTCCATCTCGGCACAGCCGTTCGATCTTGATTTATGAAGTGTATTTTTCGAAGATAAGAAAGTGAACTGTGCCGTTCTGAGACAACATTTTAATTGGATCAATCGGAGAGTAAAAATGTTATTTTGACACTATACTGGTGCATTTTGAATGAATGAATGAATGATATCTTTATTGCACAAAAAACACAAAAACAAGAACATTAATAGTACAGTAAGTTGACAAAAGGCGTGACAAAAGGCGACCTTATCGCTTTAAGCGATTTCTTCCAGGTAACCTGTTTTTTTTTATACATAAAGGAAAAAGAAGACAATTATTTTAATTAAGATAGAATATAGATAGAAATATGACATTAAAGAGAGGACACTGATTGATTTTGTGTCGTTAGCTTGAGCTATGACTCCAAACTGAAAAAAAAAAAACTGGTTCCCTGCTCCAAATTGAGTTGAGTTCCAACTTTAAGATATTTTGCAATTGAGCATACGCTTGACGGAGTTTAAGACAGCTCTTGCTCTAGCTAAGTTAATCTGTACTCGAGAACGGATTGCTCAAGATCAAACTTGCGCGAGGAAACTTAAAACAATTTAGCGTGAATTTCAGCCTGTGACATAAAGCACCGTATCGTCACTCGTGATTATCATCTCAGCCGAAAGACGTCCACTGCTGGACAAAGGCTTCTCACAGATAGCCATACCTACGGTTCTACGCGATCCTCATCACAACTACATCTGCAACCTTCACCAGGTCACCACCAATGCATATTGAAAGCGTTTTGTTTCTTGAAAGGCAGGCTTGAATCACCTGATTGTCCGAAAAGTAAGATGATTCCGTGCTTCGGAAGGCACGTTAAGCCGTTGGTCCCGGCCGCAGTAGTGGTCGTTATGACCGCGGCGACAAGCTGGCCCCTTGTCACGTTGGTAATAAAGCATAAAATCGGCTAAACGTGGGTCCGGCTCTTGAGCTGGTACCTCTGCCTAACCCTTCGGGGAATAAAAGGCGTGAGATTATGTATGTATGTATGTTGTTTCTTGAAAAAAAAAAAAACGTTTTGTTAAGTTCGATCCCATATGAACATAGAACCATCCTCAAAAACCTTAAATAAACAAACAAAAACTATTTTGCAAACAAGGACGTACACTCTCTTGACGGATAAAAAATGAAGCAATCAAAGGACTCTTTTGAAAAAACACCAACCGACCCCGTGGCCGCTAGCTATTTGTCCCTGTCTAAGGACATAGAGTAGAGTAGAAATACCACTCTTAGAAACAATCATCTTTATTCTATCATCAATATATATAAAACTCTTTCGTTACTGACTGACTGACTGACAGACAATGCAGAGCCGAAACTACTGGGCGTACAAAGCTGAAATGTGGCATGTAGGTTCCTTAAGGAGTGTAGGTATTTTTATGTTTATGAGAAATCTGCGCGGGAAATACCGCTGAGCAGCCTCTAGTGTAAAATAAAATAAAGAAATGTATAAAAATAAACATAACATAACATAATCTCACGCCTTTTATTTCCTGAAGGGTTAGGCAGAGGCACCAGCTCAAGAGCCGGACCCACATTTAGCCGAGTTATTGCTTTATTACCAACGTGACAAGGGGCCAGCTTGTCGCCGCGGTTATAAAAATAACGATGAAGTATTTTCTAGGCAAGAATGAAACGGACAAAAAAAAAACAAATCTTTCAGTATCCTGGTAGCCCGAAATAGTGGGATAAATCGACTGGAGCCAGCTAAAAGTCCCGATGTTAGTTTTGGGGATTATGGTGAGGCAAAACGGTTTTGGCCGATTTTACGCACCCGATTTTGTAGCACAAAGTTTACTTGGCAACGCATCGATCTAAAAATTTTTTTTAGCAATATCGACCGCAATTTGCGGGATACGAGCGCCACTTTCGAAAAAAAAAAACTAGATAGATAATAAATTTAATTCCAATGTAATGATATACATACACACAAAGAAAAATGTATACACCAGACACATATAAGTACACGAAATAAAACAAACAGTAAATGGCACATTATGTGTTCGTATATCAACACAGCAAAAGGGTCCCAACTCAGCTCGTGCTCCAGACTATTGGTCTACAGCGCTGATGATTCTGCTGGAACCATGTATATTACTACTAACTATTGATTTTGGCCACAGTTTAGAAGTTTTTTTTTTTCGGAATTACGCTATTATCGAGTAAAATTGCAGCACAATTAGTTACACATAATTCCTAGGATTAATTTCTTTATTTCTAACTTAAACATATAAGCTCTTGAGCTAATAACACCACGTCTTAACATACTAAAATATATCAAAGGACATACATGTATACCTACTGTACTTATGTTATATCTCAAAGTAAAAGTGAAATATTCTCATCTTACGAAATTGCTAGACGCCTCCTCGCCCAGCCATGCGCATTTTATTTGATTCCTATTTCATTTCGCAGCTTTTTGACCTTAGGCGTTAGAAGACATAAAATATAAAAAAATATTCCTTCCATCTAGAGCAGGAATGGCGAACCTTTACGCATCAACGTGCCATTATTCTAAAGAAGACTTTATTGAGGACACAGGCGTGCCAGCAAATACTTTTGACTTTGTGATTATTTGAGAAAAAAAAACTTAACTCTATAATTATGTACTACAAAAAACCTATATAGGTATTTTGCGGTGTTTAAATCATACGCGTAATTTTAAAGCAAAATTTGTTTGACTTCTGGTGCTGCATATAAGATGATAAAAAACATAAATTATGTAAGGATTGAAAGATGAACCTGGAGTCATATTGTGAAACGGTCTGGTAATTTGTGATCTGTGACGTGCCCAAAATATTGTGTAAAAGTGGCCACTTTTACCAACACTCTGTAGATTTCTTTGGTCTTTAACCTAAAAGCTATACAAAAGTACCCTAAAAATACTAGGCTACATTATCTAGTGTCATACTGTGCCACATTTTTGATATTTGCTATCTATAGTTTAGAAAATATTAATTTTTTACACGAATGGCGCTAGCATCGCTGTAAACTGGCTCTTAATGCAACGAGTGCCATAGGTTCGCCATCCCTTCTCTAGAGGTAAATTCAAGATATTATAATAATAAAAAATCAGTTCAGACCATATCCATAAGTTACATTTAAGTTTGAGCTTAACATAGGCAAAGTTAAAATTTAAATTATAAATTTAAGTTAAATTTTTTGACTTTAAAATTATAATTGGAAGCTGGTTAGATCCCCTCCCCCTCTTTTCTAGATGATGACATCTAGAAAAGAGCTGATGATTATCAAACCGCTGATCAGATCTTCATGAAACATGGCTAAGAACATTTGACCTGAAACTATATATGATACAAAAAAAACTAAACGAAAATCGGTATAGCCGTTTGGGCTCTACGATGCCACAGACAGATATACAGACAGACAGATACACACGTTAAAATTATAACACCGCTCTCTAAATTTTCGCTCGGGGGTTAAAAATTAATCTGGAACTTCCAATGAAATTAGAGAATTCGATAGAAACTGTATTGCAATCAAACAAATAACGTATATGGGTTGCCTGGAAGAAATTGCCTTTAAGCGACAAGACCGCCCATTTCAATCAATGTAGTAATTTAAGAAAATTATTTATTTATTTATTTATTTTATTTTATTTTATTATAAAGGTGACACAACATAATACAATCGGTGAAATCGCTTATATAAATGTTAGAGGTTAGAACTAGACTGCATTACAAAAACGTGTGCACACGAAACCAATTTAAAGTAACAGTGTTCATACTTAAGACTATTTGTGAGTATTATTTTATTTGTGAGTATTACAACCCATAACTTACGCAATAAATAACAAACAATGATTAACCTAGGTAAAAGGAGAAAAACTAACTAGACAATTATTACATCTATAACTTTTTTCAATCTACTTAAGCTTAGACCAAAGATGTCGAGGTCACAATGTTTTTTGACAAGATCATTATATTCACGGCACTTTCTAACGATGGGATTGTAATACGACGTATTATTTTTATAGACCTGTAGAGAGAAGGGTCGCGGGCGACGATTGCTAATTTTTATGTTGAAGGAAACAGCTGCAAGAAGAGTAGGTGCTATTATAATTGAATTAAGTATTTTATAGAAATGTAACATATTTTGGCGCGCTCGCCTTATGTGTAGAGAAACAATACCGAATTTGCTTAGGCGAGCAGGATACGAGTCTAAAGTGCGGCCGAAGCCATGGCGATAGCTTAATAATTTTAGAAATTTTCTTTGCACTCTCTCAATATTATGCGAGTGCACATTATAATATGGTGACCAGACAACCGAAGCATATTCTAAAATTGTACGAACCAAAGAATTATACAATAAAATACAATGAATTATACAATAAAACGAACCAAAGAATTATACAATAAAATACAATGTCAGGTCTCTTGAAATTCTTCGTTGATCTGAAAATGAATCCAACTAGTTTAGATGATCGATTAATTATATATTCATAATGATTGACAAATGTTAATTTTGAATCGAAATAAACCCCCAGGTCCTTTACAACTGCAAGTTTTTCAAGACTTTCGTCGTTAATATTGTAAGTGTGTTTAATGATGTTACGTTTAAAAGAAAAAGATATAGAAAAACACTTATTGACGTTCAGGAACATTCTATTCTCGGAGCACCAAGCTGAGATTGCTTTTAGATCATTTTGCAGGGCAAGACAGTCATTGATATCGCTTATAGAGTTAAATATTTTTAGATCATCAGCATACAAAAGACAGGGGCACTGTAGTTTTGTTACTAGATCGTTTATGAAAGCAATGAAGAACAACAAAGAACAACGGTGTTTAAGTTCAGTCGATTGATTGCAATAGAGAGTCTTTCTATTCTATTCTATTCTCTTCTCTATTGATACCAATAATTACAATTTTCTAAAATAAACGGAACACACGGTCGGGATTCTCGGGATCATCAGGGTGGAAGCGGGTGTGGAAACGCGTGGAGCTTGCTTCACCGGTCGAGTGCCCTACCCTTCCATTTTGATGATGCGCTGACTTCCACAGCGACCGAGCGGGTGGGCAGGTTGCGGATGGCCCGTATGCGTACGTCGTAATCCAAAGTGACCCGGACAATGGAAGGTTGAATGTGGTCAACCCCCAGATCAGAATCATCTTAACGGTGCGAAACAAGCGCCACTTCCGACACTGTCACATATTCTTGATTTCGCCCATGGTTTAGAATATATTAATAATTTATCGAAGTGGCGCTAGTATCACACCCGTTCGCCCTTACACTAATAACCATGAGCTTCCTTATCGCTCAAAGAAATTTCTACCCGGCAATCAATACAACCCCATCTCCTCCTATGGGTGTCGTAATTTTTTTATTTCTTTATTAAAGTAAACATAAACTCGACTAAACGTGGGTAAAAAGCCGAACAAATTTGTAAAACATAAAAATAATCTCACGCCTTTTATTCCCCGAAGGGTTAGGCAGAAGCACCAGCTCATAAGACTTGGTTATGAGATGGTGTCTCTGCCTTCTAGGAATAAAAGGCGTGAGATTATTTTTATGTTTTACAAATTTGTTCGGCTTTTACTCCCTCTTTCTAATTACAGTAATCAGAATCTAATTATACATTTAATTAAGGTTAATTCATAATTACATTCCTGTAATCAAATTCTACTCTTCTGCGGAATCTCATAAAGTAACTTTTCATATTGAAAGCCCGCTTTCATTTATGAAATAGCTGAAAATTTAAATTAATAATTGAAATTAATTTGTAAGTCAGTATCTTTCTAAATTGAGTTAAACTTTTTTTGTAAGTTATAATGTTCATTGTATTGACACCTAATTGTTTTGTGTAATATCACAAAAGAACAAAAAAAACGAGAGATAAATTGTAAAGTAGAGTTTGTTACCACTTTCTTCTCTCCGCTGTAAAATCATTGCGAAAGGGATTAGAATAATTTGATAGAGGAGGGCTCGTTTTGGGGCCTCTCCAGGCGACCATTGTCGTAAGGCAAGCCAAACATTTGTTTGCCTGAGCCAATTGGTGGGCACCCTGAACTACCTCGCCTCTCACAGTATATGATACTTTACCAAATAAGGTATCAATAGCGATTAGATAAGATGTAGTCTAATTAACTTTCGATAAGTGATATCTTGTATCCTATATTGAATAAATAATTATTTAATATTTGATTTCATTTGATAAGCGATTTTGGTCAGTCATTCGCCATCAAGTCAATAAAGAAAATGTTTTATACAAAGGCAGTATAAAAACATTTTTATTGAATTTGTCAATTTGCTGTATAAGCCTAAAGTCCAAACAGCTCCGCACAAGTTTGGGCGTGATTGCGTAACACATCGCCACACCAACCATCATTTAGGTATGAATTAATACATAGATATATACTTACCGTGTTATTCATAAAGATACACTAGATTTTAAGTAGCGTTACTGGAGGTCTACTTCTCTGGTTTGTTGTATGGTAAATACGTGACATCCAGTCTAAATTGACATAAGTCAAATAACTAAAATGCTCTTTAACTTTTTATGAATAAGATGGTTAGATTCCCTAACCAATATCAGGAACTCGGCTGGAACAGAAACACCGTTCGTAAATCATAAAGGAGCGAACCGTGACGGGGCAACGGGTTTTATTTTACTTTGCTAAGTTGGCTAACAATTTATCGGTTTCCGTTTCCTGGTGCGATATTTTGTAGGAGTTTGCTTCCTGAGTGCTGCGTGTAAGCTTAGGGGATGATTTATTTAGAAAAACCCCGTTTTTATTGCAACTCAATATTGTCTGATCATCTACGCGGTTCAGCGGTCGTGGTGAGTAAAAGTAAAGTAAAAAACATTATAATGCACACAAAGTAAGATACGAAAGTAAGTAAAAAAAAAACATTTGAATTAAAAAAAAAAAAAAAAAAAACTCATTTTTTTTTATTTTTTTAAAGTAAAACTATTCTAGATGGGGAACTCCCCTTGTAAGTTTATGTACCTGTGTTAAGGGAGTCCGCTCCTTCCACATTTGAATCGTTACATTATTAGTATGTATATTCAACATTATCGTTAACAGACAAGAACAAATCATAACAAAATAAAGTTCAAGAATAACACCAAAACACTAAATATATCCGTGGCGTTCGATATTTTAACATAAAACATTAATATTCATAATAAAGTATTATTCTAAAGAACACACAAAAACAGCAGTGACCGTCAGAATGGCTGGTCACCAGTCATGAAAAACGCTCACGTGTGGTTTAAAAATTACTTCCTAATTGCTTCTATTTAGTTCCTATAACGAGACATTTGCTTCCGCAGTACTTTGGGAGAAACACAACAATTTTAGGTGAACGATGAAATAATCGATGATTCGTTTTAGTGAGTACACTAGGAGAGGTGACCAGCTATTCTGACGTCAGAATGGCTGGTCAGAATGCTCAGTTGATGTATGTGTGTGTACCGTAGGTCATTGCTCTGATGCTACACATAATTTTAAGTTTTTGTTTACAAGCTTTCGACGGACCACAAGTTTTACACGCGGTTCATTTTTTTTTTCAATTTTGTTTACATGTAAACAAAATTGAAAAAAAAAATGCTTAAAAAAAATTACTGCAGTAATCAGTCCTGTATATCTATGCCTTTTAAGTGTTAAATTTTCATCCACAATAAAAAAAAAACCGTGTTTATGCCTAAATAATTACAATGACCATGAAAAAAGGAATTATTGAACTCTGCTACCTAAAGTTATAATATGTAATGTAACTATACGTAGAAATACAGTAACAATACAACTCGTGATTTCATACACTACCAATCGACCTACTTGCTAGTCCAATCGTAGCTTCGTAGCACGTAGCTGATTACATTACCGCTACGCCGCGTAGCATTACAATAGGCATGCCTACGATTTATAAATATAAAAATTCAATCTGAATCTTATTTGACCTCGTGTTTTAAGGCTACACTCTAGTGTTTTCTTTTTTTAAATTGGGCAGAAGCAAATTTATTTATTCCTTTTCACGTATTTAACAACGAAATATAATCTTAAGAAAGAGACAAACATTAAAGTTTTGGCTTAATAACTACGCTAGCAGGCAGGTTGGCGATCAGGTTTTAGCAATTTTAGTTTATAAACGAAGGCCCTTCAGTGAATCTTTTAGACGCCTTTTACAACACCCATAAAAGGATCGCACAATATCAGTTCAAAAATGTCAAAGAAAATTGAACTCTAATAGCACTCCCGTTTGATCCCAACACCTCTGTCACAGTTTCCGTTCAGAAATATTAAAATCTGGTCAAAGGCTACTTTGAGGCTATTTTGCTTTAAATATTGGTTCTGCTTCGAAATGTGATCAAATACTTCAAAGATTTTGTATTTTTCATAAATCCACTTTGATATTAAGGCTCTTGAGTGTGAAAATGCACTCTCCGAAAATAGGAACCCAAATAATTTTTTTTGAAATCGCTTTATATAGCGATAGGTTGTCTTTTATGCATCTACGGGTGTATTAATTTTCTTGTTTTTCTGTTTTTTTGTAAAGCAAAGAGATCATTCAGTCAAAAAAACTTGATTTTCCAAAATATTGCTGGAAAGCCGCGGGTTGCACTTTAGTTACAAATAAATACCGGATATTTATAAAAAAACATATTCTAGCAAACCCAACGATAAAGTTCAAATAATATGGAGCTACTGAACTGAAATTCTTTCAAATGCAGGCTCCATTGTTGGTAGCAATATTTCCAATTAAAAAAGACTACAATATTTTTCAAACTAAAATGATACCCTATTTGAACCTCGATTCTACTAAAAATATTATTAGTAGCATAAAGAGTACAGATTATAAGTAGAGATGTAAGTAATGAAATCAATATCAATATCAATACATAGTATAAGCGCAGCGTAGGACGTCCACCGACCAGATGGACGGATGATCTGCGCAAGGCTGCGGGTCCACGCTGGATGCAGGCCACCTGCGATCGGTACAGATGGATAGCCTTGAGGGAGGCCTATGTCCAGCAGTGGACGTCCTACGGCTGAAATGATGATGATGATGACATAGTATAAAATAAATTCGCTTCCCTCGTCTGTCTCTATGTATGCTTAAATCTTTATAACTACGGAATAGATAAAGTGATTGAAGAAGAAGGTTTATAAATATAATACATGCACAATAGAGTAATGGGTTAGGCAGTACAAAGTTCGCCGGGTCTACTAGTTTAAAAAAATCCACAAGGCCCAGCTCACCTTTAAGGAGGTGCAAGGCAGCTCACCTTTTTGCCCGCAGTTTATTACCGCAGTAAAAAGTAAATTATCTGTTAATCCAGGGTGTCAACTGCATACCAAATTTCATTGAAATCGCTACAGCCGTTTAGACGTGAAGAATTGACAAACTCACACACTTACAAACTTTCGCCTTTATAATATTAGTAAGAAGTGAGATAGTGAGATGAGAACCATCTTATTAAAAGTCACTGCCAATTTTTTTTTTTCTTTTATCTATCGAAAATGCGGTGCAGATATGAACAGTGCCAATTTGATTTTTCTTTTTTCTATCAAAAAAGCGTTGTAGATGACTAATCGCTTTAAAAAAAATTGAAGGCTCAGCAGTTGGATAATACAGGTTCCTAATAAAAAATCAAATCAAATAATTTATTTGTGAAAACATAATTAACATTACAGATGGATAATAAAAATTATTAGTTGTAAAAAAAAAATTAATAACTTATTGCTGTGTCCTAAAAGTAATGTAAAAGGCACTTTATCATTCATCATCATAAACCGCCACAACGACCGTTCTTGAGCGACCCTCATCCAGTGCACCCGCAGGTTTTCACCAGGTCGTCTGGGCACCTTGTGACAGATCTGCCTACTCTGCGTCCTCCAGTTCGCTGTCGGAAGGCTTTTGCCCAGCAGTTGGTCAACACAAGCTCCTAAAATAACAACACAAGTTTACAATGCAACTTTACAAACATTTTTAAATAGTGAAATAAAACATGAGAAACTAGAATGTTCCCCGATCTATACGTACGCTCACGCTACATTGGACGCAATAACTGGCTATTGTCATACCAAGTTGGCTATTCACGATCGGATTTATAACTGACAGTTGAGTACCAACCAATAGTATTAAACAGGGAAAACGACTGCGCTGACCACTGACCCTCTCCATAGTATCTAGCTCCGCAATGTCAAAAATCCTGCTGATCAACCACTGAAGTGAACGTCTTGAGGCTTAAGAAACCCCAACTAAGGAAGTATGTTGGGTTGCTGACCGGGCATAACACTCTTAATAAACATATGTTTACTCTAGGCATCACTGACAGTCCTACGTGTAGGGCTTGCATGGAGGCGGACGAAACTACAAAACACATTCTACTAGACTGCAAACAGGTAGAAGTATACAGACGTAAGTACCTAGGGTTCCCAAGCACCGTACGCGAGGCAGTAGGCAACGTGAAAGCGCTGCTGAGCTTCGTGGAGGAGCTGGGGTGGTTAGAGTAGCGCTACCCCTTTTTCACGCAAAATAGGCACGATAGCTGTCAAATTGCGGAAACTCGCCCGTAAACTAAAGTAAACTAAACTAAACACTGAAGTGAAGACATAAAAATGATAATGACATCTACAAGTCCCTTTCGAGGCACGGAAGACGATAAATAATAAGTTACTGTCTTAATTAATTGTTCCATCACTGTGATCGAACTTAGGTCCTCCCAAATGGGAAACCCACGCGTTATACCCCTGGTTATACTCTAACCCTGTTAACCTTACTGGTAAAGGCCGGTTAATACTCTATCACCGCTTTAAATCATCATACTTTACTTTAATTTACCAAATTTTGACTGTACAAACCGTTACTTGTTTGTTTCAGTTAAAACTGACCGATTTAAACGAGGGTGTATGCCGAACTTTTAACATGTACACATTTTGCGTTTCACTGAGAGATCTTTATGTATGTGGTGTTTTGAAATGGATACCAAGAACACGTTTTAATGAAGCTATCTTTTTACTCGTTTGTGTTTACGGTAACAAAATACATTGTTTTCATTAATTTGTCTTTATTTGTAAAGGTGAGATGACTATAAATTTTGTACGTTGGCATGAAACTTGACTTTTAACACACAAAGTAAATCAATCTGTAGATTGCCTGGAAGCAATCTATTTAATGCGATAAGGCAGCCCGTCGTCCTCTTTTTCTTCTTCTCGAAAATTTAACTAAGAGACGACTACTATTAGAAATGGGCCTCCCCCACAGATTGCCACAAGGATGAACATTGTGGGGGAGTTCTGTCATGATTGTCTCGCTCTGTGCAGGTGGGTAGGAGAATTCAGTGACATTGCTCTACAAGTTTTTCAACAAAGAACGCTGCTGCTGCTACCCATCTTTCAGGTGTTCCCATAGTCGTCTTTTACTACACACTTGGATGCCCTAGATCCAGGCGTAAGAAGCCCTGTAAGTCCGGGCGTAATAATAGGTCTACGGTATACCCTGCCTGTTGTAAGAGGCGACTAAAAGGGGTCTTTGGAGTTACGGGTGTGAAGTGCGGGGGCCCGACACACTTATCAAACGGCCCCAAGATGGGCGGCGGCACAGCTTGTGGCACTGTGCCGCCGCACCTCCAAAGGCGAGCCGGGGAGGGAACAACATGCCCTCCCCGAGCATGAAGCTGATAGCAGCTGAGCGTGGGAAGACTTCGGACGCTATAATGCATGGTTCCCGGGGTCCTTCCCAAAAGCGCCAAGACGGCCGCCGGGGGGTTTTAGTGGGTGCGAGCCCCACATACCCCCGACACTCCCCCGAGCGGCTAAGGCTAAAGGCTATGCCGATAAGGAAGAACTAAACGAGCAGAAAAGTAAAATCTCACTCAGAACTGTGTTGTGTGTGAGTAAACGTAGATAGTGTAATATCAGCCTAAAACATATCGATCATGGAAATGCCAATTGTCGTAAGGGACAAAGCACGACTTTTCAGGAGAGCCAAAAAACGATTTTTTTTTTACAAATCCTTTTGTAACTTTTGATTGCCTTGATTTACAGCGATCAATTAAAAGAAGACCAGTGCTAATTTTTGAAGATCTTTTCAATTATTTTAGTTTGGATACGCTACAACTAATGGTTTAGAAGATTTTGTCCCTTACGCCCTACCCATTTTAGCAACATTGTCCCTTACGCTGACCTTTTTTTCAACTTTTTCCCTTACGATCTATACAGTTTTTTTAACTTTATAAAATAATTGGTTGTAAGTCCCGTATGCGTTTTTCCAATGTAGTCGTATGTCTATTATAATATTTAATTTTAAAGTTACTATGTAAAATTTGAGGGGCGTAAGGGAATAAAAATACCAACAAGTGTGTTGTTATTAGTACTGATGAAACTAAAAAAAATATATTTAATTATGTCTATAGTGTTAAAATGTTATTGTTTGGTTACCCTTGTGAAACAAAATGATAAAATTTCTCAAATATGAAGTACAAAACATTAAAGTTTAAATATTAATTGTAAAAAAATATATATTAAGTGCATAATTTTTATAAAATAGCAAATACCTAGGAACTCCAATAGCGCCCTCGTAAGATTTAAAAGAAAATAAATTATTTAATCTTCAATGTCTACAATAAAAATCAACACTTTAATGAAGATAGGTAGGTAGTAATTCGTTTATAGCCCAAGTTTAAAGTAATTTAGCTTTTAACATGGTGTATAGGAATAAATACTTCAGTAAGACCAATTAAAAAAAACTACAAGACTTACATTAAAAAGCTTTTTTGTTATGGTTGGTATGTAACGTACAGTATGAATAGGATACCTGCACCCCATCTTCCATGTATATGGCTAAGGTGACTATAGGGAAAAATCGAAGCACGTAGCGTCCATCGATGACCCTACAACAGCTAAGTACAACAGCCATACTGCGATTCCCAACCTGCCTGCCAAGTGTGAAATTATGGCAAACCCACTCATATGATCATGGCTAAAATTAACGTTTTGGCCTAGTTTGCGCTTTGGTAGCGGTCAGGAAAAGGTGGGGCAGGGTGTGTGTACTAACTAACGTTGATCCCGAGCCAACGAAGCTTAAGCAGGAATTGAGTTCGTTATGGTAAAACATTATTGTTGAGGAGGGAGAACCACAATCCCAGGGAGGTTTCGGGTGCATAGTGAACACAAAGCGTTGTAAATACCGATATTATGACGGCAAGGGTAGCGTGTCCTGTACGTCTAGCATTTTTAGAATTTAGCATTATTTGTTAAAAGTTATACAAGTATGCGCTCCCACATCGATACAGTCCAACGAAAATGTGGAGATTATGTATCCCGTGATTATGCATTGCTCAAAAACTTGCGTCACAGTTGACATAGGGGATTTAAATGCGAAACGGTTCAATTCTGATATCAGCGATGGGATAGCGCCAGAAGCGTGCAACAGAAGTACTGTTCTTCAGAAAAGGCCATAAAACCAGCTGAAGAGCTTACATCTAAGCCACCTTTATAAATTGTTCTTGAGAGTCATCAAGAATCGTTTTGCGCGCAGGTTTGACGTCTTCGCCCTTCGAATTAGCTATTTCTCGTAAAGGCAAAGTACCATGGACCACATACATGCTTTAAGGCAGGTAATATAAAAGACGGAAAAGTATAATCTGCCTCTTTGCCTGGCATTTCTGAACTATGGGAAAGCCTTTGAAGCTGGGTAGTACTGCAATCTCTTCAGCGGTGCCTATTGGTATATGGAAGTGTTTGTAAAAAACGCCACTATGTCAGCTGGACTACAGAATCAGAGTTATATTAGATCCCTTAAACTGTTCACCGCAGCCGCTGTGCACTCAAGTAAGTCTTTAAGTCTCGGGACAGGAATGAACTAGGCATCAACAGAAATGGTAAGTTCGTCAGTTGTTATCTTTTACTATAGAGTCAAATTAAAACCCGCCGTTACGTTAAGATTAAGGAATACAATAAACTTTAAAGCTAGAAATCAATGCAAATTGACATTTGACGTCGTACCCACTCAGAGATAGTTATATTTTGATTGGCTAAATAAAAAGATCAACGAATGGGTACTTTTAAAACAATATTTTTAAACAAATTTATATAAAATAATAATTAAAATCTGAGTTTTTAATAAACATAAGATTAAGTTACGACCCTTACGACCTTGAGCTTTAGATACTGCAACTTTTTTTTTACGTCGTAAAGGACATATTGACAAAACCGTATAAAAATCATCAATAATATTTTAATTTATTGGCCCTTACGCCAATGTGGAAAAATTAAATGTTCCATAAAGCTTTTTTTTTAATAAATTTCTGAGCTAGGCCCAAAAAAAGTCAGGTCGTAAGGGACATTTTTTGGAAGCTAGAGAGGTTTCAAATATACCATTCGATAGAGCGTGAAAAACTGAGTATAATGGCATCAAAAACGAAATTTCGAAAAATGTCCCTTACGACAATTGGCATTTCCATGATCGATATATTATTTCGAGGCGCTATCCAAAACTGTTAAATATTTATTTTTGCTCGAATTCAGAGACCGCGATTCTGTTAAACTTTTCGTCTAAGCTTTTATGTGTTAAGGAAAGAGTTACGTAGGTAGTTTATGCAACAAGGATGTAAAGTGGTGTATTATGTACGAGGGTGGTCTGTTAAAACCTGAGCGCAGAGAGGGTTTATTCCTAAGTAGTGAGGGAATAAACCCTTGGAACTTGAACATGAGTGAACGTCAATAATGACTTGAAACTTGAACAAGCGAAGGTTGTTACCTCAACCGAGGCAGAATAACTTTACCCCCAAGTTGTATATACTGCTTTTTATTCCATCCGACGAGAAAATTATCCACCTCCGCAGTTAGACTACAGAAGTTCCGGTTCAGGGTCAAACATGGTAAGCCCTGTAGGTGTAGGCGTGAAAATAGGTCTACGGTATCAGCGACTAAAATGGTGCCCCCATAGCTCTCTTTCTGTTCTATTCAAAATTTAATTGAATTTTTATATTAAGTTTTTTTTTGTATTAGTTTGGTATTAACTCGTTTTTTTATCTATATCTTTTTAAGACAAAGAATCGCGCCCCCCACGCGCATGATAGATGTTTGCCCCTAAAGCCTGTCCAAATACGGATTAGGCACAATTTTCATAAACAAATAGCAGCTCCACGTTTCAGTTCAGTTTTTTGCGCGAAACGTGAGGATTGTGTGCCTGGCACACCTCCCTTTTTGCTGTCGGGTAAATATTGTGCTTTGATTCTGTTTCCCAGGGTAAAATTTTGCTCTAACTTGCCTGGATTTTTTAAAGGTTATTTAATTAATGATAATAATAATAACACATCAAACTCAGAGCCCCTAACTAGGAAGAACCTGTATCTTGGGTACCCGAAACACATACAGAGACGAACATTACACCAAGACCGGAAACAAATATCGATATTCACCATATCGAGATTCGCCACACCCGGGAATCAAACCCAGTTGCACACGTTTACTCAGTCCACATCACTGCCAACTGAGCCACGGAGCAGTCGATAATTAGTTTAAAGGTTGTATTTATTTGGTAAAAGCCATCATGATGATAATCGTCTCAGCCGTAATACCTCTACAGTACACCCAAATGTATAATGCGCATGCAGATCTTGACTAATTGTCGTTTTCAGGAAAACACCCGAATCAAAAAACATAATTTTGACCTAGTTATACATGAAGAAATTGCCCTTTACCACCTTAGATACATGTCGTCCTCCGATGCTCGGTAATACGACCGTAGTCGAACAGAGACGTAGATTTCTATGCGCATTATTTCTTTTGGAGTACTGTACTACTGGGCATAGGCCTCCCCTAAGGATCGTAAAGCAAAACTTACTGACTGTATTATAAATTAATTGCAAAAGTAATTTGTCTCTCTGTGTTTTGCGCAACGCCGCCTTAACTACGGAACCGGTATAGCTGAAAATTTAAAGGTAGCTTAGAACCACGAGACAGACATACTTTTTATATCGAATTTCCCATTAAAACTAAAAGTGGCGATTTTGGCTAAGATATGCTGCACATACTACTAATTCAAAGAATTAAAAGCAACCCGTCACGATATTTTGTATTTCGAATCCTTTGAACAATAAATCTTTTTCATTTTAAATAGTTTTTTCAAAGAATATGAAATTCTTTAAATGTTACTCTGACTCTCCAACCGCACGGCACTAAAACACCTAAAAACCATATATTTTGTATAATATTTCTAATTTACCGTTTAAGCAGTACACCAAGCACGCCACCCATAATTCACTGGGGACGGACAAGTGTACTGTGATTTATACTGGAACCCTTTGCATTGCTAGTTGAGAAAATATTTGTAACTCAACTATGTATTGCATTGGTATCCATACATACCAACACACATTATAAAATAGGCCTATATAGGTAGCATAGCGCATTCCGCATCATCAATACATAGTATAAAACAAAGTCGCTTTCCGCTTCTGTCTTTATGTATGCTTTTATCATTTAAACAATGCAATGGATTTGATGTGTTTTTTTTTATAGATAGAGTGATTCAAGAGGAAGGTTTATAAGTAAAATACATGCAAAAAATACTAATAGGTGAGGCGGTACGAAGTTCGCCGGATTGACTAGTACATAGAAAAAAAACGAAGTCTCTTTCCGCGTCTGTCTTTATGTATGCTTATATACTTTAAACAATGCAACGGATTTTGATACGGTTTTGTTTAATAGATAGAGTGATTCAAGAAGAAAGTTAATAAGTAATACATGAGCAACATAGTAATAGGTTAGGCGGTACGAAGTTCGGCGGGTCAATATTGATATTGATGAAGGGAGACAGTTAATAAAGTTTACCATTTGCCAAATCTCCGTTGGGGAGCAAAAGGCCGAAACAAATATTTTTTCTGTGAGTGCTCAAAACTTGAAATTAGATCTCACAACATAAAAACTGTACTTTAAACTACCAGGAACCCATAGCTTATAGCAAGTTGAGGTAGTCAGTAATATGAGGAGTACACTGCAACGGCTGCAATGACGTCACTTACAATCGGCTCTCAGTTGTATTGTAATTTGCTGGACTGAGTTTGGCTTTATTATTTATTGTTTCGAAAAGGCTGATGTTTTTAACATTATTTTTGCTTTTGAATTTAATTATACCGATCCCCAATCTGTGCAGGGATTAAGGGGCATAGCACAGCTAAAGTAGCGCCATCCGCGAAATAAATTTATATCTTCTAAGCTAAGGCAAATATCAAAAATATGAAACCGTATTCCACTAGATAATTGTAGCCTTTTATTTTAAGGGCACTGTTGTATAGCTTTTAGTTTAAAGATCCAAAAAAGCTACTGATTGTTGCCAAAAGTGGTCGTTTTTAGCAACAATCTGTAGCTTTTTTTTGTTTTTTAACCTAAAAGCTATACAACAGTGCCCTTAAAAATACCAGGCTACATTATCTAGTGGAATATTCTTTCACATTTTTGATATTTGCCTTAGTAGTATAGAAGATATTAATTTTTTTTCGCGGGTGGCGCTACTTTAGCTGTGCTATGGCTCATAATATTTATTTATATTTCAGCGCTATGTAGGATGATAACTTTTACTTAATAAAATAATAACGTGTTTAAAAACAGTTTAGTATAAACAAACAACATTTAAAAGCACTAATGAAATAAAACATCTAAAACGGAGACGCAGATAATTTATTCATTGGCTAGCAAATAGTATTTTTCTTTAAAAAAAATCCCTCGTATAACCGTCACACAATTTAAACGCAATCAGTAACGAAAGAGCTTTAAGCTCGCACAGAAGTGCAATCTCGAGCTTTTTCAAAAAATTAAACGTATTCAGAGAGCTTTTTTTTAATAAACACAATATTTTACTTTCTCTACACACGCGAAAGTTCAGTGCTTATGTTTGGAAAATTTTTAAAAGCTCGCTGCACTAGGTTGATTTGAAATAACACTTTTTGTATTTGTGAATAAAAAGTTTTTGTTTTAACCCTTTTCATAGATCCTGATATATTTTTTTAGATAATCTTATTTTTAATCAGTTAACATTGTAAGTACATAAACATTTCATTTTCATTTTGTAGGTACAGTGGTGGACTAGGAGGCCGTAACAGATTTGTCTATGGTTTCGTCAGGCCTAGACTGTATTACCAAAGAACAAGAGCTATTTTGCAATACAGAAAAACCGGAAGTGTTACGCCGACCGTGTCAACCACTGTACATACACATTTTATGTAATATTATGAATCTAATGAACTACTTTAGTCTTAGAAATAAAAATAAAAATGTAGGTACTAAGTATAGATATTGAGACAGATTTGACTGATATTATTATTTCAGTCAAAGATGAATTACAGATTTGTTTAAGAATTTTAAACAATTATCATTTGGTATGAATTAAAAACAAAGTAAAAGTAAATTTATTTGTTAAAACACAAGTAATTAACAAATAAGATGATAAAAAAAATGTCCTTCGTGTTTTGCCGGTTTGGAGCATACAATTATTGCTTAAAAAGCAAATAAAGAAAATACAGAATAAAGTAGTAAGTAATTTGAATAAAACTAGAGGCTGCCCCGCGGTTTTTCCCACGCAGATTTCTCATAAAAACTAAAATCCCGTTTTTTCCCGTTCCCGTGGGAATTTCGGAAAATGCCTTCTTAGTGCTCACCTACACTCCCCAAGGAACACACGTGCCAAATTTTTAGCTTTATACGCCCAGTCGTTTCGGCTCTGCGTTGTCTGTCAGTCAGTCAGTCAGTCAGTCAGTCAGTCAGTCAATCAGTCAGTCAGTACCGGAAGAGTTTTATATATATTGATAAACACTTTTAAAAAAACGAATAATGACGAAAAAACCTAAAACGTTTCACGTAAGCGAGACTAAAGCCGAAACAATGTTCCGGATAAAACCCAACAACACATGAATTACTGGCCGAAACGTGACGTTGAGAAAAAAGAGTGCATGCCACGCAACCGACATTGTCACGTAATCGTAATTGAAGCGATTTGACTACATTACCAAAACATACAATAAATAGATTAACCCTCTTATTCATAAAAAGTTAAAGAGCATTTTAGTTATTTGACGTATGTCAATTTAGACTGGATGTCACGTATTTACCATACAACAAACCAGAGAAGCAGACCTCCAGTAAGGCTACTTAAAATCTACTGTATCTTTATGAATAAGACGGTAAATGTTTTTACCCATTCATTATTATTATTGTTTCTTTTTCTCTTGGAAATGATGGAGATGGGGATGGGATGGAGCTCGGCCCTTTGAGAGGCGTGCGAGGGGACGAATCCAACTCGTAGAGACCCTTTAGAGAGTTTAACTATATTGTTAACTATAGAGGCTGCCCCGCGCAGATTTCTCATAAACACAAAAATCCCGTTGTTTCCCGTTTCCCTGGGAATTTTCGGGAAATCCCTTCTTAGTGCTCACTTAAACTTCCCAAGGAACCCACTTGCCAATTTTCAACTTTCTACGCCCAGTAGTTTCGGCCCTGCGTTGTCTGTCAGTCAGTCAGTCATAGATCATGCACCCAGAGCGGTGACACCCAGAATTTTATTATTATTACTTATATAATTTTGTAGCGTAGCGTTCTTTTAAGTCTATTTATGATGTTGTATTGAGACATTTAAAAACAAATAAAGAGTTGGCTTTATATACTACATGCCTTTGCCAGAATATGCGAATGAAATTAAACAAAAAAAAACATTAAAGCCTGACACCTGACTTGTTCAGGAGTGAACCTTAAGTATATACTTAGTAATTAAGCATAGTTAATTTATAAGTTAACTGAACTTATCCGAGTAAAGCTCTATCAGCAATACACATAGTATAAAAAAATCGCTTCCCGCGTCTGTCCCTAAGTATGCTTAAATCTTTAAATCTACTGAACAGATTTTGATGAGGTTTTTTTTTATTAGATAGTGATTCAAGAGGAACGTTTATAAGTATAATACATGCATATTATAGTAATAGGTTAGAAGGTACGAAGTTCGCCGGGTTGACTAGTATTCATGTATGTATAGAAAAATGTATACAAAATTTAAAAATTATTGTTTGGAAAAAAAAAGTATTCCTTGAAAATATTAAATGGTTTTGATAAAATTAATTAAAATAAAATGTTTAATGCGGATGGGCCGTTTTAAACGCAATAAAAATATAAAAAATAGACTTCGCTTTATTTCGTGGCATGCTTGTCATGCAAAAGTGGATGTGAAATGGCTTTTTTCTTAACTTTGGCAAACATTTCACATGCTCAGTAGGAATTGTTTGAAAAACAATAACTAACCGAGTTGGCTTGACCTAAGCTTGTTTTAAAAATTTGTAAAATTTTGATTAATTTACGATTCATTAATTCGAAGCAAAAGTAAAATTTTCATTTAAAACACAATGTGTTTTTGACAAAAATGTATCTGTTTCCAAATCATCATAATTTCAGCTTAAGAGACGTTTGCTCATTGACATAGACCCTCCCCATAGATCGCCACAAGTACACAAACATTTCCGTGGGAGGGTTTGACATGATCGCTACTTGGCAGGGGGGTTAGCCATCGCATGTAGCCACACCTCGGACACTTCATAGAAAAAAGCGCGTTGCTTAGCGCACAGCCAAAACTCGTGTACGTACACGCGTATCATGCTTGTGAGAGTGAGATAAGACGTGCGACGCTGCTTTATTTGTACTGAACGGTAACTGAGAGGTAACCGAGAGCGGGGGCACGAACTTGCTGAGGGAGGCAGGGAGTACCCATACTGTATGTAGTATTACTATTTATTATACTTTGTGATATGATTCTTCAAGTTTCGGAACGAAGGACACTGTAATTGCCCACTTCTTCAGGTTTTCTCTTAGTCTCTTTTGTGAGACCCATGAAAGGAGATCATGTGGTAGTATTCTATGCTATTAATCAGAAATTAGAAAGAAAGATAGAAAATAAAATGCATTTATTTGCAAAATTTACCGGCGACTTATCTAAGATTATCAATGCAAAGTATAAAATAAAGTCGCTTCCCGCGTCTGTCCCTATGTATGCTTAAATATTTAAAACTACGCAACGGATTTTGATGCGGTTTTTTTTAATAGATAGAGTTATTCAAGAGGAAGGTTTATAAGTATAATACATGTACAAAATACTAATAAGTTAGGCGGTACGAAGTTCGCCGGGTCGACTAGTTAAATATAAAGTTTAAAAAAACATATACATTAGATTTCAGGCAGGTGAGGTTATATAAGTAGTGGGGTTATGATAAAAACAGAAAACACAAAACAAAATACCTAGTATAAAAGAAAGACAGGTTGCAGTATGCCTACGATCATTCAGGTAACGACAGGCGGCGGCTGCCGCCGGTTCAGAGGCAAACGAGATGTCAATTCAGCGTAGTACGTCAGTTGCTCGAGACAACCAAAGTGGCTGATCTTCCATTGACTAGTAAAATATGAAAAACGAAAAACGTAAAATTACAGAATTATATTTATGGCTTTTGTTTTTCTGTTACAAACAGAACAGAACAGGAAAAATTTGAACCAAATAGAAACCCATTCGAAATTCAAACCCTCTTTTCAAACGCAGGCAAAGTTTCGAAAACAAATCAAAGTGAAGTTAACAACTGATATCCATCAGAGCTTGAAAACTATTCTCATATGAGAAATGCAGTTTATTGAAATCCTGGTCACGGCACCACAATTTTATTGCCTATCGCTGGAAAGGGAATTCGAATAAAACTAATAAAATCGTAAACACTTTTTTGAAAAAAAAAATGTTATAACTAGTATGTCCCGGGGAACTTCGTATCGCGCCTTACAAAAAAAAATTGTTTACCTATCCTCCTCTTTATATATTTTCTCACCTTTTAAACCTTCCCTGGACTACTAAGAACATTTCAAAACCAAAATCAGCGAAATCTGATCTCGAGTTTTAGCGAGACTAACGAACCAAGATTCATTTTTATATACGTAAGATACTTAGTAGATTTAGGCAAGCTAGTTAAAAATGTAGCATAAATGTCTTTTTCGGTTATTTTTAGATGCATTGCAATTTAAACAGCGTTATTTTTTACGTTTTTTTTTTCTTTTAAATAAAGTCAAGCAACAGTCACTTTGGATTTATGCTTTCTTCAATTGGTATGAAAATTGCTACTGAAATTTATTAAATTCAAAATTTTGTTTGAACATCTGTCAAAATTGACGCTTATCATACCGATTACCATAACCATTGGAAACCCACAATAGACCCACTCACTGGTCTGTGACTACCGTGTGTGGGTCTACCTACTCCTCTGCGACCATTTTCATTAATTTAAATAATTGCCAATACAAAAGTATAACTCACCTAACATAGTAACAAAGTGTACGCAAAACTCAGAAACACGATACAACGCTGATAAATCAAGTAGGTCATACAATACACGCAATTCGATAATAAAGTCCTTTGTGTTGTTAGATTAGCATTGTTGCTTTCTAGTTAGTCGGGTGTTATTGTGAATTGTAATAAGTACTAGCTATCCCGGCGAACTTCGTATCGCGCCTTACAATTTTATACAGAAAAATTTAATTGTTTTTTTTTTTTACTATCACCCCCTCCATTTTTTCCAGTATTTTCTCTCCTTTTCAACCTTCTCTGGAGTACTTCGAACATTTTGAAACCAAAATCAGCTATATCGGCCCGGTTGGTCTCGAGTTTTAGCGAGACTAACGAACCACGATTCAGTGTCCGCCACTGTACGTGAATGCACCCTTAGTAGGCAGTAATGTTGAATGTGATGCGAGAGCACTGGAGTTCGATTCCCGGTGGTGGATTTTTTTTAAATGATTAATATCGTTGCTAGGATTGGTGAGCTGCTCCCTCCTTCGATTTATTACCGCTTTGTCAGAAATACCAGTATAATTAACACTCTTATGTTTCAAACTTTAGAGTACAATATATTTTTTTATGAATGAATGAAATATTTATCAATATATATAAAACTCTTCCGTTACTGACTGACTGACTGACTGACTGACTGACAGACAACGCAGAGCCTAAACTACTGGGCGTAGAAAGCTGAAAATTGGCACGTGGGTTCCTTGGGGAGTGTAGGTGAGCACTAAGAAGGGATTTCCCGAAATTCCCACGGGAACGGGAAAAAACAGGAACTTTGTGTTTATGAGAAATCTGCGCGGGAAAAAACGCGGGGCAGCCTCTAGTTTTACATATAGTTACAATACAAAACATTATACGATATACATTTAACAACTGTATGAATGCACTGTACATACAAAATGATTGTTTCACCGCAACTGTAACACTGAATAGGCTCTGGCTCAGAATATGCAGCTGAAAAATATAAATATACCTTTCGCTGCGCTGGTATTCTGCCATAACCCAAAATAGAATTTATAGAGAGTTCTTTATACTGGGTGTTTCTGACAAGGCGGTAATTAATCAAAGGAGGGATTTTGCTCACCATAACTAACAACTTTCCCAAAGCAACATGGGTCAAGATCTCAAAAAAAAATAACAGCTGTTCCATACATTGGTTCGATCAGCTGACGGGGTCAATGTTCGGGACAGCTGATTTTTGTTTTGAGATTTCGACCCATGTTGCTTTGGGAAAGTTGTTAGGTATGGTGAGCAGAATCCCTCCTTTGATTTATTACCGCCTTTTCATAAACCCCCTGTATATTTACCATACAGAGTTGAATCAGTGACGTTCTGCGTCCAAGCGCTCGCTGGCATCATTCCAGGAATATTACAAAACTATCCGGCCTGCCAAATAGAACGTAAAATTAAGAATAAAAAAACAATATTAAAATCCCTGATGACGGTTTGTTTTCATCAACCTCTAAGCTGTAGTAAGTCAAAATCAAAAGTCAAAAAGTCTAAAATGATTTATTCAATACTTTACTATAAAAATACAAGATATCACTTATTGAAAGTCAAGTAGACTAATCTAATTGGTATTTGATACCTTATTTGGTAAAGTATCCTATACTGCGAGAGGCGAGCTAGTTCAGGGTGCCCACCAATTTGCTCAGGCAAACAAACGTTTGCCTTGCCTTACGACATGGTCGTCTGGAGACGCCCTCAAACGAGCCCTCTTCTGTCAAAT
Source organism: Euspilapteryx auroguttella (assembly GCA_951802225.1). Taxonomy (NCBI): domain Eukaryota; kingdom Metazoa; phylum Arthropoda; class Insecta; order Lepidoptera; family Gracillariidae; genus Euspilapteryx; species Euspilapteryx auroguttella. Next base: position 15,136,224 of record OX637643.1, read on the forward strand.
GATTCAACTCCCTTTCGCAATGATTTAACAGCGTTGAGAAGAAAAAGGTAACAAAATCTACTTTACAATTTTTACATATCTTTAAGAGAATTATGTATAGCAAATGCAAAAGTTTTTTGTAACCTCTCTCTCGAAAATTTCGGAATGGAGCCCGGTCCTTTGAGAGTCGTTCGCGGAGACAAATCCAACTAGTAACGGCCCCTATTGAGAGTTTTGCTAATTTTTTTTGGATTTATGAATAATTATTAAATCCTTACTTTACATATATTCTAACATCGATGAAATAAGAATTTCTTTGTATTCTTTGTATGATTTCACTGTTTTAAATAATAATATCGATCATGGAAATGCCAATTGTCGTAAGGGACAAAGCACGACTTTTCAGGAGAGCCAAAAAACAAAAAAAAAATTACAAATCCTTTTGTAACTTTTGATTGCCTTGATTTACAGCGATCAATGAAAAGAAGACCAGTGCTAATTTTTGAAGATCTTTTCAATTATTTTAGTTTGAATACGCTACAACTAATGGTTTAGAAGATTTTGTCCCTTACGCCCTACCAATTTTAGCAACATTGTCCCTTACGCTGAGCTTTTTTTCAACTTTTTCCCTTACGACCTATACATTATTTTTAACTTTATAAAATAATTGGTTGTAAGTCCCATATGTGTTTTTCCAATGTAGTCGTATGTCTATTATAATATTTAATTTTAAAATTAATATGTAAAATTTGAGGGGCGTAAAGGAATTAAAATACCAACAAGTTTGTTGTTATTAGTACTGATGAAACTAAAAAAAATATTTTATTGTGTCTATAGTGTTAAATGTTATTGTTTGGTTACCCTTGTGAAACAAAATGATAAAATTTCTCAAATAAGAAGTACAAAACATTTTAGTTTTAATATTAATTATTAAAATAAAAAAAATGTACATAATTTTTATAAAATAACAAATACCTAGGAATTCCAATAGCGCCCTCGTAAGATTTAAACGAAAATAAGTTATTAATCTTCAATTTCTACAATAAAAATCAACACTTTAAAGAAGATAGATAGGTAGTAATTTGTTTACAGCCCAAGTTTTGAGCCAAATTCTAAGGTTTTTTATTAAAATTCTATTAAGGATATAGATTATATCTTATTACAAACCTTAAAAAAATAAACTAAACAAAGAAATATTTACAAATAAAAAATTGCCTCAAAATCGCTGCCACCGGAAGGTACGGTGCCTAGCAGGCTGACTGCGTTACCCCTCTGAATGGCCAGACTTATTCTCTGGCCAAGGTACGAGCCAGCCCGCCGGTCACCGGAATGGTCGATCAGACGCGTCGATAATTCTTTGAATAGTCGACGCGCCCCTGGCCCCCAAGGCCCCAAAGTTCCAAGTTATTTAGATTTTAACACGGTTAAGGAATAAATACCAAGACCAATTAAAAAAATCACAAGACTTACATTAAAAAGCTTATTTGTTATGGTTGGTATGTAACGTAATGTATGACTAGTTTCCCAGCACCCCATCTCCCATGTATATGGCTAAGGCGACTAAAGGAAAAAAACCGAAGCACGGGCAGTAGCGTCCATCGATGATCCTACAACAGCTTAGTACAACAGCCATACTGCGATCTCCAACCTGCCTGCCAAGTGTGACAATTATGACAAACCAACTAGTATGATCATGGCTAAAATTTACGTTTTGGCCTAGTTTGCGCTTTGGTAGCGGTCAGGAAAATGTGGGGCAGGGAGTACGAACTAAAGTTGATCCCGGGCCAACGAAGCTAAAGCAGGAATTGAGTTCGTTATGGTAAAACATTATTGTTGAGGAGGGAGAACCACAATCCCAGGAAGGTTTCGGGTGCATAGTGAACAATTCCCTTCACAGCATTGTAAATACTGATATTATCACAGCAAGGGTAGCGTTTCTTGTACGTCGATGAATCTAGCAGTATTTACACATATCGATACAGTCCAACGGCAAAGTGGAGATTATGTATCCCGTGCTATGCATAGCCCAAAAACTTACGTCACAGTTGACTTAGAAGATTTAAATGCGAAACGGTTCCATTCTGATATCAGCGACGGGATAAAACCAGATGCGTGGAACATAAGTTTGTTAGTACTGTTCTTCAGGCCATAAAACCAGCTGAAGAACATCTAAGCCACCTTTATAAATTGTTCTTGAGAGTCATCAAGAATCGTTTCGCGCGCAGGTTTGACGTCTTCGCCCTTCATACATACATACATAATCTCACGCCTTTTATTCCCTGAAGGGTTAGGCAGAGGTACCAGCTCAAGAGCCGGACCCACATTTAGCCGAGTTTATGCCCTTCAAATTAGCTGTTTCTCGTAAAGGCTACCATGGACCACATACATGCTTTAAGGAAGCTAATATAGAATACGGAAAAGTATAATCTGCCTCTTTGCCTATCATTTGTGAACTATGGGAAAGCCTCTGAAGCTGGGTAGTACTGGGTATATCGAAGTGTTTGTAAAAAAACGCCACTTTGTCAGCTGGGCTACAGGATCAGAGCTCGAAGGCTGCTGAGGACTGGGTTCAGAAAGGGTTATGTTATATCCCTAAAACTGTTCACCGCAGCCGCTGTGCACTCGAGTATGTCTTTAAGATGTGAAATGAATAGAAATGGTGAGTTCGTCAGTTGTTATCTTTTACTATAGAGTCAAATAATTCAAACCCGCCGTTACGTTAAGATTAATGAATACAACAAATTTTAAAGCTAGAAATCAATGCAAATTGACATATTTTGACGTCGTACCCACTCAGAGATAGTTACATTTTGATGGCTGATTAAATAGATCAACGAATGGGTACTTTTAAAACACTATTTTTAAACAAATTCATACAAAATAATAATTAAACATCTGAGTTTTTAATAAACACAACATTAAGTTACGACCCTTACGACCTTCAGCTTTAGATACTGTAACTTTTTTTTTTACGTCGTAAGGGACATATTGACAAAACCGTATAAAAATCTTCAAGAATATTTTAATTTATTGGCCCTTACGCCAATGTGGAAAAATTAAATGTTCCATAAAGCTTTTTTTTTAATAAATTTCTGAGCTAGGCCCAAAAAAAGTCAGGTCGTAAGGGACATTTTTTGGAAGCTAGAGAGGTTTCAAATATACCATTCGATAGAGCGTGAAAAACTGAGTATAATGGCATCAAAAACGAAATTTCGAAAAATGTCCCTTACGACAATTGGCATTTCCATGATCGATATGGTGTGTGAGAGAGAGGAAAAATGTGTAAGCGCTGTTTATTTATTTATTTGATCTATACAATATTCACTTACTTGCACATTTATTATATTACTAGGGAGGAAATAGAATATATTTTATTCACAACCAAAACAGGTAAAAAAATTGCCAAGTTCGAGTTGGCCCACGCTATATATTGAAGTTCATATTATTTGCTTTTGTTTATTTGCGTTGATTTTCTGATAATATAATTTGAGTAGAATATGATTTAGTTTAAAACAGAAAAATAACACTGTAATTTTAAAAACATTTTGAATATTTCAGTAGCTTTCTTTACTACTATTTACAAAAGTGGACCAATTTTGACGCCAGTTATTTTTTTTTAAATTAAAATAACACAAACATCATTTAATTAAATAAATCTTAAGAAAATTAAAATCAAGCTTAAGAATGTGTACATACCACTGCTGGGCAAATACCTTTCCCTTTTTATATTACGCTTCTTGTGTTACGAATTCATTTTGATCGAAGAATCGTTATCATAAGCTATATGACAGACAAAATAGTGACACAAAAGGGCTTTCTAAACCCTTAAGGACGCAACCCTAAAAAAGGGTAAACAAACGAAATCTTCCCCAAATTCAGACAATCACTCACCACCCTTGGAGAAGAGGCCCAAAATGTAAATTACTAGCTCATGAATGCAAGATGGATGCTATGCCCAGGTGCTAAATGAAAAGTGGGTTAAATAAAATATAGTTTCATGTTTTTGTTAAAAAAAATATATATAGAAAAAGGCTTTAGCAGCAACCCAAACCCTGTGTCAAATTGTTTAAATTGCGTTACCAAATATGTTTATCCGCAACAAACTGTAACGAAACTATACAAATAGTGGGTGCCGCGTGGCTTCGCCAGCGCACTTTCCCTTGAAACATCTAATTCCTTATTTTCCCGTAGGAATTTCGGGTTAAGAAGTAGCCTTGTTCCTTCTTAGGCTCTAGACTAACCGTTTACCAAATTACATTCAGTTTGATTCAGTAGTTTTCTCGTGAAAGCGGCACAGACAGACAGACAGAGTTACTTTCGGGTTTATATTATTATAGTATGGAAGTATAGATGGCCAGCTAAATGTAAAATTAATTTAATGTAAAATTCTTAATTCAATTATCTAATAACGAGATTATGGAACTCTGTATATTTAGGAAATTTAAATATGTACCTACATGACTGATGCTACATTGTCACATGATGTGAAATAAATAAATCATTTTTTTTATCTAATCTACACTTTTATACGCTAGGTTTTAAATGTAATAATACTTTAAAAAAATTACTAAAGTGTACATATAAATTTGAATTAGAATTTTAAATTTATGGTATTTTTGGGAGTACTATTATTTTAATGCGTACTACTTTTGTAGCACTTTTGTAACTATTTTTTATAACAACTAGTCGTTGGAATATCAGTAATGGGGAAGTAAAATCTTTTCTCGCAAGTAGGGAGGGACGGTAAACTCCTCGCTAATTTCTTAAAGAATAGAATTCACATTCACGACATTAAAAGTTTTCATGACATATTATAATTGAGATTAAGAACATATTGATATTTATTAAGTTTCAATCAATATATATAAAACTTTTCCGTTACTGACTGACTGACTGACTGACTGACTGACAGACAACGCACAGCCGAAACTACTGGGCGTAGCGGGCTGAAATTTTGCATGTAGGTTCCTTTGAGAGTGTAGGTGAGCACTAAGAAGGGATTTCCCGAAATTCACACGGGAACGGGAAAAAACGTGATTTTTGTGTTTATGAGAAATCTGCGTGAGTGAAACCACGGGGCAGCTTCTAGTACATAGTATAAAATAAAGTCGCTTCCCGCGTCTGTCCCTATGTATGCTTAAATCTTTCAAACTATGCAACAGATTTTGATGCGGGTTTTTTAATAGACAGAGTGATTCAAGAGGAAGGTTTCCACCTGGTACGAAGTTCACCGGGTCGACTAGTTTATTATAAGTTCAAGTCAAAAAATAAGGAGATAAGACTGTGAGCTTGGAGAATCTTGTTCAATTCCCGCTGGGGTAAACGTATTTAAGATGCATATCGGTGTTTGTTTTTGGTGTTTGAGTATATTATTTTGTATTTGTGTTTTGGAAAATTATTACAGATTCTATCTAGTTTGTAGCTCTGAATATCATCATTTTGTTAATACTATAACTCGCCGTATATCTTTGCTTGAAAATATCCTCAAATTAAATTTATAATGAGTGTTTTTTTTTAATAATTACCAATTTTAAACATAATCATTAGCTTTTGTTGCAGCTTCATGTCGCAAACCATTTAAATATGGATTTTGCATATAAGAATATTTATGTTATTAATTCGATAATATTTTTTTTTCTGTTACAGTGAGTGTGAATGCGGTATCAGATAGTACTAATTGATTTAGTACTCGACCCGTGTTGTGTTGTTTGCAAGAGTTTGTGTTTTAAGCGTTTTCTTGAAATTTATTGTCTTAAAGAGACAAATTGTTACAAATTGTTACAAATCTGGCTTTGCTTTATGTTAATCTATTTTCCGTTTGGAGCAATTAAGATTTTCATTTATCTTAGAACAAGGGCTTTTAAGTTAAATGCAAAAAGCATTTGACCAATGTTTAGTTAGGAACATAAAAGTATAACTTAACCAATTTGAAGTAGGTAAACATAAACAATCAACAACAAGAAGTTTGCAATAAAAACTGTAGGACCAATTATGCGTAGCTCGACAAGGCTACGTCTACTACGACGTAGCTAAGCAAATCGTAGCACGTAGCCAAAACCGAGCTACGAAATATGATTTTTATGACCAAATTAACGATATTTCCTGTAAATTCAGAGATCAGGGTTTAATTTCGTTTATTTATTATTAATACTGATTTTGTTATCTAAGGCTGGTTGGGTTTGTATGTATTAGTATGTGTTTTAGGCTCAATTAAGATACATTATGCCTTTAAGTGTTGAACAAGCGAAAAACAAAGTAAAGTTAACTTCCGGTTAGGTGCATAATTTGTAACATTTATTGCATTATTTGAAAACAATTCATTTAGTGTATTAAATAAAGCATATTTAAAACTTAGATAGACAAACAAACCTATATACTAGTATTCAAAGTTCAGTTTTACTTTTATAAATATGAGTTTAGTAAGTATACAATAAAGGTCAAAATGTCCTAATTAATCATACTAAAGTTTTCTTTCGTAGACTTTAATTACCGGTTTAGTTCAGTTCTGAAGTAAACTAATTTAGCCCAAATTTCCTACGAATCTAAAGACAAAATTTGTAAGACCTGATTTATAGCTGATAATGGATGTGAATAATTTCTTTTTTACAAAAAATTAACGCGCCTTCAATAACACATATATATCAACTGAGCATTTCATCTTTTTCGAAGTGGGTTAAAATAGGTACTAAAACCTTCTCCTGAATTTAACAAATACATTACTGAAAACCGCATCAAAATCGGATCAGCCTAACGCCAGACAATCGCGGACAAACATACATACATACAGGTCAAACTGATAACCTCCTTTTTTGAAGTCGGTTAAGAGGCATAGCACAGCTAAAGTAAAAAACCCGAGAAAAAAATTAATATCTTCTAAACTAAGGCAAATATCAAAAATGTGAAACAGTAATCCCCTGGATAATGCAGCCTAGTATTTTTTGGGCACTGTTGTATAGCTTTTAGGTTAAAGACTACTGAAAGAAACTGATTGTTGCTAAAAACGGCCACTTTTGGCACTTTTTTTTCACTTACTTTTAGTCACTTATTTTTATATCGCAAAACATAATTTGGGTCCTGTATTAACATTTATTGAGTATATAACCCTAAAACGTTGGCTAGCCAATTCCACATCCCTAAATGCAACCGCAGCGCCATCTATCTGCAGTTATGAATCACAATTCTCACTCCATTACTTTTTATAACGATCTCTCCATTCTGATGGCTAATTCACTGCCAAGCCACCGAGTAGAACATAGTAGAGGTGGTATATCAAAAGAATATTCTTACCGTATTATTCATAAATATACAGTAGGTTTTAAGCAGCGTTACTGGAGGTCTACTTCTCTGGTTTGTTGTATGGCAAATACGTGACATCCAGTCTAAATTGACATGCGTCAAATAACTAAAATGCTCTTCAACTTTTTATGAATAACAGGGTTAGTAGTAAATACCCTGTTATTTATAAAAAGTTATAAAACTTTTTAGTTATTCGACGTATGTCAACTTAGACTGGTTGTCACGTATTTACTATTACAACAAGCGAGAGAAGTAGACCCTCATTAAAGCTACTTCAAACCTTCTGTGTCTTAATGAAAAATGCGGTAAGATTTTTTTTCAAAAAACCACTTGAATAACCATAAATTCAATTATTAAAATTTTCAAAAGTCTAAAGTTATTTATAAAACTATTATTTTGGCTTTGAAATGTTCTTAGTAGTCCAGGAAAGGTTCAAAATGTGAGAAAATATTGAAAAATTGAGTAAAGGTAAGTAAACACGACAATTTAATTTTCCCATAGAAAGCGTTCCATTGCAATCTTAGCGCATTGGCGTTTGACATACCTGTCAGTCGTTTCAATCAGATTAAGACTGGACAGAGATTTGCCATTTTTTTCGGACTGGTGAACACACGTGTCAGAGAGAATTTGGTCTAAAATAATAAATTTTGGCTTCTTTTCACCTAATATTTCTCACTTCTGTTCGATTTAAGTGTTTTATGGTGCTGGTTATTGGGTAAGCATACTACTAACACTTGTGATGGAGGATACTCCGGGATCGGGTGAGCCACCCGATCCTGGCGACGGTGATGTTGAAATGAATCCTTCTCCTGCTCTGTTCCCCTCCCTTCCCTCTTCCTCTGCCTTGTCAAAGAAAAGACCTGCCCCTTCTACCTTGTCTCCTACAGTCACTAGAAAAGTTATTGTTAATTCTCAACTCGCAACCGAACCTTCCCTAACCTCTCAAACAACCTATTTCCATCCTTCTCTTGAAACAGAACAAAAATCCTACCCCAGGGATTCTACTGGTCCTTTTAAGGTCCATGTTCAACGAATCGAGGCCGACCCTTCAGCTGGACTAACAATCCACTGCCTCAAATTTGGACGCTTCCTTCATTCCATAAACACTAAAGGCATAAGACAAGGAGGTGTAAAGTCAGTAGGCAGAAACCGTGTTGAAGTTGAATTCAAAACTGCAGAAGACGCAAACAATTTTCTCATCAATGACTCAGTCACTCAAAGTGGATATAAGACAATGATCCCTTCCTACAACATTACTCGAATGGGTTTAGTTAGAGGAGTCCATACAGACTTTTCAATGGAAGAGTTTGTTTTTTCAGTTTCCCTACCAGAAGGCTGTGGGGAAATACTCAAAGCGAGACGATTGAATCGTAAGACAACTTCACAAAACTCTCCTGTCTGGGTGCCTACTCAGTCAGTTGTTGTAACCTTCAAAGGTCAGCGCCTTCCCTCTCATATATATTCATATGAAACCTCTCTACCAGTTGATAAATATATCTTACCAACTATTCAGTGCATGAATTGCTGCCGTTTCGGTCACGTCAAAGCCCAGTGCCGTAGCCAGCCTCGATGCTACAGATGCTCCCAACCCCATGCTGGTGACACATGCTCAGTAGATGAATCCCAATCTACCTGTTTGTTTTGTTCTGGTTATCACACTGCTACCAGCAGTGTATGCCCCGAACAATCCAGACAAAAATATATAAAACTTGTCATGTCTGAAGATAACATAAGCTATCAAGAAGCATCTCAAAGATTCCCAACAGTTCGACGCTCATACTCTGACGTAGCCAGTGTTCCCAATTCTCAGCAATCTTCCCAAAATCCTCCCTTTAATTTTACTGCTCCCTCTGCACAGACACAGTCCTACAGAAAAACAATAACAATTAACCGTCGCCCTCATGTTTCATCAAGTCAAGGTTATGATGTCCAGGCTCATCGCCGAATTACTGCAAATGTTCCTTCTTCCCTCCCTAATGGCTGTGCTTTATTAGGAGATTCATCTCCATCACAAATTACTCCCAATGAGAATCTCCTAGACCTTATTTTATCTCTTCTTTTTAACTTAATATCTAAATATAATGACTCCCTACCGTCCAACGTTGCCAGCAAATTAATGCAGTTAACTTCTCTTATCTCTAATCAAAATGGACAACAACCATCATCAATTCCTTCAGTGGAATCTTAAAAGTATTAGACACAAAAAATCTGAACTTATTTACTTAATCAACCGTTTTATGCCTCCAGTCGCGGCGGTTTCGGAGACGTGGCTCAGACCGGGCTCTAAATTTCGAGTCTCTGGCTACTCATGCCTCCGGAGCGACCGGGTGGATGGTAAAGCCGGTTGTGCGCTTCTCTTAAGTCGCGCATTCAACTTTTCCCAAATTCCGCTCCCTTCTTTCCCAGATGAAATTAATGCTGTAGCTGCCAGATTAATGGATATTTCCTTCTTATCAATATATGTCCCTCAACCCCATATTTCCCTCATCCCCTTTATTAAGGCTATAATCTCTAGCCTCCCCCCTCCTGTATTGATTTTAGGTGATTTTAACGCCCATCATCCTGTATGGGGTACACCAAATCATGATAGCTTTGGTCTTGAATTATTAGATTGTTTTCAAGACCTTGATTTATGTGTCCTTAACGATGGGTCTCCGACCCGGCTAGTTTCCCCATATTTTGACCCCCGTAGTGCTGTTGATCTTTCTGTTACATCTTCCTCTCTAGCCTCTCTAACTTCTTGGAACATTCTTGACCACACCTATGGCAGCGACCATTATCCTATAACTGTTTCTCTTCCCTTCAGGGTCCAACCTGCCCCCCATTCCTGAACCCCTACTTAAATATAAATTAGGTAATGCTGACTGGTCTGCTTATTCAAATTCTGTCAAACAATACCTCCATACAATATCCCCTACTTCCATTGAAAACAATGTCCTCTCATCGTACTCGCAGTTTGTTAACATTTTAGTCACTGCTGCAAATTCTCACTTCCCCCAAAAAGGCACGCCTCGTAAATCGTCTTCCTAACCCAATTTATTCCGCCCCCAAAAATCTTCTATTTCTAAGTAACTTTGATGCTCTTATCCTAAATCCTAATATTCTCACAAGTATTGGTATTTCCAAGGACTCCACAAATGCCAACAAACTCTTAATAGATTTCTTAACTGAATATTACCCTAACTGGACTACAGTTTTTACTGATGCTTCACGCCTAACTGAGGATGGCTGTGTTGGTGCAGCGGTTTGGATCCCTAAATTCAAAATAATTTTAAATTTTAAATGCCCATCTCTTACATCAGTTTTTACAGGCGAGGCAATTGCGTTATTAGAAGCCCTAACCTATCTCCAGAATCTCATTCACTCAATGAAACAATTATTTTTTCTGACTCCTTAAGTGTCCTTCAGGCTATTTCGTCTAATTCCTTCAGATCCAAAAACATATCTCCTATTATTTTCAAAATTAAAGAAATTTTGTTGAAATGTAGATCCTCTAATGTAAATGTTGTTTTGGCATGGATCCCTGGCCACTGTGGTATTGACGGTAACGAAATGGCAGACTCATGTGCTAAGCAAGCGGTTACAATTGGATGTCCTGATTACCCCCAAAATTACTCTTGGATCTTCTCTCCCTAGCTAAAATTAACCTTTCAAAATCCTGGAACTCTCTTTGGAAAATAACAAAAAAAATTAAAGGTGTCCACTACGGTGGCATCCAGTCAGATATCCCAGTCAGACCATGGTTCTTCAAGTTTCGCGAGGCATCCAGAAAGGTGACTTCAACTATAATTCGTCTTCGCCTTGGACATTGTTGTTCCCCAGTCTTCCTTCGTAAGATCAGGGTAAGGGATCATTCCTTGTGTGAGTGTGGCATTGATGAGGGAACGTTAGATCACATATTTTTTTGCTGCCCTAAATTTTCCGTTTCTTTGTATGACCTCATTCCTCATTACATTCCTAAACCCACTAACTTTAACTGTCTGCTCCCTTATGTTTTTTCCAAATTTATAATTATCCTCTCCAGATACATAGAAAAATTTAATATAAAATTATGATACTTACCTATCCCTTAGATAATACTTACCAACCTTTTTTTCTTTTTTGTGTTTCGTCATTGTTTGTGCCGTCCATAACATTTGTGTTTTTGTGTATTGTTTGTTTTAGATTAACTCAACAGCCAAGTGAGGAGTTCTACAAAGAATATTTTTACGACCTCTCCTGTGTGTCTTCTCCAATACCCGACACTGGCAAAGTTGCTGTGCGTCTAACACAGCAGGAAGCCATAAATCAAGAAATTAATTAAGACAGGACAACGTCTGTAGGGTCAACTAGTTATTAAAATGAGAATAATATGATTATTGTTTTAACGTTGGTTCCGAAACTACGTGTTTTGTTAGCGGGCTTTAAAACAATAATCCAATAAACTTATAATAACCGTACAACGTAGCCGGGCTTTATGCCCACCATTTTAATCTAATTTGTGAATTTGACATTGGCGAAATACTCCACTGATGAGGAGTCAAGTCCATTAAATTAAAATAATAATTGTATTATTTACGTTGGTTCCGAAATCACGTGTTTTGTTAGCGGGCTATAAAACAATAATCCAATAAACTTATAATAACCGTGCAACGTTGCCGGGCTTTATGCCCACCCTTTTAATCTAATTTGTGAACTTGACATTGGCAAAATACTCCACTGAAGTGGAGTCAAGTCCATAAATAAGAGAATATTAGAGAACTGAAGTAACTTATTCTGTTTATTGTGTTCCAGAACTAATAGTGTGGATGGAAATCCGTAAAGGTAACTTTAAAGACTATATTCCTCTGGCATAGGTTAATTCACATCCTCTAGTGCCGCAATACGGTGTAAGTACCGTCGTTTGTGGCCACAGTAAGGCCGTTACGGGTTTTGTGGAATCGCTTGAATGGTTATAGGGATGTGCATTGTGCATATCTTATGATATGGTACAACTACTACAACAGGGTACTTGAAAAGACATTAGAGATAAAAAAAAGTAGCTGAACATTAAGTTATGGTGTAAAAATTACCGTGAACATTGCCAGAAAGGTAAATAAAGCGTGATACTTGCATTTTTGGTCACCTTTACTGTTTTATTTAAATTGTGAGAGAACCAGCTGTGTTGGCCACTGGCGTGTATATGTCGTAGTAAGATTTGATAATTAGATTTTTTGCAAAAAAAAACTAGGGATTTTGCGAAAACCCGGATAATTTGATATAAGCATTACTTTTTTTTCAAGTATCCTGACGTAAAGCAGTTTTTTTTGCAAAAAACCTAGTATAATTGAAAAATTTGAAACCTACCTCAACTCTGATTGACTAGATTTATTGCTTGCTGGTAAACTCTTATTCTGATTGGTTCTCTGTAGCGTCAAAGGATATTTTAATGAACCAATCAGAATAAGAGTTTACCAGCAATCAGTAATCCAGCCAATCAGATTATAGGAAGGTATCAAAGTTTTCAATATTACTAGGTTTTTTGCAAAAAAACTGCTTTATGTCAGGATGATTGAAAAAAAGTAATGCTTATATCAAATTATCCGTGTTTTCGCAAAATCCCTAGGTTTTTTGCAAAAAACCTAATTATCAAATCTTACTACGACATATGTACAAAATGCTATGTTATTTATCGTGCCGTTGAAATAAAAGCATATTCTTTCGTCTTTCTTTATATCCAATCAAATTTCAAAAATAATACTTTAAATAGTTTTGAAAAGAAAAATAAATCGTCAATATTATTATTTACGTAATGGCAAATTTTTAGGCCACATTTTTTCTTTTTAATTATTTATTAATTACTAAGCCAAAGAATGGTTCTGAGTCGAAAGAAATAATTCTCAAAATTATATAAAAACAAAAAAAAAATTTTGGTACGGCCACGAAAGAACTGCACCATAATTATATAGGCTAGTGTTGTGTTGAGGCGTCAGAAATTGCTTTAAAGCTATTCTAGCACTATTGTCACGATCGTGACGCGTCGGCTGACGTGCGACGTTGTTGCGAATAAATTCCAGTTTGGGATGACGTTTCCGTTTAGGTTCAGTAATGGTCAATGTCCGTTTTAGGCTTGTTTGTAAGCCTTTTTGGCTTGTTTGACTTGTGGAAAATTGATGTGGTTTGAAAAGATTTTAGATTAGGTTTTTTTTTTTTTTCAACTGGTAAAGAACTCTTATATAGGTACCGTGGCGGTCTAGGACGGCGGAACACTTCCGGTTTTTCTGTATTGGATAATAGCTCTTGTTCTTTGGTATTACAGTCTAGGGCACATGAGACTATAGACTGATTTGTTACGCCGTCCTAGACCGCCACTGTACCAGTGTTTTTTCGGGATTTTTTTTGGAATCATAAAGAAAACAATAGAATTATTACAATTTAAAATTTATTTTATTTATTTTTATTTTTATTGATTACATATACAACAGAATGTTAACAATACACTTCATTAAATTTAAAACTTAGGGAATAAACTGGATAACATTCCAAAACGTATATAACTAACATGCACATTTATATTACTGAGGGTAGGTAATAAGATTTAGTGCAACAAAACTAAAAAATAAAAAAAGTATGTATCAATATCTCTAAGTATCGTTTAAAATACTTAAAAATATTTTTTTTGGAAAATTTCATATGTGTTTCTAGCCATTAATGTTAAAGAATAAAAATCTTTGATACTTAACATATTAATATTTTTTTACTCGAAAATAATTTGTACTTAAACCTTATTTTTAAATTCAAAATTTAAATTTAACGACACTTCTATCTCTATTTAAATTTATTTACTTACCATTAAATAAAGTGGCACTCACTCAGTGATTCCATAAATTTAAAAACTAAAATCTTAAAGTGCAGAATGTGGTTAAAAAAAGAAAAAAATATTTCGAAGTCGTGCATAAAACACATTTTCCCACAAAAATTCCAGCTATTTTGACAAAAAGCTAGCTCAAACAGAAACCTAAGGTCATTGACATGGCATTGCAAACACCGATGCAAAGATTAAGTGCTATTAAAATAACTAAAACAAAAAATTACTACCTACTATTTTAAATCATTGACAGACACCTGGGAGAAAGTCTGTGACATCGCTTAATACCGTCGAGAGTAGCGATATTTTGATTTGTTTCAGCCCTTTGCTGAGCTATGCTTGCATGCTACATAACATCTACCATGTACCTGTACACTGTACATAACATATATTGCAAAAATAATCATTTTGAGTTTTAGTTTGAGTAAATGGTTTTGAGCGTGATGTGTTTACTATTCTATGAACTGAAATCTGTTTCTTCTCATGTTGTGGTCCTTCGAGCCGGATAATTAACTTTGTAGTTTTGGTTGTATGTTCTGATTGACTGCTCCGTAGCTCAGTTGGCAGTGATATGGAATGAGTAAGCGTGTGCACCTGGGTTCGATTCCCTGGCGGGGCGAATATTGATATGATGAATATCGATGTTTGTTTCCGGTCTGGGTGTAATGTTCGTCTCTGTGTGTGTTTCGGGCACCCTAGATGCAGGTTCTTCCTAGTTAGGGGCTCTGAGTGTGATGTGTTATTATTGTGTTCTGTACTTTTATCTGCTCTATGCAAAGTCTGCAGCCAGACTATAGACTGGGAATGAGTTGCCTAAGGCTGAGACGGTATAAGGGTGGATTTATGTGGCAAAACAACTAGTTTTTTTTCTTATAAGCTTCTACTTTAAGACATATTTTAACAGTTTCTTCGAGTTAAATTGGGTATAAATAATGATTTGCTAAATTGCTACTCAGTCTAGCGAGTTCTGAATGTAATTTTGTTTTTACTTTGTTATTTCTTTTATTAATCTATACCAATATTATAAAGAGGAAAGATTTGTTTGTTTGTGACGAATAGGCTCCGGAAATACTGAACCGATTCTAAAAATTATTTCACTGGTACATTAACCCCGAGTGTCATAGGCTATATTAGATTTTCAAAAAAATTAGGGATCCTTACCTAAACTCAAATAATGTAACCTAAGGTGCAATTTTTTTTTCGTCGTTTACATATTTTGACAGGTGGTTTGTTGTTGTTGTTTGTTTTTAATTCGGGCATTCTGGGCAGTCAAAAGAACATGTTGTCTATAAAGCCAAGTCTTTTGTAGTATCTTATATTCTATGGCGTAACGAAGTTAGCCGGGAAAGCTCGTGTTAAATAAGAAACCATGTCCATAGAATGTATCTTACCTGAAAAAAAAAGTAACGTAGATATTTTGTTCTTACTAAAATAATTTCTCACTATTTTGACCCTCTACTAGTATAGTTAAATTTACAAACGTAGCGTAGGAACTGGCAACAGCGTCCTAAGCATTGCAAAACTTAAAGAACCACACTGCGATCGCCTGCCTTCAGCGTTGCGAAAGGCCTATATCCAACAGTGGACGTCTCATGGCTAGGATGATGATGAGCCTAATAAAAAGACTTATCTCTCGGTACGGCGCGAAATTCAAATTTTTCGCGTTTTTTATTTATTATGGCGAAAGTATTCATCTTTAAAAATGTCTATGTCCTAAAACACACAATCAGGAGGTCTGTCTACAAAAAAAATTGTATTACAATGTGGAAAATGTTTTTTTACATACGCGAATTCATTAAAACTTTTTTACAAATGAATACTTTCGCGAGAAAAAATAAAAACGCGAAAAAATTTGAATTTCGCGCCATACCGAGAGTTACCACCTTAATTTAATGTAAGTAAGTAAACATTAAAAACTCCCCCAAGCACCAACCTATGGTGACGTCATAAATATTAAAACGTAATATAAATATCCATTTACTAACAGGAAGTGAAGCGACGCAACCTACGCCCAAGCTTACGTTGGAATGATCGTTTGCATAACAAACATCTATATTTGAGGTAAGGTGACACAAAATTTACGTAAAAAAAAAAATTTTAAAAAGAAGCTACCTACCGTGCCTTCAATTTAGTGACACATAAAATGAGAACAGTTTTTCGAAGTCGGTTAAAACACTGGAAGGAGATTTCGGGTCAAGGTTTTAGTCCAAATAGTAGACACTTAGCATAAAACCGTAAATTTCTATGATCTTTACCCTGAAAGCTACACAACAGTGTCTCTTAAAGAGCCGTATTTTTTATTTTGCCCATGGTGATATGTTTTTTTTTTTTTTTTTCGATATTTTGGCTAGTAACGCCGTCCTTAAGTTATTGTATGTATAGTTAACAATAGACTTTCTATAAGAGATTCCTACAAAAAAAAAACTTAATGTACCTATTTTGTTGAAAGCACGTTCAAATACTTTACCTATGTATATTTTATTTATACTGAAACCTGTCCGTTAAATACTGTTTCCAGTCATTAATCGTTAAAATGAAAACCTCCTGAGCAATATCAATCATAATCAGTTAGGGTCGCGCGGCACTGCAATAAATCGAGCACAATTCAGTATTTTCGACACAATCGACCGACTTGGTGGCGTTGCACTGGGCCGGAGTCTCTGGTTACTGATTTTGAGTAGTTGCGGGGCCAAAGTTTTTATAGTGGACATGGGGGTATATAAGTTACTCATGTTGACTAGTTGGGGGGCCAAAGTTTTTATGGTGGACATCGATGTTTGTGTCCTGAGTCTGGGTTTGTTTTGTCTGGCTATTCGGGCAACCACGAATAAGAATAATATAGTTGAGACACGCCACCGTGTAAATATATATCACCGCATAAAGAGAGAAATGTCTGAAAGTAAGTTTGGTTACATTCTCAGTTATTTTTGCAACGCGATTTTCTTTTATCTATTTACATAAAATTCACTGCTGTCGCTTTAATAATGACCAAGTTTTTGGTGCCCTTCTGGTGCCCCCACTGAGTATAAACGCGACGCTTATAGGGTGAAATGTCTGAAAGTTAGTATCATATCAATCTCATCTATCTTGCAACACTGTGTCTTTGACATGGAATTCGGGTACATATGTGTATCCTCTACAATACCCTGTTGAGCGAAAGGTGTAATGCCAATATAGTGACTAAATTGTGGTGCCCCTCTAGTGCCCCCACTGAGTCACACTGAACCACATCAAAGTATATGCGACGCATAAAGGGTGAAATGTCTGAAAGTTAGTGTTACCTCAATCTCATCTAATTTCAAAATCAGAATTTGGGTACAGATATTATGTGTTCCCACTTACGCTGTTGCGCGAAAGGGTTAACCCTTAACCTTTGCCAATGTAGTGACTGAATTTGGTGCCCCTCTGGTGCCCTTACTGAGTCCGTCCCACCAAACTCCACCAGTCCTGGCGTTGAGCCACGTCAGCGTATAATTGCGACGCATAAAGGGTGATTGATATCCATTTCCCCGTTCTGGGGTAAATTAACCGCGGGAGCTCGGTGACAAAGTATGCTAAAGTCGCTGATCGATTTTTGTGGTCGGCGTTTTGTGCGTTCTTTTTCTAAAGGCGTGACTGTGAAACGATTTCTTTTCATTTATATATATTTTTAACAGTGTTAATCATAAAGATACAGTAGATTTTAAGTAGCGTTACTGGAGGTCTACTTCTCTGGTTTGTTGTATGGTAAATACGTGACATCCAGTCTAAATTGACAAACGTCAAATAACTAAAATGCTCTTTAACTTTTTATGAATAAGAAGGTAAGTCTTTAATTTTAGTTGAAATTTAGAGAAAAAAGAAAACGCTGTCTCCGTAAAACGTTCTGCTATAAATTACTCTATTTTTGTAGTTTAGTTAGACTTTCAGTAAGTGATACTTTTGTATCCTTTATTGAATACTAGTCGACCCAGCGAACTTCGTACCGCCTTACCTATTACTATGTTGTGCACTTATTATACTTATAAACCTTCCTTTTGAATCACTCTACCTTTAAAAAAAGGCATCAAAATCCGTTGCATAGTTTTAAAGATATAAGCATACATAGGGACAGACACGGGAAACGACTTTATGTTATACGAGCTGTCCCCGCTTACTTTGTTACGCACACCATAAGACTTGGCTCTATAGACTATAGAATATGTTCTTTTGACAGCCCACAATAGGCGAATAAAAAAACAAACAACAACAACAAACCACCTGTCAAAATATGTAAACAACGGAAAAAATATTGCACCTTGGGTTACATTATTTGAGTTTAAGTAAGAATCCCTAAATTTTTTGAAAATCTAATATAGCCTATGTCACTCGGGGATAGTGTAGCTTCCTACCAGTGAAAGAATTTTTAAAATCAATTCAGTATTTCCGGAGCCTATTCGTTACAAACAAACAAACAAACAAATCTTTCCTCTTTATAATATTGGTATAGACTATGTACTGATATGAATTTGTATCTTGAATCAATATACTTAAATGTTAAAGCGCTACTGCGTTACAACCTTGAAACTTAAGATTTGCTTCAAATCTCCCAGTTTGATTACAAATTGATATCAACTTCGTAACTGAGTTTAATAATTCCGAGTCTATTGGATGAGGTTATCGGATTTGAGGGTTCATTTCATAGAAACGAACACAAGTGTTGATAGAAATTGCAATTATTTTAACTAGATACATGCACAAAAAATAATTTGGCGACCATTGTCGTAAGGTACGAAACTTAGGGTTGCCGAATCACATACAAAACAAACAAACTCACCCAGAACCAGGAATAAAACATGGACTACCTACGTCTCACACAACATCAGCAACCACCGTACCTTTTTGGTTAAAGTTTTTTTAGGTATACTTACGTTTCGTTCAAAAATCGTGCTAAATAGCCCCAGAATACGGCATGTGTGTTAATGTCACCCAATGCAATAAAAATATATAAATCAATCAATATATATAAAACTCTTCCGTTACTGACTGACTGACTGACAGACAACGCAGAGCTGAAACTACTGGGCGTAGCGGGCTGAAATATTGCATGTAGGTTCCTTAGGGAGTGTAGGTGAGCACTAAGAAAGGATTTTCCGAAATTCCCACGGGAACGGGAAAAAACGGGATTTTTGTGTTTAAGAAAAATCTGCGCGGGTGATACCGCGGGGCGGCCTCTAGTTGTTAATATGTTATGATGATTGATTGCAATAAAAGCCCATTGAACTACTGAGAGATTTCTGAGAGAGTGGTCTAGTTTTATACATACAACAAATCCCTAATAAAATCAAGTTAAAATAACAAAAGTGGCTAAAATATAATTAACCCCCATTTCATGGCTCATAAACTTTCAGTAAATGAATTTCTCAGAGTTATAATTTTAATTCCCAAACTTTTCAAGTATTATGAATTACTAAATAGCTTAAACTGAAACTTTGACTGTCACTTACAAAACAGCACCTCTCGCGAAACTGAATTTATAATTGGAATCTAGTGGGTGTGCGAGTGAGTGGGTAAATTTGAAAGAGAGGGGGCGAACTTTTTTTAATAGCTTTTCTTTAATGTTTATTTGTAGATTGATAGATTCGAGTTGTTCGCAAGTTGTTTTTTAATCTTCGTAACGTTTTCCTTTTTTTATTTTTATGTAAACAACATTGGATTTATAATTGTAATAATTATGTATCACACTCAGACCTCTTAATTACGTAGAACCTGTATCTTGGGTAAACGAAACACATACTTGAAATGTATTTAAAAGTAAAAAAAACATACCCAAACGTAGAAAACAAACATCTAGTACAGTATACATACAAGCCAACGACCATAAAGTCAAATAAACTCTGAATGAAGGAACGAATGAATAATTATACACTTTATTGTACTCAATTCTAATAATATGTTAACAATAAGCATAAAGTAAGGTGACAATAGGCGACCTTATCACTTAAAGCGATTTCTTCCAGGCAACCTGTTTTTAAAAGTTGAAACTATAGGCAGACTCTGTTGGTAGTCTTAAAGAAAAGAAATCTTACAGTATTTAATAAAATAATTTAATATTATCTTAAAGTACCTATAGACGACACAGAAAAATAAGGAATTAATAAACAATAGAATTTTAAGATAACCAAAATAATATCAAGTATCTCTAATAATTTTTAACAGAAAACCTTTTTTATAACCTCAAAAATATAATACCAGATCCACCAATGAAAAGCGCGTTGTGCCCACAAATCGCACTTAAAATAAAGTTAACCACAAAATGCAATTCATTTGTTTCACAGACCGAACCGTTCGACGATTTGAAAAAAAAAACGTTTTTTTTTCTTCTTTTTTTTACAGTAAAGTAGCCAGCCAGATAGCAATAAAGCTTCTGCGTCCGACGGTACCGCCCTCTCCCTATTTTGTCTCGAAACCCACTTAGGGGCGTTTCTCGAACAATTTGCTCGCCTTAATTTTTGGCTCTGAGTTTAATTTTTACTTTATAAGCCACTAGAGTTGTACAGTCTAGTGCAGCACCAATCTATACTTAGTAATAATATTAAAAATGCTCAAGTTACTCTGTCTATGTTACGCGATCAGGCACAAAACTCGATATTGCTCTATTAAAAGTAATTAGTATCGATAAACTAGTAATAAGGATACTTTTTAGCCCAAAAATCCTCAAGGAACGGGATTTTTCGGTTGGAAAAGACATTTTTCTTAGCTTAGCGCTTGCGATACGAAGCCGTGGGTTGCAAAATCGTACCTATATAAAATCTAAGCGAAAGTTTTAGTAGCGAATCTGTAGCAGAGGTATAACGCGTGGGTTTCCCACTGCGGGGGGTCCGGGGTTCGAAACCCAGAGGCGGCACATACAATTGAGTCTTTTCTTCACAGACTTGCATCATTGCTAATTTAACTAGGTAACCGTAAGTTTCCGTTTTACATCAATAATTTTTCCTTTTTTTTATTAAAGTTTTGAGAGTGGCGCTACTTTTGCCTTTTGCAAGCACCTTAACATAAAGAGAAGAGAATAAAATCTCCAACAGAGCGAGTAAATAGTTTGAAAAATCAAATCCGACATAACAAGGGTATTCCATTTGTGGCCAAGCGGCTCCGCAGTCGGTTTTCATTACATAAGTAATGGTTTTTATAGTATTTTATTGTTATACCAATGACCAAAGGCTTTGACGGGGAAATTATAATATTTTTTATAATTTTCATTGCACAAAAGTTTACAAAATATGGTTTGTAGTAGGAAACTCCAATCTTCTACGGTAAAAAAAACGGCCAAGTGTGAGGGCTCACGCTCAGAAGTTTCCGGAAGAAATTTATTGTGTGAAATTGGCTAGCTTCAGCATAGTTTTCAGTATTTGTTGTTATTCTAAATTATGTGAAGTTGCGATTGCTAATTATTTCGTGTTTGTTAACCCGGTCGGTTTCTCAGTAGAGGCTCTACAAATTTGGTTAAAAAAACTAAGTTTTTCTGCATTTATCTTTAAATTTACGTAAATTTTTGAAGTTTTTAATATTTGTTAGTATTATTTAGACAACACGAAAAAGATTGTGCAAACAATTCATTAAGATTGATTGAGTCGTTTCAGAGGTAAGTGCCTTTGACAGACGGACGGTCGGTCGGATGGAATAGTCATATTAATATGGTCCCGGGACGAGTGCGCGGAACCTTAAAAACGACAAATGAATAAATAATGTCAAATGATAAAGCAATGACTTGATGAATAGAGTAGGTATGATTCGACAAAGTCGTTATCATTTCAATCGAGAGAAATCCACTATTAGATACAAAGCCTCCCCCACAGATTGTCACAAGTATAAATCTTGTTAGAGGAATTTTTCATAATCACCACGTTTATCATCCCCCGTTCTTCGGATGTTCCCTTAGTCGCCTTTTACGACAACCATAGAAAGTGATAGAGTTGTGGTATTCCATGCCACGGCTAAGATCTCGTGTAGGCATTTAGGCTCGCAAGATATGTATGTCGTAGGAAGATTTGATAATTAGGTTTTTTGCCAAAAAACTAGGGATTTTGCTAAAACCCGGATAATTTGATATAAGGATTATTTTCTCCAATCATCCTGTCAAAAAGCAGTTTTTTTGCAAAAAACCTAGTATATATGAAAAATTTTAAACCTTTCTTAACTCTGATTGGCTAGATTATATTGCTTGCTGTCCAACTCTTATTCTGATTGGTTCTCTGTTAGCGGCAAAGGTATTTTAACTAACCAATCAGAATAAGAGTTAACTAGCCAGCAACAAACTGGCCAATCAGAGTTAAGGAAGGTTTCACATTTTTTAATAATTTTTTTGCAAAAAAACTGCTTTTTGTCAGGATGATTGAAAAAAAAGTAATCCTATTATCAAATTATCCATGTTTTCGCAAAATCCCTAGTTTTTTTGCAAAAAACCTAATTATCAAATCTTACTACGACATTACATCTACATTCAAAGTCGAGTCGGAGTACCGAGTAGCACTCCAAAGTGTTTAAAATCGATGGAGTATGGTTCGGCTTGAGCCAGGATAATCTGTACTCGGAGAAGACTTATCAGAGTTCCAACTCGAGTGATGAGACTCCAAACACTAAATTTCAGGCTAAGAATGAATGAATGTAAGAAATACTTTGAACCTACCTTACCTTTTTGTATCTCTGAATATGTACTATGTGTCTGTGTATTGTGTGTGCAAATCTGAGGTGCAAATAAATCTATGTCTATGTCTATGAATGTTGTTTTCAAGCATTTTGTCTGCATATTTGCAGAAATGTAGGTCCTTAATTCTTATATCCAGTCAAATTCCAGTAAAACGAAGATCTCAGTAACATTTTTGTCTGTTCCAATTCGTCATTGTCTCGCTGGGACCGGAAAAACTTCCTAATGACTTCGCTCTAGCTGTTTTTGTCTTCTCACGTTTTGTAGGTTGTACTGAGATAGGAAATTCTCACTAAGGAAACCCGGGAGTTAATATCTTTATAACTAGTATTATCTGGTGAATATGTGTTTTTTTTTTTGAATTGTCAAGTTGTCATGATCAACATCCAATTAGAATTCCCTGATAGTATGTCATTAATGTGCAACACGGTAAAAAATTGTCTAAATGTCGAATTCGAGAAAAATCTCATTTAGACTCATTCTCACTCTCAGACCAGAATCAGCCGCCAAGTACTTTTTTAAAATGAAAATTAATATAAATCTAAATTATACATAGTATAAAACAAAATCACTTCCCGCGTCTGTCACTATGTTTGCTTAAATCTTTAAAACTATCCAACGGATTTTGATGCGGTTTCTAATAAAAGATAGACTGATACAAAAGGAAGGTTAATGTGTATAATACATGAACAACGTATAAATAGATTAGTCAGTACGAATTTCGCCGGGTCGACTTCTTCTTCTTTAATTTAAGAGCCGAGCTCTTGTCCGTGTAGCCTCCTCCACTCCAGTCGTCTCTCCACTGCTTCTTTCACGTCCTTGTAGGTCTCCACTCCAACCTTCTCCTTTATCTGTTTCATGTAGCTTCTTCTCGGTCTGCCCGGCCCTCTCCGTCCTTCTATTTTCCCTTCTATTATGTTTCTTATATAATTGTCATGCCGTATTAAATGACGGGTCGACTAGTTAAAAATAATTCTTGCAAACTAACAACCGATAAACACGTCCGCTGCTGCCTACGTAGCATGACTGACCATTTGTCGAGTCGTTCTGTAACTTTAGATCGCTTTTGACATTTAAATGCGGGAAAATGTATGGAGATGATTGACAAAAGTGACAGATAGATACGACAAATTGTCCGTCATGCCACCGCCGCTGGACATAGTTTTTCCCCAAATATTGCGACAAGCATACACACTGTGGAGGGAGTTCTTCAGAATCGCCATTTGGCTAGCGTAATGGCGATGCAGTGTGGCTCTTCAAGAATAATTACGAAGTACCCAGCTGCCTGTCTTTCAGCTGTACCTTAGTCGCCTTTTAAGAGGCATAGCACAGCTAAAGTAGCGCCGCCCGCGAATAAAATTTATATCTTCTAAACTAAGGCAAATATCCAAATGTGAAATAGTTCTCCACTAAATAATGCAGCCTAGTATTTTTAGGACACCTTTGTATGTTTTTTAGGTTAAACATCACAGAAAGCTACTGATTGTTGCCAAAAGTGGCCGTTTTTAGCAACAATCAGTCAGTCTCTCTATACAACACAGTGCCCTCAAAATACAAAGCTGTATTAGGTATCTAGTGGAATATTGTTTCACATTTTTGATATTTGCCTTAGTTTAGAAGTTTTTTTTTTCGCGGGTGGCGCTACTTTAGCTGTGCTATTGCTCTTAAGATACCTTATAGGAGGAGATGGGGCGTGATAGTATTCTATGACATCACTGCACGGCCATGCATTATTGCTTAATACAAATATTATTGCATTGCATTATTACTAATACAAACTAACTATAGTAATATACCGATTCTTAGAATCAATTATAACATCGTTGACGCCGAAGAAAGGTGAATAATTTCCTTCTTTGATATTTCAAAGCTTTGAACATACTAGGTTCTGATATTTAATGATTAGTTAAGCAATTTAGTATAAATTTCCCTTTAGAAATGGTTGAAGCTTAGTGCAAAACTTTATTAGCAAATGTCAATTCAAACTTTAATAAGGAAAATTATAAATAGTTAACTTATTTGTTATTTGAGAATGGATTATAGCAGTAATATTTCTAAAACATTGGTGAATAATTATTTAAGCTATGTTAATTTAGGATAACATAGAATTCCAATGGTGAAAGAGTTTTTCAAATCGTTTCAGTAGTTTTCAAGCAAAATCCATTTAACCAATCAAACATTTCGTTTTAGCCTACATTCCTATCTTACTGCTGGGTAAAGGCCTTTTTCCACGAGAAACCGTTCCTATATACACTTGCTTCCAACGTTTTTCAGCCACCCTCACGATAAGTATACTTATTATAATTTTATTTTACTTTTTTTTTATTTTCGACTGCTCCGTAGCTTAGTTGGCAGTGATGTTGACTGAGATGCGTGTGCAGGGTTCGATAGTTTGAGAGATCTCCCGTGACCTCCTTGCAAACAGCCGAGATGGAAACCAGCGGGGTTTTAGTGGGTGCGAACCCCACATAACCTTGCGACTCCCCCCGGGGTCACAGGGTACTCGTTAGGAGCCTCCCCGCTTAAAAAAAAAAAAAAAAGGGTTCGATAGTTTACGATGAATATCGATGTTTGTTTCCGGTATGGGTGTGATGTTCTAACTACCTCGCCTCTCACAGTATAGGATACTTTACCAAATAAGGTATCAATAGCGATTAGATTATATGTAGTCTAATTGACTTTCAATAAGTGATATCTTGTATCCTATATTGAATAAAGATTTTTTGATTTTTGGATTTTTTTTTTGGTCGTCTCTGTATATGTTTCGGGCACCCTAGATACAGATTTTTCCTAGTCAGGGGCTCTGAGTGCTATACGTTATTATTGTAGCCTTTTTTGTGTCTTACTGCTGGGCAAAGACCGCTACCCTTCTCTTCCACTCCGCTCTATCTTGATGTAATAAAAATTTGGATGCAACAATGACATGGGTACTTAACTGTAGCGCGTGACAATGCAAAATTAAGGCTCAAATTAGCCTTTTAAAGCACAGCCCACATCTGGAGATGCGCTATGTACAAATATGCATAGTTAAACCGAGTTAATTATTACTAATAAGTACCTAGACCTGATTATTTGAAGAGGTGATAGTAGAGGGCAAACCAATAATATCTAAAAAAAACCCTTTGATAAAATTCGAAAAAAAAAACGCCAATGGACAAAAACCTTTTATTTGCTAAAATTCAAATTAAAAGGTCAATAATCCATACTTAATTAATATTATAAATGAATGAATGATCTCTTTATTGTTCAAATAAACACAAAACAAGAAACAATTTATAAAAAATGAGGTGACAAAAGCGAAAGTAACTCTGTCTGTCTCGCTTTCCTGAAAAAACTACTGAACCGATTTATATAAAATTTGGTGTAAGGATAGTCTAGTGGCCTGACAAAGGACATAGACTACTTTCTGTTCCAAAATTCCGGAAAGCAACGCGCGAGTGTAGACCACGCTTAATGGGAGCTATACAATAAAAACCTGTGTTGTAACATGTGCCATAGTATACAGTGTCTAGTGGCTTGACAAAGGACTACTTTCTGTTCCTAAATTCCGGAAAGTCACGCGTGAGTGTAGACCAGGCTTAATGGTAGCTTTTCAATAAAATCCTGTTTTGTAACATGTGCCATTCAGAGATAAGTTTAAATTGGGATCCTTTTTGCATCTTCGCTGCGCCTCCCCATGTGTGCGCTGGGACTAAGGATCCCACTTCAGATATCAAGAGCTCTTATATACAGGCTTCTCCAAGTTTTAGTTGTTGATATGATGAACTTAGTTATGTTGTAGTTGGAGCTATGTTTGTTAATCAATATATCCGTGCTTTTTTAGTACCTTTTCTTTAAAAGAAAGTTTACAGCGATGCTAGCGCCATTCTCGAAAATAAATTTTAATCTTCTAAACTAAGGCAAATATAAAAATTGAGGCAGAAGAAGAAGAAGAGAAGAAGAAGAAGAAGAAGAAGAAGAAGAAGAAGAAGAGAAGAAGAAATAATAGAAGATGAAGATATAATTATTTTTCGAGAATGGCGCTAGCATCGCTATAAACTGGCTCTTAACTATCGCCGTATTATTATGACTGCTCCGTAGCTTAATTGGCAATAAAGTTAAAGTTAAAGTTAAAAAACACTTTATTGCATACAAAAAATACAAAAGAACATTATACAATTAATGGTAGACATATTTAAATTTGCATGCAATGGGCGGACTTATCGCTAAAAGCTTACGCTTGGTACTTGCGTCCAGTCGATACGTGATACAAGCCGTGAACTGCCGATCACAATTACCTGGGTTTTTGCTGGATTTACCTTAAGGCCATAGGATCTACTCCAGGCCGCAATATTTTCAAGATCAGCGTTGCACTGTGAGATATTAGTTGATAGATCACTTATTGTAGACTGCGAGTAAATTTGCAAATCGTCTGCATAAAGATGGTAGGAAGAAGAGAGTTGGGAGGAGATAGAGTTTATGAAGATAGCGAATAGGAGAGGCGACAGAACTCCACCCTGCGGGACACCAGCAGTGATATCACACCAGTCAGATACGGTGTCATCAATCTTAATGCGCTGTCGACGTCCCTGCAGGTAGGAACTGAACCAATTGACAACGTCAGAAGAAATGTTGAGTGAGCCCAACAATGCTAGGAGTATGTCGAAATCTACTGTGTTGAAGGCATTGCTAAAGTCTAACCCATCGGATATCGTCTGTTATTTTAGTAAGCGCGGTAACAGTACTGTGACCAGGCAGAAATCCGGATTGAAATTGGTTAAGAAGGTTATGACTAGAGAGAAAAGAGCTAAGCTGGTTATGGACAAGGCGTTCAAGAACTTTTGAGAGGAAAGGGAGAATTGAGATTGGTCTGTAGTCTGTCAGTAAAGAAGGTTTATTTATTTTGGGCAACGGAGTTACTGATGCATTTTTCCACAGTAATGGAAAAGTGCTACTGGATATGGATTTGTTAAATATAGAAGTAATAACAGGCACTATTATATCCATAATGGGAATGATCATGTTACGGCCCACATCGTCGCTGCCAATAGCATTGGAAGTAATTTGGAGAATGCTCCTCTTAACATTCTCATGGCAATGATGTGGACTGAGACGCGGGTGCGCCTGGGTTCGATTTTCGGCGGGGCGAACATTGCTATGATGAATATCGATGTTTGTTTCCTGGTCTGGGTGTAATGTTCGTCTCTGTATACGTTTCGGGTACCCTATATACAGGTTCTACCAAGTTCGGGGCTCTGAGTGTAATGCGTTATTAATATTATTGTAATAAAGTGCTTTCAAAATACTAAGTAAATGTTATATACAGAATCGCTATTGTAATAAGACGTCTACTGCTGGATATTGGCCTCCCCCACAAATCGCCACAACGACTTGTCTTGAGCGATCCTCATCCAGTCTACTCCCGCAGCTTTTACCAGGATCGTCTGAACAGACCACCTTGTGCGGGCTCTGCCTACTCCGTCTTACGGTGCGCGGTGGCAATTCGATAATGTTTCGGCCCCAGCCTGCCCATTGCCACTTTTGCTTAGATTTTTTTTTAAGGTTTACTATGTGCAATAACTTAATTTTTTTCTTGATTAACCGTAGTATAAATATAATAAGTATAATTTATTTTTTACAAAAAAGGAACCCGCCTTCAATACACTGATTCGGTTAAAATATGTACTAAAACCTTCTCCTGAATGCAAAAAATACTTATTTGAAACCCGCATCAAAATCAGTTCAGCCAAACTCGAGATAATCCCGGAACATAAATAAATAAATCAATATATATAAAACTCTTCCGTTACTGACTGACTGACTGACTGACAGACAACGCAGAGCCGAAACTACTGGGCGTAGCGGGCTGAAATTTTGCAAGTGGGTTCCTTGGGGAGTGTAGGTGAGCACTAAGAATGGATTTCCCGAAATGCCCACGGGAACGGGAAAAAACGGCATTTTTGTGTTTATGAGAAATCTTCGCGGGAAAAACTGCGGGGCAGCCTCTAGTACATACATACAGGTCAAACTGATAACCTCGTCTTTTGAAGTCGATTAAAAATAGGCCTCTAAATAAAAAAAAAGTCTTGTAACCTATCTTATTGGTAACCTGAAAAGCATTTCAAAATTAGAATTAGCTGTAAAAACTTTTACACCACAGTCATTACCTTTAACATTAAGATCCGGTTACAGGCTAAATTACACTTAATAGCCGATACTATTAGGGTTGATTTTCGCAAAACAAGATAAGCCTAAGGCAGTCCATTTAGTAGCTATTAAAGTTTATTTTATTGTCGGGCCAAAACAGGCTCTAATACAACGATTCCACAGTCAAAATTGTTAGGTAAAACTTTTAGGTCCTTTAGAGGTATTTTATATTAAGAGGCATAGCACTGCACAGCTTTAAGGTTAGAGACCAAAGAAAGCTATAGATTGCCGAAAGTTTCCGTTTTAGCAACACTTTATAGCTTTTTTTGGTCTTTTACCTAAAATAAACAACCGTTCCCTATAAATACTATGCTACCTTATCTCGTGGAATACTGTTCCACATTTTTGTTATTTGCCTTAGTTTAGAAGATATTATTTTTTTTCGCGTATGGCGCTACTTTAGCTGTGCTATTCTTCTTAAAGTAAAACGTTCTTTTGTCGTGTGGTACCGTGGTAGTGGCGGCATAGAATTCCACGACCCCATCTCCTCCCATGGGTGTCGTAAAAGGCGACTAAGGGAATAGCCGAAGGTCGGGCAGCAGCGTCCTGAAAAAAAAATTAAACAGCCATTCTGCGATCACCAACCCGCTTACCAAGTGTTTCAATTTTGGCTGAACCTCGATATTCATCATAATATCAATATTCGCCCCGCCCAGGAATCGAACCCGGGTGTTAACGCTTACTCAGTCCACATCACTGCCAATTGAGCTACGGAGCAGTCAAAGTCAGTCAGTGATGTTTTAGGTTGAGAAGCAGAAGATTAGAAACCGTTATTCAAGCCATAAAGGATGCTCAACTTCATCATTTCAGCCGAAAGACCACTGCTGGATTTGGCCTCCGCCATAAATTGCCATAACGACCGGTCATGAGCAACTCTCAGTGTACTCCCGCAGCTTTCACCAGGTCGTCTGACCACCTTGTGGAAGGTCTGCCTACTTTGCATCTACCGGTTCGCGGTCGCTACTCAAGAACTTTTCACGTTACTAGATACTTCATCATCATCATCATCATTTCAGCCAAGACGTCCACTGCTGGACACAGGCCTCCCTCAAGGCTCTCCATCTGTACCGATCGCAGGTGGCCTGCATCCAGCGTGGACCCGCAGCCTTGCGCAGATCATCCGTCCATCTGGTCGGACATACGCAGAGAAACCAGGGTCACCGACATAGCCAAGCGGATAAGCTCGTTGAAGTGGCAATGGGCAGGTCATATAGCCCGCAGAACAGATGGCCGCTGGGGCCGAAAAGTTCTCGAGTGGAGACCACGGATCGGCAAGCGCAGCGTAGGACGTCCACTAGATACTTAAATAAAGTAAATTATTTGTATACATTAAATAAATTTGTATAAAAGGAAGTTTGGTGTTCCTTCACTCGTAAACTTACAAAGCTCAGTACTTATAATAAAATGTTGAACTATAATCTGGCGCAGAGCTTTCGTTTTGAGCTTATTTCACGTTTATCCGGTGCAGTGTCTGTAAATAAACCACTTCCGTGTTACGGACGAGTAGATAGCTTTTAGTATTAGCTTTTGAGTTATATTTTTATTTTTAAAATCCTGTTTATTACTTACTTGCTAACCTGGTGAACTTAGTCTTGCCTTGCTATATAAAATTACTCAATACTACTTCAATACATAGTATAAAACAAAGTCGCTTTCCGCGTCTTCCCTATGTATGCTTAAATCTTAAAAACTATGCAACAGATTTTGATGCGGTTTTTTTTAAAGGATGGAGTGATTCGAGAGGAAGGTTTATACGCATAATACATGCACAAAATTGTAATAGGTTAGGTGGTACGAAGTTCGCCGGGTCGACTAGTTAAATTATAATCCCAGAGCTATTTTAAAGTGTAAGCCCTAATTATACACAGAGCCTGGTAGCATGACCGACAATTTGTCGAATTTGTCGCATTTTTCTCTCACTTTTGACAATCATCTCCATATATTTTCCCGCATTCAAGATGTCAAGAGCGATCAAAAGTGACAGAAAGATTCGACAAATGGTCGTTTGTGCTACCACTGCAGCAACGTACAGCAGCGTATTTTATTAACCGACTTTAAAAAAGGAGGTTATCAGTTTGACCTGTATGTATGTATGTATGTTTGTCTGCGATTATCTCGCGTTTGGCTGATCCGATTTTGATGCGGTTTTCAGTTATGTATTTGTAACATTCAGTAAAAGGTTTTAGTACCAATTTTAACATTCTAGTTCGTTGAAGGCGGGTCTCTTTTTATAAAAAAGAAATTATTTAAAAAAAACTTAAAGTGCCATACTGCTTCTGCCAACCTGCCTGCCAAGCGTGGCTTTACTACGAACCCCCTTTAAAACTTCCTTTACAAAATGTTTGTCCTTGTGTCCATCTGTGAGGGTCAACCGAGTCTCCCAACAGGTGGGCCTTAAAATGAACATGGACAAGACGAAGGTCATGTCTAATGTCCATGTTCTGCCTACCCCAGTTATGATTGTAAAGATAAGTGACAATAAATCTGTATATAATAACTTTGAAACTAACCCTGTTATTGATAAAAAGTTAAAGAGCATTTTAGTTATTTTTCGTGTATCAATTTAGACTGGATGTCACGTATTTACCATACAATAAACCAGTAGACCTCCAGTAAAGCTACTTAAAATCTATTGTATCTTTAAGAATAATACTGTAAGAGTACAGCGAAACCTTTGCTAATGACAAATTGAATAAGACATAAGTGAAGTATATTAGAAAATTAGTGACCACCCAAGGCAACTTACCATTAGGAGTCGTAGAACCAAAGTAGGTCGAGTCGAGTGCCCGAGAGAGAATTAACGATTTTTACTTCACTAAGACCGTTTCCACTGTGTTTGTGTTGTGTTCATAGGAAATCTTCAATTAAATAATGTAGGATTTTTCCGACCTTACCAGTAAAAAGTCGCCCGGTCTAAATAGTGTAGTATTTGTATGACGGATTCGTGACTTAGACCTAGTCTTCTGGTTTAGATTTTTTTTTAAGTCGGGGAAACTCCTAACGAGTACCCTGCAGCCCCGGGGGGAGCCGCAGGGTTATGTGGGGTTCGCACCCACTAAAACCCCGCCGGTGACCTTCTCGGCTGTTAGCAGTAGAGTCGCGGACAGTGTTATTTCTCCGCGACCCACCACAGCATCGTCTTCTCGGGGGGACGTTTTGGTCGTCCCCCCGGAGCGTGGATAGCTCGCACATCGCTCGACGACGGAAACGGGACACCCGCGTTCCGCCGTCCTTTTCGGGGCCGTTGAATGAATCCACGACCCCGGGGTCCCCGCTTAGTCGCCTTTTACGACAGGCAGGGGATACCTCAGTCCTATTCTTCGGACTTTTCGTAAATATAGCACTTTTGAGCATTTGTCAGATTGCCACTAAAGAGATAATCCATTCATTTGCTTTTTTCTGTCAAATCTTATAAAAAATCACTATAAACAAACCTTAACCACTCTCTGGGCACCCTGTATATTTATGTATACAATTACGTTTTTCTCGTTCCGTATGTAAGTGACTTCGACACAAAAGAGGTAAAGTAAAGCTGTTTATAATGACAGACTCGAAACGAGAGAGTGTGTGTGTGTGTAAGAACACTTATCATTAGTGTGTGTTGAAAGAGAATGAAATCTTTTCTGAACAGCACTTAATTTTTTTTTATTTTTCAATGGGACAGTCCAAGGTCGCTTTTTGGAGTCGCTGGGATCAAGCCTTTGGCACAATGATATAGGTTTAGGACTAATCATTATATATAAAACTCTTCCGTTACTGACTGACTGACTGACTGACTGACTGACTGACAGACAACGCAGAGCCGAAACTACTGGGCGTAGCGGGCTGAAATTTTGCATGTAGGTTCCTACGGGAGTGTAGGTGAGCACTAAGAAAGGATTTCCCGAAATTTTCATGGGAACGGTAAAAAAATAGATTTCTGTGTTTATGAGAAATCTGCGCGAGTGAAACCGCGGGGCAACCTCTAGTTATACAGGGTGTTTCTGACAAGGGGGTAATAAATCAAAGGGGGGATTCACCTCACCATACCTAACAACTTTCCCAAAGCAACATGGGTCGAAATCTCAAAACGAAAATCAGCCGTCCGGTACATTGACCCCGTCAGCTGATCGAACCAATGTATGGAACAGCTGTTATTTTTTTTGCGATTTTGACCCATGTTGCTTTGAGAAAGTTCTTAGTTATGGTGAGCAGAATCCCTCCTTTGATTTATTACCGCCTTGTCAGAAACACCCAGTATATAAAACTCTTCCGTTACTGACTGACTGACTGACTGACTGACAGACAACGCAGAGCCGAAACTACTGGGCGTAGCGGGCTGAAATTTTGCATGTAGGTTCCTACGGGAGTGTAGGTGAGCACTAAGAAAGGATTTCCCGAAATTTTCATGGGAACGGGAAAAAATAGATTTCTGTGTTTATGAGAAATCTGCGCGAGTGAAACCGCGGGGCAGCCTCTAGTATTTGTTAAAATAAGAGTCGAGTAGTATTGTATCATCATTTCAGTTGAAACATGTCTACTGCTCTATATAAACCTTCCTACAGGTTGCCATACTGAAAGGTCTCGTGTGATCCTTATCCAGTTGTCTTACCACAAACTTTACCGGATTGTGCGTCTATCTTGTGGGGGTCTGCCTACACTGCGTCTTCCGGTGACCGGTCGCCATCCGAGACTTTTACGACCCAAGTGACCATCTGTTCTTCGAGCTATGTGCCCTTCCCCTTTTCCACAAAATTTAAACAATTTCATATGCTACTTTTAGTTCTCCAGGCGACTATTGTCGTAAGGCAAACCAAACATTTGTTTACCTGAGCCAATTGGTGGGCACCCTGAACTACCTCGCCTCTCACAGTATAGGATACTTTACCAAATAAAGTATCAATAGCGATTAGATTAGATGTAGTCTAATTGACTTTCAATAAGTGATATCTTGTATCCTATATTGAATAAAGATTTTTCTGATTTTGATTTTTGATTTGATCTTAGGCGAATATGGCAGTGATGAATATCGATGTTTGTTTCCGGTCTGGGTGTAGTGTTCGTCTCTGTGTGTGTTTCGGGTACCCCTAGATACAGGTTCTTCCTAGTTAGGAGCTCTGAGTGTGATGTGTTTTAATTTTATTATGCCTACCATGTACATAATTATACCTAACTATCAAGGATGTTGTAACCAAAAAATACAAGCGTGAAATAAAGACAAAACTATGACGAGTTTGATGCGTACATTATTGCAAATTAACTGTAATTACAAGCTTATGCAACACTTTAACTGTGTTGCTATTATATTAACTTATTAAACCGTTACGAGTTAATGGATCATCAAGGCTTGGCGCACATTTAAGGAGGCGAAGCGAAGGTACCGAGCATATAACAATTTAAACATTTGACATTATGTACCATCAATATTTATTGAAATTATTTGTTTAATTTAAGTACCTATTCGACGTTTACAATATGTGATTATATAGTTTATTAAAATGATTATGTAAAGACTAGTCAACCCGGCGAACTTCGTGCCGGCTGACCTATAACTATGTTGTTTTCCCGGTAATTATTCGATTTTTTCTGGTCCAGGCGTTGTCGAGTTATGCGCTTACCAATACATTTTGCAGTTGATATTTATATTATAAGATTCGACATTGTTTACTTACATAGTGCCTAAATCCATAAGAAGGTACCTACTTATTATTTTTTTACTCTCACTATTCTCACGATCACCTAAAATATTTGTGCAGCTGTTTTGTCACCGCCATATTTGTCCCAACAGAGAGGACTTTGACAAACAAAATGGCCGCCACGCGCGTCACATACAAGAGGTTATACGTTGACATTTTAAATCACGATTTTGTATGTATAATAAATTATGAAAGTGTGAATTAAATAAATGTAATCTGTAAACTGTCTCTTAATGCATAAATTTGAATTGTTATCTTTTCGGTATATTCGCCTCGCCTCGCCACGTCTGCACTGCACTAGGCCTAAAACGGTAACTGGAGTTAACTGGACAGGGTTGCCAACAAAAAAGCCATTACTGACAAAATGAGAAAATGAATCTGCTCTCTCACATGCAAATCAGTTTCGATGAAAGGTATAATTAATGATAATGGACTTTTGAAAGGTCATGTGTGAAACAGTCTTATTTAATGACTAGAGGCTGCCCCGCGGTGTTTCCCGCACAGATTTCTCATAAACACAAAAATCCCGTTTTTTCCTGTTCCCGTGGGAATTTCGGGAAATCCCTTCTTAGTGCTCACCTACACTCCCTAAGGAACCTACATGCAAAATTTCAGCCCGCTACGCCCAGTAGTTTCGGCTCTGCGTTGTCTGTCAGTCAGTCAGTCAGTCAGTCAGTCAGTCAGTCAGTCAGTCAGTCAGTCAGTCAGTCAGTCAGTCAGTCAGTCAGTCAGTCAGTCAGTCAGTCAGTCAGTCAGTCAGTCAGTCAGTCAGTCAGTCAGTCAGTCAGTCAGTCAGTCAGTCAGTCAGTCAGTCAGTCAGTCAGTCAGTCAGTCAGTCAGTCAGTCAGTCAGTCAGTCAGTCAGTCAGTCAGTCAGTCAGTCAGTCAGTCAGTCAGTCAGTCAGTCAGTCAGTCAGTCAGTCAGTCAGTCAGTCAGTCAGTCAGTCAGTCAGTCAGTCAGTCAGTCAGTCAGTCAGTCAGTCAGTCAGTCAGTCAGTCAGTCAGTCAGTCAGTCAGTCAGTCAGTCAGTCAGTCAGTCAGTCAGTCAGTCAGTCAGTCAGTCAGTCAGTCAGTCAGTCAGTCAGTCAGTCAGTCAGTCAGTCAGTCAGTCAGTCAGTCAGTCAGTCAGTCAGTCAGTCAGTCAGTCAGTCAGTCAGTCAGTCAGTCAGTCAGTCAGTCAGTCAGTCAGTCAGTCAGTCAGTCAGTCAGTCAGTCAGTCAGTCAGTCAGTCAGTCAGTCAGTCAGTCAGTCAGTCAGTCAGTCAGTCAGTCAGTCAGTCAGTCAGTCAGTCAGTCAGTCAGTCAGTCAGTCAGTCAGTCAGTCAGTCAGTCAGTCAGTCAGTCAGTCAGTCAGTCAGTCAGTCAGTCAGTCAGTCAGTCAGTCAGTCAGTCAGTCAGTCAGTCAGTCAGTCAGTCAGTCAGTCAGTCAGTCAGTCAGTCAGTCAGTCAGTCAGTCAGTCAGTCAGTCAGTCAGTCAGTCAGTCAGTCAGTCAGTCAGTCAGTCAGTCAGTCAGTCAGTCAGTCAGTCAGTCAGTCAGTCAGTCAGTCAGTCAGTCAGTCAGTCAGTCAGTCAGTCAGTCAGTCAGTCAGTCAGTCAGTCAGTCAGTCAGTCAGTCAGTCAGTCAGTAACGGAAGAGTTTTATATATATTGATTTAAATTCTACTTTACTTTCAGATCATTTTGTGAATTATTCCGATAGTCTCCAAAACCGTTGGACTAACTTGTAGTACAATTTTTAAGCTATGGACTACGGTACTACGCGCCCCGCGTCTTCGCCGGCACAATTTCCCTTACAACAATAAAAAAACAAAAATTTTCGTTCCTGAGTGATTTCGGGATAAAAAGTAGCCTGTGTCCTTTCTCAGGTCTTAGACAATCTTTGTACTAAATTTTATTTAAATCGGTGCAGTAGTTTTGAAACAACAAAATCAAACATTTTGTTCCCGTGGAATTTCGGGATAAACTATTTAGTTTAATAAAATAATCCTTTGTCTTTTTTCCGGTCTTAGAAAATCTTGGTACTTACCAAATTAAATTTAAATCGGTGCAGCAGTTTTGGCGTGAAAGCAAGACCAGACAGACAGGTTAAATTACTTTGAGGACCGAAATCCTGTTTTGAATTTACTTTATGTAATAAATACAATATAAAAATCTATTTCCAATAATTTAATACCCAAAGTTCCAACAATGGGATACAGAGGGAAAAATAAAAAAAGTAAGTCTATTACCTCTAACAATATTTTTGCATATTGAGATTGGAATCGTAAAAATACTCTATTCGATTTTTACACGGTGTATCTTGTTAGTGTTTGACAGTTAAATATAAAGACCACCGTTTTGGTTCAGTGGGCAGTGATTTTGTCTGTGTTTTAAGGGGTCTGTGTTCGATTCCCAGCGTGATTCTCTTCTTCTTCTTCCACAGCACATATCAGCCCACTGTTGGGCGAATGCCTCTCCAATTATTTTCCAGTTCGCTCTATCGGCCGTCAATCTCATCCAAGTCTCTCCCCCAACAGTCTTTATATTTTCGGTCCATCCGGCTGGTGGTTCGCCTACACTTCTATTCCCCTCTCTTGGTCTCCATTCAAGAACGGCTTTACTCCATCTTTCGTCTTACCTGCGAGATTATTATTA
Organism: Euspilapteryx auroguttella; assembly: GCA_951802225.1. Classification (NCBI taxonomy): domain Eukaryota; kingdom Metazoa; phylum Arthropoda; class Insecta; order Lepidoptera; family Gracillariidae; genus Euspilapteryx; species Euspilapteryx auroguttella. The sequence continues at coordinate 15,173,481 of OX637643.1, forward strand.
TGGAAATCGATCCTTTTTCGTAGGTCTGAGTGTGTTTGTATATCTATGTGGGTTCTACCAAGTAAGGTAAGTTTGATTATGATGTGATGATTTCAACGATAGGTAGAGCTTGCATCTAGAAAGACCTACACACACACAAACACATTATAACAATGTTCACCCCTGCTAGGAATCGAATTTGGAATTCTGACATCACCGTCAAAATCAAAGTATAATTTTTTTTACTCCCTCCGTGGATTTGTATAAGTTTACCCTAGTTAAAGTTTCTTCCTAGGTAGTGCTCTGAATTGTGTTATGATACTATTTATATTGCAAAAGTCAAGTATGATTTTAACACCGTGTATAGCGCCATAACAATTTCGCTAATGTAATGGATATCTAGTCTTCTTTCTTTGAATAGCATTTCAATGCTTTGTGTAAGATTTATACGTCTGTTACTTTCAAGGTGAACTTTTATGAATATTAATAGTTGTGTGTGAGAAAAATATATTATACGAGAGGCTGCCCTACGGTTTCACCCGCGCAGATTTCTCATAAACACAAAAATCCCGTTTTCCCGTTCCTATGGGAATTTAAGGAAATTATTCCTTAGTGCTCTCCTACACTTCATATGGAAACTACGTGTAAAATTTCAGCCCGCTACGCCCAGTAGTTTTTCTGTCAGTCAGTCAGTAACGGAAGAGTTTTATATTATACTAGAGGCTGCCCCGTGGTTTCACCCGCGCAGATTTCTCATAAACACAAATGTCCAGTTTTTTCCCGTTCCTGTGGGAATTTCGGGGAATCCTACCTACACTACACTCCCTAAGGAACCTACATGCAAAATTTCAGCCCGCTACGCCCAGTAGTTTCGGCTCTGCGTTGTCTGTCAGTCAGTCAGTCAGTAAGTAACGGAAGAGTTTTATATATATTGATTGTTAAGAAACTTAAGAAAAATTTAATAAAAATCACACTTTTTGTTAATTTTGTGCTCTATCGTGGCGGTTTAGAACCCTAACAAACCCCATATCTACTAAAAGATGTCGTAAAAGTTGACTAAACAGAATTCCCCAAGGGAGGGCAGCAGCCTCCTTAGTTGAAAACTCGAAAAGCCTGCAATCGTGATTATATGGCACCCATGCTTTGCTAATTAATTTTACATAAATACCTACATTTCTTAAAACTTGTTTGTTGTTACTTGTTTATGTACTTATTAAAAATAATTTTAATTTAATTAATTAGCACTGTATTGTTAGTGCATAAGAATTAACATAGGTTAAGTAACTGTATAGTCACTAACAATCTATGGATGTATCATCTGAAATAAATATATTATTATTATTATTAAATCTTTATCATCTTTTATCGATCGGGTAGACTACTTTAAAACTAACTTAATTTAAAAGTTGTAAATACCTAGGCATAAAAAGGTACTATATGTAAAACAAAAACTAAAATTTCCTTTCAACATAACTTTTGTAACTAAAATAGACAGATTCGAAACAAATTGAAATTTTACTAGAGCAACAACTAAACTTTTATAGTAATAACTAGAGGCTGCCCCGCGGTTTTTCCCGCGCAGATTTCTCATAAACACAAAATTCCCGATTATTCCCGTTCCCTTGGGAATTTCGGGAAATCCCTTCTTAGTGCTCAGCTGCACTCCCTAAGGAACCTACATGCAAATTTTAGCCCGCTACGCCCAGTAGTTTCGGCTCTGTGCAGTCAGTCAGTCAGTCAGTCAGTAACGGAAGAGTTTTATATATATAGATTATTTATCTTTATGTAAAGTCCAAATTTAGGCCCAACACACATTTTGACGTTCCGTAGCGAAGATACTAATTTAAACTTGTCTTTCAAGCAGAGCAGCAATCGTCTTCAGGTGTCTAATGTCGTAATGCAAGGCAAAGACTGCTCCGTAGCTCAGTTGGCAGTGATGTGGACTGAGTAAACGTGCGCACCCGGGTTCGATTCCTGGGCGGGGCGAATATTGATATGATGAATATCGATGTTTGTTTCCGGTCTGGGTGTGATGTTCGTCTCTGTGTGTGTTTCGGGCGCCCTAGTTACAGGTCTTCCTAGTTAGGGGCTCTGAGTGTGATGTGTGTTATTATTATTATTAAACATTATTTGTTTGCCTGAGCCGTTTGAGCTGTCGCCTCTTGCAGTATCAGTATAGGCTACCCAAGTAGCACTGAAGAATTTTGTTTAAATCGCATATATCTTAACAGTGCCTGTATTGTGATTTAACTAAATAAAAAACGATTTCATAAAGTCACATATTTCTTAAAGGCTATATAGTATTCCAATACCGCTTTTTGAGAAAATAAAGATTATACAAATCGTAGTTAAATCCTCTTAAACCTATTCAGTATTAATTAAGGTTTCAGATAAACCATAAAACTCTCTTTTCACTGAACTCTCATTATTTGTAAACTGAATTAAATCATTAAGGGATAGTTGTTCGACTTATACAGTCGCACTAATGCAAAAAAGATTTGCTATCCAAACTAAAAGCCATATTAAGACGTTTGTCCTCAAATCAGTTTTTGCTAGGCAAAACACAAATAAATTTTGTATTAATTATTATTTTATAAGTAATAATTGATTTAGAGGGACGGTTTGTACAAGATGGAGAAAAATTAAATTAGCAAAGACGTTGAAAAATTAAAAAAATAACCTTTAACACAGAAATGTCCCTTTCCCATAATTTTCCTTTTACATAATGTCCCTTTCTAAAATTGTATTTTCCCAAAATGACCCTTTCTCAAAATGTACCACATCGAAAAAACCTTTGTCGTAATGTCCCTTTTGCTTTTATTTTTTGTAGACAGTTTCGATGAAATATTTGCGAACGGTGCATTATGGGTCTAAATTGTAGGGCCTTTCACTCTTAATCGATGCAAAGTAGGTAGGTAGTTACGGTCACGGACTCGTTTAGCATAATACATTTTGTATGATTAGTCTTTGAATAAGTATTTGATACACTTAAATAAGTTAAAAGTATTAGGTTGCCAATGCAGGTAGTTTATATATATTTTCCGAACTAGCTCTAACACAGCTTTCTTAGCTAAACAAAATATGATAACTCGATGATATGACAGCATTGAAAACCATTGCTGATTTTCTTATGGTACTTTTGTGGTTCTTAAAAAACAGCAAAAGGCAGTGAAATAAATTATTACAACAGTTTTTGTTTTGCCACAAGTGTGAGCAGAATGGTCTGATAGAAATACTTGCCACACACACTTGACTTTATATGCAAGCTCTGCTGTTGTTTAAATACACTTTATTGCTAAAACACCAAAAAAAACATAATAACTTTCTTTGAAAACCATAACGCTTTTAAAGAATTCTCAAAACGTCCTTTTCGCAAAATGTGCTTTTCGCAAAATGACCCGTTCGAAAAATGACCATTTCTCCACTAGCTCAAGTTTACATGTACAAAAGGGACACTATAAAAAAAAGTCATTTTTCGAAAGGAACTATAAGCGGAAGTGATGAATACTTACAAAAGCTTGAATTCGAAATTATCCTTTTAAATTCTGCCATATAGACATAGCCAAGTCACGTCACTTTCTACCCGAATCGCCAACATGCCAGCCACAAACATAGATCATATTAATTCGTTTGAACAACCTTGTAATGCATTCTGATAAACACAATTGTACATAAACATCTAATTTATGTGTCTAATAATATTGCATACGTCTATCACTTTCAACACTTACACTTGGTATTAGAAAAACTAACTCTGTTGCAAAACAAAGAAATCTTGATTTAAGAAATCAAAGTAAATGATCAAATAAATCAGAAAAGTATTCATGAAATCAATTGGAAGTATCACTTAAATCGTTGAGGATTTACTTAATCAAACTAAAGGATCACTTAATACTGTGAGATAACGTCGGCTCCGTGCTTAAGTGTTCAAACTCCATTTTGGTCGAAAATGACTTTTTGATGCAGGATTGTTAACGATGTTATTTAGGTCCAGAAGGTCAAGTAAAAAAAGGCTTTTCCTAGAAAAAATACAATAAATTTCACGTTTTAAATTTTGAAGCCCACATCATCGTAACAAAAATTCCGTGCTTGTTTAGCCAACCTCCACAGCATTACCCAAAGTCCCGCATCGAAATATTTGTTGCGTGCTTGAGTGTTCAAACTCCAGCCGGCCGACCAATCACAGCACAGTACGTCACGCTACCCGGCCATTTTGTTTTTTCTGTGATGAACTTGGTTGCTCCTTTAGTTTGCTTGCAAAAACCTAATAAATTAGTTTTATTGTGTTCAAAACTAAGAAAACTAACTGCGAGTAACGTTAAAAGCTGCAGCAGGATGGCGAGTACCAATTTCAAAACAAGCAAAAGGCGTACTTTGGCGACTTTCGAGCAATAAGTACTTTTTAATGTTCATTTCCGAATAGAAACTTAAACGTACTGATACAGGATGTTAATAAATTCACTTTGTAATAAAACGGTTGAGAATTAAGTACATTATTATGTTAATTCTGTTTGATAGTCCTTTTGTCTGTCTTTCACAATGGTTCAACACAACAACCAAATTTTTAACAATAATTAAGTAGGTATATTTTATCATTTCGTTATGTTTATGTTATTATTACTTGAGTCTAAATTATTTTTTTTTTTTATTTCTTGATTTTAATTTCTTATACCTTTTATCATCTAAAAACAAATTTTTTTACGAAGTAATTTAATCATCCTGTATATGGTATTAGGAGGTTGGACAAACAAGCACGCAACAGTTTTAAGGAACACTGTGCTATCTCCATGGCAGGAGTGTTGTATTTCCATGAACGAACATTTTTATTCGCAGTTTTGTTCAACCTCCATTTTAAAAGTATGATAAAATACGTAAAATCACAGCATCGTAAACAAATTTATTGGCAATTTCATATATTAGACTAAAAACTATAAATATGCATTTATCATTCCTGAAACTAAACATCTCGTTTGATAATAAGTAAAAAAAACCTTCTCCTGAACAGTAAACAAATGGAAGTTGAACATTCAAGCACGGAGGCGGCGATAAGAAATCTTGATTTAAGAAATCAAAGTAAAGGATCAAATAAATCAGAATAGTATTCATGAAATCAATCGGAAGTATCACTTAAATCGTTGAGGATTTACTTAATCAAACTAAAGGATCACTTAATACTGTGAGATTTAAATGTTACTTACGTTTGATTTAGTAAAACGATTAAGTATTAAGTGAGATTTGAGGAAATCGTTTTTGAGTAAAACATTTCTAAAATAGCATTATTTCAAATCGAACTTATTAATCTTTGATTTAATTGATACTCAACTACCCTTTTGAATCCTTACTTTTCTAAATTCAGATTTCGTCAAGTAAAACAAGATTAAACGCCATTTTGAACTTTTAGAAAACAGAACAACAAAATAAAATCGAAGTGATATCGTGAAAAAAGTGTGGATTTCAGTTAAATGTGACTAGTGTAATCGTTTTTACTGAAGAAATAAGTGATAATGTGATGAGAAAAGGTAATATTAATGACATAAATGATAACTTTATTTTTATCCCATATACAATTATTCTTTATTTTATTGTTATTTCAAGCTATTTCGAGAGCCCGTTTGTTTTATGGCTCTTTCTATCGATTTTACACGATAAATGATCATGCGTTTAAGATTTTTATTGCTTACGACAAAATAAAACGGATTTCTAATTGTCATATTTACTTATAGTTTACAAATTCTTACCACTAAGTAAAGTTCTTGTGTTGTAGCATAAAATGTTCACCATATTTTCTTTATTATGATTACTTAAATTGAAAACGTTTTAAATTTTTCTTCGCTTAGCAAAAATTGCCTTAGTGATTTAGATTATAAAACAGTTTTAATTTTGCATTTAAATCTATTTTGCTGCCTTTACTTAAACTTCAAGATATCGCGAAACCTTAGTTAAGGAATCTGGAAAACCCTATTAAATCCCAATTGCTTATGTAAGGTTAAAGTATGATTTAGCAGTAGTATTAACTCCCCCTTCGTATTCTCCTAAATACCGTGCCCACTTTTTCTTAACTGACCCTCCAAGCAAGTCTTAGGGATATCTTGAGGGACATAATAGTTTTGGCCAAGGCAATAGCTGGAATTAGCCATGTTGCCTTCAAGAAATCTTCAATACTCAGTTAAATCTATCGGTTGCTACTTGGGTACTTTACCATTTATGGTATTTAATGCCAATTAGAATATTAATTTAGTCAAATTGACCTACATTTTTTGCCTTTGGTCGTTTCGTAGTCTTTTCTTATGGCAGCTCAAAATAAAAATAATGTTCGATTCAAAACTTGTTACAAATTTAAAGATCAATTTAAATTGATCCTACGCCTCGTCAAATTTCTGCTGAACAGTAGAGGTACACTTTTTGGTAGTTAATGAAGCTAAACAAAATTTGTTCGATCGTAACAAAATTCCTTTGTTAACCCATCCATACGGTTCGGACATTAAAGTCAATAAATTCTCTACTTAATTTAGCTGAAATTTATTGAACCATACATTAGTAGGTGTTTACTGGAAATTTTAAACGGATCGCCAAATAAGCAAACTGTTTTTTGTATATTCGGCTGATTAAAGCAGTTTAAAATAATGCTTTTGGTTGTTCCTTTTGTAAGTTATAATATAATCAATATATATAAAACTCTTCCGTTACTGACTGACTGACTGACTGACTAACAGACAATGCAGAGCCTAAACTACTGGGCGTAGAAAGCTGAAAATTGGCACGTGGGTTCTTTGGGGAGTGTAGGTGAGCACTAAGAAGGGATTTCCCGAAATTCCCACGAGAAAGGGAAAAAACGGGAATTTTGTGTTTATAAGAAATCTGCGCGGGAAAAACCGCGGGGCAGCCTCTAGTATTTATATAAAAGCACCACATTTTTCTTCTGTGATAAAACCAGTATCTAGTGTTCCCAAAACACATCAATACATCATCATACATAGTATAAATAAAGTCGCCTCCCACGTCTGTCCCTATCTATGCTTGTATCTTTAAATTCTATGTAACGGATTTTGATGCGTTTTTTTTTCGAAGAATAGAGTGATTCAAGAGGAAGGTTTAATGTTTATATGAGATTTTATAACAAGATCCCAGATGAGATTTTGATCCTGAATGATAATGAGTTTAAAACTCGTATCAAAAAAGGTTTGATTAAGAAAGCTTATTACAATGTTGATGATTATGAAAACGACAAAGACGCATGGAAGTAGTCTAGCTCTGCACGATATTTTCATTATTTCATGTATGTACTTTAAATCTTATTAATTTATGTTCTTTGTATTGTAAATTAAATTGTAATGTCACATAAGAACAAAAAAAAAGAGAGAGATAAATTGTAAAGTAGAGTTTGTTACCCCTTTCTTCTCTACGCTGTAAAATCATTGCGAAAGGGAGTAGAATCATTTGACAGAGAAGGGCTCGTTTGGGGGCGTCTCCAGGCGACCATTGTCGTAAGGCAAGGCAAACATTTGTTTGCCTGAGCCAATTAGTGGGCAATTGGGCATCCTGAACTACCTCGCCTCTATCAGTATAGGATACTTTACGAAATAAGGTATCAATATTAATTAGATTAGTCTAATTGACTTTCAATAAGCGATATCTTGTATCCTGTATTGAATAAATAACTTTTTACTTTTTTTACTTTACTTTAAAATATGCACAACATGGTAATAAGTAAGGCGGTACGAAGTTTACCGGGTTCACTACTACAAATAAACAAACAACGATATCCATTATAACAACGTTGGCCCGTGTTGGGAATCAAATCGCAAACCTATTCAGTAACTCGGAGGAATGGTCAAAATTCAATAGCATGCTGGGGAACTGTTACGGCCACATTTGCAATATTGCTTTCAGTCCTCTTTCTGTTTTTTTTTTGTACTAGCGGCTGCCCCGCTTTTTTTCCCGCGCAGATTTCTCATAAATACAAAAATCCCGTTTTTTCCCGTTCCCGTGGGAATTTCACATGCACACGCAGAGAACCTGGGAGGAAGTCTGCGATATTGCTCAAGACCGTCGAGTGTGGCGGCAATTTGTTTCGGCCCTTTGCTCCCCAGCGGAGATTGGGCAAAAGTAAGTAAGTGGGAATTTCAGGAAATCCCTTCTTAGTGCTCACCTACCACTCCCAAGGAACCCACTTGCCAATTTTCAGCTTTCTACGCCCAGTAGTTTCGGCTCTGCGAAAACTAATATTGCAATGGCCGTAATAGTTTACCCCCTTTTTTTTTAGGCGGGGAAAGTCCTAACGCATACCCTGCAGCCCCGGGGGGAGAGCCGCAGGGTTATGTGGGGTTCGCACCCACTAAAACCCCGCCAGTGTCCTTCTCGGCTGATAGCAGGAGGGTCGCGGGTGACCCTGTGGAATTCTCCGCGACCCCCCCCCCCCCCCCCCCCCCCAGCATTGGCTGTATAGACTCTCCTCGGGGGGACATGATGGTTGTCCCCCCGGAGCGTGGTAGCTTTCCCAACGCTCAACGGCGGAAACGGGACACCCGCGTTCCACCGTCCTTCTCGGGGCCGTTATATGACTAAACGAGGCCCCCGCCTCGTGCACCCAACGACCCCGGGGTCCCCTCTTAGTCGCCTCTTACGACAGGCAGGGGATACCTCAGTCCTATTCTTTGACCCGGTACTCAAATCAAATCAAATCAAATCAAATAAATCTTTATTCAATATAGGATAAAATATATCACTTATTGAAAGTCAATTAGCCTACATCTAATCTTATCGCTATTGATACCTTATTTGGTAAAGTATATCCTATACTGTGAGAAGCGAGGTAGTTCAGGGTGCCCGCCAATTGGCTCAGGCAAACAAATGTTTGGATTGCCTTACGACAATTTATAGTCGCCTGGAGACGCCCGCAAACGAGCCCTCCTCTGTCAAATGATTCTACTCCCTTTCGCAATGTTTGTTTCCGGTCTGGGTGTGATGTTCGTCTCTGTGTGTGTTTCGGGCGCCCTAGATACAGGTTCTTCCTAGTTAGGGGCTCTAAGTTTGATGTGTTGTTATGTCTTATTAACTTGAGGTATTCCTTAGGATGACATTCAAAGTCATTGTTTGGAGGCTACTCGGTCGAGTATGATACTCGGACAAGTCGTTCCCGAGTACTGATTATCCTGGCTCAAGCCGTCCTTTACTCCGTCGAGCGTATACTTCACTGTCTGGAAGTCGAAACTCGGCTGTGTGTGTGTGTTTATCCCGTATATTCATAGGTAGTGTAACGCCAATTGTCGCAGTGGCACAGCCGACCACAGATTAATGAATACCAAAAGATCAAACCTTAGTGACGTCACGTGAAGCCAAAGAAATTGTCTAATGATATCATATTAATTCCTTATCATAATCCTACAAAATTAAAGAGTCACTAAAAATCTACGATGGTAACATTAGCAATCCTTTATCCTCTCTATGTCGCGTTATGGTTTTAGTGGAGTATTTGGAGTGGAGAAGATTCATTTTGACACTTTGTAGTGCAAGTTTGAGCTGCCAATCCACTCTGAAGGTCAGCCTTAGAGCAGCAGATTTCTAAATAGTTTAGAGAACAGTCAAAATCTGGCAACTGTACCACTAAGGTGTTTTTTTTTTTCAAATTTATTACTGTTAACTGCTTTAATCTCTCCATTTAAACCTAAAATCCAGATGTCCCATTGAACTATTAGGAAAATGTATGTTTAGATTGATGTTCCATTTTCAAAAGCGTATAGAAAATGCAAATAGCAACTTATTGCCGCCTTAGAATAACCGTTAACGAGTCGACTCGCCGAGAGTTTTCGTCACTATTCGGATTCGGACGTTCTCGTATCACCCGGGAGATGGAGGGTTAAACTTATAGAGCAGATTAAATTAGAACTGTAAAATATCGACGCCTCCATTGTCCAGTTATCAGTGATTTCGACTGAGGTTTTGCTCGATTTCCAGCGAGAAACAATATTATGCCATTATTCATAACAAAAAAAATATTAAAGTTTTAATTGGTCGCGCCTGAAGCTTCTAATCTAAAAGCTCGAGATTTTTTGCGTATGATGAATACGCTAACACTTTATAAGGTTGTGTCTCAAAAATGGCTCTCATTTAGCTTTTGCTTTACTGTAATTTTAAAAGCAGGGCGATTACGCCAATACTCCCTTACAATAATTGTTCTGGGAGCAATCTGTGGGTAAGACCTAATATACAACGTCCGTGGACGTCTTTCGTTAGTCATGCCATAAAAGCGATCCAAAGGTAACCCGCTCAGTGTTCCACAATCGGTTTTCAGATGAGGGGCTCGAGGCTGCGTTTACGCGCATGCGCACTAGGCACCCCTTCCACTCTGTCCCAGTACCCCGCAAGAACGCGACGCGAAAACCGTGTCCATCAGACTCCTTAGAAAAATTTCTCAGGGGTTTAAGAGTCGCGAGTGTTACAGGGTTATTTAGTGCTGTGTTAAAGGAATTCTGTGTGTGTTTTTTGTGTTGTGCTTGTGTGTGTAATGTTTTAGTATGGAAACCTGATATGGTAAGTTTTTCAAGGGTTTGGTTGGTTAGTGTTGAAATTAGGTTACTTTAGGTCGTTGTAAGGACGTTTTTTCTAAAGAAAAATATGTACCGGTGGTAAAAAAAAAACGTATTACGGTGGTAATTAAAATGACGACCATAAACGAATGTATTTTTTTAATTTTCGTAATTCATAATTATTTTTGTCTTTTTGTGTTTAACGAAACTACAAAGTATTCAGGCAATAATATACGAGTTACTAAATTATGTTGTAGTTACGTTTTTTTAACTCAACTAGACACAAAAAAATTATAAATTATAAAAGAAAAATGTCTTTATTAATTTAAAAGTTACTCCCCGTAACCACAAAAAAATTAGAACGGTCTAAAATAGCCAATTTGTATGACGAACTAGTAAATTAATTAAACCTAGTATAGTGATTTAAACCCGGTTTAACTCTTTTTGTGGTAGAGCCTTTGCTCTTAACTATTTTTCCAGAAATATTTTGAAAATATCTCGAAGTTTTTTTTTTAATGCTTATATGAGAGAGTACAAATACAGTGTTAAAGAATAATAACTTAATGGTACCTATTTAACAATATCCATAAAATATAGATCGATTAATAAGTCGTCGTTTTGACAATTTTTTAACGACGATATTATTACTGGCTGTAAAAACTTGAGAGAGCCATAAAACTTCAATCCAAAAACTTCATTAAAAATTATTCCATAGCAAGCTTAAGAGATCAAAAAGTTCAATTTGAACGTGTTTTTTAGTTTTCTGACGCTGTTAGGTACTTGAAAATAGTCACTAAAGCCATGCAAATAATAATGAAACTACTACAATGATGAATAAATATAATTACTTTTTTTTTAAAGAGGCCCGTCTTCAATTATTTGACACATACATAAAACTGACAACCCCTCTTTTCTGAATTCGGTTAAAACAGGTACTAAAACCTTCTCCTGAATGTAACAAATACTTCTGTGAAAACCGCATCAAAATCGGTTCAGCCAAACTCGAGATAATCGCGGACAAACATACATACATACAAAATATACATACCTACATACAGGTCCAACTGATAACCTCCTTTTTTGAAGTCGGTTAAAAAAGATATACAATGAACAGTATTACTAATCATACAAATTAATAATTAAACTTGCCTTCAAACTCGAGCTGGACATCTCTTCTGGCATCTAAAAATAATCCCAAACAAATACTAATAGTGATCATAAACCCATTATAACAGAACATAATCTCACGCCTATACTCCCCGAAGGATAAGGCAGAGGCACCAGCTCATCAGAGCTGTACCCACGTTTAGCCGAGTTTATGTTTTTATACCACCGTGACAAGGGGCCAGCTTGTCGCCGTGGTAAACTCATAAAGTTAATGAAATAATACATAGTTAATTTCTACTGCATGAGAGGTGGTTCAGGGTCGTAACCCTTGCGTCTCCACCAACAGTCCACATGAGCACAGACCAGCCTGAATAACAGAACAATGTACGAAGACAGCTGTCATGCCACACAAGCCAGACTCCAGCCCTTAGAATCATTTAACAGAGAAGAGCTCACTTGGAGGCCTCTCCAAGCGAGCTTTGTCGTAAGGCAAGGCAAACATCTGTTGGCCTGAGCCGTTTGGTTGGAACCCCTGAACTACTTCGCTTCTCGCAGTATAGGATACTTTAATGCCGCTTTAAAAAAGGTAATTTCTGTTGCACGCCTAAAGAAAACAGCAATGGTTAACGAAGGCGCTAACAAGACAATTACGAGTCAATCGTTTTTAGATAAGAAACTTGACCCCAAGGTATCAATACCAACTGAAATAATGAGTCTAATTGACCTACAATAACTGATACCTTGTATCCTATATTGAATAAATAATTTTTGACTTTTTGACACTGTTTCGCGGCATGCTCCTGATCAGACCCGTCCCCAAAGCCAACGGTGGAGCACTTATGTCTGCGTAGGGTAACGAATTTGCTACGCTGATTTTTTATTCATATCTCGTTTTATATGAATTTTATTTTTTCGTCATCAGCATAATATTGTCATAGGCAGTCTGTAAAGGTAATGGAAGCAATATGTTTTATGCTTTTACGGTGTGGACATCCACCTCTCCTCTCTTTAAAGGATTTCGTAGTCGTAACGAGAAACCCCTTAATCCTGTGAAAAAAAAGTTTTTAAAAAGGATTTAGGACACAAAGTATCACTGAGCGTAAGTCTAGTTACTGAACTCATGAACGTTAGTCATGTCTTTAACATAAGCTACAAGAAAAAGTGCCATCAATATACCAACCAAGTAGCAAAAATGTGTTGCTTTAGCACCTTGCAAGATTGTAATGTCATTCAGGATCGCATATTTTAAAGTAAGATATTATAAAACAAAATAAATTAAATAAAAGAAAAAAAAACACAAAATTGGGCCAAGCATCTGACACCAGTATTCGAATAATTCTAAACGTAGGGAGACAAGTAAAATAATAACAAAAGAAAGTCAAACAAGGAAAAGTCCTTCGCAATTTGTAATAAAAATAAAATATGAAAGTGGATAAGAGTGAGTTGGTCTCGCAAACCGATGGGTTCCGTAAACTTAACTTTAAATCTTGCTTGACGCGTCTTGGAGAAGTCCCGAAGAATCGCAAAATTTATGAGCTTACTCCACGGTAGTTCCGTCCATATAAATGTACGTATTATTCAATTTTTGACCGACGAAAAAAAAAAGGAGGAGGTACTCAATTCGACACGTATATTTTTTTTTTGTTTTTTTTTTTTTTTTTTAATGTATGATCACGCATAACTTTTTACAGAGTAGTCCAATTTTGATAATTCTTTTTTTAATCGACAGGGCATATTTTGTAGTGGGTCCCATAAAAATTTGGAAATAAAATTCCCACCCTAAGGGTGGAAAAATAGGGGTGAATTTTTGGTCGGCGGGTCGATTTATCCACTCACAGGTTGCATTTCCGTGTTATATTATAACTTTTGATACCTACATACAATATCTTTTGAAATGAAATAAAATCAGCCGAAAGACGTCCACTGCTGGACATAGGCCTCCCCCACAAATCGCCATACCGACCGGTCTTGTCGTCCCTGTAAACCATGTCGTCTGATTACTTTATGCGGTGTGACCACTGAACACCTTGTGGGAGAAGAAAATAATAAAACCCTAAAAGAACTGAAAAGCATAAAATAAAACTTTTTATCAAAAAATAGAACCGCCGAAAAAAAAACTGAAAAGCATAAAATAATAATCGAATTACTAAGTTCTTATAGTAATGTAGGGTATACCAAGTAATTTTGAGTCGGCGCCACAGATTCCTCGTACAAAGATCACTAAATTAGGTACCTTAAATTTAAAAAATAACCAAAATTAGTGCGCAGACGCGCATCAATCTTTACGTAATTAAGAAATTTGCTTGTGTGGCGCGCCGACTTAAAATTACTTGGTATACCCTACATTACTTTAAGAACTTAGTAATTCGATTATTATTTTATGCTTTTCAGTTTTTTTTTCGGCGGTTCTATTTTTTGATAAAAAGTTTTTCTTTGTGAATCTCTTCAGCCTCTATTTTTTGCAACACCGTTTAGATTGACCATATAGTCTATGTCCCTATTACTTTTTTAAATTTTTTTTTAATAAAACTAGAGACCCTCAAAAATGCGTAAAATTGCAAAACAAAATATTCCCCTAAAAAGTGGTCAGACGACCTGGTAAAGGTAGCGGGTGTACACAAGATGGGGATCCCGCAAAACCAGTTAATTTGGCGATCTATTAGGGCTTTGTCCAGCAGTGCACTTCTTTAGGCTGAGATGATGATAGTTAAATCTTGGACACAAGATACATAATTCTACATTCAAACAACTATACATTCAACAAATTAAAGAATTGACTCGAAATAATAGGCAATAGAACTCTTTGTTATTTTGTTACGGAATCCTAAAAACAGTTTTGTCTCACAATTTTGTGTAATGTTTTCCTTTGCAAGTCAAATTTTAATCAAGTCATTTTTTGCTTTGAATTATGTAGGTAGGTACACTGTTACGTCTCGTTAACTTTGTTTTTGTATGCACTGTTTAAGAGCCAGTTTACTGCGATGCTAGCGCCATTCGCGAAAAAAAAAAATCTTCTAAACTAAGGCAAATATAAAAAATGTGTCACAGTATGACACTAAATTATGCAGTCTAGTATTTTTAGGGCTCTGTTCTATAGTTTTTAAGTAAAGACCAAAGAAAGCAACAAAGTGTTGCTAAAAGTGCTCACTTTTCTGTATAAGGCCACTGCGTACCCAACGAGTATTGAACCTTAAAACTACCCAATCTGTATTTTCACTACTCGCACGAACAAATAAGGAATAAAAGCCCCTTTTTAGTGGAGGTTAAAGAGTAGGAATGCTCCAAATATTGCTGCATGATTGAATACACCCCCCCTTTCCCTATTTCAGCCCATTCCTCCCTAAAACGGTCTCCGTGTCGCGTTGGCAGTACGCCAGGGTTCTCTACGTCAATGTGTTTGCTGAACCAAAATACTTTTCGGAGGAATTTAATAGGAGGCATGCTTTTCAACAGGGTCATCCCTTGTGAAGGTTGTGAATGTCTAAGTTCTTGGTCAGTAGAGTTGAAAGAACCTGTGGCTAATTTAGGGTATCGAACAGGAACTAAAACGTCATCAATCTAAAATAGTGTATGTATTGTCATTTTATGACTATTGAGTCAAAATAATGAGTTACCTGGAAGAAATTGCTTTAAGCGACAAGGCCTCTCAAGTTTCACCCATTAACATTGTTCTCTATGTATTATTTTGTACCCTAGGCCTGAGGGTATTTAAAACTTCTTAAGGATAAATAAAGGTGTCAAAGATTAACATTATTTTTTAATATAACACGATCTCACGCCTATATTCCCCGAAAGGATAGGCTGAGGCATAAGCTTATTGCCCGAGCCTACGAGATTGCATCGAGCTGCACTCTTGTTTGGTCGAGTTTACGATTAATTATCTATAAAAAAAAAATCAGTTCATCGAAGTGATAGTGTAAATTCACCTTTAGCCATAAAAGCAAATAAATGACAAGCTAAAATATTACTACACTGGTGATTTTCGCCAACTTAAAATCAAGTAACGTTGGTACAGTCAGCTACATACTTAGGTGGCTACTTAATATTTATGTTATCCTTGTTTTTGTGGTTAATTAAGAATAGAATAGAATAGAATAGAATAAACATTTATTCACCAAAACCGACATAATTACAAAGATAAAATAAAGACAAAATAAAATACAACTTGCAAAGAGACGTTTCATAGACAAAATAAAACAACTAAACATTGATAGCAAGATGCCTACGGTCCCTCGTCACTCGGGCCCTGCGCGCCTTCATTGACGCGCGTCGTCAGTCGGTTATTTGGTGAAATGGAGGCTATTTCAGCTTACGGCCTCAGCTCCAAGGAACTGAAGCTGAAGCCAACTGTTCTTCCATTGGCCACCACTAGAATTGGACTGGTCAGTGTGTAGTATTAATAGAATCATTTTTATTGAGGTAAGGTCTTTTGAATGCGGCTCCATCGTTGGCTTTGTGGATGGGTCTGATCGTCAGCAGTGTGCCCCGGGAGGGTGCAGTCTGGCGCGTGCGGCATGACAGCTGTCTCCGTACATTTTTCTGTTTTTCGGGCTCGTATTCATCTGTGTACTTTGGTTTTTCATTCACTGACCCTTAATCACCTCGCTTCGTGCAGTATAGGATACTAGAACTGTTCGTGCAGTACAAGATACAAGAACTGTCGCGTATTTCAAAATGACACAAATTTTAACGTGATTGGATGTTAATGTTTGTTCAACATTGGTTTTTCGGCACTTTGGTAGTCTACTAAAAATAAACTGCCATTGATTTGATAATTGCGACCCTTCGCAATGGTATGTCAAGTGAATGGTTGATAACGTTAAAATACGCAACTCGGCACCCTGTATGTCAACGAAATAATATTTAGTATGCTGTCCCTCTCGAACCACAACCGTGCGATAGAGAGAGAGTTAATTTTTTGATGAAGTTTTTGTTTTAAAACGTTTTCCACTACCTAAATCTTAGTAAATCACGATGATTTTGCTGATATTAATCGCCATAGCATTTAAAAATCTAGATTTGTACCTACGTTTTTTTTTTTTTTATGTATCGGTTTATCTGACCAATTTTTTTATCACAAAATCTGTATACTGTCCTCTTATTGCAATTTTACTATTTTAGTAATTTTTTTTTTAAATTTATTATCATTAAATAAATTTTACTTTCATTTTAATTCCGTAATCAGCCGATATACAATAACAGTTTGCTTATTCGCCGATCCATTTCAAATTTCCAGTAAACACCTACTAATTTATGCCTGAATAAATTTCAGCTAAATTAAGTAGATAATTTATAGTCTGAACCGTATGGGTTGACAAAGGAATTTTGTTACGATCGAACAAATTTTGAATGCTCATTATAACTACCCAAAAATTTACCTCTAAGGCTCAACGCACATCTGCCAAGGCGCGGTGAAGATGCCGAGAGGATAACCAATTTAAAGTGGTCTTTAAAGTCTTTGGCACAGGGTTCAAAACAGTTTTTCAATAGTAAATTATTCTGAGCTATAAAAAGAAACTGCACACAATTGTTATTTCTAGCTGACCCAGTGAATTTTGTTTCTTCTATCATTTTAGCCGAAAGACGTCCACTGCTAAACATAGGCCTTCCCCACAGAACGCCACAATAACCGGTCAAGCGACCTTCATCCGGTAGCTCATAACGCCATCAAATGTGGAAATGAAAGATCAAAATGGGAACTTTTCCTTATTTGTATTTCTGTAAAAGCAATCTACAAAGTAAAAGGAATATTACAAAAAAAATAACGAATAAAAGCTGATTAGCCGTTCTCCTGTCATGAGAACCAAAAAATTAGTGCTGTTTTTTTTAAATATAGATAAAATCTCCACTCAGCACACGCTCAGATCCCCTAACTAGGAAGAACCTGTATCTAGGGTGCTCGAAACACGTACATAGACGAACAATACACCAGACCGGGAAACAAACATCGATTTTCATTATAACAATGTTTGCTTCGCCGGGAATCGAACCCGTTGCTAGGATTCGAAAACGCTATATTACTTGATTATCTTTCCTACTGTACCAGGGTTGCAGAGTTCTGTGGTCGTGTTTGGCTACATGCCAACACTTTAGCATTGTGAGACACGTAGTCAAATAGGTATGACAAACCGTCATCTTTTCACCAATAGAACTGGCACGGAATTTTAACATTTCATTGTAGTCAAGAAATAATTTCTGCCTAGATACAATTATTTAAATCTTTAAGGTTGCCTGTTGTATTAGTTTGTTAATAAGTATTGAGGGCTTTTACCGCGATACTAGCGCCTAAAATCAATATACCGGGTGTTTCTGACAAGGTGGTAATAAATCAAAGGAGGCTTCTGCTCACCATAACTAACAACTTTCCGAAAGCAACATAGGTCAAAATCTCAAAAAAAAACAACAGCTTTTCCATGCATTGGTTAGATCAGCTGGCGGTGTCAATGTATGGGACAGCTGATTTTTGTTTTGAGATTTTGACCCATGTTGCTTTGGGAAAGTTGTTAGGTATGGTGAGCTGAATCCTTCCTTTATTTTTTTACCGCCTTGTCAGAAACACCCGGTATATAAAAAACTCTTCCGTTACTGACTGACTGACAGAAAACGCAGAGCCGAAACTACTGGGCGTAGCGTGCTGAAATTTTGCATGTGGGTTCTTTGGGGAGTGTAGGGGAGCATAAGGAATGAATTCCCAAAATTCCCATGAGAACGGGTAAAAACAGGATTTTGTTGTTTATGAGAAATCTGCGCGGGTGAAATCACGGGGCAGCGTCTAGTCCTGAAATAAAACTAATAGGTTTGAAACTATGGATGAAATAAAAAAAGTGAGATAATGATGCACTAAATAATCTTGCTAAGAATTTTTAGGGTACCCTCGAGCAGGTTATATTAGTGTAAGTGAAAAAACAAAACTCTACTGATTATGGCATGGCCACTTACTGTTAATGTGGCCAGTGCTTTAAGACGATATTCGAGAAATAAATCAAACGACTGAGGATCAAAGGCTGTCCTTTTCTCTCAAACATACTGAGGGAAAAGAACAGTCATATATGTCAGTCGCCTACATCGGTTACTACATTTTATTGGAAAAAGTAATAAATATTAAATATATTTTTAATTATTACTTTTAAATCAAATTTGAATTACTAGAATTTTATATACTTTATTATCATTATTCCTATGTAGTTTCAACAAAAACTAGTTAGTAATTTCGAAGAACTAGCTATTCCCGTTTTTTGGAATGGTTATCTTTGACGAAATAATGTATCGAGGTTTTTTGATTCCACAAGTGTTTCTCAATTATAAAAAACTTTGTTATATCCTCAAAAACGTTTTCTTAAAATTCCAGATCTTTCATCATCATCATCATCATCATTTCAGCCGTAAGACGTCCACTGCTGGACATAGGCCTCCCTCAAGGCTCTCCATCTGTACCGATCGCAGGTGGCCTGCAGATCTTTACCTCTTATAAATTAAGAGAATTACTTGATTGTTATGTGATGTGTTATTATTTAAAAAAACCTTCAAAACTCATATAGCGTCTTAAGTATCTGCTTAAGACTTTTTTAAGAGCCAGTTTACAGCAATGCTAGTGCTATTCTCGAAAAAAATATAAATCTTCTAAACTAAGGCTAATATCAAAAATGTGGCACAGTATGACACTAGATAATCTTGCTTAGTATTTTTGAGCACAGTTAAGTAGTCCTAAGTAATAATTTCTTTTTTACAAAAAGAGACCGGCCTTCAACAAACTGGCACATACATAAACTGAGCACTTCCTCTTTTTCGATGTTGAGTAGGTACTAAAACCTTCTCCTGAATGTAACAAATACATTACTGAAAACCGTGGTTTTGATGGCGGGTTCCTTTTTTGTAAAAAATAAATAATTTCAAAATTTTGTATTTTCTTACAATATCACCTCGTTTAAAGAATAATGGTTCACATTTCATGTACATTACTAGTTCAACAATATCCTATTTCCAATTTTGCTGCTCAGTCTCCCTCTTTTGAGCCCAGTTCACATAATATGGCGATACCGAGAGGATAACAATGTAAAATAGTCTCTAAATTGCTATGTCATATGGTACAAAACAAATTATCAAATTTTATTCAAAACTAGCTTAAGAAACCACGTGTGATTACCCCTCAGCCCTTTTCATAGAAGTAAAGTAAAAGTAAAAATGATGAATTCAATACAAGATACAAGATATCGCTTATTGAAAGTCAATTAGACTAATCTAATTAATGTTAATACCTTATTTCGTTAAGTATCCTATACTGATAGAGGCGAGGTAGTTCAGGGTGCCCACCAATTGGCTCAGGTAAACAAATGTTTGCCTTGCGTTACGACAATGGTCGCCTGGAGACGCCCCCTAACGAGCCCTCCTCGGTCAAATGATTCTACTCCCTTTCGCAATGATTTTACAGCGTAGAGAAGAGAGGGGTAACAAACTCTACTTTACAATTTATCTTTCTTAAGTTAACTATTGCTGTGTTTTTGGGCGTGCAACAGAAATTGCTTTTGATAAAGCGGCAACGGTTAACTATGTTGCTAACAAGACAATTACGAGTCGATCGTTTTTAGTTAAGAAACTTACCCCCTGGGCCGTATTCTCTTATTTTAAAACTTTAATCGTTTTATACTAATGTCAATTAATAAATTTCACGTTTTTTGAAAATTTTCTAAACACAATTAAGTTTTTTAATAGGAGAATTCTGTCCCTTGTCTCCACATCTAGGTCACAGAAGTCAAAAGAAAAATTTCAAAAATAAAAGTGAATTAAATCCAAGCTACCGTTAATTAAACTGTTATTTCGTTATCTTCAATGCTCCTCATGTGCGCTGGGCCTATGTATTTTTATGACAGCTCTCAAACTTTTATTATCTTTACGCATAAGTTCATTTCTCAGAAAATATTTTGTTTCTTCCGTTTCCTTTTCCTACCAATCTGCTTGTGACGTTTTTATTGAATTCCAATAATAGCACGATTATTCAATAACGTGTATGGTAGGTATATCAATCAATATATATAAAACTCTTCCGTTACTGACTGACTGACTGACTGACTGACTGACTGACTGACTGACTGACTGACTGACTGACTGACTGACTGACTGACTGACTGACTGACAGACAACGCAGAGCCGAAACTACTCGGCGTAGAAAGCTGAAAATTGGCACGTGGGTTCCTTGGGGACTGTAGGTGAGCACTAAGAAAGGATTTCCTGAAATTCCCACGGGAACGGGAAAAAACGGGATTTTTGTGTTTATGAGAAATCTGCGCGGGAAAAACTGCGGGGCAGCCTCTAGTCAATACATAGTATAAAACAAAGTCATTTCCCGCGTCTGCCTCTATGTATGCTTATATCTTTAAAACTATTCTATTGATTTTGATGCAGTTTTTCAATAGACGGAGTAATTCAAGAGGATAATGTTTATAAGTATAATATACATGAGTAACATAGTTATAGGTTAGGTGGTACGAAGTTCGCCGGGTCGACTAGATTTGTTTTATAATAACCGACGACCGAATAAAATTAAAAAAATTTCTCTCTCTCTACGCTTTCTCTTTCGTGTGTCGTCTCATGTTTTTAATTAATAATAATAATAACACATAACACTCAGAGCCTCTAAGACCTGAAAGCACGGGATTTGCAATCGGTAACGACCCAGGATAGAATATCCTGGCAAAAACGTACTAGGAGGCCTGACCCCAAATAAATTGGGACTAAGGGCTGGAAGAAGAAGAAGAAGACTCAGAGCACTTAACTAGGAAGAACCTGTATCTAGGGTACTCGAAACGACCACAGAGACGAACATTACACCCAGACCGGGAACTAACATCGATATTCATCATTATCAATATTCGACCCTCCCGGCAATCGAACCTAGGTTCACACGTTTACTCAGTCCACATCATTGCCAACTAAGCCATGGAGCAGTCAAAAATTAGTTCAGTTGTCGGTGAAGTTGACTGTGATTTCGGGGGTTCGGGTTCGATTCCCCGTGGGAGCTATTCACGCTAAAGCGAGCATTGCAATAATAGATATAGATATTTGATTCTTTGCTATAGATAGGATTGTATCTCTTTATGTGGTTTAGGGAACTCTAGATACAGGTTCTACCTAGTTAGAGAGTCTGATGAGGTTGCTTCAAATACTGCCACCGCATCTCTTCCCATGGGTGTCGTAAAAGGCGACTAAGGGAACACTCTAAGGACCGACAGCAGCCATACTGCGATCGCTAGCCCGCTTGCCAAGCTTTTAGACTATGGCAAACCATCCCAATATTCTTGTCTTTAAGACAACTTTTGGACACACCTCGGACACTTCATACAAAAAGCGCGTTGAAATTCGTGTACGTGCACGCATATCATGCTTGTGTGAGTGAGATAAGACGTACGACGCTGCTTTATTGGTACTGAGCGGTAACTGAAAGGTAACCGAGAGCGGGGGAGCTGCACTTGCTGAGGGAGGCAGGGAGTGCCCATACTGTATGTAGTACTATTTATTACACTGCGTTTTGTTGAAGGTCTATGTTCAACAGCTCACGGCTGAGATTATAAGACAAACTGTATTTCGTATAATATAGTACATTTCTTGCAACAACTAGGCAGATTTATAGGGGAGATGTTAATGGGGATATGATGTTGTATCCATAACCCCTTGCATGTCGAGCGTGTTTTCCTTATGAGATCCTTTCAAGCTTCCATTATAGAGATATCATAAAATATAGTTGGTGATTTTAGGGTTGCCATACATAATGTTTTTATTGAGTACTAGTCGACCCGGCGAACTTTGAACCGCCTAACCTATTACTATTGTGTGCATGAATTATTCGTATTATAAAATTTCCCTCTTGAATTACTCTATCTATTAATAAAAACCGCATCAAAATCGGTTATACAGTTTTAAAGATTTAAGCATATATATCGACTGACAGCGCAAGCGACTTTGTTTTATACTAAGTGTTAATGATGATTGTTAAATAAAAATTGGATATTCTTAACAATAAAAAAAAAAAAATTGAGACATGCAAGGCTCACATTTCGCAAGATATTCTTAATTTGCGTTTAGTAAATTTAAAACTGAAATTTCTTAAAAATTGTCTCCTTTTATCTCTTACCGAGATTTTCTTATATTTTTCCTTAACATTTTTGGGTACAAAAATTCGGTTCCAGAGAATTTTTGTTACGGCTCCGATTTCTTTAAACGTCTTTTGTTTTCTTCAGCTACCTATTTTCCCCGGGATCGAGGAATTCACGAAAATCCAGCTATTGCTTCATGCAAATCACCTTCCTGGTATAAATAGCGTTGAAATAACAAAATAACAGTAGGTATTATAAGCAATGTAAAGGTTTTTAACTTGATATTTTACGTTAATTACGCGTTAGCTTCTTCCTGCTTCTTAGCTGAAAGATGCCCACTTTTCGGCATAGGCTTTTCACTTATAATAACATCTAATTTTAAATCGTTATTTTTATTAGGCGTCTCTATATTTTAGTTTCTACGGGATGTAGCCCCGTCCTTTAGGAGGCGTGCCAGGGGAAAAACCCAACTCGTAGAGGCCCTTTCAAGAGTTTTGCTTTATTGTTAAGGATAACCAATCAGGCACTATCACTCAATTCACAAATATATGTATGCACCCAGTGGCTACCTATGCCCCATAGGTACCCACTGCGGCCACCCACCCATAGGGTGGGCTGTATTCTTTTATTTTGACAGTCAATATTGTTCCAAGCGTAAATTAATGCAAAAACCTGCAATCGACATAATCACAATAATGCTCGAAGAATTTAACAAAAATTTGTTTTTTTTTTTGCTTTTTAAAATAAGAGATTACGTCCAGAAAGTGATAGGAACTAGTGTAACAAGCATGAATAGGAAATGTTTATGTTCTATATGGACGTGAAAATAGCAGGAACGGAGAACTACTTACTGCTCGTATTCCTTAAACAATACAAAACTAATCGTATGAGAGACAGAGATAGATTAGATTAGATTAGATTCATTTATTTCACACTATCATATTCATATTACATACAAAGTTGTATAATAAAATGTCAAAGTATAATGTGATCGTCAAAATATTGTACAAAAATTATATAAAAAATAATAAGTAGTTACTTAATTATTTAAGTACTATGTAAACAATGTCAAATTTTTAAATGTATAATTGTATATAAAATGTCAAATACTAAATAATAATTTCAATTTACTTGAATTACATATTGTAACTGTCGAATACTCAAATTACACAAATAATATCCAATGTCAAACAAATTTATAGTTTAAAAAGTCATCTATACAATAATATTCATGTTCCAACAAAAGTTTTTTCAGTCGGCGACAAAACGCTTCGTCATTGATTTCCTCCTTCAGCTCAGTAGGCAGATGCTCATAATAGTGTGGCCCGATGACGCGCGGGTTGTGTGTAGCAAACACCGTGCGACGAGGCACTGCAGCCAGGCTCCCCGCTCCCCGCAGCGCCCGCCCGCCGCACTCACGTCGTCGGAATGTACCTATATTTTTTCTGACATAAGTAATGATCTCGTAAAGATATACTGAGTAAAGGGTCATTACTCGATACTTTTTAAAAAGCGATCTACATGATTCGCGACTAGGTATACCCTCTTAAGTTCTAATGGCGCGTTTTTGCATTATAAATGCACGATTTGAGTCTGTCGAATTACCCCATAATATGACACCGTAAGACAATATGGAATGAAAGTGCGCAAAGTAAGCTTGCCTAAGCACTGAACTGGAAACGAGCGGTTTTAATTTTCGCAGCGCATATGCGGCACTTCCTAATTTATCGCACAGTATATCAACATGTTGTTTCCAATAAACTATAAACTCTATATAGCCTAAGAATGCACGCGAGCAGTTTGTCGCATTTTCTTGTCTATAGTTTTGCTACTATGCCTACTATTTTGAGTCCAGCTGGACTCAAAACCATACAACAAATACACACATACACATTTGATGACTGCTCGCATTCAGGTTCTTCTATGTTCCGTCAATAGAGAGCGCAGCGTTCTACTTTGTCAATGATTATTACTAACGAGCTTTCCCGGCTTACTTCGTTACGCCATAGAATATAAGATACTACAAAAGACTTGGCTCTATAGACTATGTTCTTTTGACTGCCCAGAATGGGCGAATAAAAAACAAACAATACCAACAAACCACCTGTCAAAATATGTAAACAACGGAAAAAAAATTGCACCTTGGGTTACATTATTTGAGTTTAGGTAAGGCTCCCTATTTTTTTTGAAAATCAAATATAGCTTATGACACTCGGGGTTAATGTAGCTTCCTACCAGTGAAAGAATTTTTCAAATTGGTTTAGTATTTCCGGAGCCTATTCGTTACAAACAAACAAATCTTTCCTCTTTATAATATTGCTATAGATGGTATAGATATCATACCAACTATTTATAGCAGAAACCTTGACACTTCATGCGTCGAATCAGTAAAACCCAACGGTATTAGATTAGTTGGTGTCACTTAGCCAACTTATGGCACGTTCCAACCCAAATTAGCGTCCTTTGAACTCTCGTGTGGTTGTGCTTTCAATATAGGGTTTGTGTTGAAATGAAATGGTAACAATGGCGGACTAGGAGGCCGTAATAGATTTGTCTATGGTTTCGTCAGCCCAAGACTGTATTACAAAAGAACAAGAGCTATTTTGCAATACAGAAAAACCGGAAGTGTTACGCCGACCGTGTCCGCCACTGTACCTGAATAAGCTAAAATTTTATGTAAGTATAAGGTAAAGAAAAATACATTTTTTTATGAAGGCTAGTAGTATGGAGTTATGGCGGCTACAGCGAAAACAGCGCAAATAGCAAAAAAAAAAATTAACTAAACCATTGCCAATATCAAAAATGTGATCTTATGATGCAGTATATAATTTTGCTTAATTTTTTGTAATATTTTTTTACGTAGTCCTTAGTTCAAAGTTCAAAGACCTGATTGATTGTCTGCTGATTGTTGACTAAAGTGGCCACTTTTAGCATCACTAAGTAGCTATCTTGGATCTTCATCCTCAAAGCTACACAACAGTGCCTTAAGAGCCAGTTTACAGCGATGCTAGCGCCATTCGCGAAAAAAATTAATATCTTCTAAACTAAGGAAAATATCGAAAATGTGGCACAGTATGACACTAGATAATGTAGCCTAGTATTTTTAAGGTACTTCTGTATAGCTCTTAGGTTGAAGACCAAAGAAAACTACAAAGTGTTGCTAAAAGTAGCCACTTTTGGCAACAATCTGTGGATTTTCTTGTTCTTTTTACTTAGGACTATTTTGCTGTGCTCAAAAAATACTAATCAAGAATATCTAGTTTCTTAACTGTGCCACATATTTGTCATATGACGAAAATTTTGATATGTAAATGTAATACAATATCTTAACAAATTAAGTAAAATAAAGTTTTTCGGGCATCCTAGATACATGTTCCACGAAGTTAGGGGCTCCGAGTCTGAGTGTGAGGCGTTATTATTATTAATACTTACATAATTCAAAATCATTTTGAAAATTAGACACACAATTCCAATATAAATTCACAAAGTTTTATATTGAATTTTGAAACTGTCATGAAATTAATTCAAAACTAATTTTAGATATTGACAAACCATTTCGGTTCTCTTCACTTCAATCCCTCGAGTACTTATAGCTTACACAAGCCATTTTACATTCTAACTACTATACAATAGGGGTTTGATTGTTTTGTACTCTCTAAAATTTTAGGTTAAAAGGTCAGATCTAACTATTGAATTTCAACATTTCGTTTTAAGGTCTAATAAATAATTTTAATTTAGAATAAGATGGGTTAGTTAGGGTTTTGTAGGTTCATCTTGATAAAAAAAATATTTTATAAAATGTTCCGATCATACAATACAATGCCATGTACTTTATTGTAAAAAAAATTTAGCACAGACTTGATGTAAGGTATTCTCTGTATGCCACAGATATCCACACCACAGATATAGAGCTATAATAATTATAACGCATCACACTCAGAGCCCCTAACTAGTAATAACCTGTTTCTAGGGTGCCCGAAACAAATACAGAGACGAACATTGCACCCAGACCGGAAATAAACATCTATATTCATCATAACAATGTTCGCCCCGCCGGGAATCGAACCCAGGTGCACACGCATCTCAGTCCACAGCACTGCCAACTGAGCTACGGAGCAGTAAAAGCTCGCTCCTACGTGTTTTTGGGTCTGAAATCCTCTATACTGGCATCATATTCAAAAATATGTGTATTAACTATACCAATATTATAAAGAGGAAAGATTTGTTTGTTTGTTTGTAACGAATAGGCTCCGGAAATACTGAACCGATTTGAAAAAAGATTTCACTGGTAGGAAGCTACATTAACCCCGAGTGTCATAGGCTATATTAGATTTTCAAAAAAATTAAGGATCCTTACCTAAACTCAAATAATATAACCCAAGGTGCAATATTTTTTCCGTTGTTTACATGTTTTGACAGGTGGTTTGTTGTTGTTTTTTGTTTTTTATTCGGCCATTCTGGGCAGTCAAAAGAACATAGTCTATAGAGCCAAGTCTTTTGTAGTATCTTATATTCTATGGCGTAACGAAGTAAGCCGGGAAAGCTCGTATTATATAAACCAAGAGTGTTAAACCGCGTGTTAAAGTCTCACCTAGTAGGATTAAGTCATAACTTTTACGTACAAAAGTGATTAATTATAACATGTCACGAGAGAATGTCGCGTTTGAAATATGACTTATTAAGTTAGTTAAAGTTTAAACTTGGAACTAAGTTATTCTAGGTACTGGCTGGTTGGATATTCGTTATCTTCTTCGTTTGAACTGGAGCATGTTTTGCGGTTTTATTTAGTTCTCAAGTTAAAGTAGCGGTTTTGTAGGAGTTCTAGATTTCAATTTATAACTTCACTGGAATCCTTAATCTTATTCGCATGTTTTTTTTTGTAATCCCATACATTTCCATTTTTACCCTTCCTTGATTTCGTTTGTAAGCATTTTTATAGAGACTTTTTAACACCATTGCCGACTTTCAGAAAAACTTTAAACAATATTTGTAGATTAAAGGCTATGTTATGTGCTAAAAGCATTTGCCCGCGGCTTCGCTTTCGTTAAGAAGTATTATTATTAATTTATACAAACTTTCATCCCCTATTTTATCTCCTGAGGGGTGGAATTTATCGAAATCCTTTCTTAGCGGATGCCTAAGTCCAGTGGTTTGGGCTGTGCGTTGATAGATCACTATGTCAGTCAGTCACCTTTGTGTTTTATACTTATACTAGAGGCTGCCCCACGGTTTCACTCGCGCAGATTTCTCATAAACACAAAAATCCATTTTATTCCCGTTCCCATGGGAATTTCGGGAAATCCTTTCTTAGTGCTCACCTACACTCCCTAAGCAACCTACATGCAAAATTTCAGCCCGCTACGCCCAGTAGTTTCGGCTCTGCGTTGTTTGTCAGTCAGTCAGTCAGTAACGGAAGAGTTTTATATATACTTTTATGTAGATTCCTTCCTATAATTCTGATACCTACAATTCTATTATTGTCTACACAAATACACACGAGCATAACGTCAATATATTCTGCATTTCACATGTCAAAGTGTACTATATTTAAACATATAAAAGTGTTAATTAAAGCCTTTCCGGGCGGAGAACGAGTCATAGCGGTATTGATGTGTATTGGATATAGTGATGTCTACTCTAACGCGGGTATTTTCCCGATTCCCGGAAATTTGTAGGCGTTGATAATAATAATTACAAAACCACATAACATTTCCCACTACTAACTGTTGATGCGTTTTTATTTATTACTAGTCGACCCTGCGAACTTCGTACCGCCTAACCTTTTACTATTTTGTGCATGTATTATACCTACTTATAAACCTTCGTCTTGAATCACTCGATCTATTATAGAAAATCGCATAATAATCCGTTGCATAGTTTAAAGATTTAAGCATACATAGGGACAGACGCGGGAAGCGACTTTATTTTATACTATGTATTGATGATTTTGATATTGATATTGACGATGAACCACGTAGGTAGGTATGTGGTAAATTACCACCTCTGTGTTTTATTGACAGAGTCCGAGTTCGATGTCCAGGAAGAACATTGTATTTATGTGTGAACGTTTTTTTTCTAGGTCTGGGTGAGTTTATTTGTATTTAAGGCACCCTAGATACAGATTCTACCAATCTAGAGGCTCTTTACGATGCTTTATTTTATAACGACTATGTTACTCATACCTCTTCTGTATCACGAGATGGCGCCCGGTCCTTTGAGAGAGGATGAATCCAACGTAAAGATGCCCTTTTGAAACTTTTGCTATATTATTGATTAGAACTGAATAGAAAACACTTTATTGCATACAAAGTAAGTTACAAAAGTACATTAATACATTCAGGGTACAGACAAATTGAATTTGAATGCAATGGGCGGCCTTATGGCTAAAAGCTTTATTCCAGGCACACCCAATTGTTAATTTTATTATTAACTAGTGGCCGCGACGTTACCTTTTGCTTAACCAGTTTACTAACTTTACGCGCCCAAAAAAACCCCAGATTTTCCGGGTTTTTAAACTATTAGCTTAAAATGAATATTAGCATCACTTACTGGTAGTGATTATGTCGATACGGCATGCGACGGCGCGGCATGTGCCGCCGGACTGTGGATGCCTGCCAAAAGGAATGGAAGCGGAAAAATCCAAACTGTTTTGCTGGCAGCTTTTAGAGGGGTACCTTTCTTTATTAATAACATTGCATAATCTCACGCCTTTTATTCACCGAATGAATGAATGATATCTTTATTGCACAAAAAACATTAGTACAGTATGTTGGCAAAAGGCGACCTTATCGCTTGAAGCGATTTCCCCGAAGGGTTAGGCAGAGGCACCAGCTAAAGAGCCGGACCCACATTTAGCCGAGTTTATGCTTAATTACCAACGTGACAAGGGGCAAGCAACAACTTGTTGTTTTTATTATTATATCAATCAAAATCAAAAATAATGTATTCAATGTAGAACGAACCGGTTGAAATCACCATCACATTATCTTCCCCATGGGTGTCGTAGAAGATGACTAAGGGAACAGCCGAAGGACGGGCAGGCCACTATCGCCAACTCCTTTAAACAAGGAAATTAGTGGGGAGATCTATGACAGGCAGTACATTTCTATAGTTTGTTTTTAGGTTTATTGTACACAATGTTATCTCTTACTAGAGGCTGCCCCGCGGTTTTCTCAGATTTCTCATAAACATAAAAATCCCGTTTTTTTCCGTTCCCGTGGGAATATCTGGAAATCCCTTCTTAGTGCTCACCTAAACCCACGTGCCAATATTCAGCTTTCTACGCCCAGTTTTCGGCTCTGCGTTGTCTGCCAGTCAGTCAGTCAGTTAGTAACGGAAGAGTTTTATATATATTGATTGAAACTCAAGTAAACTAGATTTCCATATTTTCTATATTACATGAGGTGAGGTAGTGTGAAGCTAAACTGGGACTCTAGTCTCTTAAACTTACGATTACACTTCTATTCTATTATTATTCTACTATTACTCTACTACGATTGTGTCAAAAATTGCGAGTCTCGTAACTTTGATCGATCATTATAGTATAGCAATAGAATATGAATAGCAAGCTATAGAATAATCTTTTTTTTTTTTACCTAAATAGTGAATCCTGTTTTATTAGACGAAATTGGAACGGGCCTCAGGAACGGGCGTAGTGCAACTGTCACTTAATATCAATCATTATTGACAAATATAATGTCAGTCGAACGTAATCATAACATTATCTTATTAAGGGGCTAAAATTGGGAAAACGGCGAGAGGAGTGTTCGTATATACGACTTTAAAAACACTTAAAAATAATACAGAAAGCTATTTTTTTTTTCGTAGCTTCTCAAAAGACTGAACTACAATATAGTAGGTTTTCAAATAAAAAAACTATAGGGTTTTCTTTTAAAAAAATCGTAAAGTTCATCAAAAACTGCAAAAACAGCTTTTGCTGTTAACGATTGTTTACTAGTTTAAAAGTAAGTTGAAGCAAAACAAAAATTGTATCATAAACTAGAAAGTCTGTTCTACTTTTATATTGTAATTACAAAAATATACATGTCCATTTTCATCTAGTTTTAATTGCTAAAACTTTACTAAAATTTCGGCGGAAATTCTCCATACTAAATTGTATGGAGGGATACAACGGCCGAGCGGCCGATTCGATAAGCAGAAACGGGCGCCAGTACGCCTCCGGTCTTGAGGCGGAGCGTACGTCAGTCGTGCTTTGGCGCGCTATTACAAGACTATTTTATTATTGTTTGCGCGAGGTTTGCGCAGTGAATGAGAATTCTTTTTTTAGTTTGGAAAAAGTAAGTACATTTTATTATTATTATATTAATAAATTTGAGCAATAGTAGACGTAAGTTTCTGTGATTTTTTAATATCAAATAAGTATCGCTAAAAATTTATATTCTAAGGGGAAAAAGAAAGCACTTATTTTCACTCATTTTAAAAACGATATCTTTCTTTTTTAAATGCAAAGCAATAAACTTTTCATTATTTTTATTTATTTTACGATTTGATATGTAGGGGTCATTGACCTTAGTAGGATTACCCACACGTCACAGTGTGTATGTACCTATCAGGAAAAATAAAAACGTAGTGCTTCTATTACTCTATCGTACACCATATATATAGTAATTAGTTTTTTCGCTACCTACTTTACACAATGAAACTACAATAGGTATGGTTTGGTTGCATAAGGGTTTCGTATGAAAAACAACTTTTAGGGGATATCTCTCAAACAAGAACAAATTTAGGTGTAAGGTACTATAAACTATAGTAATAATAACTTATTATGCAATATGCAAGCCCGACCTGACATACGCGATCCTTTATCGTTGCTCGAAATTCAACACCTCGAAAAAGGTTTTTGCACATTTTTATAAAAATTATATATTGAACTTCAATTTATTTGAAAATGATGAACCTAAAAATTAATAAAAAGTAACTTTCTTTAAAAAAAAATAGAGGTGGATTTAACAGAGTTCTAAATATCAATGTTATTTATTTTATTATAAAATTATATAAATAACTGCTTGCCAGTTGTGTTAAAAAAACAACCCAGTAAGATTAAAGTTAAGCTCGGAAAGTAACTTTTTATTCTATTTATAAAAAATGCAAGAATAGGTAAAAGGAAATGAACGTCTTTCTATGCTGCAAAAAAAGTTAAATATCCAAGAATGTTCTATGTACTGTTGGTTTGTCTAATAAATAAAATAAATAGGGTAAAACGTCCTATTACCGCGGTAGTCAAAATCACGTCCTATTACGGCTCTATTTTATCTTTTACAATTTATGATTCGTTGTGACTGTGTATGGTAAAGGTGACTACATAGTGTCCAAGGGAAACTAACACGTTACTTATTACCCAGCACTCGTGCGTTTAAAATCGTTTAAAATGACTTAAATTAATTATTTTGTGTAACGTCAGCTAAGCGAGAAGCTGTTTCATACAAACGCAGACTGACTCGCGGTAGAACATTGAATTTTCATACTTCGTTTTTAGTTCAAACAAACACTTTAAGATTATGTTACTATATTCGAATACTTTTTACATTCAAGTAGTCTTAGTCAATCAAGTTGATTTCTGTTTAAAATCAAATAAAACTAGTAAATATGAGTAAACAAAAGTCCGCCGTGTTAGGAAGGCTATTTGAGGGTACCGCCTATTACGGAGGGTACCATCGGTAAAAGGAAAAACGCAGTGTCGGTAATTTATAAATTTTGTGGTATAATAAATATAATTTATGAACATTTCGTTATTTAAGTGTAATTTTCATTAGTTCTCAAGTATAAAACCAATTTTGGAGGAACATGTTTTTTAACTAGAATCCTTGTTTTTTACGCTTAAAGTTGACAGTAAAATTTAAGTTTGTTAGAATACTGTGAAACCTAACGTATGAGTTTTAATAAAGAAAAATAGTCTAATACAACGATTACTAACGATTTGAGAGTTTTATGGTAAAGTCAGAGTGCTCTTATTTGTAAGTAATATCTTATATTACCGAAATATCTTAACATTACATTTCAGAATTAGGATATAAAAAGTCATTAGATATTTTAGTACCTACCGTATTAGGCTGTAAGGAATCCTAACACGGTGTATGGAAATTACAGAGCTAATTATTTAACCGTATTATTCATAAAGATACCGTACATTTTAAAAAGCTTTACTGCAGGTCTACTTATTTGGTTTGTTGTATGGTAAATACGTGACATCCTGTCTAAAGTGACATACGTCAAATAACTAAAATGCACTTTAACTTTTTATAAATAACAGGGTATAATAAATAATAAAAAATACACAAAAATGTATACTAAGGTTAGGTTTATCGTATTTTCTAATCAATATAATAATTTACTACTAGATTTTAGCACAACTTTGACACACCATACAAAACTGATTATGATTCGTTGGTTGTTTAATTTCTTATTGTATTTTGGTTTACTATTTTGTTGATGTTTTTTTTGTGTTCCATTTTATTGCATGTTTGTGTCAACGTTGTTGTAAAAGAACGTATCTTTCTTTTTTTAACTTTCTCCGCTTGGGTAGAAATCCATTTTACATATTTTTTACCGTTTAACTAAATCTTCACTGACTGCACCCCGCTGCTTCGCCAGTAAAATTTTCCTTCAAATATGTTTTATTTGTTAGGTTTTATTAAAAACTATTTCGTAGTTTTTACGTAAAAGAGTTACAGACATCCTTTCCATAAACTTTGTCGTTTATAATATTAGTAGGATTATTAAAACCCTCGCCTGGGCCTTTATCGAATTAAAGTTTGAGAAAAAGGAACAGCAATTGTTTTATAACGAGGTAAAGGAGGTTATCAATTCAACTGTATGTATGTTGGTCCGCGATATTTTCGATTTTTCACAAAAGTATTTCTAAATTCAGAAGAAGGGTTTAAAGTTTAAGTACCAATTTTTCACCGATTTTAGAAAAGAGGAAGTTCTCAGTTTAAGGTTTGTATCAGTTTTTTGATTAAGGTTTCGGGTACACGTCCCGGGACCTTATTATATGTCTTTTCTATCCGTCCGTCTGTCTGTCTGCCAAAGGTACTAATTTCCGAAACGGCTCGGTTAACTATAGACATAGACATAGCCATAGATTTATTTGCACACACAATACAGACACATAGTACATATTCAGAGATACAAAAAGGTAAGGTAGGTTCAAACTATTTTTATAAGTAGATATTGTGGGTGCAAAATGGCTCTGACTCAGCATGTTTTGCTTAAAATGCAACGCTGGTTATTCTGCCAGAACCATGAGAATATAATTATAAAAATAATACCGATAATACGTGTTTAGGTTAAAAAAATATACATATATAGTTAAATTATGTGTTGAGTGTGGGTAGAAAGAAAACGAAATCAAAGACGAACTGATGGTTGATCACAGAAAACATTGTGTCCTTAGTTTAAATTACTTCACATATTGTGCGTCTGTTGTTTGTTGGTGAAGTAAATATTTCTTTAAGTTTTTTCTAAATGTTAACATACTGGTAGGCTGTCTTAAAAGCGGTGGAATGTCATTCCAACATTTGATGGCACTATATGTGAAGCTCCCTCTAAAAGCTACAGTTCGGTGATGTGGCACCTTGAGTGGTGGTACACCATGCCTGCAGCTACGTTGCGCATCTCGCCAGGTCAGCTTATCAGATAGGACTTTAATGAAAAAATTTCACGATATTTTATTTTTCGTCCAAAGAATACTAACAAATATTAAAAACTTCAAAAAATTATGGAAATTTAGAGAAAAATGCAAAAATTGTGCCACAATCTTCCTTTTTTGAATAAAAGTCGAGCCTCTACTGAGATATTGACCTGGTCAACAGACATTAAATAATGATAATTTGTAACTTCAATTAATGTAGATTCATAACAAATATTAAAAATTGTGTTAATAAGCTAGCCAAATTCGCACAAATTACGCTTTTAGAAAGAAGAAAGAAAGAAAGAAATTTTTATTTGCGTCAACTTAAACACACACCATAACAGTACAGTACACATGAGAACCAAAAGTTTAAAACAAAATTAACACAAAAAACGTTTTAACTTCAACAAAACAAAAACAAATTAAATTAAACCTTAAAAAGTAATAATTAAAAATTACAATAAATACTTAATAAAATCAGGTGCATATGGTGTGTCGCAGTTGGTGCAAAATGGCACTGACTCAGCATTTGCTGAAGGCTTTCACCAACAGCGCTGATTTTCAGTCAATGCCAGCAGTGACCCACAAGCGTCATTTGCGAGAGCATGTTCTTACCCACACTTTACACACATTGATAAAATTTTCTACAAATATACATAATTATATATAAATTTGTGTTGTGTACCTGACATAAATATACTACATAAAATACTGTTATAAATAAACCGTGATATGAATACATACATATAGTAAATACTTTTTGATGCGACTACGAGTCGTTACGTCTAAGTCAGCGTGGTCAGCGGCAAGGTAGAATGCGGGGCAGTGGCGAGAATAGGAAAAGAAGTTTAAAGTCTCTGCTGATCCCTTTTATGGGTATAACCTATGCACATAAAAAAACGATCTCAAAATGGCGGCCGTTGTATGGGCTGTCTCTCTTCTCAACTCTTCCCTCATACTAATATACGCAAGATAGCATTCGTTCGGCCACCATTTTCAAATCGTTTCTATATCAGCGCGGCTTATAAAAAGAAAATCGTCCCCATATTTAATTCAATCCGTTCCGTTGTGCAGAGAGATGGAAGAACGTTACGATGCCATAGATTCATTGATTGATTGTTGTTTTGTTATTCGCCCGTTCAGGTCAGGCAAAGGAACATAGTAGCCCATACAGCCAAATAATCATTATTCGTGTTACCTAAACTAATTATATTACTAGAAACTTCTTAGCGCGAGGCCGTTTATTAAATAGTTATTACACAAAATATTATCAAAATATCCCCATACTAGGAGGGACCTGTATTTATGTACAGTGCCAGTAACAATTACACCCATTGCATACCATTTTCTGATTGCACGAAACCATGAGCAAAATGTTTCATCGTGCGTGTGTTGTCATTCCATACTCCGTAATAGGCTGTGCTTACCGCCGTAATGGGCTTCAAACTTTTTTTTGCCGCCGTAATAGGAATTCCGAATTGTCAGAAAAAATATTTATTTAAAATGTATTATCACTCTAAAATAAATAAAACGACAACTGAAATAGAAAATATTATTATCATGAGTGTCAAAACAAAATTCAAATATCTGCTAACATATTTAGAAATGCTTAATTTCTTACCCTACTTTAAAATGTCGTCAAAACGCGCCGTAATAGGGCATGTTACCCTAAGACGCCACCGCTACAAAGGTAATTTTTATTAAAATAACCAACTTAAAATATTAATTTACACGATTATTATTATCTATACCTACTGAAGATTCTTATGTATGGATCATGTTACTTTATCGGCCAGGAATGGGCAAATTAAATAACAACAACGTTAAATCTTAGACAGGAAAATACATAAAACAGTTTATATGGGAAAATTACATTTTTATTTTTCTTTCAACCCCTCCATTTTTTCTATCTTTTCTCACCTTTTGAACCTTATGTGAACTACGACAAATATTTTAAAACTCAAATCAGCTAAACGTTCTAAGTTATTCTCAAGTTTAAGCGAGATAAACAAACCACGATTGATTTTTAAATATAAACTAGTCGACTCGGCGAACTTCGTACCGCCTAACCTATTACAATGTTATGCGTGTATTATACATTATAAACTTTCCTCTTGGACAGATGCGGGAAGCAACTTTATTTTATACTATGTACTAGAGGCTGCCCCGCGGTTTCACCCGCGCAGATTTCTCATAAACACAAAATTCCTGTTTGTTCCCGTTCCCGTGGGAATTTCGGGAAATCCCTTCTTAATGCTCACCTACACTCCCTAAGGAACCTACATGCAAAATTTCAGCACGCTACGCCTAGTAGTTTCGGCTCTGCGTTGTCTGTCAGTCAGTCAGTCAGTCAGTAACGGAAGAGTTTTATATATATTGACTAGAGGCTGCCCCGCGGTCTCACCCGCGCAGATTTCTCATAAACACAAAAATCCCGTTTATTCCCGTTCCCGTGGGAATTTTGGGAAATCCCTTCTTAGTGCTCACCTACACTCCCTAAGGAACCCACGTGCCAAATTTCAGCTTTGTACGCCCAGTAGTTTCTGCTCTGCGTTGTTTGTCAGTCAGTCAGTCAGTCAGTAACGGAAGAGTTTTATATATATTGATTGAAGATGGTCTGTTATTTTGACCATCAAACTCTATCTATAGTCTTTTTTTTATCTAATTTTTTTTTATTACAACAACAAACCTTTTTGGCGAGAAACATTTTTCATAGTCAAAGAAGTCTAAAGAAAATCAATCAATGTGGCAGACAGACGTTTGTTTTATTGAAAGGTTTAATATACCTAAATTTTTGAATAATATAATGTACCTATTTAAAATTAATTCGAACAATAAATGTTCGTTATATTGAAATAGGTATTTTAATCTGTATGTGTGTATGTACTATGTATGTTTGTCCGCGATTCTTTCACGTTTGGCTGAACAAATTTTGATGCCGTTTTCAGAGTAGTATTTGCTAAATTCAGGACCGGGTTTAAGTGTTTAAACAAACTTTGAAAAAAGGCAGTTCTCAGTGTATGTATGTGTCAGTTTAGATAGATAGATGGATAGATAGGTAGACGCTTTATTACAATCAATAAACTTAAAATATTACAATATTCTTAAATCAATGTTTTAACATTGATTGCAATTGGCGGCTTTGCAGTTTATTGAGCCGTGTGCCTTTAAAAAGAAAAAAGTATCATATTGTCACTCGTTAGCATTAATTGCGAGACTCTTAATGTCATACCTACGTAATTACATTTATTTTTATCACAAACAGTAAATTATTGCAAGTAATTCTTTTATATTAATTATTAGCAACGAGTTTTCAGATGCAAGTTCCATATCTCCTTTTCAAAGATTCAGCTATCTTCTAACATAATAATGACAGGTATAAAAATAAACATACAACCAGTACTTAGGGACACGTAAAAAGTATCGATACTTTGCGGTATCGAGTACATTTCCATTCCTATCCTTACTTTGTACTCAATACTGTGCTTACGATACTTTTAATCAATGAGTACATACATTTTGGCAGGTATGGCATCATATCGAATGAACTGAAATGAATTCCCATATAAAACTAGCGACAATAAAGGTTCTGCAAACGATCAAATTTGTTTGACAAACACGTTTTCATATAATATTGTTTGACAAACTTCAAACACAGCTGCCCACGATTAATTTTTTTGACATACGTAAAATTTTACAAAAAAAAATAAGTTAAACGGACACTTACACGGCTTTTGGCTTTTTTTCATCGTTAAAGGAAAGCCAACTTGTTTTATTTTTTGAAGAACTTTCTTTTATTGTATTAAACTTGTGTGCCTAGCCTAAGTAAGAACTGGCTCTAAGAAAAGTGCTTCGGGGTATCGATACTTTTGTTTCTTGTTTTTTTTTAACAACTTTTCCAATTATTGT
This sequence comes from Euspilapteryx auroguttella, assembly GCA_951802225.1. Lineage (NCBI taxonomy): Eukaryota > Metazoa > Arthropoda > Insecta > Lepidoptera > Gracillariidae > Euspilapteryx > Euspilapteryx auroguttella. The sequence goes on from OX637643.1 coordinate 15,211,739, forward strand.
ATTAAATTTGTGTGCCTACCAAACGTAAGAAAAGTAAGTACTATAGGACCTCAGAGAAGTACACGATAGATACATTGAAGAATTGATACTTTTGTTTTGATACTACTCATTATGAGTACAGTATCGATACTTTCTATTCTTTACCATATATTATATGAAATAGTTTTAGGTTTTGTAACAGTTTTTTTAGCGTATTTATTGCTAGTGCTACCTGCACATAACACAAATAAATTTCGTGGATAATTTAATGAGTGGTTTTCAATTTGACATATAAAAAAAATAAGTTTTATTACACCGCTATGGTATGGCGCTTTGCAAAAGTCAATAGGTCAAGTTGAAATGAATCATTAAAAGAAAAAAAGAAAATTGAAACTCGTCACGCGTCAGTCAGATAGTTATTTTTGTTTTAAACTTTTAAAGTTAATTTGAACTGATTTGAATTACTATCCTATGTCTTTTACTTTAGACAACGCAATCTACGGGCGTATTATGAGACTTATTTTTGCTTTTTAATAACACAATGAAAACCCCTCATTAATTCATATTTGTTTTTTACACAAATCAGAATCTTCCATCCCCCCGCTGATAAGAATTTATCACACCTTTATGAGGCATACTGCAGTTTATAATGTAAAACTGGAGTAGACGAGTGGAGTCGTCATGTCATTATGTATGATACATTTTAAATCTTTTGTAATTTAGGGGATATTGTTATTATATTTTATTGTAGTTAAAATTTTAAATTAATAAAATATTTACGTGTGAGTATTTACTTAAATGAAATATATTTACCTATGTTGAGAAATTCAGTCCTTTAACAAATAAACAAAAACCTAAAAGCTGAATATATTAAAATCACTCTCGAAGCCTAAAAATCAAGTAAAATCGACAATTTTTTATTTGTGGCAATAATTGTTTTCTATCTTATACCAGTTGTAATTAATTAAAAATATACAAAAAAAATATAATATTGAAATGCGACTTTAATTTTTACCTTTAATGTAATCAAAAAGTCATAACCAACTTTTTGTATTTTTGCAGTGTTGAACTCTGACCGACGATCTTTTTTAACCGACTTCATTAGTTAAAATAAACATACTTTACCTTTTATTTAGTAAATAATGAGTAGGTAAGATATTTAGTTAGATAGTTAAAGTTCTAAACAATTTTTTTAATGTTTCTAATAAGGTATGTTTAAGTACTCAACAATAAACAATTTGTACTAAAATAAAACCTATTAGGCAGTAAAAAAATTATATAACATCGATAAATCATATTATTTCGTAATCACAATTCAATAAACCCAAAATCATAGTAACGATACATCCAAGTTAATTCGCGCGAAAAATCAGATTTAAATATTGCGCCAAGAAATGTTCGCAACTCGGCCGCGTAACATTGAGCGCTAGGGTCGCGCGAAATCGGCGTTCAAATAAAAGAGGCCTAAGCCTTAAGGAGCAGACTACCCTTTTTGGTCAATTCCAATCTGTTGCGATACTACTGCTATAGTTATAGCAAAATTGATTACGAGCCTACCAAATGTGTATTTTCTTGCGATTAACGTACTTTTTCTACTCTACCTTTATTCGATAGTTACGTTTTGCGCGATGAGACTAAGAGCCCTGTCTACAGAAGTAAAGACCTGCCCGAAGAGCAGAACACTGAGACAGCTGTCACCATGCGAGGCAGACTCTGCCGAGCTATCCGATCCGCAAAGCCAACTATTTAATTAAATTATTCGTGTACGCGATTGCATTCGAAAACCATTGCTGCGTTTTTGAGGAACACAATTGCACATGCCCTAAGTAAAGCAGAAATGGTAACTTTTTTTTTTTTTAACGAGGGGCCTACTAAAACCCCCCAGCGGCCGTATTGGCACTTTTGGGAAGAACCCCGGGAACCACCCATTATAGCGTCCGAAGTCTCACGCTCAGCTACTATCAGCTTCATGCTCGGGGAGGGCATAGTGTTCCCTCCACGGCTCGCCTTTGGAGCTGCGGCGGCACAGTGCCACAAGCTGTGCCACCGCCCATCTCGGGGCCGTTTGATGAGTGTGTCGGGCCCCCGCCCTTCACACCCACGACCCCAAAGACCCCTTTTAGTCGCCTCTTACGACAGGCAGGGCATACCGTAGACCTATTCTTACGCCCGGACCTACAGGGCTTAGAAATGGTAACTGAATGTGATGATGTTATCATCATAACGACTATTTGGACGTTGCACCACATCTCCCCCAACGATTGCCGCATGGACTAACAATGTGGAATGAATTTGCCATCGGCATGCTTTGCAGGCGATCGAAATATACTTCGAACGCTATGATGCGTGGTTCCCGGGGTTCTTCCCAAAAGCGCCAAGATGGCCGACGGGGGGTTTTAGTGGGTGCGAGCCCCACATACCTCCAACGCTCCCCCGAGCGTCGGGAAATGCGATAGGCATTTCCCCTCGTTACAAAAAAAAGGCGATAGAAATATGACTCTTGATGCTATTAAATTCATCAATACATAGTATAAAACAAAGTCGCTTCCCACGTCTGTCTCTATGTACGCTTAAATCTTGAAATGAAAACTATGGAAAGGATTTTGATGCGGTTTTTTTATAGATTATAGTGATTCAATAGGAAGTTGTATATGTATAATACATGTACAAAAATAGATAGGACAGTACGAAGTTCGCCGGGTCGACTAGTTATTTATAAATAGAAATAATTTGAGCTAAGTTCCTATACAATACAGAGTCGGTAGTGTGTGTGCGTATGTGTGTGTGTGTGTGTGTGTGTGTGTGTGTGTGTGTGTGTGTGTAACGAAATCTGATATAACGAAATTCCAGCAATAATAACAACAACCGGGACGAACCTGATAAACGACCCGTCACTAATTGATATCTATTCGATTTGTATCATTCGAATAAGGGCTGAGCGTATGCCAAAAAATCTTTAAAATCGATTTTTTATTGCAACAATAAATTAAAAACATAACGAACTTTTTTCGCTACTTCTACAATCATAATTTTTTATACGCACGTCGTTTTCGTGAACTTTTCACTCGGGTTTTCTGGAAGACGTCGCAGATTTAAAGCAAAACAACGGAAAACTGCTTTTAACATAAATGGCAATTCAGCATACGCCTCGTAGGTACTTTCTATCCGATTATTAAAATTTAACTAAGACAACGACAGAATAAAATAGGCCCAACGAAAATCTAGCAAGACACGGTATGGTCCAAAACAGGTTATCAAAAGAAAACTATTTTAGGCCAGAAACCACATTACATTGCTCCTCAACCCTGTACAGAAGACCTGTACTCTCGTCTTATTCCCTTAACAAACTAAGATCGTTTCAAATTCTAAAATCTACCTGTCTTATTCATAAAGATACAGTAGATTTTAAGTAGCCTTACTGGAGGTCTACTTCTCTGGTTTGTTGTATGGTAAATACGTGACATCCAGTCTAAATTGACATACGTCAAATAACTAAAATGCTCTTTAACTTTTTATGAATAAGAGGGTACAAGTTTTCTTTGCTGCTGCAATATCAACAAGAAAACAGGAAGAAATAGAACAGTACGTGGAAGGAAATTGCGGGCTCAGGATATCGTGTTCCACTCCTACAATCACAGTGAACGTAGATACGGAAGCCAGCACAGCAATCTACACTCTATACCTCTGTTACCTAAGCTTCAATATCCAGTCAAATTAACATTTACTATAGGCTGTCCCGCGGTTTAACTCGCGCAGATTTCCCATAAACACAAAAATCTAGTTTTTTCCCGTCCCCATGGGAATTTCGGAAAATTATTCCTCAGTGCTCCCCTAAACTCTTCAAGTAACCCACCTGCACAATTTTAGTCCGATAAGCCCAGTAGTTACGGCTCTGCGTTGTCTGTCAGCCAGTCAGTCAGTAACGGAAGAGTTTTATATATTGACTAGAGGCTGTCCCGCGGTTTTTCCCGCTCAGATTTCTCACAAACACAAAAATCCCGTTTTTTCCCGTTCCCGTAGGAATTTCGGGAAATCCTTTCTTAGTGCTCATCTACACTCCCTAAGAAACCCACGTGCAAAGTTGCCCGCTACGCCCAGTAGTTTCGGCTCTGCGTTGTCTGTCAGTCAGTCAGTCAGTCAGTCATTCAGTCAGTCAGAAAGTCAGTCAGTCAGTCAGTCAGTCAGTCAGTCAGTCAGTCAGTCAGTCAGTCAGTCAGTCAGTCAGTCAGTCAGTCAGTCAGTCAGTCAGTCAGTCAGTCAGTCAGTCAGTCAGTCAGTCAGTCAGTCAGTCAGTCAGTCAGTCAGTCAGTCAGTCAGTCAGTCAGTCAGTCAGTCAGTCAGTCAGTCAGTCAGTCAGTCAGTCAGTCAGTCAGTCAGTCAGTCAGTCAGTCAGTCAGTCAGTCAGTCAGTCAGTCAGTCAGTCAGTCAGTCAGTCAGTCAGTCAGTCAGTCAGTCAGTCAGTCAGTCAGTCAGTCAGTCAGTCAGTCAGTCAGTCAGTCAGTCAGTCAGTCAGTCAGTCAGTCAGTCAGTCAGTCAGTCAGTCAGTCAGTCAGTCAGTCAGTCAGTCAGTCAGTCAGTCAGTCAGTCAGTCAGTCAGTCAGTCAGTCAGTCAGTCAGTCAGTCAGTCAGTCAGTCAGTCAGTCAGTCAGTCAGTCAGTCAGTCAGTCAGTCAGTCAGTCAGTCAGTCAGTCAGTCAGTCAGTCAGTCAGTCAGTCAGTCAGTCAGTCAGTCAGTCAGTCAGTCAGTCAGTCAGTCAGTCAGTCAGTCAGTCAGTCAGTCAGTCAGTCAGTCAGTCAGTCAGTCAGTCAGTCAGTCAGTCAGTCAGTCAGTCAGTCAGTCAGTCAGTCAGTCAGTCAGTCAGTCAGTCAGTCAGTCAGTCAGTCAGTCAGTCAGTCAGTCAGTCAGTCAGTCAGTCAGTCAGTCAGTCAGTCAGTCAGTCAGTCAGTCAGTCAGTCAGTCAGTCAGTCAGTCAGTCAGTCAGTCAGTCAGTCAGTCAGTCAGTCAGTCAGTCAGTCAGTCAGTCAGTCAGTCAGTCAGTCAGTCAGTCAGTCAGTCAGTCAGTCAGTCAGTCAGTCAGTCAGTCAGTCAGTCAGTCAGTCAGTCAGTCAGTCAGTCAGTCAGTCAGTCAGTCAGTCAGTCAGTCAGTCAGTCAGTCAGTCAGTCAGTCAGTCAGTCAGTCAGTCAGTCAGTCAGTCAGTCAGTCAGTCAGTCAGTCAGTCAGTCAGTCAGTCAGTCAGTCAGTCAGTCAGTCAGTCAGTCAGTCAGTCAGTCAGTCAGTCAGTCAGTCAGTCAGTCAGTCAGTCAGTCAGTCAGTCAGTCAGTCAGTCAGTCAGTCAGTCAGTCAGTCAGTCAGTCAGTCAGTCAGTCAGTCAGTCAGTCAGTCAGTCAGTCAGTCAGTCAGTCAGTCAGTCAGTCAGTCAGTCAGTCAGTCAGTCAGTCAGTCAGTCAGTCAGTCAGTCAGTCAGTCAGTCAGTCAGTCAGTCAGTCAGTCAGTCAGTCAGTCAGTCAGTCAGTCAGTCAGTCAGTCAGTCAGTCAGTCAGTCAGTCAGTCAGTCAGTCAGTCAGTCAGTCAGTCAGTCAGTCAGTCAGTCAGTCAGTCAGTCAGTCAGTCAGTCAGTCAGTCAGTCAGTCAGTCAGTCAGTCAGTCAGTCAGTCAGTCAGTCAGTCAGTCAGTCAGTCAGTCAGTCAGTCAGTCAGTCAGTCAGTCAGTCAGTCAGTCAGTCAGTCAGTCAGTCAGTCAGTCAGTCAGTCAGTCAGTCAGTCAGTCAGTCAGTCAGTCAGTCAGTCAGTCAGTCAGTCAGTCAGTCAGTCAGTCAGTCAGTCAGTCAGTCAGTCAGTCAGTCAGTCAGTCAGTCAGTCAGTCAGTCAGTCAGTCAGTCAGTCAGTCAGTCAGTCAGTCAGTCAGTCAGTCAGTCAGTCAGTCAGTCAGTCAGTCAGTCAGTCAGTCAGTCAGTCAGTCAGTCAGTCAGTCAGTCAGTCAGTCAGTCAGTCAGTCAGTCAGTCAGTCAGTCAGTCAGTCAGTCAGTCAGTCAGTCAGTCAGTCAGTCAGTCAGTCAGTCAGTCAGTCAGTCAGTCAGTCAGTCAGTCAGTCAGTCAGTAACGGAAGTTTTATATATATTGATATGCTATGTTTTTCCAATATAGCTACGACACGACCCCTATCTTTTCCCATATTTGTATCTAGTAGTATAGTAGCTCTGAAATTGCTTAAAATTTAAAGGAAGCTAGGTAAGAACCACGAGACGGACATCTGATTCTGACAATTTATCTCGAATATCTCAAGGAAATCGGAAAAATTTGAGGATTTTGCGTTTTGAAGGAAAATGCGCTGTCGAAGCCGAAGGGTGCACTCTAGTAATATGAAAATGCTTTTTACTAGATTTTCAACAAGATATACCTTGTGTCCTTTTTTGAAAAATACCTTTTAATTTTGATTACAATAGAAAGATAGATAAAATATTTATTTCGTTAAGCCAATACACACACACATAAATTAAACTAACAATAAATACAATAAGATAATATAAAAATTACAATATTACAAACAAGTTAATTATATCAAACAAGTTTACACACAGTGTAAGGCACAGTGGCGCTTATCACACCCGAAATAGGCTCCGACTCAGCATGTGTCACAAAAATCTGTGACGCTGGCAAAAGATATTAGGTACTTAGGTACTTCACAAGTTCAAGTACTATGGAGCTTCATCATTTCAGCCGTTGGACGTCCACTGCTGGACATAGGCCTCCCTCAAGGCTCTCCATCTGTGCCGATCGCAGGTGGCCTGCATCCAGCGTGGACCCGCAGCCTTGCGCAGATCATCCGTCCATCTGGTCGGTGGACGTCCTACGCTGCGCTTGCCGATCCGTGGTCTCCACTCGAGAACTTTTCGGTCCCAGCGGCCATCTGTGGAGCTATGGAGCTTGTTCCTATAATATTGCGAAGATCAATAAAATAGGTATACATTACATAGTTGGTCATAAACAGGGCTATAAAATTCAGTACTAACTCTTATCAGCCCGCATGAAGTCAACTACTAGTGATGCGAAAGGCTCGTTATCCAAATTGATCATGAAAACTCTCATAGAACAAAGATAATATTTTGTTTTTGTGTGTTTTAACGTTTGGTGTCGGTATGGAATTTCACCACTCGATCTCTTGACATTGGTGTCCAAAGGACAGCCATGCTGCGATCGCCAACTGACCTGCCAAGCTAATGTAATAATGTAAAATAATCTTGGAGGGCACTATGATCAGCAGTTGGTGACCAATAGAAGTGTTCTTTTTTTTTGGCTAAGGACTTTGATGTTTTATGATAATTACGAAATACATAAATAAAGACTATAATCAATATATATAAAACTCTTCCGTTACTGACTGACTGACTGACTGACTGACAGACAACGCAGAGCTGAAACTACTGGGCGTAGCGGGCTGAAATTTTGCATGTAGGTTCTTTAGGGAGTGTAGGTGAGCACTAAGAAGGGATTTCCCGAAATTCCCACGGGAACGGGAAAAAACGAGATTTTTGTGTTTATGAGAAATCTGCGCGGGAAAAACCGCGGGGCAGCCTCTAGTCAATATATATAAAACTCTTCCGTTACTGACTGACTGACTGACTGACAACGCAGAGCCGAAACTACTGGGCGTAGCGGGCTCAAATTTTGCATGTAGGTTCCTACGGGAGTGTAGGTGAGCACTAAGAAAGGATTTCCCGAAATTCCCATGGGAACGGGAAAAAAAAAGATTTTTGTGTTTATGAGAAATCTGCGGCAGCCTCTAGTAAAAATTAAAAACAATTATATCCCATATCTATAATGTCTTGGCATAGATTTTGGAATAAAGCTCTGTTGCGTGTTCACGTTCCAAAATTAAAAAAAAAACCCTGTATGCATATTAACATAACTTCTCAAAATAATTACAGCAATTTTCGTGTCTTTTTTCGTAGTCCTTATCTTCAATGACAAACTTTACAAATTCTTCAAGCTCAAAACGTGCTCAAAACATCTTTGTTAAAGGAATATAGAAACAATTGATTACCTACATTAGGAATAGAACTACTAAAGACGAGGTACGTAATCAGAATAATCTAGCTACCAATGTTAACTAGTTACCTAACAATTCCTTATTGTAAATTCAATGGTCTGACTCTGGAAGCATCGAGCCACGAACTATCTCTCACAGCTCAGCACTAGCCCGCACAAAACCGCTCTTTAAAGCTAGCTTTCCACCAGATTGTGAGAGGAATCGAGCGTAACGAAAGATGTTCCAACATTAAATGAATTCTACATTAATACGATCTCATAAATGTAGTAAAGGTGTGTCTGATTTTAAATTGATTGAAGAATTGATTTTGACAAAAATTTTGTTTTTTAGATTTCCTGTAGTAATTTTTATTAAGTAAGAAAGAGATGTGAGAGGTTCCAAAAAAACTGAAAAAGATTGAAATATTGAAAGAACTTAAAAATCCCGTTTTTTCCCGTTCCCGTAGGAATTTCGGGAAATCCTTCTTAGTGCTCATCTACACTCCCTAAGGAACCCACGTGCAAAATTTCAGCCCGCTACGCCCAGTAGTTTCCAAATATTGAAAGAACTTAAGTGCCAATAATAACACAAAACATAATGCGTTTCCACCATCAATAAAGGGAGGAATGCCAGGACGCCTAAAAGAAATTGCTTAGATTAGATTGCCTTACTATTAAAAAATTGTTCAAAGTGTTCAATTATTCTATGAAAATTATTGATTTACAAAAAAAAATATTCCAATACATTAGGTTTCAAACTACTCAATAGGCATATTACTCTTACAAAACTGGTGAACTACTAGCTTAAAAAGCCCGCACAAAACAACCGATAAGTCTCTCAGCACAATACCCTTACAGGCAACAAAACCGACTGTTTAGAATTACAATATAGATAAAATTATTACAATTGTAAAGATCTGACGATTGGATGTAATTGGCTGTTAAATGAAGTGGTTACAAAGTTGTTTATTAAACCTATGGAGGGTAATAAAACAATGTTTCAATGTAAATTTAACAGTGGCCAATAAATTCAATAGCCTGAGTTATTGGCAATTCGGCGAGATAGTTTTCAGATTTCGAGTTGTTTTTGATCGTTGAAATCAGTGATGGACTTATTTGTAGACCTGTAACAATAAACCTTTTTGTATGAAATAAAAATGGTGGGGAAAATATACGTATTTACCAAACAAGTAACTAGAGAAGTTAATAATCCTCTAAAGTTAATCTCTACAAAAAAAAAAGTCAAGCTATTTTATTCTATCTTTAAGAATAACTAGTCGACCAAGCGAACTTGGGAATGAATTATACATTATAAACCTTTCTATTGGATCAATCTCAATCAATCAATCAATTCCTATAGAAAAACTGCATCAAAATCCGTTGCATAGTTTTTAATATATGAGCATACATAGGGACAAACACGGGAAACGACTTTGATTTATACTATGTATTGATTGATGATGCGGTATTGATATTGATACAGGATGGACTGTATTTAAGGTATCTATATTCACCCTACCACCTTAACGCGGCTACCTAAAAAGTATTTACTTTCAAAAATATTACTTACCAAATTCTGGCTACCGAACGTAACCATGCCCATCTAAAATTCAAAAGTCCGTCACCAATACGGTACTATTATCTCGAGTCATTTGTCAACTACCCGCAGTACGGGAAGCGGGGAAAAGAATAGGAATTTTCTGTGGCAGGAAATTGCGGAGCTCCCGGCGACCGCATTCATTGCGGCATATGTACTAGGTACGAGGACTAGGATAGGCATTTGATTATGCTTATACTGGGTAGTTTCAAAAGATTTTGAATAGAGTTGGTCCAATGTCAATTGTGGGAGCGAGTTTTTGTTTGAGCAAATTTAACTTATATGGCATAATTAATAATAATTGAAAATTCCTCTAGGCATATGATTATGCTTATACTTGGTAGTTTCTAAATTTTATTGATATTGTGAAAAAAGTTGGTCTAATGTTTTTGCCTTGTGGGAGGGAGTTTATTTTTAATAAAATTGAACTTAATAATTATTGGAATATGTGCTAGGAAAGGCATAATATGGTTATACTTGTACTAAGGAGTTACTAAAAACAAAGATTATAAAATATAAAATTTGTATTAATTTACATATCAATACTCTTCTCAATACAAAAAAGTGCAAAGCAGATAAGAATGCTTATTTAAATGAATGAATTTATATTTAATATTTAATAAAAAGTTGCTGAGAAAATGCGACTTTATCGCCCAAACTAAGCGAATCTTCTGAATATAGAGCTTTTCAGCCCCTCTAGTCTAGTATCGAAAAACTATATTAAAACCCAACAGAAATAAATAAATAAAACCCCTAATATTGTTTCTACTCTATTTTATTAGATAAAACATCAAACATCAGAAAAGGAAATGCAATGAACAGAATCCATATCGAATAAAACTTGATGGCACCGAGGCGTGAATTGCCGACGACTAAATTGAATTACTCAGGATTGCGCCATTGTATCTAGGGAATTGATAGAACAGTGATTTGGTTTTAGGGCGCCCTTACCTTTGGGGTTTTGAGAAACATAACTAAATATCTATGTTATTACGTCTATTTATTTGTCATGCAGCATGCGCCCCGACACTAAGTCATCAAAATTTTCATCCCAATTTCCATGACCGTGAGATTTTTGTGGTAAAAGTATCCTTAGTTTTAGCACACCTCGGACACTTTATAGAAAAAAGCGCATTATTGCTTCGCGCACAGCCGAAACCCGTGTTTGGCACGCGTATCATGCTTGTGTGAGTGAGATAAGACGTGCGACGCTGCTTTATTTGTACTCAGCGGTAACTAAAAGGTAACCGAGAGCGGGGGAGCCGCACTTGCTGAGGGAGGCAGGGAGTACACATACTGTTGTAGTACTATTTATTATACTGTGGTTTAAGATTATCTACTTACACATTTGACAATATTATTGATTCAGTAGTTTAGACATGATTGCGTAACACAAAGACAGACAGAGTTACTTTCATATTTATACCTCATATTAAGTGCGGATTATGTACGCCTTTCTGTGAGGTGGCCGCGAATAAAACCACTTCTTCATCTCCTTCTATGGGTGTCGTAAAAGGAGACTAAGGCAGCAGCGTCCTTCGTAGAACAACTTGAAGAGCCATACTTCCTTCTCTGATCCATGTGGCAACTTGCGGTGGAAGATCTGATCGTCTTTCGGTTGTGATGAACTCGCTTATCCCTGCCTAAGTCAGCTCTTTGTAAAGATCCTAAAAAACATTTTGCTCATGTCCATTAGACTTCTACTTCGAACTCAACAGAAAAGTTTTCTGTTGTAACAAAAAAATCAAACTTTTTTGCTTTCAGATTTTTTTTCCCGATCTAAGCAAACCGTCTAACACATCGACATCCGTTCCAAGATCTCTGTATATTTCAACACTGACTTTTACGACTCTTTCCGAAACTATTTTTCCTAAGAAAAGGACATTGTAGAAAGAATTGTGTTTACATGTTTTCCTCGCGTCCTTATCTGAATCAAATTTATTGTGCCAATAACTTGGGAGATGTTGCCTTGTGGCTAACAATCGGATACCAACTCAACTTATTTGTGCCCTCTCTGGGCTAGCTTAATACAAACTTTGCTCCTTTTACTCAAAATCGTCGCCACTCTCTACGATCCTGACATCCTCCTTTATAGCGCGCTGCCACGTGGTTCTTGGTTCTATCGATTTTACTTTTTTTCCCATGCTACTCAACTGATAAGTAAGCTGCTACTCAACTAGTAAGTTGATAGTCTGTAAAAACGTTTTAAAGAAAATGATTTTTTTTTTCTTCACCATATTGTGACTATCACCTCACCCCTCCAAGGTGCAGCAAAAAAGATACATAATTAAATATCTTATGTTTTTAAAATGGTTCTTTAAAAACCCAATAATAATTAAAGATTCTGCTTTATGTTAAGAGAATGGAGGTTATTTCTAAATTCTGTATATAATTTTGAAAGTGGAACGCAGTTGAAATCTTTTTTAAATGTTGATATAAACTAATGTTACAGTTAAAGCTTTCCACTAGAGTCACAGTACCAAACAAACTTTTACACCCACGAGATTCTTCCAAAAACTACCAGGAGAGCATAGTTGCGAAAGAGCAGCATTCATTCTTTGTCCTCAGAAATCTCGGATAGAATCGTTGTTCTAGGAATGCGATGCAGTAAAATAAATATAGGTCCTATAAACGAGATTGTTCGGACGCCGTAACTATCTCTGTTAGGGGATTCTCTGTAAAGTTTTCGGATTTATTTTCTACTGTACGTTCTACTTGGTATTGGTTCTGGATTTTGTGTTTGCTGTGAGCGGTCGCGGTTTCAATTATTGGTGTTTTGTTAAAGTTTTTAACTTTTTTAAACTTTTGAATAATCAGTTTTTTTCTTTCTCTTTATGTAATAGTATCAGATGTTCCTTATGTAAAAAAGTATTGAATGCAGTCAGATTTCCATTTCGATTATTAATTGTTTTTAAAGATTTTGCTTTTATAAAAGTTTTGTAAGCAATCAGAAAAGAATTAGGTACTTGAAATACTAATAACGATTTAAGTATCAGTTATTACCATTTTCTAGCAAACTCATCCACTTCAATATGCGAAAGTAGCTCTGTCTGTCTGTCTCTCCCGCCTTCCTCAGAAAACTACTAAATCTAATATGAATGAAATTTTATAGGTTTAAGGATTTTCTTGACTTCTATTGAGCCTAAGAAAGGACATGGGCTTCTTCTTTATCCCAAAATTCCCACGGGTAATTTTGAAATCTGGTGTTTCAAAGTCAAAATCCGCTGGAGAAGCCGCGGCGCGCTCTCTAGTATCTCAATAAAAAAAACGACAAACGAAACTAACTTCCATTCAAATGAACACAAAACATCAAACCAAATATTTTATTCATAACCTACAGACAGTACAAGCGCTTTCGCAGCTACAATTCAGCGAAAGAGTACCATTATAATATTCCATGTATTAATCCTTGGGGTGACATGCGTCCTTGCGACGGTTATTGCCACGGGACAGCCGAGCCTCATCAATGTGTCATGTTCTATCAGAACTTTGTAATTAGACTCTTGGTTTCGGTGGTGGAGGGTTTTAAACATTTTTGCCAGGATTGAGTTGGGTCTGCGCGTCGAACTCCATGTCGTTAAAACACTCAAAGCCCCTAACTTCGTAGGACCTGTATTGAGGACGCCCGAAATACACAAAAATACATATAACACTCAAAGACCAAGGAAATAAATTTCGATCTCTATCATAAAAATCTTTCAAATTCGACACCGGATCTCCAAAATTGAAGTCATCATATCACTGCCAACTGCATAAGAGGTCATAACAAATTGAAAGTTGAGTGAGGTTGAAATGATTCTCAGCACGCTTTATACAGAAGAATCTAGTTCTTCTATAATACATTTGTTCTAGTTTTGATCATGTCATGCACCTTACATAAATGGAAATGCGTCCATAAATTTATAAGAACCAAGCGCAATCGAGAAAGTGAGCATTTTGGCTCGAGTGGCATAACGGCTCTCCAAAGAGTTTGCTATTCGGGCTGGTATGTGCTTCTGTTGAAGTCACATTTGCTTTCCTGGAGCCACATTCGAGACGACACTGACTAACCTTGCCTTTTTATCTTATATCATAAGTATATTGATGAGACTTCTTTTAAAATTTGAATTTAACGAATTGCCAATCTCCTTGTTCCAGACCAACCAGTAAATGCCTCAACCAGCCAACCATGCCGCAATCATAGCCAGAAGGAAACACTGGCTGGCGAAAGATGATCACATTCCATCTTCTCTTCTTCATCACGCTACCAGTCTTCACCAACCTTGTCAGCGGAGACGGCTCCTCAATGGAAGAGAATACTGCACCACCAGTGATCAGCTCAAGGGTTGTACGCACCAAGTACGGTGATATCAGGGGTTTTATTGTAACTCCAGAGTCAAGATACTTGGAGCCCGTTGAGGTTTTTAGAGGTATTCCTTACGCTTCACCTCCTGTTGGGTCCTTGAGGTTCATGCCTCCTGTATCAGGGGCACAGTGGTCTGGAGTAAAGATAGCTGAAGAGTTTGGCCCGGTTTGCCCTCAAGTTTTGCCTGATATAAGGAATGAGACAGCAGTTTTGAAAAGGATATCGAAAGGGAGGCTGGAGTATTTGAAGAGGATACTCCCGTTCTTGACCAATCAGTCTGAGGATTGCCTGTATCTGAATATTTACGCTCCAGCTCAGGGTAAGTTCAATTGTTTAATATTTGTATTGAAAAGTATTTTATTCAATTTAAGTTCTTACCGTCTCATTCATAAAGATACAGTAGATTTTAAGTAGCCTTACTGGAGGTCTACTTCTCTGGTTTGTTGTATGGTAAATACGTGCCATCCAGTCTAAATTGACATATGTCAAATAACTAAAGTGCTCTTTAACTTTTTTGAATAACAGGGTTATTCTGTGAATTCTGTGATATGATGATGTAATGGCAGCATATAATACAACCACCCCATTTCCAACCATGGGAGTAGTAAAATGTGACTACAGGAATACCTTCTGATGTAGGACGTACAGTTGCGGTCTAGGAGGCCGTAACAGATTTGTCATGGTTTCGTCAGCCCTAGACTGTATTGCCAAAGGACAAGAGCTATTTGAGTTACAGAAAAACCGGAAGTGTTACGGCAACCGAGACAGCCACTGTACGTGAAGCAGGTTTTATCGTTGGAAAGTCAAAGTCAAAGTCAAATTCTTTATTCAATATAGGATACAAGATATCACTTATTGAAAGTCAATTAGACTACATCTAATCTAATCGCTATTGATACCTTATTTGGTAAAGTAGCCTATACTGTGAGAGGCGAGGTAGTTCAGGGTGCCCACCAATTGGCTCAGGTAAACAAATGTTTGCCTTGCCTTACGACAATAGTCGCCTGGAGAGGCCCCCAAACGAGCCCTCCTCTTTCAAATGATTCTACTCCCTTTCGCAATGATTTTACAGCGTAGAGAAGAAAGGGGTAACAAACTCTACTTTACAATTTATGAAAACTTGAAGAGCCATACTGCGATCGCCAAAATGCCTGTCAAGCGTGGCGATTATAGTAAACTCCCTCAGCATTGTTTGTCCTTGTATCAATCTGTGGGGGAGACTTATCTCAGCAGTGGACGTCTTCTGGGCTGAGTAATTTAACTTCTTAGTATCGTTATCTATACCAATATTATAAAGAGGAAGGATTTGTTTGTTTGTTTGTAACGAATAGGCTCCGGAAATACTGAACCGATTTGAAAAAATATTTCACTGGTAGGAAGCTACACTATCCCCGAGTGTCATAGTCTATATTAGATTTTCAAAAAAAATTGGGATCTTTACTTAAACTCAAATAATGTAACCCAAGGTGCAATATTTTTTCCGTTGTTTACATATTTTGACAGGTGGTTTGTTGTTGTTGTTTGTTTTTTTATTCGCCCATTCTGGGCAGCCAAAAGAACATAGTCTATAGAGCCAAGTCTTTAGTAGTATCTTATATTCTATGGCGTAACGAAGTAAGCCGGGACAGCTCGTTACGAATAAAGTGGTACTTTTCAAGGGGGTCAAGTTTCTTAACCTAATTTTGCAATTGGCATGGACTGTTGGTTGCGCTCCTCAAAAAATTGCTACCTTCGGTTTTCGAATGTTGTCAAGTTCATAAGATAAAAAAATTGACCGAAAGGTCTAGTGTGGAATGCGCCTTAAATCAAAACCTCAAAGCAAGCCGTATGACGTCACAGCGAGGTTTGTGACGTCACACAGCCACTCCCTACTGAATTGTGCCTGAAAGGTGCGCTCGCATAATGTTCCCCGAAAAATGGCGTATGGCCCAAGTTAAAGGAAAGAGCGTTTGGATTTTTTTGTGTTAGGATGTAAGTAACAGGATTCACAATAGATCTGCAAAGGTCGCAGTGATACTGGGCTGTTAAAGCCCTGCATAGCCACCAATCAAATAAAAAAAATTTAAAAAAAAGTAACAGGATAGGCTGCAAAAGTAAAGTCTATTACTGCAATCGGCAATCTCGTCAATAAAAATTATGTCAAGAAAGCAATCATACTGTAAAATATATTGGATATTCCTGAAAAGTGGGTAACAGGGTGATTTGAATTGAACCCCTTCTAGGATTTATTTGCCGCCAAGTCAGAAACTTTATATTGATTGATTTTTTTTTAATCTTTGAGGTTAGCGTGCAGTATGGATCTTCCAGTATTTCAACGGAGGACGCTGCTGCCTATTTTTCGGAGTTTCCTTTGTAACCTTTTATGTCACCCATGAGAGATCATTTTATTCCGCCATCCCCAAGGCGGCCTTGGGCTTTGAGTGTGTTTTTTTTTAACCTTGGACCAAACCGCAATTACTCTGCCCGACTCGCTAATATCACCAACGCCGTCAAAAATCCTAGACTGACGCTTTTTACTGTCTGCCGGTGCGGAAACAATATGGATTATGTACTCGTCAGTTACATGTATATGACAACTTACGTGCATCATTGGCAGTGATTTTTATTTGAAGGTCTAGATTTGATGCCTGGCAGGGCCGAGCACGATGGAGTAGAGAAAAGACTAGAATACACTTTATTGCATACAAAGTAAGATACAAATATTATTAAACATTATTTATTTAATTAAAATTTTATTTGCATGTATTGGGCGGCGTTATTACATGGAAACTTGTTACCAAAATTTCAATGGCTAAATTTCAATTCAAAAAGAGTTCAAAAATCTAAAGTGAATATCACGGATGTCTTTAGAGATATTGTTTCTTTATCAATCAATCAATATATATAAAACTCTTCCGTTACTGACTGACTGACAGACAACGCAGAGCCGAAACTACTGGGCGTAGCGGGCTGAAATTTTGCACGTGGGTTTCTTAGGGAGTGTAGGTGAGCACTAAGAAAGGGTTTCCTGAAATTCCCATGGGAACGGGAAAAAACGGGATTTTTTGTGTTTATGAGAAATCTGCGCGGGTGAAACCGCGGGGCAGCCTCTAGTCAATATATATTAAACTCTTCCGTTACTGACTGACAGACAACGCAGAGCCGAAACTACTGGGCGTATAAAGCTGAAATTTTGCACGTGGGTTCCTTAGGGAGTGTAGGTGAGCACTAAGAAGGGATTCCCTGAAATTCCCTCGGGAACGGGAAAAACGGGATTTTTGTGTTTAAGAGAAATCTGCGCGGGTGATACCGCGGGGCAGCCTCTAGGTTCATAATATAATTATCACAGAATTACCGTAAAAAATTAAAAACACGTCTTATGGATCTTTCGATTAAAGTCCCGTCATAGCTACATTATTGTCATTCATTTTATTTATAGAAACCTAGCTGTGTGGGGAACTTCGTTACGCCACAGAACTTAAGATATGTACTACTTAACACTTGGCTCTATAGACTATGCTCTTTTGACTGCCTAGAATGGGCTGTTAAAATAAAAAACAACAACACCAAACCACCAACTGTCAAAATATGTAAACAACGGAAAAAATGCAGCTTGGGCTACATTATTCGAGTTTCAGTTAGGATCCCTTATTATTTTGAAAATCTGATATAGCCTATGTCACTCGGGGTTAGTGTAGCTCTGCTTACTACCAGTGAAAGATTTTTTTAAATCGGTTCAGTATTTCCGGAGCCTATTCGTTACAAACAAACAAACAAATATTTCCTCTTTATATTATTGGTATAAATATCAATGAACGTACGTGCTAAACTTTATTTAAAACTAGAGGCTGCCCCGCGGTTTTTCCCGCGCAGATTTCTCAAACACAAAATTCCCGTTTTTTCCGTTCCCGTTGGAATTTCGGGAAACCCCTTCTTAGTGCTCACCTACACTCCATAAGGAATCTACATGCAAAATTTCAGCCCGCTACGCCCAGTAGTTTCGGCTCTGCGTTGTCTGTCAGTCAGTCAGTCAGTCAGTCAGTAACGGAAGAGTTTTATATATATTCATAATAACAGTAAGTATATAATTATCCTAATAGACGTTATTTACTAACGTGCAACATCACTCTAAGCCAATTATCTAAACTAAAGTTAGCCACCTAAATTGCGAAGCGCACGCCAATCGAAAATTACCAGAATTTATCGATTGATCGGCTGCGTTTACACTGAAGAGGAGTGAATAAGGAGAGAGTTTGTTACCCCTCTCGTACCACTCGTGAGTTTGTTACCCCTTTCTTCTCTACGCTGTAAAATCATTGCGAAAGCGAGTAGAATCATTTGACAGAGGAGGGCTCGTTTGGGGGCGTCTCCAGGCGACCATTGTCGTAAGGCAAGGCAAACATCTGTTTGCCTGAGCCAATTGGTGGGCACCCTGAACTACCTCGCCTCTATCAGAATAGGATACTTTACGAAATAAGGTATCAATATTAATTTGATTAGTCTATTTGACTTTTAATAAGCGATATCTGTATATTGTAATTTTTTGCTTTTTTTTTTACTAGAAGCGAAGAGTAGAAGTTTGTTAAATAAAAATATGATTAAAATACCTACCAAGAAAATTGTGCAATGATATTTAAGAGGTCTTTTACACGAATACCACAGTATAATAAATAGTATTACATACAGTATGGGCACTTCCTGCCTCCCTCAGCAAGTGCGGCCCCCGCTCTCGGTTACCTCTCAGTTACCGCTCAGTACAAATAAAGCAGCGTCGCACGTCTTATCCCACTCACACAAGCATATTGTGCGTACACGTACACGAGTTTTGGCTGTGCGCAAAACAACGCAATTTTTTTTTTATGAAGTGTCCGAGGTGCTAATACTAGCTCCTCACGCGAAAAACTTTATGAGTATCATCTAAACGTTGGCAAATAACACAAATACATACATCCAGTATGACAATAGGTAGTCTTGCTTTGTTTACCAAGTTATTACTTAAACATTTTTATAATATGTAGTCCAAAGTTCCTAACCCTTTTGAGTGTTGCTTAAATATACCTAGCTACTTATTATTCAAGGGGATTCAATTTCATCTTATTGACGTTTCTTCTGAAGGTAAAGCAGTGTAAATTTTACTCTACGTAATTTAGCTTAAACATAAAAACATACTTCCTACTCCTCTTCGCTTCGTGTGTGAACTTGGCTTAGCAATTCGTTACTTGCATCCCAATGGGAAGCTTAAATAAATTACATAGCAGCAAATTTGAATGGAAATCAAATTAGAACTATTATAAAATAGATGTTATTTGTAAAATTATGCTTCCATTTTGTACACTCTACATTGTGCCAGTATAGGTTATAAGTACCTCTCTAAATAATTATTTTTTATTGATCAAAAAGTACACTGGGTGAGAGGGTCGCTCAAGACCGGTCGGTGTGGTGAGTTGAGGGGGAGCTTTGTGTCCTACAGTGGACATATTTTGGCTGAGATAGTTAACATTTTTTTTTCTTGATTTTTAAATGTTTTTCCACTTTCACGCAAAAACAATAAATCAGAATTTCATAAACTTCACAGTACCTATCATAGCTTCGAGCTGGACTGCTGCCTAAAATGGCGGGATGACCTAGATAATATTTATCTAGAGAGAAACCCGCAGGCCGGACTGTTGATATTTGAGATCTAGAAACGAGAGTATAATGATAATTCAGTGGAGGCCTGGTTCGATTCCCGGCGGGGGCAAACGTTGTTATGATGGATATTGATGTTTTTTCTAAGTCTTGGTTTGTATTTTGTTTGTGTTTCTTTCAGTAATATCGCCGTGCCTGCAGGGGTACCTGAGAGGCACTCATTTAGATACCATACCTTTTTTCGGCTCCCATTTTTAAGGATCATATTACTTTTCGGAAAATCAGGTGATTCTAGCCTTAAATGTCCTATCCAACCGAAAACAGCCACAACGTGATTTTTGTGAGAAATCAATATGTAGAGTTTTCCGTGAGGATCGAACCTACAGCCTTCCGTGCCCTAATCAAAGGCGCAACGCGCTACGCTACTGAGCTACGGAGGCGGCGTACGGCCCATGTGTGACGGGCAAAAGGGTCCATTTTACAGCCTGTGCATGGAAATGTACAAAAAGCGAAACCCGTTTTAGAGTTGTGAACACTAACTAGTCCTCAATCCGGGTGGTCAAAGCTGATTGGTCCAACCATTTGATTGTACCAAAAGCATACCGATAGGAAATAGCTTTTAACTATTTCACCTGAATTCTACATAAAATCGAGTAAGCACATTTTTTTTTATGAATGGAACATCAATAAATAGTATAAAACAAAGTCGCTTCCCGCGTCTGCCCCTATGGTATGCTTCAAAACTACGCAACGGATTTTGATGCGGTTTTTTTAATAGGTAAAGGCTAAAAGTGATTGAAGAGAAAGGTTTATAACACATGCACAGAATAGTAATAGGTTAGGCGGTACGAAGTTCGCTGGGTTGACTAGTAAATATAAACATGTACATGTTGGCCCCCGTGGTTTCGCTGGCACAATCTTTTTTGAAGCAGTAAAATCCAATTTTGCCGTACCCGTGGGATTTTGGGATAACAGTAGTCTATGTTTTTTCTTAGGCTCTAGACTTTAATAGGTCCACCAAATATATTTTAAATCGGTTGAGCAGTTTTGGTCTGAAAGCGAGACAGACGGTATAGAGGTAAGGTACTTTCGTATAGAAGTATGGATTTTCTGGAGGGTAGATAATCACACAATTATATTTTTTGTCTGTATCAACGATTTTTTTTGTGATTTATTTTACTCTTTTTTATTTAAAACTCTGCAAGATTCGATCCCTGATATTCTGTTAATGAGCTGTAGTAATTAGCTACTAAGTCGTCAACGCTTTGGCAAAATAATAATTAGCCAAATCAAAGTTCACGCGACCTCAAGAGCTTCATTGTTAGAAGCTTTTGGAGCTTTTGTTGACAAACCTTCAAACTTTAGAGTTCTAGAAACATTTCGTAACTGAGAGGTTGTTTCAACAACAAAATAATACCTACACCAGGTAATTAGCATTTTGAAGGGAATTTTGCTGGAAAATGTTTGAATGAATACCTAATTGTACACAATTTTCTGGAACAATTGGCACGTATAATTTCCTGCTTTGGTTTTAATTAGAAGTGAGTAATTGGAGCTGGGTTCTGATTTTAACGCAGATTTTATTTATAAATTAACACTTATCATTTAAGTTCTAGACCGATATAAGTGACAAAAGGGACATTAAAAATATCTCTCAAGCAATTGCAAATATAAAAAAAATTGATTTCGTATGTCACTAAATACTCTTGTTTGTATTTTTAGGGCACTTTAGACTCACCAAAAATCATAAAGGCATCTGACTTACTTATTAGCGGTTACCCATACGCCCTGTGGGTCCGGGCGTAAGAATAGGTCTACGTTATACCCTGCCTGTCGTATGAGGTGACTAAAAGGTGTGTTTGGGGTCGTCGGTGTGAAGGGCGGGGGCCCGACATACTTATCAAACGGACCCAAGATGGGCGGCGGCACAGCTTATGTGGCACTGTGCCGCCGCAGCTCTAAAGGCGAGCTGGGGAGGGAACAACATGCCCCGAGCACGAAGCTGATAGCAGCTGAGCGTGGGAAGAACTTCGGACGCCAATAATGCGTGGTTGTCGGGCCCTTCCCAAAAGCGCCAAGACGGCCGCCGGGGGGTTTAAGTGGGTGCGAGCCCCACATACCCCGAAGGCCATCTATTTCTATGACTTCATGGTTTTAAGTACGGCTGCTATACAACATCATGCTAGAGGAGGACATGTTGTGCCTTTCCCGGCTCGCTTCTGGAGCTGCAGCGGCACAGTGCCACAAGCTGTGCCGCCGCCTATCTCGGGGTCGGTTGATGAGTATGTTTCGCCCCCTATTACACCCACAACCCCGATGGCCCCTTTTAGTCGCCTTTTACAACAGGCAGGGTATACCGGTATACCAGATGACGCCTTTTAGTCGCCTCGTACGACAGGCTGGGGATACCATAGATCTATTCTTAAGACCGGACTAAATGGGCTTCTTAGGTATATGTGCCCTGCTCCATTGCGACTTAAGTTTTGCAATGCTCTGAGTTTTGTAGGTAACTTTAGTTCTGCTGCAGATCGCATGAGTTCTGATCCAAATGTCATAGCCAGATTCATAGTTCGAAGCTTAAATTTGATTTATTCCTACTGCATCCATCACGAATACAGCTGAGCTGGTTTAGCGGAAAAATTCTATGAATTTATATGCTGAATGCGGATTCTTTCGACAGTATGGGTACGACGCGAGAAATTGTATTTTTATTTATTTTTAGTAATACTTTGTGACCCGGAGAACTTCCTACCGTCTAATATTTAAATAGTTATTAATCAAAATCTATGTACTTTCTCTCGTACTGTGTGGAGTTTTAACAAAATCCTAGTTAAAAGTTATAGTTTCTGCGTAAAAGTAGAGATTAACACATAAACATGGTAAAAATGAACACGCGAATCATACACGCGCTATCTGATCAAATCTCGTTTGATAAAATCTCGAAAACGAGAAAAATCTCACAGGCTCAGAATGAATCCTCTCCCAGGTCACTCACTATACTTACCCAAGCACGTGCTACTGAGCTAAATAAATATTTATTTTCAATCACTTATAACGCGGGCGCTGTTGTCTCAGAGATCTCAGAGAAAAAAAAGTAGATTTACTCAGTTCTGGCCGATCAATCTTTGTGGAGATGATAGATCGTAGCTTTAATCAGTTAAGCTCAAATTCGAGATTCAAGATTCAAGATTTAAAGTAAAGTAAAAAATGATTTATTCAATACAGGATACAAGATATCGCTTATTGAAAGTCAATTATAGGGTAAAACGTCCTATTACCGCGGTAGTCAAAATCACGTCCTATTACGGCTCTATTTTATCTTTTGCAATTTATGATTCGTTGTGACTGTGTATGGTAAAGGTGACTACATAGTGTCCAAGGGAAACTAACACGTAACTTATTATCCAGCACTCGTGCGTTTAAAATCGTTTAAAATTACTTTAATTAATTATTTTGTGTAACGTCACCGAAGCGAGAAGCTGTTTCATACAAACGCAGACTGACTTGCGGTAGAACATTGAATTTTCAGACTTCGTTTTTAGCTCAAACAAACACTTTAAGATTATGTTACTATATTCGAATACTTTTTACATTCAAGTAGTGTTAGTTAATCAAGTAGATTTCTGTTTAAAATCAAATTAAACAAGTAAATATTAGTAAACAAAAGTCCGCCGTATTAGGAAGGCTATTTGAGGGTACCGCCTATTACGGAGGGTACCATCGGTAATAGGAAAAACGCAGTGTCGGTAATTTATAAATTTAGTGGTATAATAAATAAAATTTTTGAACATTTCGTTATTTTAGTGTAATTTTCATTAGTTCTCAAGTATAAAACCAATTTTGGAGGTACATGTTTTTTAACTAGAATCCTTGTTTTTGACGCTTAAAGTTGACAGTAAAATTTAAGTTTGTTGGAATACTGTGAAACCTAACGTATGAGTTTTAATGAAGAAAAATAGTCTAATACAACGATTACTAATGATTTGAGAGTTTTATGGTAAAGTCAGAGTGCTCTTATTTGTAAGTAATAACTTACATTACCGAAATATCTTTACATTATATTTCAGAATCAAGAAATAAAAACTCATAACATATTTTAGTACCTACCGTATTAGGCTGTAAGGAATCCTAACACGGTGTATGGAAATTACAGAGCTAATAATTTAACCTTATTATTCATAAAGATAAGGTCGCCTTTTGTCACCTTACTTTATGCTAAGTGTATATTTATTCATTCATTCATTCAAAGATACCGTACATTTAAAAAAGCTTTACTCTACTTATTTGGTTTGTTGTATGGTAAATACGTGAAATTCTGTCTAAATTGACATACGTCAAATAACTTAAATGCACTTTAACTTTTTATGAATAACACGGTAAGTAAATAATTAAAAAAACTTACACAAAAATGTATACTAAGATTAAGTTTATCGTATTGTCCCATCATTATAATAATTTACTACTAGACTTTACCGCAAATATGTTTTATTTTTAAGGTTTCATTAAAATCTATTTCGTAGTTTTTACATGAAAGAGTTACAAACATCCTTAATTACAAACTTTGTCATTTATAATATTAGTAGGATTATTAAAACCCTCGTCTGGACCTTTTCAAATTAAAGTTGGAGAAAAACGAACAGCAATTGTTTTATAAAAAGGTTAAGGAGGTTATCGATTTGACCTGTATGTATGTTTGTCCACGATTATTTAAATTTTGTAAAAATCGATTTTCACAAAAGTATTTTTTAAATTCAGTAGAAGGGTTTTAGTACCTTTATTTAACCGATTTTAGAAAAGAGGAAGTTCTCAGTTTAGGTTTGTATCAGTTTATTGATTAAGGTTCTGGGTCTTTTACATCCGTCCGTCTGTCTGCCAAAGGCACTAATTTCCGCAACGGCTCGATAAATTTTAATGAAAAAAATTCACGATATTTTATTTGTCGTCCAAAGAATACAAACAAATATTAAAAACTTCAAAAAATTATGGAAATTTAGAGAAAAATGCAAAAATTGTGCCAAAATCTTCCTTCTTGAACAAACTTTTGTCGAGCCTCTACTGAGATATTGACCTGGTCAACAGACATTAAATAATGATCATTTGTAACTTCAATGTAAACGAATGTATATTTAAAATAAATATGAAAAATTATGTTAATAAGCTTGAAATATAATTTGCACAAATTACGCTTTTATGGGTATAACCTGCTCACATAAAGAAACGATCTCAAAATGGCGGCCGTTGTATGGCTGTCTTTTTTCTCAACTCTCTCTTCATACTAATAACGCGAGATAGCATTCGTTCGGCCACCATTTTCAAATCGTTTCTTTATCGGCGCGGCTTATTAAAAAAAATCGTCCCCATATTTAATTCATTCCGTTCCGTTGTGCGGAGAGATGGAAGAACGTTACGATGCCGTAGATTGATTTATTGCTTGTTGTTTTGTTATTCGCCCGTTCAGGTCAGGCAAAGAAACATAGTAGCCCATACAGCCAAATATTCATTATTCGTGTTTCCTAAACTAATTATATTACTAGAAACTTCTTAGCGCGAGGCCATTTATTAAATAGTTGATACACAAAATATTATCATAATAGCCCCTTACTAGGAAGAACCTGTATTTATGTACAGTGCCAGTAACAATTACAGCCTTTGCATACCATTTTCTGATTTCACGGACCCATGAGCTGAGATGAAATTGTTTCATCGTGAGTGTGTTGTCATCCCATACTCCGTAATAGGCTGTGCTTACCGCCGTAATGGGCTTCAAACTTTTTTTTGCCGCCGTAATAGGAATTCCGAATTTTCAGAAAAAATATTTATTTAAAATTAATTATCACTATAAAATAAATAAAACGACAACTGAAATAGAAAATATAATATTGATGAGTTGCAAAAAAAAATTTAAATATCTGCTAAAATATTTAGAAATGTTTAATTTCTTACCCTACTTTAAAATGTCGTCAAAACGCGCCGTAATAGGGCATGTTACCCTACTAATCTAATTAATATTGATACCTTATTTCGTAAAGTATCCTATACTGATAGAGGCGAGGTAGTTCAGGGTGCCCACTAATTGGCTCAGGCAAACAATGTTTGCCTTGCCTTACGACAATGGTCGCCTGGAGACGCCCCCAAACGAGCCCGCCTCTGTCAAATGATTCTACTCCCTTTCGCAATGATATTACAGCGTAGAGAAGAAAGGGGTAACAAACTCTACTTTACAATTTCTCTCTTTTTTTTTTTTTTTTTTTTCTTATATATGTGACATTACAATTCAATTTACAATACAAAGAACATAAATTAATAAGATTTAAAGTACATACATGAAATAATGAAAATATCGTGCAGAGCTAGACTACTTCCATGCGTCTTTGACGTTTTCATAATCATCAACATTGTAATAAGCTTTCTTAATCAAACCTTTTTTGATACGAGTTTTAAACTCATTATCATTCAGGATCAAAATCTCTTCTGGGATCTTGTTATAAAAACATTTATTTTCAATTGATCTATTCACAAGTTCGAGATTTTTAGTGTTTTTGGTTTTAGAATCATTCACTAGTCTTGTTCGATAACAAGTTACCATCACCATCATTGGGACTTATAATGTGACATCATTAGGACGAAATGGTCATTGTGTCGCGTAATTATTAGAATTTAGTGAAACATCAGTATCAAAAGAACATTGTTAATGGATATAAATGTTCGTTTCCTGGGTCTTGTTGTTATATGTATGTCTTTGTACGTGTTTTGCGCACCCCTAATACCAGTATGAATTAATTTTGTAAATAACATTGTTAATTGTTGTATGTACATGAAATCAAAAGATCATCCTAAAACATAAAACCTCAACCAAATTACTGTCGGGCTACTTCCTTCCTATCTACAAAGAAATTAGGTCAAAGCATATTTGCGTCTCGCCCAAAAACGGTTTTTGCTAAACAAAACCATTGCCAACAGTATCGGGTACAAAGTCACCTAGTTATCCAGTAGAGTAGCAAAATGGCATTTTCTAAACGACCCTTGTGGTTTAGGCTATTTTTAGTGCTTTTTAAATTAACGCTTCTTTTGGTCAAGCTCTGTAGGGATTTTTACTTTTATATTAATAAGCCTCCAACATTGGAAAATGTATTGGCAATGTAAAGGGCACATGACTCAAAGAACAATTTGCTGGGGCCAAAAAGTGCGACCGCGAACTGGAAGACGCTGAGTTGGAAGACCCAACAGAAGGTGGTCACACAATATGGTCACGCTTAGGACACTTCATAGAAAAAAGCGCGTTGCTTCGCGCACAGCCGAAACTCGTGTAGGTACGTGCACTCGTATCATGCTTGTTGAGTGAGATAAGACGTGCAAAGTTGCTTTATTTGTACTGAGCGGTAACTGAGAGGTAACCGAGAGGAGGTAGCTGCACATGCTCAGGGGGGACAGAGAGTGCCCACACTGTATGTAATACTATTTATTATACTGTGATATGGTAATGATTTCAAGAGTGCGTTGGATGAAGGTCGAACAAGATCTGACATTGTATGGAAATCTGCGTGGGGGACTTTCGGATGAGATGGAACCGTTAATAAATAAACATTATAATAATCACATCACACTCAGAGCCCTTAACAAAGTAGAAACTGTATTTAGGGTGCCCGAAACATATACCGAGACGAACATTACACCCAGACCGGAAACAGACATCGATATTCATCATATCAATATTCGCCCCGCCCGGGAATCGAACCCGGGTGCACAGTGCACACGCTTACTCAGTCCACATCATTGCCAACTGATGCACGGAGCAGTCAGTCAATCAAATCAGTATTTCCACAAACATTGATGCCTCTTCAGAGAAGTAACTACTTATATTAGCTATAGGTATAACATCAGTCATAAAAACAAAAGAAAACCATATTCGAGTTCGTAGTTTGAGGGTCGTATTATCGGTGAGCTCGTAAAGATAATATATCGATATTAGGCCAAGGGGTGGGTGGTTATGTTAGAATCGCGAGAACATATTACTTCTCTAATAGTTCTTAGAATAAAAGCCATTGTGTTTCTATCGATGTACCGCAGGGTTGTCTCATGAATACATATTATTTAAAACATCCACATTTAGTGTTTATAGATTTGCCATATTTTTTGCGTCAAAGAATTATACCATCCCATATCCTCACATGGGTGTTCAAGGGGATTAAGGAAACACCCAAAGAACCCACAGCAGCGTCCTTTGTAAGAAAACTTGAAGAGACATACTGCGATCACCAACCTGCCTGCCAAGTATGGCTATTATAGAAACCTTTCAACTCAAAAATCTGATCATTATGACAACCAGTAATCACAAGACAATCTTTTTCTTCTTCTTCCGGTGCCTCTCCACTACTGCAGATTGGCCGTCAGCTCTGCCAATGTTTTTTTTTTCTCCTGACAGTCGAAAAAGTTGTTCTACGATGGCAACTCCTGTCCACTCCTTGATACATGATGATCACATGTCATAAAAGTGGGTAAAAAATCACTTGTTATAAAAACTCTGAAATACGAAGTGCAGTAGCATCTTTCTAAGTCTGAACCACACAGGTAGTCAAAAACCAAGTTTATGTATTTCGGTAGCAAAGCAACCCTAGTTCGATGATACAAAAAAAAACAATAGAAAGATCATTAACGAGTTATTGTTTCAAGTACATACTCTCCAACTAATAATAGGGCTTGTGTTTCAGGGAAATTGTGGGAATAGGTTTTCCTAAAGTAGTTAATGCTGTTAGTTTTGACTGCTCCGTAGCTCAGTTGGCAGTGATGTGGACTGAGAAGCGGGTGCGACTGGGTTCGATTTCCGGCGGGGCGAATATTGATATGATGAATATCAATGTTTGTTTCCCGGTCTAGGTGTTCTGTTCATCTCTGTATATGTTTCAGGCACCCTAGATAAAGGTTCTACCTAGTTAGGGGCTCTCAGTGTAATGTGTATGTGTTTTTACCTTACATGCGCTTCGTAACATGCTCCATCGTTGGTTTTGCGGATGTATTCGATCCGCGGCAGGGCGCGGCATGCCTCCCGAACTCTACTTAAACTCTACAAAAAAAACAGTTATTTTAGAGTTAGTTACCCCTTTCTTCAGCTATTAGCTATAAAGTCCTAAGGCATAAGGTTGTTTAGAAGCATCTCCTATCGACTCCATCGTTTTTGCAGATGGGTCTGATCTGCATTATGCCGTGGGAGATATCAGTATGGCTCGTGTTGCATGACTGCAGGCACCTACAGTGTTCTGCTATTATTGCTGTGGACTGTTGGTTCCTCATTCGCTTGCCTGGAGCCCTATGGGGAACGACTTTTTACTACCTCGCCTCATGCATTATCGGATACTATGTTTTTAATTACATTACACCTTCAATAAGCGATACATTCATATTTTTTATTGTGTAAAATTTTATTGTTTTTTAAGCAAAAAAATTCAAGCCCTTTTCATTAGTGTAATATAAATTGGTTTTTAACCGACGTAAAAACAAAAAGGAGGAGGTTTTCAATTCGTCGCGTATATTATTACTAGAGGCTGCCCCGCGGTTTTTCCCGCGCAGATTTCTCATAAACACAAAATTCCCGTTTTTTCCCGTTCCCGTGGGAATTTCGGAAAATCCCTTCTTAGTGCTCACTTACACTCCCCAAGGAACCTACATGCAAAATTTCAGCACGCTACGCCCAGTAGTTTTGGCTCTGCGTTGTCTGTCAGTCAGTCAGTCAGTCAGTCAGTCAGTCAGTCAGTCAGTAACGGAAGAGTTTTATATATATAGATTATTTTTTTTTTTTATGTATGATTACGCATAACTTTTTACTGTGTGGACCGATTTTGATAATTCTTTTTTTAATCGACAGGGTATACTCTGAAGTTGGTCCCATAAAAATTTGGAAATAAAATTCCAACCCTAAGGGTGGAAAAATAGGGGTGACTTTATTGGTCACTCACAGATTGTATTGCCGTGTTGTGATTTACACGAAAACTGCTAGGTATAATTATGAGTATTTTTATATGAATGTTCATCATCATCATCATCATTTCAGCCGTAGGACGTCCACTGCTGGACATAGGCCTCCCTCAAGGCTCTCCATCTGTACCGATCGCAGGTGGCCTGCATCCAGCGTGGACCCGCAGCCTTGCGCAGATCATCCGTCCATCTGGTCGGTGGACGTCCTACGCTGCGCTTGCCGATCCGTGGTCTCCACTCGAGAACTTTTCGGCCCCAGCGGCCATCTGTTCTGCGGGCTATATGACCTGCCCATTGCCACTTCAACGAGCTTATCCGCTTGGCTATGTCGGTGACCCTGGTTTCTCTGCGTATGTCCTCATTTCTGATTCGATCCCGCAGAGAAATCCCGAGCATAGCCCGCTCCATGGCTCGTTGAGCTACTCGGAGCCTGTTCATAAGCCCTATAGTGAAGCACCACGTTTCAGAACCGTATGTCATCACTGGCAGCACACATTGGTTAAATACCTTCGTCTTCAGGCACTGAGGAATATTGGACGAGAAGACGTTGCGTAGTTTCCCGAACGCCGCCCATCCGAGCTGGATTCGGCGATTGACCTCCTTCTCGAAGTTGGACCTACCTAACTGGATGGTTTGTCCTAGGTATACGTACTCGTCGACAACTTCGAGAACCGAGTTCCCAACCATAACTGGGGTAGGCAGAACATGGACATTAGACATGACCTTCGTCTTGTCCATGTTCATTTTAAGGCCCACCTGTTGGGAGACTCGGTTGAGGCCTTCGAGCATCGTGCTGAGTTCCTCCATCGACCTTGCCATGACTACGATGTCGTCAGCAAACCGAAGGTGAGTGATGTATTCGCCGTTAATATTGATGCCCTGCCCTTTCCATTCTAGAAGTTTGAAGGCGTCTTCTAAAGTGGCGGTGAACAGTTTCGGAGATATAACATCTCCCTGTCTCACGCCTCTGTTCAAGGGAATAGCCTTCGAATTCTGTTCCTGTACTCGGACAGACATGGTGGCGTTGCTATACAAACACTTCAGCACTTCGATGTACCGATAGTCAATCCGGCATCGTTGGAGGGACTCTAGCACCGCCCATGTTTCGACCGAATCAAAGGCCTTCTCATAGTCCACAAACGCTAGACATAGCGGCAAGTTATGAATGTTAATAATCATAAAATCAGCCGATAGACGTCCACTGCTGGACATAGGCCTCCCTCACAAATCGCCTCACCGACCGGTCGTGATCGAACCTCATCCTGTTAGTCCCTCAACCATCACCAGGTTGTGTGGCCACCTTGTGGGGTGCGACCACCCTGTGAAGGGTGATTAGCTGGGGTCAAAAAAAAAATTTGCTCAAAAATACTGAAAAGCAAAAAATAAAAACTTTTTATCAAAAAATTAAACCGCCGAAAAAACTGAAAAGCATTAAATAATAGGGAAACATTTTCTATTAGGCCATAATTTACTCACTTCTTAAAGTAATTTTGGATTACCAAGAAATTTTGAGTCGGTGCCACAGATCACTAAATTACCTGAAATTCAAAGAAATAACCGAAAAACGTGTGTCGCTGCGCATCGCGCTTTAGGTAAGTAATGAATTTGTTTGTGTGGTGTGGCGCCGACTTAAAATTTCTTGGTAATCCAAAATTACTTTAAGAAGTGAGTAAATTATGGCCTAATAGAAAATGTTTCCCTATTATTTAATGCTTTTCAGTTTTTTCGGCGGTTTAATTTTTTGATAAAAAGTTTTTATTGTAAACTAGATTACTCCTTTTAATTTATTGCCAACTTATCTTAAGACAACCTGCATAAGAATTTATCTCTCTATCCAACTCTTAATAAATAAGTGGATTTTATTTTCATTCAAAACGAAGTCGGAGATAAACCCTTTCAGAAGCGGAAACCACTCATCAATGCCAGCCGCACCCTAAAAACCTGCCAATCCAGCCTATCACAACCCTTCGGCTTTCTACCAAACGGAAATGGAAAACAAAGAGAAACTCAAGCTAATTGATTACTAACCCCAAATTCCTAATTTAAATGGCGAAATAAGGAAGCTTAAAATTGGAAGAATTGGAATTTATTGAACTGTCATTAATTGGTTTTAGAGTTTTTTATGTTGATATTGAGACTGATTTTAATTAACAAAGTTATTTACTTAAAGCATATAACGGTGCTGAAAACAAAATACAATATTTAAATGTTACTGTAATCACGCCATCATTATCATCATTTCTGCAGAGAGACATATTTGTTGTATTGAGCTACTTCCAGTATACTCCCGCAGCTTTCACCAGGTCGTCTGATCACCTTTTTGGGGGTCAGCCTACTCTACGTCTTCCATTTCAAGTCGGCAACTCGAGATTTTTTTCCGCTCAGCGACCATCTATTTTTAGAGCTATGTGAAATCATATATTTTGAAAATTAAGTCGAACAATAATGATCAAGAAAATTCATCCAAGTTGTGCCATGTCGACGTAAAAAAAACGTGGCAAAAGTCGATGATTTTGCGAACGGGCACCACAAAATGTATGCAAATTTCAAGTATTCTGAGACTATTAGTAAAAAATGTTCACCGGCTTGACGATAGGTCAGGGTCCAGTTCCTCTTGAAGTACACCGAGTGTCGATCATCAATGATCCCCGAGGTTCTTCCCAAAATCTTTAAGAAGCCTTTTAGTGGGTGCAAGCCCCACACACCCCCATCACTCCTCAAGCCATGGGAATTGCGTTAGACATTCCTCCTCTTTATCAAAAAGAAAAGCCTAGTTCCACTCGGGTTTACCTTTAATAACGTTTTCCTTTGTTTCAGCTGGTGTAAGGGACGCGGTGGCAAGATACCCAGTGTTCGTGTTCGTTCACGGAGAGAGCTATGAGTGGAGTTCAGGGAATGCCTACGATGGGACTGTTCTGGCATCGCATGCTGGCTTGGTAGTAGTGACTATCAACTATAGACTAGGAATATTAGGTGAGTAATAATTAATTATACTCGGAGTTTCTCTGCGTGATCGAATCAGAAATGAAGAGATCCGCAGAAGAACTAAAGTCACCGACATAGCCCCAAGAATTGCGAAACTTAAGTGGCAATGGATAGGGCAACAGCTGGAAGAACAGATGGACGCTGGGGCTGAAAATTTCTCGAGTGGTGACCACAAAACAAACCTAAAGACGCAGAGTAGGCAGACCCCCGACAAGATGGCCAGACGACCGTTCGCTGTGGCTGTGTCGTTCTGTGGGGGAGGCCTATGTCTAGCAAAGTGGACGTCTTTCGGCTGAAATGATGATGATGATCATGAATAATAAGTAAGTCGATATGGTACCACAATGTATAACAAGAGGCTCCTACAGTCGGTGCACCGAGGGGCAAGATGGAAGAGGTTGCCCAAGACTTTACTGAGAGCCCTAAGTATGTATGTGAAAGCCCTGATAAGGGATAAGAGGACATGCTTCAGGGAGTAGAATTATTTGACAAAGGAGCGCTCGTTTGGGGGCGTCTCCAGGCTACCAATGTCGTAAGGCAAGGCAAACATTTGTTAGCTGAGCCAATTGGTGGGCACCCTGAACTACCTCGCCTCTAGCAGTATAGGATACTTTACCAAATAAGGTATCAATATTAATTACATTAGTCTAAGCGATATCTTGTATGCTATATTGAATAAATATTTTTTTACTTTACATTATCGTCATCACGTAACCTGAAAACTAATTATGTGGTTGGTAAACCAGTTACCGGAAAACGTAGGGTAGTAAGAGATACAACAAATTGTTCAGAAGAGCTAGAGATTCGATTCAATCCCTCCCACGGACAAAGAAAGGTTTCTTAGCAGAATATTCTAGTTTTATATCCCTACATAAAAAAATAACTGATTCATTACACTTATCTCCCTATCCAAGCATATCACTTTCACTTAGGCGAAAAAATATATGATCAAAAATCTCTATTCTGTTGACAAGAGGTCGTTTGGCATAGTCATCAATTTTATTGGTTACCTCTGTAATCAGAACCTCGCATGTTATGAAGTAATAAAACCGGGAACTTTGTATGATATGGTGCTTAGAAACTGTAATGGCGGGTGAACCATTTCATAGGGCTTTTTGAAATGATATGCTAATATTTTATGCTGTTCTTTATTTTGTATTATTGTTATAGAACTTAACATACATAATATCACGCCTTTTATTCCCCGGAGGGTTAGGCAGAGGCACCGGCTTGAGAGCCGGACCCACGTTTAGCCGAGTTCATGCTTTATTACCAACGCGACAAGGGGCCAGCTTGTCGCCACGGTTATAACGACCACTACTGCGGCCGGGACCAACGGCTTAACGTGCCTTCCGGAGCACGGGATCATCTTACTTTTCGGACAATTAACTGATTCAAGCCTGCAATGTCCTATCCAACCGAAAACAACCACAACGTGATTTTTGTGAGAAATCAATATGTTGTGTTTTCTGCGGAGATCGAACCCACAATCTTCCGTGCCGTGGCGCAACGCGCTACGCTACTGAGCTACGGAGGCGGCTAACTATAGAACCCAAATACGCTTAATAAAGCAAACCAGGTCCCTTAAGTAGGTAGAACAGTATTTATGGTGCTCGAAACACACAAAGACCTATGAACCTTAACTGCTTAATAATCATAGATATTCATCTTATCATAAACTAGAGGCTGCCCCGCGGTTATTCCCGCGCAGATTTCTCATAAACACAAAAATCCCGTTTTTTCCCGTTCCCGTGTGAATTTCGGGAAATCCCTTCTTAGTGCTCACCTACACTCCCCAAGGAACCCACGTGCCAATTTTCAGCTTTCTACGCCCAGTAGTTTCGGCTCTGCGTTGTCTGTCAGTCAGTCAGTCAGTAACGGAAGAGTTTTATATATATTGACTAGAGGCTGTCCCGCGGTTTCACTCGCGCAGATTTATCATAAACACAAAAATCCATTTTATTCCCGTTCCCATGGGAATTTCGGGAAATCCTTTCTTAGTGCTCACCTACACTCCCTAAGGAACCTACATGCAAAATTTCAGCCCGCTGAGCCCAGTAGTTTCGGCTCTGCGTTGTCTGTCAGTCCATCAGTCAGTCAGTCAGTAACGGAAGAGTTTTATATATATTGATATATTCATCCCGCCGGTAATTTAATGTGGAACGGGGTCACAGCTGACATCACTTCCCACTGAGCCATGAAGGGAATCGGTTATTCGCAGTGCCGAAGCGTATAATTTAGTAAAAAGCGTATAAACTCTGCTTCATCTTCTTCTTCAGCAATCCACTGCTGGGTGAATCTCTCTTTAATATTATTTATTTCAGTAACTCTCTTCTCCACGCCGTATTATATACACTTCACCTTTTTTTCATCTCTTGTATTGCTCAATCTTTCATCAGTCGAATCTTGCTCTAACGGAGAAATTCTCACAAAATTCATCGTAAAAATCGATCGACATAAACCGAAGAGGTCGTTAACGTTGTACGTAAAGTACCTAACGTAAAATGCAAGTCATACGGGACAAGTGACATGGCTCGTAAAGCTTTTTCATCTAATAAAACTAACGATCGAACACTCGAAGTCTTTTCAAATTAAGATTGGAATGATTAATACATATTATCCGACTGCTATACGTAGCTCCACCGACCAGATGATCGATGGACGGATGATCTGCGCAAGGCTGCGGGTCCACGCTGGATGCAGGCCACCTGCGATCGGTACAGATGGAGAGCCTTGAGGGAGGTCTACGTCCAGCAGTGGACGTCCTACGGCTGAAATGATGATACGTAGCTCAGTTGGCAGTGATGTGGACTGAGTTAGCGTGCACCTGGGTTCGATTCCGAACATTGGTATGATGAATATCGATGTTTTTTTTCCGGTCTGGGTGTAATGGTTAGTCTCTGTATATGTTTCGGGCACCCTAGATACAGGCTCTTCCTAGTTAGGGGCTCTGAGTGAATACTCCCAAGGTCATCCCATATTATGAAATGATACATTCATGTCCCAGGTAAGAATTAAATATTTATTGAACTCAAAACTATATATGCTATCACCACAAAAAGTCACTGGCGCGATGTACAATTGCCGACACTTACGCCATCTAATGTTATTTCACACGAACTATAAAACATATAACTGCAACAAGGTAAGTATAAAACACCGTTATACAAACTCATCTTACTTTAGATGATAGCACTTCTTCAATTTAACTAAACACATTATTCTACAACACTTATTAATGTACGCCTAAACATTCCGCCCACCATGGACAGACGGTCCATCACAACCTAAACATAACATTTTCAACACTTGACTCAATAGCTCTATTTATCCATACGTATACATAGCTTTGACTTAACAATGAAAATTAAACACACGAAAACAAAATAAAGAAAAGAAGTAGAGTTAATACTCTCTGTAAACTAAACATAACTTAATCTGTAATCGGAAGAATACAAAGTTTTGAAACTGGACGTTTCATTATTCCACCTTTACAACGTAAACTAACCACACGAGTGATATTGTACAGACCAGTATGCTTCTCCGTTATTATACCATACAGCCAATTAGCCGGAGGCATATTATCCTCTTTTACAAGGACAATATCACCAACCTTTGGTTCTGGTTGTTGATATGACCACTTATTCCTGTTAAGAAACTGACTCAAATATTCACCAGACCATCGACGCCAAAAATCTTGTACCATACGCTGTACTAGTTGCCAACGTTTTAGCGAACCAATGTTAGACTGCTCATAGTTAAACTCTGGAACAAGAACTGGCGGCTCTCCAATCAGGAAATGACCAGGAGTCAATGGAAATGGATCATTTGCGCTAGTTGCGCTATTCGACACCTGCGATATTGGTCTCGAATTGAGACATGCCTCAATTTGAGCCAATACTGTTGATAACTCCTCAAACGTGAGAGTTGAGTTACCGACTACCCGTCTGAGATGGTGTTTGGTGGACTTAACTCCAGCCTCCCATAAACCACCAAAGTTTGGAGCATGAGGTGGAATAAAGTGCCACGTCGTTCCATTGGACGCAAGTTGCTCCGCAATCTCTACAGCAACACTAGATCTTTCTTGAGAGAACAGTAACTTCAACTCACGACTTGCACCAAGGAAATTTGTGCCGTTGTCGCTCCAAATATCTGCACAATGGCCACGTCTTGAGACGAAGCGCTTGAATGCGGCCAAAAACCCTTGTGACGTCATGTCACTTACGTACGTAGCCCTTGTACGAATGCTGTCCTCTTCCTTTTGACGTTCGAATATTTATAGGACCAGCCATATCCGTACCACTCTGCAAAAAGGGTCTACAAGATGTTACTCTAGACAAAGGAAGTTGCCCCATAAGTTGATTTGTTGTTTTCGCTGAAAATCTTATACACTTCACACATTTTCGAACAAAAAACCTAATGAGATTTTTTGCATCTATAATCCAAAACTTTGTCCGCAAAAAGTTTTGCATGAGCTGAGGTCCTCCATGCAGAGTCTTATGATGAGCGTCAGCAATCAAAAGATCGACAAAATGAGATTTCCGGGGCATGAGTATTGGGTGTTTGAAATTCTCGTTACCATCGGCGTTTTTGAGACGACCGCCCACCCTCAACAAACCCTTTGAATCGATAAAGGGATTGAGAGAACTGATCTTACTCTTCTTTGGACACAACTGATTTTCTCTCAAGCTCTTTATTTCATCTTGGAAATGAATGCCTTGACAGTTTTTGATGCATCCCTCTACAACATCATTTAACTCTGCAGTAGTGAGCCAGGCAGTAAAAGATTTTGATTTGTTACGACACCTTGATATAAATCTTTTACACCATGCAAGCACACGTAATAATCGTCTTAAGGACGAAAACCTCGACCAAATTTCGTCTTCTTCTTGACAAGTTGTTACACAACTGATGAGATTCTGCGACTTAATTTCCAGATCCGTTTCTGGAACTTCTGGACAACTGTACTTGGTTTCTCTGTCTCTAAGCCAAGTCGGACCGTGTTTCCATAACTCCGAATCTATAAGATCCGATGGCTTGACACCACGCGATGCACAGTCTGCAGGGTTGTCTTTTGACTTAACGTGACACCATTGACTGACTTCCATCATCATCAATATTTCAGACACCCGGTTTGCTATAAAAGTCTTCCATTTGCTTGGGTGACCACGCAACCATGCAAGCACAACTTGCGAATCAGTCCAAGCATGAATGTTTTGTTTGGGAACGTTCAATACTTCTGCCACTTCCATCAACAGATTGGATAACAACACTACTCCACACAACTCGAGACGAGGTATGGAGATCTGTTTGACGGGAGCGACCTTTGTTTCTTGTTCTATCAACACTTTATTTGCCTTTAGCTGAGAATGATCTGATTCTAATTTCCAAAACTTGTTCAAAGGGTCATTCTCAGTTACTCGGGCATGATAACTAACAACACTTATGGTGTGGCAGAGAGTGGGATCATTGCATTCGTTGGTGATTTGGCCAGATAAAATCCAACCAAATTTAGTGTTTTGGGCCAAAAGGGATCCAGGAGGACCCTTGATCAAACCATCGAGAATAATTTGGCCATAAACCTCTGCACCTAACAACAAGTCAATCTTGTTAGGTGTTGCGAATGCAGGATCTGCTAACAACACTTGGGACAACTCTGACCACATACCTAGCTTCACCTGACGTTCAGGTATGAAACTTGTGAGTTTACTCAACACATGTGCCTTGACTTTGATAACAACACTTGGGTCGTGTAGTGATTGGAGATTCAAAACTACGACATGATTCGAAGCACAAGATGGCTTCTTGTCACTACCGACACCTGAGACAAGACATTTGCTTGGTTCCTTTTTTAACCGAAGCAGTTGGACTGCGGATTCAGTTATAAAGGACGCTTGCGATCCTTGATCAATCAATGATCGAAGCACAAAGGTTCCTGCTGGAGACTCAACATTCACTAATGCAGTGGCTAACAACACTTGACTCTGCATATTAGTGTAACAGGAAACGACGTTGACTGAATTCTCTGGGACTGAAGTGGTTTGCTCGACTAGACCTGTGCTATCGGACAACCTTTGTTGGGGAGATTTGTTTGTGTGTAAAAGAGAATGATGCTTCTTTTGGCAAACTCTGCAGCGAGTTGCCAATCGACATGAAAAGACTGGATGATTTGCTCCAAGGCAATTATAACAAAGCTTCTTGGTTTGGACAAAATCACGTCGCGTTTCAACATCCTCTTTAGCAAAACTTTTACAATTTGTAATTTTGTGGGCTTCTTGACAATACATACAAGTGACAGAATTGTCTTCTAATACGTGCAGTGCTTTTGTTGTAGTATTTCGTGAATAAGTATTCGAATATGACTTAGAAGTAGGTTTATTATCTAAAAATTCTAAAGATCGGAATCTTTGCTCAAGAAACTCTTTGAAATTAACTAATTTCGGAAGATCCGATGACGAATCGCTGATTCTAGCTTCCCACAACTTTCGAGTTTCGGAGTCTAACTTCGAACAAATGATGTAGATCACAATAATGTCCCATGATTTAATATCGACACCTAAATTTTCTAATGCATGGAGACATTCATTTGTTGAATCCAACAACTCTTTGATAGCATTAGCAGATTCGGTAACCAGCGTTTTTTGATTAAACAATCTCTTTAGAATGCAATTTGCAAGATATTTTTTATTATTATAGCGCGACTCTAACTGATTCCAACAAACTTCAAAGTTATCTTTAGTGATTGGAATATGTCTCAACAACTGCTCTGCTTCACCGGCTAAATAACCCTTCAAATAGTGAAGCTTCTGAACTTCATCTAAAGAATTGTTCTTTTTGATCAATGAATCGAAAAGATCTCGAAAAGTAACCCATTCTTCGTATTTACCAGAGAATGTAGGTATGGATATTTTTGGTAACTTAATGTTGCTAGTAGTATCGCTCTGCTTTGATGTTGAAGGCAAAGAGGTTTGTAAAACCTTGAACTGCAATTTGCTTATCTCCTCTTTCAATTCAACCTTGTAGTCTATGTATGCCTCTTCAACCGCCTCATATACATCGTTCATAATATAACTCGACTCTTCTAGAACTTTGAGATCTACTTTAGACAACATTTGCCTATGCGTGCTACAAAACAATGACCAATCTCTTTCTAAATTATCCAACCTAGTCTCCAAATAAGATATGGTACGTCTCTCTTTTGGGGATTTTTTGAAATTTACTCTACCTTTCGCTATGTTATCTTTCGTATCATTCTGCGCTCTCAAAAAACTCTCCATTTTTAAGTTTTACAAAAATACAATTTTAAATTCTAAGTCCTAAAATTTCGCAAAATTTTCTAAGTGTTTGAAAACCGATACAAAATTGGGCATAGGTTCCCCGTTGGAACACTTTTCTTAAAATTATTCTAAGTCTAAAACTAAACTACCAAAATTTTTCTAAGTCTGAAAATACTACACAAATCTTCTAAGTTTCTTTTTTCTTGACTTTAAGGTTCAAAATTGCTTGAATTCTTGACTCGACTTTATGAGATTAAAAGTACTCACATACACTGCACGACACTACACCTGTCACGCCTTCCTCGCCTTGGTCTCCTTTGGGTCCGGGATCCTCATCCTTGGCTCCTCAGCAGTGGGGGCAATTGGCCACCAGGTCTCCGAGGTCTGCAGCCAGGGTCCACTCCACAGTTGACTCCCGTCCAGGCAGGCTCCAATCCAAAAATAGGCGAAGTCCATAGGCAGCTTTATCCGCTCGATTAGGACCAATGAATACTCCCAAGGTCATCCCATACTATGTAATGATACATTCATGTCCCAGGTAGAATTAAATATTTATTGAACTCAAAACTATATATGCTATCACCACAAAAAGTCACTGGCGCGATGTACAATTGCCGACACTTACGCCATCTAATGTTATTTCACACGAACTATAAAACATATAACTGCAACAAGGTAAGTATAAAACACCGTTATACAAACTCATCTTACTTTAGATGATAGCACTTCTTCAATTTAACTAAACACATTATTCTACAACACTTATTAATGTACGCCTAAACACTGAGTGTGATGTGTTTTCATTATATCGGCCATATTGGCGGCATCGAATACTACCACCCCATCTCCTTCTATACTCCCATTTTATATAATTTTTGTAAGAACAATATTTTGACGATCACATTATACTTTGACATTTTATAATACAACTTTGTATGTAATATGAATATGATAGTGTGAAATAAATGAATCTAATCTAATCTAATCATAGGTGTCGTAAAGGGCGACTAAGGGAACAACTGAAGGACGGGCAGCAGCGTCCTTCGTTGAAATACTTGAAGAGAACATTTTCGTTAAAGGTATAGCATCTCACAATAGCAGTAGAAGTTTTTCAGCTGAGATAAATGAATGTATATGTCGTAGTAAGATTTGATAATTAGGTTTTTTGCAAAAAAAAACTAGGGATTTAGCGAAAACCTGGATAATTTGATATAAGCATTGCTTTTTTTTTCAATCATCCTGACGTAAAGATTTTTTTGCAAATAATCCTAGTATAATTGAAAAATTTGAAACCTTCCTTTAATCTGATTGGCTAGATTATTGCTTGCTGGTAAACTCTTATTCTGATGGTTCTATGTAGCGTCAAAGGATATTTTAACGAACCAATCAGAATAAGAGTTTACCAGCAAGCAATAATCTAGCCAATCAGATTAAAGGAAGGTTTCAAAGTTTTCAATTTTACTAGGTTTTTTGCAAAAAAACTGCTTTATGTCAGGATGATTGAAAATAAAGTAATGCTTATATCAAATTATCCGTGTTTTCGCAAAATCCCTAGGTTTTTTTGCAAAAAACCTAATTATCAAATATTACTACGACATATATAAAAATTAACAATTTACTGTACATTTCTGTATTATCAAAGTAACTTTAAGGCACGTTTCAACGGGACGTCTTTAAGAGACGGTGAAATTCACGGTTATTCGTCTAATTTTAGTTAAAAGACAATCGTTTTGGCTTTGCGTCGCAAATTCTGTGTATTTTAATACTGAGAGTAGACGCCTATGGAGATCATTTGATGTCAAACAAGTACTTAACTAAATAAATTAATTTTTCTTTAAACAGAATTGTTAAGAAAAATAATATTTCTTGACATAGAATATTGCCGTTTGTTTCTGCCGGCATTTCTTCCCATGGTGGAATAGAAGGCGACTAAGGGAACACCTGATAACCAAAGGGTCAAGTTTTTAACATAAAAAGATCGACCTGTAATTGTCTTGTTTGTTAACCATTGCCGTTCTAACGAAGGCATTTTCTGTTGCACGCCCAAAGAAAACAGCAATTGGTAACTAAGTAGCCATCAAGAAAATTACGACTCGGACGGTTTTAGTTAAGAGGTGTTCCGTAAAAAAATTAAGAGGTCGGTAGGTCGGTACAGTGGCGGACTAGGAGGCCGTAACAGATTTGTCTATGGTTTCGTCAGCCCTACACTGTATTACCAAAGAACAAGAGCTATTTTGCAATACAGAATAACCGGAAGTGTTACGCAGTCCGTGTCAGCCACTGTACTATCAACACAACAATAAATTAAAAAAAAAACCGCAGTATAGATGTGATTTTGATACCATTATCATAGAACTTTTATCATATTTTGACTGCTCCGTAGCTCAGTTGGCAGTGACGTGGACTGAGATT
This sequence comes from Euspilapteryx auroguttella, assembly GCA_951802225.1. Classification (NCBI taxonomy): domain Eukaryota; kingdom Metazoa; phylum Arthropoda; class Insecta; order Lepidoptera; family Gracillariidae; genus Euspilapteryx; species Euspilapteryx auroguttella. Next base: position 15,253,935 of record OX637643.1, read on the forward strand.
CGTGGCACCTGGGTTCATTTCCCGACGGGAGTCAAAGCGCTATATCTGTACTTGAAAGCTGGGTAATATTCTTAAGTCACTAACTCGCAAACGTCTGAGCGCTATCATAGTACTTGGCAGATAGGGAATATTTGTAAGCCACAATCACTAACTCGCGGGCAGTCTAAGCGCTATTATATCTGTACTTGAAAGCTGAGGAATGTTCTGAAGTCACTAACTCGCAAACGTCTGAGCGCTGACATAGTACTTGCCAGCTCCGGAATTTTTGTTAGCCACAATCGCTAACTCGCGGGCAGTCTAAGCGCTATCATAGAACATGGCAGCTCGGGTAGGTTTGTAAGCCACAATCACAGATTCGAGGGCAGTTTAAGCGCTGTATCTGTACTTGCAAGCTAAGGAATATGAAGGTCCGGCGCCCGAATACTTTAATCACGTTTATTCAATATTATTGAAATAATTTCAGTCGTTCTTGACTCATAAATAGTGTTATTAACACGACTTTATTTCATATATAAAGATTATAGTGTGTCCCATTCCCAATATTCCCGTGGGAATTCCGGGATAAAAAGAAGCCTATCTCGTTTCTAAGGCTCTAGACTATATATTGTATAGATATAGCGTGCCCCCGCGGCTTCGCTAGCGCACTTTCCCTTGAAACATAAAATTCCCAATATTCCCGTGGGAATTTCGCGATAAAAAGTAGCCTATGTCCTTTCTCAAGCTCTAGACTATCCATATACCAAATTTCATCCAAATCGGTTCAGTAGTTTTCTCAGGAAAGCAGGACAGACAGACAGACAGACAGACAGAGTTACTTTCGCATTTATAATATTAGTATGGATTATTGTAGAAAGTCTCCGTAGGGTTCTACAAAACCGTTTTGTCTGGTTAACAACGCTAAGAAATTAACGTTGACTTCAGTGTAATGTGGTATAATGTATAATGTGACGGCGAGATCGTGAGACGGGTTTTAAAAAGCATTCTTGAAAGTGTAGGTAACTTTTTTTATTGTGAATATTACGTAGTTTAAGTTAATAATAACAAAAATTATTAAACCTGATAATGTAGGATCTTATGTTGAAAGAAATCTATAATCTTCTATATATATAAAAATTAATCGTGTTTCGTTAGTCTCGCTAACTCGAGAACGGCCGGGCCGTTTAAGCTGATTTTGGTTTTGATATGTTTGTAGTATACCAGGGAAGGTTAAAAAGGTGAGAAAATGAGGAAAAATTGCGAGGAAAATTGTTAAAAAATAATTCACTTTCCATATAAAATAGTAGGGCGATACTAAGTTCGCCGGGATAGCTAGTTCATTATAAAACGCAATATTTATATTTACTGGTATAAAACAACATTTTAATTACTGTTCATGTTTATAAAAAGAAGAATGCAGGCATGAAAAACCGATATTCCTAATTTAAATATCTGATTAGCCGTTCTCACGTTTTTTTCTTTTTTTTTTCCAACGGCCACAGAATTCAATTTACTTCTAGCTCCCGAGGATTCACAGTTGAACGATTTAATTATTGGCGCATTTATCTCAATATCTTTTAACTGGTTCCGATCGGTTTTCTTGATGTTTTCTAGAGGCTCTTATTGCAACTTTTATTGAGAGATCGTTCGAATCCGGCTCGAAGGACCATAATGTTTGGTGTTGTACATCATCAACATCATCATTTCAGCTGGATGACGTCTATTGCTGGTCAAAGGCATCCCACAGATTGACGCAAGGATAAAGCCTTTTGGAAGGGTTTTCACCAAAATCTTCATGTTTAGCAGACGGGTTGGGTGATCGTAGTAATGGTTGTTCATGTTTTTTATAAAAAAAAAACGCTGCTGCACGTTCTTCGGGTATTTGCGTTGTGTTCCACATTTCAAAGATTTACTTAATATCGTAGTAATCTAAAAAAATAAACAGATTCTTTTTATACGATTCTCAGGAAATGAATCTCTAGTTTTATTTGTATCAACTAGTTTCAAGAGCAATAAATTTTTTGTGGTTTTCACTAGGTTTTCATAATGTTTCCATGGCTTTCATTACTGAAACGGAATTCACGAATCCACGTTGTTTCTTTAACTGGATAAAATCACTATTATTATGATATTTAAAGTTATCTAATCCGTTTTATTCAGTGAATTTCCTATGATATATTTTGTCATATTTAAAACATTATACTATCATTGTGTTTAGTAGTTATTTACCGTTCTCGCCTCCCTCACTAAAGAGGGTACGGAACAAGCCGGAAATGTCCTAAACGTGCTTAAGCCTCAAAATCTTGAGCGAGAGAAGAGCTACTCATTATGAAACAGTTATCTTTTCATTGTTATGTTAATAAGTTTTATTGTTTTTTGTATGCTTGGTTCAGAGCTGTTTTTGTTAAAAGTTATTTTAGTAACATAATATATGTATATTGCTGTTTTAGAGTTGTTTTAGTAACAGAACTTTTTGAATTAGTTAACATTTATTGGTTTTTGTTACACGAGGGGCTCTGTACTCCCGATATGCGTAATTTTTGCATTTTAGAAAATATCAAAAGCATACATATGAACCATACACATAAAACTGGAAACTTTGATGTTTAACCTAAGAGCCAGTTTACAGCGATGCTAGCGCCATTTACGAAAAAAAATATTATCTTCTAAACTAAGGCAAAAATCAAAAATGTGGCACACTATGACACTAGATAATGAAGCCTAGTATTTTGCCTGTCTCGCTCTCTTGATCATACAGCTAATCTGATTTTAATTTAATTTGATACACAGAGTATATTTTAGAGCCTAAATAATTTCTTTTTTGTAAAAAGAGACCCGCCTTCAATAAAATGACAACTTCCTCATTTTCTAAGTCGGTTAAAATAGGTACTAAAACCTTCTTCTGAATGTAACAAATACATTTCTGAAAACCGCATCAAAATCGGTTCAGTCAAACGCGAGATAATCGCGGACAAACATAGATACAAACATTCATACATACAGGTCAAACTGATAACCTCCTTTTTTGAAGTCGGTTAAAAAGGACACAGGCAACTTTTTATCCAACAAATCCCACGAGCAAAAAAAAAAAAAAGAAAACATAATTATAGTTTCGTTATGATCAATATCGATGCTTGTTTCCCGGTCTGAGTGTAATGTTCGTCTCTCAATATGTTCTGTATATGTTTCGGGCACCCTAGATACAGGTTCTTTATTGTTGAGGGCTCTGAGTGAGATGTGTTATTATTCTCATTATAGATGAATGCTAATGATATAAAAAAATTGCTGTCTCAATGGAAAATGCGCTTGGGAAGCTGCGGGGAGACTTTTATTCTGATATGTGTTATAATATTGAAAAGGTTGAAAAGGGTATGCTTCGGTGGTTTGGTCACTTAGAGCGGATGGATGACAGGAGATTGACGAAAGAAATATATAGAGCGGATGCGGAAGGCACGGTTGGAAGAGGTAGGCCACGGAGAACGTTCACCGACCAAACTGGTGACGTTCTAAGGAAATGCCGCGTGAAGGGTTCACGAAACCGACGTGCGTGTATGAAAAGGCTGATGACAGTAGAAGAAGCGAAAGAAGTGTGTCAGGATCAGGATCGTAGCAAGTGGAAATCAATTGTCTCTGCCTATCCCGATGGGATCCAGGCGTGACTTTATGTATGCATGTACATACATACGTTTTACAAAATTTTTAAGTAGTTCTAATTGCTAAAGTTATCCCGTTCTATTTGATACAGTTCTTTATTTCTATTTATTATAACACTAGAGGCTGCCCCGCGGTTATTCCCGCGCAGATTTCTCATAAACACAAAAATCCCGTTTTTTCCCGTTCCCGTGGGAATTTCGGGAAATCCTTTCTTAGTGCTCACCTACACTCCCCAAGGAACCCACGTACCATTTTTCAGCTTTCTACGCCCAGTAGTTTCGGCTCTGCGTTGTCTGTCAGTCAGTCAGTCAGTAACGGAAGAGTTTTATATATATTGATTATAACATTTTAACGGTAGCTCTAATTGCTAAAGTTCTTTATTCAGTTCTTTATTTCTATTTATTATAACATTATAATATTATAATAAATATAAATAAAGAACTGTATCAAATAGAACGGGATAACTTTAGCAATTAGAATTATAATGTTATAATAAATAGAAATAAAGAACTGTATCAAATAGAACGGGATAACTTTAGCAATTAGAGCTACCGTTAAAATTTTATTGTAAAACGTCAAAGGGAATATACGCTAATATCAAAGTACCCTGTTTACGGTAAAATCTGAAACGCTTCTCAGTTTAAATAAATGAGCATCTATTTACGCTCCGTCCCGCCACTACACGTTTTTATCGGACGAATAAATCCAAAATGACAAATTGCATTCCTGCAGAGTGAGTGGCATAGAGCGTTTGCTCAAAGTTTCATTCATTTGTGGGTAATAATTTCTACTTTATGGTAACAAAGGTCGTCTACGGTATAAATTATGAATTTTGAAGGTAACTGAAGTTTAAAAAATATGCAAAAAAAAATCTGTGATGGTACCTATTATATAGCAGTTTTTTTTATTCAATGTAAAAAATGACGTTAATTATTTCTTTGTTTTAAACTTTTCTAAATAAAGTTAAAGTTCAAATTTCAGTTTTTTTTGGTACAATACATTTTTTTTTTTGCTTGCTGAGCCGCAATTATTACATACTTAGTAAATTTTTTTAAATTCAACATTGTAGTTAAATAGACTCTACATAACAGATACCTTGTATCTTCAATATATATAAAACTCTTCCGTTACTGACTGACTGACTGACTGACTGACTGACTGACAGACAACGCAGAGCCGAAACTACTGGGCGTAGCGGGCTGAAATTTTGCACGTAGGTTCCTTAGGGAGTGTAGGTGAGCACTAAGAAGGGATTTCCCGAAATTCCCACGGGAACGGGAAAAAACGGGAATTTTGTGTTAATGAGAAATCTGCGCGGGAAAAACCGCGGGGCAGCCTCTATATATATAAAACTCTTCCGTTACTGACTGACTGACTGACTGACTGACAGACAACGCAGAGCCGAAAGTACTGGGCGTAGCGGGCTGAAATTTTGCACGTAGGTTCCTTAGGGAGTGTAGGTGAGCACTAAGAAGGGATTTCCCGAAATTCCCACGGGAACGGGAAAAAACGGGAATTTTGTGTTAATGAGAAATCTGCGCGGGAAAAACCGCGGGGCAGCCTCTATATATATAAAACTCTTCCGTTACTGACTGACTGACTGACAGACAACGCAGAGCCGAAAGTACTGGGCGTAGCGGGCTGAAATTTTTGCATGTAGGTTCCTTATGGAGTGTAGGTGAGCACTATGAAAGGATTTCCCAAAATTCCCGTCGGAACGTCAAAAAACCGGATTTTTGTTTTTATGAGAAATCTGCGCGAGTAAAACCGCGGGGCAGCCTCTAGTACATAGTATAAAACAAAGTCGCTTCCCGCGTCTGTCCCTATGTATGCTTATATCTTTAAAACTGTGAAACGGATTTTGATGCGGTTTTCTTTAATAGATAGAGTGGTTTAAGAGGAAGGTTTATAAGTTTAATTCATGCACAACATAGTAATAGGACAGGCGGTGCGAAGTTCGCCGGGTCGACTAGTATATTATAAATAAAATAAATACTTTTTTCATTTTTATTTTCACAGCAATAAAGATGGTTAAACCTGTCTCTAAAAACAGGTTCATAATGGCTTTTATAACAGGCTGTATAAAACGCTTTTAGAAACTCATATTTCTACAATTATAAACATTTTGTCCATATTTTGCAAAATAATTAAAATTTTCGGTCTCGTCGGTTAAACCAACTAAAATTGAAATTAATAATATTTTTGTTTTCTATATCTGAAAAGAAAAGAAAAAAAAAGAAAAGGCTCTGAAAAGATCACTTTTTTTAAATATTTTTCGTTCGTTTAGATCAAAAAGTATCTTTGTTTTTTTTACGGTTTCTTTGATACAAACTCTACCTCGTTTTGGGCTCTGTGTATAATGTGTTAATTATTCAATTTAGTTTCGGAAAATATAAGGCAGAGTACTTTAAACTTTTCAGTAAATACTTACAGTACATACCTGTTTTTAGGGACAGGCCCTTAAACAATTATCCAAAAATAAAAATTGCAAGTCAAGCACGCACTGACTGAATTAGAAAAAAAAAGTTAACCAGAACAAAAACACCCGAAACAAACCGGTAAAAAATAAAAGTTTAAGCTGGCTAATTGGATGCGAGTTGGGCATTTTCATAAGCAAATTAGAAACGTGACACCGCACCGGACGGTTGGTCCTGTTGTTGTTTTGTACCGTTTGAGTTATTGTTATTATTTCTGACAATTTGGCGTTACTTGGGGACAGTACCTATACGAAACCAATTTAGCACATTTAGCCTGAGATAAGGTATGTACTAGATGGAAGCTATTTCAGCAGAAACTGAGAACTACTACTCGTATTCCTTCAACAATAACAAACTAATCATATGAGAGACAGAGACAAACTCATAAACTCTATATAGCCTAAAAATGCACGCGAGCAGCTTTTAGCATTTTCTTGTCTTTGTTTTTAGCTATTTTGCCTACTATTTAGAGTCCAGCTGGACTCAAAACCATACAACTTAAACACACACACACACACATTTAAAGACTGCTCGCATTCAGGTTCTTTTATGCTCCGTCTATAGGAAGCGCAGCGTTTTACTTTGTCTATGCATTTAACTATACTAGACACTAGGGATGATCGATGTTACCATCGATGTTGACATCGATAGCTCAACATCGATGTTCGATGATCATCGAAACTAAAACATCGATGTCTTTACAGACATTGATAAGGGTTAGCAATTAATGTTTTATTTATTTCAGAAATTGATAAAATAAATTAATGTTTTATGTCTTTCAGAAATTGATAAAATAATCTGTTGATGCATTTATTTCATAGATTACAGATTTTGTTGGGGGTCGTTGATCGTAACTGTGAGAATTGAACTTCGATAAAGTGTTTGTAAAATCGATTTTACGATGCAACATCGATGTTTCGATGATATAACGCAACATCGATGGTAAAACTTCGATGTTTGACTCTTAACTTCGATGAACATCGAGCATCCCTACTAGACACGGCCTCTCACGACCCTCATCCAATGCACTTCACCAGGCAATCAACCTCTTAGAGGGTCTTCTACTCTGTGTCTTGAAGTGCGTGGTCGCTATTCAAGAACTTTTCTGACCTTGGTCTTCGAGCTATATGCCTAAAGTCGCGACTTTTAGCAACACTTATAGCTGGTCGTTATAACCAAGGCAACAAGCTGGCCCCTTGTCACGTTGGTATAAAAACATAAACTCGGCTAAACGTCGTGGGTCCGGCTCTGATGACCTGGTGCCGCTGCCTTATCCTTCGGGGAAGAAAAGGCGTGAAATTATGTGTATGTGTGTAATAGCTTTCTTTGGCCTTTTTTTACCTTAAAGCTAAACAAGAGCTTAAAATACTAAGTAAGATTTATGTAGTCTAGTGCCAATAATAAAGAGGAAAGATTTGATTCTTTGTTTGCAACGACATCGAATAGGCTCAGAAAATATTCTTTCACTGTTGGAAAGCTACCACTATCCCCGAATGACATAGGCGATATTAGATTTTCAAAAAAATCAGGGATCCTTACTTAAACTCTAATAAAGTAACCCAAGGAGCAATTTTTTTTCCATTGTTTACATAATTTGTTTGTTATTGTTGTTGTTTGTTTTTTTATTCGCCTATTCTGGACAGTCATAAGAACAAAGTGTATAGAGCCTTTATTAGAATCTTATATTCTATCGCGTAACGAAGTTAGCCGGGAATGCTCGTTTTCAATATTTACAATTGTTATTGTAAAAAAGATTTTTATTCGTGGTTAGCGCTAATTTAAGATCTCTTAAGTTTTGCAATTCTTTGAGCTACGTCATTCTCTTTCAAGTGACACTAAAATAACTTTGTTTGTTACAGGTTTTTTGAATCCGCGCTCGGACGATTTCCCGCGCTCTCCAGCCAACTACGGCTTGATGGATCAGATAGCTGCATTGCATTGGATCAAAGAAAACGTTGCAGTCTTCGGTGGTGATCCTACGAATGTGACCCTAATGGGCCACGGGACGGGTGCTGCTTGCGTTCATTTTCTTTTGACATCTCTTGCTGTGCCTGAAGGTAAGCTGTTTTTCTTTTCTTTAATGTCTTCTTCTTTTATTTGAGAATCTTGATCCTATATGTGTAGTCCTGCTACTCCATTCGTCTCTCTACTCTTTCCTATACGTCTACTTTGACTTTCTTTTTTATCAGATTCACGTAACTTATTAGCTACATGTACATAACTAGCATGAATAGCTTTCTTTCGGTCTCAAAGTCAGAGTCAAAGTTAAATTCTTTATTCAATATAGTGTAAAAATAACCCCGGTACCCGGCAGTACCACACTATGCTTCCAATGTAGACACTGTCAGGCTCACCTCTCGGCCTCCAGGAAATAATTGTGAACACGATATTTAAATTTAACTGATTTATTTCGAAACAACTGGTAGGTAACTAGGTACTTTCAATTTCAACAACACTGTTCCGCCACTCAGGAGAGAATGCCCCTCCGACCGCCAAGCCACTCTATTTATATCGTCAGTCGTTTTTCAAGTTTTTAAATCGCGCGGCATTCATTCACTAGAAAACTACCCACATTTTTTTATCAAAAATATGTCTAAAAATCTATGAACCTTACACTCGACCATCCTGATGTCGTGTATGCCCTCATACACGCATCCGACAGGAAACCTTACACTTGGTAACTTTACTTGGCGGGCGGGTGAGTGCATTCTTTACAAATTTAATACGGTTATTTCTCTTAGTGCATAAACTTTTTTACAGTACAATTTATACTTTAGGGTCATTTCAAGGTGGGTTAATTATTCTAATTAGTATAATATTTACAAAATCAGCAAATACCAATAACATTTACTATAAATGTATGTGCAAGAACAGTACTTCATCAAAATTTCAAAAAATATTATGACGTTTTTCCTAACCTGTCCTGAGCTTGTAAAGGTAAACATAAAGGTAAAATAAAACATGTAAAAGTAATAAATAATTATAGAGGTTAACCATCCATCTTAAATAAAAAAAAAAAAAAAAAAAAATCCCCATAATATTTGTACGGTTTACTAACACATTATCAAAACAATAATTAACCGAATATCCATCCATCCAAACTGAAACTATGTTTCAAGGATACCTATCCTTTAACTTAATCAACTAATTATCTGAACTTATCACCTAAATGAAATCAACCTGTTCATGATTAACAATAATATTAACCATTATTTAACATCGTGGGTCAAAGAGTGAATCAGTCCACATTGCCTTGACCATTAACAATTATTCATCCATCCAGCATTATGGTTCAAAGAGTGGATCAGTCCACATACCTTGACCATTAACCATTATCCATCCATCTAACATTGTGGTTCAAAGAGTGGATCAGTCCACATAACCTTGACCATTAACCAATATCCATCCATTAAACATTGTGGTTCAAAGAGTGGATCAGTCCACAAAACCTTGACCATTAACCATTATTTATCCATCCAACACGTCGCGGGTCAAAGAGTGGATCAGTCCACGTTCCTTGACCTGTAACAAAACAAAATCAGCTTGTAGACTCTAACATCTCAAATTGAACCTATTAATCTGACATGTCTTTACTGTAATCATTAGTTTCAGAATCACTATCAATTTCTAAACTGGCAATATGGATCCAAGGTTGCAGCCTGTCCGCGGCTACCGTAGTTTGTCGTCTATTTTTCATGCCTTCGAAACCCGGGATAGGGGCAACCTTGTATCGATCATTGCCCAGTACTTTCGCGACTTTAAAAGGCCCTTCATATGCTGGTAAGAGTTTCGTACTCTTACCATCATTATAAAATGCCGATTTAGCCACTTTAACCAAATCTCCACGATTATATTTCCGCGCCGGCTTTCTACCCTGATCATAGTATCGTTTCTGGGAATCCTGCTGTTTGTCTATCCTATCCTTTACTTCCTTCCTGAGTAACTCTAGATCATTATTGGTCTGTGTAATGTCTGTAGTGCCTAGAGTATTCAAAACTGGGTTTAATTCTCCGTTCATGGCTGTTCCGAACATCACCTCCGAAGGCGACCTCCCGATAGTCTTCTGCAAAGTATTGTTAAGTCCCCATTGTATTTTACCTAACTTATTGTCCCACTCTTTTTCATTGTCTTTAAGGTTCTGCGCGGTTAGCGAATCCAAAATAGTCCTATTGTAGCGTTCGACTTGCCCGTTAGATCTTGGACTCGCCACTGCATTGAGGATATGTTTTACTCCCCTGCCCAAACAAAACTTTCTAAAAGCATGCGAGGTGAAACAAGTTCCTCTGTCACTGATGAGCCTGTCCGGTGTCCTAAAGGTATCGAAAATGTCTTCCAGTACCCTGACTGCGCTAATAGTCTTTGTGTTACGTACCGGTTTGATGAAGACAAATTTACTGAATCCATCTACGATCACTAAAAGGTAACTATTTCCTTTTTTTGATTTAACAAAAGGGCCTAGATGGTCGATGTGCAGGGTGTGAAAAGGTTTTTCAACCTTTTCAATGGGATGAAGTAATCCCTCACGATGGTTAGACGCCTTTTTTGCGTATGCACAATCAATGCAAGCTGCAACATATTTTTTTACAAAACGTTTCATTTTTGCGAACCAGTAATGCTTCTTTAGACGCTCTAGCGTTTTCTCAAAACCGACATGTCCGATATCATCATGGTTCATCCTGCACACCTGCCATCTAGCTCCTTTTGGTACCACCCAACGAATTTCTTGTTTGTTCCCATTAATACACCTAAACAACTTATTATCGCGCAAGACGTAATTTTCCTTAATATATTCGAGACCCTTAGGATCAATGGTACTGCTAACAATATCACGAATATTTTGTAGTTCGGGATCTCCCATTTGTAGAGTGAGTAGCCAATCGTCGTTGCTGATTGCCAAGACCTTCACATGTTCGTCTGCCTCTACCGCGATCTGATCCGTGTCATTAATGGGATTCCTAGACAATGCATCAACGTGAGACATTTTGCTACCTGCTCTGTATTCAACGGTACAGTTATATTCCGATAGTGCTAACCACCAACGACCAATCCGAGGAATGATGTCACGTTTGAGAAATGTTGACCGAAGTGCACTGCAGTCGGTGACTATTTTAAACTCTTTTCCCATCAGATATACCCTGAATTTGTTAATAGAACAGACAACAGCCAACGTCTCGAGCTCATAGGAATGATATCTTTTCTCCTCAGGCGTAGTTTGCCTGCTATAATATGCGACAGGTTTAAACGAATCCTCTTTTTGGCGACGCTGCAATAAAATACCACCTACTCCAATTTTGCTAGCATCCGTGTGCACCTCCACATCAGCATGCGGATCGTAGATAGCGAGAATTGGCCTACTTATCAACCTACTCTTTAAATCGCTGTAAGCCTGATCCTGTGCATTTGTCCATTCCCATACTGCATTCTTTTTTAGTAACTTGGTCAGCGGATGCGCGATCTGTGCAAACCCGAGAACAAACTTTCTGAAATAACTGACAAGCCCTAGAAATTGACGGACGCCATGTACGTTCGTTGGCTTAGGGAAATCGGCAACACTTTTAATCTTAGCTTCACCAGGCTTCATACCTTCTGCGCTGATCTCATAACCAAGATACTCGATTTTATTTTGAAGGAAACTACATTTTTCAAGGTTCAGTTTTAAGTTGGCTTTCTCTAAAAGCCCTAACACCTCTTCCAATCTCTTCAAACATTCATCCTCACTAGTGCCATACACCAACACATCGTCAATATATACAGTTGCTTTACTGAATCGAGCTGGACCAAGGACTTGGTTCATCATCCTCTGAAAGACGGCAGGGGCGTTTGCCAAGCCGAACGGCATACGATTGAACTCGTACTGGCCGTCCGGCGTGACAAAGGCCGTGAGATGTTTACTCTTTTCAGCAATTGGGACTTGGTAGTAGCCAGACATAAGATCGAGTGTGATGAACCAGGCCTGCCCTGAAAGACGAGATATTTCATCCTCAATGATTGGGATGGGATATCTCTCCTTTACTGTCACCGAATTTAGCAACCTGTAGTCGATGCAGAGACGTACGTTTCCATCCTTTTTGCGCACTAAAATGATTGGACTTGCATAGTCCGACGAAGAATCGCGAATGATGCCAGCCTCGAGCATCTCATTAATAATGTCCCGAACTTTCTCTCTCTCATGATAAGATAATCGGTACGGCCTATATACCACAGATCGCTGACTATTCAACTCGATGTTCATCTCCGTCACATCTGTACACCCAAGCTCATTCAAACCAGAGGAAAAACAGTGCTGATGCTTCCGGAGTAAGTCAAACAGTTCCGTCCTCGCTTGCTCTGAAACTGTTTCGCCAAGACGAACTTTATCAAAGTCAAATATCGGATGTGGATGCTTGACTTCACTCACAACCTCAGCACTGCTGGAAGACTCAATCAATCTATTAACGACCTTTATCTTTTCTGCTCTAGCGACTACAGCGTTTTTAAGTAGGTTGCACGAAGCGCTACAAGGGACCACTGTTAGATTCAGATGACCATGCTTAACCGCATAGATGCCCCCACAAATCAGTAACTGATTGCCAGGTTTCCCTACAACTCCTGTAGCTATCAAAACATCTCCAGTGTACGCAGAATCTGTTGCTGCCCTAACGCTCGCTGCTCCTTGTAGCCTACTAAAACCAAGAAACTTGACTTGCAACGGAATATCTCCAGCATCATCAAGAAACTGAGGCAACTCCAATCCTACGCTCAAAAACTGTAACCTAAATGCGTCCTTATATACAATAACATGAGCTTGTTCGGAATAGCTCTGTCCAATCAAAATAGATTTTTCGAGAAATTCGTCCTCAATAACTTTACATGGAACTACAGCTTCTACACTATCAATGGACACAGTCAGTACCGCAGTTCCTATCGAGTTAACTAGTTTGTTACCGAAACCCTTCATAGTGGATGGTGTACCATCATGTGCAACTCCTAATCCGTCGAATACAGACTTTCTAATCAAAGTGACTTCGCTGCCAAAATCTACGAAACCTTCAAATGTTTTGTCGTTAACAACAACTTCTTTTATAAATTTGTCATTCGGTTTTGAATTGGAATTATTCGCGATTCGCATGGTTTTCGAAGCACTTCCATTGTTTGCTGCTGTCGTTGCAGACTTTCCTTTAGCGAATGGACAGTGATCAGAGTTCATCACGTGTCCTACCTGCTTGCAACGTTCGCACTTTATTAAAGGTTTCGTACATTTTGAATACGGATGCCCTTTTTCCCTACAATTATAACAAAACACACTACTATTGTTACTAGAGGGCCATTTATACTTATTGTCCGATGTAGAGACGTGATCAATATTTTTCGATTTCGTAAAATGTATCCCAGATGGATGATTACCCTCGTGACTAAGAAGATATTGCAAGAGTTGGTCGGGCTCAGTGCAGCGCATAGACAAAGCGCCCGACCGTATAGTTTTATCGCTAATACCGTGAATAATGCAGTCTACTGCTCGCTTGCCGGTTATTACTTCGCACTGGTTGATGAGAGCTAATTTCTCGTAAAAATATGTGTCAATGGGCTCGTTAAACCTACTTTTTCTTTTAAGCATTTCTTCTAAAGACTGGCCAAAGTTTTGTTCGCATGGGAACGATCGCATTAGTAAATCTTGCCATTCTCTCCAAGTGTGGAGAAGAGTATTCAAACTTTGATACCAGACTTTGGCCAGGCCCTGAAGTTTTTGTAGAGCAAAGTGTATAGTGGCCCTTTCATCCCACCCGTAGACAGAGGCACATTCATTAACCTTTTTAAGCCATACATCCATACGTTGACTCTTGTTCGCAGGGTTAAAATCTGGTAGAATATTGTTGTCAAGCATTTTGTTACTTAGTGTGGCCCTCTGCTCTATCGGTTGAGATGAGGGACCCCCTTTTAATGTTTTGACAAGATTAATAACATCATTGTAAGAAAAAGTAGGACTACGTGACCTGTTTCGTGGCTCCTGCCGATGCTGGCGGCGCCCCGATGCTTCCCCTCTGCTCTCACTGCAGTGCTCGCGGCGCTGCTCGCCGCGGTGCTCGCAGCGTTGTTCGCCGCAGTGCTCGCGGCGCTGCTCGCTGCGCTGTTCGCCGCAGTGGTCGCGGCGCTGTTCGCTGCGGTGCTCGCTGCGATGCTCGCTGCGGTGCTCTCGAAGCTCTTTATCCCGATCTCGCTGTAGTTCACGTTGCATGACTCGAACACGTTCTTGTTCGCGTTCCAAAGCCACTTCACGCTCTCGTAGACTCCTGCTAAGACTGTGGTCAGCCCTGCGCCGTCGGCTGGTGCTGCGTCTTACGGTACGACGACTGCGGCTGCGCGATCGACGCACAGACACCCGCTCCGGCGTCTCTAACCTGCGGCTGAGCCCGCTTATCATCTCATCAGCATCAGCGTCCATATCCTGGAACTCGAAAGAAAAGGGTGTTATTTTTTTTTTTTTTTTTTTTTTAATTTTTTTTTTTTTTTAATACGTATTAGTAATAAGTAAAGTGGGTAGTAGAAAAATAAAATGTGTGCAAAAATATAAAAGGAAACTATAAAATTTAATTTACTAGGTTTTTTTTTTATTTTTTTATTATAGGCTTTTATTTATAATAATAATAATAACACATCACACTCAGAGCCCCTAACTAGGAAGAACCTGTATCTAAGGAGCCCTAAACACACACAGAGACGAACATCACACCCAGACCGGAAACGAACATCGATATTCATCATGTCAATATTCGCCCCGCCCGGGAATCGAACCCGGGTGTGCACGCTTACTCAGCACGCTTACGCTTCATTTGTTTTGTAACTCTTAAGTACTCACGTCTGAAAACTACTAAGCAATAAACATGTTCTATATTGCCCACATATTCTCTTTATAAACCCAGCAACAACATACAATCAAAGTATGACTATCAAAAGTAAAAAAAAAACTAAAAGAGAAGAAATTTTAATTATAACAATTCAAATGGTAGTTAGTAAAATGATAAAGTAACGAGCTTTATTTAAAAAAAAAATCACTAACGTGGGTGGGTTAGAAAATATTTATTTGAACCCTAACGTATTTCCTTTTGTCTAGGTCTAGGTACTCAACTAAGTAATTCAATTATTTAAAACTACGAAGTATGTAAGGCCCTTATTAAAAAGAATAATCTATCAAATATGAAATAGAATAAAAAAAAAAATAAGAGTAAGTATGAAATTAAATATCGTTGGTTCCGGAAACTAATTTAATCACTCTATAAGAAACGTACAGTCACGGACTAGGAGGCCGTAACAGATTTGTCTATGGTTTTGTCAGCCCTAGACTGTATTGCCAAAGAACAAGAGCTTTTTTGCAATACAGAAAAACCGGAAGTGCTACGCCGATCGTGTCCGCCACTGTACAATCCCGCTGGGCTTTTCTCCAACTTTATAAAATAGGTAAGCATAAGATCAAACGGTTGTTCACTGGCAGCTAAGGATAATGCAATCCCTATTTTACACA
The DNA here is from genome assembly GCA_951802225.1 of Euspilapteryx auroguttella. NCBI lineage: Eukaryota > Metazoa > Arthropoda > Insecta > Lepidoptera > Gracillariidae > Euspilapteryx > Euspilapteryx auroguttella. Next base: position 15,269,538 of record OX637643.1, read on the forward strand.
GCGAAAACTTCACGGAGATGGATTTAAATTACTAAATCAATAGAAATAAACATGAAATAAAACTATTTTTATAGAAAAATGTCCACTTTGTGGCGTGTACTTACGTTTTAAAAACGTTGTTCAACCCGCTTTCTGACTTGTAAAAATAACCCCGGTACCCGGCAGTACCACACTATGCTTCCAATGTAGACACTGTCAGGCTCACCTCTCGGCCTCCAGGAAATAATTGTGAACACGATATTTAAATTTAACTGATTTATTTCGAAACAACTGGTAGGTAACTAGGTACTTTCAATTTCAACAACACTGTTCCGCCACTCAGGAGAGAATGCCCCTCCGACCGCCAAGCCACTCTATTTATATCGTCAGTCGTTTTTCAAGTTTTTAAATCGCGCGGCATTCATTCACTAGAAAACTACCCACATTTTTTTATCAAAAATATGTCTAAAAATCTATGAACCTTACAATAGGATACAAGATATCACTTATTGAAAGTCAATTAGACTACATCTAATCTAATTGCTATTGATACCTTATTTGGTAAAGTATCCTATACTGTGAGGCGAGGTAGTTCAGGGTGCCCACCAATTGGCTCAGGCAAACGAATGTTTGCCTTGCCTTACGACAATAGTCGCCTGGAGAGGCTCCCAAACGAGCCTCCCCCACAAATCGCCATACCGACTGGTCTTGTCGTCCCTGTAAACCATGTCGTCTGATCACCTTATGCGGTGTGACCACTGAACACCTTGTGAGAGAAGAAAATAATAAAACCCTAAAAGAACTGAAAATAATAATAATAATAATAATAATAAATAATAAAATATTTATTTCATACACATAGTTTGATTTTAACAGTTATTATTCTAATTAGAAAGTGCTTATAATTTGTACATAGTATATTAAAATCGACAAGGCAGCGTAAAACCGAACTCGTACTAGGAGTAAACCTGTATTACGGGCTCGGTAGTTAGGAAATACATAATACCCTAGTGGGTAATATTCTCAAGACATAAGATATAAGCCGCGCACATAAAGAAAAGAGCTAAAAATACAAACATTATTTTAGTAACTAATTGTTATATGAAAAAAATTCGCACATGATACTGCATTATGTTAAAATACATTTATATTTATATATATTGTAATATCCGTGTAAAATTATATAAACAGTTCTTTAACACCCCAAAAGGAAAAAACAATAAATATAATCGCTTACGCTACTCATAGATTTTAAATAGATTCTCCGTATCCGCATAATCTAGCCCGTGCAGCAAATCAAATACGAGTGGTTTACAGAAATTCAGACAAAGTTCATAAATACCAATACTTGAATTGATCCTATTATATAAATAAGGCCCCAGGAAACAGAAAAAGTTGTGTGAAAATTTGTGAATAAATTGATTGTTGTGGCAGACTAAGTCATGTCTACGTTTTTTCATTTGTACAGGGTTGAATGGAGTTAACGAATGTTGTTTAAGCACTGTGTGAAATACGAAAAGCTGTCTAATAGTTAAAACTTTAAATTTTTGGTAAAGTTCAAAAGTTGGGTATCGGAAAGGAAGAAAACTACTGACCTTTAGTATAGCTCTCTGTGTAGTTTCTAATGGGAGAAGAGCTGTTTTGGCAACTCCTCCCCACGAGGTAATGCAGTACGTTACAATAGATTGACAAAAAGCCAAGTAAACTCGTTTTATTAATCTAGAGTCTCTTAAATGTCTTAGCTTCTTGAAAACATACAATAACTTACGCAATTTTCCACATAGAGAGCTAATATGTTCTTTAAAATTAAGATTTTTATCTATAATGATACCTAGATATTTGATTGTATTAGTTTCCAAAAGAATAGGGCAATGACACATTTGTTTATTTAGCAAATTACAATCATGGACAAGTAAAGACGGAGAACTAATACTATCGCATTTAGTATTTCTCATCGAAAATCGTACAAAATGAGACTTATTCGTGTTTAAGGTGAGGTAATTACTTCGTAACCAGGTTACAACCATATTTAATCCAGTCTGTGCCATGGCAAAGGTTTCATCCCACGATTTAGCTGAGAATAAAAGGGCAGTATCGTCCGCGTACGAAACAATTTTTCCTTGAAAGTTTTTTAAGCTGAACAGGTCATTTATGTAAATTAGAAAAAGTGTAGGACCCAGGACACTACCCTGAGGCACACCGAAAGATATGGGTAAATCAGAACTAATATGTGTCCCAAGTTTGACACATTGGTACCTCTCTGTTAGGTAATCTGCAAATAGTTTATGTTGAGTGCCTCTTATGCCCAAACGTTCCAATTTATTAAGAAGAATCGGAATAGAAACTGTGTCGAACGCTTTAGATAAATCGAGGAAAATTCCTAAGGGCTTGTTTCCATGATCCATCTTGCGAACAATAAAATCAGTAAGCTCATGAACTGCGTCATCCGTAGAGCGACCAATTCTAAATCCGTATTGGCAGTTCGAGAGGATAGAATTAGATTCTAAATAATTTCTAAGACGATTATTAATTAGCTTCTCAAGGATTTTAGATATAGATGGGAGAATTGAAATTGGGCGGTAGTTTTCTATCTGACTTTTATTACCAGCTTTGAATATAGGAACAATAATAGATTTTTTGAGAATAGAGGGAAAAATACCGTTTTCAAAGCACAGATTAAAAATATATGTCAATGGGAAGATAATCATATGTTTTATATTTTTTAAAATAGAATTAGAAATGTTATCCCACCCGGAAGAACCTACATTCTTCAATTTACTGATTAGGTTGTTTACTTCCGTCTCATCAGTATATTCAAAGACAAAAGAATCCTTTCTAGAATCAATTATGAGGGAAGGGTCTGGTAGATATGAATTTACTGGGGAAATTTGCTGTGCCATATTACGGCCAATACTGGCAAAATAAGCGTTAGCATTGTTAGCTGAGTTGACGGGGCTATCAGTGTCAATTAACTCAATGGGATCCGAATTTATTTGATAGGTATTACTGATTTTCTTGATCGCTCTCCATAGATTTTTATTATTGTTGCCAGCATCTTGAATTTGTTTTTTGTCATATTCCTGCTTTATCTTTTTTAGTAATTTATTACAGAAATTTCTGTATCTAGTGTAAGTAACTTTTAGTATTAGGTCATTAGGTGATTGTTTAAGTTTCTTATTCATGTTGTCTCTATGTTTCATGCATCTAAGTAACCCGCTTGTAATCCATGGCTTAATATTTTGTTTTCTTCTACTCAGTTTAACAACAGTGGAGCTTTTCGCAAGAGCTGTTTGAATTTTATTTGTCAAAAAGAGCATTGCAACATTAGGATCATTTTCTGAGAAAATAGGCTGAAAAATTTCTTCATTTAATTCATAAGCTAGGGTATCGTAATCAATTGTAGTATAACTTTTTTGCGGTTGATGTTTTTTCGGCCCAGATTTAAGAAAAACCATTACAGCACTATGATCCGTGACAGCAGAGTTGAGCACAATACTTAGCGCAGAGTTTGGATTGCAGGTTCTAAGGAAAACGTGATCAAGAGAGGTATTACTTGCATTTCGTGTTATTAAACTATGTGCTGGTAACAGGCCATGAAAAGCAAAATTGCTCAGAAAATCAAGTGCTTTTATGTCCAGATTATCGGGGTTAATATCCACGTTCAAATCACCTATGACTGCAACGTTTTTAAAGGCGGTTTGCTTAAGGAGTAGATTATTAAGAGAGTTATAGAAGTTATCTAATATTGTGTAGGATGGTGATCGATAACAAGCTACAATACAGTGTTCAGTTCCAATTTTAATAAGTAAACAGTTAGCATCAACAAAATCCAGTTCCTCAACGAAGACGGTGATATTACATTTAACAAACACAACTACTCCGTCATTTTGATTTTTATATGATTTTGTGTGAAATGCATTGTATCCCTCCAGATATGGTAGAGTTTTCATACAAGAAATCCAGCATTCTGTAAGTATAATAATATCACAATTCAATTTTAGTCTAGAAAGTAAAGTCATAAAGTTATCCATGTTACAAGATATGCTGCGAATATTCTGATTAATTATAGTTAAATGATCCCACTTCGGCGCTAATTTAATGCATTCCTCCACATCACTATAAAATGATTCACACACAGATATCTCATCCACGGAGTTTAATACTGATTCGTTATCCATTTTTGTTAAGTAAAATCACATGAGCTGATTTCGTAATGTGTCTGTAACATGTAAAGTAGTTTAGAACTGTTATTATAAGTAGATAAGTGCAGCTAGAGACGCTACTTTGTGAAAATATTATCTCTAGTATCATGTAATCTTGTAGTAGAGTGAGTGAATAAAATAAAACTATGTAATTGTTAAAAAGCCCTAATAAAAATAAAAATAATGTATTTGTTATTATAAAATTAGTGAAAAATAAAAATGAAAATACAGAAAAATGACGATAATAATGAAAATATCGTCTCTTATATTTGTTTGGCGATTTTAAGCAGGCAATCTTCAGATCGGATTGTATAAACCTCTTTATTTCCCTGAGTTTTGCGAAGCAGTATTTTGCCATTTGTGATCCAGCAAAACTGAAAGTTGTTGCGTTTTGCAAAGTCTTTGGCTTGAAGAAAAAGCTTCTTCATTGACCCGGGCAGATGTTCATCAATGTATATCGGTTTTTTGTCGCCTGCTATACCAATTACAGTGGTGTTGAGTTTATCTTCTGGTCGACGATCCTTGTTGAAATTGCGAGTAGAGGTGAGAAAAGCTGCTTTAGTTCGTACGGTTGAAAATTCAGCTATTATTGGTCTGCTAGTGCCCGGTTTACCAGGCAGACGATATACATCACGTACCTCATTAACAGGGATCTCTTTACCTGCGGTAGTACTCACTTTTGTGATAACATTGAGGAGATCATTTACGGTTTCGCTTTGTTGGATAGGAACATTTCTAATTTCCACTGTAGCTGACCTGGTGCTAAGTCGGAAATCCTCGAGTTGTTTTTCAATTTTATCGAATTTATTAGTGTTCTCAGTACGAAACTTTTCTAGCTCAAGAAACTTCGTCTGCATTTCTTCGAAATTATTATTAATAAAATCCATTGCATTTTCGATATCATTGTTGCTCTTGCGTATCTCCAGAACTTGATTTTTTAAGTCGGAAATTTCCATCACCAATTTGGCAAAAGTTGCCTCTTGTTGCGCTTTCATGCTTGTAAGGGTGTCCATCACCATGTCCAGAGATACTTTATTTGTTTTCTCTTGGGCTATCGGAGAGTATTCAGTCCTTGGGCGCTTGTTTCGAGCTGTAATATCTGTTTTTGGAGACAAAATATTTAACTCCGAATCAGAAAGGGATTGCTCTCTCTCCAAGTCTTTTTTTGTCGACTGGGGTGGTGGTGATCTACGCAATTTAGGCATGATAAAAATTTCAATTCAAGTTCAGTTTACCAATCAAACCTTGTTTTGCGATCAAACAAGAAGTTTATTTTGGATAAAGTGGACTGCGGAGTTACGCAGCGGGTCGGCAGGCAGTCGCGGGGCAGGGTGAACGTAGTGAGGGAGCGGCGGGCTGGTGGCTGTAGGAAGCGGGGCGGCGGAAGAGTTCGCAGAGCGCCTTTCTAGTATCGGTAGGTAAAATGCTCACGTGATGACGTATGTTGGCTGTATGATATGATGCTGTCTCTTTCTCGTCTCGCGTCACCCTTGTCTCGCACCGCTGCTCCGGTCCGTGGAATGTCACTTGTATCCAGCTGATTTCAAATACAACGGCACTTATTACAAACAATAATTACGATGCAATTTAACTTTGATTCAATATATTTCCAAAATTATGATTAGTATCTCAAACTTAAAACGATAATTCACTTCAGTTTTTTCATATCAAATGTTTTAACAAAAAAATTTGAGTCGAAGATCACTATTTAGCAAAAAGAGCCTTTTTTTCATTGACGAAGTGTATAACGACGCTGCGCGTTCGAGACGGGGAGATTCTATGATAAAAGCATAGAAGATATAAAAGCATAAAATAAAACTTTTTATCAAAAAATAAAACCGCCAAAAAAAAACTGAAAAGCATAAAATAATAGTCGAATTACTAAGTTCTTAAAGTAATGTAGGGTATACCAAGTGATTTTGAGTCGGCGCCACAGATTCCTCGTACAAAGATCTCTAAATAAGGTACCTTAAAGGAGATTGACCATTTTTGTATGGACGCTGGACCAAGGCTGCCCAGCATTGAATCATAGTGCATAATGTTCATTAGACTAACAGTAGTCTGTAACCTAAAGCGCTTAAGAATCTATCCAAGGAATATTGAAAAATAATCTATTTTACATTGACGAAAAATCCTAACCAACAGCTTATTTTAAAAATAAAAGACGGTGTATCATTTAAAATATCAACATTTATTTAAGGATAAACATTTTAAAATACCATATCAATCGTCATCATCATCGTCGTCTATAATTATGGAATCTAAAAATAAAGCAGGGCGCCTCACAACGTCTTGGTGCCTAGCCCATCCCAAAAACCAAACTAGGCAAACAACGTGGGGTGGTTGATACATCGCGTAGTCCAAATGAATAGCCGTGTCCTCTATATATTACTTTACTCTTTGAGCCGGGTCAACAGGTGATGCAGATACGATAGTCCAAAAGTAATGACAGGTTTTAAAAATAAGATAGATAAGCGCACAGTACACAACACAACGGTTCCAAGAGCGAAGTTAGACTGCAATACAAACAAAAGGGCACGTGCGCAAGCACGCAGGTATAGCGAAACCCAGCGTGCGCGAAAGAGATAGGCACATACCAAATCTGAATATGAGCAAGAGAGACTTTCGATTTCTCTAAATTCTGGCAAATCACTCTTTATTTATCATTTTCATATAGAACTTGCTACAAAAAAAAGTTGCTTCGAACGAGACTAGTGAGGTCGGAACCGGACTCGGGAGGTAGAATAGGTAAGATAATAATAATATTATTTAACATAAACGATAAAAAACTATATATCAAATGTAAGATCACCAAAAAAATAAGTTTTAAGGTACTACGTATATATTATAAATCCGTGGTTTTAATTTTTTATTTTTCATATATATATCTCTTCATGTGAAGAAGAAAAAAAATATTCACATGCGTGGGCAGCATTTGGTCCAGAATGGTCAATCTCCTTTAAATAAATTACAAAAATTCGTGCGCTGCCGCGCATCAATCTTTACGTAATTAAGAAATTTGCTTGTGTGGCGCGCCGACTTAAAATAACTTGGTATACCCTACATTACTTTAAGAACTTAGTAATTCGACTATTATTTTATGCTTTTCAGTTTTTTTTTCGGCGGTTTTATTTTTTGATAAAAAGTTTTATTCAATAACTGATATGTGATATTTGCTCCATGTGATTCCCCTCCTATGGTTGTCGTAAAAGGAGAGTAAAACGACAAGCGGCTACAAATATGGCGATTATGATCAATCTCTCCAAAATGTTTGACCTTGTGTCGATCTGTGATGGAGGTCTATGTCCAACAGTGGAGGTCTTTCAGCTGAGATGATGATCCGATGATTATTATTTGCTACTAGCTGTCCCGGCGAATTTAGTATCGCGCCTTACAACGTTATATGGAAAAATTAAATTGTTGTTTATTCTAACTTTTCCTTTGATTATTAATTTTTAATATTTTCTCACCTTTTAAACCTTCCCTGGACTACTTCAGACATTTAAAGACCAAAACCATCTAAATCGGACCGGCCGTTCTCGAGTTTTAGCGAGACTAACGGACCACGATTCATTTTTATCTATATAGTAGATTAGTTATAGATTTGATACATAATTAGAGTTACTGAAAGCCGTTTTATGCACGTACTTAGTCTTACGTGTTTAGTCGAGATACTAGATTTATATACGATGTTTATTGTTTGTGGTAAGGAAAAAAAAGCATCTATGCACTTATTGCTAAATGATATTATGGTCTCTCTTAACCAAATTGATTAGATAAACAAGCATTAGGTTTCCGCAAATTTATTCCTTCATTTATTTATTTTATTTGTATACCAAGCAGTGAGCGAGCATCTAAAGATACTTTATTCAAATGCAAATCAGTTAGCGCTCGAACCTTGTAACGGAAATAGTGCAAGGAAAGCAATTTAGCGCTTTGTGACCCCGCTTCCTTCCTACGACTGCAGCGCTGGATTTACTACTTGAGCATGCTGACATTGTGTTTCATGTGTTACTTGACTTTGTGTGTGAAGTTGTGATTTAACTCGAGACAAGTTATTCAAAGTCAAACTCTTTATTCAATATAGGATACAAGATATCACTTATTGAAAGTCAATTAGACTAAATCTAATCTAATTGCTATTGATACCTTATTTGGTAAAGTATCCTATACTGTGAGAGGCGAGGTAGTTCAGGGTGCCCACCAATTGGCTCAGGCAAACAAATGTTTGCCTTGCCTTACGACAATAGTGCTGTCGTCATGTGACTTTATAGAACTGGGGTTATTATGGCCGCATATGCAACTGCTTTTCGTCCTCCGGAGTGTCAAAGTCAATACAAAAAAACGTAAAGAGGACGCAAAGCAATATTGCAAAAACAGCCGCAATAGGCGAGGGCCTATAAAACTATAAGAACTTATTCTAAAAACCATATCGTCCATTCTTTTTAGAATAAGTTCAAATTGTTTTTGTTTTTTTGTATTTGTTCGACTACCGAATACACATTAAAATTATTTAAAACTAACTTGCGATAGGCGTATATTACATATATACAAGCGCCAATGGCAAAAGAAATACTCAACTAAAAACTAAAGTCGCAATTAAAAATAAATTAATACCGAAGAGGAAATAATAGGAACCAAAATACTACGAAAAGACACTAGATACCTCAAATAATCGCTCAAAGTTAAAGTTAAAAGTGAAAAAAAACTTTATTGCACACAAAAGATACAAAAGAACATTATACAAACAATGGTACACATGATTAAATTTGTATGCAATGGGCTTCTTTCTTTCAGGCAACCTATAGATTTTCTAGTCATAAATAGCTACACTGGGCCGGCCACGTAGCCCGTATGGACTCCAATCGTTGGGCAAGGAGGGCCACTGAGGTGGGTCCCGAGACACGCCAAGAGACCACGTGGTCGCCCCAGGAAGCGATGGAGCGACGAATTGGGAGCACACGATAGGGACTGGTGGGAATCTGCCCAGGACAGGGAAGTATGGAAAGAGGGGAAAGAGGCCTTTGCCCAGCAGTGGGATAATATAGGCTAGTAATAATAATAAATAGCTACAAAACCAACAAGAAGGCAAAATCACATAATAGGATAATTATACATAGTGTGCGGAAACAACATGTGTTTTTATTTTGGGTGTATAGGTTTCATCCGATTTGAGTTCTTTCTTCAATCCATTTTTTTTAACTAGCATATTTTTATGAAAAAAAAAAAACAGAAAACACTTGAATCCTCCAGTGTAGTATATATCTAAGTGACATCCCATTACCATTTTGCTCAGTCTTTGTTCTTACAATGAATTACACTCGTTTATTGTGAGACGTTGCATTCGAATGACCTAGGAATAATATTCCTTAGTTTTCATATTCATTTATTAGACTTAATGGTGTCTGCTCAACACTCCGTACCTTAATAATGAATACATTTTGTTGTATTCGCCCTCGGTGACCATTGGCATCATTAGGACGATATGGTCACGGTGTCGCGTGATGCAGATAATACATAACCACTTCAAATAAATAATTCATATCTTCTATTATTTATTATTTTAATTTAATGGACTTGACTCCATTTTAGAGGAGTATTTTGCCAATGTCAAGTTCACAAATTATGTTAGAAGGGTGGGCTTAAAGCCCGGCAACGTTGTACGGTTATTGTAAGTTTAATAGATTATTGTTTTAAAGCCCGCTAACAAAACATGTGGTTTCGGAACCAAAGTTAAAACAATAATCCATATCTTCTAAACTATGGCCGAAATCAAAAATATGCGTCCTTGAGACACTAGGTAATCTTGCTTAGAATTTTTAAGAACTTTACTTTGATCAGATTGAACCGCAAATAATTATTTGTTATAATATGGACACGGACAGCAATATATTTGTTACTTTAAGAGCCAGTTTACAGCGATGCTAGCGCCATTCGCAAAAAAAAAAAAATCTTCTAAACTAAAGCAAATATCAAAAATGTGGCACTGTATGACACTAGATAATGTAGCCTAGTATTTTTAGGGTACTTCTGTATAGCTTTTTAGGTTAAAGACCAAAGAAATCTACAAAGTTTTGTTAAAAGTGGCCACTTTTGTCAACAATCTATGCTTTTTTTTTGTTCTTTTTACTCAGGACTACTTTGCTGTGCTCAAAAATACTAGGCTACATTATCTAGTGTCATACAGTGCCACATTTTTGATATTTGTCTTAGTTTAGAAGATATTAATTTTTTTCGCGAATGGCGCTAGCATCGCTGTAAACTGGCTCTTAAACGTACTTTTAGCAAATTGCGGCGAAACTAGTAATACAATAAAAAGTACAAAAATACTAGAAAGAAGAATTATTCCCTACCGTTTACGTTCTAACAACCCCGTCCACTTATTTCAATGCAAAGAAAATTCAGAATTTAACGTAAACTGGAAAATAATAGTAAGTGCTCTTATTCCCTTTTTTTTTTGTTCCCTCGTTTTCTATGCGCAGAGTCCCGTTCGCTGTACATTCAGCTTTATTGTTGTTGAGAAGAAAATGCGAGAGTGCATAAAGAACAAAATTTGCAAGGAATAAAACGTTTGGTTCGAGGAAATTAACTTGCAGAAAAGTTAATTGTGTTGTTTGTCTTGTACTGATATTAAAATGGTTTCTAGGATAAATTGACTTTTTTTTCTATGTAAAATTTACCAAACATTATCCATACTAATTTCACCATTTGTAAAAAAATACAAAGATGGCGGCAACACACAGGTTATGATCGTTATCACCTTCGTTCTTCCCCACAGACCGTTAGGCCTATTGCGGTTCTTAATGGTAATGGAATTGATAACGAGAATGAAAATTGTTTAATTAAAATGGTCATTTCAGTTGATGGATATCATTGGTTTTGGCGGTTATAATATGATTACTTAATATCGCTATGGTTATGAATAAAATAACGATTGAATGATGAGACTATGGTGGCTTTTATTTTAATTATTTCACCCGATTTCAAATTAAAAAAAGATTTTTCAAGTTTAGCAAATTTTAATCCAAACAAACTCATTAACAATATCGATAAATGTAGCAAGTGAGTCGCCTTTATCGTTTGACAGTTGATATCTATGAATCGACTTCATTTCAATTCCTATTTATATTTTCATTCGAAAACAACCGGCAATACCATGAAACGTCAAAAGTAGTCAGCCATGAAAATAGAGATTGAAGTCTATCCAGACTGGATACAAAATGTCTTATTTATTTTCATTTTCATGATCATTGAGAACGGCAATAGGCCTACAGATCGCCAAAAGGATAATAAGAGGGTTTTACCGTCACGCTTGGCTTGACTATATAACATAAGCGAAAGTGTCTCTGTCTGTTTGTAACGCAATCACGCCTAAAGTATCGTTCCTTGTGTTTTAATGGAAAACTGTTTTTAATCATGTGCCATAGAATGAAGAGGCCAGTTTAAACTGTTGTTATTCTACATTTTAAAGATATCTTCTAAAATCCTTTTAAGGAGTAAATTTCTTAGAATTCCATCTATATTTTTCTGCGTATTTACTTCGTCTATCCAGCAGTCGTGTTATTTGCTGAAGTTGTTTTCCTTCCTATACGTGACGTGATCGTATGTGATCAGATCGTACGTTGACACTATCATAGTTTACCGAACAATATGTTGGGAAAGTTTCCCTTCAGTTTTATGTTATCTGACCTAGTTTTTGTCTATAGATTCTTTCTTTTCTTCTCCGGCAAAATGTTTTCTGTTCGATAATTAGGTAGTTTTATCTATATTGGTAGAATCTTTCTATAATTGTTTGGCAGATGTATTGTATTCGATAATTGGGTAGGTATGGACTATCACCAATTGCTTTCATTTGGGCTAGGTTTTCTAGACTTTTGGGTTCTCATTTTCCTGCCCCAGTAAAGTAAAGTAAAAGTAAAAAATGATTTATTCAATACAGGATACAACATATCGCTTATTGAAAGTCAATTAGACTAACTAATATTGATACCTTATTTCGTAAAGTATCCTATACTGATAGAGGCGAGGCAGTTCAGGGTGCCCACCAATTGGCTCAGGCAAACAAATTTTCTTCCATTTCCATTTCTCATTTTCTACCATGTGTTCATCTCAGCCGAGAGTCGTCCAATGTTAAGACATTATGCCTTCCACACAGATCACCATAAAGGCAAACATTTGGTTCCATAATCTCCACGCTGGGCAGGCTGATTGGCCATCGCAGTATCAGCATTTCACTCCTCCACAGAACGCCACAACGACCAGTCTTGAGCGACTCTCATCTAGTATCTGTATCCTCAACCAGGTCGTCTGCCCACCTAGGGGGGTCTGCCTGCTCTGCGTCTTCCTGTTCGCGGTCGCCACTCGAGATTTTGTCGGCCCCAACGACCACCTGTTCTTCGAGCTATGTGACCTGCCCATTGCCACTTAATTTATGCATGGATCTCTAGTATAAAAACGAAGGTGGCTGCTGCCCGTCCTTCAGATGTTCTCAGTCGCCTTTTCTGACACCCATGGGAGGAGATAGCGTGGTAGTATTCTTTGCCGCAACCAGTTTAATTTTAACCATTTTTTTATGTTGTTGCAGGTCTGCTATTTCATAGAGCAATACTAATGTCCGGATCTGGCCTGAGTCCGTGGTCTTTGGTCGCAGATCCCAACAAGTATGCGGCTATTGTTGCCAACCATGCCAACTGCTCACCGGGTAAGTGTTTTGGTATAAAAATCAGTTTTCTATGTTTTGAAACATGATAATGATGACTATTGGTCCCTTAGTGTTGTTTGCACAACATTAAAAGTCTTTCTTAGAACAGTTGTAACAATTTTGTTCTAGATTTTATTTTATAGAGCACATACTTTGGTTCACGGGAGTCCAGAGAGACAAATACTATAGACTATTGACCATAAAGTATACTGGGTGTTTCTGACAAGGCGGTAAGAAATCAAAGAAGGGATTCTGCTCACCATAACTAACAACATTCCCAAAGCAACATGGGTCAAAATCGCAAAAAAAATAACAGCTGTTCCATACATTGGTCGATCAGCTGTCGGGGTCAATCTACGGGACGGCTGATTTTTGTTTTGAGATTTCGACCCATGTTGCTTTGGGAAAGTTGTTAGGTATGGTGAGCTGGGTCCCCTCTTAGATTTATTACCCTCTTGTCAGAAACACCCTGTATAAAGGTCTACCATTTATTGACTATGGAAGTTAAAGAAGGAACATCATTATCTTATGTTGAATGTTCTTCGAACCCTTGGACCTTGGAACTTATCACTAGTATGATGGAACTTATCACTATATGGCCATTATGCAACTTGAATCAATAGGTAGTTAATGGTGAGAAAACCCATTTTCTAGTCTCTAGCTCCTTAGTGACAATAGCACGAGATACGATTTGGCTAAACAGAGCTTTGTAGTATTAACCATTTTTGGGATAGGTGCAAAATTTTAATAAATTATCATCAATAGATCCTGAGATAAAAAAGACTAGCAAATGGACTGACGGAACTAGAAAAAACCTTATTGTTCCTTTTTTGAATACAGAATCCTAAATAATACAAATTGAAAGAATAATAATGAAACTGAAATGAAGACTTGTCTTTGGCTATATTTACGAAAACTAAAAAGAAGCAAAATAAAGATGAGGATGTACGGATTAGTGCCTTTCCCTGTGGGATAAATAAAGTAAAAAAAAATTAGGCCAACAAAATATTTCGTCTTCTCAGAGTTGACTCCACCAGCGCTGCTGCGATGTTTACGCGAGCGGCCGCTAGAGGCGTTGCTGTCGGCACCTGTGCAGGCGCCTGAGTTCTCCTACGCCTTCGGACCTAGTGTCGACGGTGTTGTTATTGGTAAGTCTTGTTTTTTTATTATTTGACTTGATTAGAATCATTTGTTTCTCTTTTTAAAGTACTAGGATACAAGGCGCGTGACGGTGCATTTACATCAACCGAGCGAATGCTCATTCTATCCCCACTCCATTAACGAGCATTTGATTGTTAGAGCATTCTTTTTGACAATTTAAGGCGGTGACTCTCGGTATGTCGGGACATAACTTGGTTTTTGGCCTTTATGGCCAAAAATCAAGTTATGAGTAACAAAATCAGTAGGTCTGTCTTCCAAAAACTTTGTAAGTATTACAATATGGGATATGGTTTTTTACATACGCAAATTGATTCAAACTTAATTAAAAATTAATAATTTCGCCAGAATAAATAAAAAACGCAAAAAAAAATTAATTTCGCGCCATACCGAGAGTTAAGGTGCTAAATGCTTAGTGTGCCAGAGAGAAACTCAATCACTTTAGGGCGGAAGAGTGACTAAAGACGATTTTAATTTTATGATTGATATAGGTAATGTGACCTTTTTGCTGAACCATTCTCTGAATTATGATAATTCGTTATAAAGTTGAATCATAAATTATAATAAAATAACGAAGACCCTAAAACAAACACTTTATCTTATCAAGACAAAAAGAAAACTTCCTAATATTTCATTACTTTAACTCTGACGAGAGGCTGAAACTTTCAGCGTCTGTTGAACAATAAAAAAGCAATCTCACTCACATACGATACGAGTTGAAAAAAAATGGCCAAGTTCGATTAGAACTGAATTAAGTGCTTTTGGTGGTATTAAAGGTTTTATATAAAACCGTTACTGACTGACAGACAACGAAGAGCTGAAACTGCTGGGCGTGGCGGGCTGAAATTTTGCACGTGGGTTCCTTGGGGAGTGTAGGGGAGCACTAAGGAATAATTTTCCGAAATTCTCATTAATACAGGAAAAAACGGGATTTATGTGTTTATAAGAAATCTGCGCGAGTGAAACCGCGGGGCAGCCTTTAGTCTATAACATAACAATATTATAAAGAGGAAAGATTTGTTTGTTTGTTTGTTTGTAACGGATAGGCTCCGGAAATACTGAACCGATTTAAAAAAATCTTTCACTGGTAGAAAGCTACACTATCCCCGAGTGACATAGGCTATATTAGATTTTCAAAAAAAATAGGGATCCTTGCTTATACTCAAATAATGTAACCCAAGGTGCAATATTTTTTCCGTTGTTTACATATTTTGACGGTGGTTTGTTGTTGTTGTTTGTTTTTTTATTCGCCCATTCTGGGCAGTCAAAAGAACATAGTCTATAGAGCCAAGTCTTTAGAAGTATTTATATTCTATGGCGTAACGAAGTAAGCCGGGATAGCTCGTTTAGTATAAATGTAACGTTATGTGTAGTAGTTGTCACTGTGTAAGCTTTGACATATTTTTTGTGATTAGTTAGACTGCACATAAAACACTCGTTGTTCTTATTGGGTGCGGATCCCCGAAAAGGCGTTAAATCAGAAAATTCTTGTTAAAACAACGCGCGAGGGTAGATGAGAAAACTTCTTCTGGGACAATTTAATAACGGTCGCCGGCTGCAGGGCGCTGACAAGCTGAAAGAATGTCCTCTGCAAACAAAAACAACCGAACTTGGCTCCAATTCTCGTCTTTCAAACTAGCGCCCGCAGCTCTGCCCGCGTGGAGATATTATTTAGGCTGACATTCCCAGTCGAGGCACAGCTCGAACTCCCACTTCAAAGTGTCAAAAAGTAACTAAAAATCTTTGTCCGCTCCATATTGATAAATACACCGTCAAGTTCCGATGACAAGACAGGGAAGCATACGGTCAATGGAGTACGAAACGGCTTGAGCCAAGAAAATCTGTACTCCAGAACGACTGTTCCAAGTGCAAACTCGGGCGAGTAACCTCCAAAAAACTGACTGTAAGTCACGAAATGTCAAGCCTAAGCTTTCTATTAAATGACAATTTATTTATAATTTTATATATATCTCAATCAATCAATGACTGACTGCTCCGTGGCTCAGTTGGCAGTGATGTGGACTGAGTAAACGTGTGCACCCGGGTTCGATTCCCGGGCGGGGCGAATATTGATATGATGAATATCGATGTTTGTTTCCGGTCTGGGTGTGATGTTCGTCTCTGTGTGTGTTTCGGGCACCCTAGATACAGGTTCTTCCTAGTTAGGGGCTCTGAGTGTGATGTGTTATTATTATTATTATTATTATCAATATATATAAAACTCTTCCGTTACTGACTGACTGACAGACAACGTAGAGCCGAAACTACTGGGCGTAGAAAGCTGAAAATTGGCACGTGGGTTCCTTGGATTTCCCGAAATTCCCACGGGAACAGAAAAAAACGGGATTTTTGTATTTATGAGAATTCTGCGCGGGAAAAACCGCGGAGCAGCCTCTAGTATATATATAAAACTCTTCCGTTACTGACTGACTGACTGACAGACAACGCAGAGCCGAAACTACTGGGCGTAGCGTAGGTTTCTTAGGGAGTGTAGGTGAGCACTAAGAAAGGATTTCCAGAAATTCCCATGGGAACGGGTAAAAACTAGATTTTTGTGTTTATGAAAAATCTGCGCGAGTGAAACCGCGGGGCAGCCTCTAGTTTTAATCTACATCGAAATTCGATATAGGTACGTAGTTTTTAAAGATCTAATAAGCATAGATAAATGGACAGATTGCAAGAAGAGACTTTGTTTATACTACCTATGTAGTTATATTGAGGCACAAAAACTTTATTTACTGACGATTTCCTAGTTTCACGTTTTTGTAATTTTTTTTAAGTTAAATAATTCAATCAATCAATCACGACCACCAATATCATAGCAAGGCCATTCCTCGTTATTTTGCAATTCCTGTAACTCTTCCATTTTGCTCTTACTCGCCCATTGCAGTTTTCAATCGCATTATGCTCTCTTGTATTGTGTTACTATTGACTTACGCTAGTACATACGATAGTGAATCTGAAAATAATAGAATTCAAGCCCTGAAAGAATGTCCTCGGCAAACAAAAACAACCAAACAACTCCGCGCTCCGAAATGAATGGTTTCACTTCACGGGAAAGTACCTTCTCCATTTTATTCAAGTCTTTTATATCTTTATTGATTACTAGAGCTGACACTGCGAACTTTGTGCCACCTTACAATATTACTAAGTGATATGTGCTATTCTGAATTTTTGAAAATAGTCCATATTCAAAAAGGATAATTTAGGCTTCTATCCTGAAATAATTTTTCATATCGGTCCAGTAAGTAGTTTTGGTACACACATGATTCAAATCTTTCGTTTTTAACCGACTTCAAAAAAGGAGGCTTTCATTTTGATATGTATGTATATATTATGTATTTGTGTATGATGTATGTCCGCGATTATCTCAAGTTTCGCTGAACCGATTATGATGCGGTTTTCACAAAAGTGTTTGTTACATTCAGGAGAAGGTTTTAGTCCCTTTATAACCGACTTCAGAAAAAAATAAGTTCTTAGTTTTATGTATGTGTCAATTAATAAGGCAATTCTCTTTTTAAAACTATTAAATTATTGTAATTAAGGGCTAACGGCTCTGAATATGAATTATCAATACATAGTCTAAAATAAAGTCGCTTCCCGCGTCTATCCCTATGTATGCTTAAATCTTTAAAGCTACGCAACGGATTTTGAGGCGGTTTTTTTAATAGACAAAGTGATTCAATTGAAAGGTTTATAAGTATAATACATGCACAAAATACTATTAGGTTAAGCGGTACGAAGTTCGCCGGGTCGACTAGTTATTTATATTTTAATCTCCGTATAAGCTACAGCGCTAATTATTAGCTATGAGTATAACATTATGAAGCTACTTGATAATTTATACCGAAGCAAAACAAACAAATTAAAAGGCAAACAAAACTATTCTTGAAGCGGAAAACTTGATTTTGTAACAGGAAGACGAAAGAAAATATTAATTTAAACTTTATTATTATTAAAACAACACTGATTTTAGCTTGTTCCTCATAAATTAGAATGCGCAGTCTTCATGGAAGCAACAATCATAAAAGTTTCGAACAGTCTTTATGGAAGGAACAATCTTAAAAGTTTTTCAATAACTTTTGCACTGTGTTGAATGCAAGCACTTGTTAAAAATTAGGTGAAGACTTGACTGTGAATTCTGAAATCCAGGGATCGATTCCCGGCGGGTTGATAACTGTATGTTTTTCACTGGGTCTAGTAGGTGTTTTGGGCAACCTAGATACAGGTCCTACCCTGTAGCAGCACACCTCAGACACTTCATAGAAAAAAGCGCGTTGCTTCGCGCACAGCCGAAACTCGTGTACGTGCACGCGTATCATAGACGAGCTATTTGTACTGAGCGGTAACTGAGAGGTAACCGAGCGCGGAGGCCGCACTTGCTGAGGGAGGCAGGTAGGCCCATACTGTACGTAGTACTATTTATTATACTGTGCCTATAGTTGGGGGCTTTGAGTGTATTTATAGTTTAATTTTATCGAAACAAACAATTTAATATCAACAAAAAATAAGTAAAAAGTAGTACTAATGCAACTCGAGACCTTGTTTCACGCTTACGAAACACCGCCGCCGGCGAATACACTTCGCTCTTCCTTACTTCAGAAGTCCGGAGTCCTCAAAACTAGCTATTAAATGCCTACGAAACTTTTCATCGACCAACATTTTTAGATAGGTTAGGATCGCGCTTAAATTTTGAAACTTTACCAAAAAGCCCATGAAATGATTAAACTCAAAGGCCAAGTGAAAATTTTGTATCTCATAATGACACTTTTGGTTGACACAATAACATTTGAGTGTGAATAAAATAAATATATCGGCACTACTTCAGCATAAAATTGTCTTTAATTCTATCAAACAACTAGCTGTGTCACCCGCATTTTATAAGGGAAAATAAATAGCCTATGTGTTAATCTAAGGTGTCAGCTAACTGCGTACCAAATGGTATTAGAATCTCTCCAGCCGTTTAGACGTGAAGAAGTAACAGACATGCACACTCACAAACTTTCGCATGTTTAATATAAGTGTGAAGTGTGATTCCATGAAATGATAAAACTCAAGGGCCTAGTGCAAATTTTGCATATAATGACATTCCTTATTTACACAATAACATTTTGGATGAAAAAAAAAATGCGTCCACCCCCACCACTTGCGTCAAGCATTTTTTTTTTTTAAATTTTTACCTGTTCAAATTTGATTGGACATAAACTACCGCATCCCCGTTTCTTCCCATGACCTTCCAAAAGACGACTAAGGGATCACCCAAAGGATCAGCAGCAGCATCTTTCGAAAAAAAAATCTAAGAGCCATATACTGCAATGTTTGTCTCGCCTAAACTGTATCTTATCAATATCAATACATAGTATAAAATAAAGTTACTTCCTGCGTCTCTGTCCCTATGTATTCTTAAATCCTTTAAACTACGGAACGGATTTTGATGAAGTTTTTTTTTAAATAGATAGTAGATTCAAGAGGAAGGTTTATAAGTATAATACATTCACGATAATATAGTAATAGGTTAGGTGGCACGAAGTTCACCGGGTCGACTAGTATTGATGAAATTATTTTTTACTTTACTTTTTTTACTTTACTAACGTTAATGGCAAATCCACCTACAATGTTTTTCTTTATGGCGAACTGTCGAGGATGCTTTTGTTGGAAAAAGGTGAACGTCTTTTGGGCTTGTATATTTTCCATTGTCAATAAAAATTTGATTTCATATTAAAAGTGTACCTTCTATTCTCCTAAAATATTCTCTATTACTACTTACTTGCCTGTCTTGAAACTTGGAAACGGGTCGTCAGAAATTCTGACAGCGTCTTAACTTAGTTTTGCTAGAACTCTGTTTTGACGAGGCCCCTTTTTAGCAGTGTTATTTGCTAACGGAATGGGAAAATTTATTTATAGGGTGGGATTTTGTAATCTACATAGTAATGAAGGGAAATTAGTCAACATATTGGAAACAGACCATTTTACAAAAGAAAATCAACCTAAATTCTTGAAAAGAAAGAAAATTAATTGAAATATTTTCAAAATTGCTTTACCTCATCCAGGATACGAACCAGCTAAAATCTAAAAATAATCTGTAATTTAGCAAACTCTCAAACATTAGCGGCGTAAAGGACATAAAATGAGTATTGATGTTCATTTTGCCATGAATATTAAATTACTGGTACATAACACATCTCGGACACGTCATAGAAAAAAGCGCGTTGCTTCGCGCACAGCCGAAACTCGTGTACGTGCACGCATATCATGCTTGTGTGAGAGAGATAAGACGCGCGACGCTGCTTTATTTGGACTGAGCGGTAACTGAGAGGTAACCGAGAGCGGGGGCGCCGCACTTGCTGAGAGAGGCAGGGAGTGCCCATACTGTATGTAGTACATACTATTTATAATACTGTGCTCATAGCACCCCATAGTGACTAAGTTCTTATCACGTGTCAAAATGTTTTTCATAAATGTTTTTTATATATTTGACTGCTCCGTAGCTCAGTTGGCAGTGATGTGGACTGAGAAGCGTGTGCACCCGGGTTCGATTCCCGGGCGGGGCAAATATTGATATGATGAATATCGATGTTTGTTTCCGGTCTGGGTGTGATGTTTGTTTCTATGTGTGTTTCGGGCACCCTAGATACAGGTTCTTCCTAGTTAGGGGCTCTGAGTGTGATGTGTTATTATTATTATTATATTCATAACTACCGAGAAAGGCAACAAGGCCCTGGAATATTAATCATTTACAAAATGAGATGATCTTGTAAAACAGACAAGGGTCGCCTTTATTGGTTTGTCACTGATTGTTGTTTTGACAGTTACAATCAGTCTTTGTGGTTGGGCTTTTATTATGGTCATTAACAAGTCACTGTGAACTATTTCATTTACGAACAATGGGTGCGAACCCAAATCTTATGCAAAAGTTTAATTTATAACACATAAAGTTCAGTTTCAAATCTCTCACTCAACCCGCAACCCCTATTTTCTACATTTAGAGGCATAGCACAGCTAAAGTAGCGCCACCCGCGAAAAAAAATATATCTAAAATGTGAAACAGTATTCCACTATATCTAGTGCAGCCTAGTATTTTTAGGGCACTGTTGTATAGCTTTTAGGTTAAAGATCAAAGAAAGCTACAGATTGTTGCCAAAAGTGGTCGTTTTTAGCAACAATCAGTAGCTTTCTCTGGTCTCTAACCTAAAAGCTATAAAACAGTGCCCTAAAAATCCTAGGCTGCATTATCTAGTGGAATACTGTTTCACATTTTTGATATTTGCCTTAGTTTAGAAGATATAAATTTATTTTCGCGCTACTTTAGCTGTGCTATGCCTCTTAATAATGTAAATAAGCATTTCATAAAACAAAATTATTTCTATAAAGGTATAAACATGATCCCAACAACACTCCTGTAAACTTCAAAGTCATTTTCCTTAACAAATTGGTATCATACGTCATTTCCACCTTAGGAGAACTTAATTAAAACTTAGTCTAGAGCAAACACGGGGCGGAAAAGCTGAAACTTGCACGAAGTCTAAAAGATGGAAGTTTCTAGAATCAAGCTACCAGTTATACGGACTAAAAACGTTTTAATTACGTAGTGAACCACTTTGCTTTGCTTTTCGCTTTGAAAAATAAAACGGTGTTAAGATTTTAAGCCACAAAGTGTTTCTTGGTGTTATGAAGTATTGAATAAACTTTTTGCGTTTCAAGTTATAGATATCAAGTTTGATAATAGAATGGTTAAAGAAGGATTTAATGATAAGGAACCGAGTGGTGGCGGCATGAAAACTGAAACCCTATCTTCTCCCATGGGTGTCGTAAAAGGCAACTAAGTGTGAAATTACAGTGACAGCGGCAGTTATTGAAAGTCAATTAGACTAGTCTAATTGGTATATACCATATTTGGTAAAGTATCTTAGACTGCGAGAGGCGAGGTAGTTCAGGGTGCCCACCGATTGGCTCCAGCAAACAAATGATTGCCTTGCCTTACGACATTGGTCGCCTGGAGGCGCCCCGAAACGAGCCCAGACAGAGGATCAAATGATTCTACTCTGTATTGGTAGCGACTTCGGTAACCATTGTTGCTTTGGTTAAATTTGCTAATAATACAAGTCGATCTTATTTTGTTAGGAGAATTATCCCCCTGTACTTCATGAGATGAGGTGGTTTAGGGTCGTCTCTCTCAAACAAACATGTGCGATGTTCAGATTGATAGATTCATTTATTTCACACTATCATATTCATATTACATACAAAGTTGTATTATAAAATGACAAAGTATAATGTGATCGTCAAAATATTGAACAAAAATTATATAAAAAATAATAAGTAATGTTAATGAGATAGAGATAGAGATATTTTATTGGTAATTTTGCATTACAGGTCACATACTATAATTACATCATTACTATAATTGTATATAAAATGTCAAATACTAAAAATAATTTCAATATACTTGAATTACATATTGTAACCGTCGAATACTTAAATTACACAATCAGATTCAGAACTAGCAATGTCAATGAGTGGAACAATAAGACTGCTCCGTGGCTCAGTTAGCAGTGATGTGGACTAAGTAAGCGTGTGCACCCGGGTTCGATTCCCGGGCGGGGCGAATATTGATATGATGAATATCGATGTTTGTTTCCGGTCTGGGTGTGATGTTCGTTTCTGTGTGTGTTTCGGGCACCCTAGATACAGGTTCTTCCTAGTTAGGGGCTCTGAGTGTGATGTGTTATTATTATTATTATAAAAACTTGCATTGATTGCGCGGCGGCGGCGGGGCGGCGTGGTGGTGGCGTCGTCTGTTTGATCGCTTATGTGGGTTCTGATTAAAATCCATGTTCTAATTGAAATCTTCTTCCAGATACAGGAGATATGCTGTCCAGTCAAGAGAATGGCTACGAGTGGCAAATGTCTTCCCGTTTCAATGGAAAAGGACAGAACGCGATAAACGTCATCAATTCTGTACTTATGAGGAAAAGTGCCATAGCACAGCTCACCAAGTAAGATATTCCATAATATTTTCGATTTGAGAGGGCTTTCACCGCAATACCACACCTCGGACACTTCATTGAAAAAATCGCGTTGCTTCGCGCACCGCCGAAACTCGTGTACGTGCACGCGTATCATGCTTGTGTGAGTGAGATGAGACGTGCTATTTGAACTGAGCGGTAACTGAGATGTACCCGAGTGCGGGGGGGCCGCGATTGATGAGGGAGGCAGGGAGTGCCCATACTGTATATAGTACTATTTATTATACTGTGGCAATACCAACTCCAATCATGACGCAAATTCAGCCATGGTTTCGAAGTATTGTGGTGTAAGTTAGTTAAGTGTATTAATGCATTGACACTGGAATTTTATAAAAGAGAATAAGTTACTTATCTTAAACATCATCATCATCAGCGGCATGATAACACCAGCTCCATCTCTGTATATCTCATAATGTAATAGCATTCATTATTTTTAGCTGGTCGACCCGGTGAACTTGGTACCGTCTAAGCTATAACTATGTTCACTCTATCTATAAAAAAAAACCGCACAAAATCCTTTGCATATTTTTTAAGATTTAACCATATATAATGACAGACACACATGACACCGGAAGGGACTTCGTTTTATACCATGTATTGAGTAGGTTTATAATTTCGTTTTTGTTTTGCCCTGCTAGAGTATTCATGATAAAATAGCAAAACTCGATTTGAACATGGCCTTGTTTCAAATTCGCTCCCCGGCTTCGTCTAAAAGTTAGCAGTACAAAATTGGTACTCTCGGGTCGTAAGCAATCTAAACTAACGGTTATGATCACTTTCCTTTCGTAATAGACAATATAAAGTGGTTCTGGGTTAGCTTGTGTTTCGTGTTGATACTCAAATGTGTGGATATTGTTACTATTTTGAACCCTTATCTAATTCGCAAATATTTGTATAATCCGCTGTGATAATTTTTTAGGCAAATGTTTAAGGAGTTATGTTCTTTTGTTTTCATTTTTAGGAAAATGTTAAAGGTTGATGTTCTTTTATTTCTATTTTTAACCGACTTCAAAAAATTAGGTTATCAGTGTGACCTTTATGTATGTATCTGCGATTATCTCGCGTTTGGCTAAACAGATTTTTCATGCGGTTTGTTATAAGTATTTGTTACAATCAGGAGAAGGTTTTAGTAGAGTGGCGGACTAGGAGGCCGTAACAGATTTGTCTATCGTTTCGTCAGCCCTAGACTGTATTACCAAAGAACAAGAGCTATTTTGCAATACAGAAAAACCGGAAGTGTTACGCCGACCGTGTCCGCCACTGTACCAACTTAGAAAATGAGTAAGTGCTCCGTTGGTATGTGCCAGTTTACTGAAGGCGGGTTCCTTTTTGGAAACGGTTAAAAAGGAAAGTATTTCCCAAATTGCTTCAGTTTTTTTTATTTGCCCCAAGATAGGCCCTACCGTCTAACCCTGGTTTTCACAATGCTATCTATTTAATATAGTTAGCTATCACTTTTGGTACAATTTCGTTAACTGAAGATAGTCTTTTGTTTTGATTTTATATGAATTGACAAGATATCTATCTCGATAGAAAACATATTGAATACGGCCGTAAGAAACAAACTTACCAAACAAACTATCAAACGACATTCATCATAACAATGTTCGCCCCCTCAGGAAATCGAACCTAGTGCTCATGCACAGTCCACATCACTGCCAATGAACCACGGAGTCTTTACGATGACCAGTCTTGTCGACCCTTGAAGTCTAACGCAATCCCGCAACCTTTGATACAACACTAGTCGACCCGGCGAACTTTGTACCGCCTAACCTTTAACTTTCTTGTTCACGTAAAATACTTATAAACCTCCCTCTTGAATCACTGTATCTATTCAAAAAACCTCATCAAAATCCGTTTCATAATCAATATCAATATCATCAATACATAGTATAAAATGAAGTCGCTTCCCGCGTCTGTCCCTATGTACGCTTATATCTTTAACACTACGCAACGGATTTTGATGAGGTTTTTTTTAATAGATAGAGTGATTCAAGAGGAAGGTTTATAAGTATAATACATGCACACAATACTTATAGGTTAGGCAGTACGAAGTTCGCCGGGTCGACTAGTTTTAAATATTTAAACATACATAGCGCAGGAAGCGACTTCATTTTATACTATGTATTGAATTGATATACATTCTTCTGATACAAATGAAGTGGTAGTTATTGAAGTATTTTCTTCCAGATACGACCTGATGCTTGGCGTAACGAAAGCAGAAGCCTACTTCGCCTTTTCCGGTGACGATGTCCAGTACGGCATCGAAGCTGACAGAAGATCAAGAATCCTCAAATCGTTCGTCAGAAATACTTATAGCTTCCATTTGTCAGAAATTCTGGCAACCATCATCAACGAGTACACTGACTGGGAGAGGCCTGTTCAGCATCCTATTAATATAAGGTCAGTTTTTTTGATTATAGTTCTTAACTTTTAGTACACTGAGTTGATTTTGCTGTGCTTAACTCTTCCTTTGGGTGACGTGAAAGGTGACTAAGGGAACACCTGAAGAACATTACAGTCATGAGTACTTCATTAAACATCTTGAAGAGCCACACTAATTACGCCAGCCCGCCTGCCTAGTATTAGAAAATAATATTACGTACGGCATTTCCGGTACGCATACATCTCTTTTTTAGTAGTAGTTTAGTTTAGAGTAGAATCATTTGACAGAGGAGGGCTTGTTTGGGGGCCTCTCCAGGCGACTATTATTGTCGTAAGGCAAGCCAAACATTTGTTTGCCTGAGCCAATTGGTAGGCACCCTAAACTACCTCGCCTCTCACAGTATAGGATACTTTACCAAATAAGGTATCAATAGCGATTAGTTTACATGTAGTCTAATTGACTTTCAATAAGTGATATCTTGTATCCTATATTGAATAAAGAATTATTTGATTTGATTTGATTTGAAAGTGTATGTGTTGCAATGCCCGGGGGGGGGGGGTAGAGTGCATCTTTGGGGTCGTGGGTGTGAAGGGTGGGGGCCCGACACACTCATCAAACGGCCCCGAAATGGGCGGCGGCACAGCTTGTGGCACTGTGCCGCCGCAGCTCCAAAGGCGAGCCAGGGAGGGAACATTATGCCCTCCCCGAGCATGAAGCTGATAGTAGCTGAGCGTGGGAAGACTTCGGACGCTATAATGTGTGGTTCCCGGGGTTCTTCCCAAAAGCGCCAACACGGCCGCCGGGAGGTTTTAGTGGGTGCGAGCCCCACATACCCCCGACGCTCCCCCGAGCGTCGGTAAATGCGATAGGCATTTCCCCTCGTTAAAAAAAAAAGGAGTAGAGTGCATGAGTTTTTCTATATATTTATTGGAACTGGACCGGCCACGTCTGCCGCATGAGCCTGGACCGGTGGGCTAAAATTGCCACCGAGTGGGTACCGCAAGACGGCCGGCGAAAGCGTGGTAGACCGCGGCGGAGATGGCGGGACGACCTGGACTCAAGGATTGGCCGGAGATCGCACTGGATCGGGATACTTGGAGACGGGAGGGCGAGGCCTTTGCCCAGCAACGGGACACTAAAAGTGCGCGTTCTTTGCCGGAGCCGGACGCGCCGTACGCACCGCACGCCGGCTATTTATGAGCAAATCTTTGTCGCGTGCCGGTGACGTCACAAAAATCACTACGCCGCTGGTGTCTTCTTCATTTTCCAACAAGCAACTAATAATAATAACATATTCATCAATCTCAATAGCTAAAGAAGTCATCTACCGACAAGAAAACACTCGAAACTATATTAAAAATCCGGACACAGTGGACGCATGGAGTGTTTAGTTCGTTGCGTACGGCGCGTCTGGCTCCGACCAATGAACGCGTACCTTTAAAAGGCAAACAAAAGTACATATCGCATTGTCATAAAGTCCTTTTAATATTTGTTCTTGTGATGATTTGAGTGGAAGAGTTGTCCAACAGCTGAGGTCTAGCGGGTGTGATGAATAACTTCAATCAAACACGTATATGGAAGGGTGGGGTACGTAATGGGGTGGTGGAATTCTATGCCGCCACCACACTTACAATCTAAAAGCATTTACCGCAGCTCCAGGCAGAACCACGGTTGAAACCAGACCTTTAGAATGACAAATAATGATGCTGAATTGTGATGTTGGCAGGAACAATTTATTACTCAAGCCTCAAGCGTTCATTGTTGTTTGTTGACCTACTTACAAAATTAAATGTTCCACTAGTTTCCTCTTTTAATTTGTAAATTTTATTTAAATGATGACGTTGCTAGCTGAAACCGCTCATTAACTTTGAAATAAATTGTCCAATAAATGTAAATGATAAAACATGAGAATAATTGGACATGTGGTAAAGATATTACAATCTGATTTTTGCCTGTTTTTATCATTTATTGTACAATGCTCCAGTAAAAAGTACTGGACATGTGATGTAGCCTTGTTTGTTTCGTACTCAGAGTAAGGAAACCGCGTTTCGTACATGCAACAAAGAAGTTAGTATTGTTTTTTTATTTAAGGATACAAGATATCACTTATTGAATGTCAATTAGACTATTTTTTATTTGTAAATATTTATTTAAGTGATAATGAATATAAATAATCTTTTGTTAATAATTCATGTTATAAATTTTATTGGCTACAAAAAAAAACAAAGACTATCTAATCTAATTGCTATTGATACCTTATTTGGTGAAGTATCCTATACTGCGAGAGGCGAGGTAGTTCAGGGTGCCCACCAATTGGCTCAGGCAAACTAATGTTCGCCTTGCCTTACGACAATAATGGTCGACTAGAGACGCCCCCAAACGAGCCCTCCTCTGTCAAATGACTCCCTTTCGCAATTATTTTACAGCGTAGAGAAGAAAGGGGTACTTAAACTCTACTTTACTATTTATCTCTCTTTTTTGTGTTGAAAAAATGATTACGCCTAACTCCCTCTAAAACAGTTTAGCAATGGACGTGTGTCGGTTGTAATGATGACTTAGTATTGCAATAAGAGTAACTAGGTAGAGAGCCATGATTTCAGAAAAAAACAAGAAATGTCGCAGCGTTGTCGGTGAAAACCTTCAGCACAAGCTGAGTCATTGCCATTCTACAGCAACTGCAACACATAAAACTTATTCAAGTTTTATTTATTTTATATATTTTATATTATTTGACTGCTCCGTGGCTCAGTTGGCAGTGATGTGGACTGAGTAAGCGTGTGCTCCTGGGTTCGATTACCGGGCGGGCGAATATTGATATGATGAATCGACGTTTGTTTCCGGTCTGGGTGTAATGTATGTACAGAGACAAATGTATGTTTCGGGCACCCTAGATACAGGTTCTTCCTAGTTAGGGGCTCTGAGTGTGATGTGTTATTATTATTATTTATGTGTTGCTATGTTTGCTGTAAATAAATAGTTTCTTTCTTTCTAATTTGCCTCTAGTGTTGGCTTTGTTTTTTCTATCATGTAAAACAGTTATTGTGCAAAATCATCAAATCTTATCCCATTGAGCGATTGAACAAGGAAAGCTGAGTAAGGATTCCAGCGGTCGCTTTGTCAATCTACATAATTTATCAGCTCCCTTCTTGTAGTACTGCCTCGGGCGAAATCTCGAGATTTTCTTTAAGATTTTGCCAGGGTTAAATTTAGGATGAAAGTGAAAATTGAATTATTTACTGTTTGTTTGTTTCAATATCAGATACATAGCCGTGTAATCGAAATAAATTCAATAGAAAAAGTTGAATTCAGACGTGATTACGTAACTTTGCGCATTCATCAAATAATCAAATCAAATAAATCTTTATTCAATATAGGATACAAGATATCACTTATTGAAAGTCTAATCTAATCGCTATTGATACCTTATTTGGTAAAGTATCCTATACTGTGAGAGGCGAGGTAGTTCACGGTGCCCACCAATTGGCTCAGGCAAACAAATGTTTGGCTTGCCTTACGACAATAGATTAGATTAGATTCATTTATTTCACACTTTCATATTCATATTACATACCAAGTTGTATAATAAAATGTCAAAGTATAATGTGATCGTCAAAATATTGTACAAAAATTATATAAAAAATAATAAGTAGTTACTTAATTATTTAAGTACTATGTAAACAATGTCAAATTTTTAAATGTATAATTGTATATAAAATGTCAAATACTAAATAATAATTTCAATTTACTTGAATTACATATTGTAACTGTCGAATACTCAAATTACACAAATAATATCCAATGTCAAACAAATTTATAGTTTAAAAAAAAATAGTCGCCTGGAGTGGGCCCCAAACGAACCCTCCTCTGTCAAATGATTCTACTCATCAATACATAGTATAAAACGAAGTTACTTACCGCGGGTTATTCCGATTTTGCTCCAAAACCATTGTTCTCTGCAATTTTTAGCTTCCATACATTCATTATGGTACGGTGAGAAACGAAACAATAGATTAGAAGTAAGTAGTAGGTTTAGCGTGGTGATCTTGGCGATATCGATGCCATTCTTGTACTTACTCTGCTGACCTGCAGTGCTGCAGTGCTGCTGTCAAGCTGTACAGGAGGAAACAAACTCTCTATAGACGAATAGACAACAACTCTGAAGAAGGTCTTATTAAGAGACCTTTATTTAATTTGTATTTTTAAAGTTATAGATAGTTATTTAATACAGTACGAAAGTTTGCTTTACTAGTGCCTAATAATAAATTTATTTAAAGTAGGTACCAGGGCAACATGAAATAGTAGAAGGTAATGAAGTGCAACACAACAAAATAATTACAGCATACATACAAAAAACACATAAAAACTTTTATTTGTAATAAGTATTTCTATTAGCGACGACATAATTACCGGTATTTAAGCATAACTAGTCGACCCGGCGAACTTCGTACCGCCTAACCTATTACTATTTTGTGCATGTATTATACTTATAAACCTTCCTCTTGAATCACTCTATCTATTAAAAAAAACCGCATCAAAATCCGTTGCGTAGTTTTAAAGATTAAAGCATACATAGGGACAGACGCGGAAAGCGACTCTATTTTATACTATGTATTGATTAACGATTATTCACATTTACCTTAACAGCTTAATAAAAGCTTAAAAAGGACTGAGGTGAATTTAATATCATCGTCCAGATAACAAATTCACAGCCTTTTTCCGAAACCTAAGGGCTACTTCATCCATATATCCTGTATTTAGCTGCAGTTAAAATATTAAGCCATATTTGTATCGGGAGATGTTATCTGCAGATAAATTTGTATACGCAGATAATAATCCACCATCTTTCAATATATATGTCACGGGTCAGATATATTTAACACGAGCTTTCCCGGCTTACTTCGTTACGCCATAGAATATAAGATAAGTACTACAAAAGACTTGGCTCTATAGACTTTGTTCTTTTGACTGCTCAGAATGGCCGAATAAAAAACAAACAACAACAACAAACCACCTGTCAAAATATGTAAACAACGGACAACGGAAAAAATATTGCACCTCGGGTTACATTATTTGAGTTTAGGTAAGGATCCCTAATTTTTTTGAAAATCTAATAAAGCCTATGACACTCGGGGTTAATAAACAAACAAACTAACAAACAAATCTTTTCTCTTTATAATATTGGTATAGATTATCTGCGTAGAGTGTGGTAGTTCATAGGATTACATAGAAAGTGATGTTTGTAGTATATTGATGATTGTGTCAGATCAGTTTCAGTCGTGCGTGTCAGTGTATCAATTATGATTGATTGAATCTAGCATACACGTGTTGTAGCATGATCTGCTCAGATACAGAATCTTATTCTAAGTATCTGCGTAGTCTGTTACGTACGGCCATAACAGTCGCATCACAGGCACATGCAGCGTACTCTAAAATATACACTTTGCAAAAAAATATTGTTATATTTTAAACGCATCGAGTAAGTTTTAGACTTGGGTAAGTAATACGAGTAATATCACTAGGGTGATGCAATTTGAGCGGGTAATGCGACGTTTAACATTACGCGACAAAGCCAAACATCACTCATCACTCGGTACCGTACAGTACAATGTAATGTGCCGGCACGGGCGACGGCGTCTCATTCTCCAGCCGCGTGCCGTATATCACTTGCTCGCTCACTCTTGCGTCTCGCGTTATGTTTTGAACCTTCGCACGCTTTACATACGGTTCGATTTATTCCGTGCATCATGCAGTTGCAAATTAGAAGTTAGAAAAAAAAAATTAGTTTTGTTTCTCTTTCAGTAAGTATTTTATAGTCATCACTCGAGAACGATAATTTTCGTCACCTTTGATCATTCGAAAAAATATCGAAATACCTATAGGTATACCTAATTAGTTCGTCACGTCACGGTACAGCACAAACATTAATTTTGTGTAATTATAAGGGTGAAATTACTGAAATTGCAAAGTATATAATGTTATTTTTGCGTTTTAAAGTTAACTTATAACGCGTAATATCAATATCACTTTGTTGCAAGTAATGAATGATATAAGTTGAGTGATGTTTAGGGTGATGTGTGATGTTACGAAGTAAATATCCCTTCACAGGAAGTAATGTTACGCGTTGCATTGCATCACTTCGTCGGGTACCTTATCGTATCTGCGTAGTCTGTTACGGCCTTAACAGTCATATTATAGGCACAGGCAGGCAGCGTACTCTAAAAAGTACACTCTTCAAAAATTTTTTTATTATATATTTACAAGCAACACTGTGTGAATTTAAATAAATAAGATCAATTTTTATAGTAAATCTACAAGACAAGCGTGGCGCGATGTTAAAAAAACAGCGCCATCTAGAGATCGCCATTGTAATGTACTTTATATAAATGTATCGTGTTTCGTTAGCGTAAGTCTCGCCAAAACTCTAAAAAGGCTTGGCAGATTTTGAGTTTAAAATGTTTGTAGCAGTCCTGGAAAGGTTTAAAAGGTGTAGAAAATATAAAATAAACGCCCAAGTGCGAGGGCTCTCGTTTAGAAAGTTCCGCAAGAAATTTACTAAGTTCTAATTGCGATTTGGCTGTATGGACTATGTTCCTTTGTCTGTCCAGAATGGGCTGATAAAAAAACATCAATCTACGGTCTTAAATACAGTGAGGTGGGGAAACTCTACGCTACTTAAAAAGTATTTGCTATTTTGCCTCATTTGGCCTACTATTTTGAGTCCAGCTGGACTCAAAACCATACAACAAATACACACATACACATCTGATGACTGCTCGCATTCAGGTTCGTCTATGTTCCGTCTATAGAAAGCGCAGCGTTCTACTTTGTCTATGAAGTAAACACTAGGGAGCGGCATGGGTCATAGACAAAGTAGAACGCTGCGCTTTCTATAGTAGGCAGAATAGCAAAACCTTGTCTATGGTTACGCTAAAAACGGATTGCGTGCATTCTTAGGCTTAAAGGGTTTATGAGTTTGTCTCTGTCTCTCTTATGATTATTTTGTTGTTGTTGAAGGAATAAGAGTAGTATATTACTGCTAATTTAGCTTCCATCTAGTACATACCTTATCTCATGGTTTAACAATGGCGCTATTTTTAACCCCCGAACGAAAAATCCGAGAGGGGTGTTATAATTTTAACGTGTGTATCTGTCTGTCTGTCTGTCTGTCTGTCTGTCTGTGTATCTGTCTGTGGCATCGTAGAGCCCAAACGGCTGAACCCATTTGCGTTTAGTTTTTTTTTTATCATAGATAATTTCAGGCCGAGTGTTCTTAGCCATGTCTGATGAAGATCTGATCAGCCGTTTGAAGATGATCAGCGCCTTGAATAGTGGATGAGAGGATCTAACTAGCTTCCTTATGTCCGATCGATTTGAAATTTGGTACCATGTTACATCTATGATATTGAAAGTATATGTTAAGGTAACCATGACCTGATCAGCCGTTTGAAGATGATCAGCTCTTGAATAATGGATGAGAGCATCTAACTAGCTTCCTTATG
This sequence comes from Euspilapteryx auroguttella, assembly GCA_951802225.1. Lineage (NCBI taxonomy): Eukaryota > Metazoa > Arthropoda > Insecta > Lepidoptera > Gracillariidae > Euspilapteryx > Euspilapteryx auroguttella. Next base: position 15,302,489 of record OX637643.1, read on the forward strand.
TCCGATCGAGTTGAAATTTGGTGCCATGTCACATCTATGATATTGAAAGTATATGTTAAGGTAACCATGACCTGATCTGCCGTTTAAAGATGATCAGCTCTTTAATAATGGATGAGAGGATCTAACTAGCTTCCTTATGTTCGATCGAGTTGAAATTTGGTACCATGTTACATCTATGATATTGTAAGTATATGGTTAGCCAACCATGACCTGATCTGCCGTTTGAAGATGATCAGCTCTTGACATTTGTCCTATCGATTTAAAATTTGGTACGGTGTTACTTCAATAATATTGAAAGTATATGTTAAGGTATCCATGACCTAATCTGCCGTTTGAAGATGATCAGCTCTGAAATAGTGGACGAGGGTATCTAACCACCTTCCATATTTCCTATCGATTTTAAATTTGGTACCGTGTTTCTTCAATGATATTAAAAGTATATAGTAATGTTACCATGACCTGATCTGCCGTTTCAAGATGATCAGCTCTTAAATAGAGGATGACGGGATCTCACTACCTTCCATATGTCCTATCAATTTGAAATTTGGTTTCGTGTTGCTTCAATTATATTGAAAGTAAATGGTAAGGCAACCATGATATTTTTAAGATGATAAGCTCTAGTTTTAGTTAAGTTGATGATGGTTGATGAGGAGTCTGACTGAGTCGGGGGTTTTTAATTTTTTTAATTTGAGTTATATTTTGTTTACTTATAAAAAAGTCAATTGTGTAAAATTTGCTAGCATAAAAAAAAAATACTGGCTGTCCCGGCGAACTTCGTATCGTGTTATACAATTTTATATGGTAAATTAAATTGGTTTTTTTTTTTACTAACCACAAAAAATTTCCACATTTTCACACCTTTTAAGCGTCTCACAGACTACGCAGATGCGATAAGATTTTATCTGCGTTTATAAACTTTTTTATCTGAAGGTACCACACATTACGCAGACGCGGTAACATTACAAGATTATACATTCACTCGAAATTTCTCGGACTGAGCAGACTTGTTTTTTGTTAAAGAGTGTTTATAAAGCGTGTTACAATGAGTTCGCGTTTATTTTCTATTTTTTTGCCTTGTAAATACAGCTATTTTGTTTTATTTGGTTATTGTTTTTTTATATTTGGCCATTATGGGCAGGCATAGGAACATAGCCCAAACAAACGTAATATTTTATTTGTAGGCACGTTCGACATTGTTTTAATTTATATGAATTGGTTTTCTTTTCTTTTTTTTTGTAAATATATGTAATGTAAATACTTAACTGTAAATATTAATTTAATTATACTTCGCGCTTCGTCCTCGAGATTAGTACATACATTAAATATTAAGTAGGTTAACACATGTAGTACCGCCTTAGGTCTCGCCACTTCTGCACTATATTTGAGAACTTTTTTTTTTTTTTTTGAAGGTAGTTTATAACTCTCCCGTTCCCCGGCGACCACGTCCCGCGCAGAGCCTCAGTCGCATTTTAGTGCTCGAGCCACTCGGTTCACTCTTTCATTTTCACAAAATTAAATTAAATTATATTTTCGGAAAATTTCTAAACGACGTTCTAAAGATTTAAGTGAATCAGTAACGTGCAAAACGTGTAAGTTTAAAATAACGTTAATACATAGTGATAAACTTTTGAAGAAACTCCAGCTTTTGCTATAGGCCAGCTCTGCGGATCCAAGGTAATCCTTCCTGCATATACCTATTTAAAAACTATGTTTTTGAAATTATTATTTTGTACGCTCAGTACAGTCGTTCGGGCTTATCCGCTGTACCTACTAAAGTAATTGTACGTCCGTCCTGACGTAGAGTTATCCGCAGTACCAAAAATCAATTGTACGCCCAGGACGGTCTTTCGGACTTATCCGCTAGCTCAGGAAAGTCGTTGGGACCTATCCGCTGTACTTAAATTATTTTTACGCTCAGGAAAGTCGTTGGGACTTATCCGCTGTATATAAATTATTTTTACGCTCAGGAAAGTCGTTGGGACTTATCCGCTGTATATAAATTATTTTTACGCTCAGGAAAGTCGTTGGGACTTATCCGCTGTACATAAATTATTTTCACGTTCAGGAAAGTCGATAGACCTATCCGCAAAATAACTTCACCTAACGTGAATACATAGTCTTAAAAGTTTTGTAACCGGAAATGGTGGTTAAGATTTTTCGACACAAACCTTCTTACCCGAATGACTTGCTCCTTACCGATGAACGGGTTCATCCGTGTGTGATTCATGTATCAGAAATGTCGTAAGGACATCTTCGCCACATGCCGTTATTAATAATAATAAAATATGAAATCTTTACTTACCAATCTTTAACGATAGCATTTAGATCAGTGCCGTAAATAAGGTTAGAATTAGATACAGCCTAAACCTCCGCCCAGTTTTACAACTGGGTCTCAGCACCGAAGAAGTATCGGTACTGGCTCGGCTTTTCAGCCCGAATCCCCAGACAGGGATCCACCTAACGCCGCTCCCGCGGCCACCTTGCCTCCGCTGCAGCCTCGGCTCCAGCTTCGAACTACGAAATTGTTGTGAAACAATTAAGACACGCCCGAGGGCGTTCAGGATAAGCACAGCGGTTCCTAAGGTAAGAAAACACTGTACCTATATATTAGACGCAGAACTCTAATACGACCGGAGCAAGGTCTGTAATAAGTTTTATTACGTCATCACAAAATTCAGCAAAATATCAAAGTAATTTAGTAAAAAAAAAAAAAAAAAAACTACCCGCAGTTTTAATTGCCAACAAAAAATGGAGCTCCACGTGGATCCGTATACAGATTCCTCTTTATTTTGAAGACATCCTGGTATTATAATTCTTATATTGACAGAGGCATCGAAGCCAAGCTATAACAAATCGACAGTGCCTTATCATGCAAATCATGACAAAAAGCGATGGAAATTTACGTTTTTGCTTTTAAATAAGCCAAAAAATTATAAGTACCTGCCAAGCAAGGTAAAGGATCTTCATAGTTGATGAAGCTATACACAAGACGCTAGTCTGTGCAAATTCGGTGGTAAAACTGACACTAAAGTAATAGCACCTCAAAAGAAACCTAGTTCGTTTTTAACGTCACAGATAATTTAGTAGTTACTACGCCGCCGGCGGGCTCTCCAGCCCGCAGGCCGCCGGCGCCGCGGCTGCAGCGCGCGCCGGACGCGCGAGCGCAGCCTAGCGAGCTTGCGCCAGCGAGCGGGCGGGATCATGAGCCGGCGCGCGCGCCCCGGACCGACCGCCGCCGCCGCCGCGCCGCAGCGCGCGCACTACGTGACCATCACGCCATCCGCCGCCGCCGCATTACTGCAGCCGGCGCTGTTACTAGGAACATAGTACAAGGTCGTATGGTTTATTTTATTTCACAAGTCACGATTTATCATATCTGCTCGGAGGCGTCCACTGCTGGACGGGGCCTCCCCCAACGGTCGCCACGGTGACCGGTCTTGTTCGACCATCATTCGGTGCACTCCTGCGGTATTTATTAGGTCGTCTGACCACATGGTCGCGATTAATATACTAAAGAAAACACTCAAAAAACAATTTTAAAATACAATGAAATTAATAAATTTAAATAAAGTCACATAAATTAATGCTATTTCTTTATTACAACCATGCCATTGTCAATTTTACCTACGTAGGTATATATTATACGTACGTAATCTAAAACTGAAACCAAACAAAAATAAAAAGATTTATTATCACTTAAAAATAAATAAATATATATATATTCATATAGTATAAGATATATTCATAAATATTTATGCCTTCCAGCTTATAGACCTCCGCATAACTTTAAATTTAGATCAAAAGTACTATTATTTAGAATGTACTATGTTGCATTATTCGATTTTAGAAACGCACATATTCCTTACCAATGCTGTAAGATCTAGAAAATAATTACAAAACTGATGAAGCTTTAAGAAATATCTAATCAAATTGCAACACAGATTTTTTATCACCTACCGTATAAATATGAGTTACTTGGTGAGACGTTCAGGTTTTTACCAGAATAATCAAATTATAAAATATTGCTAATATACCTGAACGGGGAAAAAAGCTTGCTTTATCCTTTCATGCCTTATTAATTCTTGGGCGTTATCATAGATTCCAATGATCTCGTTGTAATATTTCCCAGAGATAATAAAAGATTTCAAATCAAAAAAAAAAAAAAAAAAAAGCGAGTACTTATATTTTAAACAAATAGAGAATCTACGTGAAAATTCGACCCGGTTTATTGTGCTAGTGCATTGTTTATTGTCCCTAAACCTAAAAGTTGGCACATTAATTTGTAAAAATTCTTGACTTTTTATTATGCTCTGATTAAATTGGTAGCTTAGCAAAATAATTGCTAATTGAGTGCCGTTCTAGAAACGATAACTGTTCAGGGCAGCAATATGTTCCCTGAAAGCTCTCAACTACGGGGGAGAAGCACCACGTAATGGCGAGACAGCCAGTGGTTGGTGCTCAAATAAAACCACATCACATTTACCCAGAGCTCTGCTCCTTACTTTAAAGGTATAACTTTAAAGTTAGTCGATTGCCAAAAAATAATGCACATCGATAACTTGATTGCTATCTCTTATATGAATCGTATGAAGGCAATACAATTCCCTCACCTGACAACATGCTAGTGCTATTGACTTGAGATGTTGTTTCCTTATAATGTTCAGAACAAGAACGTGATATTTTAATTTTCATTTATTATAATATAAATTGAAATGTACATCCTACGATTATACTATTGCAGATATGCTGAATTGCGAAGAAAACTTCTAGACATCGAATAATTTGGAACTAAACGGCTATTGTAGGCATTAATTTTTATAACAAACGCGTTTGGTCATCCTTGATATAGACTTTTCAAGTCACATTGTGCATATAGAAAATCTTTAGTCGCCTGACAAAAGAGTCTGAAGCGTGTTCTATTAAAGAGTTTCCCTAGAACTATGGTGTAGAGTGAAAAACAGAATCAGATTAAGCTACAGGTATTTTAGTAGTACATGATTGGTCTAAACAATCATGGAATCTCATCTTTATTTAACTTTTCGTATCGAAGGTTTTTAATTATATTACAAAAAAAAAAAAAAAACTTATTCCAGTAATCATCGAATACCTAGCTAGAGCCTTCGATTACATTGCTGGCGGGCATCTTATCAGGGAAGCGTTGACGATCCGGGGGGAATGCCTCCTTCATTAGAATAACGATTTCGTTGCTATAACAAAATTAGTTAAACTCTTATGATGGCACTACGTTGAAAGGGTATTTCGCCTGCGTATATAAAGAGATATAGTTTTATTTATTAATATTAAATCAAATTAAAGTAATACTTATAGCAAAACTAAGAGGGTTTAGCCTTATATTACACCAGTTAAAAATAAAGACCTCTCATTAGAAAAACTTACTCTTTTATAATTATTTTCAGCATGCAATTTACACAATGCAAATGTTTTTCGTTTATTCTAATACAAATAATATTTGTTTTATGGACATAGACTTACAAAAACTCAGGACTTTGTTAAACTTACTTTTTCTTAAAAAAAAAAAAAAAAAACACCACGGCATTTGCCGAGCTATAAATTTGATTGCTTTATAGAACTAAAGATTTTCGCAAGGGCAAAAATTAATTTCAATTCGATGAAATCTCGGCAGGCGTTGGGGAAATACTCATGGTGACAGTGTACGATACTAGTCTATTTTCCACTGCGCGCACGCTTGTTCGTCGTTAGTGTGAAAACTGTAAGAACACGGCAAGCTGGAGAGGTAGCGGTAAACTTTCGCTACTTGATGCCTTGCCTAAGCCATTTAATAAAGGGCAACAGCTGTAACTAATTTAAAAAAAAAAAAAAAAAAACTGGTATTTTAGTTAAATACGGATAAAATAAAGATTTTTTGATTTGGCTTGTAAAATAAACTTTATCTTTACGAATATTATTATTTTGGAATTGTGAAAATGATATGAAGATTTCTTGTTAAAAATACAATCGACCATATTTTCCTTTACTCTCAAGGTCTACATGTGTTAACCTACTTAATATTTAATGTATGTACTAATCTCGAGGACGAAGCGCGAAGTATAATTTATGATTAAACGAACTTACCTGTACGTGAAGTTCTATCATAATTATACGAAGCGCTTCGTCCGAAGAGATTAGTACTAAATCTCCCGCCCGTCCCAAACCTTCAGTCCCCATTTACAAGTAAAATATGTCATATCATTTTGAGGACTTGACTCTAAACTAACTGAGGCTCTGCGCGGGACGTGGTCGCCGGGGAACGGGAGAGTTATAAACTACCTTCAAAAAAAAAAAAAAAAGTTCTCAAATATAGTGCAGAAGTGGCGAGACCTAAGGCGGTACTACATGTGTTAACCTACTTAATATTTAATGTATGTACTAATCTCTTCGGACGAAGCGCTTCGTATAATTATGATAGAACTTCACGTACAGGTAAGTTCGTTTAATCATAAAGTAAAGCTGTAAATAAAATATGGTATTGCCGCGTAGTATACGTGTATTACTAAACTATATACTAGATATATAGCATGAAAATATCGTACAAAATAGTATAATTTATACTATTCCAACCCTGCTTCCCTCTGCTTCACCGCACCGCAGATCCTACCCTTGCGCATGCATCCTGTTTATAGCTGCAGTTAAAGTATTGTATCGGCAGATGTTATATGCAGATCTTTCAATTTATATGTCACCGCTCAGATATCTTTTACATTATCTGCCTAGTGTGTGGTCGTCCATAGGATTACAAATTGATGTTGAAAGATGATCTGCGCCGATACAGATATCTTATCGCATCTGCGTAATGTGTGACAAGCTTTAAACCTTTCCTGGACTCCTACGAAAATTTTAATTCCAAAACCAGCTAAATCGGCTTGGCCGTTCTTAAGTATAAGTGAGTCTAACGAACCACGATTTATTTTTTTATACAATACTAGTCGACCCGGCGAACTTCGTACCGCCCAACCTATTAGTATATTGTGTATGTATTATACTTATAAACCTTCCTCTTGAATCACTCTATCTATTAAAAAAAACCGCATCTAAATCCGTTGTCTAATTTTAAAGATATAAGCATACATAGGGACAGACGCGGGAAACGACTTTGTTTTATACTATGTATATATATATATTGATTGATAGTAGACTAGAGGCTGCCCCGCGGTTTTTCCAGCGCAGATTTCTTATAAACACAAAAATCACGTTTTTTCCCGTTCCTGTGGGAATTTCGGGAAATCCCTTCTTAGTGCTCACCTACACTCCCCAAGGAACCCACGTGCCAATTTTCAGCTTTCTAAGCCCAGTAGTTTCGGCTCTGCGTTGTCTGTCAGTCAGTCACTCAGTAACGGAAGAGTTTTATATATAAGTATATTGATAGTAAGTAGATTAATGTACATTACGGAGTGTTGAGCAGACACCATTAAGTCTAAGAAATTAATATGAAAACTAAGGAATATTATTCCTAGGTCATTTGAATACAACGTCTCACAATAAACGAGTGTAATTCATTGCAAGAACAAGGACTGAGCAAAATGGTAGTGGGATGTCACTTAGATATATACTACACTGGAGAATTCAAGTGCTGTTTACATGATATTTTTAACCGACTTCAAAAAAGGAGGTTATCAGTTTGACCTGTATGTATGTATATATGTATGTAATTATATGTATGTATTATTTGTATGTATGTTAATTTTAAAGCGATTTTAGAATTGAATAAATTATTTTTCATTTTTTTTTTTTTTCATTTTCATGTTTGTCCGCGATAATCTCGCGTTTGGCTCAACCGATTTTGATGCGGTTTTCAGCAATGTATTTGTTACATGCAGGAGAAGGTTTTAGAACCTATTTTAACCGACTTTGAAAAAGAGGAAGTTCTCAGTTTATGTGAGACAGTTTGTTGAAGGCGGGTCTCTTTTTGTAAAAAAGAAATTATCTAAAACTAGAGGCTGCCTCGCGGTTTTTCCCGCGCAGATTTCTCATAAACCCAAAAATCCCGTTTTTTCCCGTTCCCGTGGGAATTTCAGAAAATCTCTTCTTAGTGCTCACTTACACTCCCTAAGGAACCTACATGCAAAATTTTAGCCCGTTACGCCCAGTAGTTTCGGCTCTGCGTTGTCTGTCAGTCAGTCAGTCAGTCAGTCAGTCAGTCAGTCAGTAACGGAAGAGTTTTATATATATTGATTAATAATTAAAACTCATCCAAAGTGAAAAGTCATGTCTTTTAAAGTAGATAGTAGAAGTATAATAGATAGTAGATTTTATAGTGATGGTATAGTGTTACAGGCACATACACACACACAGGTTGCTACCTACTTTAGGCTCTGAATGTAATCAATTCATAGTATAAAATAAAGTCGCTTCCCGCGTCTATGCCTATGTTAATAATAATAATAACACATCACACTCAGAGCCCTTAACTAGGAAGAACCTGTATCTAGGGTGCCGGAAACACACGCAGATACGAACATCACACCCAGACCGGAAACAAACATCGATATTCATCATATCAAATTCGCCCCGCCCGGGAATCGAACCCGGGTGCACACGCTTACTCAGTCCGCATCACTGCCAACTGGGCCACGGAGCAGTTAGTATGCTTAAATCTTTTTAAAACTATGCAACGGATTTTGATAAGATTTTTTTTAATTGATAGAGTTTTCCAAGAGGAATGTTTAAAAGTAGGTATAATACATGCACAACATAGGTAATAGGTTAGGCGGTACGAAGTTCGCCGGGTCGACTAGTTGTTGTAATATAATAACAATAATAATATTATATGTATATCAGTCCACAGAAAGTCAGAAATGGAGCCAACATTTTTTCAAATAACAAAATCTCTGAAAACTGACATATAATATTTATACAAAAACCCTTTTTTCGTAGAAATACTCTCTTGTTAAGCAATCTAAAGACAATATCCTTTGGCTTTGGCTCAACTCGGGTTGGGGCTGACCCGACAGCTTAACTCATTCGTTTGCATAAGAATATGGGGCGATATAAACCTACATATTTATGTGCCAAAGTAAAAAGGTCCCTATTGTTAATTCAGTTTAAACACTTTTCGTGTTTTCGTCTTTAAGAGCGGAAGGATGGCAGAAGATTTACGAAATAAATTTACAGAACTATTGAGAGAGGTAGGCCACGGCGAACGTTCAACGACCAGAAGACCACGTGAAGAGTTCACGAAACCGACGTGCGTGTATGGCAAGGGTGAGGGTATGGAGGGGGTCGCGGAGTTGAACATAAAGATAAAAAGATCTCCCGTGACCCCCTTGCTAACAGCCGAGATGGACACCGGCGGGTTTTAGTGGGTGCGAACCCCACATAACCCTGCGGCTCCCCCCGGGGCTGCAGGGTTCTCGTTAGGAGTTTACCCGACTTAAAAGAAAAAAAAAGAGTGAGGATATGACTTTAGGAGAAGCATAAGAAGTATGTCAGGAGTGAAACAAGTTAAAATCAATTTTAAAAACATAACTACTTTTTAAAAAATTCAGCGAAGGACGCTGCTGTCTTTAGTCGCCTTTTTATGACACCCATCGAAGAGATAAGGTGGCCGTATTATAGGCTACCTCAGTACGCCCACTTTACATGACATTATATATAATCTCACGCCTATATTCCCAGAAGAGTTAGGCAGAAGGACCAGCTCATCAGAGCCGGACTCACGTTTATCAGAGTTCATGTTTACATTATTGCATGGGAAAATTTGGATGATACATATAAATTGATACATTTTGTTACAGAGACGAGACGTTGGAAGCATTGAGCGATGCCCAAGTGGTGGCACCAATAGTGCTGACCGCAGATACGCACTCGGCGATGCGACGCAATTCCTACCTCTATGTGTTCGACTACCAAACCAAGTTCGGTGATTTCCCTCAGGTGAGAATTTATACAGGTCTAATCCTCGAAACTAGTTAATAGGAAAACATAAAAGCAGCTTGGCATTTAGCTGGGTCCACACAAAGAGATCCGATCGCAGCAGCGCCCTCCAAAGGATCCGACTGTCGATCCATTTATTTTTGGTGGTACAGAAGGGCATATCAGGTAAGACACGCTGTGGGAAGACTTCGGACGCTATAATGTGTGGTTCCCGGGGTTCTTCCCAAAAGCGTCAAGACGGTCGCCGGGGGGGTTTTAGTGGATGCGAGCCCCACCGAGCGTCGGGAAATGCGGTAGGCATTTCCCCTCGTTACAAAAAAAAAAAAAGGTAAGACATGCTAATATGTGTCAGTTTTCGAAGTCATAATATCACAGACATTGGTTGAACCACTGAGGTAACTTGGACGGTAAGCGTGTTTCCTCAAGAAGCGATATCGATCGCGCGATAGGGGTTCGATAGCCAATATAAGTCGCTTGAACATCCACCAAGCCTACCTGATGTAAGTAATATTGATATACAATTGATATTACTTACATCTGGCAGGTTTCGTGGATATACGAGCGATTTTTATTGGCTGTCGAACCCCTATCGCGCGATCGATATCGCTTCTTGAGGAAATACGCTTAGATGTAGCGACGCCTTTCGCCGAAGATATCGAGAAGACAATAATTTAAACTGATCTCAAACTTTTAAGCAACCAAACGTCTTCCACCAATTGAGGACCAATCGTGAGGCGTTTCTTATGGTAACTTAAACTTAGATCCATGTTCCATTCCATATATAAATTAGAGAGCATTCTTTATATAAATTGTCATCCTCTCGGTATACTCGCCACGCATCACCAGATTTCCGCTAGGCTTTAGATAACAGAGAGTGACACGTATCTTTTTTTTTCTAAGAAGATTCTAAATTTGAACGTAATTATAGTAAGTACTGGCTGTCGATAACATAAAATAACTCCAAGAGTCCGTATCAAAAGCGACTCAAGAACTTTACACTCACAACTCACAACGCAAATACTGCTTAGTTGATTCTGGCTTCTATATTTTTTTTAGTCAAACTTGAGATAATTCAAAATGGAAGTTTGCTTTTAGATATATAATAATTTTGAATGTTATTTCCTTTTGAAAATTAATTTAGACTTATTCAGACGATCCAATTATGAAATAATAAACAAAACACAAAAATTACGGAATACATAGTTTTTTTTTGTTCCGAAACGTTTTTGGTTGTTCTTGGAATGTAATGAATAATTTATAAGATCCCTTAAATACTTTGGTAAAATTATTATTGAAAAAAAAAACTCAACCCAAAGAAGCTTAAACGAAAGTAATTAAACATTAAACAAAGTAGTAATTAGTGGGTAATGTTTTTAGAAAAATATTTTCTCTAAGAACAAAGAGAAACAGTACATATTTAAACGAAAACATAAATTTCCTTACACAAAGAAACTTTATTATGAAGCTCTATGAAATGTGAACGTGTTGCCACGTAAAATAATAATAATAAACAATAATAACACATCACACTCAGAGCACCTAACTAGGAAGAACCTGTATCTAGGGTGCCCGAAACACACAGAGACGAAAATTACACCCAGACCGGAAATTAGGAGCCTACCTAATTAGGGGCTCTGAGTGTGATGTGTTATAACTATTATTATTATCATTTTATGATAGAACTAGAGGCTGCCCCGCGGTTTTTCCCGCGTAGATTTTTCATAAACACAAAAATCCCGTTTTTTACCGTTCCTGTGGGAATTTCGGGAATACCCTTCTTAGTGCTCACCTACACTCCCCAAGGAACCTATACATGCAAATTTTCAGCCCGCTACGCCCAGTAGTTTTGGCTCTGCGTTGTCTGTCAGTCAGTCAGTCAGTCAGTCAGTAACGGAAGAGTTTTATATATATTGATAGCTGTGCCCGCGACTTTGTACGCGTTGTATAGGTAACTTATTTGGACAACGACAAAAATTATAAAACCAAAATCAATTAAGTCGGCCCAGTAGTTCTCGAATTTAAGAGAGGCAAACGAACAACAAATAGATTTACACATAATATATCTACTAAAAATTAATCGTGGTTCGTTAGTCTCGCAAAAACTCGGAAACGGCCGGTCCGATTTATCAGATTTTGGTTTTGAAATGTTTGTAATAGTCCAGGGAAGGTTTAAAAGGTGAGAAAATATAGAAAAATTGAGGGGAAGTTAGTAAAAACAATAATTTTTTTTTCATAGAAATTGTTCCAAGCTACTTTTCCTGTCAATGAAACGACTGATTGACTGACGTTTTTTCTTTTTTAATTCTCCCATTTATGGGCGGGCAAAGTAACATAGTCCGTACAGCCAAGTTTTCAGTTGGTGGTTGTGGCTTATAATCTAAGGCGATACGGAGTTTTCCGGGTCAGCTAGTAAGAATTATAAAAGCTGTCAATATCAAATTAAACTATGTGGACAGTATTTCAAATTTCAAACTGTTACAATAAGTTAATCGTATGCTAACGACCCATCACAAGAGAGTGGACTCAAGTTTTCAACTAACTGCGGTCTGAACACATCAATTACTGGCTTCATTTGCTTTGCTCGATTCAAGGACTGACACAATTTTCAAGGTCACTTTCAAACTAAATAATTTCCTTTTTTTAACCGACTTCGAAAAAGGAGTTTTATCAGTTTTACCTGTATGTATGTATGTATATGTATGTTTGTCCGCGAATATCTCGAGTTTGGCTGATCCGTGTTTGATGCGGTTTTCACAAAAGTATTTGGTACATTCAGAAGAGGATTTTAGTACCAATTTTAACCGAATTTAGAAAAGAGGGAGTTCTCAGTTTTATGTATGTGTCAATTTTGAAGGCGGATCTGTTTTATAAAAAATAATTTATAATGTAGAGGATTAAATTTACTAAAATATTAACTATTTAAACAAGTTTATAAATATTCTTTTTTTCTAAGGTTCAAAACTTAACAAAATATTACTGAACCATCCATGTATAATATACAAAGTTGGGATTACTTCCCAACTTCTGAGATAAAATATTAACTAAACCCATCATTTTTCCACGTGCCAAAAAAAACAGGACTATATTTAGAGTAATATTGTTTTCGTTTTTTCCTGGAATTTTTGTTACTTGTATAAATAATTCGGAGTGTCTTTCCTTGAGCTCAATTTTGCGTTTTTTTATTTATCCTCGCCATTAAAGTTTGGAGGTTTAATGATTCGATCATTCAGACACAAACGTTCCTTGTATAAAAAATACGTTTATTAATTTTCGTTTTGTATTATTTTTAGCCGTGTGGATCTTGTTATCTTTTCATAATTCAATATTATTTTTAAGAAAAAAACACATTGTAATAAATGACCTTCAAAGCGACATTGTAAGCTGTAGTACCAGTAATAAAGCCTCGCTCGCCAACTGACTTGAACATGCCCCGTCATTAATATAAGATGAACTACTCAAGTCAACCAACTGCGGTCGTCTAATGAGTTAAGTTGTTACTAAGTTGCCCTTGCTGCATTCTGGTCACTTAGCTAATCGATTACGATCCATGGAAGTCTGGTGACATAGAACAACACCTCCCCATCTATTCACCTCCCATGGGTATGGTAAAAGGTGACTAAAGGCACACATGCTGCACAGAAAAAATATCGTTGCTTCGCGCACAGCCGAAACTCGTGTACGTGCACGCGTATCATGCTTGTGTGAGTGAGCTAAGACGAGCGACGCTGCTTTATTTGTACTGAGCGGTAACTGAGAGGTAACCGAGAGCGGGGGAGCCGCACTTGCTGAGGGAGGCAGGGAGTGCTCATACTGGATGTACATAAATGTGGCATAAAACCTGTGACAAAGAATTTCTCGTCAAATTTACCCCAGTGCCTAGACGAAAGTATGCGATCGACGTGTGTTTCCAGTGATGACTCACTACAGGACCGATACATTCACGATACATTATTTTTAGTTCTAACTATGGGCCTTATCAGAAAGCTTAAAGTTCTAATATAATCTTTACTATAATTAAACAGATAAAACTTTTCACTGAGTCTAACCATGCTAAATATTCTACCCGCAATGACCTATTTCCTTTTAAAACCAATAATTGATTCACGGTATCGCTCCCTTCCCTACTCCTTTTTTAACGGCAGTCGTTTGTTTGGCGAAAGCACAGAGTAAAAAAAACTAAGCAAGATCACCTATAGTTTAATACATCATACAGGATTAGACGGGTTTAGGCGAGGCTTAGACATTATAATTTTTTTAAGTACCAATTAAAAATATTGTAAATTCGTTTTTTTTACCTTTTACTCTTTAGCGGATTTTTTGTAAATAAGCTGTGGTTTAGCGTCAGAAGCATGTTTTTAATTTGTTAGAATAGATCTAGAAGGCTGAAAAATAAAGTAAGTATTTTATCGAGCATACTTTGCTCTAGTTTAGTAGTCTACGTCCATATATCTACTTTAACTTTACGTAAAAGTAAAATTTACTATTTAGTTCGCGGCTTAAAAATCTTGCAATCTTTTGAAAAAAAAAAATTGCAAAATTTAACTAGCAACGGGCAGGCAGGACACATATCTGAAAAAACAAATCTCGAGATGGACGCTGGGGCGAAAAAGTTGTGCTGTGCTCCTGTAGACGTGGCTTAGGTACACTATCTTAATTTTTCAACGAACTAGTTAAAGACATGAAAAACAGATCTAAAGATGGTTGCTGGGGCCAAAAAGTGTACCTGTAGACGCGGTTTAGGCAGACTAACTACATTGTCATTGTACATTGTGAGAGTACAATGATGGTCGTATACCGCGTACGATACAGCTGTAGAGGAGGCTTATGTTTAGCAGTAGACGTATTTCGTCCAAGATGATGATGATCATGACAATATCTCGGAAGGGTCTACCTGAAAGTCATTGGAGTTACCATCATCGACGTCAATATCAAACAAACGTAGGCAGTTATCGAACACCTAAATACTTGAAGCATTCTTAAAGGCAATAGGCTGCTTAGTTCGGTCTTGCGTGGCTTCCCCGTGGTTTTAATTCCCCCTCTTGCAAATAGAGGTGGCTTGAAATTGATCACGATCCGCGAAAAAGGCACACCTGCCTTCTTTCCGAAGGATATTAAATGGAAATACTTTGTGTTGCGGGTAGAATGAAAACGGAAATGAGGTGGTATTTTAAAACACTTGCTTTTACAGCCTTAGAAGTCGGGGTCGTTTTGTTAAATGTTAAATAGAAATCTGTCATTTTCGTTTAAAGGAGTTCTTTTGATGCTTTAAGTAGGTATTTGTATTCTACTTCGTTTTTATTGATTCGCAACGCAATCAATCTTCAACGATATTACAGCTAACTAGAACGAATTACAAAATAGGTAGACAAGTATACTTGAAATTCAATGGAAGCAAATCATGGCGTCATGTTGATTACTGTATTGTTCTATTTGTGGTGGATATACTTACTTCTTTAATACATCTTTCACCCATTTTTGTTAAAAACCATTTAACCCCATTAGCAAAGCAACGATTTGCAAAACATAACATAACCAACACACTTAACGCCCCTAACTAGGAAGAACACAGGTTCTTCCTAGTTAGGGGTTAGGGTACCAGAAACACACACAGATACGAGAATGACACTCATACCGGAAATAAACATCGAAATTCATCATATCAATATTCGCCCCGCCCGGGAATCGAACCCAGGTGCACACGCTTACTCAGTCCACATCACTGCCAACTGAGCTATGTAGCAGTCAACAGAAAGTATCCTTTAACGTTCTAAATATAAAGTCGTCTTTTCTCCAACAGCGTCAAGGCTGCATCCATGGTGAAGAGCTGCCATACATCTTTGGTGCACCACTTGTGGGTGGCTTGGCACATTTCCCAAGAAACTACACGAAGGCAGAAGTCGCCCTTTCGGAGTCTGTCATGCTTTACTGGGGAAACTTCGCGAAAACTGGGTAAGATAAGAAATGACGGTTCAAATTCTAATGAAAGCTTATTCAAAGAAATTATGACTGACTAACCTGAAGGTTCAGTAGCGTAAACTTATTGCAAAGTTGTTATGTGACGGTTCCATGGAAATACTCAGCAGTTTTTCGGAGGTTAAGGACCAAGAGGAGGACTCCTCGAAAACCGAATGCATTTTCATCAGTATTATTATTTCAAAAAACTAGTGGGTGTACAGAAACAAGTCCCTAAGGCCCTTAGTACACAGACGCTTTCGCAGGCGTCAAAGTAGCGAAAAAACATCAGTGTCTCTCTAGCACTACGAAAGAGGAAATAGTAGCCTCCTATGCGATATTCGCTGCCTGCAAAAGCGTTGGTGTACTAGAGGCTTAAAAGACATAGTAAAACAGAACAAATTCATTTTAGGAATCCAAACGAAGCGTTGGAAAGCGATCCAATCAGAGCAGGTCGACAGGAAAGAGTCCGTCTCAAGAACATAGAATGGACAGCTTATGAGGCGGTCCACAAGAAATACCTCAATATTGACACCAAATCGAAGCTAAAGAACCATTACCGGGCACACAGGTGAGGATTACTAAGGGATTAGTGAGGGATTACCTCATTTGTTGAGGCTTTAGCAGAATGAAAGGAAAGTTAGTTTGAGGAAGTTTGCTTTGAAAAGGTTTTTAATTTTGTGTTAAAGCTAGTATGATGTTATAAGATTGGTAAAAGCATTGTAGCGTTTAATTTATGAATGTTGCGAGTATACTGGATGAGGATCGCTAAAGACTGATCGTCATTACGAGCTGTAGAAAGACTTTTAACCTAAGACCTTTAGTGGTCAACTTTCAACTAAAATGAGGATGATGATAATATTATAGTGAATCATGTCATAACACTTATTGTCTATAGGCATTCAGCATTAATTGAAAGTATTCATAATTTTTATCATATACCAATCTTCTATGTCAAAAAAATAAAAACATCATAACTTATCTATCTAGCCAGATAACCTTAGATCATTATTTCAAATAAAACACTATCCACAGATTATCATTCTGGCTGAATCTGGTACCTGACCTTCACCGGCCTGGTGGTGACGACGTCCCACCATCCCATCACCAGATCGAGACCGAAGACTCATCACCACAACCAACTCTTAAAACTTTTACACCAATCTTTAAGAAGCCTACTGAAAGCAACCTTTTAGACACAGGACTAGTCACTAAGATCCCTGTTCTAAGCGTTATTAATATAACTTCTCCAATAAACTTCAATGTCGTTGGGCTAAATAACGTTGCAACTCAAAGTTCAATAGAAATAAAGCCAGAGCATACCACTGCAGCTTCTGCTCCTGAAGACGGCTTTGCAGCTTACTCAACAGCCCTTAGCGTTACTATAGCTATAGGTTGCTCTTTACTAATACTAAACGTATTAATCTTCGCCGGAGTCTACTACCAAAGGGACAAAACGAGAATGAACGGCCAAGACGGCCACAGCAACGGATCTCATCTAAAAAAGAGAGCAGAAAACGGTCAGATGCCAAACAACATCTGTGGTGACCTCGAAGGTGCTCTATCATACCAGACTAGTTTAAAAAATGATCCAGCTACGATACTGAGCCACCACCATACTCACTCGCACCATCAATTGCCGCCACCAGAATTTGCTGATCTTCCGAGCAATAACGTCTCAGGTATCGTAACTTTACCCCGAGCACCGCCTCCTCCGAAGGTTGGGAAACCAATAAACGCTCTACCGACGGTGCAGCTTCAAGAAAACCAGCCGCTGTTGACCCATCAGATGCAAATGATGAACACATCGACTCTGACGAAGAAGAATACTCAGTTGAATGCAAAGTCGAATGTGACAATGGAGGAGTTGAGGGTGTGACGGCAGAGGGCATGACTGCAGAGGGCCGGCAGCTGCAGTGACGTGCATCACGACGAGATCGTGTGATCAGAGCCGGACCTTCTAAAGTGTTTGACGGACTATATGTAGCGGTTTTATTCTGGCGTTCACTTGTCATTAAATCTGTGGTATAAGTGTATCCTTGAGCTTTGTCTCCAGTAAGCAAACTGTTAGCGGCGTACTTGTTAAGTAAGTCCTTCCATATATTTGATTGGAATATCGAGTTTCTAGTTTTGCGCTTACTCCTGGATGTTTTCTGCGTAACGTGCAAACTATGGATAGGTACTCCATTTCAAAAATAAACGTATTAAAGGGCGTACTAACCGATACGCAGTCGGACGCTCACAGTTTTTTTAACTGCAGACTTAGCCTTAGTGCTTATTCATTCATGTACTAAACACGGGTGACTTTAAAACCATTACAATTATTGATGAAATTGTATAGCCAAAGGTGTGTATCCTTTTAGGTTATTAAATTTGTTATTGAGATACAAAGTGTAAAGTGAAAGTGCTTATAAACCGTGAAAGTCATAACACACTAAGGAAGGCCAAATAAAAGACTTTAGATTTCATAGAAATCGTATATTTAATAAAATTAATAAATTTTCATATCGTTAAAGCGAATAAGTGAAGTGTAAATTATTGTAAATAATATTGTATACGGGATTATGTATAATTATTGTATAGGTGTAAATAAAATTAGTTGCGCTATCGCATATCCATCCTTAATACGATTGTTATAAATAAACGGAGATTAGAGGGAATAATAATAAATTTATTATTACGCTAGTTAATGTTATGGTCATCGTAAAATAAAGAGAAAAGCCATACTACAACTATAAGGGATTTAATTATACTTATATAATTATTATAGTTAACATTACATTGTGTTTTTTTTTTTTATAAACAGGAATGAACTTTCGTTCTAATTGGCCGAATTGTAAATTGAAACAATATCTCTTAAAATGACCCAATTCGATCAAAAGATTGACCTATTATTAGTATAGAATTTCTTGCTTAGATTTATTTCTTTCTGTGTTAATACAGATTCAGACAAATCATTTATTAAATTATTTTCGTTTTACTGACTTATCAAGAACATTTTGTAACTTTCTTAACAATGTTACAAATATCGGAAAACTCGTTCAGAAACCTTTTAATTATTTTTGAAGAAAAGATTGGTTATCTGACCACCTTCCTCCGTAGTTCAGTAGACAGTAATGTTGACTGTGACCTCGCAGGTCCGGTTTCGGTTTCCCGGGGACAAACATTGTTATAATGAAAATCGATGCTTACTTCCCGGGTCTAGGCGTATTTGTCTTGGGTCCGCAACTATTCTTCGAAATTCATAATATGAATGTTCGATTGACGAAACGTCGATGAAACAATTCTTCTATCAGACTTTAGCTCGAAAAAACTTTTGGTTAAAAATAGTTTTCTTGAATGAACGATTGTTCGAGCGAAAAAAAATTGAGCGAAGTAATTTTCCAAAGTTTTACTCATATAGTTACAAACCCAATAAAATACCAGGCTAACATGAAATAGTAGAAGGGTTAAGAAGCGCTGCAGAAATCGCTGATAATCTTCAAACGACTAAAAAGTCGAAGATTGTTCCGTCAATGTTTTGTTAATCGAACATTGACTTTCTAAGAAAAGTTACGGACCCGTTTTTATATGTTGCAGGCACCCTAGATCCTAGATACAGGTTCTATCTATATATTATGGGTTTCGAATGTAATGCGTTATTATTATTATTATGTTATGTTATTAAAAATAGACGGACCAATAGTGTTTTGTAAATAAATGTAAATAATTCTTAGCTAAATAAATGAACTAGTTGATTTGTATTCATAATCTTCTTTATAATTAAAGCCCAAATACGACTGATAGTAAAAATTCTTGGTAATTAAAAATGTATTAGGAATGTATTTCAGCCCGTAACTTGATACTTTTTTTATGCATAATTTAGAGAAGACAACAAAATAATAGAGGCAGCCAAGGATAGTGTGCATGCACATAATACACACAAGCATGGCTTACCCGCGCTCATGAGACTTAAAAGCCAGTTTACAGTGATGCTAGCGCCGTTCGCGAAAACAATTAATACCTTCTAAACTAAGGCAAATATCAAAAATGTGGAACAGTATGACACTAGATAATGTAGCCTAGTATTTTTAGGGCACTTCTCTGTATAGCTTTTAAGTTAAAGACCAGAGAAAGCTCTAAAGTGCTGCTAAAAGTGGCCACTTTTGGAAACAATCTGTGGATTATTTTGTTCTTTTTATGTAAGTATACATTTACTGTGCTGAAAAATACAAAGCAAGACTATCTAGTGTCATACTATGCCACATTTTTGATATTTGCCTTAGTTTAGAAGATTTTTATTTTCGAGAATGGCGCAAGCATCGCTGTAAACTGGCTTTTAACATCTGCACCGTCCCCAAATTATTTTGGTGCCTTCAAATCATTGCTAACTTGAAAGGCAATATCAAAAACTATTTTTTTAGTTTTAGAAATTTTAGTTGAGTTTTCCAAAATGATTAGTTTTATCATCGATATTTCAGTGCATAAGACTAATTACTACGTCATTATAAAGTAACTTACTGAATTACGAATAAAAAGATTTAATAAATAAAACGAAATGAGTAATAAAAAATATACTTTGTTTCTTTTCATAATCTTTACTGGGGAGAACATTGTTAAGCTGGTTATCGATCGATGTTTTTTTTAGCCGACTTCAAAAAAGGAGGTTATCAGTTTGACCTGTATGTATGTCCGCGATTATCTTGCGTTTGGCTGAACCGATTTTTATGCAGTTTTCAGTAATGCATCTGTTACATTCAGGAGAAGGTTTTATTACCTTTTTTACCGACCTCGAAAAAGAGGAAGTTCTCAGATTATGTTTGTGTCAGGTAAAGCTAAAGCTTTACGCTAAAGGCGGGTCTCTTTTTGTAAAAAAGAAATTATTATTTACAAACAATTATTTCTTTCTTGGATATTATTTTTTTCTACCTTTACCTACCAAGCCCAAATTAAAACTAAAAAGAGAAAATAGCAAGTTAAAATTTTAAGAGCATTGAATAATCCACTTTTAAATACCCACATTTACCCGACTGAATATTTTATGTATCTACTTCACCTGCCCAAATAGAAACGGCTACTCTTAATTAAGGGCGCCTAAATATTTAACGTTTTAAATGAGGACGCAGCTTGTTATTTTGTTAGAATAAGTGGAAGAGAAACTTAAATTTTTATACATACATAATCTCACGCCTTTTATTTTCCGAAGGGTTAGGCAGAGGCACCAGCTCTAGAAACAGACCAACGTTTAGCCGAG
The DNA here is from genome assembly GCA_951802225.1 of Euspilapteryx auroguttella. NCBI lineage: Eukaryota > Metazoa > Arthropoda > Insecta > Lepidoptera > Gracillariidae > Euspilapteryx > Euspilapteryx auroguttella. The sequence goes on from OX637643.1 coordinate 15,323,565, forward strand.
TTTTATTCTTTATTACCAACGTGAGGCGGGGCCAGCTTGTCGCCGCGGTTATAGCGACCACTACTGCGGCCGGGACCAACGGCTTCACGTGCCTTCCGAAGCACGGAATCATCATACTTTTCGGACAGTCAGGAGATTCAAGCCTGACATCTCCTATCCAACCGAAAACAACCAAAACGTGTTTTTTGTGAGAAATCAATATGTGGTGTTTTCTGCGGGGATCAAACCCAAACCTTCCGTGCCCTAATCAAAGGCACAACGCGCTACGCTTCTGAGCTAAGGAGGCGGCTCATTCTAATATTTCAATCAAAATTTACCAGTTCAGCATAGCATGCAGCAGTTCAGTTGACAGTAATGTCAACTGTGATGTCGGATATCCTGGTTGAATTTTCAGCGGGAGCGAACATTGTTATGATGGATACATAGACACGTGGGTGCAGGCGATCGCCAGGCTCTGCAGCCGCCCGCCGCGCCGCCGCCTGTAATGCATACTTCTGTGCTGTTAAGGCATTTAGGTTGGTACAGAACCTGGGCGTCCCTGGAGACGCTGGTAGGTAACCTGGTGGGCTGGAGGTGTGGTTCAGTGTGGGTGCGGGTGATCGCCAGGCTCTGCAGCCGCCTGCCGCGACGCCGCTGCCCGTCACGCATACTTCTGTGCTGTTAAGGCTTTTAGGTTAGTACAGACCCTGGGCGTCCCTGGAGACGCTGGTGGGTAACCTAGTGGGCTGGGCGTACAATGTTCCGGGTTGGCTAGTGTTTTTATTTTTTAAAGGAAGAGAACAAAATGGATTCAAATGGCACAGTTTTCTAACTAATTGCAAAAGTAGTACATAATCAAGTATCAAACGCCCAACTAAAGGGCAAAGGCATTAGTTCCGACCCCGGTTTAGGTCATGAGATACTATTCAAGGCAGAGTTGAAAAAAAAAAACAATTTTAAACGCCTACGAAACGTTTTAACTCTATCGATGAACCCATTTATATACAAGTTTTTTTTAAATTACAAGTGTTCAATCCTCGGCTTTGTCAGCGCAATTTCTATTTAAACTTCAAACAACAGCCTTCCTGTGTCTGTCTCGTGGTCTCATCAAAACCACCATATCATCATCAATTAATATCATCATCATCAATACATAGTATAAAACATGTCGCTTCCCGCGTCTGTCCCTATGTATGCTTATGTCTTTAAAACAATGCAACGTATTTCGATGCGGTTTTTTTTTAAGATAGAGTGATTCAAGAGGAAGGTTTATAAGCATAACTAATTCACAACATAGTTATTTGTAAGGCGGTACGAAGTTCGCCGGGTCGACTAGTTAATATTGTAAATGTGAAATAAACTTAGTCTGTCTGTAAATTACGCTTTCCAACCTAAATTACTATGCCAAAATGGCTGAAAACTTGTAGGCTTCGAATTACAAGACGGTAATTTGATACTTTATATCCTGAAAACAGCAATGTAACGAAAAATGGGATTTTGTGTTTTCAACGCAAATTGCTTTAGCGAAGCCGTGAAGCGCACATTAGTAAACAAATATATATTTTTAGTTGGTTCTTCTATACTTTACAATTAAAATCTAATATTCTTTGTGTTCCGTCTTTTCAGCTAATGCCCGGTCATTTGTTCGTAGTCAAACTGACTGACAAACTGTTTTGTGTTGATACATGGGGTTTCAGTTTGATTGATTTGTTTATTAGGATTGAAAGGGGTTGTGATGTTTCGTTCTATAACTCTTGTATTGACTGACTGACGAATAACCTACAGACTGAACTGCTTGAGTTAAAGAGTTAAAATATTTAATTATTGATACTTAGATAGTGTTTACTATGGACACAGTATAATAAATTTGTCATTTGGCAACAACCTGCCAATAACGAAAAAAAAAAGTACTATACAGTATGTGCACTCCCTGTCTCCCTCAGCAAGTGCGGCTACCCCGCTCTCAGTTACCTCTCAGTTACCGCTCAGTACAAATAAAGCAGCGTCGCACGTCTTATCTCACTCACACAAGCATGATGCGCGTGCACGTACACGAGTTTTGGCTGTGCGCGAAGCAACGCGATTTTTCTTTGAAGTGGCCGAGGTGTGCTGTGGACGTGGCATTCCAATTAAAGCAAAAAATTACCCTATCATTGTTAATGATGTATATATTTGCCATTTTGCGCACAATGAAGGGGCCGTCAGAATGATCAGCGTCTTATCTGGGTCGCCTGCCGGCCCAGGTGCGACATTATGCTGAGACGGTAACCTGGGCCCTTAGTCTCATCGCGCAAAACGCAACTATCGAATAAAAGTAGAGTAGAAACAGTACGTTAATCGCAAGAAAATACACATTTGGTAGTCTCGTAATCAATTTTGCTATAACTATAGCAGTAGTATCGCAACAGATTGGAATTGACCAAAAAGGGTAGTCTGCTCCATAATAAGATAATGTTATGATTACGTTCGACTGACATTATATATGTCTATAATGATTGATATTAAGTGACAGTTGCACTACGCCCGTTCCAATTTCGTCTAATAAAACAGGATTCACTATTTAGGTAAAAGAATCCCAGGTTATTCTTAGCTTGCTATTCATATTTTATTGCTATACTATAATGATCGATCAAAAATACGAGACTCGCAATTTTTGACACAATCGTAATAGAGTAATAGTAGAATAATAATAGAATAGAAGTAAAATCGTAAGTTTAAGAGACTATAGAGTCCCTGTTTGGCTCACCGGACGCCTAGGTGTGCTTACTTATCTTATTATTAATTTTTTATTTCATTTTTTGTATGCCTATGTGTTTGTGAAGCAAATAAATGTTTTCTTATTCTTATTCTATTTTCAAATTAACACGTTTTATATAATATTCGTGACCAAAATAATATTTTAACAGCTAAGTAAAATATAGCTAACTATACCCCTCTATAGGCCTCATAATTTTATACGGGCCATAAAATTGGCACCACGCTGCTTAATGTATCTGGGTGGGAAGGAGTTAAGGGCTGTTTTAGACGGGACGGTGATCTTAGGTGCGATAATTTTAACCGATTCTTTCGAAGGCATTTATAAGAGTCATTATGAAATCGTGTTCCTTCCAATAAAACGGATTAGATAACTGCAAACTTATAAAATAACTAGTCTAAAATACATTAATCGCTCTTTGGTCTAGTCGCTCATTGCATGGTAATAATAATTAGTTTTAATAAGGCCTTTTGACTAGGTATTCTGTTTGCAATTAGGGATTTTTGTATTTTTTTTTAGTTAATAATCGCTATTATTAAAACATAATTATCATTATAAAAAGGTTTATTGACAAAATAATATAAATATCTGCATATAATAAAACAAATACAGTTAAATGTCGAAATGGAGAGAAAGAGGGCAATTATATTTAGAAAAACATTGTCCAAATAACGATATTCTCTTAAAGAAATATTTAAAAGAGGAATCCCAAAAAACAAAAATACCTTACACGATAAAAAATCGCACACCATCTCGTCCAGTGTGAAAAAAACCTTATTGACCGCAAGAAGAGGGCGTGGCTCGCTAATGGATGATCTTGGGAGATTGACTATGCGTTCCTAACTGTACACTGTATACATCCATAGATATATTGGTGTGGCGCGAACGGATCGATGCCACAAGCCGGTCTGAAGAGGTGCCGAGTTCAATTAAAGGAACTGCTTTTAGGAATTTGGTAAGTACAAGAAATTGTGAATTGGGTTTTCTTGAGCTCGATAGGCTACATGAGAATTAGGCTGCCATTCTGTCGTGTCGCAGCTCAAACTAGCTCTTGAAAGTGTCGAAAATGTAATGTTTTAGGTTAACCAATGTAGGTAATGTAAGGTTCACAACGGAGTGATATTACGTTAATTAAGTTTTTTTTTCTCCGCTTAACTAAAATCCGCATAAGTCTTTATCTTCTTAACCCATTACTACGAATACAAATGAGTTCTTAAATCTAGTAGGTAAGTAAGTATCTAGTCTACCATTAGTAGGGTTGATAAATTTGTTAGGTAAATACTTAAAAGGGTTCCCAAAGTAGGGTCGGGTTCTTTACGAAAATTGTGAGCGTTTTCGAGGCGAAATTTAACTATACTCTGTCCCACATTCCTGTGTCTCACGTGAAAATAAGTGGCGACTTTATTAATAAAAAAGCAGTTTATTTTATGAACTTTATAAAGGTTCAGCTTGTTTAAATTAATAAAAACAGATATAAAAAGAAAAAAAAAACTTATTGACAAAATAAAAACAAGTGAAAAAAAATGCAGAAAAATGTCGAACTGAACAAAAATCGAAAGGGCAATAGGAAGCCATATGTGTGGTAAGAAGTGATTAATTCCAGAAGAAAATGTGCTAAATCATTTTAACTTGTAGTTTAATCACATTTTTTTTCTTGTGTGCACCTTTTGTAATGCAGTTTAGTTCAAATGTTTTTTAGTTCTTATTGTTTACTTTTATAAACTAAATAAAATAAAATAAAATAAGGGTCGAAAAGATCTCGTATGGCGACCTCAAACCGGGTATTGCAGAGCAGGCAGACGTCCTTACAAAGACTTCCTTTAAAAAAAGTTACGTAAGATCGTTAAATAGATGTAACCATAAATTATCATAATATTTGATCTCCTAAACCAACACAATTATATCACAATCATAATAATGAAAAGCTCAAACGACAAGAGGTTGAAAAGCTTTTTAGACTGTTAGCTTTCCGCATTATTTGGGCTTCAGAGGTGTTAATTTTACTATTCAGTAAAAAAAAAAAAAAAAACTTTATAAGAAAAATTTTACTAATGAATGAAGTATCAAGGTGCCCGAAATACATACGAAGACACCCAAGAAGCTGAAAAAGATCGATATCAGGAATTTACCAAAAAAAATGTAAGTTAAAGGTAGCCTTTAAAAACACACAGCAATAAATCACGAAACAATCAGAAATCCAAACATGCCTGTACGTTTAAAGGCAAAACGTCTTCAGGCTTCGCCTACAAAAACATGCAAATACGAGACACGTGAAAGCTTCCAAAACCCTTTAATGGCAAAGCAAATATGCGGAGGTTTACCTTGACTCAACCTGTTGAAATGGGTGCCGCGGGTGAGGGTACCTAAAGAATTTTAAAATACCTCTAGACAATCTTTAGATAACGTAGCGACGTAGCCAAGAATTTTGCTACGGCGTAGCCAAGATTTGGGCTATGAGCGTAGCAGCTACGCTTTGATTTGCTTGTTATGTTCCAAAGCGACGTGCTGTGAATTTTTGTTGTTTATTATATTTATGTAAGTATCTCCTTAGTGAAAAGATTTTTATTTCTATTTAGTTAATTGAACATTTTGGTTAGCTAAGAATTGAACTTCGGGGTAGCCATTACGCTTAGTTAGATCGCGCTTTAATTTAATATTTATCAAAAGGTTTTTTTTTAATTTTTTTCTTACCTCAAAATGTACAGTTTCTCGTATCACGCTACCGCATTGTTTAGTTGGTACTGATATTGCCTGTGTCTTCAAAGGTCCGAGTTTGATTCGAGAATTGTGGCGAACATTGTTATATTTGCCTTGGCCGGAAAACGAATTCATATGGAAAAAGGCAAATTGATAGAACGACAAACTAAAAAGTCAAATAAAAAAGTACATTGAGTTAAAACTTTCCCGATAGTAATTTTGCCTAAATCCATTATATCAAAACAGCGAGCACATAAATGAAAAGATAAGTCACAGAACAAAATCAATACTAAAATAATCTCACGCTATGTTTCCCGAAGAGTGAAGCAGAGGCACCAGCTCAACAAACAGAGCTCAGAGGCACCGTACTCACGTTTAGCCGAGTTTTTTTTTTATACCATTCGTGACAAGCAACCAACTTATTATTATTATTATTAGGGAACTATATTTTCTATCACCAAAATTTATATTTGTCATCAAGTTGTATCACCTAATAAATGGATCTATCACCACAAAATATTTTCGTTCTCAGATAAACAAAAATTGTTCCCAGGTATGAATTATCAAATTAATGTTAATATATGTGTAAAATAAGAGATTGATAACCAATAAAATTATATTGCATTACATGAATATAAACTTCGTTCTTATAATAACAGTTTTGTTACTTAAATAATAGCTCTGTGCTCAGAATGGTAGATCTGTCACTATTCTGCTAGCCATAAGCCAGCTATTTTAAACCAGCGCTGATTGTTCAGTGGTAATTATTTTAAACAATAAATATTGATTATTTTGACTTTAATTGTTTTATTTACTAATCTGCTAAAAATGTTATTTAAATATAATTTATACTACCAGTGGAAATTTAGAACCTTGGGAGTCTAGTTAAGTAGCAGAATCTTTTGGTTGAAACGATGATGACAACCCTAATTTTTTATTTGCACTTAATGCGATTTTCTAGTAACATAATATTATTTATTGGTGATCTCTTTAAATTAGTTTGCTTTAATACTTATTAGGACACACCTATTATAATACATACAAAAACATTTATTTGGTACTAGACCTTATATCTCAGGATTTTAGGTGATTTATTGTGGAACTGATTTTGCATTGTTTGGTGACTACATTTTGGTGACAGATCTACTATTTTGAGGACAAACCCTATTATTTAAGAAACACAAAACTAATTTAATTGGTGATAGCTTAAATGATACCCTTATTATTATTACTAGACTATGTTATCCCACTGCTGGACAAAGGCCTTTTTCCCTTTCTTCCACCAACTTACATACAAATAATTATTGTATGTGCTTTGGGCTAGTAACTTGATTTGAGATACATATTGTAAGACCTGAGTTTAATTTAGTGTTTATCCCAGGGCCTACAGAAATTATTCAAAAGGGTTCGGTAACACACGCGAGTTTTATTTCCCTAAAAAGTACACAGTTACTTGGCACTTCTTATCTGGTAAGGTAAAGATAGGCAGGCTGGTCCCGCCTGCAGATAGAAGCGGCGGCCGGTCTGGAGGTCTGGCTGAAGTCTGGCTGTAGAGGCTGGCTGCGGCTGGAGTAGGCAGCTAGCACGAGCGGTAGTTGCTCGTGGCTGTGTACGGATGTGGTGGGTGGACCCTGAAGAACGAAGAGAGAGTTACTGGAGGTTGGAAATGAGTCAGGAAGAAGACCTCCAGCCCTCAAAGAAAAGGGGTCCCCCGAAGTGGTAGGTAGCACGAGGTAAGATGGCTCCGGCAGGTGTACGGAACGAAGATGCTGCCGGAGTCCGAGAGTTGGGCCAGGTTTAGGGTCTGGCCCTCAAAAACTCGTTGCCACCAAAGATCCGTGGAATCTCGCTCAGCCAAGGTCGGGCCGAGCGGTAGGTCCAGTAATCCAGCAGAAGGATGTCCTTAATAGTTTTTAAGTCTCCAGGCCAGGATAGACTATTTTCCGACTTGTGTTTTCAACTTCCTTGATGCTTAATCTCAGACTATCGACTCTTGACTCTCGACTATCGACTATCCTGGCTTAGGCCTAGAATCCTCTTTTATAGGAAAATTTTATCAATCAAAATAAGAATTTCGAATATGTCGAATTATAAATTTATGACAATTTGTCATTGAAAAGTGGCCAGTAATGCTACATTTTCCATGTGAGAGCAACCCCTTTCAAAGACAATTACAAGGAATCTATGCCTAAAAAGAATAAAAACAGAAAGATAAACAAACAAAATGTAAACAAATAAAATTACAATAGTATGAAAATGAAGAATTTCGAAGATAATTTTAGTGATTTTCAGAGTTTAAAGCCAAAATGATGATACAAATGATGATACAAGGATTAAGTTGATGATAAAAGGTATGAAAACATGAACGACCGCTAGACGATCGTTACAATATCGATATGAATTACCTTTTTTCGATGCTGAAAAACCTGATTTTACCTCTATAGATTGCGTGCTCGCTGCATCAAAATAACTGCAAGTTTACCCTACTACTTTTGAATTTGAAATGAATTCATTCGGTTTTTTCCCATTATGGCGATTCAACTAACGTTCGCAAGTCACGGCATGTATTTCGATGCAAAACTACCAAAAGTTAAAGCGAAATAATTCACTTTTCTATCAGTTTCTACTGTTTTTATTTTAGTTGAGTCAATGCTATTTTTGGGTGCTGCAACACACATTAAACTTTTTTAGTTTTATTTCTGTTTTAGTTTCCTATTAAGTTTTAGTTTTTAATTTCTAAGTGATGATGATGATGATGATGATGATGATAATGATAATGATAATGATGATGTCGTCCACGACGTATCCGTCGACGGCGACACCTTGTCAGCTGGCGTGTGCTCGGATGTGACTCGCAAAGCCGAACTTAGGACCGCATATGTTGTAGGTGTAGTCGTAGGAGACCTTTGGGACGAGACTTTCAGGCGTGATGTGGTGGTAGATAAAATCATGCACTTATACGTGGGCATTTTACTTTTGTTATTTATAATCTACTAGCCCGTGGTTTCTCTCAAGCAGATTTCTCATAAACATAAAAATCCTGTTTTTTGCCGTTACCAATTTTCGGGAATTTCGGGAAATCCTTTCTTAGTGCACTGCTCTGCGTTGTGTGTCAGTCAGTCAGTCAGTCAGTCAGTAACGGAAGAGTTTTATATATATTGATTGTGCGTCTGTTTTTGTTTCATGTAACTTCATAGTCTCCAAGAAAAAATACACGAAATAAAATAATTATTAATTTCAAATAAAAAATATTGGGACGTGATTTTGATTAGAGGACTTTTAACCCTATATATAGGTAGAATCTTTTCAGACCACGAAGAAATTTCAACATTTAATTTCTGCCTAAACGAGCAACTTTTGTTTCACTTACACACACACGCCTAAAGCTCGCTCCCTGCCTCCATAAATCAAGCAGATTGGCTTTATTAAAAATTTAATACAAACACCGTATGTGGAGGCTTACGCATTTAGGCTACACTTGTAACTTTAAGTTTATTCAGTGTTACATAATCTCACGCCTTTTATTCCCCGAAGGGTTAGGCAGAGGTACCAACTCAAGAGCCGGACCCACGTTTAGCCGAGTTTATGCTTTATTACCAACGTGACAAGGGGCCAGCTTGTCGCCTCGGTTATAACGACCACTACTGCGGCCGGGACCAACGGCTTAACGTGCCTTCCGAAGCACGGAATCATCTCACTTTTCGGACAATCAGGTGATTCAAGCCTGCAATGTCCTATCCAACCGAAAACAACCATAACGTGTGGTGCGACAATATGTGGTGTTTTCTGCGGGGATCGAACCCACAACCTTCCGTGCCCTATTCAAAGGCGCGACGCGCTACGCCACTGAGCTACGGAGGCGGCTTATTCAGTGTTCTGACTAAAATATCGCTTTAATAACAGTCAAGTTCAAAGTTTATCTATCTTTGAAGATAATTAGAATTTATAAATAGGTTTCCTGAAATAAATTTAAAAATAACACGAGTTACTTTTAGCGTTAACTCTTTCAGTTTTACCTTATTGCAAAAAAAGCCCTTGTTGTTTGGTATTACTGTCTAGTGCGCACGAGACCATAGACAAAAGTGTTACGCTGTATGTGTCCGCCACTGGGCGTAATAAAGGGCGTATTCACGTACAAAGCTAGTAAGTATCGCTTGCTGGCGCTGGTTCGAAAAATGTATAGCAAATACCTGCGCTGGAACGAGCGTCTATGTCAGCGCAGGTATTTTCTATATATTTTTCGACCCAGCGCAAACACGTGGTCGAGAACGGCGTAACTGTTTCGGTTTTTTCTGTATTGCAAAATAGCTCTAGTTCTTTGGTAATACAGTCTAGGGCGCACGAGACCATAGACAAATCTGTTACGCTGTCCCAGACCGACGCTGTACCAAGTTTTCTGTTATTACTGTATCGTGTTATAGACAAAATTGTTACGCTGTCCTTGTCTGACACTGTACATACCAGCCTCCGTCTATGGCTATATAAAGAGGAACTACTTTCGTTTTACAGCATTTTTTTTGTGAGATTTTTTGACTGTGGCGTGGAAGATCCAGGTTCGATTCTCGGCCGGGCAGAACATGTAATACTGGATATCGATGATGTTTCCTTATCGTGGTTTTGTATGACTCTTTGTGCGTTTTTGGGCACCCTTAATACAAAGTTGACCTAGTTAGACCTCTGAGCGTGATGCTTGTACAGTCACGGACTAGGAGGCCGTAACAGATTTGTCTATGGTTTCGTCAGCCCTAGACTGTATTACCAAAGAACAAGAGCTATTTTGCAATACAGAAAAACCGGAAGTGTTACGCCGATCGTGTCCGCCACTGTACCTAATCATTTCTGATTTTTATTTTCTGTTAAAGATTTTTATTTTCAAAAAGTATTTCATGATCATATCTCTTTTTATTCTCAGTCCATTCCAAGATTTGTTTCTCAGAAATGGAATTGCAAAGTGTGTGTCAGCCATGCTCAATGTAGGGTTCCGTAGTTAAAGGTTTTTTTTTAATTCATTTGCGAATAATAACAAACACATCACACTCGGAAGCACAGCCCCTAACTAGGAAGAACCTGTATCTAGGGTGCCCGAAACATATACAGAGACGAACATTACGCCCAGACCGGAAACAAACATCGATATTTATCATAACAATGTTTGCCCAGACGGGAAGCGAATCGCATGTGCACACGCATCTCAGTCCACATCACTGCCAACTGAGCTACGGAGCAGTCAAAATAGGAATAACCTGTATAATATAAAGAGACACCGAGCGTTAATAGTTAGGTTAAATGGACGCTTAAAAATACAATTCGCAATACGTGAGTTTTATTTTTTGAGTCAAACATAAGCATTTTTATTTCCATAAAAAGTTAACTTTATTCACAGTTTTATATTTTTGCACTCACTCTATGCAGTTTAAACACATAACACAAACATACTTCGACTAAGTAAGTAAGGCGTGAAAGCCATCCATACTTGCTTTTCGCGGCTTTCGCGGGCGTTCATGGACCTAGCGCGCCCCAAGTGTAGAGCGGGCTTAACGTATTCAATCATGCTACTGCGGAACTCTAAAAACATTTTCTTTCCTCCAATACAGCCGTCAATTACTGAGATTGGTGTGTCATTGATAAAGGTGTAGTTAAAAGGAAAATGTATTTCGAAAATATAGTAAAAGGATGGGCGGGTAAGTAAGTGAAATTATTTCTTAAACGGAACTATCAAAAAAAATAAAACTCTTCCGTTACTGACTGACAGACATCGCAGAACCGAAACTACTGGGCGTATCAAGCTGAAAATTTACACGTAGGTTCCTTAGGAAGTGTAGATAATGACTTATAAAGGATATTCTGAAATTTTCTTGGGTGCGCGGATGAAATTGCGGGTAGGCCTCTAGTATTGAATATTTCGTACCAAAATTATTTGGAGCATAAACAGTTTTTTTAAGGCTTATTTTGTTGTTAGATCATCATCTCAGTTGCAAGAATCCACTACGGGACAGGGGCCTTTCCAAAAGCCTTTTTTTTTTTAGGCGTGGAAACTTCTTACGAGTTACCCTGCTGCAGCCCCGGGGGGAGTCGCAGGGTTATGTGGGGTTCGCACCCACTAAAACCCCGCCGGTGTCCATCTCGGCTGTTGGCAAAGGGGTCACGGGTGATCTTTCGATCGTTATGTTCAACTCCGCGACCCCCTCCAGCATTGGCTGTTTAGCCTCTTCATGGGGGGACAAGTGGTGGTAGTCCCCCCTGAGCGCGGATGGCTCTTCCTACGTTCGACGGCGGAATCGGGACACCGCGTTCCACCGTCCTTCTCGGGGCCGTTATATGACTACACGAGGCCCCCGCCTCGTGCACCCAACGACCCCCGGGGTCCCCTCTTAGTCGCCTCTTACGACAGGCAGGGGATACCTCAGTCCTATTCTTCGGCCCGGTACTGCAGGGCGTGCCTTCCCTAAAGACTGACATGAACACTGACCCAGTGTTTCATGAAGGGCCTATCATGTCTGTCGGATGAAGATGGATCTGCGAGAATGGTGTTGGAGCTGTCTCGGACCCTGTGCATCAGAGAAGCAGCTCTCCTGACCAAGGCTAAAAACCATCAACTTGAGCTTCCGCAAACATTCCCGACGCGCTACAGAACCGCGGCATTTGACTTTTCCGTGGCTCAGTTGGCAGTGATGTGGACTGAGTAAGCGTTTGCACCCGGGTTCGATTCCCGGGCGAGACGAATATTGATATGATGAGTATTGTATGTTTGTTTCCGGTCTGGGTGTGATATTCGTCTCTGTGTATGTTTCGGGCACCCTAGATACAGGTTCTTCCTAGTTAGGGGCTCTGAGTGTGATGTGTCATTATTATTTTTATTTATAACCAACAATTTTTAGAAACACTTTGAATATTTATAAAGCTTTATTGAGATTATAGCAATAGTATTAACTATTAATTCCAGCTTTGATCAATACCGATACAACTACTGAACTACTGATTGGAATTAAACTATGCCTTCCTATTTTCACTAATTGCTTAATCAACATAATAAAAGTATAGATTGAAATAATTGTTTGAGATTGTTAGATAAGTGTATATGACATTTGAAAACGATTTAATTATCTCTCAGACTCTTTAATCTAATGCCGGATACTTCGTTACGCCATAGAATTTAGATACCTACAGACTTGGCTCTATAGACTATGTTCTTTTGACTGCACAGAATGGCCGAATAAAAAACAAACAACAACAACAAACAACCTGTCAAAACATGTAAACAACGGAAAAAATATTGCACCTTAGGTAACATTATTTGAGTTTTGGTAAGGATCCCTAATTTTTTTGAAAATCTAATATAGCCTATGACACTCGGGGTTAATGTAGCTTCCTACCAGTGAAAGAATTTTTCAAATCGGTTCAGTATTTCCGGAGCCTATTCGTTACAAACAAACAAATCTTTCCTCTTTTTAATATTGGTATAGATTATTACTTACTTAATCCTTAATGTTGTATTTCGTTACTAACAATGTTTGGAACTTGGAACTAAGAAACTTCTTCTTCTTCTTCTTCTTCCTCAGCACATATCAGCCCACTGTTGAGCAAATGCCTCTCCAATTATTTTCCAGTTCGTTCTATCGGCTGTCAATCTCATCCAAGTCCTCTAAGTCTAGTCAACTAAGAAACTAAGAAGTTTAAATACTGGAATTAAATTGTTTTGCCTTTGGCTACAGACAGGTTGATCAACTTTGATCTCTTGATTGCTTATAAATGTATTAAATTGGGCTTTGAACAGGTTTCTAAGGCTCAACCAACATCTGGTGAGGCGCAGCAAAGATACCAAGAGTATATAACAATTGACTGATTAATTGACTGCTCCGTAGCTCAGTTGGCAGTGATGTGGACTGAGAAGCGAGTGCACCCGGGTTTGATTCCCGGGCGGGGCAAATATTGATATGATGAATATCGATGTTTGTTTCCGGTCTGGGTGTGATGTTTGTCTCTGTGTGTGTTTCGGGCACCCTAGATACAGGTTCTTCCTAGTTAGGGGCTCTGAGTGTGATGTGTTATTATTATTATAATTATTATTTAAACTGAACTCTAAATTCTATGCCACAAGGTTTAGATTATTTTTTTATTAAAAACTGTCCTTTATAATATTTTGGTTAAAAAGTATGTCTTTAGTAACCCTATGTCAGTCTCGTGTTTCTTAGCTACCTACCTGTTAAATCGGTGCAGTACTTTTGCCGCGAAAGCGTAGCAGAGTGAAAAAAGTAAGAAACTTATGAATTTAATACATTAAAAATCTTCTTTTTCAATAATAAAAATGACTAGAGGGCGCCCGCGGCTTCGCCAGCGCATTTGTCCATGAAACATCAAATTACCAATTTTCCCGTGGAAATTTCGGGACAAAAAGTAAGCTGTGTCATTTCTCAAGCTCCAGACCATCCATATACTAAATCGGTTCAGCAGTTTTTACTCGTTAAAGCAAGACAGACAGACAGAGTTACTTTCGTAGTTAATAATTTATTAGTATGGATTACAACAAAATGCTATCAGTAAAGTCTACTTCCACTTTTAAACCACTCTAATCATCAAGCTGATAATAATAATAATAATAACACATCACACTCAGAGCCCCTAACAAGGAAGAACCTGTATCTAGGGTGCCCGAAAAACACACACAGACGAACATCACACGAAACAAACATCGATATTCATCGTATCAATATTCGCTCTGCCCGGGAATCGAACCCGGGTTCACACGCTTACTCAGTACACATCACTGCCAACTGAGCCACGGAGCAGTCTTGATACAGTGAATCAGAATTCACTCAAACAGCGAAGTACATCTGAAATAGTGACGTCATTGCGAAAAGCCTTATGTAAAATGCACGAATAAGTATGATTTCCCCTGCGGCGGCGTTTCCCGATCATTGTGATCCGTCGAGCCGTGTTTCTGAGTTCGATGAGAACAGATATAGGTATTATGTTCTTACTGAGTGACTTTGAATTCAAAATTATTTTTTGGATATAGAGATTCTTTTTACATACCGATTACAAATAAAGTATTTTTTAGGAAATTGGTTCGCATTTAAAAAAGTTATGATAGATAAAGAAAAACATTACATAAGGGTGCTTCTTCGAGCAACGCATTATTTTGTGATTTGCGTGGCAATTTTGAGATTTAATTTTTTTGTTGTTTTGACATCAAAGTTAAAATATATAAGTAAAACTAATGTTTTTAGCGGATAAGGCATCACAATAACTAAAAAACTTACTGAGATAATCAAGGTTAAAAAATCTAAAGCCACGCAAATCACAAAACACTCCACGCAAATGAGAAGTAAAATTTTATTGATTTTAATAGTTATTACTTTATATTAAGGAATATCGAAGTACCCTCAAATGCATACAAACTACGCCCAGGGTATGTGCGAATGACATTTTAAGGATTAAAACGGCTAAATTTTTAGGTAGGCAGTTACATGTGAATAGGTAGGTATGACTTAAACAGTTTTTTATGAGTTCAGTATAGCATTTTTTTTCTTGAGTAATTTTGTAGTAAAAACGTATAAAAATTTAATAAACATTATAAAAAAAATACTTCGTCAGTATTTTTTCAGGAATGTCCTTGAAAATTTAAATATAAAATCATTAAAAGTTTTAATCATAGTTCTTTGATGTCTCTCTTTAGCTTATTTTCTTCTATTAAGCTCGGCTGATTTTTTTTTTCTAATTATTCCTCTCTTGAAAATGGCATTCTATAAAAAATAACTTATTTATATTTAAATATGAGTATTTTTCATACTTGCGTATTGGTAATAATGATGTTTTAAGCTTAACTTAGATTTTATTATTTATACATTACTTATACATTACATTAAATATTTGTACGTAGTATTAAATAATGATAAGTATGTAATACTATAAAAATTGAAATAATATCAATTGCGTGACCAAACACTTAATTTGCGTGGTCAAAATTGCCACGTAAACCACGCAAATCACAACCACCGAAATCAGAATAAAACCTTTATGATTTTTTTTTAAATCAAACCTTTTGATTAAATAAACTGTGAGTTAAATAAAAGTTATTTTACCGTATGTATGTTTGCTACAATATTAAATGAAATGAATAAGGCCCTTTATATCGCTGGAAATCGAACCACGCAAATGAAAGATTTCAGAAACCAAACCCACGCAACGTTGTCTTTGCCTTTATTTTTCTGAAACTGGATGGCTCATCACACATCACACTTAGCTAGACCGAAGGAGTATGGCTAAATATAACTTGTATTAGGATGACATAAGACAGGGTCGCGAAACAAGGGACGTACGAGTGATTGAACGCTGATCCACGCAAATCAGAGGCAACCCCAAGACAAGCACAAATCTTTTTTTTTCTGAAAAAGTTAAACGTATATAATCATGTCAACATTTTTTATCGCATTGTCAACGATGTAGGACTTTATGTATTTTTTTTTGTAATTTAGTATCTATTAGTTTAATAGATAAAATTATCTGAGTTGCCAAATCTGGGTTAGGGACACACCACGCAAATGGAAGAACGGGGGTTTGTAAATTTTTTTATCGCATTAAATACTTGAATTAATGGAAAATCAGTGATGTCCCAGCTAAAGGAGGATTTAAACATTGCCTGAAAAAAAATATTGCTTTCTTACTCAACCAATTCTATTTTTTATTTGCAATGCCGCCTAAAAAACGTGCCCCGAAGAATGACCCATAACATAATCTCACGCCTTTTATTCTTTTATTCCCCGAAGGGTTAGGCATAGGTACCAGCTCAAGAGCCGGACCCACGTAAATAGGAAAAAAGAAAAGAAAAAAGCGCATTTTCGTTCGATGTTACATGGTATGTCCTTTGCAGCCACGTCACTATTACGAGCCGCGCGCGCGAGGACGAGTGAGACGGGGTGCGGTTCAGATTAGGTCAATCTGAACCGCACCCCGTCTCACTCGTCCACGTGGTGCACCCCGGGCAACAGCGGACGATCACACTTTTCGTTTCCCGTTTGGTGTGATCGTCCGGTGGCTAACAATCTGACGACTGAGGTGGCAGTTGTCTCTGGAGGCCCTATCTCCGGAGACAAGACTCTCCGAGCTCTCTCTGCTCCATCAGAGAGAGTCTTCGGACGAGTCGGGATGGGCTCGGCGTGCACTCGCACTGCCGTCGAGCAGGCGTGGGAAACATCTCGTTTCTCACGCCCCCGTCCGCAACTCGTAACTCTGGCTAGGAAGTGTCGTGGTCACGTCTCGCGGCTTCTCCAGAACCGAGGGTCTTGCCTTAATTGGCCAGACCGCGAGGAGACAACCTCTATAAAAAATCCCCAACTCCACACGCTGGGGCGCCCTACGGGGCCTCGCGCGGCGTGTGGATGCTCGAAAGAGCGGCAGGAGGGTACACCTGTTCCTAGCGGCCACCCCAGGGGAAGCCCGAACCCCTGGGAGATTGAGGGTTCTTGTTTAAAATGTCACATACTCGTGGGACTAAAAATGGAAAATAATAAAATTAAAAATAAAACCCAGGAAGAAGGAGGCCAGGCTGGCTCTAGTAGCCAACCTGGCGAAGAAGAAGTTGGAGCGGCGATGACTGTCGCAACCCCTGATGGGGCCGGCGGTCATTCGCCGATCGTGGTGAGCGATGACCCGTCTCCGTCGAGACGGGTCACGCTAAGAAGTAGCAGGAGTCGCAATGGGAGCAGGAACGGATCTAACAGCTCCATTGCGACCATGCTCACTGTGGGATCCGCCGATTCCAGTGAGCGCGAGCGGAGTCAGAGTCGCACTCGCGACACCGATTCCGGGTCTGACTCCGCTCCGGGGCTGGGACTTCCCGCCCCCGCGAAACGGGGAAGAGGGAGGCCCCCCACTACGGGGAGGGGCATCGGCGTCGGCCGTGCCCGCGCAGAAGCGAAGCGGCTGCTCGCAGAGCAGAGGGCGGCGGAAACGGCTGCCCAGGCCAAGGCTCGCGGCGACTACCGCCTGCGCGTCTCGGAAGACGTCGGGGAGCGCTGCGAGCGCTACGTCCTCAAGCGCCCCCGATCAGGGGTACTCGACGACGTGGAGGGGCGGCCCACTGCCGAACTCCAGGCTAGAATCCTGGAGGACTTGGCAGTGGTACGAGAGGTGGCGGCCAAGTCGGGGTACTTGAAGGGTACGATGGCGAAGGCGTTGAACAACGCCTCGTACTCTATCGAGAAGTCGACGGTGGAGCTGACCACGCGAACCTCCTCTGAGGAGAACCAGCTGCTCCATGCAGCCAATGCTCGCCTCAGAGGAGAGCTTACGGCGGCTCGGGAGGAGCAAAGGAGCCTCGCTGGCGAAGTTGCCCTCCTCCGAAGGGAGACGGAGGAGCTCAGGACGAGCTCCACCTTCAATATGGAGGAGGTGATGCGTACCATCATGGTCCAGGTCGGAACCATGGTGAACGCTCGCTTCGAGGCTCTTGACGAGCGGCTCCTCCCTGCCACACGTCCGCGGCCGCCTCTGGCTGCGGACAGGGCCACCTCGACTCCTTCGACTCGGGTGACCCCGGCTTCCAAGGCGCCCGCCGGCTCTCGTGCGGCCCCAGCGAAGTCCCGCGGCGCCCCAGCGGCACCCCGTGCTGCCCCGACAGCAAATGGAGCACCCAAGGCTCCCCGTGCGGCTCCTGCACCTCGGGCGACCCCGGCCCCGGCCCCGGCCCCCCGACAGTCTGCGTGGCAGCCTGCGGCAGGTCCCTCTTCTGCCCCCCACGTGCCTCCTCCACCCTCTGGTCCAGCCGAAGAAGAAGGCTGGACCGTGGTGACGAGGCAGGGGGCTAAGAAGAAGAAGAAGAGGAACAAGAAACGGAGAAACCGGGACAAGGAGCGGGCTGCTCCGGTCCCGGCACCTGCCACTCCAAGGCCGAAGCAGACGGCCTCGGAGAAATCGAAGGCTGCCGCCAAGAGGCTGCGCGCCCCCCGCACTGCGGCGGTCGTGTTAAGCCTTGGCCCCGAGGCCCTGCAGAGTGGGATGACCTACGCCCAGGTCATCTCCTCTGCCAAAGGGAGTATGAACCTGGCTGAGCTGGGTATCGACAGCGTCCGCTTCCGTGCGGCCGCTACCGGTGCCCGGCTCCTCGAGATCTCCGGGCCTCCGGAGGATGCGAGGGCCAAGGCTGACCTATTGGCCACCAGGTTGCGGGAAGTGCTCCCGGCGGAGGCAGTCAAGGTCTCCAGGCCTATGAGCAGCGCCGAGATGCGCCTCACGGATCTGGATGACTCCGTGACCCCTGCAGAAACCGCTGCTGCAGTCGCAGCCAGCGTTGGATGCAGGGTGGAAGACGTCCAGGTGGGGCGCATCGCCTACGAGAGGGGCCTCGGCTCAGTGTGGCTTCGCTGCCCGGTGGAGGCAGCGAAGAAAATCGCACTGGCCGGGAAACTGAAGCTCGGATGGAGCGTAGTCCGAGCTAAGCTCCTCCCAAGGCGGGAACGGCGCTGCTTCCGGTGCCTGGAGACCGGGCACCTCCGAGCAGACTGCCGCTCCGAGACGGACCGCAGCGGGCTCTGCTACCGCTGCGGACAAGCCGGGCACATTGCCCGGACATGCGGGAACGAGGTGAGCTGCCCGCTCTGCCAAGCGAGCGGCTCGCTCGCCTCGCATAGTCTCGGCAGCGGCAGCTGCAAAACTGCAGCCAAGCAGAAGGGGAAGGGAAGGGGGAAGGGGCCCGGTGCTCCCCCTCGGCCAGCCACCACCGCCAGTGAGGTGGCCATGGATGTGACACCACCGTCACATCAATAATGGCCACCCGGATACTGCAGGCGAATCTGAACCACTGCGCCATAGCTATGGATCTGTTCATGCAGAGCCTGGCTCAGTGGTCCATTCACGTCGCAGTGGTGGCAGAGCCATATTACTATGGGGGCCACATACCAAATGGATGGATCTCGGACCGCTCAGGCCTCGCGGCCATAGCCGTCCGCCCCTCCGCGGACCACGTGCTCCGGCCTGAGAACATCACGCGAGGAGAGGGTGTCGTTTCTTGCATGCTGGGGGAAATGCTGCTTGTCAGCGTCTATTTTCCCCCCCGAAGGCCGCTGCAGGACTTTGAGCGTCTCCTCGCGGAACTGGAGACGTTGGTTCTGCGGAGTAACGCCCGTCGTGTGCTAGTCGCAGGGGACTTCAACGCTAAGAGCGTTGTGTGGGGATCCCCGATGACTGAATCACGCGGCAGGGCCGTGACGGAGTGGGCTGTGGCCGCGGGCCTATCAGTGATCAATCGGGGCACAGAGCCGACCTGTGTGCGGCACAACGGGTCCTCAATCGTCGATCTGACGTTTGGGAGCCCGACCTTGCTGCCACAGATCACCGGCTGGCGGGTGCTGTCGGAGGTGGAGACGTATTCGGATCACAAATACATTCGATACGACCTCTCCGCGGCACTCGCCGCTGCCCCGATCGCGAGCGGTCCGAGATGGGCCCTCAAGAAGATGGACGGGGAAGTGCTAAAGGAAGCCGCCCTGGTGCAGTCGTGGATCCCGGTGCCTGACGGCGCTGCTGAGATCGAGGACGAGGTGGAGTGGTTCCGCGAGGCTATGACCAGCGTCTGTGACGCTGCCATGCCTCGCGTTAGGACGCTCCGCCCCAGGCGACAGATGTACTGGTGGAGCAATGAGCTAGCGCGGCTGCGCAGAATCTGCGTGGCTTCATGGCGCCAGTACAAACGGCAGCGCCGTCGCCGTCGCAGAGACGAGGACGAGGAGGTTCGTCTCTTAGGCGTGCACCGGGAGAACAAGCATGTTCTTAGGGCGGCAATCCTTGAGGCCAAGACAAACGCGAGGAAGGAGTTGCTGGAGACTCTGAACGAGGACCCATGGGGCAGGCCGTATAAAGTGGCCAGACGGAAGCTTCGGCCTTGGGAGCCCCCGCTGACACAGAGTCTCCAGCCGCAAGTGGCAGATAGTGTCGTCTTGGCCCTCTTCCCCGTCCGAGGGGAGCACCGGGCCCCAGATATGGGAGTGACAGGCCCGGAACCCGATCTGGGAATACCTGAGGAGGTCTCAGAGGCAGAGTTGGCGGCGGCGGTCGAGCGCCTCCGCGGCAAGAAGACGGCACCAGGCTTGGACGGAATCCCAGCCAGGGCCTGGTTCCTGTCCTTGAAGCCCGAGGTGTTGGAAGCTCGACTCCGCAGCCTGTTCTCCACCTGCATGGAACAAGGTGTGTTCCCTCTGCAGTGGAAGACGGGCAAGCTGGTCCTCATACGAAAGGAGGGCCGGCTCGCCGACTCTATCGCTCCGACAGATTTTCGGCCAATCGTCCTGCTGGACGAGGCGGGCAAGCTGCTCGAGAGAGTTATAGCTGCCCGCATCAATCGACATCTACAATCGGTTGGGCCGAATCTGTCGGAGAACCAGTTCGGGTTCCGCGCCTGCCGCTCTACGTTGCACGCTGTGCAACGCGTGCGCGACATAGCGGATGAGGAGATCGCACGGGGCGGGGTGGTGCTGGCGGTGTCGTTGGACATCGCCAACGCCTTTAACACCCTGCCCTGGTCCTGTATCAGGGAGGCCCTAGTATACCACCGGGTGCCTCCCTACCTGCGGCTTGTCCTCGAGTCGTACCTCTCGGACAGGTACATCTCGTACCCTGGCCGAGAGGGTTGGGTCCGCCGGGCGATGTCGTGCGGGGTTCCACAGGGGTCCGTCCTAGGCCCCCTTCTGTGGAATCTTGGCTACGACTGGGTGCTGCGCGGAGCCAACCTCCCGGGTGTCCAGTTGACGTGTTACGCGGATGACACCCTGGTGACGACTCGAGGCGGAGATTATAGAGAGACTGCGATCATCGCAACCGCTGGTGTCGCGCACGTGGTGCGCAGAATAAGAATGGTTGGTCTGGAGGTGGCCCTCCACAAGTCTCAGGCGATGTGGTTTCACGGGGCGAGAAATCCTCCCCCCGTGGCTGCACCCATCATTGTGGGCGGGGAGCCCATAGCCGTCGAATCCACCTTGAAGTACTTGGGGTTGGTCCTCGACGGCCGGTGGACGTTCCGCGCTCACTTTGAGCGCCTGGGACCGAGGTTGCTCGTGGCGGCAGCAGCGCTTAGTAAGCTGCTGCCTAACCTTGGAGGGCCAACGGCCTTCTGTCGGCAATTGTATGCGGGGATCGTGCGGTCCATTGCCATGTACGGCGCCCCCATCTGGGCGCCTGCACTGGGCGGCAACAATAAGGCGGCGCTGGGCCGAGCCCAGAGGATCATGGCCGTCCGGATCGCGCGCGGTTACCGCACGATCTCCCGCGAGGCGGCATGGCTGCTGGCGCGGAGTATGCCGTGGGACCTTGACGCGAGGACCCTTGCTGCCGTGTATAACTGGCGCGAGGAGGCGCGCGCGAGGGGCTATTGGCCGACTCCGCGCGAGACCGTAGCACGCCGACAGGAGGCCGACGCCGCTGCAGAGGAGGCTTGGGCGCTCAGGCTGGGGAGGCCGAGCGCGGGGCACAGGACGGTGGAGGCTATACTCCCCGTCCTGGAGCGGTGGTTGCATCGGCACCATGGGGCTCTAAGCTTCCGTCTGACCCAGGTGCTCTCAGGGCATGGATGCTTTGGGAGTTTCCTGGCGATGATAAAGCGCGAACAGTCCCCCCGGTGCCACCACTGCGATTGCCCCGAGGATACGGCCCAGCACACCCTAGAGGTGTGCCCAGCCTGGGTGGCTGAACGTGCGGTCCTCCAGACCGCCATCGGGACGGACCTCTCCCTGCCGGCTGTGGTGCGAGCCATGGTCGGCAGCAGAGAGGCTTGGACGGCGGCTGTCTCCTTCTGCGAAGCAGTCATGCTCGCCAAGGAGACGGCCGAACGAGAGAGAGAGGCGGCGAACCCGGCCAGACGGCGAGTTCGTCGCCGCGGCGACGCGAGGCCATGAAGCGCCGCCGTACGCCCCGCAGTACCGGGCCGAAGAATAGGACTGAGGTATCCCCTGCCTGTCGTAAGAGGCGACTAAGAGGGGACCCCGGGGTCGTTGAGTGCATGAGGCGGGGGCCTCGTGTAGTCATATAACGGCCCCGAGAAGGACGGTGGAACGCGGTGTCCCGATTCCGCCGTCGAGCGTAGAAAGAGCCATCCGCGCTCAGGAGGGACTACCACCACTTGTCCCCCCGTGAAGAGGCTTAACAGCCAATGCTGGAGGGGGTCGCGGAGTTGAACATAACGATCGAAAGATCACCCGTGACCCCTTTGCCAACAGCCGAGATGGACACCGGCGGGGTTTTAGTGGGTGCGAACCCCACATAACCCTGCGACTCCCCCCGGGGTCGCAGGGTACTCGTTAGGAGTTTCCCCGCCTAAAAAAAAAAAAAAAAAAAGGACGAGTGAGACGGAATCAGATTGAACATAAAACACACTGTTGTATAAAAGTGTTTTTAATATATATATATATACTTTTTTATTTTAATTTTTAAAAGTAGCGAGATAGTTTTATTTTTCTTTACTGATATACAAACAGGCATATTTTTTATATTTTTTTGACAACGCCGATTATTTTAAACTATTTATTATCGATTCAATATCATAGTAGGAGTGCCCTGTTAAAAAATAAACGCTGATTTCAAAGTCACACTGAAGTTAGTTTATGCCCTACTTCTCTGACATCATACCCAGACAGGAAACAAACATCGATATTCATCATATCAACATTCGCCCCGCCCGGGAATCGAACCCGGGTGCACACGTTTACTCAGTCCACATCACTGCCAACTGAGCCACGGAGCAGTCACGCGAGATAATCGCGGACAAACATACATACCCAACCAGCAAATCGTGTCGTAAAAAAGTCAGCAGCACGTTTCTCTTTCAGCTATTGGTCGTAAGAAGGATCTTTAAAAAGTCGTGTAAATGCTCTGTGCACGTTCTCTCAACGCGATTTGGGCGCACTTCTCTCAGCTTTAGATCCAGTAAATATCGTAAGATTATCGTATGAGTAGCCATTTAGTCGAATAAATATCGAGTAATCGCAACTAGAATGCTACTTAGTACCATAATGGCCATCAGAATGCCATTATTCGACACATCTGCTTTTTCCAAGTCGGTAGAACCGCTTTTATTCGACTTATTTATAGTTATAAAGCAATTTGGTTGCAATCACTCGACTTTTTTATCGTGTAACTGCACCCAAGCAGCACTTATAGACTTTTTATTTTATACGTGTAATTTATGTCAGTTGAAGTGTCAAACCTAATAAATATAAGTATATTTTGCCATCGTATTAACCATTACGTTTTTAAGCTATCAAGCCAAATGATGACAGGTAATTAGTTACCTGTTAAAGTTAGGTCGTAGGGTCTTACTTTCATGTGCGGAATAAAATTTTCCGTCTATATACCTAGCATTGTAGTTAATATTTCAATGGGCCCCAAGATTTCTATGTAAATAATGAATAACAAATAATGTTAATTTAACATTTAAAATAAATTCGCCATCAATAGCAACTCAGAGAGCATTCTCTCAGCTGTTAGTCGAAAGATTGAAATGAGATTTCCATCTTACGACTTCTAGGGACGCCATTACAGATAGTTTAGGGTTCCTTAGTGCAAAATCTACTATCTACTTCTACTACCTACTATCTATCTACCAATATATTAAAATGAATCGTGGTTTGTTAGTCTCGCAAAAACTCTAGAACGGCTGGGCCGATTTAGCTTTTAGTCTTGAAATGTTTGTAGTAGTCCAGAGAAGGTTGAAAAGGTGAGAAAATTTGGAAAAATTGAGGGAAAGTTAGTAAAAAACAACAATTACTTATAATTTCCAATACTTAGTTTTCTGTTACTGTTGTATCCATTTTTAATCAAAAGATTGATTGATTTGACGTTGTTTTTAAATTCTTTAATTCTAGGCGGGCAAAATAACAAAGTACATACAGCCAAGTTTTTAGCGGGTAGATAATTTTATAATAATCGTGCTAACTTATATCTAGGGCGATCCGGTGTTTGCCGGGTCAGCTACTTAGTATAAAATAATTATTTTACTATCAATAAATTTAATATACCGTCAACTTCGCTAAATTTTTGCATATTTTGAAACATTTTTAAATTTTGGAAAGATTGACCAATCAGACAAGCGCCGATCTGCGCCTCTGTTTGAGACGGGGCGCGCGGCCGTGTTTAAAAACTGCCTATACCATCAACCTAACTTAAAAAAAAAACCACATTGAATAGTTAAGTTACATTGAATTTGGTTTTCGTAAGTTCATAGAATACAATATTTTAGGTAAAATTACCTTTTTTTTATGGGTGACAATTTAAAATGGTAGTCTACTTGGATATAGATAAATTCATAAAAAAAGAGGACTTATAGAAGCTTAAGGAAGCAAAATGGCCTTAGAAGACACCACATTTTTTTATAATGCTTAAATGTTACTCATGTCATTTTGTAATTAAAAATGGATCAAAACCACGAGAAGAGAATAAAATTATTACTGCGCACCTCATTTTTCTGGTGTCCGAATTGTTCAGAATATTCAATTTATTATCACTATCCAAGTGACGAATGTTATTATTGCAAGTAGGATCACTTAATACAAAACAAAATTGTATGTACTTACTTAAGTATCTCTTTATTATAAAAAAATAATAATAATAGTTTAGTCAAATTCGTTGGGTACCTACCAACGAACTTATAAAATTATAAAAACAAACACAATAAGTATAAGATAAACACCCATGACTTAGAAAAACATACTGGCAAATTCAATAAATTGCAAACGGTGGTCTATATGGCCGTTGTTACAGAATACCTAATAGTACCTAATAGTAGTAGTAATTATTATACGCTACGGAACCCTCACGCCTATCAATTAAACGCTCTTGACTCGTGGTTATAGCCAATGAAGATCTTGACTGTTTCAATCGTGTACATCTTATTTACTTTACGTCGGAATCCTCCACTTCTTTTAATCCTTTTCCATCGATTAAAATTCATTTTGAGAATAAAAAAAGCAAATTACGTTGTTAATTTTGGTATCATGTAACAAAATGGCAGATAGTGCTGTAAAAGATTTCAAAAAGCATTTATACCACTATATTGATGTAAAATGGCTTTCAAATAACCTTTAGAGACCGAAAAGGCTGTAAAAGAATAATTTGAAAGCTTTTACTCAACCTAATTAGTTAAGTCGAATAAAAGCATTCCATAGAGTTATCATACGACATAAAGTGCTGTTAAAGTAACTAAGATGCTGTTTTATCGTATGAACCGCGTTTACTCCACAATTATGCTGTTAAAATTAAATGTCGATAGATTGTGCTATAATAGCTAGTTTGACGACAAATTAGCAATTCAGTTGCTTTTAAAGAGCTGTCTTACGACTTATTGTTGTATAATGGCGATCAAGAGATACATTTATACAACAATCGAGTAAATGCGATATGATTTCATCGTATAAACGTTTACTAGACATGTTTATAGAGCCAAAAAGCGTTGAATGCAAAATTATCCAGATAGCCGCTTTTATACAGCTTTTTAACATTTTAGGATCGTTTATACAAGTGTCTTACGATCTATAGTCGAAAGAGTAAATCTTATACGACCTTCGTTGCTAGTTGGGTACATACATACATACATACATACAGGTCAAACTGATAACCTCCTTTTTTGAAGTCGGTTAAAAATAACACAATTAGTTACATTATCATGTTTATCAACTGAACAAAACTACTCCATCATAGTTCTTCTCTCTTTGTTACTTTATTTCTTTTCCCTATTGCTTACTGCACTTTCTCTAAAGCGCAGCGCAAATCTGACGAGGCGCAGTGAACATACCGATATTGTTTGCAAATTTAAACTGGGGATCTATTGCGGTTAGCAATGGATATGATTATGGATATTAAAAAAGAGACAGCGCTCTATAATGTTCATATCGCCATCTTTCTTTTTCAATAACCATATCATATAGAAATGGTGAGTGCTAGGCTACGCAGGCTTATATGTGTTTTTAAAAAATTAAGACACATCAATAATAAATATACAATCAAAATGGTTTACTTAGCGTT
Source organism: Euspilapteryx auroguttella (assembly GCA_951802225.1). Taxonomy (NCBI): domain Eukaryota; kingdom Metazoa; phylum Arthropoda; class Insecta; order Lepidoptera; family Gracillariidae; genus Euspilapteryx; species Euspilapteryx auroguttella. Next base: position 15,349,999 of record OX637643.1, read on the forward strand.
AGCTCAGAGCATTGTCTCCTATGCAATAACGTGTTGGGGTGGAGCTTGTAAAACAATTATTCTCAAATTAGAACGTTCGCAAAGAGCTTTAATCAAAGTTATACATTTTAAAAGGTTTACGTATCCTACACACTTAATATATACAAAATTCTCTGTCCTTACTGTGAGACAATTATTTTATTTTTGGGTAATAAATAAACAACATTCTGTGCCGTCTACCGTAATAAGGTCAAGGCAAAGTAAAATTTTTTCGCTACCTCAATGTAGAACAAAATTTTATCATAGATTTTCTAAATTTATCGGACCTTTTATTTACAACAAACTACACAATTGTATATCAATTTATAATCTTAACTTCTACCAATTGAAATCAAAATTGAACTCCTATTTGAAAAAATTAGATTATGAGTCCACGGAGAAAATAATTTGTATACAATAATGACTGATTTTGTAATGAATGTTGCTTGCTACTTCTTAGTTTCAGTGTGGTATACATGGTGTGTACTTATGAATATTTATAATATATTTTTCTATAGGTATCTATTTTTGTGAGTACTTACATGTGCATAAGCATGTATAGTATATATATTTATCTTTATGTTTATTAAGATTATTTATTTATAAATACTTATCTACAAACACATTGCATTAATTAACATTATTAAATTCCTTAGTTATCGGGCGTTTCGCATATACTGTGTAACCTTTTCAATTTGTTTACATTAGAACTCGATTCTATAACCAGTTAATGTTGAGCTCTCGCGTCGAGCCTTCTTCATAATAACATCTGCCTTGTCTTATTGGTCTCGGAGGAAGTGTACTGCTACACCGTAACACAGTTTTTAGTAGTACGGGAGTAGGCATTATCTCTTTACTAATACAAAAATTTACATTACTGGTCTTAGATGTACTAGTTAAGTATGTCTTTTATTAATTCTTAGTTAAGTGATTTGTTAAACTTATTATGGGAAATAAAAACATTTTTATTTTATTTATTATTTATTTATTTATCCATTGTCAACCGCGATAATAGTAGTCTCTTAATTGTATGGCACAAGGCATGAGTATTCTTGTGTGTTCATATGACAATGTTCGCCCGCCATGAATCGAACCAAGGCATCTCAGTCTACATCACTTCCAACTGAGCTACGGAGCAGTCAAGCAGTCAACATAAACATAACGTAACATTCTAGTAAAGTTATAAAACTTACGTTCAATACATCTGATAAAATTCTTGGCTTTTATTGCAAACTAGTCGACCCGGCGAACTTCGTATCGCCTAACCTATTACTACTGTGTGCATGTTTTATACTTTATAAACCTTCCTCTTGAATCACTCTATCTATTAAAAAAAACGCATCAAAATCCGTGGCGTAGTTTTAAAGATTTAGGCATACATAGGGACAGACGCGGGAAGCGATTTTATTTTATACTATGTATTGATATTGATTGATAAACGACAGTGTTCAGTTTAGAAAAAGTTTTGTGTCCATTTTACAGGCTTTTAATTACGGAGAACACACAATATTAAAACAATTGAATCTTTAGAAAACCTACTGGGAGTAAAGCGCCAGTTAAAATTTGCTATCCACTCGGTATCTTCGATCCGCCTCGCCTAATGTGCCTTTGCCCTAAGTGCGTAAAGTGCTATATACGTTCAATCATCTCAATGACATTCGGTCTGCAAGTTCGAAAGTATTACAAGACGATCCATTGCTATTTTCTAACTTTCCCTGTGTGAATAAAGTTGGCGAGAATTTAATTAGGTAAATGCAATGCCATTTTCTGTTTATAAATAACATAGGTACAGTCACGGACTAGGAGGCCGTAACAGATTTGTCTATGGTTTCGTCAGCCCTAGACTGTATTACAAAAGAACAAGAGCTATTTTGCAACACAGAAAAACCGGAAGTGTTATGCCGATCGTGTCCGCCACTGTACATACATTGTCCAGTTCCAGTTTTGTTCAGAATTATTAGTACCCCTTCCCCTCGACCTCATTCCTCACCCCTCGCATGCATAATGAGAGACGAAACTTTTAATTGCTCGCTTAGGCTGCGGTGGAAAATTTCAGCTTTCAAATATATGAATTTTTCACGCTTACGCTTTTATTTGTCTGGCATGCATTTGATTCTACATTTTAAAATAACTACTTAAAGTATTTTTCATTTTACAAATATTACTGTTTATACCATTTTCATCTATTACTAATATAATAAAGAGGAAAGATTTGTTTGTTTGTTTGTTTGTAACGAATAGGCTCCGGAAATACTGAACCGATTTGAAAAATTCTTTCATTGGTAGGAAGCTACACTATCCCCGAGTGACATAGGCTATATTAGATTTTCAAAAAAATTAGGGATCCTTACCTAAACTCAAATAATGTAACCCAAGGTGCAATATTTTTTTCGTTGTTTACATATTTTGACAGGTGGTTTGTTAGTTGTTGTTGTTTGGTTTTTATTCGGCCATTCTGGGCAGTCAAAAGAACATAATCTATAGAGCCAAGTCTTTTCTAGTATCTTATATTCTATGGCGTAACGAAGTAAGCCGGGACAGCTCGTATCAAATATGTTTGTTCATGTCTCGACTTCTACCCGACTGAAATAATTATAGTTTGCCTAAAAGAAGCCATTTTTGGTGGTTTTTATTAGTTGTATTATTTAAGTAAGACTATAATTTTGCCAAAAAAAAACATATCTTTTTAAGGCTTTAGCGTTGTAACTTTAATAGATTTTCATACATAAACAGTTTCGGTGTCACCAACAATTTTTATAAATTGTGGATCAAAACTGCCAGACCAATCTAAAAACGAATAAGAAAACAATCTATGGGCTTAAAACGCGACCAGTTTAAAAAGCCCCTCACCTCCCATCCGACTCTAACAAAGATAATACTTTTTGCACAAGCATTAGAGGTCTTCGTAGAATGGAGAGACGATATTAATAATTATAAATTCCTTGCAGAATTTATTCCTAGTACGTGACTAGTGGTTGTTTGGGTAGGATTGCATTGGTTTAGACATCCGCCTAGTTGTTTTAAATTTTCCATTTTAGATTTATTAGTTTAATTGTTTTATTCGATTGTTCCGTTGTTTTGTAGTACTGAAAACAATTGAATGAGAGACGGTTTAGTTAAATTTTTTATCGTGGAAAAGAGCTTTAATATTTTATTAGTATGTTTAAATTGAAAAAAGGTTTTTTGTTGATATATCAGTGGTTCAACGGTTATGTAACCTGAATAAATTTCGATGAATTTTGTGTCTTCGTTATGTCTTTTGTTTGACGAGTTTTATAACATTATTTTTATTTTTCCTTCTTTTTTACTGCTTATTCTTCCCAAAATTAAATCAATGTTTGAAAATTAAAAAGTAATTATCAATATATATAAAACTCTTCCGTTACTGACTGACTGACTGATTGACTGACTGACAGACAACGCAGATCCGAAACTACTGGGCGTAGAAAGCTGAAAATTGGCACGTGGGTTCCTTGGGGAGTGTAGGTGAGCACTAAGAAGGGATTTCCCGATATTCCCACGGGAACGGGGGTGTTTATGAGAAATCTGCGCGGAAAAAACCGCAGGAGAAGGGATCCCTTCTTAAAAATCCCTTCTTGGAAATCCCTTCTTAGTGCTCACCTACACTCCCCAAGGAACCCACGTGCCAATTTTCAGCTTTCTACGCCCAGTAGTTTCGGAGTCGTCTAGTTAACTACAATACCTTAAATAATTAAAAAACATTAAATGAGGTGAGTTGGTTTAGGGTCGTCGCCTATTCAATTCCTAATCTTACTTTGTCGATATCTCAATTCTGTGTCTATGAAAAGCCATTAAACAATACGTTATTGTTAACTTAATTGATACTGTTACATGCAAACAATCAATTATGAACGAGAGCTCAGTCCATTCACAGGCATTAGTATGATCGTTAGGAAATGATCTTGCAATTTTGATGATCTACACACGGTATTATGAGAAAATCTATGTATCGTTATCTACATTATAATAGGTATAACGCATCACACTCTGAGTCCCTTACCAGAAAGACCCTGTATCTAGTGTGCCTGAAACATAATACAGAGACGAACATTGATATTCATCATAACAATGTTCGCCCCGTCGGGAATCGAACCTAGGTGCACACGCATCTCTCAGTCCACATCACTGCCAACTCAGCTACGGATTAGCCTGTAACAGCCCACTGTTGGACAAAGGCCTCTTGTCTAGCACTTCACTCTCAACGATCTTAAAGATGGACGGTGGACAAAACAGGGACGTGCGAGAGAAGAGACCCATATCCAGCAGTGGGCTAAAAAGGCTGATGACCACTAACATACTTAGTGGAGGCCTAGAGATGGACGACGTAAAGTAGGTAGCCTGATGGTCTGACGATTTAGTAAAGGTCACCGGTAGGCCATACTCTAATATGGTAAAGCGAAACTAACTCTTGTCTTTCTGTGTTTCACGCAATCACGCTTTAACCGCTGAACCAATTGAAATCCAAATTGGTAAGAAGGTAGCTAAGAACTAAGAGCCTGACATTAGATACTTTTTATCCAGAAAATAGGCATACATTTTTAAGAAATTGGATCGAATTTTTGACGGAAAATGCTGATACTTGTGAAACCCTGTAGTATTCCTATAAAATATGGAGCTAAATTTCAGCCACTGAAATTCAAAACGGAGACACTCACTTATGTTTAGGGTGAATATTCAGAACGGCGATATTCAGCTGACTCCTCTGGCAGTTTTCAAATTTAGTTTTTTTGAAATATCAGTTAACTTTTATCAAAGTATGCCTCATTAGCTTTAATATTTTCGATTGGGCACCATTTTTGGACCAGGTCTTCCTATGAATAATTGAGTTTTTAAGTTTTTGGTCCAGAGCGATCAGAAAAGTGCCTCCAGAGTATTCACAACGCTAAATTTATTTGAGTTTTAGTAGTTTAATCTTCCAAAAAAAGCTATTTTTCATACATGAACTAGTTCTAGTAGTTTTTTAATGAAAATACCGAAACGAGACTTAGTAAGACCAAGTTGCGAACTTCTAAAGATGTTATTGTATTCTCACTCAATTTCTCATCATATTTTCAATTAGTAATATTTATGCTTACAAACATATCACTAGCATCTGCTTAAAAGTGGTCCATACCAACTGGTATTGTGTCCTGCTCTTGCTCATATTTCTTTGAAATTGCAGCCACTTTTTGTGGACCATCAATAGCGCAGTGCCAGTAATCAGTTAGGGATTCATTGACATGAACACGCAGGTTAGGTGAGAATTGCAAAAAAAAAATACCGGACAAGTATTCAAATGCAAGATACAAATTTTGGAGTCCTATTAGAACTGTGAAGACTTAGATAATTTATTCCACACAGCTTTTGAGGCCATGCTGCCTACTAAAATGGCATGTAATATATTGGAATAGTAGAATGCCTAAGAGCAGGTTTGTGGTCAGTGCAGCGTCAATTTACGTGACACATAACCATAATCATCACAATAATGTCGATAGACCGCAGGAGTTTTGGAGTCTTCAATTCAAAATCTCCCGTAATAATCTAATCCTATTTGGTAATTCTCATGTAATTCAGAGTGCGTTGTAGCTGGTCTTCAGATCAGCGAAGCTGATATAAATGCTCTAGCTTAAGTTTGGCTGGCTAGGCTGGTCAGTGGTTGTCATTTGCGGTATAATGCTTCTGCCTAGAGCTTTACAAGAAAGCCTTTGATTTGTATTTGATTTGATTAAGGATAAGTCAGTGCTGCAGTATCTCTAGCGAGGCCAAGTGGACTATAGTAGCTAAAGCGAAGTTTTAATGTTTCGATGTAATTTCGACTTCAGACAAAGACCTCGAAGGATATGAGACTGCAGCAGGGAGTCATACTGGTAAATGTCATAACGCCAAAATTGTTCATCGCTGTATTCGAGGGTGTCTTCAAGGCTCCGGACTGGAAATAACTAGGCTAGACATCAACATAAACGGTGAATACATCAATCAGACTCGATGTGATATCGATATCATAGTTATGGATCCAGACCGCGCAGGATCTCAGTACAATGCTCGATGACTTTAGTTGGATTCTCAACATGGACAAAACTAAAATTATTTTAACGCCAATTTCAAATGCTCCTGTTAATATTGGAGTCTGTACGTACGCTCGAAGAGTAGTCGATGAATACGTAGCCAAACTATCCAACCAGCTTGGTCCAATAGGAAGAGGGCGATGGGCAAGCTTTGCTACATATTTTCCTCCATATTTTCCTCCATATAAGCAAACCCATTACCGTTCGCCATATCAGGCTCAAGACAAGGTCTACGATCAACGTGTATTACCTGTGATGACTTACCGGACCGAGACATAGCTCACTATGGGCCTAATCAAAAAGCTTATCAGTCACTCTAAAGGGCTATGCTTGAAAATTTTCAGCATAATTCAATCAGAAAACTCCCACGTAGCCAAAATAAATTCCATAACTGTATCGTAATGGGCAAGTAAACCGTTCTCGATTGGCGCCCGACCGCGCAATGCAAGATGTGATTAGGCCTATTTTGACTAAAATAATAATTATGATGATAACAATAGGTTTGACATCTGATTTTCAGGTTAAAAGTGCAAAACTGCTGAAAATTGCTGATTCCTATGGTAAAAAAACCAGAGATATCAGACCATAGGAATCATTAAAAAATCAATAAGTGATCCGTCCAGCTTAAACGGGGTAGAATAGAAAACTAGGTCTTTTATGAGGAACACCCAACTATACATGACATACAATATAATCTTTAGACATGACATAGCTATTTTATAACATAAGATAAACATTGCAGAGTAATCAGAGTGACCACTGAACCACGATCAGAGCAATCAGATATTTTGCATCATAACTTCTAAACGGAGCACCTTAGCTAGCAATCACCTCATACACACTATAAAGAATAGCTTGGGACAGCCCATCCATAAAACTGCTGAGTTCTACATAGCTTAGTTTAACCATGAAAGTGATTGCTGCACGCGCCAGAGAAATCACACGGTACACGCGGACAAATCTCAAGCCTCGATTTATTTCAAAACCAGCTTCAGTAATCAATCAGGGACAATTTATTGGTAATAAACAACTATCTGACTATGCTTAACTGATCTTGAATTTTATATATGTTTGTTCAAAAAAAAGTTATGGAGTCATTTATAGTAAAAAATGGAGCCCGGACGCCCCACAGGAATCAGAATATTCCGGTTTTTTGGACTTTAGGTAAGATTTTGGCGTACTTAAACTATGTATTTTTTAATAAACTTTGCGGGCCCAAACAGAATGGAAGCTAAAGTTTGAATCTAAATCTTCAAATTAAAAGTTTTCTTCGGAAAGTCACAAAATAAAGCCCCGGACAGAAAACAATCAGGCTCTGAATATTCACCCTTTAGCACTTACCCCACACAACAAACCCGTATTCAATTAGCAACAACAATTTTAAGTTTCCCTAAGAGAGCTTGCTTCATAATTAGTGTTACTTTATATACATAGTTTTGCTACTAACCGCTAGTGTCATGATTTCCGAAATTGTTATTCTGATTATTTAAGTTTTTGTACAACAGCAACACTGTGTTGGCAGCGCTGACGTGTTGGCAACACTGTTGTATTGGTAGCACTGTTGCGTTGGCAGCGCCGATGTTACCTATTTAAGCGGGCAACACTCGGGCGCACGATCATTCCAGACTGAACCACGTTAAGGGGCGAATCTATGCCCAACTGTATATCGGTATTTAAAAAGTGTACACCTTATACTTAGTGTGATTTGAAATAAAGTTATAGTAAAAGTTTCTGTTGGAGAATTATTATTATACTTCAGAAGAGGGAGAACCTATGAAGGTATGTAATATTATAAAAAAAAAAAAAAAATCCGCTTTCTTATTTGCTCAATTTATCAATTTTATATTTTTGTGTGTGATATTTAGTGAATTTAATTGATCGAGGATATTTCCGTGTGTTTTAATTGAAGCATTATGTAGGTCAATTCAATTCATTTATTCATTGCAAACATGTACATAATATTTTATTTAATACAGATGTTATGTAAAGTTAGTAAGGTACATGCATCCTGAAAGGTCGGGGCTATGCTCCAAAAGTTGTCGATCATTGTGAGCACTTAATTTTTTTTTTTCTCTTTTCCTTGGTGACACCCTAATGTGAAAAAGTAATTGCATTTGATCAGGGCTACTCTTTGATAGTGCAATGTATTTAAATCATGTGTGTCAGGTATTGTGCATTCGCTTGACCGGGGCTACTCTCTGGTAGCGATAGTATGGACTTTGTCACACTCGAGAACACATTTCCTCGCTTTCCTATCCACCAAAGTTTAACCACAACCAAGAAATATTTTTGCATTTGATCAGGGCAACTCTCTGATAGTGTGAGATTTTTTTTGTCAGTGGAGTTTGTGAATTTTTGCGTACAGTCACTTGATCGGGGCTACTCTCCGGTAGTGATGTGCACATTAATTTCGCAGACTTAATTCATTACCAGCGGCGAGAATTATTTTACGTTTGGTCAGAGCAACTCTCTGATAATGTGACATATTCTCGTTAGCAAAGTGTGAGACATTGTTTACATTATCTCTTGGTCGAGGCTACCCTTCGGCAGTGATTTTTGAATTAATTTCTCGCACTGGTAACTAAGATTTTACAGATTACCCCCATTTGTGTTTTCTTATTATTTAATTTTAAAAGTTATTTTCTAATGAATTTGGCAATTCATGAATATCACACACATAATTTAGATAAACCTACCCTATTTATATCTATACTTACAGTGTGGGTTGTCTAGAAGAAATTGCTTGGTGTGATAAGGGTGCCCATTGTACTCTTTGTCTCCAATTAAACTTTTTGACGTTTGTCTTGTTTTTATTTAACAATTTAAATTCTTACTTATATTATTTTGCCAATTATTTAAAATTTGAAAGGTAAGTTAAAATAAAAATGCAATACGGTTTATGTTCACTTGCTAGGATAAGTGAGTCATGTTTACCCATTTCTGAGTTATGATTACCCACTCCCTAGAAAGTGGGTTAAATTTACTTATTTTTGATATATGTTTTCCCCTACGTGAGTTATGTTTACTCACTAGATTAATGGGTTATGTTTACCCCTACGTGAGTTATGTTTACTCACTAGATTAAAGGGGTTATGTTTACCCCTACGTGAGTTATGTTTACTCACTAGATTAATGGGTTATGTTTACCCCTACGTGAGTTATGTTTACTCACTAGATTAATGGGTTATGTTTACCCCTACGTGAGTTATGTTTACTCACTAGATTAAAGGGGTTATGTTTACCCCTACGTGAGTTATGTTTACTCACTAGATTAAGGGGTTATGTTTACCCCTACGTGAGTTATGTTTACTCACTAGATTAATGGGTTATGTTTACCCCTACGTGAGTTATGTTTACTCACTAGATTAAAGGGGTTATGTTTACCCCTACGTGAGTTATGTTTACTCACTAGATTAATGGGTTATGTTTACCCCTACGTGAGTTATGTTTACTCACTAGATTAATGGGTTATGTTTACCCCTACGTGAGTTATGTTTACTCACTAGATTAAAGGGGTTATGTTTACCCCTACGTGAGTTATGTTTACTACCTAGATGGAGGGTTATGTTTACCCCTTTTATGAGTTTTATCTCTAGATAGTGGGTTATGTTTACCCCTACATGAGTTATGTTTACTCACTTGAATAATGGGTTGAGTTTACCCCTACCTGAGTTAACTCTCTAGATGGTGGGTTATGTTTAGCCCTATATTAGTTGTTTACCTATAGATAGTGGGTTATGTTTGCCCTTTACGAGTTATGTTTATTTACAAGATTAATTGGTTAAGTTTACGCCTTAGTAAGTTAAGCTTAAATATATATAGTGGGTTGGACAGATAGTAGGTTATGTTTACTGCTATGTGAGTTATGTTTACTCATAGGCGAAAGCGGGTAGTGTTCATCCGTTAGTAGGAGTCTTTATATTATGAGTTATGTTTACCCCCTAGATTATTATGTTTACTTTTATGTGTTTACTCGCTATGTAAGTGGTTTATATTTACTCTGTTTAGGTTCTTTTAACTGGCAGAGTAGTTTAAATTAGATTAGATTCATTTATTTCACACTATCATATTCATATTAAATACAAAGTTGTATTATAAAATGTCAAAGTATAATGAGATCGTCAAAATATTGAACAAAAATTAAAAAAAAAAAAAAATAACTAGTTAGTTAATGATTTAAGTACTGTGTAAACAATGTCAAATTTTTAAATGTATAATTGTATATAAAATGTCAAATACTAAAAATAATTTCAATATACTTAAATTACATATTGTAACCGTCGAGTACTTACATTACACAAATAATGTCAAATGTCAAACAAATTTATAGTTTAAAAAGTCATCTATACAATAATATTCATGTTCCAACAAAATATTTTTCAGTCGGCGACAAAACGCTTCTTCATTGAATTCCGCCTTCAGCTCAGTAGGCAAATAAATGCTCATAATAGTGTGGCCCGATGGCGCTCGGGTTGTGTGTAGCGAACACCGTGCGACGAGGAACTGCGGCCAGGCTCCCAGTTCCACGCAGCGCCCGCCCGCCACACTCACGTCGTCGGAATGTACCTATATTTTTCTGACATAAGTAATGATCTCGTAAAGATATACTGAGTACAGGGTCATTACTCGATACTTTTTAAAAAACGATCTACATGATTTGCGACTACCCTCTAATGTTCTAATGGCGCGTTTTTGCATTATAAATGCACGATTTGAGTTTGTCGAATTACCCCTTAATATGACACCATAGGACAATATGGAATGAAAGTGCGCAAAGTAAGCTTGCCTAAGCACTGAACTGGAAACGAGCGGTTTTAATTTTCGTAGTGCATATGCGGCACTTCCTAATTTATCGCACAGTATATCAATATGTTGTTTCCAATTTAAATTAGAGTCTAGTATGAGACCTAGGAACTTGCACGTTTGGGCTAGAGGGATAGGGCTAATCAGGCATGGTGGCGGTGGTCTTGTAACTCTAGTGCTAAGGATGATAAGATTAGATTTTGAAGGATTAAGGATTAAACCATTTGTTGAATACCATTTATCCAGTTGTGTAAATGTTTTATTGATCTTATCATTTAATTCTTCGTACGAAGGAGCACTCATTATAACCGTTGTGTCATCTGCAAACAAAGCAACTGTTCCATCAGTAACGGCCTGTTCTATATCATTTACAAAGACCAGAAATAGGGTATTTCCAAGAGAGAGCCCTTGTGGAATTTCTATTGTAATATTTCCCGTATTTGACCTTAATCTTCGCCCGTGAGTGACGACTTCTACTGTTTGGTTGCGATTGCAAAGGAATGATTCTTTAAATTGGGAGGCCTTACTTTTCACGCCATATGCCCGTAGCTTTTCAAGTAGAAGATCGTGCTGGACAATATCAAAAGCTTTTGTGAGGTCGCAAAATATACCTGCCGTTTTATATTTACTATCTATGTTAGATATTATAGAGTCCACCACATGGTGTGCGGCAGTGGTTGTTGATCTATCTTTCCTATACGCATACTGATGCCGTGGTAGTAATTCGTTCCTTTCAGAGAGTTCCTTGTTGCATAAGAGAGGCTGACACTATTGACTCTATTAGTTAGAAATGTTTGGTACAGTTGTAATAGGTCTGTGGCTACCGGTTTCAGTTTTTTCGCCTTTTCCTATAGGGCACACACGCGTACTTTTAAGAACATCCGGGTATTTCCCAGTACAAAACATTTCATTTATCAAAATAACAAGGATATGAGCTATTACTGGCCATATCGATAATAATACATTAATTGAGATGTCATACAAATCTAATGCGTTTGGTGATCGAAGCAACTTTTTTTTCTTTCTTTAATACCTTATCAAGACTGTCACGGGTAATTGTAATATTGGTAATATAAATTCTTCATGTGCATTCCTTTTTAAGAACCTAAATGCACCTTCCTTGTTTACTTGGATATTAAGAGTGGATGTGCAATTTAGGAAATATTCATTAAACCGCTGCGCAATCTTATTAGTAGGAACATCTTGGCCTTTATCAACGAGATGAATTGTGTTTGATCTAGTCTTTTGCGAGATCTCATCATTAATTACCCCAGATCTCTTTAGACGGATATTTAGCACTAGCTATTCTTTTCGTCTATAAAGGTTTTTCTAGCGCGCCTACTGAGTGTCTTAATAAGTTCAGAATACTGCCGAACACAGCTCGCAATCATGTCGTTTTGTGCAAAACTGATGTTTAAGTTGGCAAAAATCATCAAATTTTTGTTGAAAGGTCACCAGGGACTCTAGTCTCTTAAACTTACGATTATACTTCTATTCTTTTATTATTCTACTATTGCTCTATTACGATTGTGTCAAAAATTGCGAGTCTCGTAACTTTGATCGATCATTATGGTATATAAATAGAATATGAATAGCAAGCTATAGAATAATCTGTGTTTTTTTTACCTAAATAGTAAATCCTGTTTTATTAGACGAAATTGGAACGGGCGTAGTGCAACTGTCACTTAATATCAATCATTATTGACATAAATAATCTCAGTCGAACGTAATCATAACATTATCTTATTATGGAGCAGACTACCCTTTTTTGGTCAATTCCAATCTGTTGCGATACTACTGGCTAAGTTTGTCGGCCCTTACAAGGTTACAGAGGTATTGCAAAATGACCGTTATAGGATAGCCGATATACCGGGGTTCAATAAAAGAGGGAAGCCCTATACTACAATTATCTCTCCTGGTAGGATAAGACCCTGGATACACATAAAAACCCTAGAACTGCATAAATCTGATACAAGTAGTTCTAGTGACGATAACGAGAGTGATTAAGACTTAGTATCTAAAATATTGTATAGGTAGTCCAAAATCAAAGTAATCTAAATAATTGTATATATTAAAATATAAATAATAATTTATGTATATCGTAAAAATCAATGTATAAAATAAAATAGTAAATATATGTATAGATAATGTATGTTGGTGACAATAATTAAGTATATTAAATATTCTTGTTGTAACTCATCACGTGTACATTTTTTAGATTTTACGACCACATTGTTAAAGTAAAATTTATTTGTTTAATGTAGTTTAAAAAATAAAATAAAAATTGATTAGATAATTGTTAAGAATAATCATAGAAATATGGATAACAATAATGAAAAGTAAGTGGTTTATCAAGGTATTATGTTTATTTATGATTGTTGTCCTCTTGTACTTATTCCAATTTATGTTATAAAATTTATTTTTAATTTTTAAATGAATACTCAAATGTTATAATACATTTTGTTTTTATCTTCTTTTTACATAATAGAAGATATGTGTGTGTATTTACATAAGTATTTACATAAATTGTTTGCCAATTGGTAAACGTAAATAAACAATAATTTCTATATTCGGTAAACGTAGGTAATGAAACAAATACAGAATGTCATGATTTGTATTGTAGAGCGGGCAAGTTGTCAGTATTTAAGAATATGAATTTTACTATAATTAGTGTCTTAAGATTAGTTTTAATTCATAGAATTAATGATTTTGTGTATTCGCTAATGATTTAAAATTATAAAATACCTGTGTAATGCAGGTTTTGTTTGGTTGTTTTATCCTATTGTATTGTATAAGTTAAATGTGTAAATAACGTGCGCCGGGAGTCTGCACGTTTGTCGTATGGCCGAATGTCATGATTTCCGAAATTGTTATTCTGATTATTTAAGTTTTTGTACAACAGCAACACTGTGTTGGCAGCGCTGACGTGTTGGCAACACTGTTGTATTGGTAGCACTGTTGCGTTGGCAGCGCCGATGTTACCTATTTAAGCGGGCAACACTCGGGCGCACGATCATTCCAGACTGAACCACGTTAAGGGGCGAATCTATGCCCAACTGTATATCGGTATTTAAAAAGTGTACACCTTATACTTAGTGTGATTTGAAATAAAGTTATAGTAAAAGTTTCTGTTGGAGAATTATTATTATACTAGAGGGTTCCAAATAATTTAAGGGACCGAAAACAAGATGTTTAACCTTCATAGAAATTAGTGCACGGATCGGTACTTATCACTGGAAAACTGTTATTAGGGTACTTCTTCGAGCAACGCATTATTTTGTGATTTGCGTGACAATTTTGAGATATCATTTTTTTATTGTTTTGACATCAAAGTCCAAATATATAAGTAAAAGTAATGTTTTTAGCGGATGAGGCATCACAATAACTAAAAAACTTACTGAGATAATCAAAGTAAAAAAATCTAAAGCCACGCAAATCACAAAACATCCCACGTAAATCAGAAATAAAATTATTATATTGATTTTATAATAGTTATTGCTTCATATAATAATTGCTTCATAATGTAATATCGAACTACCCTCAAACGCATACAAACTAGGCCCAGGGTATGTGCGAACGACATTTTGAGGATTAGAACCTCAGAGTACTAATATATTAGAACGGTTATTTTTTAGGTATCAATGTGAACAGTTTTTTATGAGTTTGTTAGAAACTAACCATATATAATATATGTATATATAGGAAGATAAATATAAAAACAATGTTATTACTTAATTTTGTTGATTTATATTTTATGTTTTTACTAAATAGGAATATTAAACAAGTAAAACAAAAATTTAGTTGAAGCTGTACGTTACTTTATTAATCAAACAAATTAAAAATGATTCTACTCCCTTTCGCAATGATTTTACAGCGTAGAGAAGAAAGGGGTAACAAACTCTACTTTATAATTTATCTCTCTCTTTTTTTAATACCATATTATACATTACTCCATTCTAATTATATCAGTAGTTACTTGTAAGTGGTATACTTAAATAATGACAATTCAATTCGAATATAAAATACGAAAATAAAACTGTCAGGAATTAAGTATAAATAAATACTTATCTTAATCGATAGAATCGATCTCTAAAGTCTAGCTCCGCTCAGTCCGAGCATCAGCAGCACCAGACTGCCTGCTCGACCCGCCCGACCGCTATTTATAGGGCCGGAACGTCCGCAGGTGTCGTGACGTCAGAGATCGTACGATGACGCTTTACAATTTTTGTAGGGTAGTGTAAAACTTTAAATACAAATTATTAGATAATAAACTTATGCTAATAAAAACTATATTTGTAACATTATAAAATAACATCAATAAAATATACGTAAATAAGGTATACAATTCCTATTATTGACTTTCGTTATTAATAAGTAGTTTGATGTGTAATAAGTTATTTCACATCAAACTATCTGTACATACCTTAATCATAAATATATAAATTATATATCACAAAAGGAGGTTATCCAAATGATGACACGTAGTAAATGGTTTCTAAAAAGGAGACTAATCACCAGTGTTATTATTCTTTATATTACATTAGGATGTTATTTACATAAATAACTTAAGGAAGCTTTCCATAACGTCATTCACTTTGCATTACGATGACATGACTATCAATACCATAGTGTTACTCTCTTTATAACATTAAGTAAGGATATTATTGACAAAAACCGTCATCTACCACATAGAAGACATTATCATCTACGACATTCACTTCACATATGGATATCTCAATTATCACACAAAGATTAATCAACAAATATGTCTTTCCTCTAAATAAGGAAATAACCCATCAATACCCTAGTATGTCATTCTTTTCACACAAATATTGGTATATACCTATATTATTTATTCCTTATGGTATATTTATCTAATAAATATATTAAAATGTACCATTATCTAACAAGTTCAGTCTAGCTTTTTTTTTCTTCAGTAATTTTGTAGTTAAAAAAGTATATTTTTCTTCTTCGTCGTTCCCTCATGGCTGAGGATCGTGACAAATATTTATTTCCCTCCATATATCGCGATCAAGGACTATGTGGGCTGCCCTCTGCATGGAACCACATGCTTGTTTAATGCAATCCTAGGACTTGGGCTCTATCCACAACCATGATCTTGGTTTTGCTGTGGTTTATTCTCAATCCAAGCTTGATGCTCTCTGCTTCCACTTTCTTCAGCATGAAAGCCATCTCTTCCTCGTTAGATGCTATAAGAGTTATATCATCTGCATACCTAAGGTTGGTGATCTTACGGCCGCCTATTGAGATGCCGATCTCTGCGTCCTCCAGTGCTTTTCTTATGATGATAAAAACGTATAAAATTGGATAAACATTATAAAAAATTACTTTATTAGTATTTTTCGGGAATGTCCATGAAAATTTAAATTTAACATCATCCGTTAACTTTTTTTCATCATAGTTCTTTAATTTGTTTCTTTAGCGGTTTTTTTTTTTCTATTTATCTCGGCCGATTTCTTTTTGTATTTTTCATACTTGCGTATTAATAATCATGTTTTAAGTTTAACTTAGATTTTATTATTTATATCTTACATTCAATATTGGTACTATTAAGTAATGATAAGTAGGTATCTAAAACTATAGTAGAAATTTAAATAATATCAATTGCGTGACCAAACACTTGATTTGCGTGGTCAAAATTGCCACGTAAACCACGCAAATCACAACCACGAAAATCAGAATAAAACCTTTATGTTTTTTTTTTTTTATTAAACCTTTTGATTAAATAAACTGTGAGTCAAATAAAATGTATGTTACCGTATGTGTGTTTGCTACAATATTAAATTAAATGAATAAGTCTATAAATATCGCTGGAAATCAAACCACGCAAATGAAAGATTTCAGAAACCAAACCCACGCAACGTTGTCTTTGCCTTCATTTTTCTGAAGCTTGATAGCTCATCATACATCACACTTAGCTAGACCGCTAGAGTGTGGTTAGATATAACTTGTATTAGGATGACATAAGACAGGGTCGCGAAACAAGGGACGTACGAGTGATTGAACGCTGATCCACGCAAATCAGAAGCAACCCCAGGACAAGTACAAATAATTTTTTTTTCTGAAAAAGTTAAACTTATATAATCAATTCAACATTTTTTATCGCATTGTCAACAATGTAGGACTTCACGTTATTTTTTTTGGAATTTAGAATCTATTAGTTTAATATTTAAAATTATCTGACTTGCCAAATCTGGGTTAGGGACACACCACGCAAATGGGAGAACGGGGGTTCGTAATTTTTTTAATGGCATTAAATACTTGAATTTATTGAAAATCAGTGATGTCCCAGCTAAAGGAGGATGAAAACATTGCCTGAAAAAAAATATTGCATTCTTACTCAACGAATTCTATTTTTTTTTTGCGATGCCGCCTAAAAAACGTGTCCTGAAGAATGACCCATTAGCAGACGAACTAGTGCACCGATCGGTGCACACCTCACGCGAAAATTCCGTGTTCGATTTTTACGTTCTAATGATCATTGACCGGATGACTTTGCCTATTATGAATGACTGATAGATTGATAAAAAGTGGATTGACTGACATTCAAATCGAATACAGCTTTTCAACCAAAATATAAAAAAACCGGTGTCAATTTGTTTGATTGTCATTAATTGTTTGTATGCACGCACACCGCCATGATGCTTTCGCGAGCCGCCGTGGACTTGGTCTTTTCGCGCGCTTCGCGTTACTTATTCAAAGGTTAAGTATCTTTATAAAACTAATTTTAATGTTTGGGTGTCCCAAATATAATTTTCTTGGCTATGGACATGGCTAACTTTTTACTCGTTGTTGTGAATAAATAAAATCATCACAATTAGGGCCCTTATTTATTAATACCTGTATCAAGGTCCACAAAACCTTGATGACTGCGGAGGTTCGATTCCCGGCGGC
The DNA here is from genome assembly GCA_951802225.1 of Euspilapteryx auroguttella. Lineage (NCBI taxonomy): Eukaryota > Metazoa > Arthropoda > Insecta > Lepidoptera > Gracillariidae > Euspilapteryx > Euspilapteryx auroguttella. Next base: position 15,367,800 of record OX637643.1, read on the forward strand.
AAACATTATTATAATTCCTGGTTCTGGATGTGTTTTTATGTGGTCCATGTTTTCACATTTGACTGCTCCGTAGCTCAGTTGGCAGTGATGTAAACTGAGATGCGTGTGCACCTGGGTTCGATCCCCGGCGGGGTGAACATTGTTATGATGAATATCGATGTTTGTTTCCGGTTTGGGTGTAATTTTCGTCGCTGTATATGTTTTGGGTACCCTAGATACAGGTTCTTCCTAGTTAAGGGCTCTGACTATGATGCGTTATTAATATTCATACTTAATTCCAGACTCCTATTTGTACAATAAGTAACCGATATCGTTCTTCATCATCCAATCTATTGAAAGGATCCATTTGAATATTAATTACAGGAGCCAAGCTTATTTGCATGAAAAATTATTAAAACCCAGTTTCCTAGGAAAGTCTAGGATAAGCCGATAACCCGGATTTATTAAACTAACAGTTTTTATTGATTAATTAAAAAGGTTACTAAGAAAAGTTCAACCAAGAAAAATAAATTTTTCGCGAAAGGCTATCAATTTCCAAGTATTTTTTTTTATAAAATTATTTTTAGTAGTGACCTCGCACCGGAAGACGCAGAGTAGGTCAGACGACCTGGTGAATGTTGCGGGAGTGCACTGTATGAGGTTCGGATAAGACCAGTTATTTTGGCGATCAGTGAGGAAGGCCCATTTCCTGCAGTACACATGGGAGAATACACCTACCCCCAAACATTTTAATCCCAAAGTCAAATCAAAAATCAAAATCAAAATCAAAACTTTTTTAACTAGGTTTAATCTGATTATTACAAATTCAGTGATAAATTATAGGTAGTTAGTTTAGTAGTTTAACGCAGAGGTAAGTTTTTTTTACCTCAAGTTAGTTTATTAACAACTCAATAAGCACAAAGAAGGCAAAGATGATTTAAGGTAAAAAAAAATGTGTCAAAACTAGTAAAATATTAGCTTAAATCTACCCCATTTGAAAGTCAACAAACACTGATATCCCTGAACAACAAATACAAAGTGAATCTTAGCTAAAACTAACAAGACCCGTTTACATGGATTCGTCTAAGCCATATGACAAACATACACATCATAACGCTGCAGTTTGCTAATACGAAAACAGTATGCTAATCGGCTTAAATTTAATATTATACAGTAAACCCCTTTTAGAATTAGATCGAATATGCTTTGAAACGTTCAATATCTAACTCAGTTTATCTAACTAAAAACTAACAATATCTATTGGGGTATGACAAGGCGAAGTTCTGAGCCCGCTTATGTTCATGTTTTCAATTAAAGTAAAATGACATTCTATTAAAAATATTTAGAACTCGTAACCCAAAATTGACAGTGAGATATTTTTTTTGTGTCATCTTTCTATCTTATTCATTTTTCGTTTATATACATAAAATAAAATCTTACAAAAATATGTGCGTATCGTTGCGTAATAGTACAAATTTTTGTTTTTAAAAACGTTTCAGCCAATACTTTAATCGATAATTATAGTTATTTAAATTAATTTTATTTTCATTATTCAATTATAGCTCTGATCTGAGTGCTCCGCTTCGAACAATTAGGCTGATATTCGCTTGATTACACACGCAGTTCGATAATAACATTAGTGAGTTTAATGACTGAGATCGGATGCCGTATATACAGTAATCCTGTATGTAGGTACGTACATTAAGGGGCGAACGGGTGCGATAGTAGTGTCACTTCGATAAATAATTAATAATTATATTCTAAACAATGACCAAAAAGTGGATAGATGAATTGTTAGAAAATAGAACTGTTATCATCTGAGGAATCCATTGTAACCAAAATAATTATGTTTTTTTGTTAGATTGTATATAGCAGTGTTTACATGAAAACAAAGAGCAGCTTTCTCTCCGCCTTCCCAGCCATGACTTTTCTCTTATTTTCTTCTGTTATAATATTAATGAACTTGGTTACGTCCTATCTTAATATTGTCCAAATAATATATCAATCTGAATTTCCCTCTTTGGTTAAATGTAATGATTTTAACTAAACAGGAAATCAATTCCTATTAAATTGTCTGCGAAATCTACTTATCCCTATGATATTAATCACTTTCCAATTCGTTAACATAGACAAAAGGGGCTTTTAATACCGTTTACATCTGTCTGTTACTAACAATATATAAAATGAAATCGTCAATCAAAGCTTTAATTAATATTAAAGTGACATTATTAAGAGATGTTGTTTCAATCAGGATCATTAAACGTAAGTTGTGTTTCGAGCTGTTTGATTTAAAATGTACCTACTGTGACTTTAATAAATCAGACTCCTTACCTATTTAATTATGGTTCCTCGTTTTTGATTTAATTTTTATTATTATTATTTTTTTTTTTTAGATGTGTTATGTAATATAACTATAAATATTAATGTTAATATAATAAGAATAAAGTTTTATTAGAGTTATAAAAAAAACCACATAGTTATCTGGCTTTGCACTTTAAAAATGCCTATCGCATTTCCCGACGCTCGGGGGAGCGACGGGGGTATGTGGGGCTCGCATCCACTAAACCCTCCGGTGGCCGTCTTGGCGCTTTTGGGAAAAACCCCGGGAACCACGCATTATATCGTCCGAAGTCCTTCCCATGCTCAGCTATCAGCTTCGTGCTCGGGGAGGGCATATTGTTCCCTCCCCGGCTCGCCTAGAGCTGCGGCGGCACAGTGCCACAAGCTGTGCCGCCACCCATCTCGGGGCCGTGTGATGAGTGTGTAGGGAGAGTAGCAGACCCTGCCCAACAAGGTGGCCAGCAATGAAGGTTGCGGAAATAAGGTATCAGAACTAATATAATCAGAAGTTACCTGCCATACGTATTTAAATAATAATATTTAGGAGCTAAAGCTAAAAGCCATTCAGAATTTACTGTTAATCCCCAATGAATCAAAGTCTCCGTGTATCCCGGTAATACACTCGCGTTACATCAGAATGTAATTAATGCAATACGCCACGGTCGCAACTAATGGACATAGAATATGTAACAAGTATACCTATCCGAAAGGATCAGTCTAGAATCAGTCAAGTGTAAGCATTACTAAATACATTTTTAACAACTTATATTATTTTCAGTCACCGCGGAATATTTTATAAGCTGTCTGCCTACTCTGCGTCTTCCGGTTCATTGTCGCCACAAAAGATATATTGACCTATAACCTAATGACCATAGTTCTTCTTTCAACATAACTAATTTAACGATTACATTGTCATGATATAATTAAGGTTAAAGTGGAAACTTAATTCGCTTGAAGAAACCCTTTCCTAAATCACTAAAAATATTAATTATAATTAAGGTGGTAACTCTCGGTATGGCGCGAAATTCAAATTTTTTCGCGTTTTTTATTTATTCTGGCGAAACTATTCATTTTTAATAAAGTTTAAATGAATTCGCGTATGTAAAAAACCATCTCCCACATTGTTATACAACGTTTTTGGAAAACAGACCTACTGATTTTGTGTCTTAGGACATAACTTGACTAAAGTATTAAGCTGTATGTTTTCCTTTTGCTAATGCCTTCGGGTAAATTTACATTATGTCCATAATATCGTATGAAATATTAACACATGTACTTACATGTAAATTGAAGCAATGAATAAATGAAAATTAAATGAAATTCAAATAAAATAAATGCCCTGCCGATTGCCACTTCAGTTTTGCTTTGTATTTTTTAGACTTTGAGTTACGTTCACTTATTTAAAGTACCTAGCCCTTTATACGAGGTTTACTCCTCCATGGCAGCCACAACATAACACGCACTGTTAATTAATTCGGCGGCACTCATAATTACGTCAAAACTCGAATTAATAATACGTTATATTATTATTAATAAATTAATATAATTTCTGTTATGAGAGGGGAAACAATGCGTTGGTTTGAACTGAAATAATTAATAATAATAATAATAACACATAACACTCAGAGCCCCTAACTAGGAAGAACCTGTATCTAGGGTGCCCGAAACACACACAAAGACAAACATCACACCCAGACCGGAAACAAACATCGATATTCATCATATCAATATTCGCCCCGCCCGGGAATCGAACCCGGGTGGGGCTAATATTGATATGATGAATATCGATGTTTTTTTCCGGTGTGGGTGTAATTTTCGTCTCTGTGAGTGTTTCGGGCACTCTAGATACGGTTCTTCCTGGTTAGGGGCTCTGAGTGTGATGTATTATTTTAAATTAATACTAGAGGCTGCCCTGCGGTTTTTCCCGCGCAGATTTCTCATAAACTCAAAATTCCGGTTTTTTTCTGTTCCCGTGGGAATTTCGGGAAATCCCTTCTTAGTGCTCACCTACACTCCCTAAGGAACCTACATGCAAAATTTCAGCCCGCTACGCCCAGTAGTTTCGGCTCTGCGTTGTCTGTCAGTCAGTCAGTCAGTCAGTCAATCAGTCAGTAACGGAAGAGTTTTATATATATTGATTTTATTATTTGGTATGGGCTGGGCTTCTATGGACTGTTAGTTTCTCGTTCGTTTGCAAGGAGTTGCAATAGGAATAACCCTGAACCACCACAAAACTTAAAAAAGGTTTTTTCAATTTTGCTTCTAAAACTGTGAGCATACTCTATTTTTTGTAATAAAAAGTAGATGGATTCAAGAAAAAGTGTCAACAAAAAATGTAAATATTCTCAGAAATGAAATGAGCACGAGAAAATGATCATAACGCGTGTAAATAATTTCTGTGAGAAGCTAAGGTCTGCTTCAAGGTAAGCAATATTATTATTATATTACGAGCTTTCCCGGCTTACTTCGTTACGCCATAGAATATAAGATACTACAAAAGACTTGGCTCTATAGACTATGTTCTTTTGCCTGCCCAGAATGGGCTTGATAAAAAAACAAACAACAACAACAAACCACCTGTCAAAATATGTAAACAACGGAAAAAATATTGCACCTTGGGTTACATTATTTGAGTTTAGGTAAGGATCCCTATTTTTTTTGAAAATCTAATATAGCCTATGACACTCGGGGTTAATGTAGCTTCCTACCAGTGAAGGAATCTTTCAAATCGGTTCAGTATTTCCGGAGCCTATTCGTTACAAACAAACAAACAAACAAACAAATCTTTCCTCTTTATAATATTGGTATAGATTTTAATTTAATGGACTTGACTCCACTTCAGTGGAGTATTTTGCCAATGTCAAGTTCACAAATTAGATTAAAAGGGTGGGCCATAAAGCCCGGCAACGTTGTACGGTTATTGTAAGTTTATTGGATTACTGTTTTAAGGCCCGCTAACAAAACCCTTGGTTTCGGAACCAACGCTAGAAAAACAATCAGCAATATTATTATGGTATTTTTTCAGTAAAGTTTCAGTAATAAAAATATGACCAACACTCTTTTTTTTTAGGCGCGGAAACTTCTTACGAGTTACCCTGCTGCAGCCCCGGGGGGAGTCACAGGGTTATGTGGGGTTCGCACCCACTAAAACCCCGCCGGTGTCCATCTCGGCTGTTGGCAAGGGGGTCACGGGTGATTTTTCGATCGTTATGTTAAACTCCGCGACAGAGTAATAACCCCTTGTGAAAGCACCTTTACACCAAAAAATTAGTACCTAACAGAAAATGGCTTGAATTGTACGTCACGACGCGAACATTCTACATCTACCCACAAAGGAAATAAATTACGCACATAAGAGGAAATCACCGGAGCATTTGTTATTCGCATTGTTTGCTGCGCTGTGATGTGGGGGAATCTTTCATAGTGTTGTTTATTTTTTGGTGGTTTAATTTAATCTGTATGGAAATGGAACGAAACGTCGGCGATGCGTCTTTGTAACGACTTAAAAAAAAGATATCCTTAAGACACTAAGGCCATATCAAAAATGTGAAACAGTAAGTATTATTCCCCTGGATAATGCAATGTAGCCTAGTATTTTTAGGGCACTGTTGTTTAGATTTTAGGTTGAAGACCAAAGAAAGCTAAAGATTGTCGCCAAAAGTGGCAATTTTTAGCAAAACTTTGTAGCTTTATTTGGTCTATAACCTCAAAACTATACAACAGTGCCCTAAAAATACTAGACTACATTATTTAGTGGAATACTGGTCCACATTTTTGATTTTTGTCTTAGTTTAAAAAATATAAAACAAAAATCGGGGATAGCGCTACTTTAGCTGTGATATGCCTTTTAAAAAAATGTGGTACGAATCTTAATGTTGCTTTAATTAAAATAAAAAAACCGAGGCGAGACCAGGCATAATAATCTACTAGTCCCTTGAACTATAATCCGAATCCCTAGGAACCAATAATAATCCGTATCTAATTCATATTCAAAAGCAAACTTTGACGGAATCTCTGTAAATCACGAGAGGCCTTTAGGTATACTGTTAGGTTCGATTAAATTTTGCATTTATCTATACTCATTTTATATATGTAAGTAACTCTGTCTGTCTGTGCAATGTTATGGAAACTAATGAACCGATGTAACTGAAAATTTCATCCAGAACGGAAAGTGTGCGCAAATCTAACAGTAACAATTGACTGTGACGTAACTTTAATCCAAAATTAAAGACATAACATTTCTATTTTCAGTAGTTATATTTAGTTAACTAATTTACGAAATACTCAATGTCCTTTATACTAAAATTTATTAAGAGTGATTGGGAACCGTACTAAAATAATAATAAAGCATCAATCTAGAGCCCCAGCAAGGTTTAACCTGCACCTACGGGACCAAACACTACAATTCATACATAGATAAAAATCTACATCCATCATATCGATGAACAATCCCACAGGGAATCCAAACATCGAAGTCACAGTGATCATCATTCCCCACCCCATCGTACCACGGAAATGTTCAAAGTAGGTACTTATTTCATTAAAAAAAAATTTAAGTCTTCTTGGGAAAAAATATTTTACAATTATTTAGTAGGTAGGTACTGCGTGATTTTGTGTAATAATAAGTTGCATTATTGCAAAAAACACAGTTAATCACAAAAGTAATTCAATATAGTATGCAATGGCAACCATATCATCTCATTAGAGAGACGTCGACTATTGAACATAGGCTTTCTCACTGATCGCCACAAGGAAAACTATTTAGTTTTCTTTTTCGATGCTAAAATTTATTTATCCGTTTACGCGATGTCGTCACAAAGGGAAGTAGAGATTCATTTTTATATCGCTGCCTATAAATACAAATTTATTGTTTTAGTATAGAAACCAAACCACCGTAAAGCTCCAAAATTTTCCAGCACAAAGAAAGGCGAAGATAACGCGCGACATTCTTTGAATTAAGTTAAAAGACATTTCTTAGATGAAAAACAATTATGAATACAAAGAGGGTGTAACAGAATTACCTTTGTGTGTTACGAGGATTTGATGAGAAATTTAAGTAATTAGCCCTTCTGCAGGAAATTTTATATTTATAATAATTACCTAAAATTTTATAATGGTGAAATTACCTAAAAATACACTGGCACTAGCTAAAAATCAGCGCTGATGGTACTGACCACCAGCACATGCTGAACTAGTACCATTTTGCAGCTGCAGCGACAGTCCGCGGCATTGCACCACCGAGACACTGTGTTTTTATTTTTATTTTTCTATTTTTAGTACATAACTACCTATTTATTTTGTTTTTTTTCTTTGTTTTGTTATTTTCTTCGTGTGTTTTTTATTTTTCATTGTGTCGTTGTGGCTTGTAAATAAACGTATTTTCTTTCTTTCTTTCTAAAATGTTATAAACTTAAAATAAAAAAATAAAAAATGATAATGTTAACGTAATATAAGGGTGATTGAAAGAAATAGCTTTAAACGATAAGGCCGCCTATTACAATCGATATAATATTAATTTAAGATACATAGAAATTCACCAAGACTAAGAAAACAAAAGTTTGTGTCCGCTTTATGGAATGTCTTTGTTTGACCAACCTCGGAAATATTGTAGAAAAAAATCGGTTTGACTGTGTATCGGGCACCCTTTAACCCAAATTAATTTAAGTATTGAAATAAAAACAATTACGAACTTTTTCCCTTTAATAATTTCCGTCCTTCCCAGGATTACAATTAATCAGGGCCCTCAGTCTCATCGCGCAAAACGTAACTATCGAATAAAAGTAGAGTAGATACAGTACGTTAATCGCAAGAAATACACATTTGGTAGTCTCGTAATCAATTTTGCTATAACTATAGCAGTAGTATCGCAATAGATTGGAATTGACCAAAAAGGGTAGTCTGCTCCATAATATGATAATGTTATGATTACGTTCGACTGACATTATAAATGTCAATACTGATTGATATTAAGTGACAGTTGCACTACGCCCGGTCCAATTTCGTCTAATAAAACAGGATTAACTATTTAGGTAAAAAAAAACAGTTTATTCTATAGCTTGCTATTCATATTCTATTGCTATACTATAATGATCGATCAAAGTTACCAGACTCGCAATTTTTGACCCCATCGTAGTAGAGTAATAGTAGAATAATAATAGAATAGAAGTTTAAGAGACTAGAGTCCCAGGAAGCTTTTGAATAAAGAACAAAATTTAAAACAGCAACGCCCTTTCCTATTAATATTTCATTGAAATTTCCCAACCGAACAAAACCAATCGGAAAAACAAAAACTCTGAAATTTAAATTTAATTTACTCAATCAGATGCAACTCAATGAATCTGAACCTGTTTCCTTACGTACACTGGCGGTCAAGGACGGCTAACACTTCCGGTTTTTCTGTATTGCAAAATAGCTCTTGTTCTTTGGAAATACGATCTAGGGCGCACGAGACCATAGACAAATCTGTTACGCCATCCTAGACTGTCACTGTACTATATACGCTGCGTCGTTAATATCTACACTTCTACACTAATATTATAAAGAGGAAAGATTTGTACCTATTTTTGTATGTTTGTATGTTTGTAATGAATAGGCTCAAAGGGTACTGGGCCGATTTAAGAAATTCTTTCACCAATAGAATGCTACATTCTTCCAATTTGACATAGGCTACATTTCATTTTGAAAAAAATTAGGGATCCTTGGTAAAATTTGAACAATGTAACCGAAGGTGTAGAAAAATGAGTCTTAAAATGTCTTTTCTCGAATGCGCTGCCGAAACTATTAGCGATAGAACAAAATAATGTACAACAATATTGAAGAACATCATAATGTCTACAAAAAACTCCGCGGTAGCATATGTCCAACTATTGTAGTTATGTCAATACAACAACTTTTTTCATTTTAAACATTAATGAAAATGCTAACCAAATTCAAACCATGCTATTTATATGTTTATATTAATCCTTATACAAATAAATTATTTTATGGTCAAGATCGTTTAACTACCTATAAAATAGTTTTTAAATTATTTAAATTGGACTTTCCATTCAAAAGATATTACGAATTAAAAAATTCAAACAGTAAACAAAACCGCCATAGCGCCGTGGCCGTTGTTTGCGATGCAGTCTGAAAAGCGCGCCGGGCATCGCGGCGGGCGGGATGGAGCGGAGGGGGGTGGGGTAGCCGCTTCGGCTTCCATCTCTCGGAATACCGAGGAGCTGAGGAACAGAACCTCTTCTGAGGAGAGCAGGCTGCTCGCGGCAGAGAACGCTCGCCTCAAGGGAGAGGCGAAGGCAGCCCGGGAGGAGGCGAGGAGCCTCCATGGAGAAATGGCCCTCCTCCGAAGGGAGATGGAGGAGCTCGGACGATTGCTCGGTCTGGAGCCCCCTCCGCCCTCAACGCGACATGATGGTCCAGTTTGGGACCATGTTGAACGCGCGACTGGAGGCCCTGGACGAGCGCCTCCTCCCGGCCCAGTGACCTCGGCCGTCCTTGGCGGCGGACAGAGCCCCCTCGGCTCCAGTGCCTCGAGCGGCCCCGGCCCCTCGAGCTACCCCGAAGGCCAAAGCGGCCGCGGCCCCTCGTGCGGCCCCACCGGCCCCACGAGCAGCCCCGGTGCCAAGAGCGGCTCCAGCCCCGAAGACCCGAGCGCCCGCCTGGCAACCAGAGGCGGTCACTTCTTCTGCCCCCCACGTACCTCCTCCCACTGGTCTGGCCAATGATGATGGCTCCACCCTGGTGACGGGGGCCGGAAGGGGCAAAAAGAAGAAAAAGAAGAGGAAGAGGAACAGGGACAAGGAGCGGGCTGCTCCAGTCCCGGCTACCCCTACTCCAGGGCCGAAGCAGACGGCCTTGGAAAAGTCCAAGGCAGCAGCCAAGAAGCTGCGCACTCCCCGCACTGCGGCGGTGGTGGTCAGATTTGGCCCAGAGGCTGTGCAGGGAGGTCTCACCTATGCTCAGGTGATCTCCGCTGCAAAAGGGAGGCTCGACCTGGCAGGTCTGGGCATCGACAGCATCCGCTTCCGTGCGGCTGCAACCGGTGCCCGCCTGCTGGAGATCTCCGGGCCTCCAGAAGAATCCAGGGCCAAGGCAGACGCCTTAGCCCAGAAACTAAGGGAGGTGTTTACCGAAGATACGGTGAGGGTCTCCAGACCCATGAGCAGCGCAGAGATGCGCCTCATGGATCTGGATGATTCCGTCACCCCTGCTGAAACCGCAGCCGCAGTCGCGGCAAGCTTCCGGTGTCTGGAGACGGGGCATTCCCGGGCAGACTGCACCTCGCAGAACGACCGCAGTGGCCTCTGCTACCGCTGCGGTCGACCAGGGCACATTGCCCGAAACTGCGAGGCTGAGGTGAGCTGCCCGCTCTGCCAGGCGAGCGGCCAGCTTGCCTCACACAGTCTGGGCAGCTGCAGCAGCCAAGGGGCCAAAGGAAAGGGGAAGGGAAAAGGAAAGGGGAAAGGGCCCGGTGCTCCCCCTAGGCCTACCACCGCCGATAGCCAATTCGCGGTGGCCATGGATATCGTTCCGCCTCAGGACCAGTAATGGCCACCCGGATCCTGCAGGCGAACTTGAACCACTGCGCCACAGCCATGGACCTGTTCATGCAGAGTCTGGCGCAGTGGCAAATTCACGTCGCGTTGGTGGCAGAGCCCTACTATTTCGGAGGATTTGTGCCCAACGGATGGATCTCGGACCGCTTAGGCCTTGCAACCATAGCCGTCCGTCCCTCCGCGGACCATGCTCCGGCCGGAGAGTATAACGCGGGGAGAGGGTTTCGTGTCCTGCATGCTGGGGGAGATGCTGCTACTCAGCGCGTACTTCTTCCCTAGCCGCCCATTGCGGCACTCAGAGGCAGAGTTGGCAGCGGCGGCCGAGCGCCTCCGCGACAAAAAGACGGCACCAGGCTTGGATGGAATTCCAGCCAAGGCCTGGTTCCTGTCGTTGAAGCCGGAGGCGTTGGAGATTCGGCTCCGTAGCCTGTTCTCCACCTGTATGGAACAAGGTGTGTTCCCTCTGCAGTGGAAAACGGGCAAGCTGGTCCTCATCAGAAAAGAGGGCCGGCTCGCCGACTCTGTCGCTCCGTCAGATTTCCGGCCTATCGTCCTGTTGGACGAGGCGGGAAAGCTGCTCGAGAGAGTCATATCTGCCCGCATCAACCGACATCTTCAGTCGGTTGGGCCAAAATACAGGAGTGGGTCTTCGTCTTTATTAGGCAGCTCAGCGACGATTATTTCGTCGATCTGATCGGGCTGTATTTTTGTCTCCAGCCAAAACAACAAATGACTAAATTGTCTTCCCCGTGCGAAGCCGGGACGGGCTGCTAGTTTATTATATAAATATTTAACTGTGTATGAAAAAAGGCAATATTAAGAGCAAGTTTTCAGCGATGCTAGCGCCATTCTCGAAATTTTTTTTATCTTCTAAGCAAAGGCAAATTTCAAAAATGTGGCATAAGGCACAGTATGACACTAGATAATCTTGCTTAGTACTTTTCCACAGATTGTTGCCAAAAGTGGCCACTTTTAGCAACACTTTGTAGCTTTCTTCACTCTTTAACTTAGAAGCTATACAACAGTGCCCTAAAAATACTAGGCACATTGTTAAGTGTCATACTGTGCCTCATTTTTTGATATTTGCCTTAGTTTCTAAGATATACATTTTTTTCGCGAATGGCGCTAGCATCGCTGTAAACTGGCTCTTTAAAATCAAATCCGATAATCGATTGAACTGATACATTTTTAACCCCCGAACGTAAATTCAGAAAGGGGTGTTATAATTTTAACGTGTGTATCTGTCTGTCTGTCTGTGTATCTGTCTGTGGCATCGTAGAGCCCAAACGGCTGAACCGATTTTCGTTTAGTATTTTTTGTATCATAGATAATTTTAGGCCGAGTGTTCTTAGCCATGTTTAAGCTTTTCACTCGCTTGGTACAATATAAATTCATAATTTGACTGCTCCGTAGCTCAGTTGGCAGTGATGTGGACTGAGAAGCGAGTGCATCCGGGTTCGATTCCCGGGCGGGGCGAATATTGACATGATGAATATCGATGTTTGTTTCCGGTCTGGGTGTGATGTTTGTCTCTGTATGTGTGTTTCGGGCACCCTAGATACAGGTTCTTCCTAGTTAGGGGCTCTGAGTGTGATGTGTTATTATTATTATTATACTAGAATACCTAGACCTACAATAGTTTTATGCTAAGGGCCCTTCTGAATGGGTAGGATATAACTAATTCCGCTCCACATTGGTTTTGATTCGGAAATTCTTACGAAAGTTGGCAATAGGACTAGAAATAAGATCGAGGGTAGTTTTAGATTACATATATTGGTAGACAGCGTTTTTGGTCAAATTGTAATTGAGGTTGAGGGTCCTTGGATACAGGTTTGATCCGTCGAAAGTCCGATTTCTTTCTGATACTTCTTCTTCTTCTTCTTCCTCAGCACATATCAGCCCACTGTTGAGCAAATGCCTCTCCAATTATTTTCCAGTTCGTTCTATCGGCTGTCAATCTCATCCAAGTCCTCCCCGCAACAGTCTTTATATCGTCGGTCCATCTGGCTGGTGGTCTGCCTACACTCCTCTTCCCCTCTCTTGGTCTCCATTCAAGGACGGCTTTGCTCCATCTTTCGTCTTCCCTGCGTGACATGTGTCCCGCCCACGCCCACTTCAGTTTAGCAACACGAGCACCCACATCTACTACCTTCGTGCGTTCTCTGATAGTGGTATTGCGCACTTTGTCTCGCAGGGAGAGACCTAGCATTCGCCTTTCCATTGCTCTTTGCGTGATTTTGAGCCTGTGGATCATTACTTTGGTGAGGGTCCAAGTTTCGCAGGCGTAAGTCATTGTTGGGAGAAATACTAAGGTCTTTCTGATACTAAGGTCTAGCAAACGTTTTACAAGACGCGTTGAAGATACTAACCGTCTTATTCATAAAGATACAGTACATAACGTCTACTTCTCTGGTTTGTTGTATGGTAAATACGTGACCTCCAGTCTAAATTGACATGCGTCAAATAACTAAAATGCTCTTTAACTTTTTATGAATATGAGGGTATGGTTATAAACATTTGATATATTATAAAACACAGTATAATATATAAATACAGTTCGAGGACGTTATTTATGTTAGCTTGAATTATTTTTCGATTGAAAACCTGTCTTCAAGCCTATGCCTAAGCGTGTTTCCTCACGAGGCGATATCGGTCGTGCGATATGGGTTCGACAGCCAATCAGGCAGGCTTTGTGGATGTACGAGCGATTTCTATTGGCTGTCGAGCCCCTATCGCAAGACCGATATCGTCTCTTGAGGAAACACGCTTAGAGTTTACAAAAGATCGGTTGAAATGGTTTTGTTCTTGGTCCTTCTGCCAATTTTTCCAAATAGTCTCGATTTACGTCAACCGTGGGAGGCGACGAGGTGGTGGTAGCAAGACCGCTACCTTAACTCAAGTATTTTAGGGAAAAGCTCATTTCAATTATCCACTGAAAATCGACTCGGTCAAAACGACTTACTTTATAGACTTAGGCAGTTGTCCCACCAACGACGAGAAAACGACTAACTATCCGCTATTTTCTCGCTCAAGAAACGTACAATTGAAAAGAGATGCATATACAAACAGTTGATCGTTGACTGTTCTCACTGCCGGCGAGCACTCGCTTCACTAGTTTGTTTAGTTTTCACACACAAATATCGGAACTACGCACTCGCTCCCCGCGTCTCGCTAACTAGTTTCTAGTTCTAGCTCTACTCGTTACTCGTTAATCGTTGCCGGTGAGACAAATGCCTTAAGGCGGTAACTCTCGGTATGGCGCGAAATTCAAATTTTTTCACGTTTTTTAATTATTTTGGCGAAAGTATTCATTTTAAATAAAGTTTAAATGAATTCGCGTACGTAAAAACCTATTTCCCACATTGTGATATATCGTTTTTGAAAGACAGAGGTACCGGTTTTGTGTATATTCAAGGAACTTGTTTTTTGGCCTTTTACCCCTTAGACACAAAGATTCCCGTAGGTCTGTCTTACAAAAACGTTGTATTACACCCAAGTAGCAACCGATAGATTTAACTGAGTATTGAAGATTTCTTGAAGGCAACATGGCTAATTCCAGCTATTGCCTTGGCCAAAACTATTATGTCCCTCAAGATATCCCTAAGACTTGCTTGGAGGGTCAGTTAAGAAAAAGTGGGCACGGTATTTAGGAGAATACGAAGGGGGAGTTAATACTACTGCTAAATCATACTTTAACCTTACATAAGCAATTGGGATTTAATAGGGTTTTCCAGATTCCTTAACTAAGGTTTCGCGATATCTTGAAGTTTAAGTAAAGGCAGTAAAATAGATTTAAATGCAAAATTAAAACTGTTTTATAATCTATTTCACTAATGCAATTTTTGCTAAGCGAAGAAAAATTTAAAACGTTTTCAATTTAAGTAATCATAATAAAGAAAATATGGTGAACATTTTATGCTACAACACAAGAACTTTACTTAGTGGTAAGAATTTGTAAACTATAAGTAAATATGACAATTAGAAATCCGTTTTATTTCGTCGTAAGCAATAAAAATCTTAAACGCATGATCATTTATCGTGTAAAATCGATAGAAAGAGCCATAAAACAAACGGGCTCTCGAAATAGCTTGAAATAACAATAAAATAAAGAATAATTGTATATGGAATAAAAATAAAGTTATCATTTATGTCATTAATATTACCTTTTCTCATCACATTATCACTTATTTCTTCAGTAAAAACGATTACACTAGTCACATTTAACTGAAATCCACACTTTTTTCACGATATCACTTCGATTTTATTTTGTTGTTCTGTTTTCTAAATGGCGTATAATCTTGTTTTACTTGACGAAATCTGAATTTAGAAAAGTAAGGATTCAAAAGGGTAGTTGAGTATCAATTAAATCAAAGATTAATAAGTTCGATTTGAAATAATGCTATTTTAGAAATGTTTTACTCAAAAACGATTTCCTCAAATCTCACTTAATACTTAATCGTTTTACTAAATCAAACGTTAGTAACATTTAAATCTCACAGTATTAAGTGATCCTTTAGTTTGATTAAGTAAATCCTCAACGATTTAAGTGATACTTCCGATTGATTTCATGAATACTATTCTGATTTATTTGATCCTTTACTTTGATTTCTTAAATCAAGATTTCTTTGTTTTGCAACAGAGTTAGTTTTTCTAATACCAAGTGTAAGTGTTGAAAGTGATAGACGTATGCAATATTATTAGACACATAAATTAGATGTTTATGTACAATTGTGTTTATCAGAATGCATTACAAGGTTGTTCAAATGAATTAATATGATCTATGTTTGTGGCTGGCATGTTGGCGATTCGGGTAGGAAGTGACGTGACTTGGCTATGTCTATATGGCAGAATTTAAAAGGATAATTTCGAATTCAAGCTTTTGTAAGTATTCATCACTTCCGCTTATAGTTCCTTTCGCAAAATGACTTTTTTTTATAGTGTCCCTTTTGTACATGTAAACTTGAGCTAGTGGAGAAATGGTCATTTTTCGAACAGGTCATTTTGCGAAAAGCACATTTTGCGAAAAGGACGTTTTGAGAATTCTTTAAAAGCGTTATGGTTTTCAAAGAAAGTTATTATGTTTTTTTTGGTGTTTTAGCAATAAAGTGCATTTAAACAACAGCAGAGCTTGCATATAAAGTCAAGTGTGTGTGGCAAGTATTTCTATCAGACCATTCTGCTCACACTTGTGGCAAAACAAAAACTGTTGTAATAATTTATTTCACTGCCTTTTGCTGCTTTTTAAGAACCACAAAAGTACCATAAGAAAATCAGCAATGGTTATCAATGCTGTCATATCATCGAGTTATCATATTTTGTTTAGCTAAGAAAGCTGTGTTAGAGCTAGTTCGGAAAATATATATAAACTACCTGCATTGGCAACCTAATACTTTTAACTTATTTAAGTGTATCAAATACTTATTCAAAGACTAATCATACAAAATGTATTATGCTAAACGAGTCCGTGACCGTAACTACCTACCTACTTTGCATCGATTAAGAGTGAAAGGCCCTACAATTTAGACCCATAATGCACCGTTCGCAAATATTTCTTCGAAACTGTCTACAAAAAATAAAAGCAAAAGGGACATTACGACAAAGGTTTTTTCGATGTGGTACATTTTGAGAAAGGGTCATTTTGGGAAAATACAATTTTAGAAAGGGACATTATGTAAAAGGAAAATTATGGGAAAGGGACATTTCTGTGTTAAAGGTTATTTTTTTAATTTTTCAACGTCTTTGCTAATTTAATTTTTCTCCATCTTGTACAAACCGTCCCTCTAAATCAATTATTACTTATAAAATAATAATTAATACAAAATTTATTTGTGTTTTGCCTAGCAAAAACTGATTTGAGGACTAACGTCTTAATATGGCTTTTAGTTTGGATAGCAAATCTTTTTTGCATTAGTGCGACTGTATAAGTCGAAAAAATATCCCTTAATGATTTAATTCAGTTTACAAATAATGAGAGTTGAGTGAAAAGAGAGTTTTATGGTTTATCTGAAACCTTAATTAATACTGAATAGGTTTAAGATGATTTAACTACGATTTGTATAATCTTTATTTTCTCAAAAAGCGGTATTGGAATACTATATAGCCTTTAAGTAATATGTGACTATATGAAATCGTTTTTTATTTAGTTAAATCACAATACAGGCACTGTTAAGATATATGCGATTTAAACAAAATTCTTCAGTGCTACTTGGGCAATGTGGGAGATGGTTTTTTACATACGCGAATTCATTTAAACTTTATTAAAAATGTATTCTTTCGCCAGAATAAATAAAAAACACGAAAAAATTTGAATTTCGCGCCGTACCGAGAGTTACCACCTTAAGGGCCTGTTCTGTAATTTTTTTGTGATCTTATTCCAACATGATCTAATTTCATGTTATTTGTTTTCTCTTTCCATTCTCGGAACGCTTTCTCTACTCATTCCGCCGCAGTATAAAAATCTTGTCCACATTTATACTGTTTATTGTCAACATTAGCCTAATTTGCGAGCTTTATTTTTACTCTATGGAATGTGGATGTATATCTAAATAATAATATACTACGCCTTTGTTTGGAAGGAATTGTTTGATGTGTAAATTCTCATATACTGTAGGGTAAAGATGTTTTGGAGATTCCATCTATACCTCTAGTGTTATTTTCGGAGAAAGCAAACATGATTTGAAGGAGTGTATTTACTATTTAGGGTGATTGAAATTTTGTTTTGGTTTTTTGTATTTTTACTTTAAGAGCCAGTTTACCGCGATGCTAGCGCCATTCTCGAAAAAAAATATATCCTGTAAACTAAGGCAAATATCAAAAATGTGGCACAGTATGACACTAGATAATCTTGATTAGTATTTTTTGAGCACAGTTAAGTAGTCCTAACTTAAAAGAACAAAATTATACACAGATTGTTGCTAAAAGTGGCCACTTTTAGTAACACTTTGTATCTTTCTTTGGTCTTGAACCTAAAAGCTGTACAGAAGTGCCCTAAAAATACTAGGCTACATTAACTAGTGTCATACAGTGCCACATTTTTGATATTTGCCTTAGTTTAGAAGATATTATTTTTTTCGCGAATGGCGCTAGCATCGCTGTAAACTGGCTCTTAATTATGAATTCTCTCAGAGTTTTAGTTGGTTGTGACTTCGCAAGTTCGAATTCTATTTCCGTCGGGAAAAAACCTTGTTTAACGGTTTTTTAACTTTTTATGTGTTTCGGGCGCCCTAATTATGTACAGGATAGGCTCTACAAAGATTTATTATTTTAATTTAATGGACTTGAGTCCACTTCAGTGGAGTATTTTGCCAATGTCAAGTTCACAAATAATTTCTTTTTGCAAAAAGAGACCCGCCCGCGATGCGTTATTCCGCATATTCATTCTTCAATGTAACTAACCAAATACCTAGATACATAACATCACGCCTGTATCCCATCGGGATAGGCAAAGCTTATTGATTTCCAATTGCTACAATCCTGATACACTTTTTTAACTTCTTTTCTATACCAATATTTTAAAGAGGAAAGATTTGTTTGTTTGTTTGTAACGAATAGGCTCCGGAAATAATGAACCGATTTGAAAAATTCTTTTACTGGTAGGAAGCAACACTAACCCCGAGTGTCATAGGCTATATTAGATTTTTAAAAAAAATTAGGGATCCTTCCTTAAACTCAAATAATGTAACCCAAGGTGCAATATTTTTTCCGTTGTTTACATATTTTGACAGGTGGTTTGGTTGTTGTTGTTTGTTTTCATAAGCTCGTCATTCATAAGTCACTGTACTTTATTTATTAATTCATTCATAAGCATTTTTATACACGCACGTCGGTTTCGTGAAATCCTTAAGCAAAAATAACCAAAAACTTCATTGTAATTAAACGTGATCATCAACTAAATTTTAATTTTTTTTTTACATCACACTCAGAGCCCTTAACTAGGAAAAACCTGTCTCTAGGGTGCCCGAAACATATACACATTTTTCACGTAAAATAGGCACGATAGCTGTCAAATTGCGAAAACTCGCCCGTTAACTAAACTAAACATAACAATGTTCGCCCTGCCGAGAATCGAGCCCTTAGTCTCATCGCGCAAAACGTAACTATCGAATAAAAGTAGAGTAGAAACAGTACGTTAATCGCAAGAAAATGCACATTTGGTAGTCTCGTAATCAATTTTGCTATAACTATAGCAGTAGTATCGCAACAGATTGGAATTGACCAAAAAGGGTAGTCTGCTCCATAATAAGATAATGTTATGATTACGTTCAGCTGACATTATATATGTCAATAATTATTGATATTAAGTGACAGTTGCACTACGCCCGTTCCAATTTCGTCTAATCAAACAGGATTATTCTATAGCTTGCTATTCATATTCTATTGTTCTATACTATATTGATCGATCAAAGTTACGAGACTCGCAATTTTTGACACAATCGTAAAAGAGTAATAGTAGAATAATAATAGAATAGAAGTATAATCGTAAGTTAAAAGAGACTAGAGTCCCAGGTGCACATGCATCTGCATCTCATTATATTGCAACTAAACTAAATAATACAACACGTAAATGACGTAATCTACGATGCAAATGACGAGTCATTCCGTTCAGAGATCGGGCTGTAATTCAATCAGCCGGACAGATTTCAATTTCCCTCCATCACTTATTGCTCCCAAATGGGCCGTGCCGAGTGCAGTGCCCTAGCTTAGGTCCAATCGAATCAAATCAAATAATTCTTTATTCAATATAGGATACAAGATATCACTAATTGAAAGTCAATTAGACTACATCTAATCTAATTGCTATTGATACCTTATTTGGTAAAGTATCCTATACTGTGAGAGGCGAGGTAGTTCAGGGTGCCCACCAATTGGCTCAGGCAAACAAATGTTTGGCTTTCCTTACGACAATTAAATAGTCGCCTGGAGAGGCCCCCATAGGGTCATTATGTAATGTAGGTTTGTGAGTACAGTGGCGGTCTAGGAGGCCGTAACAGATTTGTCTATGGTTTCCCTAGACTGTACTGCTAAAGAACAAGAGCTATTTTGCTATACAGAAAAACCGGAAGTGTTACGGCGACCTAGACCGCCTTGTTCCTACGTAGTTTGATAGATTTAGTTTTTGTTATAAGGTTACTGGTTTGGTAGAATATTATGTAGAATGTTGTGTAAAATTACATTAATAAACTGTAGTTTTGAAAGAAATACATGTCCTTATAAAATAAAAACAATAGATAAGCAAGACTGAAAGAAATCGCTCATTGCAATCAAAGTACGTAAGTGTAAGTTTTAAAAAAAATTGCCGCCGTTTAAGATTAATATTATTTTTGGATTTTTAATTATTTTAAGTTTTTTATTACGATTGCAATTAAATGTCGTTTTATTGCAAATTAATATGAAACTCTGATTTTACATAAGGCCTCATTTAGGGAGACCCGGCGCGTTGCGTGGGGCGTCGCGGAGTCTACTTGTACGATATCAAACTTAAGCATATGTTTTGATCTTGAAGCCACCGCGCAAAAACGCGTGACGCGCCGCACCATGCCCCGCCAGACGCTCAGGGCAACGCGCCGCGTGCCCCTAAATGAGGCCTAGAATGTAGACAGTTAAGTCACGAAAAAGTCAAAACAAGTCTTAATCGCGAAGTCGTATGACAAAGTCTATTCATTTAGACCAAGTCTAACTCTTTTTGTGGTCAGGTCAGCTGTGAGAATTGACACTTATGTTTAGCTTTAGTTTAGAACCACATACCATACACTGTTACTCATAAAAAGTTAAAGATCATTTAAGTAATCAATATATATAAAACTCTTCCGTTACTGACTGACTGACTGACTGACTGACAGACAACGCAGAGCCGAAACTACTAGGCGTAGCGGGCTGAAATTTTGCATGTAGGTTCCTTAGGGAGTGTAGGTGCGCACTAAGAAGGGATTTCCCGAAATTCCCACGGGAACGGGAAAAACGGGATTTTTGTCTTTATGAGAAATCTGCGCGGGAAAAACCGCGGGGCAGCCTCTAGTTTCTTATAATATGTCAATATAGACTGGATCTCACGTATTTACCATAAAACAAACCAGAGAAGTAGACCTCCAGTAAAGCTATGCATCTTTATGAATAATACGGTAAATGTTTTATTCATTATTCACAAACTCAGTAAAGATAATAACTCAATGCTTATTAGTAACAGGCAGTGGCTTTGCGTCCGCATTATTGACAAGTCGCGCCGGATTTTGTGGTTAGTTCGACTTACCGATTGACTGAGTGACAACATTGGGTTTATCTCTAGTTTATCTCCACTATTATTTAAACTGATGATCTGTAATTTTAATGAACATGGATGAACATTTGCGAATTTTTCCTGTCCTGTATTATTAGACGAAATTGGAACGGGCGTCGTGCAACTGTCACTTAATATCAATCAATATTGACATATATAATGTCAGTCGAACGTAATCATAACATTATCTTATCTTATTATGGAGCAGACTACCCTTTTGGTCAATTCCAATCTATTGCGATACTACTGCTATAGTTATAGCAAAATTGATTACGAGACTACCAAACGTGTATTTTCTTTCGATTAACGTACAGTCACGGACTAGGAGGCCGTAACAGATTTGTCTATGGTTTCGTCAGCCCTAGACTGTATTACAAAAGAACAAGAGCTATTTTGCAATACAGAAAAACCGGAAGTGTTACGCCGACCGTGTCCGCCACTGTACTATTTCTACTCTACTTTTATTCGATAGTTGCGTTTTGCGCGATGAGACTAAGGGCCCAGTACCTAATATTGCCACAGTACTGAATATATATCATCAAAAGGTTCTTCAGCCAGACACCATTTGCCAAGAAATCATTCCGAAAAGATTTCCGCTCGACTTACTTATAAAGCCGCCCTTACTCACGTCTGGAAGCTTATATCTAAGGCTGAAATTCACAGTCAGTTTGTTTTGGAGATTACACTTTCGGTCAAGTTTGAACTCGAACATGCTGTTCTAAAGTTAACTCGCCCAAGTTTGAGCTCGAACATGCTGTTCTACAGTTAACTCGCTCAAGTTTGAACTCGTAAAAGCCGTTCTCGTGTACTGATTATCCTGAGTCGGGCCGTCGAGCGTATACTCACTTGTTGAAGTTAATTGTGTAATAAATTTGCAGAGGAGAACGGTTTAAATTTATTTTTTTCAGTTTGGAGTGCAAACTCAAAGTCTGACTCGACAGTGAATTTCATTCTTACTCACGTTCTGGAAGGTTCTATCTAAAACTGAATAGATATAGCCATATAAATTATTTATCAATACTTCAATACATAGTATAAAATAAAGTCGCTTCCCGCGTTTGTCCCTATGTATGTATGCATAAATCTTTAAAATCAGCAGCGGATTTTGATGCGTTTTTTTAATAAATAGAGAGATTCAAGAGGAAGGGTTATAAGTATAATACGTGCACAAGATTGTTATAGATTAGGCGGTACGAAGTTCGCCGGGTCGACTATTAATATTATAAATGCGCAGGTAACTGTCTATCTGTATGTTTCGTGATAACGCCTAAACTACTAAATCAAAATGGCTAAAAATTTGTAAGAAGATAAATTTATCGGAAACTCCATGGGAACGAAAATTTTTAGTTTTTGCGGTTTGACGCAAAGTTACACTAGCGAAACCGCGGTGCGCACATACCTATATCTATACCAATATTATAAAGAGGAAAGATTTGTTTGTTTGTTTGTAACGAATAGGCTCCGGAAATACTGAACCGATTTGAAAAATTATTTCACTGGTAGGAAGCTACATTAACCCCGAGTGTCATAGGCTATATTAGATTTTCAAAAAAATTAGGGATCCTTACCTAAACTCAAATAATATAACCCAAGGTGCAATATTTTTTCCGTTGTTTACATATTTTGACAGGTGGTTGGTTGTTGTTGTTTGTTTTTAATTCGGCCATTCTGGGTAGTCAAAAGAACATAGTCTATAAAGCCAAGTCTTTTGTAGTATCTTATATTCTATGGCGTAACGAAGTAAGCAGGGAAAGCTCGTAATTTATATAAACTTCCCTAGTCACTCCATCCCTCCATGTGTCAAATAAGGGTCGCGTTACTCAGCTCTAAGCTGTATAAATCTGAAGCGATAGTTTGCAAACGGACATCACGTTTGGGCCTGAAATTCTTATTCTCTCTTTAGTCCTTTAAACAGGCCCCCCTATAACCTTTAATGCAATGGAATAGGGTGGAATTTAGTAAGGTTTTGTGGACAGATTTCGCTGTCAGATTGAATGACGTGGACGTGCCCTCCATTTTGTCGTATTACGGTACTGACACTGGGCTATTGTATTTCTTATCTTTAACTGGGCATAGTTTTATACTATGAGGGCTACCTTAGAGTATTATCTATCTACTATCTACTTCTACTATCAATATATATAAAACTCTTCCGTTACTGACTGACTGACTGACAGACAACGCAGAGCCGAAACTACTGGGCGTGGCGGGCTGAAATTTTGCATGTAGGTTCCTTAGGGAGTGTAGGTGAGCACTAAGAAGGGATTTCCCGAAAAAACGGGATATTTTTGTTTATAAGAAATCTGCGCGGGAAAAACCGCGGGGCAGCCTCTAGTATATATATAAATGAATCGTGGTTCGTTAGTCTCGGAAAAACTCGAGAACGGCTGATTTTAGTTTTAAAATGTTCGTAGTAGTCCAGGGAAGGTTTAAAAGGTGAGAAAATATTGAAAAATGAAGGTAAAGTTTTTAAAAATAACAATTTTAATCGACTTCAAAAAAGGAGGTTATCAGTTTGACCTGTAATGTATGTTTGTCCGCGATTATCCCGAGTTTGGCTGAACAAATTTTGATGCGGTTTTCAGATAAGTATTTGTTACATTCAGGAGAAGGTTTAAGTACCTATTTTAACCGACTTAGAATAAGAGGAAGTGCTCAGTTGATGTATGTGTCAGTTTATTGAAGGCGGGTTCCTTTTTTATAAAAAAAGAAATTATCTTTGGCCATATCTTAAACGTAGTAATATTAAATAAAATTTATATAGAGTTATATAGTAATTTAATTACAGCAATAACAAACGATAAACTCAAAGAGAAAACTTAACATAAAGCGCCACAGAATCAAAAAAAACGCAGATAAAAAAAACAACACTTCGTGCATGCATGTGAACAAATTTTCCAAAGGCCTGATTCCCATTCAGCCGTCGGCGCCATTTTTGTTTTTTTTTGAAGCCCGGCTAGCGGATAAAAAGAGCTTTAGGCCACTAGGCCAGTGGAGTAGTCCATCGATTTGTGTGGAGAATGCTTTTATTTGACTCCGGTCCGGTATAAAGACGAAAAGTAGGTATAATAAAATAAATAATAATAAATCTTTATTTCGTTTTTCACAACAACATTTATAAAATTGGGATCTCATTTTTAGTATAAAGACGATATACGAGAAATAAAGCAAACGACCGATAAACAAAGGATGTCCTTTTCTCTCAAACATATTGAGGGAAAAGGACAGTCATATGTCAGTCGCCCACATCGGCTACATTTTATTGGAAAAAGTAATAAAACTTTACTATACTTTAAAATCAAATTTGAATTACTAGAATTTGATATACTTTAATAACATTAGGGTAAAAAACAAAAGCGGACACTGAAAAAAAAATAAAATAAAAATGATGCTATAATTTCAAAATTAGACTTTATTGATTGCTAATGACATATGTAACATAAATAAAATAGTGAGCGAGATCATTCACGCATGGGCTGTGATTAATTAACCATTTACTTTTTTTTTGGTCCACAGAAGTGACCAAATTCCACAGGAAAGAAAGAATCAAGTTACAGTTTTAATATTTCGTACTCTACTTTTATTTAAGTAACTAAAAACAATCAAGGATGAAATTTGACACAAAATAACTTCCTTAAATCCTTAGAACCACTTAATACAACAAAAATATATATGGTCTACAGAAGATTTTTTTGTTTTTTTTTTTTTTTATAAATTAGAATACTGAAATATCGTCATACAAAATTTTTAGTTATAATGTCCGAACATGCTAATGTTTTTTACCCATTATACCTATGAAGTTTCAACAAAAACTAGTTAGTAATTTCGAAGAACTAGCTATTCCCGTTTTTTGGAATGGTTATCTTTGACGAAATAATATATCGAGGTTTTTTGAATCCACTAGTGTTTTTCAGTTATAAAAAAGTTTGTTATATCCTCAAAAACGTTATATTAAAATTCCAGATCTTTACCTCTTATACATTAAGAGAATTACTTGATTTAAAAAACCTTGAAAACTCATATAGCGTCTTAATACCTGTCATAGGAGATCCGCTCTTCAAAAATGCCATTATCTCTTTTGATTAACAAAAAAAATAAGTGGGTTAGAATATTAATAAGGGAAAGGCGTATAGGTACAATAGTTATCACACTCCGAGCTCCTAAATGGTAAGCATCTGCTAGGCAAGTATGTAGGTTTGCGATTGCAGTATTGGATGTTACAATATTTAACAAGGGCCAGACAAATGAACGGACGGACTGGACGGAACGGACTGCTCCGTGGCTCAGTTGGCAGTGATGTGGACTGAGTAACCGTGAGCACCCGGGTTCGATTCCTGGGCGGGACGAATATTGATATGATGAATATCGATGTTTGTTTCCGGTCTGGGTGTGATGTTCGTTTCTGTGTGTGTTTCGGGCGCCCTAGATACAGGTTCTTCCTAGTTAGGGGCTCTGAGTGTGATGTGTTATTATTATTATTATTATATAAATAACAAAAAGAAGAATCAAATTCAACTGTTATTTTTTTGTTTCACTCCAAACAAAAAAATAACAGTTGAATTTAACACTGAGGGAATCCTCATTCTATGCCCACTCCATCAAATTATTTAAGTGTACACAAATGTAAGGCATTTTTTCGCTGATCTGTCCGAGGCTAAATGTTATGACATAATGCTCTGAGAATGATCTTTGATGGAGTGGGAAAAGATTGAGCATTTGTTCGGTTGATGGTAATGGTCAATCAAACCACTCCATCAAAGATAATTCTGATGTAAATGATGTGTAAATGCAACGTTGAATACTAAAGATGACTAAAAAAAAGCGGCTCTCTGTTCAATCAATAACGAGGTTTGTTTTTTTGGTCGTGGAAGCCAAAAATTACTTCCACAATAGTGGAAGCCTTTTTGCCTAAGAAGAAGAAGAATAAAATGGTAGTTTCTCTTTCATAACAATAGAAAATTTAAGACCGCAAAGATCTGAGCATAGAAGCTGAAACCTGATTTTACCGGTAAACCAACAAACTTCGGTGTTGTGTTCTATCCTATCCGACCTAACAAGATTATAAGGATCTTTTTATGTGAGCAGATCTTCGACGCGATTTTGTATCTATTATTGTGTAGATATTAGATCAAGAACTAGCAATGATACGGAAAAAACATCCGTAATATATTCATTTAGAATGGTTAATAAATTTGTAAAAATACGTTTTTGGGTCAGGCCTAAGTCCAGTTATGGACGCCTTCTCGATCGTGAAGAAGAAGATAAAACACAGAAATTGTTATATATATACACATATTTAAGATCATACTAAGATCAATACACGCCATTTTCTTAGATGTCAATATTCTTTCTCTGCCACCACCACACTCACACATTTGCTTCAAAAAAATGCTGTTAATAAAGAGCTATAAAACAATAGTCGCCAAGTCCAAAGAATCCCTTACAAAAGTTGCTGACGCAACTAAAGAGCCACTTCGCAGCCAGCAAACCCTGAATTTAATACTACAAACAGGATGCAATTTGCTAAAGGATCGTGTTTAGGCGATATTAAAGTACTTGATAAGCATTAAGGCATGTTTTGGATGATGCTTTTGTAATGTAGAACAGTTACGCAAGAAGTCTCCTTGTGAAGAACGCATCAGACTTAAGAAAGCAAGAATATACATTTATTTCAATGGCACGATAAATAACATAGCATTTTGTACATACACGCGAGTGGCCAACGCAGCTGGTACTCACATAATTTAAACAAAACAACAATATTTATAATAAACAAAGCAATAGACAAAACACTGATAAGGCTGCAGGCTGAGCCTGCAGTCAAGGCCACCGCTCAGTAGTGCTCAGTAGTGTTCCAACCGAGTACTTATCGCGCCAGTTGAAAATGGATATTAGCTCAGGTTTTGTGTAATGTTGTGAGCATTACGAGTACCTAAACCCGTGTGGCCCACAACCCTCACAACTTAGGCTGACGAGTCGAGTCGGAGTTTTAAGTAGCATTCCAAGGTGACAAAATGTTATTTTAAATCTTTCTCAGCTCCAATCTCCTACACATTCTAGTTCCACTTTCAAAACAGCTAAGCATACGCTCGACCGAGTATAAGACGGAAGATTGAGCCAAGATAATCTGTAATCGAGAATGACTTGTCCTACTATCATACTCGACGGAGTATCCTCCAAACACTGACTGTCAGCCTTAGAGTTCTTTTCTGGGTATAACATTTTCTGTCTAGGGTGCCCTAAACACGAAAATCCAGGAAATCGATATTTATTATAATAATGTTCGCTCCTACCGGGAATCCAACCCCATACTCCCGCGTCTCAGTCCACATCACTGCGAACTGAGCCACAGAGCAGTCAGGCTACTAAATAATATTAAATTCAAGTTAACATTACATAATATCACGCCTTTTATTCCCCGGAGGGTTAGGCAGAGGCACCAGCTTGAGAGCCGGACCCACGTTTAGCCGAGTTTATACTTTATTACCAACGTGACAAGGGGCCAGCTTGTCGCCGCGGTTATAACGACCACTACTGCGGCCGGGACCAACGGCTTAACGTGCCTTCCGAAGCACGGAATCATCTTACTTTTCGGACAATCAGGTGATTCAAGCCTGCAATGTCCTATCCAACCGAAAACAACCACAACGTGATTTTTTTCAAGTTAACAATGTATTTAAAGACCGGAAGGTGACCCACGCGTGCTCCTTGTGTGATAAAATTTAGATTCGTTGACACACGTGCTATAATTGATACAGGTCTCCGCTAACAGGTCACGGAGATGAACCAGCTCGAATAGATCTCTCCTGATCTCCTTGCCAACAGCCGAGATGTACACTAGCGGGTTTTAGTGGGTGCGAACCCCACATAACCCGGCAGCTCCCGCAGGTGCCGCAGGGTACTTGTTAGGAGTTTCCCCGCCTTAAAAAAGGGTCTGCCTACAGATTTTCACAAGGACATAACATGACATAACATTGTGGAGGGAATTTGCAGTACCTTATTGCTACGCTTGGTACTCAGGTTGGTGATCGCAAGTTTTCAATGAAGGACGCTGCTGCCTGTCTTTTGTGTGTTTAAAATTTTAAAACTTCAGATAAATGTTTTTGGAACGCAATCCCATATAGTGAACAGCTGTGTGGTAGAAAGGCAATTTTGTAGATGCACTTTACTGCATTGGCAATACGATACAAAATTCTCTAAGTATTTTGTTAACGGTTCTAGCTGCTGTTTATCACGTACACTAGTCTTTAGTACCTAAGAATTCTCTAAGGAAAGGTTTATTTGCCAAAGCACTAGCTTACAATGTATCTAAAAGTAAGTTAGAGGTCTCAAAGGCAAGTCTGTCACTTAGATTGTTTTAAAGTATAAATAGGTAGTTACAGTACATTTTTTTTAGGGTATAAATGACTGAAAACATATTAATTTTGTGATTAGTACTGACTTCGGTGTTTCTTTTTTTTTTACTTAATTTTTTTTTTTATTTGTTTTCGGTTGGATAGGAAATTGCAGACTTGAATCACCTGATTGTTTGAAAAGTAAGATGATTCAGTGCTTCGGAAGGCACGTTAAGCCGTTGGTCTCGGCCACAGTAGTGGTCGTTATAACCGCGGCGACAAGCTGACCCCTTGTCACGTTGGTAATAAAGCATAAACTCGGCTAAACGTAGATCCGACTCTTGAGCTGGTGCCTCTGCCTAACCCTTCGGGGAATAGAAGGCGTGAAATTATGTATGTATATATGTTATCATACTCATGAACGCGTTAAATAACAATTGCTTCATAACTTAGTACATAGTAATGCTGTAGTCCTCAAAAGGTAGCAATTGTTTTCGAATGCCATTAAAACCTGAAGGCGACAAATACTCATCATCATTATTATAAGCATGTATGAGCCCACCGCTTCTGTACATAGACCCACGTTCAGACACAGTATAATATATAGTTCTGCATACAGGATGGGCGCACTCCCTGCCTCCCTCAGCAAGTGCAGCCCTCCGCGCTTGGTTACCTCTCAGTTACCGCTCAGTACAAATAGCAAGACTTAACTCACTCACACAAGCATGCGCGAATCTTCAAATTTTAATTAAAATAATGATAAAACTGTATTTACCTTGTGTAAGCTTCTAACCAGGTTAAGTTTTTATTGATTCTTAATAAAAAAATTCCTCCAAGCGTAAAATTGTAAACCAACAAAAAGATGTAGAATTTAGAAATTCTCCGTACAATTTCCGTTGAAAACTATCGCGTCTCCCAAGTGAAAAATACAATGTCCACACTGTGAGACGGTGGGACTAAGGATATGCAAACAGCGACTCCATTTCCCACCGACCAACTTATCGAGTTCCGGTTTAAACCAAGTCTCAGCGAAATGTAAAGAAAATCTTATAATAAATCTAAGAATAAAGAAAGGATAGATTAGATTAGATTAGATTCATTTATTTCACACTATCATATTCAAATTTCATTTCAGCCTTTAATTAAAGATTTCTGTGAGGTGGCTGAACAGAATAGCACCAACCAATTTCAGCCCAAAGATGTCGTAAAGGCGTCAAAGGAAACACTCGAAGGACAGGCAGCAGCGTTCTTCGATGAAAGACTTGCAGAAGAGCCATTCTTCGATCACCCGCCTGCAAAGCCCATTTTGGAACATGTTCCAAGTATGTAAAGAGGGATGCCTATGTCCAACAGTGTTGTTCTCTTGCTTGTATTGTGGCGGCCTAGGAACACTACCCCTTCTCTTCCCATGGGTATCGTAAAAGGCGAATAAGAGATCCCCCAAAGGAGTTGGCAAAAAAAGGGGGGTGTTATAAAATCAACGTGTGTATCTATCTGTCAGTGTATCTGCCTGTCTGTGTATCTGTCGTTTTTTTTTTTGTGTCATAGATAATTTTAGTCCCAGTGTTCTTAGCCATGTTTCATGAAGATCATCAGCTCTTTGCTAGAATTTACCTTCTCTCTGTTTGCTAGTTGATGAGGGGATCTAACTAGCTTCCTTATGGGCGATCGATTCGAAATTGTGTACCGTGCTACTTCAATGATATTGAAAGTACTTATTTGGTAAAGTAACCATGACCTTTTCAAGATGATCAGCTCTAGTTCTAGTTTAGTTGATGAGGGTCAGAACCCGGTCGAGGGTTTTTTAATTTTGAAATTTTCGTTTTATTAATACTGATCACAGGTAGCACTTAGGAGGAAAGTCTGCAAATAAATATGGAAGAAATTTGCCTAGCAGTGGAAAATAATTCAGAATAGATAAAATATAAAACTTTTTATCAAAAAATAAAACCGCCGAAAAAAAAACTGAAAAGCATTAAATAATAATCGAATTACTAAGTTCTTAAAGTAATGTAGGGTATACCAAGTAATTTTAAGTCGGCGCGCCACACAAGCAAATTAATTAATTACGTAAAGATTGATGCGCGGCAGCGCACGAATTTTGGTTATTTCTTTATTTAAATTTAAGGTACCTAATTTAGTGATCTTTGTACGAGGAATCTGTGGCGCCGACTCAAAATTACTTGGTATACCCTACATTACTTTAAGAACTTAGTAATTCGATTATTATTTTATGCTTTTCAGTTTTTTTTTCGGCGGTTTTATTTTTTGATAAAAAGTTTTATTTTATGCTTTTCAGTTATTTAAGGGTTTTTTTATTTCTTCTCCCACAAGGTGTTCAGTGGTCTCACCGCATAAGGTGATCAGACGACATGGTTTACAGGGACGACAAGATGTATGAAGGTATGGCGATTTGTGGGGAAGGCCTATGTCCAGCAGTGGACGTCTTTCGGCTGATTTTATTTCATTTCAAAAGATATTGTAAGTAGGTATCAAAAGTTATAATGTAACACGGAAATGCAACCTGTGAGTTGATAAATCGACCCGCCGACTAAAAAGTCACCCCTATTTTCCCACCCTTAGGGTGGGAATTTTATTTCCAAATTTTTATGGGACCCACTTCAAGGTATGCCCTGTCGATTAAAAAAAGAATTATCAAAATTGGACTACTCTGTAAAAAGTTATGCGTGATCATACATTAAAAAAAAAAATATATACGTGTCGAATTGAGTACCTCCTCCTTTTTTTTTCGTCGGTCAAAAAGTAGGTTAGCGAATATAAGTTTAACTTTATCCCAGTTCACAGTGTTCTCATAATGTTGAGAGAAGAACAAAGGATATCTTAGGATCATGTTCGTAGAAATGAAGATATCATAACTTAAAGAATACCCAATGAAGATATCGTAAAATTTTATACTTGAAAGTCTGCTTGTGCAGTCAGTTGAAAAATTGTGCATAGATCTGCTTAAAATTTCATGACACCCACCTCTTGGAAGAAGTTTGAATGATAAAAGTTCTTATGAAATACGAGCTGTCCCGGCTTACTTCGTTACGCCATAGAATATAAGATACTACTAAAGGCTTGGCTCTATAGACTATGTTCTTTTGACTGCCTAGAATGGTCAAATAAAAAAACAAACACAACAACAAACCACCTGTCAAAATATGTAAACAACGGAAAAAATATTGCACCTTGGGTTACATTATTTGAGTTTAGGTAAGGATCCCTAATTTTTTTGAAAATCTAATATAGCCTATGACACTCGGGGATAGTGTAGCTTCCTACCAGTGAAAGAATTTTTCAAATCGGTTCAGTATTTCCGGAGCCTATTCGTTACAAACAAACAAACAAATCTTTCCTCTTTATAACATTGGTATAGATCATTGAAAGTTGGTTGTTTCTTGTATGCTCAGTTGTTTTGCGAAGTAAAACTTATTTTTGCAAATAATATTAGGAAGAAAAAAATAGTAAGGCGAATAGGCTGTCCTCTTGTCACCTTAGGGTGTATTCACGTACAAAGCTGGTAACAAGCGCTTGTTGGCGCTGGTTCGAAAAATTTATAGAAAATACCTGCGCTGTCTTCTGGCTTCTCGTCCAATATTCCTCAGTGCCTCAAGACGAAGGTATTTAACCAATGTGTGCTGCCAGTGATGACATACGGTTCTAAAAGCGTGGTGATTCACTATAGGGCTTATGAACAGGCTCCGAGTAGCTCAACGAGCCATGGAGCGGGCTATGCTCGGGATTTCTCTGCGGGATCGAATCATAAATGAGGATATACGCAGAGAAACCAGGTTCACCGACATAGCCAAGCGGATAAGCTCGTTGAAGTGGCAATGGGCAGGTCATATAGCCCGCAGAACAGATGGCCGCTGGGGCCGAAAAGTTCTCGAGTGGAGACCACGGATCGGCAAGCGCAGCGTAGGACGTCCACCGACCAGATGGACGGATGATCTGCGCAAGGCTGCGGGTCCACGCTGGATGCAGGCCACCTGCGATCGCAACAGATGGAGAGCCTTGAGGGAAGCCTATGTCCAGCAGTGGACGTCCTACGGCTGAAATGATGATGATGATGACCTGCGCTGGTATTCGCGCTGGGTCATTGTTGGTCCAGTTCGATGCACTGGTGCCTCTCGTGGGCTCAGTCAATGAGCTGGTGACTCTGCCTACCTCTTCGAGGAATATAGGCGTTTGTGTTATTTTTCATTATCAAAATTAATGTTATAGTGTTCTTACCAGATGAAAGAAAAGGATAAAAATAGCAGGCAGCACTCGAAATCTAACATTTTTGAAAATATGTTTATGAGATATAAAGTAGGAAACTAATGGTAAAAGAATTTTTGAAATTACTCCAGCTTATTCGATTCAAACAAACAAGTATTTCCTGTTTCTTAATTTCCTTTTACTTTTACTTTGACGATAACATTACACTTTGACATTTTTTAATACAACTTTGTATGTTATAAGAATATGATAATGTCAAAAAAATAATCTAATCTAATCTTATGTAGGTATAGAAGTGTGGGTACTCCGTACAGGAAACCATATATGATTCCTTGAATTTTTCATGAATTCCAAAAGGGTTGAAAATCGTTTACCTGTATCATATCTGATCTGGTTATAGCAGATCAGGCATCGATACTGGGACGAGACTAACATGGCTACCAGTCTCGGTGCATTGGCTGCAAATAGCGTAAAAGTTTGGTGCGATTTTGAACTCTATTTCAATAGTGTTACAGGTGGTCGACTTGTTATTGGAAGATGAAGTGTAATGTGTGCAAATAGTGTTTGCAATATATGTCAACTTGAAGAAAGCATGGTTTGATCATTGAGCTGAGACTACAAAAATGTCGGAATCTTATCCTCAAATAAGGAAGCAAAGCATTACCTTCGCCATACCAATAATACCTGTATTAAACTGAGATTTAGAGTAAACAGGTGTCACCAAGGACACAGTATAATAAAAAGTACTAGGTAAATACAGTATGGGCACTCCCTGTCTTCCTCAGCAAGTGTGGCTCCCCCGCTCTCGGTTACCTCTCAGTTACCTCTCAGTACAAATAAAGCAGCGTCGCACGTCTCATCTCACTCACACAAGCATGATACGAGTGCACGTCCAGAGTTTCAGCTGTGCGCGAAGCAACACGATTTTTTCTATTAAGTGTCCGAGTTGTGCTTAGTATGAAGTCAAGACCTATGAGAGTGACGATGATTGGTTTTAGCCCTGTGCTTGCCACCGAGCGGAGATCGGTCTAACTCAAGCAAGCAAGCAACTTTCGGTTGGGAGAAGAGCAATCACATTCAAGAAATCGATTCTATCTGCAAAGTAATTAAGGATAACATCTTCCTTCCTATTATAGCTATCTGCTTGATAAACTACAATAAAAATGGAGATGCATACAGTGCCTAGCTATGATTCATAGCAATTTTGTTGATATTTCGTAAAATCTCTGTTGTCATAGAGTATGAATTCGCGGTGAGACGTAACTCCCGATGCATTATTCATGCTCCTCCTCATAATTCATTCAAACTACACCTTTCCGAAGCGCTGGCGGAAAAGTTTGCAAAAAACCGGGTCAGTATGTGAGAACACATACAGATTGTGTTACTTTAGTTTTTGATTTCCATAAAACATTCCTATTTTATAGTGATAATCATAATAAATATTACAACTATACAAGTGATTCGTCTCCTCCCATGACCCTCAAAGGACCGGGCTCCATCCAGTGATACTGAAAAGTATGAGCATAATAATAATGCATTCCCGGAAAAATTCAACCACAAAGGACTTATATGAGATTTTGAGAACTTATTTGATGTGATTTCGTGATTTTAGGGGCCGTATCTGCTTATTTTGGCAGCCACTCTATAGTACCAAGTGAAAGTCAATTTTAAAGTCATACAAGAGTACAAGATAAGATAAGCTAAGATAATGATAAGAAAATGCTTTCAAGAGCAAGCCATAGTAACTTTTTTATAGATTTTTGTTTAGATAATATCATAAACGTGATATTTGATAGTTGCTATTCGTAGGATAGGTGACATATCATAATAATGAGACAATAATGATTGTTTTTGTGCTTTTAAAAATAAGAGAATGAGGCCCCAGGAGGCTCAACTCCGACATTATTTGTAACTAGCTGACCCGGAAATCTGCATACCGCCTAACATTATACACAAAGTCGCTTCCCGCGTCTGTCCCTATGTTTGCTTAAAGCTTTAAAACTATGCAACGGATTTTGATGCGGTTTTTTTTAATAGATAGAGTGATTCAAGAGGAAGGTTTATAAGTATAATACATGAGCAACGTAGTATAAGGTAAGGCGGTACGAAGTTCGCCGGGTTGACTAGTTATACATAATATTAAAATTCCTCTTTAATCATTCTATCTATTAAAATAAAACCGCATCAAAATCCGTTATGTAGTTTAAAAGATCTAACCATACAAACAGATAGACAGTGACAAGCGATTTTGTTTTGTAATATTTTGTAGTGATGAATGACTACAGGTGGTGCACCAGACTAACTTCAGACTAAGATCGTCTCCTCTTCAGCAGTAACTTTAACATTTCTACTGAGTAAAATTATAAGCAATTTAAAGAATGACACTACTAAAATATGTAAAGCTAAAACATTAAAACTTAAAAGAAAACATTTTCTAACCAAAGCTTATAAAGTGTACAAAAGTCTGTAACCGAGGTTTTATGACAGCTTTTAACTCCAAACTATTAACCTTTAAACTGCTACTAAAACAACAAAAGCCGTTTGAGCAAAGCCTTGCATCCGCTCTGTAGGGGCTCTACAGACAAAAGACAAATACTTATAACGAACAAGGTTTTTGTTTTAGCTTTGGTTATAAGCACTATACACTATTAGTATTGCATATCACAAAAAATATCTTCTTATCCTGGAGGAGACGGCGGAGCATATATTGTATGCTCTAAGCTTGTCCAGCTACAATCAATACCAGTTTGTCCATTCTCGGCCCAGCTAACCACCTAACAAAGCTGTTGGAACATCCATGCCTCAACCTGCAGTTGTTGATGAGCTAGGATAGCTTCAATTAATGTGAGAAAATCCCTTCGTCTGTGAGAGATCCATTTTATGGAACAAGATGGCGGATGCGATTTTTCCGCGTCTGTGAGACATCCATAAAATGGAACAAAATGGCCGCCGTTAAAATTCAATGTTTTGGTCTGTGATTCTCTATGAAAACCAGTCTAGCATTCCATGTTGACTTCCATGTGACGGCATATGTCCATGGAACATTTGGATGATTGATTGAAACTGATTGACATCAATTTTTTATACTAATTTTGGACATGAACATTAAAAACACCCGTCTGTGATGGCATCCACTTTATGGATCTCACACACCGAGAAATGAAAAAAGATGGCCGCCGAAACGTTCACTGCTGATGGGTTGCTTCCAAACACACGAGCTAAGTACAGGCACAGACGACCGCTGGGGGGTTTTAGTGGGTGCGAGCCCCACATACCCCCGATGCTTCCCGAGCGTCAGGAAAGGCGATAGGCATATCCCCCCGTTACAAAAAAAAAGGCACACTTCTGCCCTACAATAAAATAAGAGGATCTTATTATCCAAGGCAAATATCAAAAATGTATCATCCATCTCAGCCTAGACAAGTTTACTGTTGGACTTCGGCCTCCTCTCCAAATCGTCACAAAGACAAACATATTAACATATATGTATATATAATAGTCGCCACGTTTTGGTTAATAATCGCAGTAATGGCTCCTCAAGTTTTCAAACTCTTAAATACCTACTAAATGTTTTGCTTTCATAACGTAAAGTACTCCCAAATTAATAATGCGCATGCAGATCTTCGCCAATTGTCGTTTTCACGGAAACACCCGAATAAAAATCATATTTCTCTTAAAGAAAATTCACTTAACTACCTTAGATACATATCGTTCTCCGACGCTCGGGAATACGACCGTTGTCGAGCAGTGATGAAGATTTCTATGCGCATTATCACTTTTGGAATACTGTACCTAACGACTAAGACTTATTACCGATAAACCGTAAACCGATAAATTTCCTAAACGGATAAGCTAAGTAGAATTGTATGAATAAGCTCTTAAGCACTAAAGCTCGCAACTTTCAATGGAAGCTATCTGGAACTTAAACTTTCAGTTTCAAGGAGTTGTGAACGAGAGGAGGCGGCCTGAATACAGCCAAAGGCTAAAACTAACTTGTAATAATAATAAAAATTATGTATCAAAATCAGAAATATTTTTTTTCCCGCTTCGGGGGAGCGACGGGGTATGTGGGGATCATACCTACTATAACCCTCAGTGGCCGTCTTGGCGTTTTGAGAAAGGACCCTGGGAATCATTGATGATTGGCGTATGGTGTACTTCCCACAAAGTGAAGAGTTCTTAACTAGGTAGAACCTGTTTGGCACTACTGGCATAGTTAGGTTAGGTTAGATTTTTCTATCCTGTAATATTGTATTGGCTGTTTAACTCAACTTTTGTATTTATTGACTGCTCCGTGGCTCAGTTGGCAGTGATGTGGACTGAGTAAACGTGTGCACCCGGGTTCGATTCCCGGGCGGGCCGAATATTGATATCATTAATATCGATGTTTGTTTCCGGTCTGGGTGTGATGTTCGTCTCTGTGTGTGTTTCGGGCACCCTAGATACAGGTTCTTCCTAGTTAGGGGCTCTGAGTGTGATGTGTTATTATTAGGTAAAGCTTTATATTGTAATGGTTTTCTCAATAAATTTATTTTCATTTTTCATTTCATTTTCAGATTATCGATTTACATACATACATAGTATAAAACAAAGTCCCTTCCGCTGTATGTCTGTCGGTCGCTTTATATGCTTAAATCTTTGAAACTATGCATCGGATTTGGATGTTGTTTTTTATATAGTGATTTAAGAGGAAGGTTTATAATAATATGTCTATACATGCATAAGGGTGCATTCACATACAACGCTGGTAACAAGCGCTTGATGGCGCTGGCTCGAAAACTGTATAGAAAATACCTGCGCTGACATAGACGCTTGTTCCAGCGCGAATGTCAGCGCAGGTATTTTTTATACATTTTTCGAGCCAGCGTTGTTACCAGCTTTGTACGTGAATACACCCTTACATAATAAAATGTAAGGCAGTGCAAAGTTCGCCGGGTCGACTAGTAATATATAGTTCAGCAAAATAACTGCACCATTTGTAAAGCTATGAAAACTTAAAACTGTAATCCAATTAGAATCAAAATTGTACAGCATATTTCATTAAGGAGCTCTGAAATTATTCAGTTTTGACTTGAGAATTTGGTAACATGGAGTGGATAACTTTATGACATACTTTCTTGAAAAACTTCTCTCTTGTGTGGGTTGGTATGACAGATGAATGTGTACAGTACCACACCTCGGACACTTCATAGAAAAAAGCGCGTTGCCACGCGCACAGCCGAAACTCGTGTACGTGCACGCGTATCATGCTTGTGAGAGTGAGATAAGACGAGCGACGCTGCTTTATTTGTACTGAGCGGTAACCTAGAGGTAACCAAGAGCGGGGGAGCCGCACTTGCTGAGGGAGGCAGGGAGTGCCCATAGTGGATGTAGTACTATTTATTATACTGTGACAGTACAGTGTTCTGCTGTTCTAACTGGTCTGTCCCTATGTGGATTGTGGATTACCACTTCGCCTCATGTACGTATTATACAGGGTGTTTCTGAAAAGGCGGTAATAAATAAAAGGAGGGATTCTGCTAACCATACCTAACAACTTTCCCAAAGCAACATGGGTCGAAATCTCAAAACAAAAATTGGCCGTCCCGTACATTGACCCCGTCAGCTGATCGAACCAATGTATGGAACAGCTGTTATTTTTTTTGAGATTTCGACCCATGTTGCTTTGGGAAAGTTGTTAGGTATGGTGAGCAGAATCCCTCCTTTGATTTATTACCGCCTTGTCAGTAACACCCAGTGGAATACTGTGTTTTATATAATTTAAGGTAATGTAGTTTTATAGACTCTCCTTAAGTGATACTTTGTGTCCTATGTTCATTAAACTAGTCGACCCGGCAATTTTCGTACCGCCTAAACTATTATTATTTTGTGCAAATATTATACTTATAAACTTTCCTATTGAATCACTCTATCTTTTGAAATCAAATTGCATCAAACTATGTTGCACAGTTTTAAAGATTTAAGCATACATAGGGACGGACGCGGGAAGCGAATTTATTTTATACTATTTATTGATACTATTTAATTTTTATAATACTGTTAAGTTTCATCAAATTCCTATAGTACTATTATCAAAATTTGATCGTATTTCTGTAAAAATGGAACCAAATTCTATATATCAAAGCATCATACTAACTTTTTATAGATTTCATGCATTCATTATTATTAGTGCGAAAAGTATGAGTGATAGTTTACGCAAAACTGCTTTAGTACGATTAGATATTCTGTGCTAGTATTATATAATGAAGTTCAAAAGTTAGATGGTCTATAAACAGTTCGCATACTAAATACGTCACATCTTACAGCAGGCGGGCGCCAAGCGCCAAGCGCCAAGCGCCTAGCGCCAACTGGTGAATTAACAACGCTAACAAAAGTCTACAGTCAATTCATAGGACGCTTTTCGTGAAACAGAAACTATGGAAAAATTTTGAATCCTTTTTTTTTTACAGAAATATTGTACTTTATGAAATTGTACATAAATATTATTCACTGTTGCCTTATATTTAAAATGTTTTGTTAGATACAGGAATAATCATCAGTTCAGCCACATGTTCTGTAAGATATAGTGATAATCATTAGTTCAGCCAAGATACGTCTATCTACTGTTGGACATAGGCCTTTCTTTACAGATCGCCAGAGGATAAACCTTTTTAGGGAGAGATTTGACGTGATTTGTTATCACCACGCTTGTTCATGCGGATAAGCAATGTTGTAAGCAAGTTTTTCAACGAAGGACGACACATGGCTGCCCTCCTAACAAGAGACTACGACTTTCGGTTTATTTCCACCAAAGAAAAATATGCTAGTTATGTCGTTTAAACAATCTATAGAATCACTTCATTAAGTTATCTAGTAACAAAAAAAACCATTTGTGGTTCTTAAAAATACATCAACCGCTACTACGAATATCTGGCCAAAACGCTCTGTCACGCCAGATTTATTTTAAAATTATTTTTTTTAATTTAAAAAGCATGAGTAGAGACTACATGCTTCTTATACCTACTTCTCCGTAAACATAAAATTTCATAAGAACCAACCATTTCTCAAAAGAATACCTTTATTTTTTTGACAAAATTTCTAAAAATCTGTTCAAGAATGCATCTCGGCGGCGC
Source organism: Euspilapteryx auroguttella (assembly GCA_951802225.1). Lineage (NCBI taxonomy): Eukaryota > Metazoa > Arthropoda > Insecta > Lepidoptera > Gracillariidae > Euspilapteryx > Euspilapteryx auroguttella. The sequence continues at coordinate 15,407,614 of OX637643.1, forward strand.
GCGCCATCAATTCCCGACGACATCAAAAGACCTTCGCGAGCCAAACTTTATGTACCGTGACACGTGCAGCATTTGTACGCCATCCAGTTATATTAGCATTCTCTCCTTGTTTACTAGTTACTGAGATGAGTTCCAGTCTTTTATGTGCTTAATAAAAAAGTTAGTATAGCAAAAAACCACGCTTTTATTTAATAACGAGCTTACCCGGCTTACTTCGTTACGCCATAGAATATAAGATACTACAAAAGACTTGGCTTTATAGACTGTGTTCTTTTGACTACCCAGAATGGCCGAATTAAAAACAAACAACAACAACAAACCACCTGTTAAAATATGTAAACAACGAAAAAAATATTGCACCTTGGGTTACATTATTTGAGTTTAGGTAAGGATCCCTAATTTTTTTGAAAATCTAATATAGCCTATGACACTCGGGGTTAGTGTAGCTTCCTACCAGTGAAAGATTTTTTCAAATCGGTTCAGTATTTCCGGAGCCTATTCGTTACAAACAAACAAACAAATAAACAAACAAACAAATCTTTCCTCTTTATAATATTGGTATAGATTTATTTTTTACAAAAAAGGAACCCGCCTTCAAGAAACTGACACATCAACTCGATTGAGCACTTCCTCTTTTTCTAAGTCCATTAAAATAGGTACTAAAACCTTCTCCTGGATGTAACAAAATGTATCTGAAAACCGCATCAAAATCGGTTCAGCCAAACGCGAGATAATCGCGGACAAACATACATACTTAAAGCCCAAACTGATAACCTCCTTTTTTAAAGTCGGTTTAAAAAAGCAAATAAGAAAAGAATAGAGTAAAATTTTGAACCAGAGAGAAAGATGTCAATAGGCGGCCCTATCGCAGAAAGCAACTTCTTCCAGGCAACACACAGAGTATTTAAGGTAGGCGTTGCTACTACGAGGCAAAGCGCAGCTAAAGTAGAGCCACCCGATAAAAAGGGGAATGCTGTTTCACATTTCTGATATTTGCCTTAGTTTAGAAGATATTTCTTTTTTTCTCGGGTGGCGCTACTTTAGCTGTGCTATGGCTCTTAAAAAATATAATTATTTTGTTGGCTAAATAATAACGTAAATAATACATAAAGTATACTATAAGCAACAATAACAAGTCAAACGGAAGAAAAATATTGATATTAAAAACGTGATCTCTCAGAATCCAAGTACTGGAAAAGGTTTTTAGGTGCTGTCGCATAAATACGCGATTGATAAGGAAACTGGGTGAAAGACCGAAGACTGAATAACAAAGATTTTTATCGTACCTTGTTTATAAGCAGATGTTTATTTGCATCAACACTAATTAGACAGTTACCCTCTTATTCGTAAAAAGTTAAAGAGCATTTTAGTTATTTGACGTATGTCAATTTAGACTGGATGTCACGTATTTACCATACAACCAACCAGAGAAGTAGACCTCCAGTAACGATACTTAAAATCTACTGTATCTTTATGAATAACACGGTTAATCTATACCAATATTATAAATTATATAATTTGTTTGTTTGTTTGTAACGAATAGGCTCCGGAAATACTGAACCGATTTCAAAAATTCTTTCACTGATAGGAAGCTACACTATCCCCGAGTGACATAGGCTATATTAGATTTAAAAAAAAATTAGGGATCCTTACTTAAACTCAAATAATGTTACTTAAGGTGCAATATTTTTTTCGTTGTTTACATATTTTGACAGGTGGATTGTTGTCCTTGTTTGTTTTTTTATTTGCCCATTCTGGGCAGTCAAAAGAACATAGTCTATAGAGCCAAGTCTTTAGTAGTATCTTATATTCTATGGCGTAACGAAGTAAGCCCGGACAGCTCGTATATAATAAAAAAACACATAGCATAATCCACGTATGTAATCCCAGGTCTCGTCAAACCAATATTAATCACAGATCAATCCTACCCGAGAAGCGTTGAGGCGAGGAAACTGTGGACAGGAGCGGCACGGTCCATTTCACACAACTAACCTAGGGTGGGGACGAAGGTTGAGGGTTTTTATCGATAACTCGAATGAAGTATGTTTTTTTTTTAATATAGAGAATGGTAAAAGAGTAACTAGTCTTCCATAGCTTCTTTTTTATTTACAAATTTAAATATTACATGCTAGTGATTGATTATAATAAAAAAAAAAAAAAATTGGGTAAAAAAAAAAATAAACAAAAAAACTGTGGAGACGGTAACGGATGGTTTAGTTACAACTTTACTGTGTTGCATCTGCTAACGCTCTCTCCGTAATCCGGAGATAGGTATAAGATTTTAACAAATAAGGTATGTACACTTAACTTAATCCTAACATGCATTTGACTGCTCCGTGGCTCAGTTGGCAGTGATGAGGACTGAGTAAGCGTGAGCACCCGGGTTCGATTCCTGGGCGGGGCGAATATTGATATGATGAGTATCGATGTTTGTTTCCGGTCTGGGCGTGATGTTCGTCTCTGTGTATGTTTCGGGCGCCCTAGATACAGGTTCTTCCTAGTTAGGGGCTCTGAGTGTGATGTGTTATTTATTTATTTATTTAAATAAACAAAATAAACATTTTAAGTAGGTACTGTAAGTAGATCTACGCTATTAAATGCGAGCATCAAATTTGTAAGAAACACCTATATTTTTATTTTTACTTTGCTTTGCTTAGCTGTGAGATGAAATAAATTTGTTTTATTTACTTTTGAATTATCATACTCAGCGCCTTAATAATACTAGATAGAACCTTCATACCTATAACAGTAATGATTAAAAAGTTAAAAACTGTATTTATAAAAATTTCATCGATATTTTTTAAGGAACAACACTAATATCTCTCATCCTATGACAAATCCAACGTAAATCGGTCGTATAGGAGCTAGGCATGCACAAAGGAGGCTTCGTCGAGGCATTTCATTGATCGCATTATATTGGGACTGCCGAGCTATTGATTTTTAATATCGATAAAAATAGATGCAAGTAACTGAGATTTTAGCATCGAAGTTTATAGGTTTAACTTTAGATTTTCATCCTATACTTATTTCAATAAGTAAATATTAAAATGTTAATTTATTACTCTTTACATAAGGATACGCTGCTGTAATATAGAATTAATTGTTACCTAGCCTGTTATATAATACCTAGGTGTGTTATCGTTAATTTTTTTTAAAGATACCTACAACGTACAGCCAAAACCACTTAGGAACCGAACCAAATTGACTTGAAATTTAAAACTAAGGTTTCTTAGGTACAGATTGGGGTGTACTAAGAAAGGAACTCCCAAAATTATCATTAATAAAAGCACCTAGTGTAACAGCATAAATCAAAGCGCAATACATCAACTAGTACTTAGTACTTTACTAGTCATCAATACATAGTATAAAATAAAGTCGCTTCCCGCGTCTGTCCCTATGTATGCTTAAATCTTTAAAACAACGCAACGGATTTTGATGAGGTTTTTTTTAATATATATAATGACTAGAGGCTGCCCCGCGGTATCACCCGCGCAGATTTCTCTTAAACACAAAAATCCCGTTTCTTCCCGTTCCCGTGGGAATTTCGGGAAATCCTTTCTTAGTGCTCACCTACACTCCCTAAGGAACCTACATGCAAAATTTCAGCCCGCTACGCCCAGTAGTTTCGGCTCTGCGTTGTCTGTCAGTCAGTCAGTCAGTCAGTAACGGAAGAGTTTTATATATATTGATTCAAAAGGAAGGTTTCTATGTATAATTTATGCTTAAGAAAGAAATAGTTAAGGCGGTACGAAGTTTGCCGGGTTGACTAGTATGCTATATAACTTTTGCAGGAAGCGACCACTAATACTAAGACCTCGAGTGTTGAGAGCGTCATGCAAATGTTAGCATTGTATTACACGCTTGTTAGCACAGGCGGGAAGGCTGCGGATGCAGAAGGGGCCCCGGGCTTAGCACGAGATTCAATGGAATAACAACTTTATTGTAGCTAAAACATGAATTCAGTGCAGGTTCTTTACCGACTTTAAGAAAGGAGGTTCTCAGTTTGAACTGTATGTATGTATGTCTGTATCCATCGTAATTTGGACTGTATTGTATTTTGATGCGGATCGATCTCGGTGCTCCCGCGTCTCATTCGAAAATACTGCTAGTTTAACAAAGGAGGGCTCAACACCTCATGAACATCTACTATCTAATTTTATCTTCTATCTATCTACTCTACTATATATATGAAAATGAATCGTGGTTCGTTAGTCTCGCTTAAACTCGAGAACGGCCGGGCCGATCTAGCTGATTTTGGTTTTAAAATGTTCATAGTAGTCCAGGGAAGATTTAAAAGGTGAGAAATTTTAGAAAAAATAAGGGGAACGTCGTAAAAGTACCAAACAATTTATTTTTCCTTTTCCCATACAAATTGTAAGGCGCGATACGAAATTCGCCAGGACAGCTAGTTGCGTATAAAAAAAAGTGACAAAAAGTAAGCAAGATTGCTTATCTATATCGTCTTTAGTATTTTTGGTTATTACGCTAGAGCGCTAGCCTTACGCGGCGCTCCAGCGTCGACTTGTATTAGAGGTGAAAATTCCCACGAAACCTTCCTTTTTTAAGGAAAATTTCCGGAAAACTTCCTGAAAACTTCCTCGCTTGGAAGTTTTCAAGTATATATTTTTTTTATATATAATATGTTCAGAATAGTGTATTTACGTTTTACTTATCTTGTATTTATTTTACTAATCAGTCTTTCACGTCAAATATATGTTATTTACTATTATTTTTGAAAGTAATACTAAGAAAGGTGAAAAATAGCATGTTATTATAAAATGAAGGTATCCAAAGGCACGAATCACAGAAGCCCAGGCACGAATTAATAAGAATACAATTACCTTTGTCAATAAACACGGTAGCGGCCACGAAATAAATGCATCGCGAGATAATTTTTCTATGTCGGGACTTCCCGTAAAATAAATACCAACTTAATAATCGAAAATAACCAATTTGTACATTTAAATATAATTTTTTTTTTTTTTTTAATTTTTTTTTCCAAAAAATAAAGAAAGTTTCCTCGAAAATTTCGGAATATTCCGGAAAGTTTCTGGAATTTTTAACTCTACTTGTAATGTACTATGACAGTATTAGTACTAGACCTCGGACACTTCATAGAGAAAAAAGCGTTGCTTCGCGCACAGCCGAAACTCGTGTACGTGCACGCGTATCAGGCTTGGGCGAGGGAGATGAGACGTGTTATTTGTACTGAGCGGTAACTGAGTGGTAACCGAGCGCGGGGGCCGCACTTGCTGAGGGAGGCAGGGAGTGCCCATATTGTATATAGTACGATTTATTATACTGTGGTATTACCGAGGCATTACCCTATCACACTTGAACGCTCAGTTTTACAAAAGCTTTAGTTTTGTCTTACTTACAAACGACAGTAGTTAAAAGTAAAAGTAGGGTAGTTAAAAAACAAATGCAACTACTTACTTAACTTAAAGCACTTACTTTGTAACTTTACTTGAAGTGCAGGGGTGAATAAACTTGTAACGGGAACATTGGTAATTAGAAGAGGATTTTAAAGTATAATTTATTTGTTTAAAATAAAGTTTTATAGTTTTTCATTTAGTTGATTTTACGTTTTTGAATTTATAGCCGCTCTAAAATAAATTTTCACTTACAGCTTAAAGCGATTTTTAACAACACATTGTTAGCAATCTCTGAAACAAAAACCCTCATAACATAAGTATTGATAACGGCAAAAAGCCCACAGGAACAGGAGGAATTGTTTAAATATTTACCTGTTTTCTTGAAGTTTATAAAGGTCAAGTAGGTATAGTCGTATAGCTATCCCTAGAGCCAGTTTTAGCCGATCTCTAAGCACATTAGGTCTTCGCCGGGTAATGAAGTAGTTTATCTCTGGCCCGGAAGTTGAAAGTAATTGCTCCAAATAAAACAAGCCTTACCTAGGTCTTATTCCACTAGCTTTGAGTTGTATCGTTTTGAGATTGTGAAATAACTATACTTATTTCGTTATGATATATTTCAAGAGTAAAATGTTTTTTTGCTTGGTTTTAAAAAATCGTATCGTTATCTTGTTATTATAATTGAAAAACTTAAAAGAAAGAAAAAAGTACAATGATACTTTGTTTTTTTTTTTCCAAAATCATGGAATCACATAAAAATATAAAGAAAAATTGACACATTTTCAGAATAAACGCGAATCCGCAATACAGCTTGGGAATGACAGATTAAAGGACAAAGAGAGAGGGGACGATCAAGACGCAATTACTTTGATCAACTTGATGAAAGAATAGGTCGCGTCGTATCAAGAGGTCAAGCAGCTGTCGAGGAAAAGGGAGGTGTGGAAGACAAAACTACAATAACAGCGCAGCTCTTAAATTTAAAGAAGAAAAAATTAATTACAGACATTGGAAAACGTATCGCAATGCACTTTTGCATCGCAAGCAATTTTTAAGTTCAGACTCTTCTAACGTGTTATCGTTACAAATGAGCGTCTTCATTGCAAACGATCGTGAAGCGTTCGTAAAACGATCGATAGTAATACAAAGCCCAAAGTGAATAAAGCTCTGTTTGTTACCTTTTTCGAGTATATTACCAAGGAGCTTACGCGATGCTACATAAATCTTAGGTGAGCACGCGCTTGTTCAAGAAAGCTCAGGTTAAAAACTGCAACTTTTAAAGCTCTCTGAAAGATTACGTCTTTTAGCTTAATATTGTATCTTACCGTTGGTATTCTAAAGAAAGTCTTGCTTAAAGAATTAATATGCACTTTGGAGGAGTTAGCCAAGTGCTTTTCAAAGGTATATTATTATCATAAATAAATAACTTAATATTGGCAACATACACTCTGCCATAGCCAAAAAAAAATTGCGAAACTTAAGTGACAATGGGCAAGGCTCAAAGAACAGATGGTCACTAGGGATAATTTTTTTTAAGTGGCGACCGGAACACGTAGTGTATGCAGACCTCACACAAGATGGTGAGATGACCTGGTGAGCTGCATGGATGAGGGTCGCTCAAGACCGTGGCCACTTATGGGCGTCTATGTCCATCAGTAGAAATACAATAAAAATAACCTCATCACACTCAGAGCCTCAAACTTACAACAATCTAGCGGGTTTTTAAAATACATACGAACACACCTAGACAAAGGAAACAAACTTCGATATTTAAACAAAAGAAAAAAAAAGAGAGAGATAAATTGTAAAGTAGAGTTTGTTACCCCTTTCTTCTCTACGCTGTAAAATCATTGCGAAAGGGAGTAGAATCATTTGACAGAGGAGGGCTCGTTTGGGGGCCTCTCCAGGCGACTATTGTCGTAAGGCAAGCCAAACATTTGTTTGCCTGAGCCAATTGGTGGGCACCCTGAACTACCTCGCCTCTATCAGTATAGGATACTTTACCAAATAAGGTATCAATAGCGATTAGATTAGATGTAGTCTAATTGACTTTCAATAAGTAATATCTTGTATCCTATATTGAATAAAGATTTTTTGATTGATTGATTTTTTTTATATCTACCGTAACGAAATTTAATTCTCCGGGAATCGAGCCCGGACCTGCGAAGTCACAGTAAAAATCCCTTCCAACTGAACCATCATTATCATCATCATTTCAGCCGAAAGACGTCCACTGCTGGACATAGGCCTTCCCTAGAAATCTCCACAGCGACCGATATTGAGCGACCCTCATCCAGTGTAATCCCAAATTCTACTTACCCTGGAAGTGGTCAAATATGATAATTTCTATGTTAACAAAAGCAAATCGCAAATATTCCAGACTATTCGCTCATATCGAACAACGCCCGTACATTTGCATGCTTGATAATGCTTAACGATCTCTTACGGCAAAACCACATTAACCTGACCTTCGATCTCTCAACCGTACCCTTTAACCTCTTACCGCAAACTGCTTCAAAGATCGGCAGGGTAGGTCAATGAAGACTGGTTGTTTAAAGACATGGTACGAGAGTTATTGGCCGGTATTTGTCAAAGTCTTGGTTGGTTGATCGTTATGTATGGACACCGGAGATGTTGCATTTGATTCCGAATGGCTCACTCTGTGATTTGAGGTACATGTAGGTAGGTACTATGATGGGTATCTATATAGGTAACTGACACGAACAATTGTTTGCCTTAGGGTGATTTGTTGAAGATAGTTTTGGTCAGAAGACAAAATTACTGCTATTCATTTTCACTCTTTCAAAAACAGAATTAACATTCAAAATGTTGATTGTCATTTCATCATCATCATCATCATATCATTAGGGCTCTGAGTGTTATCAATCATCATCATCAATCATACACATAGTATAAAACAAACTCACTATCCGCGTCTGTCCCTATGTTTGCTTAAATCTAAAAAACTACGTAACAGATTTTGATGTGGTTTTTTTAATTCAAAAGGAAGGTTTATAAGTAAAAAAACATACACAAAATAGTAATAGGTTTGGCTGTACAAAGTTCGCCGGGTCGACTAGTATTATTATGATGAAAAGTTTATTAAGTTAGGTAAGGAAGTGCGGGAAGAGGGGAAAGAGGCCTTTGCCAAGCAGTGGGTCAGTTTAGGCTTGTAATCAATATATATAAAACTCTTCCGTTACTGACTGACTGACTGACTGACTGACTGACAACGCAGAGCCAAAACTACTGGGCGTAGCTGGCTGAAATTTTGCATGTAGGTTTCTTAGGGAGTGTAGGTGAGCACTAAGAAGGGATTTCCCGAAAAAACGGGATTTTTGTGTTTATGAGAAATCTGCGCGGGTGAGACCGTGGGGCAGCCTCTAGTCATAATATAAAAGGTCGTTTGCTGACACAATAAATTGTGGGTTGCCTGGACGAAAACGCTTTTAGCGATAAGGCCGCCCACTGCATGCAAATTAATTTGGTTTTTGTACCCTAATTTATTAATGTAGTTTTGTATCTTACATTGTATGCAATAAAGTGTTTTCTATTTTATTCTAATCAAATAAATTACTGTGAGTAATTGGACATTATTTCTGTCTCAAAAATTCAATAAAACACTTATTTTAAAGTACAAAAAACGTAATTTGCTACAAATTTGCATCAGTCAAGGTAAAAAGACCCATTTCTACCCTAATCGGAGGATAAATTGTAAAAACCTGCATAATTATTCGTGAACGGCACATCCTTATAAATTGGCCGGATGTTACGTTCGGGATTAACCGGAAATGGAGCGAGCAGACGGTGGACATTATTAAAAAAGAGGCAAAAAAAAGTTTGTCGTTTTTAGTTTTGCTTCAACTTTTAAGGACCGAAAAAAGCATGCATATGAAATTTTTGAATGAAACCTACCTACCACAAAATTATTAAATAGGTATTCAACATTCGATCGTAAAGGTATTGAACGCTAAAAAAACAGTCCAGATGGCCTATTACGGCCACATTTACAATATTGCTTTTCGTCCTCCAAAGTGTCAAAGTCAAAACAAAAAAAAATTTTGCAAATGTGGCCTTAATAGGTACCCAGGTTTACAAAAGATGGCAGAATCGCTCGTAGATCGCTACTTGATAGCTCTTGTGTTATGTCAAAATGATTAGATTAGATTAAATTCATTTATTTCACACTATCATATTCATATTATATACAAAGTTGTATTATAAAATGTGATCGTCAAAATATTGTACTTACAAAAATTATATAAAAAATAATAAGTACTTACTTAATTATTTAAGTACTATGTAAACAATGTCAATTTTTTAAATGTATAATTGTATATAAAATGTCAAATACTAAATAATAATTTCAATTTACTTGAATTACATATTGTAACCTGTCGAATACTTAAATTACACAAATAATGTCCAATGTCAAACAAATTTATAGTTTAAAAAGTCATCTATACAATAATATTCATGTTCCAACAAAAGTTTTTTCAGTCGGCGACAAAACGCTTCGTCATTGATTTCCTCCTTCAGCTCAGTAGGCAGATGCTCATAATAGTATGGCCCGATGACGCGCGGGTTGTGCGTAGCAAACACCGTGCGACGAGGAACTGCGGCCAGGCTCCCCGCTCCCCGCAGCGCCCGCCCGCCGCACTCACGTCGTCGGAATGTACCTATATTTTTTCTGACATAAGTAATGATCTCGTAAAGATATACTGAGTACAGGGTCATTACTCGATACTTTTTAAAAAGCGATCTACATGATTTGCGACTAGGTATACCCTCTAAAGTTCAAGAAAATGAAAACGAACCATACATAAATCACTAAGCTTTGAAAGTAAGTTGGCGATCACAGAATGGCTTTAAATTCTTAAATGAAGGGTGCTGCTACCAGTCCATCGGTTGATGATTAGTCGCCTTTTAAGACACCCGTGGGAGGAGATGGGGTGGTATTTTAAGCCTCTACCACACAACATAAAACTAGACATGCATAGTTACAAAACAAATATGAACAGAAAGTCTGCACGAAATTGCTACCCATTTTGCTACGCTTTGCTTCGGAGCGTAGCAGTCCTTACTGCTACGCTCCGTAGCAAAACCGAGGCGTAGCAAGGCTACAAAATATATCAAAAACATTTACATTCCATAATTTCACGGTCTTTGACATTCTGCTAACAGGGCGAAAACATTCCGTAAACAAACAACAATTAAAGAGCTCGACTGAGAGCTATTTCGGGCATAATTTATTTCTGTTCTTGTTAACAAAAATGCATGGCGTTGGTGTTAAATTAACAACTGATGATGATTATAATACTTACAAAAATGTGTCAAACGTGAATATTATGTGTAGTGAGGTAGTTTGGGGGCGTCTCCTGGTGGCTCCATTGTTGGCTTTGCATATATGTCGGCGGCATGCCGCAGTCGCCCACGGACACTTCATAGGAAAAACCGCGTTGCTTCGCGCACAGCCGAAACTCGTGTATGTGCACGCGTATCATGCTTGTGTTAGTGAGATAAGACGTGTTTTTTATACTGAGCTGAACTGAGAGGTAACCGAGCGCGAGAGCCACACTTGCTGAGGGAGGCAGGGAGTGTCCATACTGTATGCAGTACTAATTATTACACTTTTCATCGGTAGAGTGCAGTATAACTTTTTGATATGGAGAAAAATACCTATCGCAAAAAACAGGGTGTAGTCTAGCTAGCGGTGCATAAAATCTCTCTCCGTACAGGTTTTGCTCGAATTAAACCCAGACCTCTGAATTCATAGTCAACAGCACTGCCAAGTGAGCAACGGAGGTTGTAAGGAAATGTAAATGTAAAATTCAGGCGAACAGGGAAATTTAATGTTTCAGCGAATAAATTTAAGGCAAATGGGCAAAAAATCTACAATAACACAAATATTTGTAAGTATACCGTATTATTATAATTGCGTGAGCCGAGGCATTGTCGCATCATGAATGTGCAAATGGAAATGAATATGTTCATCCAACTCACATTTTCATCATTTACATTTTATGCATTTTTCAGTCGATGCCAGCAGTCACCCAGAAATGCTCGCGCAGCGGCCATACTTTTTCATTGCCATTATTATTAAGGGCATACTTAACCTTTACCCCCTTACTTCAAAAAAGTTAATTCAGTCTAAATCACCAACCCAATACAGCTTTTCACTGAGGGGGAGTATGACAATTTCCCCTTTTACAACAAAATATTACCTTGATTCATAGAAAACTTGAAGGAGATGTAAAGAGGAGGCCTTTGTCTATTGACACATTAAACCAATTTAAAGAAAAAAGAAAAGATAGAAAGCAAATGAGACGGTTTAGAAACAGACGGCTATTCTATTCTATTCTAAATAACCAATTTTTATTACGATTTAGTGATTAAAACCCAATAATAGTGGCGGTGACTGGTTGGTGATCCATATACAATATAGCAAAACACTCGAAAGGGCCTCTACGAGTTGGATTCATCCCCTCGCACGCCTCTCAAAGGACCGGGCTCCATCCCGTGATACCGAAGAGTATTGAGAAACGTAATAATTATATTATTTTACGAGCTTTCCCGGCTTAATTCGTTACGCCATAGAATATAAGATACTAAAAAAAGACTTGGCTCTATAGACAATGTTCTTTTGACTGGTTAATGTAGTTTCCTACCAGTGAAAGAATTTTTCAAATCGGTTCAGTATTTCTGGAGCCTATTCGTTACAAACAAACAAACAAATCTTTCCTCTTTATTATATTGGTATAGATAAGTAAATGTAATTTTGTAATTCTTTCTAATATAATTATTGTAAGACCACTAGTGTGTGCCCCAAAGGTTCGACAGCGCAATTTCCCTTAAAATACAAAGGTTAAACGAATCATTAAAATGGGCACTTCCTTCCTCCCTTGAATTACAGATAAATTTAACTTGAGGTCTGATATTCGCCTTAAAGAGCTGACTCGGGACGTGGATCGATGAGGTCCGAGGTCGTTGACAAATAGCCGCCGTCAAGGACGACCATCTCTCTCGACTGTAACTCTACCAGCAGTGGTAACATGACGAAAATTTGTCGACCTTGTCGTATCTATGTGTCACTTTTGTCGATCGTCTCCATACATTTTCCCGCATTTAAATGTCAAAAGCGATTAAAAGTGACAGAAAGATTCGACAAATGATCCATCATGCTGCGGGGGCTGATATATCTTTTTTAAAGATTTTTATTTACTCTTTCGGACTTTAAGTTATCACCTATTTATTATGCTGCTTATCGAGCCGGCGAACTTCATACTGCATTAAGGATACTATGTTCTGCATTTAAAGAGAAAAAAAAGGATCATTACATAGTAAAACAAGTCGCTTCCCGCGTCTGTCCCTATGTATGCTTAAATCTTTAAAACTACGCAACGAATTTTGATGTTTTTTCTTTAGTATAGTAATTAAATAGAAAGGTTAATAAGTATTAATTCATGCACGAACTATTAATAGGTTATGCGGCACGAAGTTTGCCGGGTCCACTATTACATATAAAATCAACTTTCCTCTTGAATCACTTTATCTAATAAAAAAACTGCATCAAATTGCGTAGTTTTTAAAATCTAAGCATACATATACACACAGACAGCGGGAAGCGACTTTATTTTATAATATGTGTTGATAATATTGGGTAGTTTAAATTTTATCCAACCATTACATTATAGTCGCTTACTATACGCCTAATCAGAAAGCTCAGAGTCACTAAAAGAGCAATAGAAAGGGCTATACTTGCAATTTTCCTGCGTGATGGAATCAGAAATGATAGACCAAAGAATTGCAAAACTTTAAGTCGCATGGGCAGGGCACATAGCTCAAGCCCTGTAGGTCCGGGCGTAAGAATAGGTCTACGGTTTGCCCTGCCTGTCGTAAGAGGCGACTAAAAGGGGTCTTTGGGGTCGTGGGTGTGAAGGGCGGGGGCCCGACACACTCATCGAACGGCCCCAAGATTAGCGGCGGCACAGCTTGTGGCACTGTCCCGCCGCAGCTCCAAAGGCGAGCCGGGGAGGGAACAATATGCCCTCCCCGAGCACGAAGCTGATAGCAGCTGAGCGTTGGAAGACTTCGGACGCTAAAATGCGTGGTTCCCGGGGTTCTTCCCAAAAGCGCCAAGACGGCCGCCGGGGGGTTTTAGTGGGTGCGAGCCCCACATACTCCCGACGCCCGATGCAATAGGCATTTCCCCTCGTTACAAAAAAAGGGCACATAGCTCGATGATGGTTACTGAGGCTGAAAAGTTCTCGAGAGGCGACCGGACACTTCGGAAGACGCAGTGTCGGTAGATCCTCCATAAAGACCCAACGACCCAAGCTATGTGCCCTGTCCATTGCCACTTAAGTGTTGCAATTCTTTGGGCTATGTCGGTGACTTTAGATATATAGCGGATCTCATAAAATTGATCACGCAGGGAAACTCCAAGGGTAGCCCTTTTTAATGTCAACTAGAGGCTGCCCCGCGGTTTCACTCGCGCAGATTTCTCATAAACACAAAAATCCAGTTTTTTCCCGTTCCCATGGGAATTTCGGGAAATCCTTTCTTAGTGCTCACCTACACTCCCCAAGGAACCTACATGCAAAATTTCAGCCTGCTAAGCCCAGTAGTTTCGGCTCTGCGTTGTCTGTCAGTCAGTCAGTCAGTCAGTCAGTCAGTCAGTCAGTAACGGAAGAGTTTTATATATATTGATTGATGACTAGCATTAAGCTCATCAAACGGAAATTTAATAAAAATCTTATTTTTTATGAGAGCTCCACAAAAAGCAACAAAAAAAATAGTTACGAAAGAAATATTCAAAAAGGATGAATTTTAATGAAAGGTTCGAAACGTTCTACGTGATTTCACAGAGTTCAAATAACAAGCGACGATTAATTTGATTTTCAGGAATCGCATTTCGTTTCGTTCCGTTCGGACTCTACGATCACGATTTAAGGGGCGAAACGGTGCGAAACTAGCACCACTCCCGATAAATAATTAATATTGTACTAAAAAATAGCACAAATCGAAAATATGCGCCTTTGACTCCCTAAATAATCTTGCTTAGAATTTTTAAGGCCCTGTTGTATTGTATTAGTAAGTTCAAAATCAAACAGAAAAACCGTCTGTTGCCATAAGTGGTCGCGTTTTCTCTTTGATTTTGAACCTGAAAGCTTCACAACAGAGCTTTAAAAATTCAAAACAAGATTATCTAGAGAGTTAAAGGCGCATATTTTTGATTTCAGCCATGGTTTAGAAGATATTGATTATTTGTCGAAGTGGCGCTAGTATCGCACCGTGTGGCGCCTTAATATTTAACATTCCGTTTAGCCTCAGATTATAATGATGGGCTTGGAGAAAAGAGATTGGGACAGAGAGAGATATTAAACTGTATTTAAGGAATGATTTCTTCTTTGTTGTGCTCCTTAGGGCCCGTATTTGACTGCTCCGTAGCTCAGTTGGCAGTGATGTGGACTGTGACGCCAGTGCATCGCGTTTGATACAACATTTTTATAATAAACTAGAGGCTGCCCCGTGGTTTTAAACGCGCAGATTTCTCATAAACACAAAAATCCCGTTTTTTTTCGTTCCCGTGGGAATTTCGGGAAATCCCTTCTTAGTGCTTACCTACACTCCCCAAGGAACCCACGTGGCAATTTTCAGCATTCAATGCCTAGTAGTTACGGCTCTGCGTTGTCTGTCAGTCATTCAGTCAGTAATGGAAAAGTTTTATATATATAGACTAGAGGCTGCCCCGCGGTTTTTCCCGCGCAGATTTCTCATAAACACAAAAATCCCGTTTTTCCCCGTTCCCGTGGGAATTTCGGGAAATCCCTTCTTAGTGCTCACCTACACTCCCTAAGGAACCTACATGCAAAATTTCAGCCCGCTGCGCCCATTAGTTTCGGCTCTGCGTTGTCTGTCAGTCAGTCAGTCAGTCAGTAACGGAAGAGTTTTATATATATAGATGAATATCGATGTTTGTTCCCCGGTCTGGGTGTAATGTTCGTCTCTGTATATGTTTCGGGCACCCTAGATACATGTTCTTCCTAGTTAGGGCTCTGTCTGAGTGTGATGCGTTGTTTTTTTAATGGCCGTGTGGTAAAATCATAGAATACCGCCAACCCATCTCCCCCAAAGGTGACGTAAAAGGCGACTTTGGGGAAAGCCGAAGGACGGCCAACAATGTCTTTCCTTGTAATACTTGAAGAGCCACACTGCGATCGCCAACCCGCTTGCCAAGCGTGGCGATTATGGCAAACTTTCTGCACACTTTTTACTTTTGTGGCAACCTGTGATGGAGACCTAATATAGAGCAGTGGACGTCTCTCGGTTTTGATGAATTGCGTTAAGGGAATCCAAAACTATTCTTTTGCACATTTCTCAAACCACTGAAATTTTCTGTCAAAAACAGGTTTCATGGAAGAAATCGCGGTCGCCTATTCTCACCTTAATGTTATGCAAATTGTTTAACATTTCTGTAATATTTGAGTACAATAAATTGTATATTCATTCATTTATACCACTGTAAAACAGCTAAATGCAATTCTAAAACTACTAAAGAATCTCTATTCTCTACTACCTCAAGCACTAAGCTAAGGTAAACATAAAAATTTATATTTTCATCATTTTTCGAGCGGGAAAACTTCTAGTGAATCGAGTCGGTACTTGGGATATGACGTCAGAGGCACCAATGGCGCGTAAAAATTTTTCAAGAGCTACCGGGTCACTGCTCATTCCGGAAGGTGCTGAATTTGCAGATTATGTTGCTAGAAATAGCTCAAAAATTAAAATCGCTATAAACTGCGTTAATATGCATAGTAGAAAACCGGCAATGTAGACTGCTCCGTAGCTCAGTTGGCAGTGATGTGGACTGAGTAAGCTTGTGCACCTAGGTTCGATTCCCGGCGGGGCGATAATTGTTATGATGAATATCGATGTTTGTTCCTGGTCTGGGTGTAATGTTCGTCTCTGTATATGTTTCGGGCTCCCTAGATGCAGGTTCTACCTAGTTAGGTGATGCATTATTATTATAATGTTAATAAAAATCAGTGTTTATTGTACAGTGTCTTAAGCAAGGAACGCAGTAGAGCTAGAAAAAAAAACAATATGCTTACAACAGAATGACTGATTGATAGGGATGGGACGAAGATAATTACAGTTTGTAGAGAAAATAAAGTTCCTTAAATTGTTTTTTTTCTCCAATCGTTGGAAAAGGAACTGTGTGGAATCTGAGACACGTCTAGGGACCACGGGTTGCCCCAGAAATCGATGGAGTGATGAACTGGTAGCTCATGATAGAGCCCGGTGGGAATCCGCTTAGGACAGGAAAGTGTGGAAAGCTTAGGCTAGAAAATAATTCTACTATATTGGACGAGTTAGCTGGGGCTAATAGATGGCGCTGTGTATAAGTTTATGTGAAAATTAAAAAAAAGATGGTTGATAATATTATGTATCTATCTGCCTCCTATTACAATTTATGAAAATTCTTTATAGCCAAAGAGCTAGTATAAGCTCTTTTAGAAATTATTCCAACCCTACATCGTTCACGCCGCTCACAGCCGTGAGAATATATTAAAAACCGGTCAAGTTAATTCTAGTATGCTATAGGCGGCTTTCAAAAGTTTTTGAATATTAAAAAGCTTGCTTTTTCTAACATAAAACTTATATGTTTTGAAGTAGGTATAATGCTAAATGTCTGATAATTTTCGATCTTTTTCTTTCATTTATTCATCTAAGCATAAGACTAAAAATAAAGTAACTATTATAATTCAAATTTATAAATAAGTAAAATAGAATGCTACTAAAAATTTATATGGATTTCTTGTGGTTATTTTCTATATAATTTACTAGTCGACCCGGCGAACTTCGTACCACCTAACCTTTGACTATCTTGTGCATTTATTATACTTATAAACCTTCCTCTTGAATCACTCTATCTATTGCAAAAAACCGCGTCAAAATCCGTTGCATAGTTTTTAAGATATAAGCATACATTGGGACAGACGCGGGAAGCGACTTTATTTTATACTAGTCGACCCGGCGCACTTCGTTCTGCCTAACCTTTTACTGTCTTGGGCATTTATTATACTTATAAACCTTCCTTTTGAATCACTCTATCTATTTTAAAAAACCGCATCAAAATCCATTGCATAGTTTTAAAGATTTAAGCATACATAGGGACAGACGCGGGAAGCGACTTTATTTTATACTATGTATTGATGATATTTAATTATGTTCTGGTGGTTCTGCTAGAGCCTGACGTATTTTTATATAAAAAAAAACTGTAAGTAAATTTAGCGAAAGTAGAATTATAATCCGCTGTTCATCACATTAATTTGCTATTCGAAATTTAAGATGGAAATTGTGGTTTTTGGCAGTTTTTAACTTCGAATTTCTCTTTTCAAATCCCAACCCATCAATCGGTTACTCAAAGAAGAAAAATCTTTCAAATTCAGAGCCGCATCATTACAGAAAAGCGTTCTATTTTCAAATCTAGATTTTATCGTCGCTGTCGCCGTGTGAACCCTGGCTGTCAAGAGGCGATTCATGGCCGTTATTTAGGGCCTACATCAGCCATTGTGTTCGAAGTTGATAAATAGCTGGCCACAAAACTTGATGTAGGGTACCTAGAGACTAGATTTTATAATAAACTAGTCAACCCGGCGAACTTCATACCGTCTAAACTATTACTATCTTGTGCAAGTATTATACTTATAAACCTTCCTCTGGAAGCACTCTACCTATTAAAAAGAACCGCATCAAAATCTGTTGGATACTTTTAAAGTTATAAGCATACATAGGGACAGACGCGGGAAGCGACTTTGTTTTATACTATGTATTGATGATTGACTATGTAATATTGATTAATCTATACCAATATTATAAAGAGGAAAGATTTGTTTGTTTGTATCAAATAGGCTCCGGAAATACTGAACCGATTTGAAAAATTCTTTCACTGGTAGGAAGCTACTTTAACCCCGAGTGTCATAGGCTATATTAGATTTTCAAAAAAATTAGGGATCCTTACTTAAACTCAAATAATGTAACCCAAGGTGCAATATTTTGTCCGTTGTTTACATATTTTGACAGGTGGTTTGTTGTTGTTGTTTGTTTTTTATTCGGCCATTTTGGGCAGTTAAAAGAACATAGTCTATAGAGCCAAGTCTTTTGTAGTATCTTATATTCTATGGCGTAACGAAGTAAGCCGGGAAAGCTCGTTTATTATAAAGTAAGTACCGTATACCGCTACTTCACTTAATAGCTAAAAATAACCCAGAGACGTGTTGAGGCCGTAACGAGAAATCTGTTATTAAAACTAATGAGCCCACGCTCAAATTGCTCGGTTAATGATCCGAACGTAATCCGAACTTGATCCGAACTTGATCCGAACTTGAGAGCTGATCGGAGGAGAGTTCGCGATTTCTGATTGAGAACTCGAGTAGTCTGTTAGCGGGTTTTGATCGTCAGTTTACATGGATGTGGTTTGTTTTGATTTAATTCTTACTGTTTGGTTTCAATATCCTTACTATAAGTAGCTCATTCTAGCTGCTATTGCATTGCATGCAATACAAGCTGAGTCGGGCCATTTTGCGCTTAGACGACGAATACCATGTCACTCGGGGATAGCGTAGCTTCCTACCAGTGAAAGAATTTTTCAACTCGGTTCAGTATTTCCGGAGCCTATTCGTTACAAACAAACAAACAAACAAACAAATCTTTCCTCTTTATAATATTGGTATAGATAGGATACAAGATATCACTCATTGAAAGTCAATAAGACTAACTACGTCTAATCTAATTGGCATTGATACCTTATTTGGTAAAGTACTGTGAGAGGCGAGGTAGTTCAGGGTGCCCACCAATTGGCTCAGGCAAACAGATGTTTGCCTTGCCTTACGACAATGGTCGCCTGTTTGAAAAAGCTTTAAGCCAAAGCCAACGACATAAATCGACTAAAATAAGTCAGCTTATACGAGCCAAAGTATTTGAGAGGCCTCACGTGAGTACTTGCTCAAGGGCTAATATTTACCTTACCAGTATAAGGACAAAAGAGGTAGGAATGGTGGAAAAGACAATTACATAAGGGTGATGATAAAAATAAAATGATAATAAAAACACGGCTAAATAAAAACCGAGTTAATAATAAAATAACAAAAAAAAAACAGATTGTCGCTGGAACCGAAAAGTTACTCAACCTCCAAATGACCAATGATAAGTTGCGGAAAGTTCTCTGGATAAGGGTCACTCCTGATATACTGGTAATTGTGGCAATCTGAGGGGAGGAAGGCTTATGTCCAGTTAAGACGTTTAATGATGATGATAATAACATTCCAAATAATACAGTAAAAAATTTAATAGGGCAATGAACTGCCCAAAACAGTAATTTCTTCCAGGCAAAGCACATACACATTGCATAAACAGTAAAAAAAAACAATAAATTTATACCATATGCCTTTACAGAGTGTTGGGAGGAAGTCTGCGATATTGTTCAAGACCGCCGAGTGTGGTAACAATTTGAGGCCCTTTGCCCCCCAGCGGAGATTGGGCAAAAGTATGTAAGTATGATGCCTTTCAAATATGGTCATCATAATCTCGTACAACATTCCTACCTCAATCCTTTGTAGTAAGTTGAACCGGAACCCTCCTTTGTCCACGTATCTTGTTACAGATATGTTTGTCTGTCTTGCTTGACCTAAAACGCTCTGCGAAACCGAACCGATGTACCCTTGTTTGTACAGACAATATACAGAGTTAGTTAGTACGGCCACTTTTGCAATATTTCTGTGTGCGTCCTCTTTGCGTTTTTTTGTATTGACTTCTACGAACAACAATACTCAGGAAGCGTAACTATCCTACAAAACAACTTCGATTTTGGTTCCACTTACGCACACAAAGTAACTCCTATTGCAACAAACACTCACACATTCTCATATACAAGCCTGCACGCTATTGGCCGCTTTGCTCGCGTCTGTCGACAAAGCAGCGAGCTAGCCCCCTGCCTTTGGCTGGTACATATTATCGCTACTAGATGGCGGTCAAGTGTTATTTTACAAAATATTTATTTAAAGGTGATATAGGTTTTTTTTATGGCTTCTACAACACTTTATAATGCACGAAAGCATATTTGTAAAGATAAAACACCGTCAGAAATACCCAAAAACACAGTAATATAATTATGCTCCCGACGCTGCAGCCAAACGACTCAAGGTGCCACTAGGAACTGACGCGGCATGGTGTCCGTAACCTAAGCCCCGCCCACCGGGGCTTCTTTTCCATGTGAGCATTTTATTGGGCTAGTTACGCTTCTTGAGTATTGTTGTTCGTAGATTGACTTTAACACTCTAGAGGACGAAAAGCAATATTGCAAATGTGGCAGTTTAGGTCCTCCGAAGATTTGAGAATATAACAGTAGGGTCATACCAATAATTTTACCCTTTCAATAATACCTTTTACGTTACAAACAAACAAATCTTTCCTCTTTATAATATTGGTATAGAGGTATAGATTTACTAGTTGACCCGACAGACGTCGACGTTAGCACCCGGGTTCGATTCCTGGGCGGGGTGAATATTGATATGATGAATATCGATGTTTGTTTCCGGTCTGGGTGTGATGTACGTCTCTGTGTGTGTTTCGGGCGCCCTAGATACAGGTTCTTCCTAGTTAGGGGCTCTGAGTGTGATGTGTTATTATTATTATTGTTATCATCATTGAAAGGACTGATAGTTATGTTAAACACCTAAAAGCGCTAAACTTACAATAGAACTATTTGTTTAGTAAAATTAAGTTGTTAATTTTTGGAATTTTTCTATTTTTTTCACCAATTAAACCTTTCCTGGAATACGTCAAAATATTCAAAACCAAAACAGCTAAATCGGCACAGCCGTTCGAGAGTTATAGCGAAACTAACGAACCACGATCATTTTTATATACATACTAGAGGCAGCACCGCGGTATCACCCGCGCAGATTTCTCTTTAACACAAAAATCCCGTTCCCGTCTGTCAGTCAGTCAGTAACGGAAGAATTTTATATATATTGATTGATTGATGATAGTAGATATAGTAAATAGAAGTAGATATTTTACCTGTTCTAGCAATGCAGACGTACAGTCACGGACACGGTCGGCGTAACACTTCCGGTTTTTCTGTATTGCAAAATAGCTCTTGTTCTTTGGCAATACAGTCTAGGCCTGACGAAACCATAGACAAATCTGTTACGGCCTCCTAGTCCTTGACTGTACAACCACCTATCTAATAAATAAATCGTTGGAAGTTTGCGATTCTGTCTGTCGGATTTTTATTTCATCTTCCATCGTATAATGAAATAGTCGAAACCTGACCCGAGTTCAAATATCGAACTTAAAAGTTTTCAATGGATCATCAAAATATTTTATACGTTGGCAATTGATAGATTTAGAGGAATATAAACATTTAAAAGTAGTAAAACTGAGAGAAATTGGGAATTTTTGTTCTTTCTGATACGCATTTAAAAGTATTATGAGCCAGTTTACCGCGATGCAAGCGCCATTCTCGAAAAAAAATTGTTTCTCCTAAACTAAAGCAACTATCAAAAATGTGGCACAGTATGACACTAAACAATCTTGCTTAGTAATTTTTGAGCACAGTAATGTAGTCCTAAGTAAAAAGAACAAAATAATACACAGATTGTTGCCATAAGTGGCCACTTTTAGTAACACTTTGTAGCTTCCTTTGGTCTTTAACTTAAAAGCTATACAACAGTGCCCCAAATAGACTAGGCTACATTATCTAGTGTCATACTGTGCCACATTTTTGATATTTGCCTTAGTTTAGAAGATATAAATCTTTTTCGCAAATGGCGCCTAGCATCACTGTAAACTGCCTCTTAAGTATTATAAGAAAACTTTTTCTCAGAAATTGAAATGGGGATTTTTTTAGGGAAATAAAAATAGATAGCTCGATTACTTATTCGAATAAGATCGATGTAATTTTTAATACCCTTACAAAATGCGGTACATCATTTACCAGCATTTCTTTGTCAGCTGAAAAAATTATAATCATCTCAGCTGAGAAATGTTGAAGGAATAATTCTCTGTTTAGTTTTTTTATGTCAAGTTTTTATGGTAAAAAAACTGCTGTGTTACTATTTGCTGCGCCCTTTAAGGGCAACTAAGTTCATAAGCTCTGTTTTTTATTTTATAAACCATCTGTAAAAACACTTAGTTCGCAGTAAAATTTATGATTTATGATTTATGAAATGTCTACTGCTGGACATAGCCCTACCCCACAAAGCGCCACAAGGTCAAAAACATTTGGTGGGGAAGAATTCGTCATATTCCCACGATGGTGGGCAGGTTGGTGATCACAGTATGGCTCTTTAAGTATTTCTACGAAGGACGCTGCTGCCCATTAGATTTTAATTCTGAACAGTATAGTAGTTTTAAAATTTAATATTTGCACACTGACCTATCAGTAGAATATGCAAGATCATTTTTATATTTTTAACAACTGTATAATACTGATATTCAGGCATATATATGACATTTCATTTAAATTTTTGTTGGGTATTTCCTTAGACGCCTTTTACGACATTCACGGGAGAAGATTGTGGTAGGTTTCTATGCAGCCACACACAACACAGCCATAACAGTACACGATTTACCGAATTTTCCGTAGGCAGTAAAAATGTATATGTGAGCGTATATTTCTTTAAAAAATAAAAACTTTTTATAAAAAAATTAAACCGCCGAAAAAACTGAAAAGCATTAAATAATAGGGAAACATTTTCTATTAGGCCTTAATTTACTCACTTCTTAAAGTAATTTTGGATTACCAAGAAATTTTAAGTCGGCGCAACACCACACAAGCAAATTCATTATCTATGTAAAGCGCGATGCGCAGCGGCATACGTTTTTCGGTTATTTCTTTGAATTTCAGGTAATTTAGTGATCTTTATTCGTTGATTCTGTGGCACCGACTCAAAATTTCTTGGTAATCCAAAATTACTTTCAGAAGTGAGTAAATTAAGGCCTAATAGAAAATGTTTCCCTATTATTTAATGCTTTTCAGTTTTTTCGGCGGTTTAATTTTTTTATAAAAAGTTTTTATTTTTTGCTTTTCAGTTTTTTTTGGGCTAATTTTTTGACCCCAGCTAATCATACTTCACCGGGTGGTCGCACCCCACAAGGTGGCCACACAACCTGGTGAAGGTTGAGGGACTAACAGGATGAGGTTCGATCACGACCGGTCGGTGAGGCGATTTGTGAGGGAGGCCTATGTCCAGCAGTGGACGTTTTTCGGCTGATTTTATTTAATTTCCAAAGATATTGTAAGTAGGTATCAAAAAATATAATGTAACACGGAAATGCAACCTGTGAGTGGATAAATCGACCCGCCGACCAAAAAGTCACCCCTATTTTCCCACCTTTAGGGTGGGAATTTTATTTCCAAATTTTTATGGGACCAACTTCAAGGTATACCCTGTCGATTAAAAAAAGAATTATCAAAATCGGTCCACACAGTAAAAAGTTATGCGTGATCATACATAAAAAAAATTAAAAAAAAAAAAAAATATACGCGACGAATTGAGAACCTCCTCCTTTTTGTTTTTTCGTCGGTTAAAAATATTTAAAAGGTGAGTGAAATACGCAATGGACCGTCAAATGTAAATTTACAGGTCCAATTCGGTGTACACTCCATCCGATGTTTGATTTTCACGTCCATTTCAAATAAAACAGCGTACACGAACATCTACTTTAGACTGCCAGTAATATGGGTCATATTGCTTTAAAGTATTTTTTATTACTTGACAGGTTCTTTGTTAAAAAAATAAATTCTGACGGGCGGAGTTACAACCAAATAGTGAAAAATATGTTTCTAGATAAGTGATTAGCGAGACTGACTCTCGAAAAATCATAGAAAAAAGTCGAAAAGGTAACAAAGAGCGCGTGTCGTGTGTCATATTTCACAAAACATCTCAGGCCACTTTTGACCCCCTCATAACTCCAAAACTATTTCACATGAACTGATACGATTAAGCTTATCTGTTGAACCTCGCGAGTATACATACATACATAATATCACGCCTTTTATTCCCCGGAGGGTTAGGCAGAGGCACCGGCTTGAGAGCCGGACCCACGTTTAGCCGAGTTTATGCTTTATTACCAACGTGACAAGGGGCCAGCTTGTCGCCGCGGTTATAACGACCACTACTGCGGCCGGGACCAACGGCTTAACGTGCCTTCCGAAGCACGGAATCATCTTACTTTTCGGACAATCAGGTGATTCAAGCCTGCAATGCCCTATCCAACCGAAAACAACCACAACGTGATTTTTGTGAAAAATCAATATGTGGTGTTTTCTGCGGGGATCGAACCCACAACCTGCCGTGCCCTGATCAAAGCCGCGACGCGCTACGCCACTGAGCTACGGAGGCGGCTCGCAAGTATAAATTTCCTCAAATCTGATCAAGAAAAATAAGAATAAAATTTGGCTTACAAGTGTGCCGTCTACTGCGGCTTTGCCAGAGTACTTTCCCTTCAAGATTTTGCTTGTGGATGCCGCCACCATACATCATCATCATTATCAATACATATTATAAAATAATTATTTTTTTACAAAAAAAAAATTAGAGTAGAATAATTTGACAGAGGATGGCTCGTTTGGGGGCGGCTCCAGGCGACCATTGTCGTAAGGCAAGGCAAACATTTGTTTGGCTGAGCCAATTGGTGGGCACCCTGAACTATCTCGCCTCTATCAGTTTAGGATACTTTACGAAATAAGGTATCAATATTAATTAGATTAGTCTAATTGACTTTCAATAAGTAATATCTTGTATCCTGTATTAAATAAATATTTTTTTACTTTTTATTTTACTTTACTGATATTCTAATAGGTTAGGCGGTACGAAGTTCGACTAGTATTAATTTTATTCTTAGTTTTTTGGATAGAAACAAATTGTTTTGCCAGTATTATCAAAAAGCTCAAAGTTACTCTATTAGCAATAGATAAGGGTATGCTCGGAGTTTCAGAATCAGAAATGATGAGATCTGTAGCAAAAATAAAGTAACCAAAACAGTCCAAAGAATTGCAATACTTAAGTAGCAATGGGTAGGGCATATAGTTCGATAAACGTTTGATCGGTGAGGCCAAAATAAAAGTTATTGACTAAATCAAATCAAATATATTTATTTGTGAAGCACAATGTAAAATAAGATGTTAAAAATTTATATAGTTTTATTTTTATCTTTTTATCCTACTTTGTATGCAATAAAGTGTTTTCTATTCTATTCTATTCTATAGTGTCAATGTGTTCTGCCGTTAGGCATACAAATATTTTAACAAAATCTTAGTGATAATATTTACAACATGCAGAAAGTACATAGGTAACATATAATTTTTATTTATCAAATTAAATTAAATAATGATTAAAAATAATAAAACTACAAAAATTTCAATGTCAATTAACTCATCCACCACAATCAAAATTTAATAAGAATAATTAGTAATTATAATGATAACACATTACACTCAGAGCCCCTTACTAGAAAGAACCTGTATCTAGGGTGCCCGAAACACACACAGAGACGAATACCACACCCAGACCGGAAACAAACATCGAAATTCATCATAATCAATATTCGCTCCGCCCGGGAATCGAACCCGGGTGCACACGCTTACTCAGTCCACATCACTGCCAACTGAGCCTTACTAGTCGACCCGGCGAACTTCGTACCGCCTAACCTATTACTGTTTTGTGCATGTATTAGACTTATAAACCTTCCTCTAAAATCACTTTTTCTATTAAAAAAACCGCATCAACATCCGTTGCTTAATTTTAAAGATATAAGCATACATAGGGACAGACACGGGCATCGACTTTATTTTACACGAGCTATCCCGGCTTACTTCGTTACGCCATAGAATATAGATACTTCTAAAGACTTGGCTCTATAGACTATGTTCTTTTGGCTGCCCAGAATGGGCGAATAAAAAAAGAAACAACAACAACAAACCACCTGTCAAAATATGTAAGTAAACAACGGAAAAAATATTGCACCTTGGGTTACATTATTTGAGTTTAAGTAAAGATCCCTAATTTTTTTTGAAAATCTAATATAGCCTATGTCACTCGGGGATAGTGTAGCTTCCTACCAGTGCAAGAATTTTTTAAATCGGTTCAGTATTTCTGGAGCCTATTCGTTACAAACAAACAAATCTTTCCTCTTTATAATATTGGTATAGACTATGTATTTGATTATTCCAAAATCTAGCTGCACTGTGTACTGTACATGAGGGGTGGGTGTCGTATTTTTCAGTTCAGTACCCTGTCACGTCTTATCACGCATAGCGCTCGACACGGCAGTTATTAAAATGGTAATTAAGAGCCAGTTTACAGCGATGCTAGCGCCATTCTCGAAAAAAAAATTTATATCTTCTAAACTAAGGCAAATATCAAAAATGTGGCACAGTATGACACTAGATAATGTAGCCTAGTATTTTTGGAGTACAGTTAAGTAGACCTAACTAAAAAGAACAAAATTATATACAGATTGTTGCTAAAAGTGGCCACTTTTACCAAAACTTTGTAGCTTTCTTTGGTCTTTAATTTAAAAGGTATGCAACATTGCCCTAAAAATACTAGGCTACATTATCTAGTGTCATACTGTGCCACATTTTTGATATTTGCCTTAGTTTAGAAGATATATTTTTTTTCGAGAATGGCACAAGCATCGTGGTAAACTGGCTCTTAAGGACACACACGCGGCAAGCTGTGATGTGAGCCTGCTGGGAGTGGAAATTATAAAATCGGATTATTTTCTGTAACGCGCTTTTGTTTACGCCTCCGTGATGTGATGTAACGTGACGCAATTCCTGAAAGCAGATAATTTAGATAACGTTGATAATTATACACTTTTTTTTTTAATAGTCCAAACTGTGTCCCACTTCTGGGTAAAAACCTCCCTATCCCGTAGCCACGTTTCGCTCGCTGGCCCCTTGTCACGTTGGTAATAAAGCTTAAACTCGGCTAAATGTGGGTCCGGCTCTTGAGCTGGTGCCTCTGCTTAACCCTTCGAGGAAGAAAAGGCGTGAGATTATGTACATATGTAATTTTATATAATGGTTGTTTTCTGACACGGCAGTAATAAATCGAAAGAGGGTTTCAGCTCACCATACCTTTAAACTTCCTCAAAGCAACATAGGCTGAAATCTCAAAAATAAACTCGGCTGTTCCATAACTTGATCAGAATAGAATAGAATAGAAAACACTTATTGCATACAAAGTAAGATACAAAAGTACATTAATAAATTCAGGGTACAAACAAATTGATCATTGATCAGTGTAATGGACTGACTGAATTGATTGATCGACTGATAATAATTGACTGACTGAATTGACTTTCAATAAGTGATATCAGTATCCTATATTGAATAAATCATTTTTGTCTTTTTGACTTAGACTTTGTTTGATCAGCTGAAGTCTTGCTGAAGTGGTCAATGTACGGCTAAACAGACCGGTCTTAAGCAATCTTCATCCGTCTGATCACCTTGTTAGGGGTCTGCCTCTGCCTACTCTGCCTCTTCCGGTGCGAGGTCGTCATTTGAACAATTTTGGACCCAGATTTAAAAGGTTTTATTCGATTCTATGGCACTGTTAAATTTATTTTAGGGCACTGTTGTATAGCCTTTAGGTTAAAGACCAAAGAAAGCTACAAAGTGTTGCTAAAAGTGGCCACTTTTGGCAATAATCTTTGGATTTTTTTGTTCTTTTTCCTTAGGACTACTTAACTGTGCTCAAAAATACTTAACTAGATTGTCTAGTGTCATACACACATTTTTGATATTTTACTTATAGAAGATATAATTTTAACATAATCTCACGCCTTTAATTCCCCGAAGGGTTAGGCAGAGGCACCAGCTCAAGAGTCGGACCCACAAGGCAAACATTTGTTTACCTGAGCCAATTGGTGGGCACCCTGAACTACCTCGCCTCTCACAGTATAGGATACTTTACTAAATAAGCTATCAATAGAAATTAGATTAGATGTAGTCAAATTGACTTATATAAGTGATATCTTATGTATCCTATATTGAATAATGAATTATTTGAATTTGACCCAGATATAATTTTAATACTAACATTTTTGATATTTTCCTTAGTTTAGAAGATATAATTTTTTTTTCGAGAATGGCGCTAGCGCTATTCTATTTTTAATTATCATTTGATGATTATTATCAGCGACATCCCACACATATGAGTTTCGTCGAGTTGAAAGCAATAACTCTTTTGCAATCGAACTGTACGATGTACAAAACTCACTACCCCCAAATATCGATGGAAACTTTGGCAATAATTTAGCAAACTTGACTTAACGCTCCAGACTCGTTAATTATTTAACTCCATGTTGCCTATATTTATTACGAGCTTTCCCGGCTTACTTCGTTACGCCATAGAATATAAGATACTACAAAAGACTTGGCTCTATAGACTATGTTCTTTTGACTGCCCAGAATGGCCGAATAAAAAACAAACAACAACAACAAACCACCTGTCAAAATATGTAAACAACGGAAAAAATATTGCACCTTGGGTTCTATTATTTGAGTATAGGTAAGGATCCCTAATATTTTTGAAAATCTAATATAGCCTATGACACTCGGGGTTAATGTAGCTTCCTACCAGTGAAAGAATTTTTCAAATCGGTTCAGTATTTCCGGAGCCTATTCGTTACAAACAAACAAATCTTTCCTCTTTATTATATTATTATATTAGTATTAGTATAGATGACATAAAATTTGAAAAGAAAAATCTAAAACACTAAGAGAAGAAGTAGAAGAAGAAGAAGATCAACGCAGTGACTGACTTTTTGATTTTGATAAAAAGAAAAAAGAACATAAAAGCGGGTAATTTTTTAAGACTCATTTCATGGTATAGCGAGTAAATCACTTTTATAAATTGGTAAACTTTGGTCGATTTGATAAGCCCATAACTTTGGGCCTTGGGCATTTCCTAATTATAATGACTTTAAGTTTCGTTTCGTGGTTGTGTTTTCGTGCGTTAGTTTTAAGTATGGCATTTGACAACTTTAGGTTTGTTAATCAAGATTAGACAAGAAACTAACGAAAACATAAATAAACGAAAAAAAAAACACTGCATCTTCTGGTGTGCGGTCGCCACTCGAGAAATTTTCGGCCCTAGCGACCAGCAACATCAAGTATTTTAAAGAAGAATAAGATAAAGAAAGAAAAGAAAGAAAGAAATTATTTATTTACAACAGAAAACACACATTAACAAGATGACTTAAATTTTAAACAAAAATTAAAACAAAAAAATTTACACCAATTGAAAAAGATAACAAAGTAGGTACAAGTAAATCAAAGTAAATAAGATATGATATGTGAATGGAATAAATAATTTGAATATGAATTTGAATTTGATAATTATTTACTTTATAAGATAATTGAATGATATTTTGTAGCAAAATCGATTCAATAGCCTTATAAAGTCGTCTTTAAAATCGAGTCCGTTTTATTCGGACAATAGCCAGCGGAAGATTTTAAAGTAAATAAAGGAAGGTTAACTTCGATAAAGTACCTTTAGTTCCGTTTCTGAAGGTGTACTAGGGATATTTTTGGGGAAAAAAAATATTTAAAGCATTATAACGGCTAAATTAATCAAAAACATATTTAGTATCCTATACCAATACAACGGCTGCCCCGCGGTTTCACCTGCGCAGATTTCTCATAAACACATAAATTTCGCTTTTTCCCGTTCCCATAGGAATTTCGGAAAATTATTCCTTAGTGCTCCCCTACACCCAAGGAATCCACGTTCAAAATTTCAGCCCGCTACGCCCAGTAGTTTCGGCTCTGTGTTGTCAGTCAGTAAGTAAGTAACGAAACAGTTTAATATATGAATTTTGATCAGAGGAAAAAATTGATTGTTTGTTCGTTTGCGTTGAATACACTCCAAGACTACTGAACAGATTTAAAAAATCTTTCCCTATTGGAAAGTTACTTTAACCCCGGGTGACAGAAGCTATAAAATATTCTCAAAAATTCAGAACGCAAGGCTGTACAAAGTTCGCCGTGCTAACTAGTATTGTTTGTTGAAGGTCGTCCCGATGGAACTTTTTGCTGATGATCTCGGTTCGGATAAATTTCTAAAATCTAAAAATAAATTTCAGAGAAATTCCCAATAGTCTCCAAACGCGTGAGCAGACAGGCACTCATTTACCCCACAAAAGAAAAAGAAGAAGATCACCTTATCACAGCCATACACATATATACATATACACATAAATATTGTTAAGGGTGTTTGTTTGTCATTCCACGCTTGGCAGGCAAGGTGCCATAGGAGTATGGCTCTTTATGTATTTTAACGTACGACGCTGCTGCCCCTCTTTCACGTGTTTTCTGTCGCCTTTTACGACACCCATGAAAGGAGATGCGGGGGTATTAGGGTACAGGAAATATTCTACACGAGCTTTCCCGGCTTACTTCGTTACGCCATAGAATATAAGATAAGTACTACCAAAGACATGGCTCTATAGACTATGTTCTTTTGACTGCCCAGAATGGCCGAATAAATAACAAACAACAACAACAAACCACCTGTCAAAATATGTAAACAACGGAAAAAATATTGCACCTTGGGTACATTATTTGAGTTTAGGTAAGGATCCCTAATTTTTTTGAAAATCTAATATAGCCTATGCCACTCGGGGTTAATGTAGCTTCCGACCAGTGGGGTGCTGGCCAGAGGACCTCCACGCGGTGCACCCTGGGCAACAGCGGACGATCGCACTTTTCGTTTCCCGTTTGGTGTGATCGTCCGGTGGCTAATAATCTGGCGGGAGTGGCGCTCCACATGCTCTCTGCCCTATCAGAGAGCATAGTGTGAGTCGAGACGGAGAGCGGGGCTTGAGACTTCCACCACGGCGAACTGCTCAGCGCCGTGGGGGGACTAACAAGCCCTGCTGAGCGAGGA
The DNA here is from genome assembly GCA_951802225.1 of Euspilapteryx auroguttella. Classification (NCBI taxonomy): domain Eukaryota; kingdom Metazoa; phylum Arthropoda; class Insecta; order Lepidoptera; family Gracillariidae; genus Euspilapteryx; species Euspilapteryx auroguttella. Next base: position 15,438,953 of record OX637643.1, read on the forward strand.
AGAGGAATGAGGGAGGGAAGGAGGAGAGATTGGAGAAGAAGGATGGCGACGAGATGGAGTGCGGGGATTGGGAGCTTCCCAATGGCACGTCCACGTGGGGATTGATGGCTCGGCTGATTAGAAACCCTGCGTTATTAGATGCCGGGAACAATAGTCCTGCCCACGGTTGGCTTGATGGCTACGTCGCCAACCGTTGGGATCACAGGTCTACCCGGCTGATCCGAACCCGCAGGGGAGTAGATGCCGGGCTGTCATTTCTCCACGCTTTGCGGTCGGCTTGATGTCGCCGTCGCTGCCGCAATGGGCGTGGCGATGGGGCGCTCACAATGCCCCGTGGGAGAGGGTGGCAGTGTCCTATCCAGGGCACTGTCACACACGATCGCTGGGTGCTGCGGCCAAGGTGGAACGGCTAGTAGCACCTGGCGGTCGAGGAGGAGGGGGCGGGGACTTGACGCTTCCAACATGGCACGTTACGTGGTGCCATGTGGGGAGTGACAGGCCCTGCTCCCGCTCGACTGCTGGATGGGGCGGTCGAAAAGGAGAGCGGGCGGGGCCTCAAAGGTCCCACCACGGTGGATCACATACGCCGTGGCGAGGCCGACAGGCCCCGATCCGCCCTGCAGCACCGCTGCAGGACCCCGGGGTCGTTGGGTGCACGAGGCGGGGGCCTCGTGTAGTCACATAACGGCCCCGAGAAGGACGACGGAACGAGGTGTCCAGTTCCGTCGTCGGGCGTAGGAAGAGCCATCCGCGCTCAGGGGGGACTATCACCACCTGTCCCCCGTGAAGAGGCTACACAGCCGCACAGCAGGGGGGGGGGGGGGTCGCGGAGAATTCCACAGGCTTACCCGCGACCCTCCTGCTATCAGCCGAGAAGGACACCGGCGGGGTTTTAGTGGGTGCGAACCCCACATAACCCTGCGGCTCCCCCCGGGGCTGCAGGGTACTCATTAGGAGTTTCCCCGCCTTAAAAAAAAAAAAAAAAGCTTCCGACCAGTGAAAGAATTTTTCAAATCGGTTCAGTATTTCCGGAGCCTATTCGTTACAAAAAAACAAACAAATCTTTCCTCTTTATAATCAATATATATAAAACTCTTCCGTTACTGACTGACTGACTGACTGACAGACAACGCAGAGCCGAAACTACTGGGCGTACAAAGCTGAAATTTGGCATGTAGGTTCCTTAGGGAGTGTAGGTGAGCACTAAGAAAGTATTTCCCGAAATTCCCACGGGAACGGGAAAAAACGGGATTTTTGTGTTTATGAGAAATCTGCGCGGGAAATACCGCGGGGCAGCCTCTAGTATTGGTATAGATAAGGTACTAGGATAGCATAGATTTGACAAACCCATAGTAATCCTCCAGTTTGTTTGAAATCCGTCTAAAAGGGGGCGAACCCGTTGTATTTATTGTTTGAATTTCCGACGACATTCGAAGCTAGTTCCAATTTAACTGATGCCCATTGCTCTCTTTGTTCCGAGACGTTTTTGTTTCGGCAATATTATTCTAGTAATGGACTGGAATTAATGTTTTATTCCGAGATTTTTTTACTTTATTTTTCGTATTTACCTGGGACTTAATCAGAAAGCTAAAAGTCACTAAAAGCAATAGAAGTTTCCCTGCGTGATCGAATCAGAAGCGTTTTGTCGCCGACTAAAAAAAAAGATTTTGTTGGAACATGAATATTATGGTATGATGACTTTTTAAACTATGTATAAATTTGTTTGACATTATTTTGTGTAATTCAAGTATTCGACGGTTAAAATATTATGTTATTCAAGTATATCGTAGTTATTATTTAGTATTTGACATTTTATATACAACTAGAGGCTGTCCCGCGGTATTTCCCGCGCAGATTTCTCATAAACACAAAAATCCCGTTTTTTCCCGTTCGCGCGGGAATTTCGGGAAATCCTTTCTTAGTGCTCACCTACACTCCTTAAGGAACCTACATGCAAAATTTCAGCCCGCTACGCCCAGTAGTTTAGGCTCTGCGTTGTCTGTCAGTCAGTCAGTCAGTCAGTCAGTCAGTCACTCAGTCAGTCAGTCAGTCAGTAACGGAAGAGTTTTATATATATTGATTATAAATTTAATTAAGAATTTGACATTGTTTATATAGTAGTAACTACCTACTTATTATTTTTTATATAATTTTTGTACAATAGGTATTTTGACGATCGATCACATTAATACTTGGACATTTTATAATAAAACTTTGTATGTAATATGAATATGATAGTGTGAAATAATGAATCTAATCTAATCGAATCTATGAGATACGCAGAAGAACTGAAGTCACCTACATATTGTAAAGCTTAAGTGGCATGGGAAGATGTTCTTCGATCTATTTGATTGATTGATTGATTGAAAGATTTATTCCATGTTCCAAATACATCAAAACAAATAGGTACATTTTATAAACTTAAGTAGGTAGGTATAACTAGTGACATGAATAATTAACATATATAAGACTACACTGTACAAACAAAATCCAGTTTTGATGTAGCTGTGACACGGAAAGAGCTCTGACTCAGCATATGCTACAGGATAATATAAGAAATACTATCCGCAGCGCTGGTATTCTGCCAGTGCCCCGACAGGCAATACATACATGCACACGTCCCGGTATTTTACATATAAATAAATATAAGTATATATAAACTTAAGTATTAAAGCTAACAGTGAGGATAAGGGCCAAGTTATAATATTTGCCCTGCCTGTCCATTTTTTGGGTTTTGTCCGTGACTTTAGTTCTTCTGCAAATATCATAACTCATTTTTTTAAGTCATATCATAAAAGCGGAATTTGAGAGTAAAAACTGATATTTCAAGCAGCTCAAAAAAACAAGTATTTTCCAGTTAGTGCCTCAGTTTTCTATTATTCCTCTGTCGAACGCTGTGACGTACCAATTCATTGTTTTTTCTTGATTGGCACGAATCGAAGCTGAAGCGATAGCGGTTTCGTTCTTTTTATCCATCTCCGTAGTTCAGTTGTCAATGATGTAAGCGGTGACTTCAGTGGTACGGGTTCAATTCCTGGCGGGGGCGAATATTATTATTATGGATATTGATGTTTTTCCATTAGTTCTGCATTTAAGTTTGTTTTATATATAGAGCAGATCAAACTGCTGAACAGATTTTGATAAAACATTGTTTTTTGTTTGTTTTCAAAAGTTCTTTATTCAATATAAATAATTTTACACATCAGTTCTTAACCTAGTGTGAATTTAATCCTAGGCGTGTGTTTAAAATAATATCAACTACTAACAGACTATGTTCAGTCTTTAATAGCATTAGGACAATGACAGTAGGGAAAAATAATATATCAATATATATAAAACTCTTCCGTTACTGACTGACTGACTGACTGACTGACTGACTGACTGACAGACAACGCAGAGCCGAAACTACTGGGCGTACAAAGCTGAAATTTGGCATGTAGGTTCCTTAGGGAGTGTAGGTGAGCACTAAGAAAGGATTTCCCGAAATTCCCACGGGAACGGGAAAAAACGGGATTTTTGTGTTTATGAGAAATCTGCGCGGGAAAAACCGCGGGGCAGCCTCTAGTATAAAATATAATAAACATTCATTAGACTTATAAAAGTACCTAGTAAATTGGGAGTTATTCTATGCAAACTTTGAATAGTTTACATTTACGACCAGTTGATAAAACATTGCTAAGATGTTTGTTTCCAGTCTGGGGCCGAAATGTCATCGCGCAAAATAACAACTATCGGATTATGATGAAATCGCATCATCCTATTCTGGAGCTCTGAGTGTAATATGTTATTTATTTATTTATTAATGAAACAAAAAATAAACAAAATTTTTTTTTTCTGTTTTGGAGCTAAGATACCACAGACAGATACACAAACAGACACGTTCTTATAACACCCCTGTCTTTTTGCGAGGGGTCTTTATGTAATCGCTTTCGCTCTTTAACGTGGCATAAAGCTGCCTGAGAATTGTTTTAAAAATATCGATATCGCGCCGCGCCAGCCGCCCATAGAATTCTAAACGGCGACTTTTTTTATCTTCACCAATATTTTATGTTCGCAGTTTCGCACTACTTTTCAGGTTTTCGCCCCATTGAACACTTTTTTCAGGTTACCTACTACGATGAAAGGTCATATCGGGTGAAAGCATTTTGACAATATATTATTACCTTTTCAGTTTGGACTAGGAAGGTAGGTACGTATAATACTTAGTCACCAGCTCATCAACCTTTTCCCATACTCTATTTCACACGACTACAGAGCATAATGCAAAAAAAAAAATCATTCATTTATATTTTTTTCTTTTTTGTCACGTTATACTATAATAAATAAATAAAGTTTTATAATAAAGTTTATTTTTCAAAGTTTTCATAACATTTAGTAGAACTCCCCTTTTAAGTATATAACCTGTGTTAGGGGAAATACTAATATTCTAAAAAGGAAAGATTTTTTTGTTTGTTTATATTGAACTAGTAGACCCGGCGAACTTCGTACCGCCTAACCACTATTAGTGTGTATGTATTAAACTTATAAACCTTCCTCTTCAATCACTCTAACTTTTAAAAAAAGCCTCATCAAAATCCGTTGCATAGTTTTAAAGATTTAAGCATACATAGGGACAGACGCGGGAAGCGACTTTATTTTATACTATGTTTGATTGATTGATATTGATGATTCTAAAAATGGAAGATTTGATTGTCAATTTGCATGGAATAGGCTCCAAAATAACTAAACCATAATAAAAAACATTTAACTATTGGGTAGCTAGGTACATTATCCCCGGATGACATAGGCTATAGAAAAAAATTTCAAAAATTCAAAACGCAAGGATACGAAGGTCACCGTTTCAGCTAGTTGGTTATAACTTCCCATGCGTTACGTTACCACAAACTTCGACCGCAATACGCAACAAAACCTACCTTGATCAGGCCACAAATAAACAAGTCTCCAATAAGCAATATTCCTCAGACGACCCTCCACCAAGTTTACGGCAGGGTTCGATTTATGGAGGCACGACCTGAATGCGAAAGATCAGGGTTAACAATACTTGAGGGTAGTTTAAGATTTGGCTTCTGGGGCTATTTTTTGTTTCGGCAAACTCTGATTGGGTTTGCAAGGATACAAATATAATTATTATAAATTTAGCCCTATAATGTATTGTTCAAATAGCGATAAGCGAGCTAGCTATAATAATGTACTAACTATAGTACATACATACAAGAGAGGTTCTAATCAACAAAATTTTCCTTAATGTACTTATAGTCATCAATAATCCCTACTACCTTAAGAGGACATTTTCGAAACGCCAAAATATCAAAAAAAACTCAATCTGTAGCCCTACCCCCTAACCGGGGGTCAAGTTTCTAAACTAAATTCGATTGAGTTGCGATTGTCTTGGCGACTTCGTTAACCATTGCTGTTTTATTTGTCCTTGTAACAGAAATTGTCTTAGTTAAAGCGGCAATGGTTAACGAAGTCGCTAACAAGACAATTACAAGTCGATCGAATTTAGTTAAGAGAATTACCCCCCGAAACCATGCGACAGAGAGAGCTTATTTTTTTATTAAATTTACGTTTTTCACTACCTAATTAATATTTTATTCAAATTCAATTTCAAATAATTCTTTATTCAATATAGGATACAAGATATCACTTATTAAAGGTCAATTAGACTACATCTAATCTAATTGCTATTGATACCTTATTTGGTAAAGTATCCTATACTGTGAGAGGCGAGGTAGTTCAGGGTGCCCACCAATTGGCTCGGGTAAACAAATGTTTGCCTTGCCTTACGAAAATAGTCGCCTGGAGAGGCCCCCAAACGAAAGTAACATTTAAAAGCGAAAGTAACATTGTCCGTCTGTATGTCACGCAATCATGCATAAACTACGGAATTCCTGAATCACGCCTGAACCAATATGGCTCAAAATAGTTAGTTGAGACCGGAGCATGGTCTCGTCATAGCCATATAAAGTATTTTTGACTAACCGACTATAAAAAAACGGTTTCAATTTGTAGCAGTTTAAAAAATTATATCAACCTTTTGTTGTAGTGACTAGGGAAAAATTCCTATTACACTAAAAAAATCTTGCCTCTCTAGTAACAAGGGTCATTTTGCACTGACATCCGTGTCATCATCGTTAAAACGTAATCTGCAGAGGTTCATTATGTAAAGCAAACGATGTATCCATTAGCCGATGTGACGCAGTGGGTTTTTGTTTGTCACTTTTTTTTTAATAAGTGAATTTTACTTTTTTTCCATCGCCATCAGCTTGAGAGAGTCTCTTGCTAAACACATGCCTTTTTTATGACGAATTGCACGATCTAAACTTTTCAAATAAAGGAAGTATACGAAAAAAGTGAAGAATACTTTTCTTATTTTTATTCAGAAATATGCAAATGTATTATAATCATTAAAAAAATATATAAAGTAGTTTTTGTACTATAGGTCAAATTTTTGCCTTCCAGGTTCGCCTTTTTATTAGAACAAAAATGACAAAATTCCACTTATTCTTATATTTTTAATAATATTAATTCACGCTTTAACTTATTAATAAATTATTCTTAACACAATCAGTTACTGCAAAACGGAAAATGAATGGAAACATTTTGAGTCCTTTTCAGGACTAATTAAATTTGTAAGCTCCATTTAATTTTCATCATTCAATCGAAATATGAAAAGGGGTGAACTTAAACGCTTCTAAGGGAATTGGTCGTGACTTTCGTATAGGGGTTTATTTGGAATTATTTATTGTTAAAAACTTTGAAATCGAAATGTTGCTTTTAATCAATAAATGAATTATGAATTGTTAAAGGGTGAAATTGAAAATAAGGCAAAGGTTAACTCATCGATATAAAATACACTTGAGACTTAAAAAATATTATATATATTTTATATATAATATAAAATATCATTTGGGGGCGTCTCCAGGCGACCATTTTCGTAAGGCAAGGCAAACAGTTGTTTGCCTTAGCCAATTGGTGGGCACCCTGAACTACCTCGCCTCTATCAGTATAGGATACTTTACGAAATAAGGTATCAATATTAATTAGATTAGTCTAATTGACTTTCAATAAGCGACATCTTGTATCCTGTATTGAAAAAAATCATTTTTTACTTTAGGTAAAAAAAAATACTTTACTGTTTAAATAGTATAAAACAAGTCCCGCCTGTCTTCGCTATGTCTGGCTAAATCTTTAAAACATTTACAGCGTATATAGTCTATTATATTATTTTTGTTTTTTTACTAGAGGCTGAATCGCGGTTTTTCCCGCGCAGATTTCTCATAAACACAAAAATCCCATATTTTTCCGTTCCAGTGGGAATTTCGGGAAATACCTTCATAGTGCTCACCTACACTCCCCAAGGAACCCACATGCCAATTTTCAGCTTTCTACGCCCAGTAGTTTCGGCTCTGCGTTGTCTGTCAGTCAGTCAATCAGGCAGTAACAGATACTTCGGACGCCAGTAATGCGTGGTTCCCGGGGTCCTTCCCAAAAGCGCCAAGACGGCCACCGGGGGGTTTTAGTGGGTGCGAGCCCCACATACCCCCGACACTCCCCCGAGCGTCGGGAAATGCGATAGGCATTTCCCCCCGTTACAAAAAAAAAAAGGGCAGTAACGTATATATATCTATACCAATATTATAAAGGTACTGGTAGGAAGCTACATTAACCCCAAGTGTCATAGGCTATATTAGATTTTCAAAAAAATTAGGGATCCTTACCTAAACTGAAATAATATAACCCAAGGTGAAATATTTTTTCCGTTGTTTACATATTTTGACAGGTGGTTTGTTGTTGTTGTTTGTTTTTTATTCGGCCATTCTGGGCAGTCAAAAAAACATAGTCTATAGAGCCAAGTCTTTTGTAGTATCTTATATTCTATGGCGTAACGAAGTAAACCGGGAAAGCTCGTTTTGTATACATTGATGATTTTATTGTTACAGTATCGCCTATTTAATAATATTTTAATATGACCATCTGCATAAGGTTCCAAGTGGGTTGCCTGGAAGAAATCGCTCTTCGCGTTTAGGCCGCCCATTTCATGCAAATTCAATTTGTCTGTACTCTGAATTTATAAATATACTTTTGTATCTTACCCAAGCAGCACATTTGGTTGCATAAGAGCTTTGGAGCATGTCCGATTATTACTTATAGTAATAGACTTAAGCGCTATAGCGTGCTCTGGAACCCTTATGCAACCCTTATGCAGCAATTTGGGCACAATTTTATGCAACTATGAGTGCTATTGAAGCTCTATAACGGTGGCACAGAGGTGCTACTAAGGCTGCAACAAACCATTAACTCTCTTATAGCGCTCCTCTAGCACTTTCTAGTGAATGAGATTGAACGAACGTGAATGAAAGATAAATAATTTACGCCAAGTGTTTGGTTTTTGTGACAAACAGATTCACAAGTAATACAAGTTTTAAAATTCCATGGATGCTCATCGGATATCGGCGGCCATTAATTTAATATTTAGTAAGTAAGATGGTGCTATTAGGTTTTTCAGTTCGTATAAAAGCAAATTTTTAAACGCAGACAAGTTTTCTGTGAATGTTAATGATATTTTTTTGAGTAATTTTGTCGCGCTTCCGTAATTATATCAGAATGCAAAGTAAAAACAATTATAATGTAAAATATTTTCTGTTTTATCTACAAATTTTAATTAAAAACATTCCCAAATCATTGCATGTAATATGCCTGTGAGCTAATAATGCTATATCAATCCATTTTTTGTAAGAAATACGTAAAATTGTACATGGATATATTGTATATAACCTCAAAGTCAATTAAAAAAACCTAACATTTTTAAAATAAAATGGCGTCTACAAATACAACCTAAGCCTGCAAAATTCTCTCTAATAGCACTCTTGCAGAACTCAAAGTGCTAAGTTCTACCTATTTACGCCTTAGAGTGATTTTTATTACTCTTCTGTTACTAATATTCTTAAAAGTTATTCCCTTTGCCGAGTTTAAATTATTTGAGTAAGTGTTTTAGGGATCCTTGATTCTGCCATTGCCAAGTTTAAGAACAAATAAAAATTTTACGGCATAGAGCTACAGCAATGCTAAGTATTTTCTTGTTTTAAAACACTTTACTTATTCAACCAAAGTTAAAATAAAGATCAGGTATCCTTGAAGATAATTGGAAATAGTAAATATTGGTTTTAAGAAATCTAACAAAAAAAATACTTTTTATAATTGCAAAAGTGACTAAGTATGTATGTTAGGAACTGAGTGTCCGGAGACTGCAATGAGCAACCACTGGAAGCAAGCGAGGGAGGTCTGCGCAGCATTAGAATACTAAAGAGGCTATATAAAAAAAAACTATTTGTGTATGTTTGTTACGCTTTCACGCCTAAACTGCTTAATGGATTGGGAAAGAAATGAGTAATTATTTTGCTCAGAAACACATAACAAACATTGGATACTTTGAACCTGACACCTGTCTTTAATATTTGATCTCCAACTGGTATTAAAATTTATTATACCGACGGAACGCTCGCACATTTTTCTTTATTTAGAAAAAAAATTGCGAATAACGTAGGCTGCTCAAAGGAACATTTTATTACTATTGCATTACTTATAGTAGTCCTTGCTTCTTATATAGAGCTTACAGTAATATATTTATTACCCTTATATTACTAGCAGTAGCTCTGTAGTGGATTTTGTTACTATAGGCTACAGTTATTTCTTTTATACAGTTTACAGGCGTATAACAGCTCCAGTAGCAACTCATATGCAACCGTAAGCGTTAAAAAGTATTGCTTAACTCTGTTCTAGAGACTGTAGTGGCAAAAGAGTTCTAAAACGAACTATTATACAGGTTAAGGTAATACTGGGTGGAACTTTTGCCACTCTTAGTAACTTTTGCAGCTATAGACGCTTATGGAAGCTGTTATGCAACTTTAGCCTGCCACTAGAACCCTTAAATTACTCTTAAACCACTTAAAGTAACAATTTAGGCTGCAATTTCCACTAGTGTGCTAGCTGGGTACTTTGTATGCAATAAAGTGTTTTCTATCCTATTCTATTCTCATTTTCGCAAAAAAATAAAAATCAAACGCTTGAACTTTTTTTTCCAAGTAATTAAAAGCAAAAAGCTTCATTACCGTAAAAGTTTTAATCCTCTTAACTAGAATCCCAACTTTACTGATTGCAATTTATATTTTTATGAAAAAGCTTAAGGACTAATGTTATGCTCTTGGGTTTATTTATGTTTTTCTAACCTAAAATTATAAAAAAGAAAGATTAGATTGTTTGTTGGTATTGAATGAACAGTCTCTGAAAGTACTAAACCGATTTAAAAAAATATTTTCACTCACAAAAATATTCACGCCACACTGTACAGTATACCTACATTCCACATATTATTATGTATGTATACATTTATTTACAGTGCGTCAGAACAGAAACAAAAAAGTGGCAACACTGTATAAGTATGTGTAAGTATATGGTAACTTACGAAATTTGACAAATGTCCATTTAGTATTTTCGCTTTTGAATTACAAAAATGTTGTGGCAAGATAATATAAGTAAATGAACTATACTGTCTCTTTTTTATTCAGCCAAATTGCTCGCTTTAGATAATGAAAGCTTTATTAAGTAATCATCATCAATACATAGTATAAAACAAAGTCACTTCCGGCGTCTGTCCCTATGTATGCTTAAATGATTAAAACTATAAAACGGATTTTGATGCAGTTTTCTTTAATAGATAAAGTGATTCAAGAGGAAGGTTTATAAGTATAATACATGCACAAAATAGAAATAGGTTAGGCGGTGCGAAGTTCGCCGGGTCGACTAGTACAACGTATAAAACAAAGTTGCTTCCCACGTCTGTCCCTATGTATGCTTATATCTTTAAAATTATGCAACGGATTTTGATGAGGTTTTTTTATTAGATAGAGTTATCCAAGAGGAAGGTTTATAAATATAATACATGCACAACATAGCAATAGGTTGGGTGGTACGAAGCTGTACGCTGGGTTGACTAGTAATCCTATAAACTAAGTTATAATCAGTAAACTAAATTAATTTGAAACAAGATTGGAATCGAAATCGATTTTCTATCTAAGAAACTTTGATAAGTTCTTATTGAGAAAACTTATTTTCTGATTGCTTTTGGAGATAATTTGAAATATTCTTGCGCAAAAACAAAAGAGTTGAAAGAAACAAAAGACGTCTTTTATAAGATGTTTTTAGTTTGATTTCTATTAAATTATTTTTATAAAATCCAATAAAAAAGACAAATGCAAAATAGGAACCTGCCCTTACATATTTAAGTAGGTACGGTCACCAGCCAGCCTAAGCGACCCATTTAAAAAAAATTTATTAAAAAAACACTAAGTTTTGAAAGACGATCAAAATTTCGCAAAGATAAGATTTACCTTAACATTATCTTATCTTAATTCTGACTTTTTTAAAACATTACAATCTGATACAAAAATAAAAAATATACTTCAATCAATATCAATACATAGTATAAAATAAAGTAGCTTTCCACGTCTGTCCCTATGTATGCTTAAATATTTTAAACTACGCAACGGATTTTGATGCGTTTTTTTTAATAGATAGAGTGAAACAAGAGGAAGGTTTATGGGTGGATTTCAACAAGTGCGTTTTTTGTATCATTTTGGTGGCATTTTTTAATTTAGGCATTTTTAGAAAACTAATATATTTTTCTTGAACTGCATTCACCGCGTTTTTAAAATACGTTTGGGCCATCATTCTACTTTGATTAGTTTTCGAGAAAACTTACTTGAATTCCACCAAAATGAGAAAGATTCACCAAAATCATATTTCTGTACACCAAAATGTGAATGGTGTACACCAAAATGAAAATCTTTGACACCAAAATGAGTTTTTGTACGTAAAGATGGGTAAAACAATAGTAATATATAATTATCAGGCAGTACCGTTTCTTTAATGCTTAATAATTGTGTAATTAATCTATGTTACCTATATTTATATTATAGGTTCTAATAATTAAAAGAAAAACAAAGCAGTCTTAATATATTAAGAGGTCGATTCTGCTTCTTATTTTTAATAACAAGAAGGTAGTTGGATATCCGATTCATATAATTCAAAATTTACAAAATATATATTATTTACTAGTTGTGTTTCAGAAGCTGAATCGACCCTGTGCTCTGCTTTTCTTGAAATGTATTTTATATCCTAACATTTTTAGCGTAGTTATCTATATTAAAAAAGGAGGATGTAATTTTTGTAACTAATAAAAATGGTTTTTAACATTTATTTAACTAAAGTATCACTATTTAATATTGCTTATGTCACTGATATTCCTCTGTATGTTTTAAAAACTGCCGACAAACTGTAATTACCACACCTAGTACTAATCAGCACAAAGTCGAGTGTGATGAGCAGAATCGACCCTTACAGTAATTACTGATAATGTTTTGTTATTCTGTTTTAAACATATTTTTATTTTTATTTAATGAACTTGACTGAAGTCTGTAAACAACACGCGTGGTTTAGAAACCAATATTTAAAGAAAAAATAACATCTTTGTCATAAATATGCATATTATCCAATATCAAATGTCATTTTGGTGGTATGATCTCATTCTGGTGCATCATAAAATACCACCAGACCCACCAAAATCAAGCACCAAAATGAGAAACACGAATGTTTTTCTTTTATAAAATATTTATCTTAATACCAAATCAAATAATATTTTGCAGGAGTAATAAGTTTTCGTAAACGCATCTTTTGAGTATGAGAAACAACCACCTTTCTTTTTAATAAATTCATAAAAAGGCTCCCACCAAAATTAGATTTAAAATGTCTCCCTACCACCAAAATTATATACTTGCGTGTCTGGAGGAAAAACGCTGCAAGCTGCGCACGTCTATCTATGGTGAGCGCAAGAGCATGGCTGAGGTGTGCGGGGAGCATGGAGCCCCGACCTTAGTTCACGATTCGTCAAGTGATAAATGATGTTGAAAAAAACCCACCAAAATGTGACTGTGCGTCCGGACACTGCTTTGGTCAAGTGATATAACTTATTGTGACTACATAGAACATGAACACCATTTATTTACGACATATTGACTCATTATTAATATTTACATGCAGGCAAATATAAACTAAATATTGCGAAATATTTGAGTAATTTGGGAATTTGCTGACCAAAACGGGTCGCGGACATGCCACCATAATGATAAAATGAAAATAAATTAATTTTTTTTAGGTATAAAGAAAAATAATTATAATAAATCATCATTTGCCTCTGTTGACGAACGATGTATATTTTGGTTTAAAATTAATTAGGAGTCTGTAGAACCTTTTTACAGTACCATTTTCATCGCCGCCGTATCAAAATCACGGTTGGGAAATTCACCCTTATAAGTATTAATACATGCACAAATAAGTAATTGGTTAGGCAGTACCAAGTTCGCCGATTCGACTAGTTTATGACAAAAGGCGAGAATCTGGGGCGTTAAAGTTCTCGAGTGGCGACCGCGGACCCAAAGACGCAGAGTAGGCCGACCCGACAAGGTGGTCAGACGACCTGGTGAAAGCTGCGGGAGTAGGTACACTGGATGAGGTTCGCACAAGACCGTTCATCAGGCCTTTGTCCAGCAAAGGCCTGATTAAAAGTCAATTAGACTAATCTAATTAATATTGATAGCTTATTTGGTAAAGTATCCTATACTGCTAGAGGCGTGGTAGTTCAGGGTGCCCACCAATTGGCTCAGGCAAACAAATGTTTGCCTTGCCTTACGACAATGGTCGCCTGGAGGCGCCCCCAAACGAGCCCTCCTCTGTCAAACGATTCTACTCCCTTTCCCAGCAGTGGACGTTTTTCTGTCGAAATGACTATTATGATGGTGATGAAAAAAGGCAAATAAATTTCTTACATTTTCTTCCTCCTTATTACCAATGCTTATGGACTGCCCAGCCAGTGAAGCCTTTGACAGCAAACTCGATTTGTTAACAAACAAACTAAGCCTTGTCAAAGAGCAACTAAGGCAGAAGACTTTCAAAACTATTTGCTTTTGGAAACATTCCTGGAAACCTTAAAACTTGGACTTAACATTGCATGGCTTACCGGAGTTACCGTTGTTCAAATACCACTGAAGACAGAAACTGAGTTTTGGATATTGGCTTCAAAGCAGGCAGAGGTTTTATATAATAACTAGTGGACCCGGCGAACTTCGTACCGCCTTACCTACATGAATTATACATACAAAGAGGAAGGTTTATAAGTAGTTAGGCGGTACGAAGTTCGCCGGGTCAACTAGTTACTTAAATTTTAAACATATCCCAGCCCAGACTCTCGCGGATCAGTCTCAATCCGACATTGAAAAGTGTGAGCTCGTGACGCTTCATACAGTATTAATTCGCACCATCAATCAATCAACGTGTGTGCCTAATTAATTCTGAAACCAAACTCTCGTTGAAGCATGGTAACTGATTTTATAAAGAGGAATAACGTAAGACGCTTTTTAATGCCATTCATCCATCAAAACTTCTGCTATGAAAATGCGTCTAGCTTAAAAATCCATCTTTCTCCTGGATTGTAGTAAAAAAGTGTAGATAATTACCGAAAACATGGTCACTAACTTAAAGTGACTCAAAGGGAATGGAAAGGGCTATGCTCGAAGAGAAATTATGAGATTCACAAATTAAAAGGTTACTTCCATATGCTCCAAAAACCCCCTTTTTTTAACGAGGTGAAATACCTATCGCATTTCCCGACGCTCGGAGGAGCGTCGGGGGTATGTGCCCAAGTAGCAACCGATAGATTTAACTGAGTATTGAAGATTTCTTGAAGGCAACATGGCTAATTCCAGCTATTGCCTTGGCCAAAACTATTATGTCCCTCAAGATATCCCTAAGACTTGCTTGGAGGGTCAGTTAAGAAAAAGTGGGCACGGTATTTAGGAGAATACGAAGGGGGAGTTAATACTACTGCTAAATCATACTTTAACCTTACTTAAGCAATTGGGATTTAATAGGGTTTTCCAGATTCCTTATCTAAGGTTTCGCGATATCTTGAAGTTTAAGTTAAGGCAACAAAATAGATTTAAATGCAAAATTAAAACTGTTTTATAATCTATTTCACTAATGCAATTTTTGCTAAGCGAAGAAAAATTTAAAACGTTTTCAATTTAAGTAATCATAATAAAGAAAATATGGTGAACATTTTATGCTACAACACAAGAACTTTACTTAGTGTTAAGAATTTGTAAACTATAAGTAAATATGACAATTAGAAATCCGTTTTATTTCGTCGTAAGCAATAAAAATCTTAAACGCATGACCATTTATCGTGTAAAATCGATAGAAAGAGCCATAAAACAAACGGGCCCTCGAAATAGCTTGAAATAACAATAAAATAAAGAATAATTGTATATGGAATAAAAATAAAGTTATCATTTATGTCATTAATATTACCTTTTCTCATGACATAATCACTTATTTCTTCAGTAAAAACTATTACACTAGTCACATTTAACTGAAATCCATACTTTTTTCACGATATCACTTCGATTTTATTTTGTTGTTTTGTTTTCTAAAAGTTCAAAATGGCGTATAATCTTGTTTTACTTGACGAAATCTGAATTTAGAAAAGTAAGCATTCAAAAGGGTAGTTGAGTATCATTTAAATCAAAGATTAATAAGTTCGATTTGAAATAATGCTATTTTAGAAATGTTTTACTCAAAAACGATTTCCTCAAATCTCACTTAATACTTAATCGTTTTACTAAATCAAACGTAAGTAACATTTAAATCTCACAGTATTAAGTGATCCTTTAGTTTGATTAAGTAAATCCTCAACGATTTAAGTGATACTTCCGATTGATTTCATGAATACTATTCTGATTTATTTGATCCCTTACTTTGATTTCTTAAATCAAGATTTCTTATCGCCGCCTCCGTGCTTGAATGTTCAACTTCCATATTGTACACTGTTCAGGAGAAGGTTTTTTTACTTATTATCAAACGAGATGTTTAGTTTCAGAAATGATAAATGCAAATTTATAGTTTTTAGTCTTATATATGGAATTGCCAATAGATTTGTTTACGATGCTGTGATTTTACGTATTTTATCATACTTTTAAAATGGATGTTGAACAAAACTGCGAATAAAAATGTTCGTTCATGGAAATACAACACTCCTGCCATGGAGATAGCACAGTGTTCCTTAAAATTGTTGCGTGCTTGTTTGTCCAACCTCCTAATACCATATACAGGATGATTAAATTACTTCGTAAAAAAACTTGTTTTTAGATGATAAAAGGTATAAGAAATTAAAATCAAGAAATAAAAAAAAAAAAAAAAAATTTAGACTCAAGTACTTAATAATAACATAAACATAACGAAATGATAAAATATACCTACTTAATTATTGTTAAATATTTGGTTGTTGTGTTGAACCATTGTGAAAGACAGACAAAAGGACTATCAAACAGAATTAACATAATAATATACTTAATTCTCAACCGTTTTATTACAAAGTGAATTTATTAACATCCTGTATCAGTACGTTTAAGTTTCTATTCGGAAATGAACATTATTAAAAAGTATTTATTGCTCGAAAGTCGCCAAAGTACGCCTTTTGCTTGTTTTGAAATTGGTACTCGCCATCCTGCTGCAGCTTTTAACGTTACTCGCAGTTAGTTTTCTTAGTTTTGAACACAATAAAACTAATTTATTAGGTTTTTGCAAGCAAACTAAAGGAGAAACCAAGAACATCACAGAAAAAACAAAATGGCCGGGTAGCGTGACGTACTGTGCTGTGATTGGTCGGCCGGCTGGAGTTTGAACACTCAAGCACGCAACAAATATTTCGATGCGGGACTTTGGGTAATGCTGTGGAGGTTGGCTAAACAAGCACGGAATTTTTGTTACTATGATGTGGGCTTCAAAATTTAAAACGTGAAATTTATTGTATTTTTTCTAGGAAAAGCCTTTTTTTACTTGACCTTCTGGATCTAAATTACATCGTTAACAATCCTGCATCAAAAAGTCATTTTCGACCAAAATGGAGTTTGAACACTTAAGCACGGAGCCGACGTTATCTCACAGTATTAAGTGATCCTTTAGTTTGATTAAGTAAATCCTCAACGATTTAAGTGATACTTCCAATTGATTTCATGAATACTTTTCTGATTTATTTGATCCTTTACTTTGATTTCTTAAATCAAGATTTCTTTGTTTTGCAACAGAGTTCGTTTTTCTAATACCAAGTGTAAGTGTTGAAAGTGATAGACGTATGCAATATTATTAGACACATAAATTAGATGTTTATGTACAATTGTGTTTATCAGAATGCATTACAAGGTTGTTCAAACGAATTAATATGATCTATGTTTGTGGCTGGCATGTTGGCGATTCGGGTAGGAAGTGACGTGACTTGGCTATGTCTATATGGCAGAATTTAAAAGGATAATTTCGAATTCAAGCTTTTGTAAGTATTCATCACTTCCGCTTATAGTTCCTTTCGCAAAATGACTTTTTTTTATAGTGTCCCTTTTGTACATGTAAACTTGAGCTAGTGGAGAAATGGTCATTTTTCGAACGGGTCATTTTGCGAAAAGCACATTTTGCGAAAAGGACGTTTTGAGAATTCTTTAAAAGCGTTATGGTTTTCAAAGAAAGTTATTATGTTTTTTTTGGTGTTTTAGCAATAAAGTGCATTTAAACAACAGCAGAGCTTGCATATAAAGTCAAGTGTGTGTGGCAAGTATTTCTATCAGACCATTCTGCTCACACTTGTGGCAAAACAAAAACTGTTGTTATAATTTATTTCACTGCCTTTTGCTGCTTTTTAAGAACCACAAAAGTACATACCATAAGAAAATCAGCAATGGTTTTGAATGTTGTCATATCATCGAGTTATCATATTTTGTTTAGCTAAGAAAGCTGTGTTAGAGCTAGTTCGGAAAATATACAGGGTGTTTCTGACAAGGCGGTAATAAATCAAAGGAGGGATTCTGCTCACCATACCTAACAACTTTCCCAAAGCAACATGGGTCGAAATCTCAAAACAAAAATCAGCCGTCCCGTACATTGACCCCGTCAGCTGATCGAACCAATGTATGGAACAGCTGTATTTTTTTTTGAGATTTTGACCCATGTTGCTTTGGGAAAGTTGTTAGTTATGGTGAGCAGAAGCCCTCCTTTGATTTATTACAGCCTTGTCAGAAACACCCAGTATATTGGGAAAATACAATTTTAGAAAGGGACATTATGTAAAAGGAAAATTATGGGAAAGGGACATTTCTGTGTTTAAGGTTATTTTTTTAATTTTTAACGTCTTTGCTTATTTAATTTTTCTCCATCTTGTACAAACCGTCCCTCTAAATCAATTATTACTTATAAAATAATAATTAATACAAAATTTATTTGTGTTTTGCCTAGCAAAAACTGATTTGAGGACAAACGTCTTAATATGGCTTTTAGTTTGGATAGCAAATCTTTTTTGCATTAGTGCGACTGTATAAGTCGAACAACTATCCCTTAATGATTTAATTCAGTTTACAAATAATGAGAGTTGAGTGAAAAGAGAGTTTTATGGTTTATCTGAAACCTTAATTAATACTGAATAGGTTTAAGATGATTTAACTACGATTTGTATAATCTTTATTTTCTCAAAAAGCGGTATTGGAATACTATATAGCCTTTAAGAAATATGTGACTATATGAAATCGTTTTTTATTTAGTTAAATCACAATACAGGCATTGTTAAGATATATGCGATTTAAACAAAATTCTTCAGTGCTACTTGGGTGGGGCTCGCACCCACTAAAACCCCCCGGCGGCCGTCTTGGCGCTTTTGGGAAGAACCCCGGGAGCCACACATTATAGCGTCCGAAGTCTTCCCACGCTCAGCTACTATTAGCTTCATGCTCGGGGAGGGCATATTGTTCCCTCCCCGGCTCGCCTTTGGAGCTGCGGCGGCACAGTGCCACAAGTTGTGCCGCCGCCCATCTCAGGGCCGTTTGATGAGTGTGTCGGGCCCCCGCCCTTCACACCCACGACCCCAAAGACCCCTTTTAGTCGCCTCTTACGACAGGCAGGGCATACCGTAGACCTATTCTTACGCCCGGACCTACAGGGCATATGCTCCAAAAAAAAAACCCCTAGTCATACCTATCCCAATTTGATTGCATAACTTAGTTGCAAAAGGCAAATAGCTCGAAAAACAGATGGTCGATGGGGCCGAAATATTTTTGCGCAAACGAAAGCGCAGATTGGACAGAAGTGAACAGGTCTAACGATGTAATCCCACTGCTAAGCAAAGGCTTCCTTTTCTATGTATTTCAAAAACTCTCTTTGAGTTCTCAGTTCGTCAGTATACGTCGTAGGAAGATTTGGTAATTAATTAGTTTTTTTGCAAAAAAAAAAACAAAAGATTTTGCGGAAAAAAAAAACAATAATACTAGTTTTTTTGTGCAAAAAATTTAGATATGATTGAAAAAAAAATTATTCTTATATCAAATTATCCGTGTTATCGCAAAATTCCTAGTATTTTTTGCAAAAAAAACTTAAAAAGAAGATAAGGTACTTCCCACGACACATAAAGAAAGAAAGAAAAAAAAATATTTATTTACAAAAACTATGACACACACAAAAAGTTAATCAATACATACAATAGGAACATAATACAAGTAAGACAAAAATATAGAAAAAAAAAAAAAAAAAAAAAAGTAAATAGATTCGAAACTAAGTTAAATTTATGCTTCTCCTCTCACAGCAAACATTGACTTTACAACACTTGCAAGCGAGGCAAAGGCGAGCAGTAATACTACATGACAAAGTTCATAAACTAAAACGCAACACATAAACAAAGCAATGTAATTAACAACAACAATGCCGCAAATTCAAACAAGTGCAGTTGGTACTACGTCGCAACGTCGCACTTGCATACCCACTCGCGAGAGTCGCAACCGCAAAGAAATCTCATTCATCACTGCGAGCGAAAATATAGCCAGGATAGCAGAGTCATTTAAATAGGTCACATTAGTCATTTAAATAGGTCATTTTAATAGCAGAGTCATTTAAATAGGTCACATAGGATATAATAGTAGAGTCATTTAAATAGGTCACATTTGACACTTCATCAAAATTTAACAACGTAACCTTGTAACGGCGGGCATAGAATAATAATTTTTACTTTTGGTTAGAACTGCACAATTGCTTAACTTTTTTTTTTCAATTACGATCACATATTTTATAGTTAAAAATGTAAAGTTTTTACTCGCGAATGTAGCCATTATGATCCAACGCAAAAATTCACTATAGTGTGCGGTAGCTTAGTCTGCGCGTAGTTAAAATATTAGCCAATTAGAAATCAGTTATTTGTTTTCAATTTTGGGTGAAGTAAAGTAGTGGCGCCCAAAGTCACGCGCAGATGTTTTTGTCACTTTGATACTAATTATTTAGTGAAAGAAATCATTAGCATCTTTGCCGAAACTCATATTTTAACAAATTAACTTATTTTGTCCTTCATTCATAAGACATAGACATAATCTCACGCCTTTTATTCCCCGAAGGGTTAGGCAGAGGTACTGGCTCAAGAGCCATACCCACGTTTAGCCAAGTTTAAGGTTTTTATTACCAACGTGACAAGGGGCCAGCTTGTCGCCGCGGTTATAACGACCACTATACTGCGGCCGGGACCAACGGCTTAACGTGCCTTCCGAAGCACGGAATCATCTTACTTTTCGGACAATCAGGTGATTCAAGCCTGCAATGTCCTATCCAACCGAAAACAACCACAACGTGATTTTTGTGAGAAATCAATATGTGGTGTTTTTCTGCGGGGATCGAACCCACAACCTTCCGGGCCCTAATCAAAGGCGCGACGCGCTACGCTACTGAGCTACGGAGGCGGCTTCATTCATAAAATTACCTAATTTATTTTTCATTTATATTTCCTATAGCTTATCTTGAAGTTCACAAAAGCCTTTATCTCGCGCTCTCGGTTCAGAAATCTAGAAGCAATTTTAATTAACGCGGCGTTGAAAGAAATCGCGGGAACAATAATGGAGCTGGGGCGATCGTCGCTAAGCGGTTTTATTATTTTTTTCTCACTTCTTCTTTGGTAAAGACGCCAAGGCGTGAGAGTGACAGCTAGTGTTTTTTTTTGTCAGTGTTTTTAGTTTTTGCATTGTTTTTTTTTGCTTGTTTATAATTTTAACTTCACTTTTCCATATTTTCTCACCGTTTAATTTAAACCTTCCTAGCAGTGGTAGCATGACGGACAATTTTTCGATTTTGTCGTATTTAAAAGTCACTTATGTCGATCCTTTTTTTTTTAAGGCGGGGAAACTCCTAACGAGTACCCTGCAGCCCCGGGGGGAGCCGCAGGGTTATGTGGGGTTCGCACCCACTAAAACCCCGCCGGTGTCCTTCTCGGCTGATAACAGGAGGGTCGCGGGTAAGCCTGTGGAATTCTCCGCGACCCCCCCTCCCCCAGCATTGGCTGTGTAGCCTCTTCACGGGGGGACAGGTGAAGGTAGTCCTGAGCGCGGATGGCTCTTCCTACGCTCGACGGCGGAAACGGGACACCGCGTTCCGTTTTCGCTAAATGACTACACGAGGCCCCCGCCTCGTGCAACCAACGACCCCGGGGTCCCCTCTGAGTCGCCTCTTACGACAGGCAGGGGATACCTCAGTCCTATTCTTCGGCCCGGTACTGCAGGGCGTACTTATGTCGATCCTGGACTAAGACAAACATTTCAAAACCAAAATCAGTTAAATCGGTCCAGCCTTATTTTAGCGAGGCAAACGAACAGCAATTGATTTTTACTTTAGATTATCGTGAATGATTAAATTTACTCGGGAGTCCTAAGACCTACAAAACACCCTAATAGATCTAGACAGAAAAATCTATATTGTGTTATAAATCTAGGCAGTAAGTTTGCTTAACTGACATTAGCACAGATATTTGTCAAAAAGTTTGCCAATTCCGATATTTTTTTTGGCTATTTATTGTAAGAATAACAATCGTTAACAAACTATGGGTTAATTACATGAAACTGCTTGCAAACATGAATTGAGGTTAAACAAAGATAATAAAGAAAAATCATAATTTACATAATTTACAGTTGACTGACAGACAACGCAGAGCCGAAACTACTAGGCGTAGCGAGCTGAAATTTTGCACGTGGGCTCCTAGGGGGGTTGAGGGGGGCACTAAGGAATGAATTCCCGAAATTCCTATGGGAACGGGAAAAAACGGGATTTTTATGTTTATGAGAAATCTGCGCGGGTGAAACCGAGGGGCAGCCTCTAGTTATAATATTATAGTTTTCACTCCAGTTGAGAATCAAACCCGGACCACAGAAGTCACATTCAACAACCCATAAAATCCAGTCTTATAAAGCTAACATAGCTCGGGAATTCCAACTTTGATCTTTTCTGACTTTCTATTTCCAGTCACTGCCTTGTGTGCCTATACTTACTTCAGAGGAAATGTTAATATTACAATTTTAGCTCCTTTTAGTTGTCAGTCTGGCTCTCTATTGAAGCTATAGAACTAGAGGAAAGTTGGGGGAAAGAAGAGGGATAAAAAGCCAGTTTACAGCGACGCTAGCGCCATTTCGAAAAAAAAAAAATCTTCTAAACTAAATCAAATATCAAAAATGTGGCACAGGTATGACACTAGATAATCTTGCTTAGTATTTGAAAACAGTAAAGTAGTCCTAAGTAAAAAAATAATTTACAGATTGTTGCCAAAAGTGGCCACTTTTAGCAACACTTTGTAGCTTTCTTTGGTCTTCAACCTAAATGCTATACACGAGTGCCCTAAAATACTTGGCTACATTATCTAGTGTCATACTATGCCACATTTTTAGCATTGCTGTAAACTGACTCTTAATTTTTTTTTTAGGGTGGGTTATAGAATAATAGGAAAAGAGATTTCCAATAATACCGACAAATATACATGGCTGAATGGGCTTTAATTAATATCAATAGTTACTCATACGAATGGCATGCTAAACATACTGTCTGATTTTAGAAAAAAGAAAACTTTGTTTCAAAATTTGAACTTAGAAGCTGGTTGGTAAAAGGTTTTTTTTTTGCGCTTATTCAGGCAAAAAGCTGTGACTACAAGCCTGTTTATTTTAACATAAGTTGCGGCTTCGCTCATTCGCTTATTTTCCTTATTCACTAACAAACATTATTATGATTGATTTAGATGGAACTGTGTTTATTATTACCAACCCTAATGAAATTGTGGTAGAGCTAATTTTATTTTATTTTTATTATTTAGTCAAGTTAATGTCCCACTGCTGGGCAAAGGCCCCCATTTCGCCAAGCCATCCGATCTTGTGCCACCTCCGGCCAGTTATCGAGGTGAGAGTCGAGATCGTCCCGCCATCTCCTCCTTGTTCTTCCACGTTTGCGTCTGCCACTAGGAGCCCACTCGGTTGCGATTCTTGCCCACTGATCCGGGTCCAAGTGGCAGACGTGATCAGCCCAGTTCCACTTGAGTCTGGCAGTAACCGCGACAACGTCAGCGATGCCGGTCTGGGCGCGCAAGGTAGTATTTCGGACGCGATCCGTCCTCTTCACTCCTAATATACTGCGCTCCATTGCTCGCTGAAAAATCTTCAGTTTAGACTTTTGATGAGAGATACATAAGAAAATTTAAAACATTCTTCCATTTTAGAAACAAGATCAAGATTACCCTATAGTTAAAGTCAAAATTCAAAAATGATTTATTCAATATAAAGAAAGTCAGTTAGACCAATATAATTGGTATTGATACCTTATTTGGTAAAGTATCCTATACTGCGAGAGGCGAGGTAGTTCAGGGTGCCCACCATTGGATCAGGAAAATAAATGTTTGCCTTGCCTTACGACTTTGGTCGCCTGGGACGCCTCCAAACGAGCCCTCCTATGTCTAATGATTCTGCTGCCTTTCGCAATGATTTTACAGCGTAGAGAATAAAGGTGTAACAATCTTTACTTTACAATTTATCTCTCTGTTTTTTTGTTATTTTATGAATGCACCAATTGATCTAAAACCTAATAATAAATATGATAGATTATCTGCACGAAGGCACCGAGTTTGCTTAAAAAAAATCTGGCTTAAAATCCAAAGTGTCGTCCTTCCGTGTTGTAAGGACATTGCAGGGGAGTGGGGGGATGAAGGGGTCACCAACGCCGGGGGCAATGGCGGCGGTAACTTAGTTCCGGACAAACCATAACATTGTTAGTAGATACGATGTTTGCGAGGAAAATTTCAAGTATGGTATATTTCTTGAGAGCTCGAATTGGTATTATATTGTTAAATTTATCTTTCGATAAGTTGCTTTTATGTTTTACTAGTCGACCCCGCGAACTTCGTACCGCCTAACCTTTTACTATGTTGTGAATGTATTATACATAAAAACCTTCCTCTTGAATTACTCTATCTTTTAAAAATAAAAATCAGTTGAATAGTTTTAAAGATATGAGCATACATAAGGACAGACGCAGGAAGCGACTTTGTTTTTTACTAGGTATGTATGATTATGATTGATGATTTTCAAGTTTTATTTAAGCGCAATATATTTTTTTGTTATTGAATAAAATTATCTTTTCGATTAGGTACTTGCTTTCATAAATAATTTTTTTTACTATCAAGTATTTTTGGTTGACAAATTATTAAAAAAAACATTGGCTCCACGTACCAAAGTATAAGAACGCTTTGAATGTTTTTTTTTAAGTAACCATAACGTTATGTTTAAACAAAGAATCGTTTAACACTTTGCGAGGAGTCAGCCTATTCCCGAGATGGGCGACGGCACAGCTTGTGGCACTGTGCCGCCGCAGCTTCAAAGGCGGGCCGGGGAGGGAACAACATGCTCTCCCCGAGCACGAAGCTGATAGCAGCTGAGCGTGGGAAGTACTTCGGACACCAATAATCTATGGTTCCCGGTGTCCTTCCCCAAAAGCGTCAAGACGGCCGCCGGGAAGTTTTAGTGGGTGCGAGCCCCACATAACCCCGATGCTCTTCCGATCGTTGGGAAATGCGACAGGCATTTTCCCCCCGTTTATTATTATTACTAGCCTATGTTATCCCACTGTTGGGCAAAGGCCTCTTTCCCCTCCTTCCACACTTCCCTGTCCTTGGCAGATTCCCACCAGTTCCTATCGTGTGCTCCCAATTCGTCGCTCCATCTCTTCCTGGGAAGAAATGGAGCGACGATTTTTCATCTTTCCAAGTTGCCTCTTGGCGTGTCCTTCCGTTACAAAAAAAAGCAGCCTATTTTACGTCTTCTGGTGCGCGGTCGCCAACCGTCTGTTCTACGAACAAAGCTCCTGTTTGCCGCTAGATTCCATGAATACAAGCCCTTAACTAGGAAGAACCTGTATCTAGAGTACCCGAAACACACACAAAGACGAACATAACACCCAAACCGGAAACAAACATCGATATTCATCATATCAATATTTGCCCTGCCCGGGAATCGAAACCAGGTGCACACGCTTACTCAGTCCACATCACTTCCTACTGATCTACGGAGCAGTCAATACAATTTACATGTATACAAGCTATTGCCATCATAGTGCGATATTAATTGGAGTAACTCGAAGCAAACAGATGTTTATCAAAGCAAACAGAACCTTATAGTTTGCAAAGCAAACGCACAGTAATATCTGACGGGATTATATTATCACGGCTTCAGCAGGGTAAAGGTTAATAATGTTAATCTACTCTCAATACATCTACATCTAATCTAATTGCTATTAATACCTTATTTGGTAAAGTATCCTATACTGTGAGAGGCGAGGTAGTTCAGGGTGCCCACCAATTGGCTCAGGTAAACAAATGTTTGCCTTGCCTTACGACAATAGTCGCCTGAAGAGGCCCCCAAACGAGCCCTCCTCTGTCAAATGATTCTACTCCCTATCGCAATGATTTTACAGCTTGTGTGTTTGATTGAATCGATTGGGCTCAAAAACTACTGGACTGATTAAAAAAAAACCTTCACCAGAAGAATTCTACACTGTCTCTGATGAACAAAGGCTATTGTATATTTTTTTATTCTGACTGCTCCGTAACTCAGTAAGCAGTGATGTGGACTGAGATGCGGGTGCACCTGGGTGCGATTCCCGGCGGGGCGAACATTGTTATGATGAATATAAAAGTTTGTTTTCGGTCTGGGTGTAATGTTTGTCTCTGTATATGTTTCGGGTACCCTAGATACAGGTTCTTACTAGTTAGGGGCTTTGAGTGCTATTCGTTATTACTATTATTATTGAAAGAGGTTGGTAAATCTTAGTAATGTGACTAAACTCGATATTGTTACTAAAGTTATATTTTAAGGTTGTACGAAGTTCGCCGGGACAGTTAGTTTATAATATCAATGATGACAACACATCAAACTCAGAGCTCCTAACTAGGTAGAATCAGTATTTAGGGTGCCCGCGAAACACAACAAAGAAATACAAAATTTATCTAGACCAAGGAACAGTTATGTATTATTGGTTATTTGTTGATTTTGAGTGTGTTTTGCTTTAAAAGGAGCTATAATAATAATAATAACAATAACACATCACACTCAGAGCCCCTAACTAGGAAGAACCTGTATCTAGGGCGCCCGAAACACACACAGAGACGTACATCACACCCAGAACGGAAAAAAACATCTTTATTCATCATATCAATATTCGCCCCGCCCAGGAATCGAACCCGGGTGCTCACGCTTACTCAGTTCACATCACTACCAACTGAGCCACGGAGCTACTACTACTCAAAAAAACCAACCAGCCCATTTATGTCACAAAACTCAAAACCCATTTCAAGCTCGAAAAAGTTTCATAATGGATAACCTGTGTTTAGTAGGTAACAAAAAAACATGAACAGTTTACAAAGTGCGAACATTTGAATACGAAATCCCTTGGAAACTTCACACCTGTAACAAGACAAGAGCTGGTACACGTAAAACCTTCACAAGATCTCTTAGACGGAGAGACTGTGGTGTAATATATATTGATTTTAGTTATTAAAGACGCATGGAAGTAGCTCTGCACGATATTTTCATTTATTCATGTTTGTACTTTAAATCTTATTAATTTATGTTCTTTGTATTGTTAATTAAATTGTATGGTCACAAAAGAACAAAAAAAAAAGAGAGATAAATTGTAAAGTAGAGTTTGTTACCCCTTTCTTCTCTACGCTGTTAAATCATTGCGAAAGTGAGTAGAATCATTTGATAGAGGAGGGCTCGTTTTGGGGCGTCTCCAGGCGACCATTTGTTTGCCTGAGCCAATTGGTGGGCACCCTGAACTACCTCGCCTTTATCAGTATAGGAAACAAAGAAGCTTTTACTTACACGGATCGATCCTACCGGCCATCGATTCAAAAAAGTATTAACTTCTAGCAATATGAACATGTAATGATTGTAATTTTGTTAATTTAAGTATTAGTTGCAACAAAGTATCTATCTATCTTATCTTATCTTTATTATTATTATTATTAAGTCTGACATGAGATAATTTGCCAGTACTCTTAGGATACTATTAAATTTTAAAGAACAAAATATTCTACAGAATGTTGCATAAAGTGGCCACTTTTAGCAAATTTATTTTGGGCTTAAACGTAAAAGCTATAAGTACAACATCATCTTTGGAATCCTTCATTATTCCTGATGAACATTATAAACCACATAGAACACATAGGCTATATCAATACAGAGTATAAAATAAAGTCGCTTCCCGCGTCTGTCCCTATGTATGCTTGAATCTTTAAAATTATGCAACGGTTTTTAATGCGGTTTTATTTTAATAGATAGAGTGATTCGACAGGAAGGTTTATGAGTATAATACTTGCACAAGATAGTAATAGGTTAGGCGGTACGAAGTGCGCCTGGTCGACTAGTCAATACATAGTATAAAACAAAGTCGGTTCCCGCGTCTGTCCCTATGTATGCTTATATCTTTAAAACTATGCAAAGGATTTTGATGCGGCTTTTTTCAATAGATAGAGTGATTCAAGAGGAAGGTTTATAAGTATAATACATGAACAACATAGTAAAAGGTTAGGCGGTACGAAGTTCGCCGGGTCGACTAGTAAATAATAAACTCACAATGTGGAGCTGTACAAAACAGGCCACCGTCTCCCGCACTAACCTGCCAACAAATATCTCAAAACAAGGCATGTCCAAAGGAAAGGTGTCATCCATTTCACACGCGCTGATAAACGTGCCACCCGAGGGTGCGTTCTGGAACCGTAATAAAAAATAATATATTGTTATAGCAAGTTATAAATTCGATAATATCTCTAGAATCTGACGCGGTTACGGAACGTTTCCCCGTTCCAACGACGCGTCAAGTTATGCCTGGGCCCTTAGTCGCATCGCGCAAAACGTAACTCTATCGAATAAAAGTAGAGTAGAAACAGTACGTTAATCGCAAGAAAATGCACATTTGGTAGTCTCGTAATCAATTTTGCTATAACTATAGCAGTAGTATCGCAATAGATTGGAATTGACCAAAAGAGTAGTCTGCTGGGTAAGATAATGTTATGATTACGTGTGACTGACATTATATATGTCAATATTGATTGATATTAAGTGACAGTTGCACTACGCCCGTCCGGATTCACAACATAAAACAGGATTCACTATTTTGGTAAAAAAATCCCAGATTATTCTATAGCTTGCTATTCATATTCTATTGCTATACTATAATGATCGATCAAAGTTACGAGACTCGCAATTTTTGACACAATCGTAATAGAGTAATAGTAGAATAATAATAGAATAGAAGTTTAATCGTAAGTTTAAGAGACTAGAGTCCCTGGTTTGTGTGATCATTACATTGTAATTCGATCGGAATGGTTGACTGATGGTTTTGTAATTTAAATGCAAATTTTTACCTCATTCATTTGGTTGCATGTGTTTGAATAATTTTAGTTTGTGCTAGTGGAACGTTGGTCTACATGCCGTGGTTTGCGAGTGATTTTTAGCGAGAAAAGAATGTCGGACTTTTGTTTCTCAATTTTCTAACTTTTGGCTTAAAATTGTGTTTTATTTAAGGAGAAAGTATAAAAAAATTCTAACTACATATGTAAAGTGGCGTCCCCATAATTTTCTAGACTTTTACGCCAGCAAAACCAAACTTATTAGTAACTCAAGTACTTAGCTCCAAGCTAAAAAACTAAATTGGTGGCACTAAAAACATTAAACTGCGAGCTAATCAAATTTTGCAAAAGTGCATCCAAGCAACGCTGACGGGTGAATTTTTAAGTTCACGCTACGCCTTGCTACGCTGTGCTAAGTATAAGATAAACTTTCTTACAATGTAAGTTCAAATTGGAGTGGATATGGCATCTGTGAGAATTAATGAAATTCATCCTGAATCTAGGGGCTTTTACATTAAATGTTTATTGTTATATTCACGCATTTTTCTTTCATGTTTTTTGTATTTGAGTGAATCGGTTTTTTTATAATTCTACTAGCTGTCCCGGCGAACTTTGTATCGCGCCTTACAATTTTATATAGAGAAATAAAATTGTTGTTCTTACTAACTGCACAGCGGGCTGTACTGAAGATTTGTATTTTCAAACCATTTCTTTACCCTACAGCTCAATTGTTTAGCGATTGCGAGGTTTTAACGGTGCGACAACTATATTTAAGAAATTTAATTTTGAGACAACATGCATCCCTAGTTTTTGACGTAACAATTAATGTAAAACGTAGAAATTATGAATCTTTAAAACCTCCTTTCTGTCGAACAGCATTTGGGCAAAGATTTTTCCAGTTCCGGGGTCCATACATTTATAATAAATTAAACAAAATAGTAAGAATATATGAAGATTCAAAATTTAACTGTAAGAAACAGGTTTTTGAATTTTTAAGTAAAATGTCATATTTCGAGACTGAAGCTTTTCTTTCAATAACTAAGTAGTTTCTCACTTTGCGGAGGCTAATTATTGATTTGTACTGCATGAGAATGTTAATTTCAAATCATAATCTAATCTATACGTAATTTTAAGTAAACATGATTATTTGAATACTATTCCTTTAAATTTTGAATTCTAATTATAATTAATTTAAGTTTTTATTTCATTTAAATTTGATTGTATTTTATTACATTTTATTTAATTAGTTAATTAATCTATAATGTTTTAATTTATTTTTTTACTAATATTTAAATTTCTACTCAGCTTATTTAATTGAATTTTAATTATTTACATTATTTTACAATTTATTATTTGCATGATTTATAACCGCTTTATTCATTTTCTGCTGATAGCTGAAACACAGGTTTTTACCTAGCTTGGCATCAGCATTAATTTTGTTTACATGTAATTGTTATCCTCATTGTAGTTTAATATATAATAATGTAAAACAGATATTTGAATAAATTATTATTATTATGTTTCTCAATACTCTTCGGTATCACGGGATGGAGCCCGGTCCTTTGAGAGGCGTGCGAGGGGACGAATCCAACTCGTAGAGGCCCTTTCGAGAGTTTTGCTATATTGTATATGGATCACCAACCAAGCACCGCCACTAAATGCACAAATAGATCATGCACCCAGAGGCGGCACCCAGTAGGTGATAGGAACTATTGTAAAATGGATGACTAGAAATGGTTTATGGGGGTGGACTGTTTAATTTATTATTATTATTATAACTTCCTCTGCATTTTTCCATATTTTCTCACCTTTCAAACCTTCCCTGAACTACTACGAATATTTCAAAACCAAAATCTGCTAAATCGGCCCGGCCGTTCCTGAGTTTTAGCAAAACCAACGAACCACGATTCATTTTTATATATATATATATATATATATAGCAGATGATTAAATATAAGTAACTGAAAAAAATTACATAAGACAATCACACCTTGTTGACATCACATCACTATACTGTTGGGGGTATCGTTTAAATTTGAAAAGTCCCACGATACCACTAGGGGTATTTTGGGCCTGAAGCGTAATATGGAGCCCTGTACTAGGTATTTTTTTATCATCCCAGCCAACTTATGCTTAAATCTTAAGAACTTCGCAACCGATTTTGATGCGTTTTTTTAATAGATAGAGTGATTCAAGAAAATGGTGTATAAATATTATACATACATAACATAGGTAAAAGGTTAGGTGGTACGAAGTTCGCCGGGTCGACTAGTTTTATTATAAAAACAGATTTATTGTTATAATACCTTATCCATAAAAAAACGTAAGTGTTCCAAGAGGATAAACTTCAGAAGGCGTCTGCTACAAAACTTTATTATATTTTTTTCACTCGAGAGCGTGAAATTGGCTAAAATGTACAAGTTTGATGCACGTGGGATCTTTCGCGTTGAGATTTGTTTGACAATACATAAGACACACGAATGAAATAATAATAACACATCGTAGAACACATCACACTCAGAGCCCCTAGCTAGGAAGAACCTGTATCTAGGGTACCCGAAACACACACAGAGACGAACATGACACCCAGACCGGAAACAAACATCGATATTCATCATATCAATATTCGCCCCGCCCGAGAATCGAACCCAGGTGCACAGGCTTACTCAGTCCACATCACCGCCAACTGAGCTAAGGAGCAGTTTCTATTACTTGCACTGTAAAAATATTGTGTAGCTTCTAAAATTGATAAGCATTGAGCAGCGAGCACATAACCTTTTTTAATCCCATCCGCTCGAAAAGTGGACTTTTTGATTACAATGTTCTCTAGTCGTAAAGTTTAAATTTATTGACATGCGGTTTACAACAGGTCAATAATGGATACGCCATGCAGTACCGGGCTGAAGAATAGGACTGAGGTATCCCCTGCCTGTCGTAAGAGGCGACTAAGAGGGGACCCCGGGGTCGTTGTGTGCACGAGGCGGGGGCCTCGTGCAGTCATACAACGGCCCCGAGAAGGGCGGCGGAACGCGGTGTCCAGTTCCGTCGTTGCGTTGGAAGAGCCATCCGCGCTCAGGGGGGACTACCACCACTTGTCCCCCCGTGAAGAGGCTACTCAGCCAATGCTGGAGGGGGTCGCGGAGCTGAACACAAAGTTCGAGAGATCTCCCGTGACCCCCTTGCAAACAGCCGAGATGAACACCGGCGGGGTTTTAGTGGGTGCGAACCCCACATAACCCTGCGACTCCCCCCGGGGTCGCAGGGTACTCGTTAGGAGTTTCCCCGCCTAAAAAAAAAAAAGGTCAATAATGGATTTCCATACATTATTATTGTCCTCTGGGTAATTACTACGCTTGGGAATGAACCCTTGAACCTTTCTTTGCACCCTCATACATAATACATCACATTACACCCATGTTGCATAAACCACTATTAGAGAGCTGCTGTTACAGGTGTTTGTATAAAACACCTGTATACAAATTTGGCTTAAACCTAGATAAAACTAACAATAGTTACGACTTTAAAAGTACAGGTTCGATTCTTGGCGGAGGCAAACGATGATATCGATGCTCGATCGTGTTTGGGAGTGTTTTTATTTTTTGACTGTTTTCGAAAACTTTAAAAACAGTTTCTTCCTAGTCAGGGGCTCTGAGTGTGATACGGTAATAAATTATTACTAGATTTAAAAAGTTCTCTACACTAGCTTTTACGATTGGTCTGAAACATTGAAAAGCACTTAAAGCTCAAAGTACTATAAACCGACCACGTTTGATACAAATGTAACCTGTACGTTCGTTTACCCACCTCTGTCGCTTTTCATACTGTTTGCTTTACCAACCTTAGGTTATGTAGCTTATTCAGCGAGCATGTAATCTTTAAGAGCGATTACGACATTTATTTAAATTTTAAAAGGAATCCGCAAATTCTGTCACTAAAAACCGGGCTCTGTTTAGCCAGTATCTCCTATCGTATTCGACAATGTTGACCATGGACGCAAAGATGGTCATATGTTGCGTGATAAGATTATAGAATACGAGCTATCCCGGCTTACTTCGTTACGCCATAGAATAAAGATACTTCTAAAGACTTGGCTCTATAGACTATGTTCTTTTGACTACCCAGAATGGGCGAATAGAAAAACAAACAACAACAACAAACCACCTGTTAAAATATGTATACAAGGGAAAAAATATTGCACCTTGGGTAACATTATTTAAGTTTAAGTAAGGATCCCTAAATTTTTTGAAAATCTAATATAGCCTATGTCATCGGGGATAGTGTAGCTTCCTACCAGTGAAAGAATTTTTTAAATCGGTTCAGTATTTCCGGAGCCTATTCGTTACAAACAAACAAACAAATATTTCCTCTTTATAATATTTCCCTCTTATTCATAAAAAGTTAAAGAGCATTTTAGTTATTTGACGTATATCAATTTAGACTGGATGTCACGTATTTACCATACAACAAACCAGCGAAGTAGACCTCCAGTAACGCTACTTAAAATCTGCTGTATCTTTATGAATAAGACGGTTGGTATATATAAAAGAAACACTTTATTGCATACAAAGTAAGACATAAAAGGTACAATTAAAATTTAGTGCAGACAATTGTAATTTGCATGCAATGGGCGGCCTTCTCGCTAAGAGCGATTTCTTCCAGACAACCCACTTGGAACCTTATGCAGATGGATATATATAAAAAATTGTAGATTTTAGTGAAAAAGCAGCTGTTCTGACAAAAATATAGTATTTTGGATGATGGCTACACATACCTATACCTTGAACAGAAATGCAAGTAATTTTTAAAATGTTATGTATAAAAATAATTGACCTGGAATGAAATTCTCATATTTTGACTTCACTCTTGTGCTAGCGCGAGTAAATAATATCACCATACAAAATCGAACCTAAATAGCTTTTCTATTGATTTTTTTTAATAGAGAATTGGTGGAGAATTGCAAAAACGTGACATTTGTCAATTTATGTATTTCTAAATACTACAACAAGATTAAATTTTTTAACTAAGGTTAGGTTTTGATCAAGAAAAAATTGATAAGTACAGTGGCACAAAAATCTAGAAAAAAATGGGGCGCCACTTTGTATGTGGAGTTAGCAATTTTTATAAATTTTATTTTTAGATAATAATAAAAATAAAGCCCAAGTTTAGGCAAAATAAAAAGTCAAAATGTTATCATCTGTTTCGTTGGAAGATTTTTTTAAATATTTTCAACTTAAAATAAAAATGGTTCAAGGGCATTTCTACAGACGGGCAAAATTCAGTGGCAATTTGAAAATAAAATATAGCCCAGTGAAGTAGGCTGCTCAAATTATTTCAGCCACAACTATGTATGGGTACGCAGTTGGAGAGCATAGAAAGGTTTTTGAAAATATAATATATATACGAGAAAAAAAATCCGAAAGTCATAAAACCTGATATCGGTGGGGTGTCCTGTTGCCAGAATTTATGAAATAGTCACTTAGTACAAAGTAATGAAGTAATATTTGATTAATTTATATATATTCACGCCTTAGTGATGAGTAAATTAAGGCTTTAGTTACCATGAAAAACCAAAAACTTCTATATTTTTTATAATACACCACTCTGAATGAGCGTCCTGAAATTCTCCCTGATTTCGATGGTGTTTACAAATCATTACCCACAACCATAGTGATTAACTTTTCGCACTACCTGAAGTACTTTGCAGCTTGATATAGTCATGGCCTACATTCCGCGAGCCAGAAACCTGTGCCCAGCCAGCATTTCAGTATTTTTTTTTCAGGATAATTGTGACACTCGGTGGTTTTGGGTACCCCTCAGTCCTGAATTCGGTGTAGGTAATTTTTTTCTAACCGTAAGAAATATTTAACTTACAACTAGTGCCATGCACTCGTCATCGGGTTAGTATTATTTGACGTACAGATGATTGCTGTGCTGTTTTTGAATTTCGAATTAAATTTTGATTTGTACTCTTTTGTGATTTCGCTGTTTCTGATATCGGTGGTTTTCGGTGGTTTTTTATACACCGAAGTCAAAAAAACATCCACCAAAATCAGATTTTTACTTCGACCGAGTGCTAAAATAGCTCATATTTCACATTTTTGTGATAATATTACTTGTTTGTGGTATATAATCAGTGATGGTAAACAATGTGCAATTAAATTTAAGTCCTCGGACTCAACTTTTTCGTAGGGTAGGATGAAAACTAATATTGGACACCGGTACAGCGCTGTGCCGAGTTAATTCAGGTGGGTTTTTATACTAGTTTTCCCGGTGAACTTTGTACCGCCTAATATAATACTATTTTGTGCATATACCTTTCATAAACCTTCCTCTTTAATCACTTTATCTATAAAAAAAACCGCATCAAAGCACACATACACAGAAGCTTCTCGCTGAAGCGACTTTGTGTTATAAATATTATGAACAACCAAACTTTGCATTTGAATCAAAAAAATTAAGTAAATTATCGTTATTGTTATTATACTTATAAAATGCATAAAAACGTTTATAATGCTTAAACGTTATGCTTATTATTTTGACTATTAAAATTAATTGAACGTTAATTTTATACAAGAGTGTCCTTATTTATTATTGAATATTTAATTACTGTAAAGTAAATTCAAAATTGATGTAAATATTTTCAGATATACTTTAAATTATTATTAAATTCTTAAAAAGATACAGAGAGTTCAAAGAAAATATATAGTCCGAAAATACTGTTACCAAATCACACAAAAAATATAAAGCACGCAAATGTTTTTCAATGAGCGCTGCTTACTACTACAACTACTACTAATGTGTAAATGAAAATTTATTCAAAATTTTATTGATAAATTGTATGGAATTTTGCTTTCGGTGGATATATTTCTGATTTCAGTGGTAAAATTGTGATTCGGTGGGTAATTTTTCTGATTTCGATGGAGACAAAATATTTGAAGTCCGTTTTTTCTGAAACTGTTATCTTTTGAAGTGGGCCAAAACAATATTTGAATACAGAATTAGCTCTTTTGTATGGGTTTTAATTATGAAGTCTCTAGGTCAAAATAAAAAAAATGGCACCGAAGTCAGAAAAATCTGTTCTCTTTGTAGAAATGCTCTCAAGACACTGTTGCCAGAGTGTAAGTAATTTTTTTGGAAATTACTTTAAAATTTACTGCATACGAAATTACCAAATCCTACCACTGTCGGCTTCAACCAACAAAACCCTACAAAACTCGTCATCTTCCCGAGACAGTTTCAGAGCTTCAATAAAACTACGTCTTTGCGGTTCATGAAAATTTCACGAAGGAAACTTGCGCTAATGAAGTGGCTCGGCGGTCGAGCTGAGGAATTGATGTCCCTACTGAATCTTCCTGCAAAGTTTTACTGCATAGGGTACAGGGCTCGAATTCTACTATCGTATTGCTTTAAACTCTTTTAGCGTGATACTTCAGCGGTGGTAATATGATGGAAAATTTGTCGAATTTGTCGTATCTTGTCGTATGATCTGTCAATTTTGTCGATCATCTGCATACATTTTTCCGGATTGAAATGTCAAAAGCAATTAAAAGTGACAGAAAGATTCGACAAATAGTCCATCATGAACGCAGACAGGTTTTTCCGTATTTAAAAAAAGCTATTGTTCTAGTATAACAGTCCAGAGCGAACGAGACCATAGACAGAAGTGTTACGCTGAATGAGACCGACACTGTGCTAGCGCAAGTCAATCAAGTCATACCATACGACAGTGAGCCTTAAGATTTACTTATTTATTTACATTAACTTTAAACTATCATATAGATAAGATATGTCTCCATTCCATACCTTTTTTTTATGGGCGAGCGAGAGAAAATAATTTACAAGAATTGCAAAATAACTCGAAATGGCTCTGCAACCGTAAGGATAGTTTTTGCGATTGATTGGCAAATATCTAATGATTAAAAAAAATTTTTTTTTTTTAATATTGTTAAAATCGTGACTTTTTTAATTATCATTCAGATTTTAGGACTTTTTGTATTTTTTTAAATGAGAGAATTGGTGCCCTTATCAAAAAAATTACGTCCTAGTATAGAAGCATTTCTTCTTTTGTTATTTTATTAATGTCTGTAAAAAACTCTTCCGCATTAGAACGAGATTTAGACTTCATATAATTTATGATCTGACCCCAAGGTTAGGTCAGATTTTGATATTCAGTGGACGGTCCAAACTCAATGCTATGGCGCCTAATCGAATCGATTCAATTATTCAAAGTAATTCCAAGAAATCTGGTCGGTCTTTTACTGTTCCGTAGTTATTTGAGTAAAAACTAACCCTATTTTATGTAGCTTAGATATGTATTAAGAAAGAATATAGATAAAAAAAACACTAGGCATGCATAGTAGCAAAGAAAAACTCGATTTAAGATAACATATTCGTGTACGTACAGAGTAGGAAAAGACTAATCGACTTCAGTATAATAAATAGTACTACATACAGTATAGGCACTCCTTGCCTCCATCAGCAAGTGCGGTACCCGCGCTCGGTTACCTCTCAGTTACCGCTCAGTACAAAATTAATACTAATAGCACGTCTTATGTCACTCACACAAGCATGATACGCGTGCACGTACACGAGTTTCGGCTGTGTGCGAAGCAACGCGTTTTTTTCTATGAAGTGTCTGTTACGAGTTGCTACGGCGTAGCAGTTCGGGCGTAGCAGGCTACGTAGTGGCGCGTAGTAGAATAGAAAGAAAGTTACATAGAAAAGTCATCTATACCAATATTATAAAGAGGAAAGATTTGTTTGTTTGTAACGAATAGGCTCCGGAAATACAGAACCGATTTGAAAAACTATTTCACTGGTAGGAAGCTACATTAACCCCGAGTCTATATCATAGGCTATATTAGAATTTCAAAAAAAATAGGGATCCTTACCTAAACTCAAATAATGTAACCCAAGGTGCAATTTTTTTACGTTGTTTACATATTTTGACAAGTGGTTTGTTGTTGTTGTTTTTTTTTTATTTGGCCATTCTGGGCAGTCAAAGGAACTTAGTCTATAGAGCCAAGTCTTTTGTAGTATCTACTATTCTATGGCGTAACGAAGTAAGCCGGGAAAGCTCGTCAATAAATAAGAGGATAAGTGAGTGAGGAATTCGTATTCTTACACACATTAAAATAATAAATCTAAAGAGTAACAAACTAAAACAATAGTGCAAGTACTCCGATGCAAGACCGCAAACAAACATTAAAACACAAACTCAGTGTGACAATTACACGGCACACTGCTAGCTCCTTTGTCTAATTCGCGGAGCAAAGCTATTCATAACGCGGGACATGGGGGGGTTACAATTACCAAAAATAGAGAAAATAATTAAACTTATTTTATTTGTTGCATATGTCGTACAAAGTGGATGCGGAAGGCACGGTTGGAAGAGGTAGGCCACGGAGAACGTTTACCGATCAATTTGGTGACGTACAGAGCAAAGACCGCGTGAAGAGTTCACGAAACCGACGTACGTGTATGAAAAGGCTTATGACTGTAGAAAAAGAGAAAGAATGTCAGGATCGTAGCAAGTGGAAATCAATTGTATCTGCCTACCCCGATGGGATACAGGCGTGACGGTTATATATATATTTATATGTCGTAGGAAGATTTGATAATTCGTTTTTTTTTTCAAAAAAA
Source organism: Euspilapteryx auroguttella (assembly GCA_951802225.1). Taxonomy (NCBI): domain Eukaryota; kingdom Metazoa; phylum Arthropoda; class Insecta; order Lepidoptera; family Gracillariidae; genus Euspilapteryx; species Euspilapteryx auroguttella. Next base: position 15,477,432 of record OX637643.1, read on the forward strand.
AAACTAGGGATTTTGCGAAAACTCGGATAATTTGATAATAGTATTATTTTTTTTCAATCTTACTGACAAAAAACAGTTTTTTTTGTAAAAAACTTAGTATAATTGAAAAATTTCAAACCTGCCTTAACTCTGATTGGCTATATTATTTCTGGCTAGTTAAATCTTATTCTGATTGGTTCGTTAAAATACCTTTTGACGCTACAGAGAACCAATCAGAATAAGAGTGTGGACAGCAAGCAATAATGTAGCTAATCAGAGTTAAGGCAGGTTTCAATTTTTTTAATTATACTAGGTTTTTTTTTGCAAAAAACTGCTTATAGTCAGGATGATTGGAAAAAAATAATCCTTATATCAAATTATCCGGGTTTTCGCAAAATCCCTAGTTTTTTTGGCAAAAACCCTAATTATCAAAATCTTCCTACGACATATACATATATACTTATATAACGTCACGCCTGTATCCCATCGGGGTAGGCAGATACAATTGATTTCCACTTGCTACGATCCTGACACACTTCTTTCGCTTCTTCTACAGTCATGAACCGATTTTGAAGCGGTTTTCAAAAATGTATTTGTTAAATTTGAAATATGCTATTGGTGTTTTAACCGACTCAGAATTCAGTTTATAAAAGTCTCCTTTACAAAATAACCTCACTTTATTATTTATTTCTTAACAAAACGATAGCATCTCAAATCCAGATTTGCAATAAGTGTTCACAGTAGCCCCCCAGTGGGGTCAAACAGCACTCCAGTTATTAGCGAGAACAAGACGGAGGCGGGAGGGCTTTAATACGTTCACTGTTTGCCTGGATGGCTTTAATTGTGGACGTGTTATGTGAACATGGATTTGATTAAGGGCCTTATTGAATACTATGTCTAAGGTATGAGCACCGAGGACTGATCCGTAGCTCAGTTGGCAGTGATGTGGACTGTAAAGCGGAAGCCCTTGTTCGAGCCTCGTCGGGGCAAACACTTTTATGTTTAATCGACCATTTTTTACCGATCTGGGTGTATTTTTTGTCTCTGTATTTGTGTTTCGGGCATCCCTAGATACAGGTTCTTACTAGTTACGGTCTCTGAATGCGTTATTATTATAACAAGTCATAATTTTATGTCGATCGCCAATACGCAAAGATTACAGAAAAACCCTAAATTATTAGTCTTGTGTCGATCTTTGCAGGAAGGCATATAATCACAGTCTGAGTCACACATTCTGAGATTGCACTTCAAGTTGTCAAATTTTTTCTCTATTTGACTGCTCAGTAGCTCAGTTGGCAGTGATGTGGACTGAGTATGCGTGTGCACCTGGGTTTGATTCCCGGCGGGGCGAATATTGTTATGATGTATATCGATGTTTGTTTCCCGGTCTGGGTGTGATGTTCGTCTCTGTGTGTGTTTTGGGCAACCTAGATACAGATCCTTACTAGGTATTTAGGGGTTTTAAGTGTAATGCGTTATTATTATAACTATGTAATGCGTTATATATATAACTATCTTGTGCACGTATTATACTTATAAACCTTCCTATTTAAACACTCTATCTATTAATAAAACCCGCATCAAAATCCGTTGCATAGTTTTAAAGATTTAAGCATACATAGGGACAGACTGTGAGCATTTTGCCTTCCTGCCTAAATATTTGTAAATAAAAAAATAAATAAATCCTACAAAGTTACTATACTATACTATACTACTATACTACTACAATACGAAACTTTAATCTTTGGCTTTGTCGTGATCGTCTATCTGACTAATGGTTAGGACCCTCCATACGTTGTGTTTTAAAATCAAATAATTTACAGTGCTAAAACTCCTTCGAAAATTAAAGAATAATGAAAATAACCTTGGACTTATAAAATTTCGAGTCAATGAGCTGTACGCTGATAAATAAATTCTTAAAAAAAATGCGCGCTAAACACGCGCGCTAGCTCGACCTCGTCAAGCGACTACCTAGGTATCCTAAACAGACGTTCCCTAATACATTACTGCAATCGTCCTTCTAAAGAATGATTTAAAAGATAGAAAACCCTACTGTTGTTCCTAGAAGAGGAACCGCGTTCAAGTGTATTATTACGGAAGGTAAATTTTGGTTGAAGTGTGTGACAACTAGCCCCGGGTAGGACAGTTCCTTCGCCATGCCCCGTCCGACTAGGTTTTGTGTAACCTTATGTTTGTGTGAAGAAAGTCGACTTTTGATGACCATCGATTCATGTGATAAAGGCTTAAGCCAGATTAATACAAAGATAATCATGAAGTTATGTGCAAGATTCTCAAAACGAGAGCTACGGTGTAATAACCCTGTTGCCAATCCGTTGGTCTTGTACCAGCACTTTTCTTGGTTAGAACTTACTTAGGAATGTATGTCTTGTGGTTTCAACTATCACTCCCACCATGATAGCACATCTCCTGAAGTACCGTAGATCGTTAGGCAAAGCAATGCACATATGAACCAAACATTAGCAAATTCTTTAGAACAAATCACAGCTCCTCTGAAGTTCATCCCCTAACACAGGACGATCGCTTCTTTACGCAAACGAGCCTAAAGCCGCATATTATCAAATGTTAGAAAAGAGGTCTCGCCCCTGGATTAGTTTATCGCGAAGTTAGTTTTTACGGTTTAGTGTATATCGTGTGAATATATATAATATAATATAAGTTTGTATAAAAACAGACCTTCCCTTGATACATTCATTCTACCTCACACAGATTCTTTCTGTCTCACATACATTCTTCAAGTCCTATCAGCTGATAATGGTTGTGGTGTTAGTTGAGTGTAATAGAATTATCACAAATCTCTAGAATACGTCATCCAACGAGTAACAAACAAAGTAAGCAGTCAAGCTTCGACAGGATATTTTATATTTGGTTAGAACGATTCGGGCCTCATTTACTCAAAATGTATTCTTATTAATCAACTGTCTTGTACACCGTAGTGCATCGTCAAGTCTGATGTGAGCTTTACTAAGCTGTTCATTTGATCTCCATGCCACCGATCATGGGACCTTGTCTAGAACTCTTGGTTCTTTATATTCTCATCATCTAGCTATCTCATGCATCGTAATGCATTGTCAAGTTTGATGTGAGGTTTTAGTTTGCTGGTCTGATCTTCATGCCAACAATCATGAAGTCTTGTCTTGAACTCTTGGTTCTTTACTTATATCCTTTGTCTTAGCAATTCCGCATTACATATGTAAGCCACCACGCATTGATATCGGCAAACTTGAGATTATTAAGTGTGATAATAGAGGATTAGACTTTCCCACAACAAGCATCCATTTCGCACAATCTACGATTTACAATAATTGATTAACATCGTAAAAGGCAATCAAGACACAAGAGTAGTAATCGTGCAATCCTTCGTTCGAGTTTGGTACACTAAATAGACTGCAGCGAATAGATCTCAAAGAATATGATTACTCAAGTAATCTTTCAAATCAAAATAATCACCGCTATCCAATTTTGTGACCAGTGTAAAGTGTTCGGTTATGTATTTAACTATACATTCCCCATCTAACTACTTTGATGAAGCGAGTACCGAGGCCGGCCACAACACTCCCTCGCATCGTCCGAAGGTGCGAGTACATATATATAGCTGTATTTATGTCAAATCAAAGGAAAACAAAACACAATCTCCGCGCGCTCGCCGAGACGCGGTAGCCGTTTCTAGGGATCTGTCGTCGAATCCATCTAAAAGTATAAAATATATAATTTTTAAATTTAATAAAGCTAAAAACTGTACGATATAGGAAGGATCGTTACAAGACGCGGGAAGCGACTTTATTTTATACTATGTATGATGATGATGATGATGATGATAATCATTTTGGCACTAGACTTATGTACAATCATAACTGTTATTGCATTGTACTACACGGGTTAGAATTAAATCGTTAATACCGATGGAAATCCGTTTTTGGTGCAAATTAAATCATAATTAGCTAGGTAATTAACGAGCTGACGTTTGTTCAATCAGTGTTCTGACCGAACTAGATAACTGGATTTAAATAGTGTGATTCTTGACGATAGATTGATTTTCATGTTTTTTATATATACCAATATTTTAAAAAGGAAAGATTTAATTGTTGGTTTGTTTGAATGGAATAGGCTCTAAAACTACTAAGCCGATTTGAAAAATTATTTCACTGTATGAAAGCTATACTATTTGCGGGTGATATGTAATCATGAAACTAGTATAGAGCCATAAATCAGAACACAAAGCTGTTCTTCAAGGTTTCGAAGTTCACCGTGTCAGCTACTATCAATATATATAAAACTCTTCCGTTACTGACTGACTGACTGACTGACTGACTGACAGACAACGCAGAGCCGAAACTACTGGGCGTAGAAAGCAGAAAATTGGCACGTGGGTTCCTTAGGGAGTGTAGGTGAGCACTAAGAAAGGATTTCCCGAAATACCCACGGGAACGGGAAAAAACGGGATTTTTGTGTTTATGAGAAATCTGCACGGGAAATACCGCGGGGCAGCCTCTAAAAACCCAAGACGCAAACTGTTATACATAACTCTCAGGGATTTTAATCTCACTTTTTCACGTCCGTCCGAAAATCTAAAGAAAAGTACGGACAATAGGAAATCGCAATCCGGCCGCCATTTTGTTTTCTTTGTTCCTCAGGTTTTTTAAAGCAAGCTTAATAAATCCGCACTTCCGATCTCTTCTGTTTTTTTGAGAAGCTAAGCTACGTAAATGTTGTTTTTGTCAAAACATAGTATAAAATAAAGTCGCTTCCCGCGTCTGTCCCAATGTATGCTTAAATATTTAAAACTACGCAATGATGATATTTTGATGAGGTTTTTTTAATAGATTGAGTGGCTCAAGAGGAAGGTTTATAAGTATAATACATGCACAAAATGTTCATAGGTTAGGCGGTACGACGTTCGCCGGGTCGACTAGTTAGCTATAAAAACCTACAAAAAAAAATTATCATTGCGAATGTGACGCCGGAAGACCGGGTTTGACCAGAACTTTTAGATTACAGTTTTCTAGCATGTGCTAAAGGGATTTTTGCCCTCTGGTTTATGGCCAGCCAATAATAAATTTTCATATACTTTTTTTTTGTTCTTAGGAGAAGAATCTTTTTTTTTTTAATTCAAATTCGAACAAAAAAAAAAAAAAATGAAGTGGCTAAAACTAATGTGTACGTTTTCTTTGAGTACTTGTGTATCGTCATAAAAATTAGCTTATTATTTGTTGTTAAGGCGGTAAGTCACGGTATGGCGCGAAATTCAAATTTTTTCGCGTTTTTTTAATTATTCTGGCGAAAGTATTCATTTTTAATAAAGTTTTAATGAATTTGCGTATGTAAAAAACCATTTCCCACATTGTAATACAACGTTTTTCGAAGACAGACCTACTAATTTTGTGTCTAAGGACCTAACTTGATTTTTGGCCTTTATGTCCTTAGGCACAAAATCAGTAGGTCTGTCTTCTAAAAACGTTGTATTACAATGTGGGAAATGGTTTTTTACATACGCGAATTCATTTAAACTTTTAAAAATATGTATACTTTCGCCAGAATAAATAAAAAACACGAAAAAATTTGAATTTTGCGCCATAGCGAGAGTTACCACCTTAACTTATCGTATTTATTATTACAAAAATAAGTTATGAGAATACTATAATGAAATCAAAATAAAACATAACAAGAACAATTAGTTGCAAAAAAACAATGAAAAAGGCGGTCTTATCACTAAAGCGAATTGTTCCAAACAATTAAATTGAAGATGAAATGGATTTAAAACAAACTGGTTAAATCCACACAATGAAATCCCTTGTATCTAATTTTTTTATGTTTTATAATAGCATTTATTTTTTTGGAGAAGAATGTTTGAATTATTTTTTTCGTATGGATTCGTGGCCATTTAGTTTTTACTATCAATAAGCCAGTACAAAAAAAACGCTAGTTCAACGAAAATTGTTCCTTATTACCGGGGGCAGGACAGCCGATTTTCCTTTAGCTTCATCTCCATTATAATAACTGACCAGTTGTTTTTTTTATCCTAAAATCTGATACCTAAGACGCACAGACAGCACAAACAAACTCGTTTGCTATGTAACATTATACAGTAAGTTCTTGTTTGTTAGGGGCGAGTTGGAGCAATTACAGTACAGGAGACTGTTGTGAATTAGATCATGGTTAAGATCAGATACTCCATCATCTGGTGGCTCCATCGTTGGCTCAGCGAAAGGGTCTGATCGGCAGAATGCCTCGGCAGGATGCAGTCTGGCTCGCGTGTCATTATGATGAAAATTATTTAAGAGCCAGTTTACAGCGATGCTAGCGCCATTCGCGAAAATTTTTTATATCTTTTAAACTAAGGCAAATATCAAAAATGTGGCACAGTATGACACTAGATAATGAAGCCTCGTATTTTTAGGGCTCTGTTGTATATTATAGCTTTTAGGTTAAAGACCAAAGAAAGTTCTTTTTAGTTAGGACTTTACTTTACTGTCCTCAGAAAATAATAAGCAAGATTATCTTGTGTCATACTGTGCCACATTTTTGATATTTTGCTTAGTTTAGAAGATATATGTTTTTCGAGAACGGCGCTAGCATCGCGGTAAACTGACTCTTAAAGCGGTATAGTAAAGTTGAAATCCGCCTTTTTACAGCGTTATGGATGAAATAACTGGTTTCAAATATACTATGACAGCAGTATTAAACTAGATAAGTGTTGGTCAAGACCCGTCGGTGTGGCAATGCTTGGGGGAGGCCTTTGACCAGAATATATCGTCGGTGCACAGACCATGAAAAGCGGGGAAAAAAATATTGAGCCTAAAACTAGCAAAAACAAAAGCTCTTTCATTAAATCTATCAAACTTGACATTTTTTATACAACTTTTCTCATTCATAGAATTTTCTTGTAACACTCAATTTGAGTAATCAAGTTTTTTTTGTGCCTCCTGAAAAGTTAAAGAAATACACATATCGCTTTCGGTCGGCGCACCGACGATTTGTCTTTCTGATGATGAGGTTAAAGGGGAAAGTCGTATCTATTCTTTTCAATATCAAAGTTCAAACTGGACCAAGTTGGCCGGCAAAGCAACAAACATTGGCCCACATGTCCGGTCAAATGAAACAACTTGGCAGCCGAATTAGGTTGGACTAAGTGGTGCTGGTGCAGTTGGATGGGGCGCTTGGCTATAGGTCACCCTGAGTCTAGATTAACGGAGAAGTTCGTATATAAATAGGTTTTTTGTAAATTTTATCTGTCTATCTAAGAGATTTAGCGCCATAGTTATGAGAAGGGTTTTTTTTTGTCAAAATATTAGTTACGAGCTTTCCCGGCTTACTTCGTTACGCCATAGAATATAGGATACTACAAAAGACTTGGCTCTATAGACTATGTTCTTTTGACTGCCCAGAATGGGCGAATAAAAACAAACAACAACAAACCACCTGTCAAAATATGTAAACAACGGAAAAAATATTGCACCTTGGGTTACATTATTTGAGTTTAGGTAAGGATCCCTATTTTTTTTTTGAAAATCTATGCCACTCGGGGTTAATGTAGCTTCCGACCAGTGAAAGAATTTTTCAAATCGGTTCAGTATTTCCGGAGCCTATTCGTTACAAACAAACAAACAAATCTTTCCTCTTTATAATATTGGTATAGATAGATAATAACAATAATAATAACACATCACACTCAGAGCCTCAAACTAGGAAGATCCTGTATCTAGGGCGCCCGAAACACACACAGAGACGAACATCACACCCAGACCGGAAACAAACATCGATATTCATCATATCAATATTCGCCCCGCCCAGGAATCTAACCCGGGAGCTCACGTTTACTCAGTCCACATCACTGCCAACTGAGCCACGGAGCAGTCAAATAGATAGATACTTAGGCGATATGTTAACATAGAGGCTGTCCCAAAAGGTTACGTAGCTAGGAAGGGGGGTGATAGGGGTAATCACAAGTGTCACAAGAAAAATAAAATAAAAAATCACCTATTCTATGGCATAGGATTGCAATGGGCTGCCTCACTAACGGCATATACAGGGTGTTTCTGACAAGGCGGTAATAAATCAAAGGGGGGATTAAGCTTACCATACCTAACAACTTTCCCAAAGCAACATGGGGCGAAATCTCAAAACAAAAATCAGCTGTCCCATACATTGACCCCGCCAGCTGATCGAACCAATGTAAGGAACAGCTGTTATTTTTTTGAGATTTGGACCCATGTTTAGTTATGGTGAGCAGAAGCCCTCATTTGATTTCTTACCGCCTTGTCAGAAACACCCGGTACATCATCAGACAACATACCATTGTGAAACTCTCAATGCGTAAAAACCCTAAAAATGGAGCCAAACATAGGAATTCTTGTAAACATGTGTAACAGTAAATTCCTAATTTCTTCACTCACCGGTCAATAACATAAAAGCACAAAGTTATCAAAATAAAAAGGGAATAAAAGAACCCTTTTGGCTCAATAGATCTTCCACCTTGTTGACAAATTAACTTGCAAGGCATTCTGCAGAGGGTTTTGCCTTTTATACGAGTACGTTATTCTGAAAGACTTTGGATCTTTTTAGGCACTTGATCAATCGCTGATGAGGAAGAATTGGGACCTATTTGAAGGATCTCAGTAAAGGGACCAGATCAAAAACATAATAACATAATTTCACGCCTTTAATTCCCCGAAGGGTTGGCAGAGGCACCAGCTCAAGAGCCGGGCCCACGTTTGGCCGAGTTTATGCTTTATTACCAACGTGACAAGGGGCCAGCTAATCGCCGCGGCTATAGCGAAAATAACCACTATACTGCGGCCGGGACCAACGGCAGATCATAGAATAGAATAGAAACACTTTATTGCAAAGGTCTACGTAGGTAGGGAGTTTTGGCTATATAAAACACTAGAGGCTGCCCCGCGGTTTTTCCCGCGCAGATTTCTCATAAACACAAAATTCCCATTTTTCCCGTTCCCGTGGGAATTTCGGGAAATCCCTTCTTAGTGCTCACCTACACTACCTAAGGAACCTACATGCAAAATTTCAGCCCTCTACGCCCAGTAGTTTCGGCTCTGCGTTGTCTGCCAGCCAGCCAGCCAGCCAGCCAGCCAGCCAGCCAGCCAGCCAGCCAGCCAGCCAGCCAGCCAGCCAGCCAGCCAGCCAGCCAGCCAGCCAGCCAGCCAGCCAGCCAGCCAGCCAGCCAGCCAGCCAGCCAGCCAGCCAGCCAGCCAGCCAGCCAGCCAGCCAGCCAGCCAGCCAGCCAGCCAGCCAGCCAGCCAGCCAGCCAGCCAGCCAGCCAGCCAGCCAGCCAGCCAGCCAGCCAGCCAGCCAGCCAGCCAGCCAGCCAGCCAGCCAGCCAGCCAGCCAGCCAGCCAGCCAGCCAGCCAGCCAGCCAGCCAGCCAGCCAGCCAGCCAGCCAGCCAGCCAGCCAGCCAGCCAGCCAGCCAGCCAGCCAGCCAGCCAGCCAGCCAGCCAGCCAGCCAGCCAGCCAGCCAGCCAGCCAGCCAGCCAGCCAGCCAGCCAGCCAGCCAGCCAGCCAGCCAGCCAGCCAGCCAGCCAGCCAGCCAGCCAGCCAGCCAGCCAGCCAGCCAGCCAGCCAGCCAGCCAGCCAGCCAGCCAGCCAGCCAGCCAGCCAGCCAGCCAGCCAGCCAGCCAGCCAGCCAGCCAGCCAGCCAGCCAGCCAGCCAGCCAGCCAGCCAGCCAGCCAGCCAGCCAGCCAGCCAGCCAGCCAGCCAGCCAGCCAGCCAGCCAGCCAGCCAGCCAGCCAGCCAGCCAGCCAGCCAGCCAGCCAGCCAGCCAGCCAGCCAGCCAGCCAGCCAGCCAGCCAGCCAGCCAGCCAGCCAGCCAGCCAGCCAGCCAGCCAGCCAGCCAGCCAGCCAGCCAGCCAGCCAGCCAGCCAGCCAGCCAGCCAGCCAGCCAGCCAGCCAGCCAGCCAGCCAGCCAGCCAGCCAGCCAGCCAGCCAGCCAGCCAGCCAGCCAGCCAGCCAGCCAGCCAGCCAGCCAGCCAGCCAGCCAGCCAGCCAGCCAGCCAGCCAGCCAGCCAGCCAGCCAGCCAGCCAGCCAGCCAGCCAGCCAGCCAGCCAGCCAGCCAGCCAGCCAGCCAGCCAGCCAGCCAGCCAGCCAGCCAGCCAGCCAGCCAGCCAGCCAGCCAGCCAGCCAGCCAGCCAGCCAGCCAGCCAGCCAGCCAGCCAGCCAGCCAGCCAGCCAGCCAGCCAGCCAGCCAGCCAGCCAGCCAGCCAGCCAGCCAGCCAGCCAGCCAGCCAGCCAGCCAGCCAGCCAGCCAGCCAGCCAGCCAGCCAGCCAGCCAGCCAGCCAGCCAGCCAGCCAGCCAGCCAGCCAGCCAGCCAGCCAGCCAGCCAGCCAGCCAGCCAGCCAGCCAGCCAGCCAGCCAGCCAGCCAGCCAGCCAGCCAGCCAGCCAGCCAGCCAGCCAGCCAGCCAGCCAGCCAGCCAGCCAGCCAGCCAGCCAGCCAGCCAGCCAGCCAGCCAGCCAGCCAGCCAGCCAGCCAGCCAGCCAGCCAGCCAGCCAGCCAGCCAGCCAGCCAGCCAGCCAGCCAGCCAGCCAGCCAGCCAGCCAGCCAGCCAGCCAGCCAGCCAGCCAGCCAGCCAGCCAGCCAGCCAGCCAGCCAGCCAGCCAGCCAGCCAGCCAGCCAGCCAGCCAGCCAGCCAGCCAGCCAGCCAGCCAGCCAGCCAGCCAGCCAGCCAGCCAGCCAGCCAGCCAGCCAGCCAGCCAGCCAGCCAGCCAGCCAGCCAGCCAGCCAGCCAGCCAGCCAGCCAGCCAGCCAGCCAGCCAGCCAGCCAGCCAGCCAGCCAGCCAGCCAGCCAGCCAGCCAGCCAGCCAGCCAGCCAGCCAGCCAGCCAGCCAGCCAGCCAGCCAGCCAGCCAGCCAGCCAGCCAGCCAGCCAGCCAGCCAGCCAGCCAGCCAGCCAGCCAGCCAGCCAGCCAGCCAGCCAGCCAGCCAGCCAGCCAGCCAGCCAGCCAGCCAGCCAGCCAGCCAGCCAGCCAGCCAGCCAGCCAGCCAGCCAGCCAGCCAGCCAGCCAGCCAGCCAGCCAGCCAGCCAGCCAGCCAGCCAGCCAGCCAGCCAGCCAGCCAGCCAGCCAGCCAGCCAGCCAGCCAGCCAGCCAGCCAGCCAGCCAGCCAGCCAGCCAGCCAGCCAGCCAGCCAGCCAGCCAGCCAGCCAGCCAGCCAGCCAGCCAGCCAGCCAGCCAGCCAGCCAGCCAGCCAGCCAGCCAGCCAGCCAGCCAGCCAGCCAGCCAGCCAGCCAGCCAGCCAGCCAGCCAGCCAGCCAGCCAGCCAGCCAGCCAGCCAGCCAGCCAGCCAGCCAGCCAGCCAGCCAGCCAGCCAGCCAGCCAGCCAGCCAGCCAGCCAGCCAGCCAGCCAGCCAGCCAGCCAGCCAGCCAGCCAGCCAGCCAGCCAGCCAGCCAGCCAGCCAGCCAGCCAGCCAGCCAGCCAGCCAGCCAGCCAGCCAGCCAGCCAGCCAGCCAGCCAGCCAGCCAGCCAGCCAGCCAGCCAGCCAGCCAGCCAGCCAGCCAGCCAGCCAGCCAGCCAGCCAGCCAGCCAGCCAGCCAGCCAGCCAGCCAGCCAGCCAGCCAGCCAGCCAGCCAGCCAGCCAGCCAGCCAGCCAGCCAGCCAGCCAGCCAGCCAGCCAGCCAGCCAGCCAGCCAGCCAGCCAGCCAGCCAGCCAGCCAGCCAGCCAGCCAGCCAGCCAGCCAGCCAGCCAGCCAGCCAGCCAGCCAGCCAGCCAGCCAGCCAGCCAGCCAGCCAGCCAGCCAGCCAGCCAGCCAGCCAGCCAGCCAGCCAGCCAGCCAGCCAGCCAGCCAGCCAGCCAGCCAGCCAGCCAGCCAGCCAGCCAGCCAGCCAGCCAGCCAGCCAGCCAGCCAGCCAGCCAGCCAGCCAGCCAGCCAGCCAGCCAGCCAGCCAGCCAGCCAGCCAGCCAGCCAGCCAGCCAGCCAGCCAGCCAGCCAGCCAGCCAGCCAGCCAGCCAGCCAGCCAGCCAGCCAGCCAGCCAGCCAGCCAGCCAGCCAGCCAGCCAGCCAGCCAGCCAGCCAGCCAGCCAGCCAGCCAGCCAGCCAGCCAGCCAGCCAGCCAGCCAGCCAGCCAGCCAGCCAGCCAGCCAGCCAGCCAGCCAGCCAGCCAGCCAGCCAGCCAGCCAGCCAGCCAGCCAGCCAGCCAGCCAGCCAGCCAGCCAGCCAGCCAGCCAGCCAGCCAGCCAGCCAGCCAGCCAGCCAGCCAGCCAGCCAGCCAGCCAGCCAGCCAGCCAGCCAGCCAGCCAGCCAGCCAGCCAGCCAGCCAGCCAGCCAGCCAGCCAGCCAGCCAGCCAGCCAGCCAGCCAGCCAGCCAGCCAGCCAGCCAGCCAGCCAGCCAGCCAGCCAGCCAGCCAGCCAGCCAGCCAGCCAGCCAGCCAGCCAGCCAGCCAGCCAGCCAGCCAGCCAGCCAGCCAGCCAGCCAGCCAGCCAGCCAGCCAGCCAGCCAGCCAGCCAGCCAGCCAGCCAGCCAGCCAGCCAGCCAGCCAGCCAGCCAGCCAGCCAGCCAGCCAGCCAGCCAGCCAGCCAGCCAGCCAGCCAGCCAGCCAGCCAGCCAGCCAGCCAGCCAGCCAGCCAGCCAGCCAGCCAGCCAGCCAGCCAGCCAGCCAGCCAGCCAGCCAGCCAGCCAGCCAGCCAGTCAGCCAGTCAGTCAGTCAGTAACGGAAGAGTTTTATATATATTGACTAGAGGCTGCCCCGCGGTTTTTTCCGCGCAGATTTCTCATATACACAAAAATCCCGTTTATTCCCGTTCCCGTGGTAATTTCGGGAAATCCCTTATTAGTGCTCACCTACACTCCCCAAGGAACCCACGTGCCAATTTTCAGCTTGCTACGCCCAGTAGTTTCGGCTCTGCGTTGTCTGTCAGTCAGTCAGTCAGTAACGGAAGAGTTTTATATATATTGATTCGAGTAAGGCAAAGCATACATAATAACGATTACGTACAGTATGGGCACTCCCTGCCTCCCTCAGCAAGTGCGGCTCCGCGCTCGGTCACCTCTCAGTTACCGCTCAGTACAAATAGCAAGACTTAACTCACTCACACAAGCATGATACGCGTGTACGTACACGAGTTTCGGCTGTGCGCGAAGCAAAGCGCTTGTTCTATGAAGTGTCCGAAACAAATGGTAAATTTTCATGAGCTTTTGTGCTTATAACTAAAAGAGAATTCGGGCTCTGATATAAAGCTATTAGACCTCTCAAGAAGGGAAGGGGTTAAGGGGGAATTTCCAACTTCCCCCATGAATTTTAATGTGGGAATATTTGAAAGCAGCGTGTCGTTTGAATTGGAAATTATGTATTTTCAAACATTTTGTCTGAAACTACTTATAAATAGGACTTTTTATGTTTTGGATATATCGTTTTTTATGAATGTTCGGTTTCAAATTATACCTTAAAATTAATAAAAGTCATGTAGGTAAGTTAGGTTACAGGTACATTACTTAAAAAAAGAAGAACGACAAAAGAGATTTCAATGATTTTCTGAATAGGGATTTAAATGTAAATTCTAGGGCTATTTCCCGTTACCCTAGATTTTTTTTTTACGGGCATCCCCACTAAAAATAAACTTCATTATTTTATTTTTATATTTTAATTTGTGAGACGTAACCAAGGCAGTGTATACCTAAGGATCATACCCAGAGGCATTAATTAAAATCAAAATATTAAGTAAAAAAAACACATCCCTTAATTATCAGACATTTTGAACAGCGTCAAAAAAGCTCTTTCAATAGGCCATTAATTTATAAAAGTGGCTCCATCTTTTATCTAACCCCGAGGCTTCCAATTAGAGTTTGTACTAACTAAAGGCTGCCGGAGACTAAAACTAAAACTACGGTAGTTATAGGGCAGACAGAAGCGATTTTAGTAACGTCACTTTATTCAGTTTAGTTTTCGATGGTTTGTTTTTAGAAGAAGTAAGTTTTAACGGCCTATTACGTTGTTATTCGAAATGACGTCTTTATACGGAAAAATATTTTCATTTCTTAATTCATACTAACTGTAGTCTGTATGTCGCGCTTTTATACCAAAACTAAAGAACCGATTACAATTAGATTAGTAAACAAATAGCCTAAGCCTGAAACCTTCCTCTGGCTACTTCTTCTTCTTATTTCTTTATTTCTTAGATCATCTTGCTTAGGATTTTTAAGGCCCTGTTGTGTAGTTTTCAGGTTCAAAATCTAAGGAATAACCTTCTTAGCCTAAAGTGGTCACTTAAGTTTAATAAGCGTTTATTTCTAAGATAATAATAAGAAAAGCTACACAAGAGAGCCTTAAAAATTCTAAGCAAGATTATTCTAGGCAGCAAAGAGAGAGGTTTAGAAGATTATTAATAGAAGTGGCGCTAGTATCCCATCCGTTCGCCCCTCAAGTAAACTTTTTTTTTGTATTGAGGTTTTACATTTTAGTCTACCAAATGTTCTATCAGCCTCTCTATCACCACTGTACAGCAAAATGGATGCTACAAATTAATTCCAGGTCAACATTTATTGCTCTTAACTATGACAGAGCTTCCTGAGAAGCAGCATGTTAAATTTACACTCTGCACTTTGATTGCATGACCTCTATTCTGTGAAGCATAAGGTTTATTTTAACTAGATCTTGATGTCGCTCCAGGCGCAAAGTCTACGGGCTTGTGGTCTAGCAAATTGCATTCTGTTCGCCACAGATTGTTAATATTTGGAGTTATATTAGACTAATTAATGACTATAAATTAATGAATATGTTACGGTAAATGTGAATAATGCGGTAATTATGCATAATAACCGGTTATTATTAATAATTCCCGGCACTTGCGGTAAATGTAATAAAAACCACTGAATTAATCACATTTACCGGTAATTATTAATAATTCCCAGTCCCCATTAGTAAATGTAATAAAATACGTTTATATTCATCAGTTTTGAGTGTTTATTTTAAGATAAGAAAAGAAAATTGATTAGAATTTTTTTGTAAAAATGTTAATGAACAAAATTTTTAGACAACAAAATTAAATAAAAAACGCTGCAACTCGTCGTATTTCACTCTTCTCAACTCTAGTGTGTTTATTGAATAAAAATAAAATCATTTTTAAACTCTTATTATTATAATAATAACTCTTAAGAATAGAATTAACGAATAATCAGTCAAAAATTGGTAGAACTAAAATAATGAACAATAAAAATTAAAAACAATAATATAAGCGCTCAAACAGACGACGCTGCCGCACCGCCGCCGCCGCGCATTTACGGTCTGGAACTCCGCGCCACAGTCGCAGCGAGGGGACTCGGTCCAGCCGCACATGTGCTTGTACTGCGCGCTTCGCCCATGGCCCGTACGGATCCTGTTTAGGGTGCACCACTGGCGGCGAGGTAGCTCAGCGCCCGGGAGCGATTCGCCAGACCTTACCATATACTTTCAATATCATTGAAGTAACACTGTACCAAATTTTAAATCGATAGGACAAATGGAAGGTAGTTAGATCCTCTCATCCATTATTCAAGAGCTGATCATCTTCTAACGGCAGATCAGGTCATGGTCACCTTACCATATACTTTCAATATCATTGAAGTAACACTGTACCAAATTTTAAATCGATAGGACAAATGGAAGGTAGTTAGATCCTCTCATCCATTATACAAGAGCTGATCATCTTCAAACGGCCGATCAGGTCATGGTTACCTTACCATTTATTTATTCGTATGGCTGCACTGAATACGCTAGTACTATGCTAGTACTAGCATGTCAAAGGCAAATGTCCAGGTTTCTTAGCCAGTTGGCTGCGTCGGCCGGAAGAGTGACGAAGTCATCAGCGTCGCCGGGGTAAGCTCGCCGGGGGCAGTCGCGCGCGATGTGCTCCGCGGTCTGGAACTCCGCGCCACAGTCGCAGCGGGGGGACTCGGTCCAGCCGCACATGTGCTTGTACTGCGCGCTTCGCCCATGGCTCGTACGGATCCTGTTTAGGGTGCACCACTGGCGGTGAGCTGATCATCTTCAAACGGCCGATCAGGTCATGGTTACCTTACCATATACTTTCAATCATGAGATCAGATCAGATCTTCATGAGACATGGCTAAGAACACTCGGGCTGAAATTATCTATGATACAAAAAAACTAAACGAAAATCGATTCAGCCGTTTGGACTCTACGATGCCACTGATAGTTACACAGACAGACAGATACACACGTTAAAATGTTTTCGTCCGGGGCTAAAAATAAAGTAGCATCGAATTATCGGAAAACTGATATTGTAGATAATATCGCAGCTAATATATTAAATCGATATCAAACACACAGATATTATAGAATACTTATCAAATATTTCCCTCCTAAAAATAACTCGTTAAAAATATCGATATTGGAACCACCTTGCATCTCTATGTAGGTGCCTAGCTAGGGAGCTAGGGCTCTACGTAGGGAGCTAGGGCGGTCGGGACCGCCTAGCCGCCTGGCGGTGGGGTCCTTACTCCAAATATGTTATTACACTACCTCGCCACTACCAGTCGGGAGCTAGGCGTCAGCCAATATAATAGGGGCTTTAAGCTTGTGTCAACATTTACCTCGGTTGCATGGAAATTATGCATAATTACCGGTCAATGTGAATAATTTATCACATTGACCGCGTGCGTTGGTAATTATTAATAATAACCGGTAATTATGCATAATTCCCGATTATTCACATTTACCTTAACAAATACATTTTATTGTGAAATAATTTCTTTACATAAAACTGAGAACTCTCTTTTCTGAAGTCGGTAACAAAAGGTACTAAAACCTTCTCCTGAATGTAACAAATGATTTTGTCATTTTCTCACCGTTCAAACCTTCCCCGGACTACGGAATTTTTTCAAAATAGGCCAAGTCGTTCTAAAGTTAAGCGAAACAAACGAACAGCAAAAGATATATAAATTGATTCAAAGGCGCTCCTAGCAAATATGTACAGTGACGGTCTAGGAGGCCGTAACAGATTTGTCTATGGTTCGGCAGCCCTAGACTGTATTGCCAAAGAACAAGAGCTATTTTGCAATACAGATAATTTCTTTTTTACAAAAAAGGAACCCGCCTTCAATAAACTGACACATACATCAACTGAGCACTTCCTCTATTTCGAAGTCGGTTAAAATAGGTACTTAAACCTTCTCCTGCATGTAACAAATACTTATCTGAAAACCGCATCAAAATCGGTTTAGCCAAACGCGAGATAATCGCGGACAAACATACATACATACAGGTCAAACTGATAACCTCCTTTTTTGAAGTCGGTTCAAAAACCGGAAGTGTTACGGCGACCTAGACCGCCACTGTACGTACATGACTATCTTAGTTATATTAACAATAGTTTACTCAACATATTCAGTGTTGACAAGTCACCCACTCTGCAAGCAGTGCCTTGTTAATGTATTGCTTGCTTTGTTCGCCGGATCTCGCTATTAAGAGCCAGTTTACAGCGATGCTAGCGCCATTCTCGAAAAAAAAAAAACAATCTTCTAAACTAAGGCCAATATCAAAAATGTGGCACAGTATGACACTAGATTATGCAGCCTAGTATTTTTAGGGCACTGTTGTATTGCTTTACGGTTAAATACCAAAGAAAGCTAAAAAGAGTTGCTAAAAACGGCCACTTTTGGCAACAATCAGTAGCTTTCTTTGGTTTTTAACCGTATAGCAATACAACAGTGCCCTAAAAATACTAGGCTGCATAGCATAAGCAGCCTAGTATTTTTATTATCTAGTGTCATACTGTTTCACATTTTTGATATTTGCCCATAGTTTAGAAGATATAACTTTTATTCGAGAATGGTGCTAGCATCGCTGTAAACTGTCTCTTAGCAAGAGAATATGCTGCGTTCCCTCTCATATTATTATTGCTGCTTCAAGTTTTGATAGTCTTGTTTGAATAACAAGGGGTACGTTATGTTTAAGGCCTCATTTAGGCGTACGCGGGGCGTCGTGCAGGGCGTGTTGCGATTTAATCAAACGTATAGAAATGTATGAGACCGTTTACTGAGACGCGTAGCGCAGTCAATGCGGGCGCCGACGCGTGCACTGCCGTGGGCATCGTCGCGGGCGCCGATGAATCTCCTTGTACGATTATCGAACATAGTCTGTAAATTGTTAACGTTTGATCCCACTGTTTTAGTTGCTAGACGGAGTTACAGAGTTGCTAAGATTGTGAGTAGTAAGACTGTTTTTGCACAAAGACAATTTACTGTACAAGCTAGTCATCTCTACAATGTAATTAACAAAAATGTGGGCATTTATCATTTGAAATTGATTGAAGTTAAAAAAATATTAACATAGTGGCTTTTAAGATTAGACTATACAAAAGTAGAATCATTATTTGAATACTTTGTTTAGTTGTTTTACATTATAAAAATACTTGTTTACTTACTGACAGACATTACACATTTTAGACAATTATTAAATATGTTAGGATAACTTAACTAGTACCTAAGTACTTCTAACACACGTTTATTCTGTTTTTGTGAAAGAGCCGGAGTCTCCTAACACAAGTTATACTTAAATGGAGACCCATGTTTAATGCTTTGTAAAAAGAATATTTGAATAAACTATTTTGTATTTGTATTTTGTATAGGCCTATGTTCTTGAAGCGCTGAACGAGACGGGCGGCACCGCGTCCTCGCTTGACGCCTCGCCCCGCCCTCGTGTCATAAACGTAAAAACGCGTGACGCGCCGAACCACACCCCGCGCAACGCGCCGCGTGCCCCTAAATGAGGTCTTAGTCCCAGCATATATTTGAATTCGCAGCAAACACGAAGCAAATTATGTACGCCCGGCGACAGTGCGGTCCTAGCGTCGCGCTAGAGCGCCAGGTAATTTCTAGCGTCGCGCTAGAGCGCTCACTCTATGTCATCATCATCATCATCATTTCAGCCGTAGGACGTCCACTGCTAGACATAGGCCTCCCTCAAGGCTCTCCCCATCTGTACCGATCGCAGGTGGCCTGCATCCATACATCACTCTATGTAACAGCGTAATATTGTCATAGTTCATTATTACTGTTATTGTTCGTGGGTTGTCTGGAAGAAATCGCTTCTAGCGACAAGGCCGCCCATTGCAAGAAAATTCAATTTTTTTGTACCCTGAATTTATGAATATACTTTTGGATCTTACTTTGTATGCAATAAAGTGTTGATCCTGCCTGACGTCACAACATTTCATCGTGCCGCGGTATCGCGGACGCCTAAACCGACTGCCGGCACACAGACTCACTCGCTTCAGCGCATTTCTTCAGTCGCGATCGTTTTAAGCGTTTTTCCTAATTTATTACTAGCGCATTATAGTACAGTCCATACAGAATCGAAGCATTTTATTTAGCTAGGATCCCCGGGATACTAAACTGGAGCCTAGCACTCAACAAAGTGTTTTCTATTCTATTCTATTTTACAATTCCACGCTCTCGCAGCACAGGCTAGCGCTCTAGCGCGGCGCCATAGCGCGGTCTGTTTGAAAAAACCTTAAGGCTTGGTGGTTCAAAAATTTGTGTTTTTGAGATTTTTTTAAACAATCTGAGACATACAAAATTGATGTCTTCATTCTGAAAAAAATATATGTGTTAGTTAAGGATCTAATCTAGTCATCATACTAAAGGGAAATAGGATCTAATTAATTTTAGTTGATAGAAAAAAATCTCAAAGTTACCCCTTTTTGTTCCGTTTTTTCCATTTTATTTTTAAACCGCTGATTGTTTTTATTTGATTTTTGGAATGAAAATTGCTGACCTTAAATTTTAGACATACTACTATAGTAAGAATTTTTAAGTTTAACGAAAAGACAAAAAACCAGCAAAAACTAAAAAAAAACATCGTTTTCGCGCGGTCCGATACCATGCCGCGCCGCTCCCTACCCCGTCAGTACCCTTGTGGCCACGGCCGAGGCCGGTTCTGTGTCAAATTTTTGTTTTCGCGCTCTCGTATTTCGTTTTATTTTTATTCAAATGTAAACAAAATTTGACAACAGATGTCAAAACAATGAACCATAACATCTGATTAGGATCTGTATGGAGCTGAAAGAAACCAATTTTGATACCGATATTACATTTATAAAACCGTCGCATTACAAACTTACCTTTTTTATTCCCACAAATAAAACTTAAATCATAGGTTACTTATTATATAGTTATATCATATCTTTGTTAGTTCTGTGGCGCCGATAACACAATATTAATATTACATTAGCACAATATTACGTGGTATACTTACTCAAATTACTTTAAGAAGGCAGTAATTTATGTCTTAATAGAAAATGTTTCCTTTTTATTTAACGCTTTTCGGTTTTTTCGGCTGTTTAATTTTTTGATGAAAAGATTTTATTTTTTGCTTTTCAGTTTAATTTTAAGGAATTCCCCCCCCCCCTCACTTCAAGGTTCACCTTCACCTCAAATCACCCTCCAAACGCTGGTCTCACACCCCTGAAGGTGGTCAGACGACCTGGTAAAGGTTGCGGCCTATGTCCAGCAGTGGACGCTATCGTGTGAGATCGGCTGCTTAAAATCAAAACCTAGTAACTCGTTTTAACAAAAATATTCAGGAGAGCCAAAAAACGGGTCGACCACTTTAATTCGTTGCCCCGAAGAAACCAGACGCAATAGCGATTTCGGTGTTTGACCAAAAGTTTGACTATATTGTTGACTATAGTCACACTTAAATCGATCCCACTATTTTTTTTTTTTAATTTACCCAAATATGACAATGAAAACAATTTCAAAACATAGTATTTCACACTTAGTTAATTAACTAAGTGTGAAATACTATGTTTTGAAATACAATCTCTGAGTTAATTCTCTACTTTTTAAAGCAATTTATATTTTTAGTTGTACGTTTCGAATGAAAAATGTTATTTTTTGAAGTGCATTCATTTAAAAGTTATACAAATGATTTATTTGTGGCAGAATTAAGTTTTGTTTACTATTTGGTTACGACTCGTGGTTAATTCAGCCAAATTTGTATACTGTTTTTGTAACTTACTAAATTCCATCAAAATTTGATTGATTTTATAATCGGCGCCAAATTCAAAACATAGTAAGTCAGCTTTCAAATTCATAACCTAGTAAGTCGGTTGAGTTGCTAGGTTTTTTTATTTGTAATCCGACATGCGCTATGTTAAGAATATGTACTTCATGGAAATTTCAATAACTTTTCCAAATTGGGTAGACTTAAATTAAATTTTATTTTTAAAATTACGTTAGAAACTGGGTGTTTTAAGGTTCATATCAAATCTATACCGCCTAGTAAGTCGAAAAATGACAAAAATGGTTTTTTTGCAAAAACACCAGTTACTAGGTTTTGAATTTGGGCAGCCGAGATGATGATGATGATTATTATTATATTAGTCGGCGAGGCGCTTCTCCAGAAGTCCCCCAGAGTCCTCCAGAAGAAGGCAGGTAGTCGCCACTTAAAATGGAACTGGTGGGGCGAGTGTTGAAAATTTTGCGGTTTTTGTAATCCAATCGTCGTAGGTCGCCAATTTAGAGAACTCCTATGTCCGCCCGCCTGCAGTAGAAATAACTCCAGAGGTTGAAGAAGGGATGATATATTTACACATGGTTAGGTACACTATTTACAAGAAAATGAATGCATGTTAATGTGTACAGCGGCTGAGATGTACTGCCTAGCGCACGCAGGGCGTTGCGCGAGGCGTCGTGCGGGGCGTGCTGCGCCCAAATCAAATGTATAGCAATAGTATGAGACCGTTTACGGAGACGCGCATAGGCCTATGTTCGATATCGTATAAGGAAACGCGTCGGCTCCCGCGGCGGCGCCCGCGGCGGCGGCGACCGTGGTGGCGCCTGCGTCGGAACCCACACGACATCCCGCACAACACGCCGCGTCTTCGTAAAGGAGGCCTTAGGGTGTGATTTTAGTTCCAAATAAAAAAAGTTATCAACTCAAACTATATCGTTATTTGTTTTAAATTAAAACAACCAGTAATGTTTTATTTATATTGAGAAAACACTACAAAAAGGGTTTACTTTGATATTTATTTCTACAGAGTGAAATTCATTACATCTTGTTACTTTTTAATAACTTGTCTAAACTAAATCCTACATCTATATTTTTCAGAATTAAGAAATCTGTTTTATATTTCTCAGATGGTTTAAAAAAAACTCGTTATTACAAATACCTTACCTAAACGCAAATTCTTGTGCGCTGAAACGAAAATCGGAAAGAAAAATTGTGCGGTAGGTATAAACATCTCGATTTAACTTCGGCTTGTATGAAAAGTAATAAAATTTAAAACTGCCGCGACATTTCGCATTTCGACGCGCGCATGTCACAGCTGCGAGGGTGGGGGACCCTCATACCTAATTAGGTAAGAAGCTTCAAAGTACAGGCCGTTAAGAGCCAGTTTACAGCGATGCTAGCGCCATTATGGAAAAAAAAAATCTTCTAAACTAAGGAAAATATCAAAAATGTGGCACAGTATGACACTAGATAATCTTCCTTAATATTTTTTGAGCATAGCAAAGTAGTCCTAAGTGAAAAGAACAAAAAAAACACAGATTGTTGCCAAAAGTGGCCACTTTTAGCAACACTTTGTAGCTTTTCTTTGGTCTTCAACCTAAAATTTATACAGAAGTAACCTAAAAATACTAGGCTACATTGTCTAGTGTCATACTGTGCCACATTTTTGTTATTTGCCTTAGTTTAGAAAATATTAATTTTTTTCGCGAATGGCGCTAGCATCGCTGTAAACTGGCTCTTAACGGTATGTGTGTTTCATTAAAAAGCGCTGCGCAATAGCGCCGTCTGTGTGTCAAAGCCTTTAGAATAATAATTGTGATTAAAGATGACAGAAACAAGCTACGCTAATGCTCCAGCCTAGCTAATCAAACTGAGAAAAACATTTTCATAAAGAGAAGACATTTATCAATTTCGACAGAAATATTATTAAAAGCCAATTTGCGAGAATAATCTGTTTTACTGAACAACGAAACGGAGCAAAAAAAGCTAAAAGCTAGGTACTCAAGTATCTACTTATCTTTGGAAGAGAAAGTAATTAGTGGCGGCGAGTTTTTTTTTTATCTGTTCGAATATCAAAAAACCTTCATTCGATGTCACAGTACAGAGAGTTCACCGTTAGATAAGATAAATCGCTATATTTCAAAAAATTCAATCGAGAATTAAATACAAATACAGTAAAATTTGGAATAAGAGACAAAAATGGCAATGGGCGGCCTTATCGCGAATATTATAAAATCGCGGGCGTATAAAAGCAAATTCTTTCAGTCAAACCACAGTCAGGGTGCATTCACGTACAACATGGTAACAAGCGCTTGTTGGCGCTGGTTCGGAAAATGTATAGAAAATAACTGCGAGGACAGAGACGCTTGTTCCAGCGCGAATGTCAGCGCAGATATTTTCTATACATTTTTCGAACCAGCGCCAACAAGCGCTTGCTTGTACGTGAAAGCTTTGTAAGTGAATGCACCCTAAGATGTTCCCTTTTTTGTTAATGAGGAGGGATTTCGAACGAACTTGTTTAAGTCTCCTCTTAGTATTCGTACACTCGGACCTACAGGGCTTAAGTTATGTGTCCTTTCGATTACCACACAATAAGTTTTGCAATTTTTTGGACTATCTCGGTGACTTTATAATAGTGAAACCTACTGTTCAATATTTTTACACTGTGGCCTCAAGAGCAGAGCGTGGCTGTCGGGCCAAGAGACTCCCTGCTCGTTAGTACAAGTAGTCGCAACAATTTTATTACGATTTCACCGTTTTGTTTCAATAACTTCGCTATTTATATGGGTTTTTGTTCGATAAAACGAGAAATAAATTTATCAATTCTATTGTAATCAAGTTATTTAGTTATTAATAGATTGAAAAAATCGTTTGGATTGATTTTGGATATAGGGCTTTCTCAGATCTCCAGGATAAACTTTTTTGGGGGGAATTTTACAAAATTGCAATACTTGGCAGGTGGTTTGATGATTGCAGTATGTCTATTCTCTGCTACTCGTACTTCGAGTATTACCTTAGTCGCCCTTTATCATGGGCACACCTCGGACACTTCATCGATTAAGAGCCATAGCACAGGTTAAAGTCTGCTCCGTGGACTGCTCCGTAGCTCATTTGGCAGTGATGTGGACTGAGTAAGCGTGTGCACCCGGGTTCGATTCCCGGGCGGGGTGAATATTGATATGATGAATATCGATGTTTGTTTCCGGTCTGGGTGTGATGTTCGTCTCTGTGTGTGTTTCGGGCACCCTAGATACAGGTTCTTCCTAGTTAGGGGCTCTGAGTGTAATGTGTTATTATTATGTTATTATTAAAGTAGCGCCACCCGAGAAAAAAATAAATATCTTCTAAACTAAGGCAAATATCAAAAATGTGAAACAGCATTCCCCTAGATAATTCAGCCTAGTATTTTTAGGGCATTGTTGTATAGCTTTTAGGTTAAAGACCACAGAAAGAAACTGATTGTTGCTAAAAGCGGCCGCTTTTGGCAACAATCAGTTTCTTACAGTTTCAATCAGTTTCAGTGCTATGCCTCTTAAAGCGCGTTGCTTCGCACACAGCCGAAACTCGTGTACGTGCACGCGTATCATGCTTGTGTGAGTGAGACAAGACGCGCGACGCTGCTTTATTTGTACTGAGCGGTAACCTAGAGGTAACCGGGAGCGGGGAAGCCGCATTTTCTGAGGGAGGCAGGGAGTACACATACTGTATGTAATACTATTTTTTATACTGTGCCATGGGTTGTGGAGGGGAGGTATGCCGCCAAAACACGTGAAAAATAATATATTATCTATAGCTAAATCTATTAAAACTTGTATTGTGCATGTGAAAAAGGTCCGACTCAGCATTTGAAGCGCTGCTCTAAACGAACACGTCGTATGATCGAAGATCTGATTCAAACTTTGTTGGTTGATACGTATTGGTACGGTAGGACGCACATCAAATGAGTTTTGCCGCATATTCGACTGTATGGGAGACTTGTGTGTGATGCTGGTGAACTTTGTAGGCACTTACTATATGTTTTTTTTTATGTTACTTGAAAAAAAACATATAAAGAACATATTTTAGTACAAAATATACTTGAAGAACAACACTGCAATCGTCAACCCACCTGTCTTGTATACCCCCCAAAAAAGTTTGCCCTGGTGATCTGAGAAAGGCTCATGTCTAAAATCAATCCAAACAATCTGATCATCTATTCTTATCAATTTACCTATAATTAGTTCCGAATTGATTGAAAAAAAGAATTGATAAATCTAACTCTCGATATTTTATTCAACAAAAGCCCATTTAGCCCATTCACTCCATAATGTTTGTCTTTGTGGCAATGTGTGGGGGAGACCTGTGTGTAGCAGTGGAAGTCTATTGGTCGTATAATTACAATCAAAACATAGTATTAAATAAAGTAGCTTCCCGCGTCTGTCCCTATGTATGCTTATTCTCGTATCTTTAGAAAATTAATTTTTTTTGCAAGAAAAGTTAGCAAAACTGTATAATTATTTAAGTAAATTTTATTAAAGTTTTCATGCCATTTCATGACACACTTATAGCTTATAGGAAATAAGATATCTATTTTAATACATATGTAGTATAAAACAAAGTCGCTTCCCGCGTCTGTCCATATTATGCTTTAAAACTATGAAACGGATTTTGATGCGGTTTTGTTAAAAGATAGAGTGATTCAAGAGAAAGGTTTATGTGTATAATAAATGCACAACATAGTAATACGAAAAGCGGTACGAAGTTCGCCGGGTCGACTAGTAATCAATATATATAAAACTCTTCCGTTACTGACTGACTGACTGACTGACAGACAACGCAGAGCCGAAACTACTGGGCGTACAAAGCTGAAAATTGGCACGTGGGTTCCTTGGGGAGTGTAGGTGAGCACTAAGAAGGGATTTCCCGAAATTCCCACGGGAACGGGAAAAAACGGGATTTTTGTGTTTATGAAAAATCTGCGCGGGTAAGACCGCGGGGCAGCCTCTAGTCAATATGTATAAAACTCTTCCTTTACTGACTGACTGACTGACTGACTGACTGACTGACAGAAAACGCAGAGCCGAAACTACTGGGCGTAGCGGGCTGAAATTTTGCACGTGGGTTCTTTATGGAGTGTAGGTGAGCACTAAGAAAAGATTTCCCGAAATTCCTACGCGAACGGGAAAAAACGGGATTTTTGTGTTTATGAGAAATCTGCGCGGGAAAAACCGCGGGTTAGTTAGTGATAAATAGGACGGAAAGGGTGGTGTTACTCTTTACCGCCACTCCATTTTTTTCTAAATTTTCTTTAGTAAATTGATGCGCCTCCTACTGTACGTATAAACTTTCTCTTCGTGCGTTCTTCCTTATTTATTTCGTTCGAGTTTCTTTACTTAGGGCGGGTTTAATGTATAAGTTTGCGTCTTGCAAATATACATTACTAGTCGACCCGGCGAACTTCGAACCGCCTAACCTTTAACTTTCTTGTGAACGTGTTATACTTATAAACCTTCCTCTTAAATCACTCTATCGATTAAAAAAAAAACGCATCAAAATCCGTTACATAGTTTCAAAAATATAAGCATACACAGGGACAGACGCGGGAAGCGACTTTGTTTTATACTATGTATTGATTTGGTAAGCTTAGGAAGTATTGAATGTGTTATGTTGTACGTATAACATTATGATTTAAAGTTTTGTTTGGTATTTTCGATGTCACAGTCCTTTTTAAAACCTTTGAAGTAATACCAATTCAGTAAAATTTGATAACTAAAATAGCCTTTATTTCTATAGTAGTAAAGCATGGATCGAAAAAACCAGTGTCGTCACATATTATGTGATTAATTATATATCACTTTATATATATTGTAAATTAATGACAAAACTTTAATTTAAGAAAATGTTTTGGTCTAAGAGAAAATATTGAAAATTTGCAGGAAAGAAAAAAAAAACTACACTTTCATTTCCACCTTATAAACTGTTCCATCGTTTACTTTGCGAAATATGGCGTTTGACAGAACTGTCAGTCGTTCCAATCAGTTTCAAACAGGACAACCGTCTGTCGGGTCAACTAGTTACGTAGTATTCAAAATAGTTAATCCAATGAACTTATAATAACCCGGTCAACGTTGCCGGGCTTTAAACCCACCTATTAGACCTAATTTGTGAACTTGACATTGGCAAAATACTCCACAGGAGTGAAGTCAAGTCCATTGAATAAAAATAATAATAATAGGTAGTATTAAAAATAGTCGTATCATTTTGGTATCGATCTGGACTATCGGCCCGAACTGAGCGTGCAGTGCATGACTTCTCTAACGAAATTTGTCGTGATCTCATTCCTCTGTGACATATATCTATGCCCTAGTTTCAACGTTTCGTTGCAGGCGAGTCACGGTTCAATACATTTCACTGGGTTTTAGGAAATATTTGGCCTCAAATTTACATAGTTGAAGTCAAAAGTCAAAAATTCTTTATTGAATATAGATACTCGATATCACTCATTGAAAGTCAATTAGACTACATCTAATTAAATTGTTATTTATACCTTATTTGGTAAAGTATCCTATACTGTGAGAGGCGAGGTAGTTCAGGCTGCCCACGAATTGGCTCAGGATGTTTGCCTTGCCTTACGACAATAGTCGCTTGAAGAGGCCCTCATAGGTGCTGATATTCTCTGGCGCTATTGCATTCGTTTTGTTTTTAGTCGACTGTGACGCGGGCGCTAGGGGTTCGTTACCCGGCGAGAGCGAAAATTGTTTTGATGAATATCGATGTTTGTTTTTTACGGCCAGTAGTTTCGGCTCTGCGTTGTCTGTCAGTCAGTAACGGAAGAGTTTTATATACCCATATTGATGGATAATGGCAAAAATAAATCAGATAACTTAGCACTTATCATCTCGCTAGAATAAACACGAATGATGTTACATCAATAAAATCACGTTCCCCTACTCGACGTTCGTTTTTTGTCTCGTTCAGTTAAAAAACAATAGGCACCCCCTCTCGCCCCCACTTCAACCCCGAGCAGATATAAAAACTTTTAGGCCCCCATCGAATTTATCGCTCAAAAAGTCGAACACATTTGCATTTGCCTCTCTAAATCTGCAAAACCTTAGTCGAAATGAAACAAGTGGGCTTCGCGGTATTGTCTGTTCAATGAGAAAGGGTTAAAAAGGTAAATCGTACTTCCTCAGACACTTCATAGAAACAAGCGTGTTGCTTCGCGCACAGCCGAAGCCCGTGTACAATCAAGGACTAGGAGGCAGTAACAGATTTGTCTATGGTTTCGTCAGCCCTAGACTGTAAAACCAAAGAACAAGAGCTATTTTGCAATACAGAAAAACCGGAAGTGTTACGCCGATCGTGTCCGCCACTGTACGTGCACGCGTATCATGCTTGTGTGACTGAGATGAGACGTGCGACGCTTCAAAATATGTAAATAACGGAAAAAATATTGCACCTCGGGTTACATTATTTAAGTTTAGGTAAGGATTCCAATTTTTTTTAAAAATCTAATATAGCCTATGACACTCGGGGTTAGTGTAGCTTCCTACCAGTGAAATAATTTTTCAAATCGGATCAGTATTTCCGGAGCCTATTAGTTACAAACAAACAAATAAACAAGAAACAAATCTTTTCTCTTTATAATATTGGTATAGATATTGATGATTAGAGTAAGAATACGACTTTTTACTTTTTCTACACAGTTTATTAGTTCGCAGAACACATCACTTTGGCTAAGCTCAACTCAAACCTGTATTTGTAACACAAATACGCGCCGCCATTTGCCAAGTTTCTATGCGGTTACGTTCCATTTACGTTACTCGGAGCTTAGAGCTTTAAGCTCTGAAAGCTATTATGATATTCAAAGTTCAAGTCAAAGTTTAAGAATGTATTTGAAATTCGCATTGTATCTGTCCATCGTACATCAGTGGTTTTTAAATGAAATATGTGTGTTATAATTCAGTAATAACGAATCACACTCCTTAACTAGGTAGAACCTGTATCTAGGGTGCCCGACTCAGAAAATAAATATGAATATATTATTTTGGCCCGCAAATCAAACACGGACCTTCAAATTTACAGTCAACACCAGTGACAACTGAACCAAAATTTATCCTTTAAATTACAAATTTGAGTTTTAAAAAATACGAGCATTTCTGCTATACTTAAACCGAGAATGCGCAGCTTGTTTAATGTTGCGTACATAATTGTGCAAAAAGCTTTTTTTATCTCGTTTTTGTACATTCTTTTTACATTTGCTAGCAAAATATGGAGTTTTTATAGCTTTTCACTAAATTTAAAGGTTATTTTTTTGTCGGTTAAAAGCTATGGCGTGTGATTTATATCCTACTAGTTGACCCGGCGCACTTCGTACCCTATAACAATGTTAGGCATTGCATTTATTCCCAACGAGCTTTCCCGGCTTACTTCGTTACGCCATAGAATATAAGATACTTCACAAGACTTGGCTCTATAGACTATGTTCTTTGAGTTTTGACTGCCAAGAATGGCCGAATAAAAAACAAACAACTACAACCAAACCACCTGTCAAAATATGTAAACAACGGAAAAAATATTGCACCTTGGGTTACATTATTTTATCCCTAATTTTTTTGAAAATCTAATATAGCCTATGACACTCGGGGTTAATGTAGCTTCCTACCAGTGAAAGAATTTTTCAAATCGGTTCAGTATTTCCGGAGCCTATTCGTTACAAATAAACAAACAAATCTTTCCTCTTTATAATATTGGTATAGATTTTCCAGCAGAATTTCGGGGTAAAAAGTAGCCTAGTCCTTTCTCAGGCTCTAAACTATCCATATACCAAATTTCATTTAAAACGGTTCAATAATTGTCTCGTGAAAGCGACACAGATAGACAGACAGAGTTACTTTCGCATATATAATGGCAAATTACGCCAAACTATGGAGGGTTACAAACCAAAGACCTATTGCTGTGGAGATAAGGGAAAGAAAATGGCGATGGATCGGACACGCGCTCCGAAGGGCTTAGGACCACATCCCCAGACAAGCCCTAAATTGGCATCATTTTTTTTTTTTTTGGCCGGGGAAACTCCTAACGAGTAGCTTGCAGCGCCGGGGGGAGCCGCAGGGTTATGTGGGGTTCGCACCCACTAAAACCCCGCCGGTGTCCTCCTCGGCTGTTAGCAAGGGGGTCACGGGTGATCTTTCGATCGTTATGTTCAACTCCGCGACAAATTGGCATCCTGCAGGGTGCCTCTAGGAGGCCAGGCCGACCAAGACACACCTGGAAGCGGTCCGTCATAGTAGAAGCTCGACAGATGGGCTACTCATGGAAGGACCTGGCCCAAGACCGACAGCGATGGAGACACATTCTGACGGCCACAGGCTCCACGGAGGAGTAACGGGAATAGAGAGAGAGAGAAATTAAATTCACCTTCATATAAAGGGGCATATATCTAAATTAAATACAAATAAATAGAGACACGACAAATCTGTCAAAATCTCCCCTAAACGCTGGCAGTCGCTTAATCTTCCCAGATCTCTGTCAACTGGCAACCCTTGCTTGACAACGAGAGGGGACATGTTTTACACAATCACTGTTTAAATTTAATTTAAAATTGGATAGTTTTGATTTTAACACAGCTTAATGGAGTATTTGAAAAGATTTAATAAAAGGAATTGATTTATTGAATTAAAGGAATTGAATTGATTAATTTATTGTCTAACTAATTCGAGTAGGACGTGAGTATTTTAAAAAATTGTGTAAGAGCTTCAAAAAATTGTATTTCGGATTGATCTTATACAACGACTAGTCAACCCGGCGAACTTTGTAGCGCCTTATCTATTACTATGTTGCACATAAACATATAAACCTTACATTTAAATCACACTATATATAAAAAACGCATCAAAATACGTTGAACAGTTTTAAACCATTGGTATAAGAAAAAAAAAAACTTATTTTTATGTTGAAATGCTGTACATAGGAATTGATAGTTATTACAATAGAAACTAACCGTATTATTCATAAAGATACAGTTGGCTTTTAAGTAGCTTTTTTGGAGGTCTACTTCTCTAGTTTGTTTTGGGTAAATACGTGACATACAGTCTAAATTTACATAAGTACGTCAAATAACTAAATACTCTTCAACTTTTTATGAATAACAGGGAAAAAATATTTCGGCTAAAAATACGTAAATTAGCGAAAACATAAGACAACGTAGGCAAATCTTTGCCCAAATAATAAAAGCAGAGGTTCAATGAATTTAAAGAATGAGCGTTTAGCTAATCGGCGAATGCTCGTCCTAGCGTAAATCTTCTAACTGTAATCCCGAGTATTTCTTCCCTTCCGGTTTTTGGGCTCAGCTGGCGAAACCGGATACGGATATCCGGATTTTCTTGTTTTATTAAATTTAAGATATACTTAACTGCTGCTCTCAGATGGAACCCAAGTGGAAGACGTCGGAGAGGACGCCCGAACCAAACCTTTTTGTTTTTTTTTTAAGGTGGGGAGACTCCTAACGAGTATCCTGCAGCCCCGGGGGGAGCCGCAGGGTTATGTGGGGTTCCCACCCACTAAAACCCCGCCGGTGTCCTTCTCGGCTGATAGCAGGAAGGTCGCGGGTGAGCCTGTGGAATTCTCCGCGACCTCCCCCAGCATTGGCTGTATAGCATCTCCTCGGGGGGACATGGTGGTTGTCCCCCCGGAGCGTGGTAGCTTTCCCAACGCTCAACGGCGGAAACGGGACACCCGCGTTCCGCCGTCCTTCTCGGGGCCGTTATATGACTACACGAGGCCCCCGCCTCGTGCACCCAACGATCCCGGGGTCCCTTCTAAGTTGTCTCTTACGACAGGCAGGGGATACCTCAGTCCTATTCTTCGGCCCGGTACTGCAGGGCGTCGCCCGAACCAAACGAAGCCGCCTCCCTCGACCTAAACTGGAATAAACTGGAGCAGCAGGCGCAAGACCGGTCGAGCTGGAAAGCTTTAAGCCCTATGTCCCTGATTAGGGATAAAAGGATAAGGAGAGGTATACTAGCTATGGTTAATTTGAAAATTTCTAATACAACTTTACACCTAAACCTTTACAACGCTATCACCTCGCTTGGCAGGCGGGTTGGCGATCACACTATGGCCACACCTCAGCCAGTTTACAGCGATACTAGCGCCATTCTTGGAAAAAAATTATATCTTCTAAACTAAGGCAAATTTCAAAAATGTGGCACAGTATGACACTAGATAATGTAGCCTAGTATTTTAGGGCACTGTTGTATAGCTTTAAAGTTAAATACCAAAGAAAGCTACAAAGTGTTATTAAAGTGGCCACTTTTAGCAACAATCTTTTTATAATATTGTTCTTTTAAGTTAGGACTACGTTACTGTGCTCTAAAAATACTAATCAAGATTATCTAGTGTCATACTGTGCCACATTTTTGATATTTGCCTCAGGTTAGAAGATATAATTTTTTTTCGAGAATGGCGCTAGCATCGCAGTAAACTGGCTCTTAATGGAAAAAAGCGCGTTGCTTCGCGCACAGCCGCAACTCGTGTACGTGCACGCGTATCATGCTTGTGTGAGTGAGATGAGACGTGCGACGCTGCTTTATTTGTACTGAGCGGTAACTGAGAGGTAACCGAGAGCGCGGGAGCCGCACTTGCTGAGGGAGGCAGGGAGTGCCCATACTGTATGTAATACTATTTATTATACTGTGCTATGGCTCTTTAAGCTTTTTAACGAAGAACGCTGCTGCCCGTCCTTCGGGTGGTCCAGGTGTAAAAATCTACTTTAAATATAAAAATGAATCAAGGTTCGTTAGTCTCGCTAAAACTCGAGAATGGCCGGGCCGATTAAGCTGATTTTCGTTTTAAAATGTTCGTCGTAGTCCAGGAAAGGTTTAAAAGGTGAGAAAATATGGAAAAGTTATGGGGAAGTTAGTAAAGACAACAATTGATATAAAATTGTAAATTGTAAATTCCTTTAAAAACAGGTTGCCTGGAAGAAATCGCTTTAAGCGATAAGGTCGCCTATTGTCACCTTACTTTATGCTAATTGTTAACATATATTGTTAGATTTGTACAATAAAGTGTATATTCATTCATTCATTCATTGTAAGGTCATCATTCATTCATCATTCGATACGAAGTTCGCCGGTACAGCTAGTTATTTAATAAAAAAAAACATAACATAATCTCGCGCCTTTTATTCCCCGAAGGGTTAGGCAGAGGCACCAGCTTGAGAGCCGGAATCACGTTTAGCCGAGTTTATGCTTTATTACCAACGTGACAAGGGGCCAGCTAGTCGCGTCGCGGAGTTGAACATAACGATCGAAAGATCACCCGTGACCCCTTTGCCAACAGCCGAGATGGACACTGGCGGGGTTTTAGTGGGTGTGAACCCCACATAACCCTGCGACTCCCCCCGGGGTCGCAGGGTACTCGTTAGGAGTTTCCCCGCCTAAAAAAAAAAAAACAGCTAGTCGCCGCGGTTATAACGACCACAATTGAAAGCTGCCTAAAAGCAGCTTAAGACTATAATCCCGTGGCTAAGAGTTATACACTTGTTACATTAGGAGCTGTAATGTCGCTTTTTATTATTAATTGCGAGATAAAAAGGCTTTGAGGTTTATGCAGAGATTTGTCATAAAATTCTATAGGGAAGTGGGAAATTGAGTGGCCTCTGCGATACAGGCTTATGTTTAAATAAATAAACATATATTTTTTAATTACGATGAAAAGGGAGAAGAGACTGAAATAGACAATCTTAGTAAATAAAATATGAAGTTTTTGTGATTAAAAAACAGAATACCTAACTCATCAAAAGAGAGAGATAAATTGTAAAGGAGAGTTTATTACCCCTTTCTTCTCTACGCTGTAAAATCATTGCGAAAGGGAGTAGAATCAATTGACAGAGGGCTCGTTTGGGGGCATCGGGGCATCTCTAGGCGACCATTGTCGTAAGGCAAGGCAAACATTTGTTTGCCAACATTTGCCAATTGGTGGGCACCCTGAACTACCTCGCCTCTAGAAGTATAGGAAACTTTACCAAATACGGTATCAATATTAATTAGATTAGTGTAATTGACTTTCAATAATCGATATTTTGTATCCTATATCGAATAAATCATTTTTTACTTTTACTCTTCATTCAAGAATGAGCAACGGAAGGGAGAAAAAGAAAGAATTAATGTATAAAAAGGAAGGAAATTAATACCTTGAAAGTATCGCGTTTAGGCAGAATGAAAAGGGATTTGGAGTTTTCTGTGGGAAAAATAATTTTGTTAATCCCATCCAAGTTGGGTTCCGCTTTTAGCGTTTCTCAATTTTGTTCACCTTTTTTTTTACCTTGTATGGAAGTTTAGTGTACTCATAGGAAGGAAAGATCTTTTTAATTTTAGTTTCTTGAGGTGCGTTAAAGAGTCATTATTAGTTTATTATTATTATTGTGTGTATTAGTTGGGTAAATATACAATATTTTCTATGTATATGTAGGTGTATCATAATTATTATTAATATATGTATGTTTATGTATTAGGATTTAGAATATGTATTAGGTAAGTTTAGATTATTTAAAACTTATAAGTACTTACTTTCTTAGTTTTTGTTGTTTATATATATATATAATTTCAGTTTTTTCTCTAAGCATCACATCCTACTACTAAATTGTATTTATCTCCTCGTTGGTTGCCTGGAAGAAATCGCTTTTAGTGATAAGGCCGCCATTTGCATTGATATTTGTAACTTGTTTTTATGTACTCTATGTTTTATTTTTATTGCAATAAAGAATTTTCTTATCTCTTATTAACAGCATTGCTTCACAAAAAAGGATACAGCTGTCACCCCGCCACAATGCTGCCGATAAGACCTTTCCGCGAAACCAATATTGAGTAACCAGGAGACGCCCTCAAATTTCCTCAACTCAGTCAGATTCTACTCCCTTTCGCATCGCAAAGACTTTTAAGAGTAGAGAACAACTCTACTTTGCACTTTCTTATATCTCTACTATCTACTTCTACATTACATTATTATAATATAAAAATTAATCGTGGTTCGTTAGTCTCGCTAAAACTCGAGAGCAGCTGGTCCGATTTAGCTGATCATCATCATCATCATCATTTCAGCCGTAGGACGTCCACTGCTGGACATAGGCCTCCCTCGAGGCTCTCCATCTGTACCAATCGCAGGTGGCCTGCATCCAGCGTGGACTAGCAGCCTTGCGCAGATCATCCGTCCATCTGGTCGGTGGACGTCCTACGCTGCGCTTGCCGATCCGTGGTCTCCATTCGAGAACTTTTCGGCCCCAGCGGCCATCTGTTCTGCGGGCTATATGACCTGCCCATTGCCACTTCAACGAGCTTATCCGCTTGTTGATTTACCTGATATTGGTCTTAAAATGTTTGTAGTAGTCCAGGGAAGGTTTAAAAGGTGAGAAATTATGGGAAACTGGAGGCTGCCACGCGGTTTCACCCGCACAGATTTCTCATAAATACAAATCCCGTTTTTTTTCCGTTCTCATTGGAATTTCGGGAAATTTATTCCTTAGTGCTCCCCTACACTCCCCAAGGAACCCATGTGCAAAATTTCAGCCCGCTACGCCCAGTAGTTTCGGCTCTGCGTTGTCTGTCAGTCAGTCAGTCATTCAGTCAGTCAGTCAGTCACTCAGTCAGTCAGTCAGTCAGTCAGTCAGTAACGGAAGAGTTTTATATATATTGATTGTTAGTAAAAACAACAAATAATTTATTCCATGTTAATTTGTACGTCGCGATACGAAGTTTTTATTTATAAATCAAAAGAAACAAAAGAGTAAAAAGCTTAAGATCCCACAGAAAACAAGCACGGGCATTAAATATAAAAAGCGTTATAAATAACTAAATGCGCATAAGTTACAAAAAAACGACTCTGCCATTTCATGATAGTGAGCTCTAGTGAAAATTTCATATGAATGAGGTGTGTAGTTTAGGATTTAAGGGGCTAGGGTCATAGGTGCCATGCGTCATTGTCGTCGGCCATGTTTTATTTATACGCGCCCCGTTATGAGATTGTGAATTTATAGGGTTTTTCTCTGCGCCGCTGGAAGACTAGGCACTTAAAGTTGCTTATTTTATAAAGTGCTGAATATAATAAATTATGTTGGTCTTGGTGGCGTAGTTGTGATGGCGATTGGAGGTTTAAGTTCGTTTCTTGGCCAGGGCGAAGATTTGTACATAACTAAGTATTCATCTAATGCTAAGCGAGTTGTTAAAAAAAAGGAACAAGTACTTAGTATTTTTTTTATTGGTTCTGGAACCATAATGTTTTGATAATTTTTGAAGAACTAAACAACGTTGCCGAGAATTATACTGACTTTATACCCTAGCTAGAGCATTGTATACCCTTTTTTCTCTGGCTTGTTCAAGAGTGAACTTCGATTCGTCGTTTGTTTACAAAGGAGCGTAAATTGAGTAATTGTTTTTCTAACTTTCTCATAGGTTTCAATACTGTAGTAGTAGTAAAGTTACGACTGATTACTTGGCGCCTCTTCAACCGGTAATTTTCAGTAGGAGCTCCACAAAATTAGGTGAAAAACGTAAGTTTTAGCAAAGATTTTCATTTACAAGAGTATCCCGTGCCAAAATTCATCAAGATTTATTTTATCTGTTTCACAGTAAAGACACAGACGGACGGACAGGTTAATCATTTATTAATAAGGTCCCAGGACAAGTACCAGCACCATAAAAAAATAAACGACTCAGCAATATTCATACAGTTCACACTCATACGGTAACACATGGCTCGCAAGTATCGATCAGGGGTCCGCAACCATCGTTAGCAAAACAGCAATTTGGACAGCTTTTTAATTAAGACCTTTTACCCTTGGCGCGTGTGAGGCGTGAAAGGGACGGACAATGGGCCGAATATCGGCCGATTGTGGCGTAAGGTCGACATGATTGATGATCTTGTAAAGGTTAGGCTGGTTTCAGACGGGTTTAGGGGTTCGTTTTTGTTGTCAGATAGCCTAGACTATGTTAAATGCCTTTTTTTAGGTTAGTTATAGTTGAACAGTTTTTTTAGGTTAGTTACAGTTGAAACAGAAACGAAGGCCGACTGACAGTCGACCAAGCCACTGCCCGTAAGGAGGGGAGCGAGTACTGTGAGCGGGCGAGAGATAGAGAGAGAGATATAGTTCTCGGTCTCTTTCATTCTATCCTTTGCTGTAAAGATTTTGTGTCTCACTTCAGCCGTAACGTTGCAGTTTTTTTTGGCTGGATCCCCATTACAACCCGAGATAAGGAACTTCGTTCCAAAAACTAATTAAATCAGACTTAGGCCTTCTTTACGGAGACACGGCACGTTGTGCGGTGCGTCTTGCGGGCTCCGACGCGGGCGCCGCCGCGGGCAGCGCGCGATACTCGATATCGAACATAGGCCTATGTTTTGTTCTTGAGGCGTTAATCGAGCCCGCGTCAGTGCATGCGTCGGCGCTCGCCAACGCATCTCCGTAAACGGACAGACATTGCTACACGTTTGATATAATCGCAGCACGCCCCGATACCGACAAAGTAAAAGGAAGGCGGTGCGAAGTTCGCCGGGTCGACTAGTATAGAATAAATGTATTTAGAATCTTTAATTATAGGGGGAAACCTGTGGACCGTGTTTAACAGTGAATGTTTCTTTTTTGAGAAATGAGGAAAATGTTCTCAAACTAGAGGCTGCTCCGCGGTTTTTCCCGCGCAGATTTCTCATAAAAACAAAAATCCCGTTTATTCCAGTTCCCGTGGGAATTTCGGGAAATCCTTTCTCAGTGCTCACCTACACTCCCCAAGGAACCCACGTGCCAATTTTCAGCTTTCTACGCCCAGTAGTTTCGGCTCTGCGTTGTCTGTCAGTCAGTCAGTAACGGAAGAGTTTTATATATATTGATTGATGACAAAATTCTCAATCGGTTATAGCACAACTATGACAGCGTGGTAATGTGACATTTGCGACAATCTACACGTGGCCCTGTATAAAAAGGTTGCCCACGCCTCGTCCGATTGATGGGCAATATTAGAACGGACGGGTTCGGCATTTAGCCGCGACATCCGTTTGATTGTTATTGTCATTGCGATATTAGCGACATATTAAATTAATGCTGGGGTATTTTCGAACAATGTTTATTAAGTGGGGTTTTTTTATTGCTGATGTTTATGGAAGTTGGATGATATGTTTTGTCATCAATCAATCAATAAAAATACCTACTATTTCGAAATATAAATGCATTTGTTTTATTTTATACTAGAGACTGCCCAGCGGTTTCACCCGCGCAGATTTCTCATAAACATATAAATCCCGTTTTTCCCGTTCCCATAGAAATTTTGGAGAAATTATTCCTTAGTGCTCCCCTACACTCCCCAAGGAACCCACGTGCAAAATTTCAGCCCGCTACGCCTAGTAGTTTCGGCTCGGCGTTGTCTGTCAATCAGTCAGTCAGTATCGGAAGATTTTTATATACATACTAGAGGCTGCCCCGCGGTTTTCCCGCGCACATTTCTCATAAACACAAAATTCCTGTTTTTTCCCGTTCCCGTGGAAATTTCGGCAAATCCCTTCTTAGTGCTCACCTACACTCCACAAGGAACCCACGTGCCAATTTTCAGCTTTCTACGCCTAGTAGTTTAGGCTCTGCGTTGTCTGTCAGTCAGTCAGTCAGTCAGTCAGTCAGTAACGGAAGAGTTTTATATATATTGACTAGAGGCTGCCCCGCGGTCTTTCCCGCGCAGATTTCTCATAAACACAAAATTCCCGTTTTTACCCGTTCCCGTGGGAATTTCGGGAAATCCCTTCTTAGTGCTCACCTACACTCCCTAAGGAACCTACATGCTAAATTTCAGCCCGCTACGCCTAGTAGTTTCGGCTCTGCGTTGTCTGTCAGTCAGTCAGTCAGTCAGTCAGTCAGTCAGTCAGTCAGTAACGGAAGAGTTTTATATATATTGATAGATATGATACTACAAGATGAAATTTATCCGTTATATAATCTATTACAAGCATTTTTAATGTTCTTCCTTTAATTTAGGTAAGCCGGACCGAAGCAAAATGAATCCAGTTTCGTGGCTTATACTCACAGGTTTTTTCATCAAAGGTCTTTTTCTGCAGACCTCTTAAAATCTGAGTTAGGTACTAATTAATTCACCTATGCATCAAAGGAGTAAAAATTAATCCTTAAACCCTTCGCCATGCTCTACTTTGTATGAAACTTCTAAACTACTGGGTTTATAAACTTAAAATTTACACTGTAGATTATTTTTGCATCACCAACATCATAAATGTCTTTTTTTTTAATATTTTGTCCCTGAGTGAAACATACAGGTTGAAACATGTTTTTTGCTAAAATCTAAACTAATGACACTAGATCTAGAAATTTTCTTATTTTTTTCTTCATAATGTTTCACAATCACAAACATTTAAATTCATAACAGCAAAAAAAACTCCTATCTGCGTGGCAAAAATGATAAGAAACAAAATCCTGTTAAGAGAGGTATTATCAAAATTCATAACCAAAATGAGTGAGTTTAAAACTCGTATCAAAAAAGGTTTGATTAAGAAAGCTTATTACAATGTTGATGATTATGAAAACGACAAAGACGCATGGAAGTAGTCTAGCTCTGCACGATATTTTCATTATTTCATGTATGTACTTTAAATCTTATTAATTTATGTTCTTTGTATTGTAAATTGAATTGTAATGTCACATATATAAGAACAAAAAAAGAAAAAAAAAAAGAGAGAAATTGTAAAGTAGAGTTTGTTACCCCTTTCTTCTCTACGCTGTAAAATCATTGCGAAAGGGAGTAGAATCATTTGACAGAGGAGGGCTCGTTTGGGGGCGTCTCCAGGCGACCATTGTCGTAAGGCAAGGCAAACATTGTTTGCCTGAGCCAATTAGTGGGCACCCTGAACTACCTCGCCTCTATCAGTATAGGATACTTTACGAAATAAGGTATCAATATTAATTAGATTAGTCTAATTGACTTTCAATAAGCGATATCTTGTATCCTGTATTGAATAAATCATTTTTTACTTTACTTTACTTTACTTTAAAAAAAAAAAAACAATAAAAGTTCCTTCCAAATTAATTCCCATTTCAATAAGAGTAATTTGACCGACGGCTTAGTCGACCACGAAACCTCACGGGTACAATTACGCCACTCTCTGATTTCTTCGCAAATGTCCCCGATAAATCCGGGGGCATTAAGTTGCGAAAAATTACCGCTTATGCCCCGAAATTAGGGAGGGGAATGAATGAGTGTAGCGGTGTATTTTACCCATTTTTACGTATTCGTAAAACTAGGTCTTTAGGTATATTTAGCCCTAGATCTATAGATAGTTTCACTGGTTTTTTTTTATTAAATTTTGTGAATCGCTGATACTATTTATATCCAAACTACTGTGATATCGTTTATGATGTCTGTAAATTGTTCAAAATGGCCAGTCTTTAAAATGCATTATACGTTTACGTTTCAAGTTCCTCCTAGAACCTACATTACTCTGTATTTTTAGGTACTTAGCAATCAAGTGCTGGAATTGGTGGGCACCCTGAACTACCTCGCCTCTCGCAGTAAAAGATACTTTACCAAATAAGGTATCAATACCAATTAGATAAGATAGTAATTGACTTTCAATAAGTGATATCTTGTATCCTATCATCATCATCATCATTTCAGCCGTAGGACGTCCACTGCTGGACATAGGCCTCCCTCAAGGCTCTCTATCTGTACCGATCGCAGGTGGCCTGCATCCAGCGTGGACCCGCAGCCTTGCGCAGATCATCCGTCCATCTTGTATCCTATATTGAATAAATATTTTTTAAATTTGACTTTGAGTAAATAATTATAAATACTGTACTCTAGCTCTATATTGGGTCCCGCCCGGGTCCCAGACCGGGTAAAAATAAAGTAACCAACAACACTATCGGGCATTAATTGCGTCAGAGGATTCGGCGTGCCCTGTCTTCGCAGATTGACGAAGGAGATAAGAAACCTTTGTGCCCGTTTTATCTTTGAGTAATGAGAGATCGGTTCTTATAAATGACCGCTAATATGTTTCTATATCCGGGAATGTTGGAGCGTGATAGGTCATTAAGGAAAACATTGCGAGAAATCATGTACGAAATTCTTCAGGTTGTTTATAGACAGGCTTACCTTAGATTAAATAGAAAATAACAATAGAAAACGTGTATTGCTAAACAGTGACACACAATTATAAAAATACACGAGCAAAAGATAACAAACTAAAACCATATTAAGACCGTAACGATATGCCACTATCTCAGCATTTGCTATGGGTTTTTTATTTGAACAAAACTGGTTTTCAGACAAATTATAACCACTTCCGTGGTTTAATTGGCAATAATGGTATAGTGTTGAATG
This sequence comes from Euspilapteryx auroguttella, assembly GCA_951802225.1. Lineage (NCBI taxonomy): Eukaryota > Metazoa > Arthropoda > Insecta > Lepidoptera > Gracillariidae > Euspilapteryx > Euspilapteryx auroguttella. The sequence goes on from OX637643.1 coordinate 15,518,741, forward strand.
TGTCGATTCCCGGCAGGGGCAAACATTGTCTCTTCTATTTGTTCCCCACCGATTTTTTTGTAAGTAACCCATAGGTACTTTATAATATGATAAACTCTGAAAGTATCTGTCTGTCTCACTTTCGAACCTAAACTATAGAAACGATATAGCTGAAAATTGGAAGGTAATTAGTTATTAGAACAATAAGACTGAAAAACTAATTTACCATAAATCCGATGGAAATAGAAAATTCAGATAATTGCGTTGGTGAAGCTGCAGGATACACATCAAATTATAATAATAACGAGCTTTCCCGGCTTACTTCGTTACGCCATACAATATAAGATACTACAAAAGACTTGGCTCTATAAACTATGTACTTTTGCCCGCCCAGAATGGCCGAATAAAAAACAAACAACAACAACAAATCACCTGCCAAAATATGTAAACAACGGAAAAAATATTACACCTTGGGTTACATTATTTGAGTTTAGGTAAGGATCCCTAATTTTTTGAAAATCTAATACAGCCTATGACACTCGGGGTTAATGTAGCTTCCTACCAGTGAAAGAATTTTTCAAATCGGTTCAGTATTTCCGGAGCCTATTCGTTACAAACAAACAAACAAATCTTTCCTCTTTATAAAATTGGTATAGATAATCACAATAAGAGCCCATAACTAGGACGAACTTGTATCTAGGGTGCCCGAAACATAAGACACGAAAATTACACCCAGACTGGGAAACAAACATTGATTGATAGTCATCATAACAATATTCGCTCCGCCGGTAATCGAACCCGGTGCACCCGCGTTTCAGTCCACATCACTGCCAACTGAGCCACGGAGCAGTCGGCCAATTCAAAATATGTTTCTGCTAATTTCAGAAGTCTACCTTCATGTCAACGTATTTGCTAGTTCAATTTATGCAAGTAAACTTAAGAGACTCAGGAAGGACAAAGTTTGGCGATGGGACGTAAGTAGTTCCACGTCCAATACGGCGACAGGTCTCTTTGCCACTAATGAAGCAGCGAGATGGTCCAGTAAATTATGTACCTAGGCTTTGGATCATTTTGTTTACAAGTCTTTATTTGCAAAAAAAACCTAGGGATTTTGCGAAAACTCGGATAATTTGATATAGATTACTTTTTTTTCAAACATCCTGACCAAAAGCTGTTTTTTTCAACAAAAAAAACCTAGTATAATTGAAAAATTTGAAACTTTCCTCAACTCTGATTGGCAGTCAACTTGTCTAAAATAAAATACTAAATACGAGAATGTGAGGAATTTAGCAAAGTCTGGTTTAAACCCTCAGTGGGCAATCCTAGCTTAGTCCTAAGCTGTGGTCTTAGGCCGGTATTAGGACTAACTGAAGAGTTATTTAGACATCAATCTAGATCAGCTAGCTTTCGCTTTAGCTAAAAGTTTTAGTAATGTTAGTCTGTGTATATGTTTCGGATACAGATACAGGTTCTTCCTAATACGGGGATCTGGATTGTGACGTATTCTCCTAGGCCCATCCGTTCAAAAAAGTGTTTCCAGGAGGAAATTCTCCTAGCAGAATTTGTTTTAGCCTATTAACTCCAAAACCTATGGATGCACAAATTCGACACTTGGCACACAAATTCTACGTCCGATGCACTGAATGTTGGTATTTTAATAATTTCGATGCAATGTTCTCCATCGGGTATTCAAACGCCTTTACTCCCTAAGGGCCATATTGCTTTGCACTGGTCAACCACCCACCAATTTTATTCCACCAAAACTACCAATAATTTGAAAGCTCTAAATGAGTTAAGTTTTACAGCAACCAGATGTTTGTAAGTGCCACATTCTCAATTCAATTGTTTTGGCCATTTTGGGATAACATTTTGGTTTAAACGAATTTGTTTGAAAGTGTTAAGGGGCCACGATTGTCGATAGTACTTTTGGGTAATACACACCAGTACCATTCAAAACTTTGATGTTCTTGCGGAGGCAGTTAACGTTAAATAATTGTAAAAATATTCACCAAGGTTTAAAATTGAGCCCATTTACCTAGACCTTTTAAACATTAAAATCCGATAAGACGAAAAAAAATCGCTCCATCCAAATCTACATGCAAGTTAAGACCCAGTTTACAGCGATGCTAGCGCCATTCGCGAAAAAAAATAATATCTTCTAAACTAAGGCAAATGTCAAAAATGTGGCACTGTATGACACTAGATAATGTAGCCTAGTATTTTTAGGACACTTCTATATAGCTTATAGGTTGAAGACCAAAGAACCAAAGTGGCCACTTTTGGCAACAATCTATGTTTTTTTTTTATTTCTTTTTACTTAGGACTACTTTGCTGTGCTCAAAATATACTAGGCTACATTATCTAGTGTCATGCAGTGCCACATTTTTGATATTTGCCTTAGTTTAGAAGATATTAATTTTTATCGCGAATGGCGCTAGCATCGCTGTAAACTGGCTCTTAACCCAAAAGGGCAGTATGGTCGGTCCGAATACGCCAAGAATACTTGTGTCTTTGATTGAATAATTTATAAATTTACCAAATTTTTATTGAAACTCGTAACACGTCACGCTTAGGACTACCGTGTCCTGAGGTCGTGTCCAACTGAATGATAAACGGTTTACCGGATCCCGACCGGTCGAGCTGAGCTCAGCGGCGTGTCGTGGGCTTGGTACGTCGCCAATATTAGATATCAGAATTGATCTTATGGACAACTTTGCTATAAATATTACTTCCTCTATTATATAGGTATACTAGTCGACCCGGCGAATTTCGTATCGCCTTACCTGTTACTATGTTGTGCTTGAATTAAATATATAAACCTTCCTCTTGAATACTATCCTTTAAAAAGACCGCATCAAAATCCGTTAAAGATTTAAGCAAACATAGGGACAGACGCGGGAAGCGACTTTGTTTTTATACTATGTATTGATATGTAGGTATATACATAGTTACTTTATAGGTATATACATAGGTTTACCATATAGGTATACACATTCATAACGATTTGTTATTTATATAGGCGTAGGTAGATGCATATAACGACATATTGTAAAAGTAGAGTTTGTTACCCCTTTCTTCTCTACGCTGTAAAATCATTGCGAATAGAGTAGAATCATTTGACAGAGGCGTCTTCTGGTGACTCCTTTGTTGGCTTTGCTGATGGGTCTTATCTGCCATATGTTATTTTATTTTTATTTATACACAATTATAATAAACGAGACGAATGAACAGAAAATTCTGTTTAGCAACATAAAACAAGAAATAATAGTAAAGTTTCCAGAAAATTCATGAATTTCTATTGGAAAATGATTATATTTTCCGCTTTTGATATTTTACTTTGTAAAGTATACGAGTAACATAAAGTAAACAATTTTTAATGAAACATGCATCTAGCGTAGAATAGTGAAAAACTTTGAGCCAACGGGAAAACTGCTTGTAGGGTAACATGCCCTATTACGGCGCGTTTTGACGACATTTTAAAGTAGGGTAAGAAATTAAGCATTTCTAAATATTTTAGCAGATATTTGAATTTTGTTTTGACACTCATGATAATTATATTTTCTATTTCAGTTGTCGTTTTATTTATTTTAGAGTGATAATTAATTTTAAATAAATATAGTTTCTGACAATTCGGAATTCCTATTACGGAGGCAAAAAAAAGTTTGAAGCCCATTACGGCGGTAAGCACAGCCTATTACGGAGTATGGGATGACAACACACGCACGATGAAACATTTTCATCTCAGCTCATGGTTCCGTGCAATCAGAAAATGGTATGCAATGGCTGTAATTGTTACTGGCAATGTACATAAATACAGGTTCTTCCTAGTAAGGGGCTATTTTGATAATATTTTGTGTATCAACTATTTAATAAACGGCCTCGCGCTAAGAAATTTCCAGTAATATAATAAGTTTAGGAAACAAGAATAATGAATATTTGGCTGTATGGGCTAATGTTCCTATGCCTGACCTGAACGGGCGAATAACATAACAACAATCAATCAATCAATCTACGTCATCGTAACGTTCTCCCATCTTTATGCACAACGGAACGGAATGAATTAAATATGCGGACGATTTTTTTTTTATAAGCCGCGCTGATAAAGACTCGATTTGAAAATGGCGGCCGAACGAATGCTATCTCGCGTAAATTAGTATTAGGTAAGAGTTGAGAAGAGAGACAGCCCATACAACGGCCCCCATTTTGAGATTGTTTCTTTATGTGCGCAGGTTATACCCATAAAAGCGTAATTTGTGCAAATTTGGCTTGAATATTAACATAATTTTTAATATTTGTTGTTAATCTACATTAAGTGAAGTTACAAATGATCATTATTTAATGTCTGTTGACCAGGTCAATATCTCAGTAGAGTCTCGACAAAAGTTTGTTCAAAAAAGGAAGATTTTGGCACAATTTTTAAATTTTTCTCTAAATTTCCATAATTATTTAAAGTTTTTAATATTTGTTAGTATTCTTTGGACGACAAATAAAATATCGTGAAATTTTTTCATTAAAATTAATCGAACCGTTTCGGAAATTAGTGCCTTTGGCAGACAGACAGACGGATGGATGGAAAATACATATTATTAAGATCCCGGGACGTGTACCCGAAACCTTAACCAATAAACTGATACAAACCTAAACTGAGAACTTCCTATTTTCTAAAATCGGTTAAACTAAACTAAATACTAAACCCATCTTCTGAATTTTAAAAATACTTTTGTGAAAATCGGTTTTGACAAAATCGAAATAATCGCAGACAAACATACATACAGGTCGAATTGATAACCTCCTTAACCTCGTTATAAAACAATTGTTGTTCGTTTTTAACGAACTTTAATTTGAAAAAGGCCCGGACGAGGGTTTTAATAATCCTACTAATATTATAAACGACAAAGTTTGTAATAAAGGATGTCTGTAACTCTTTCACGTAAAAACTACGAAATAGATTTTAATAAAACCTTACAGTTAAAACATGTTTGAAGGAAAATTTAACTGGCGAAGCAGCGGGGTGCAGTCAGTGAAGGTTTAGTAAAACGGTAAAGAAAGATGGAAAATGGATTTCTATCCAAGCGGAGAAAGTAAAAAAAAAGAAAGATACATTTTTTTACAACAACGTTGACACAAACATGCAATAAAATAAAACACAAAAAAACAACAACAACAAAACAGTAAACCAAAATACAATAATAAATAAAAAAATAAATAAATAAGAATTATTTTATTAACAAAGTAAATTATTATATTGATGGGAAAATACGATAAACCTAACCTTAGTATACATTTTTGTATAAGTTTTTTAATTATTTAGTAAGTAAGTACTGTAATTCATAAAAAATGAAAGTGCATTTTCGTTATTTGAAGGGTAAGTACCCTGTTATTCATAAAAAGTTAAAGTGCATTTTAGTTATTTGACGTATGTCAATTTAGACAGGATGTCACGTGTTTACCATACAAAAAACCAAATAAGTAGACTTGCAGTAAAGCTTTCAAAATGTACGGTATCTTTATGAATAATACGGTTAAATTATTAGCTCTGTAATTTCCATACACCGTGTTAGGATTCCTTACAGCCTAATACGGTAGGTACTAAAATATCTAATGAGTTTTTATATCCTAATTCTGAAACATAATGTTAAGATATTTCGGTAATGTAAGCTATTACTTACAAATAAGAGCACTCTGACTTTACCATAAAAATCCCAAATCGTTAGTAAACGTTGTATTAGACTATTATTCTTCATTAAAACTCATACGTTAGAATTCACAGTATTCTAACAAACTTAAATTTTACTGTCAACTTTAAGCGTCAAAAACAAGGATTCTAGTTAAAAAACATGTACCTCCAAAATTGGATATATACTTGAGAACTAATGAAAATTACACTAAAATGAGGAAATGTTCATAAATTATATTTATTATACCACTAAATTTAAAAATTACCGACACTGCGTTTTTCCTATTACCGATGGTACCCTCCGTAATAGGCGGAACCCTCAAATAGCCTTCCTAATACGGCGGACTTTTGTTTACTCATATTTACTTGTTTTATTTGATTTTAAATAGAAATCAACTTGATTAACTAACACTACTTGAATGTAAAAAGTATTCGAATACAGTAACATAATCTTAAAGTGATTGTTTGAACTAAAAACTAAGTCTGAAAATTCAATGTTCTACCGCGAGTCAGTCTGCGTTTGTATGAAACAGCTTCTCGCTTCGCTGACGTTACACAAAATAATTAATTTAAGTAATTTTAAACGATTTTAAACGCACGAGTGCTGGGAAATAAGTTACGTGTTAGTTTCCCTTGGACACTATGTAGTCACTTTTACCATACACAGTCACAACAAATCATAAATTGCAAAAGATAAAATAGAGCCGTAATAGGGCGTGATTTTGACTACCGCGGTAATAGGACGTTTTACCCTAAAGAGATTTGTGGCTTTAAAACTTCGCTCGGATTTAATTTGTAGTTTATATGAAGTTGATGGTTCAAACCATGTTCAAATTACATGAATTCTGTAAACGAAAAATAACTGCGATGCTAGTAAAAAAACTTGAATTGATAAAAGCGCTCAAAATGTAAAAGTTTGAGAGTTTTGTCATAAGAGCGGAAAAGTTGACGAGAGGATTACAGTTTTTGATTTTGTTTACTATCGTTATTCCTCGGTAGTTTTAACAAAAACTAGTAAGTAATATCGAAGAACTAGCAATTCCCGTTTTTCGGAAAGGTTATCTTTGACGAAATAATGTATCGAGGTTTTTTGATTCCACTAGAGTTTCTCAATTATAAAAAAACTTTGTTATATCCTCAAAAAGGTTTTATTGAAATTCCAGATCTTTACCTCCTATAGATTAAGATAATTAATTGATTTAAAAAACCTTTAAAACTCTCATATAGCGTCATGAAGATTTCCATAGTTGGTCATAGGCGTTCACTACAAAAACAGATATTTTGGAGGGAGTTTTCCATTATCGCCACGCTTGGCAGGTGAGTTGCGATAGCAATGAGACTGTTTAAAAATTTCAACGAAATATTACGCTGCTGCTTTCTGAAAGAAAAACGCGACCAGATTAAAAAGTCCTCTAAATCAAACCAGCGTCGTACTAGCGGCCCAACTTTGCATATTTATAGGTTTTAGTGCAGTAGAGCGACCTTTTAAGAGATTGCCGTTTTCAATCGTTCACTCATTTCTTTTATTTCAAAAGCCTCCTTGGCTCAGTTTGCAGTGCTTCTAAATGTGACTTTGAAGGTCTGGCTTCCATTCCTGGGCGGTTTGTTTTCTGTGAAGTCGCAGGCATTAGCAATGTAGCCATGCTCAAAAGTGACCGTTTTTAGCAACACCTTGTAGCTTTCTTTTTGTTCTTTTACCTAAAAGCTATACAACAGTGCCCTAAAAATACTAGGCTGCATTATCTAGTGGAATACTGTTTCGCATTTTTTATATTTTCCTTAGTTTAGAAAATACTTAATTTTTGTCGCGGGTGGCGCTAATTTAGCTGTGCTTTGCCTTATTAAGGCGGTAACTCTCGAAATGGCGCGAAATTCAAATTTTTTCACGTTTTTTAATTATTTTGGCGAAAGTATTTGTCTTTAATAAAGTTTAAATGAATTCGCGTACGTAAAACCTATTTCCCACATTGTGATATATCGTTTTTGAAAGACAGAGTTACGGATTTTGTGTATATTCAAGGAACTTGATTTTTGGCCTTTTACCCCTTGGACACAAAATCTGTAGTTCTGTCTTCAAAAAACGTTGTATTAAAATATGCGAGGTAGTTTTTTACATTACGCAAATTCATTTAAACTTTATTTTATATGTATACTTTCGCCAGAATCAATAAAAAATACAAAAAAAATTGGGTTTCGCGCCATAACATGAGTTACACCCTTAACTCAAGTTATTTGGTGGTAAAAAAGTCAGCACCAATCAATTTTTTGCTATAAAATACGTGTAGGTATCCCCCCGTGCCCATAGGTAGGTATTCCATAACTGAGCGTTCTCTGTGCTGGACGCTCATTAATCCCCGTAATGGTCCGACAACGGTCCATTATTTAACTTCTGTTTAGAAAAGTTTCCAACTCGGCTGCCGACCGTTTTACAATAAAATTTTAAAAAATACAGCCAGATTCGGATTAGGTCACGAGCATTGGAGGGTTCCGTTCACCGCAGTACAATAAGGCTTAAATAGGTAGGTATATACATATAGTACAACTCAATTTAGTCTGAGTAAATAAATATTTTTCTCTACAGATAATTGTAGTATTATTTGATAACTTAATAATAAATTTGAAACAAGTGTTACCTTTCTGACCGTACCAAAATGTGTTTTGGAGCAAAATCGGAATGAATGTATGGAAGCTCAAAAATTGTAGAGAACAATGGTTTTGGAGCAAAATCGGAATAAGCCGTACAATAATAATAATAACAAATCACATTCAGAACCCCTAACTAGGAAGAACATGTATCTAGGGTGACCGAAACAAACACAGAAACGAACATTACACCCAGACTGGAAAGAAACATCTATACTTATTCATCATAATATCAATATTCGCTCCGCCCGGGAATCGAACCCAGGTGCACACGTTTACTCAGTCCACACATAACTGCCATCTGAGCCACGGTGGGTATAAACAGACTTTGTGCTGTCATCATACCTACCTAATGATAATATGCATGACCGTACCAACTGACAAACATACAGTCGTTGTTATCAGTTTTTTTTTAAAGATATGACTCCATACAATCGAAAATATATCACAAAAGAATGAAGTAATGAAATCACTCCTTTTAGTGTAAATTAGTAGCACCTTAGTGCAACCCTTTTGCTAAAATAAATCACTCACCTACATCACTTTAGTCCGTAAAAAATACGAAATTGTGTCGTCTACCATTAGTCGTACCCTATTTTAAGCTAGACCCTGTAATTTCACACAGTAATAATAGAAAGGTACCTACTTGTGTAGTGGCCCAAGTGGCTTTTGTGTGCCTCCAACTCGAATTATATACCGAAATTATTTTCTAGAACTTTATTTTAGTTCGGATTTACCGTTTTTGCTTTTGGGTCAAGTTGGTATATATGTCGTAGTAAGGTTTGATAATAAGGTTTTTTGCAAAAAAAACTACAGATTTTGCGAAAACCCGGATAATTTGAAAAACCTAGTATAATTGAAAACTTTGAAACCTTCCTTAACTCTGATTAACTAGATTATTGCTTGCTGGTAAACTCTTATTCTGATTGGTTCTCTGTACCGTCAAAGGATATTTTAACGAACCAATCAGAATAAGAGTTTACCGACAAGAAATAATTTAGCCACATTTTTTTTATTTTTATCTGGAATTTTAAAATAACCTTTTTGAGGATATAACAAAGTTTTTTATAATTGAGAATCACTAGTGGAATAAAAAAACCTCGATACATTATTTCGTCAAAGATAGCCTTTCCAAAAAACGGGAATAGCTAATTCTTCGAAATTACTTACTAGTTTTTGTTAAAACTACCTAGGAATAACGATAATAAACAAATTTAAATTCTGGTAATTCAGATTTGATTTAAAAGTAATAATTAAAAAGATATCGATCATGGAAATGCCAATTGTCGTAAGGGACAAAGCACGACTTTTCAGGAGAGCCAAAAAACGAATTTTTTTTTACAAATCCTTTTGTAACTTTTGATTGCCTTGATTTACAGCGATCAATTAAAAGAAGACCAGTGCTAATTTTTGAAGATCTTTTTAATTATTTTAGTTTGGATACGCTACAACTAATGGTTTAGAAGATTTTGTCCCTTACGCCCTACCCATTTTAGCAACATTGTCCCTTACGCTGACCTTTTTTTCAACTTTTTCCCTTACGACCTATACAGTTTTTTTAACTTTATAAAATAATTGGTTGTAAGTCCCATATGTGTTTTTCCAATGTAGTCGTATGTCTATTATAATATTTAATTTTAAAGTTACTATGTAAAATTTGAGGGGCGTAAGGGAATTAAAATACCAACAAGTGTGTGGTTATTAGTACTGATGAAACTAAAAAAAATATATTTAATTATGTCTATAGTGTTAAAATGTTATTGTTTGGTTACCCTTGTGAAACAAAATGATAAAATTTCTCAAATATGAAGTACAAAACATTAAAGTTTAAATATGAATTGTAAAAAAAAAATATTAAGTGCATAATTTTTATAAAATAGCAAATACCTACGAATTCCAATAGCGCCCTCGTAAGATTTAAAAGAAAATAAATTATTAATCTTCAATGTCTACAATAAAAATCAACACTTTAATGAAGATAGGTAGGTAGTAATTCGTTTATAGCCCAAGTTTAAAGTAATTTAGCTTTTAACATGGTGTATAGGAATAAATACTTCAGTAAGACCAAATTAAAAAAACTACAAGACTTACATTAAAAAGCTTTTTTGTTATGGTTGGTATGTAACGTATAGTACGAATAGGATACCAGCACCCCATCTTCCATGTATATGGCTAAGGTGACTATAGGAAAAAATCGAAGCACGTAGCGTCCATCGATGATCCTACAACAGCTTAGTACAACAGCCATACTGCGATTTCCAACCTTCCTGCCAAGTGTGACAATTATGGCAAACCCACTCATATGATCATGGCTAAAATTAACGTTTTGGCCTAGTTTGCGCTTTGGTAGCGGTCAGGAAAAGGTGGGGCAGGGTGTGTGTACTAACTAACGTTGATCCCGGGCCAACGAAGCTTAAGCAGGAATTGAGTTCTTTATGGTAAAACATTATTGTTGAGGAGGGAGAACCACAATCCCAGGGAGGTTTCGGGTGCATAGTGAACAATTCCCTTCAAAGCGTTGTAAATACCGATATTATGACGGCAAGGGTAGCGTGTCTTGTACGTCTATGAATTTAGCAGTATTTGTTAAAAGTTATACAAGTATGCGCTCCCACATCGATACAGTCCAACGAAAATGTGGAGATTATGTATCCCGTGCTATGCATTGCTCAAAAACTTGCGTCACAGTTGACATAGGGGATTTAAATGCGAAACGGATCAATTCTAATATCAGCGATGGGATAGCGCCAGAAGCGTGCAACAGAAGTTCGGTAGTACTGTTCTTCAGAAAAGGCCACAAAACCAGCTGAAGAGCTTACATCTAAGCCACCTTTATAAATTGTTCTTGAGAGTCATCAAGAATCGTTTTGCGCGCAGGTTTGACGTCTTCGCCCTTCGAATTAGCTATTTCTCGTAAAGGCAAAGTACCATGGACCACATACATGCTTTAAGGCAGGTAATATAAAAGACGGAAAAGTATAATCTGCCTCTTTGCCTGGCATTTGTGAACTATGGGAAAGCCTTTGAAGCTGGGAAGTACTGCAATCTCTTCAGCGGTGCCTATTGGTATATGGAATTTTGTAAAAAACGCCACTATGTCAGCTGGACTACAGGGTCAGAGCTCGAAGGCTGCTGAGGACTGGGTTCAAAAAGAGTTATATTATATCCCTTAAACTGTTCACCGCAGCCGCTGTGCACTCAAGTATAAGTCTTTAAGACTCGGGACAGGAATGAACTAGGCATCAACAGAAATGGTAAGTTCGTCAGTTGTTATCTTTTACTATAGAGTCAAATTAAAACTCGCCGTTACGTTAATATTAAGGAATACAATAAACATTAAAGCTAGAAATCAATGCGAATTGACATTTGACGTCGTACCCACTCAGAGATAGTTATATTTTGATTGACTGATTAAATAGATCAACGAATGGGTACTTTTAAAACATTATTTTTAAACAAATTCATATAAAATAATAATTAAAATCTGAGTTTTTAATAAACATAAGATTAAGTTACGACCCTTACGACCTTGAGCTTTAGATACTCCAACTTTTTTTTTTACGTCGTAAAGGACATATTGACAAAACCGTATAAAAATCATCAATAATATTTTAATTTATTGGCCCTTACGCCAATGTGAAAAAATTAAATGTTCCATAAAGCTTTTTTTTTAATAAATTTCTGAGCTAGGCCCAAAAAAAGTCAGGTCGTAAGGGACATTTTTTGGAAGCTAGAGAGGTTTCAAATATACCATTCGATAGAGCGTGAAAAACTGAGTATAATGGCATCAAAAACGAAATTTCGAAAAATGTCCCTTACGACAATTGGCATTTCCATGATCGATATTCAATATTTACTACTTTTTCCAATGAAATGTAGTAACCGATGTGGGCGACTGATATATATGACTGTCCCTTGCCCTCAGTATGCTATATCAAAGAGATAGACTCTGTTCATTAGCTCGTTCCATTTATTTGTCGTAAATCGTCTTAAACTAAACAGTGTTCTGCTATTCGAACTAGTATGTCCATTTGAAGACAGATTGATTTCACATTCGTTCGTATGAGCCGTTTGATGGGCGCCCCTCTGAACCACCTCGCCTCTCACAGTATAGTATACTTAACTAAATATTATAAGGTACCAACTAAGTAGCAAAGTGTTTTTCCAATGTTATTTATCATCATTCATCATCATCATTTCAGCCGTAAGATTTCCACTGCTGGACATAGGCCTCCCTCAAGGCTCTCCATCTGTACCGATCGCAGGTGGCCTGCATCCAGCGTGGACCCGCAGCCTTGCGCAGATCATCCGTCCATCTGGTCGGTGGACGTCCTACGCTGCGCTTGCCGATCCGTGGTCTCCACTCGAGAACTTTTCGGCCCCAGCGGCCATCTGTTCTGCGGGCTATATGACCTGCCCATTGCCACTTCAACGAGCTTATCCGCTTGGCTATGTCGGTGACCCTGGTTTCTCTGCGTATGTCCTCATTTCTGATTCGATCCCGCAGAGAAATCCCGAGCATAGCCCGCTCCATGGCTCGTTGAGCTACTCGGAGCCTGTTCATAAGCCCTATAGTGAAGCACCACGTTTCAGAACCGTATGTCATCACTGGCAGCACACATTGGTTAAATACCTTCGTCTTCAGGCACTGAGGAATATTGGACGAGAAGACGTTGCGTAGTTTCCCGAACGCCGCCCATCCGAGCTGGATTCGGCGATTGACCTCCTTCTCGAAGTTGGACCTACCTAACTGGATGGTTTGTCCTAGGTATACGTACTCGTCGACAACTTCGAGAACCGAGTTCCCAACCATAACTGGGGTACGCAGAACATGGACATTAGACATGACCTTCGTCTTGTCCATGTTCATTTTAAGGCCCACCTGTTGGGAGACTCGGTTGAGGTCTTCGAGCATCGTGCTGAGTTCCTCCATCGACCTTGCCATGACTACGATGTCGTCGGCAAACCGAAGGTGAGTGATGTATTCGCCGTTAATATTGATGCCCTGCCCTTTCCATTCTAGAAGTTTGAAGGCGTCTTCTAAAGTGGCGGTGAACAGTTTCGGAGATATAACATCTCCCTGTCTCACGCCTCTGTTCAAGGGAATAGCCTTCGAATTCTGTTCCTGTACTCGGACAGACATGGTGGCGTTGCTATACAAACACTTCAGCACTTCGATGTACCGATAGTCAATCCGGCATCGTTGGAGGGACTCTAGCACCGCCCATGTTTCGACCGAATCAAAGGCCTTCTCATAGTCCACAAACGCTAGACATAGCGGCAAGTTATACTCTTCGGTCTTCTGTATAACTTGCCGCAGCGTATGTATGTGGTCTATGGTACTAAAGCCTTTTCGGAAGCCGGCTTGTTCGGGAGGCTGGAAGTCATCAAACCTTCGTTCGAGACGATTGGCGATGATCCTGGAAAACAGCTTATAAACATGGCTCAAAAGCGAGATGGGCCTATAATTCTTCAAAAGGGTTTTATCGCCCTTCTTAAAGAAAAGCACCACCTCACTTCTGTTCCATGCTTCAGGCGTGGTCCCTTCGAGTAGGACAGAATTAAAGAGCCTCTGAAGGACTTTGAGTACCGGTGTTCCACCCGCTTTCAGAAGCTCTGACGTGATTCCATCCTCACCCGGTGCCTTGTTGTTTTTAAGCAGTTTCAGGGCCATCCTTATCTCGTACAGGCTGATGTCCGGGATATCTTCGGTATAGTGTCGGGTTAGTTTGGCTCTAGGGTCGTTAGCCGCACTAGTAACAGGCTTAGTGACCGAATTGTATAGCTGTCCGTAGAACTTCTCGATTTCCCTCAAAATTTCCGCTTTCGTCGACGCTATACTGCCGTCATCCCTCTTCAGCTTGGTCATTTGGCTTTGCCCAACAGACATATCTCTTGTGAAAACATTGGAGCCTTTATTTCGCTCTATCGTATCCTTAATACGCGCAGTATTAAAGACACGGATATCGTGTCGCAAGGCCTTCGAGATCTGCCTATTGAGCCGCCTATATGACGCAGCATCATCGGGAGACTGCAGTCTAAGCAAGCGTCGTTCAGCCATAAGTTTGAGGGTGTCTTCAGAGAGTTTCTGAGTTCTAGCGGTACGGCGAGTCCTAAAGAATTTAGATCCGACCGTATGGACAGTTTTTACGAACCTGTTATTGATCTCGTCCACTGATGCGTCGTCTAGACAATCAAAGCGATTAGAGAGCTCGAGTTGAAAGCTCTCGGGGTTTTCGATCTGAGCGAGGGTAGGACGGAGCGTAGACTTCATCAGGCGGTACCGTTCAAGTTTAACGTTCACATTCAATGTGCCTCTTACTATTCGGTGATCACTGCCGGTTTTTACCCTATGAATCACGGAGACATCATTGAATATCCGTTTCTTGTCGGTCAAGATGAAGTCTATCTCGTTCCTAGAACCACCAGGGCTCATCCAGGTCCATTTCCTATGAGGTGGCTTCTGGAAGAAAGAATTCATCATGAAGAGTCCTTCTTTCTCCATGATTTATCATCATTACATGGTAAAATACAAAGTCGCTTCTCGCGTCTGTCCATATGTATTCTTATCTTTAAAATTATGCAACGGATTTCGATGAGGTATTTTTAATAGATAGAATGATTCAAGAGGAAGGTTTATAAGCATAATACGTGCAAAAGATAGTTAAAGGTTAGGCTGTACGAATTTCGCCGGGTCAAATAGTAAAGTCATAAAAGACACAATTGCATGTGCCGTCACTGGGGATTGAACATTGTACTCCCCGGTTACGGCTGTACAAATATTTGTAGCAAAGCAACTAATTTCTAACATTTTCAGCAATAAAATCACTAACCGTATCTGAGCTGTTAACTTTGTATTGCATTGGCAACTATGGCTCTTATTGTAAAAGACTTTAGGGTCACAAATTTAAAGTATCAGCTCATGAACGGTTGCTACGCTGCCTTGGCATGATTCCAAATACCGGGTGTTAAAATCTAGGATCTTTTAAGAATGGAAACCGCTTAATCATGGGCTCTTAACGCAGCATTTTTTTTTAACACAAAAACATGTGAAATTGATAGTCTTCTTTCTAACTCATATTGTCTTTCTTTTTTTCTAGTTAATTTGTTGTTTTTTAGATTTAGTTCTCGTTAAATAGGATTTTTCTGCAATGTCAAATACAATCCTTGTCATTTATCTATATCATGTCGTACCATTGACACAAAGGAGCTAGAAACTGGCGAGAATAATCCTAATCACTTAGCATCCGCCGTCGTTGAATCTTATTTAACTTATTTTTGAGAGCCTCGGTAAACTAACACCCTGTGTAACACTGTATCAATTATTAAGAGTTGTATTGCTGTTGTTATTCCAGTCAAGCGTGTAAGCTACTGTTGGCAATGTGAGAGGTTCGTAGGGGAATATTAAATAAATAAATTTAATAAAAAAACTGACTAGGTATCGAAGATTTATTTCGAAAGAAAACAATCAGTCGAAACTCGTGTACGTGCACGCGTATCATGCTTATGTGAGTGAGATAAGAAGTGCAACGTTGCTTTATTTGTACTGAGCGGTAACCTAGAGGTAACCGAAAGCTGGGAAGCCGCACTTGCTGAGGGAAGCAGGGAGTGCCTATACTGTATGGATTACTATTTATTATATTGTGAAACAGGGGACGGCCCTGATCCACCTGACCTTATGCAATATAGGATACTATGTTTAAATACATTTAAGATACCTATTGTTGATTACAAGACTCGATCAACTAAATTTTTGGGTCGATATGGTCATGGGTCGCAAATCAAATAATTCTTTATTCAATATAGGATACAAGATATCACTGAAAGTCAATTAGACTACATCTAACCTAATTGCTATTGATACCATATTTGGTGAAGTATCCTATACTGTGAGAGGCGAGGTAGTTCAGGGTGCCCACCAATTGGCTCAGGCAAAAAAATCTTTGGCTTGCCTTACGACAATAATCGCCCCCAAACGAGCCTCTGCAAATGATTCTAATTCTCAAAAATTGGATTAACAAAGGCAGAAGAGACCCGTGCCTTACACTGGAGCATAAATAAGTTATTGCTGTTCTATTTCTACAAATACAATCTTCACAACGTCATCCCGGCAGTGGAGATCTAATTTGCAAATGTATACCTGGCTTCAAGACCAGAGGGGGCAAAGTCTTTTAAGAGGCCTTTTACACCGATGCTAGCGTTAGTTGCGGAAAAAAAAGATCATGTTTTTTTTATATCGGTCGCGCGATAGGGGATCAGCCAATCAGGCAGGCTTCGTGGATATACGAGCGATTTCTATCGGCTGTCGAGCCCCTATCGCACGACTGATATCGCTTCTTGAGGAAATTTAAATACCAAAAAAATTAAAAACCACCACTCTATTTCCTCTATAACTAAGGTAACCCCCGAAGCACGGGCAGCAGCATCCTTCGTTGAACTACTTGAAAATCACACTGCGATCGCCAACCCACCTGCCAAGCGTGGCGATTACGGCAAACTCACTCCACAATTTTTTGTCTTGTGGAAATCTATGGGGGAAATCTACATCGATGAATGAACTGAACTGAAGTAAGATGATTCCGTGCTTCGGAAGGCACGTTAAGCCGTTCGTCCCGGCCGCAGTAGTGGTCGTTATAACCGCGGCGACAAGCTGGCCCCTTGTCACGTTGGTAATAAAAGCATAAACTCGGCTAAACGTGGGTCCGGCTTTTGAGCTGGTACCTCTGCCTAACCTTTCGGGGAATAAAAGGCGTGAGATTATGTTTGTATGTATGAATGAACTACAGCGCTACACCCGCACGGCAATCGCGCGTTTTTTATGTAATGTTTCACCTTAAGAGCCAGTTTACAGCGATGCTGGCGCCATTCTCGAAAATAAATTATATCTTCTAAACTAAGGCAAATATCAAAAATGTGGCACAGTATGAGACACTGAATAATGTAGCCTAGAATTTTTAGGGCACTGTTGTATAGCTTTTAAGTCCAAAGAAAGGCTACAAAGTGTTGCTAAAAGTGGCCACTTTTGGCAACAGTCTGTGGATAATTTGTTCTGTTTAGTTAGGACTACTAATCCTAAAAAAATACTAAGCAAGATTATTTAGTGTCATACTGTGGCACATTTTTTATATTTGCCTTAGTTTAGAAGATATATTTTTTATCGAGAATGGCGCTAGCATCGCTGTAAACTGGCTCTTAAACAAAAAGACCCAATTTTATAATATTTTGAAGCGTGGTTGAAAAAGCAGACAAATGAGTTTGATATAATAATTTTAATGTAGAAACCGTTTAGTGGACTTGGCGCCTATTTTGATCTCGGCCTGGCCTGGCTACCATAGTAACAAATTGATTCCTTTGGAGCTTTGCAGTACGGTAGTTTGTTATGTATTCTGTCTGCCAGTACTTCTTTAGAATGAAATTAGACTTAGACTTGTCCGAGGTACTTTGCAAAGAAATGTAGATTTTATTATGTTGTTTGTTGTTGTCTAACAGTTTTATTCATAAAGATATAAAGTACATTTTAAGTAGCTTTAGTGGAGGTCTACTTCTCTGGTTTGTTGTATGGTAAATACGTGACATCCAGTCTAAATTGACATACGTCAAATAACTAAAATGCTATTTAACTTTTTATGAATAACAGGGTAAATGTTTTGTTGCTCTCTAACATTTTTTTAAATATACCTTCCAACCTCTGGGGATCAAGTTTTTTACTAAAAACGATTGACTCGTTGTCGTGTGACAACTTCGTTAACGATTGCCGCTTTAACAAAGGCGATATCTGTTGCACGCCCAAAGAAAACAGCAATGGTTAACGAAGTCGATAACAAGACAATTACGAGTCGATCGTTTTTAGTTAAGAGGAATTAGCACAGCTAAAGTAGCGCCACCCGAAAAAAAATATAATATCTTCTAAACTAAGGCAAATATCAAAAATGTGAAACAGTATTCCACTAGATAATTCTGCCTAGTATTTTTAGGGCACTGTTGTATAGCTTTTAGGTTAAAGACCAGAGAAAGCTATTGATTGTTGCTAAAAACGGCCACTTTTGTCAACAATCAGTAGCTTTCTTCGTGCGTCTTTAATCTAAAAGCTATACTTACAACAGTGCCTTAAAAATACCTCCGAAAAAAAAAAACTTCTAAACTTTAGAAGATATTATAATGTTTCTCGGAGGTGGCGCTACTTTAGCTGTGCTATACCTCTTAAGAAAATTGACCCGCTGAAGAATAGTTTATGAAACGTTTATTGACGTAAATTATACCCACAGAACAAGGACGACTGCTCTCTCTCTTTTTTGTGATTATAGCCTAGACACCAGGAAGACTGCTCTCGGGATTTATGTAAAGAGCTGAGAGATTTTGAACAGTAATTTGATTGAAAATGTATTTTGTTTTGGTTGATTCGTAAACCAGTCACCAGGAAACCTCTCTCTTGCCACCGGGAATCGAACCCGGATCTCTAAAGTCACGTTAAAATCACTGCTAACTGAACTACGATGTGGCCAAAAATGTTTCCTTCCAGCTTCATCAAAACTTTTGCTTTCAAAAATATAACCGGGCTAAGTTAAATATCTCTTGCTTACAATATAAAACCTAACAATCATAAACGTCTTTAAAAAATCCGTCTAGCAACTTTCAGTGTATAATTTTCAAAACGCAAATACGGTGTGCATTCACGTTCACGAAGTGAACCAACGTAACACTGCCGTTATGCGGCCAACCATGCAATTTTCAGGAAGTACCGTATACTGAAATGTAGACTTATGTAGTTACTAGAGGCTGCCCCGCGGTTTCAATCGCGCAGATTTCTCATAAACACAAAAACCCATTTTATTCCCGTTCCCATGGGAATTTCGGGAAATCCTTTCTTAGTGCTCACCTAAACTCCCTAAGGAACCTACATGCAAAATTTCAGCCTGCTACGCCCCGTAGTTTCGGCTCTGCGTTGTCTGTCAGTCAGTCAGTCAGTCAGTCAGTCAGTCAGTCAGTCAGTAACGGAAGAGTTTTATATATATTGACTAGAGGCTGCCCCGCGGTATTTCCCGCGCAGATTTCTCATAAACACAAAATTCCTGTTTTTTTCCGTTCCCGTGGGAATTTCGGGAAATCCCTTCTTAGTGCTCACCTACACTTACTAAGGAACCTACATGCAAAATTTCAGCCCGCTACGCCCAGTTTTATATATGTCACCGGAAAATAATAAGATTCGCAAGTTTATAAATTTCCTAGGAAATTTATAAACTTTCGTAGGATTCTAAACGAGAGATAAATTGAATTATTTTACGCCCACTTTTTCGCAAATTTATAAATTTTCGACGCGTCGTAGTAAATTTATAAACTAACGGATATCAATCCGTAAGATTCTAAACGGATCGACCAATCACAGAAGAGCTTTTAATTTTACGCTTTTTGAAATACGGAAAATAACACACTGCTCTCTGATTGGTCGATGTTGACAGTGAAAATGCTTGCGTCCATAGACTTACGTACAATCAGACTTGCCAAACAATTCGATCACACTAAAAGTATTTTTACTGGTACTAAAAACTAGGTAGGTTAATAGGTTAATAATTATGTGACCGCTAATGTGCGAAATTCAGTAAAAGTGCACTAACTGGCTGAATCCGTTAGAGTTCGAAATAAAATGTAGTTCTCAACATTAACTAGGTAATCTGAAAAATCCTTAGGTAATCTACAGAGTTAACGACTAAGTTAAGTTCGAAAAATTGTTGCCTTAGATTTCAGTTTAACACAGGTAACCCAAGCTCCGCTCGCTTCGCTCGCTACGCTGGTTAAAGATCACAAGCCAAACCTAACCTAACCTACAATTTTGCCCTAGATTTGAATTTTCGGTCGGAGCTTTCTGTTTTCCGCACTTTAACGGCGAGACATCCGGTAATACGCACATTAAAAGTAAAGTGCGGATACCCCATATTTCACATAAAATTTCGCACATTAACTGACCTAAACAGTTAATGTGTACATTGCCCTGTAAAGAGCACATTAACGTATTTCGCACTATAACGGTGACAGATATAATATGCTTTTATGGGATAATAGCATATTTTATCAAAAAGTAACCTTGTATTTTAGGTACCTACCTACCTACCTACCTAGTAGGGGGTTAAAATTCCCTATTTCACTCTACCAAAATAAAACATTTTGGTCATGGCTAAAACTTTCGTAGCTCTGTGTTAAATTTCAATTCATTATAAGTACATGGCGTTTGGTTATTGGTTACTTATTATTTTACGAGTGAGTTTAGTAAGTTTATCAATTTACGAAAATGTAGGCGTAAAATAATACAATTTATCACTCGTTTAGAATCCTACGAAAGTTTATAAATTTCCTAGTAAATTTATAAATTTACGGTTCTTGTTATTTTCCGGTGACATATATATAGATTGATTATGACGAGCTTATACTCTTTTAGTATTTTTTAACAAAAAGAACGAACTGACAAGAAAATAATCTGAGACCTTCCTGTTTTTCGAATTTGGTTAAAATACTAGGTACTAAAACCTTCTCCTGAATGTAACCAACACATTACTGAAAACCGCATCAAAATCGGTTCAGCCAAACGCAAGATAATCGCGGACAAACATACATACATTCATTTATTTGTCATTGTTTATTATATAGTTATGATATATACTTATTTATGTTTAATATTATGTAGTTATATTATAAATATGTATTAGTTTATTACTTTAAAGTATGTTGTAGGTATTTAATTTTGTGTATTTTATTTTACAAACTATGTCATATTGTTAATATTATTGCACTTCCTGCCTTACCTCTGTATTTATTTTGTCTATAGTTTCATCTTTTAAAAACAGGTTGCCTGGAAGAAATCGCTTTAAGCGATAAGGTCGCCTATTGTCACCTTACTTTATGCTGATTGTTAACATATTTTTAGATTTGAGTACAATAAAGTGTATATTCATTCATTCATTCATTACATTCATAGATACATACAAACATACATACATGCAAACATACATAAATACAGGTCAAACTGATAACCTTCTTTTTTGAAGTCGGTTAAAAAAGGAGGTTATGTTTGTCCGCCATTATCTCGCGTTTGGCTGAATCAATTTCAATGCGGTTTTCAGATAAGTATTTGTTACATTCAGGAGAAGGTTTAAGTACCTATTTAAACCGACTTTGAAAAAGAGGAAGTGCTCAGTTGATGTAAGTATCAGTTCATTGAAGGCGGGTTCCTTTTTTGTAAAAAAATATATATTATTTTAGTATAAGAGTGTAGAATCATTTGACTGAAGTAAGCTCGATTGGGGCCGTCTCCTGGTGACCCATCAGCAATTTTTTGTAATTTACCAAAAAAAAACTAACTTTTCTAAGTATTTTTATAAAACAGACAAGAAAAACCCATCAAACTCTCGCAGCCTGCCTTCCTTTTGTCCTAAATAGGCTTTTCCAGTAAAAAAAAAAAAAACATTTCGTGTAATCTTATTTGAATTTAAAATTGGTTCGCAAACGACGCCGTCAGCTTCTATATGTTGTCGCCTAAGGGTCTCACTACACAAGCTATCCCGGGATCTATTAAGGCGGTAACTCACGGTATGGCGCGAAATTCAAATTTTTTCTCATATTGTAATACAACGTTTTTTGAAGACATACCTACAGATTTTGTGTCTAAGGGGTAAGACCAAAAAACAAGTTCCTTGAATATATATACATAAAATCGGTAACTCTGTCTTTCAAAAACGATATATCACAATGTGGAAAATAGGTTTTTACGTACGCGAATTCATTTAAACTTTATTAAAAATGTATACTTTCGCCAGAATACTTACATAAATAAAAGACACGAAAAAATTTGAATTTCGCGCCATAGCGAAAGTTACCACCTTAAAAGTAAAATATAAATCAAAGGGGGGATTCCACCCGCGGGCATCGCCGCGGGCGCCGCTGCGGCGATATCTAACATAGGCCTATGTTTTGTATCTTGAAGCGTTGAACGACGAGGGCACCGCGGCAGTGCACGCGTCGGAGCCCACATTGACTGTGCCAGCCAACGCGTCTCCGTAAACGGTCCCATACATTGCTATACGTTTGATTTAGGCTTCAAACGCACAGGCGGATTTTTTCCGCGCGGTTTTTATGTAACATATTGAATCCTATGAAAGTGACCGCACCAGCGGATAAAAATCCGCTGTTGTGGTTTTATTTCGCCTGTGCCTTCGTGGCCTATGAATAAGGTTGAAAATGAAATAACAACCTTTCAAAACGCGCGGAAATAAAACCGCAACAGCGGATTTTTATCCGCGCGGTTTGTTTCTGCGCGGATAAAAATCCGCCAGTGCTTTTGATGCCTTAATCGCAGCACCCCGCACGACGCCCCGCGCAACGCCCTGCGTGTCCCTAAATTCGTCTTTACTACTGTTCCGAAGCAACACGGGTCAAAATCTCAAAACAACAATCTTCCCGTACTTTGACCCCGTGTGCTGATTAAACCAATTTATGGAACAGCTGTTTTTTTTAAGAATTTGATCCGGTTTTTTTTTGGATTCTACTCCTTTGATTTAATAACGCCTTGTCAGAAAACCCCAATTAGTAATCGGTTAATAGGAATGGGGAACAAACATCGCTTCGCCGGTTTCTCAGCTGAAATAACCCTTAAGGTTCGAATTCACCATGAGGATAAAGAGAGATATTTTCAGAAAGTAACCTTAAAATTTTATGACAACCAGTGATTGGGTTTACAAAATGATGACTTAGAAACCTTTTACATTGATATGTTTTTATCCAACAACTATAAAAGCTTTGATTGACGATCATCTCAGCCACTACTACTACGTACAGTATGGGCACTCCCTGCCTCCCTCAGCAAGTGAGGCTCCCCCGCTCTCGGATACCTCTCAGTGACGCTCAGTACAAATAAAGCAGCGTCGCACGTCTCATCTCACTCACACAAGCATGATACGCGTGCACGTACACGAGTTTTGGCTAGAGGTGAGAATAACTGCTATTTTTCAATCGCATGCGATCGCTGTTATGCTATTTTCAAATAACTGCGATTTTAAACTGCGATCGCATTTTCGTTGCCGGATCGCATATCATGCAACGGCAACGAAAATGCGATCGGCAACGAGAATGCGATCGGCAACTAAAATGCGATTGACAACGAAAATGCAGGATGTAACTAGACATGCAAGTTTGCTCTAATATCAATGTTAATATGGATATTTTTATCGAAGTGCAGCATTTATCGATATTTCAAAACCTTATACAATTTTTTTTCAGCAAAATGTATTTTTAGTACATTTCATATTAATTCGATGAGTGAGATCGAAGTGAGATACATAAGGCTCCTCCATAGATAGCCTCTAAGACAAAATCTTCTAGATCTTCATGTTTTTCAACCAAGGACGTTGCTGGCCGTCCTTCGGGTAGACCTTTTAATTGCCTTTTGCAAAAAACCAACACGGGTGGAAATGGGGTGATTGTAGCTAACTTTAATGTATCCATATGAAGTTCATATAATAATAATAATAACACATCACACCCAGAGCCCCTAACTAGGAAGAACCTGTATTTAGGGCGCCCGAAACACACACAGAGACAAACATCACACCCAGACCGGAAACAAACATCGATATTCATCATATCAATATTCACCCCGCCCAGGAATCGAACCCGGGTGCTCACGCTTACTCAGTCCACATAACTGCCAACTGAGCTACGGAGCAGTTGAACTGGAACTGGGAGACCACTAACCACAAAACAGCAAGACCTAGTCTAAATCGTTAAGGGAATGTTACGGGATTCTTCAGGAGAATTTCAAACTTTTCGATATGTAAGATGATTCAAATACAAATTCCAAAGATGGTTATTTTTATATAATCTATGTATGCATACATATATAAAGACAATTCTGTTTTCTAAATGCTTAGGCAGAGACATTTGAGTTCTACTGCCACGATCCCGTTCCAGACTTTTTTGCCGTTTTTATACCTACACCTACAGGCATTCATTACCATTTCCATACACGCACGCAAGTCAGTTTCATGAACTCTTCACTCTATGTGAGCATTCATATAAACATTTACTGCTATATCGACAATTCACTTATTCGCAAGGCGAAGAAAGATTAGTCAGCGCGAAACAAAAAAGCCACTCAGCACTTTCTCGTACCAACTTCGGTCAATCATTCCAAGTCCGACTTCCGCTCGGACGTCTGACAACACAGAAACTTCGCAAATTGCATCTGCAATTGAAATGGCTGCGACAACTACGAATTTGTACTACGAAATTTGATCTGGAATCGGTGTTATACTGTACGGCGTAAGTTGTAAGCTGGGGCGGGAAGCGGGGCGAAAACCCCGAAATGTCCTACGGCATTTGGTACGGCAAATGTCCTACGCACACACCCTGTGCGTAGACTTTTAGGTTGGCTATACTATTTTTTGAACGACTGATTTCGCTGTTGGTGCCCCTGACAAAAATATCCAACCAATCAGAGTATTGTAATAGACAAGTTAGAATATTTTGACCAGACTAAAGTGCAAATTACAAGGTGAAAAAAAATAAAAGTTGAAATCTATCCACGCGCTCTGTCACAGGCGGCCATTACGGTTTTTATTGAGTGAACTTTGACCTGTGATTCTAAGAGAAATATTTCTGTATTTTATAAACGGTAAGTGTTTAACACATGTATTATACCTCAAATTACAGGTAATTGAGTAGGCCACACGTACAGTATGTAGTTTTTAGCATTAGAGTAAAATTTATTAGTAAAAAGACGATGAGACTTTTTATGATGCAACAATTCATGCCCGTCATTGCTGCTTTGTTTTTGTTATCGTAACAGAAATTCAATCAGAATCTTATTAGAAATAGATAAGTTTGTGCTAAATTCAGTAAGAAACCGATACATTCAGTCAGTTTAGCTTGAAACACAACAATTTTCGTAAAAAAACCGTTTATGTTTTGTTTTGGTACAAAATTACGAAAATGTACAGTTGGCAAAAAAGTAAACGTAAAATGAATATATATTTTGCTATACTAACATGAAAAAATCAATGTATGGCATGAATAATACATAATTAGACTAGCTTCGTGAATTTGTATAAACCATAATATTATTTTTTATTTCTTTTGTATGGACAAAATTTATGGTTTCGTAACGGATGTTTTTTTATATATTTATGTAGGGGACCTATACACATACTTTTTTAGTGCCTATACCTTTTTCTCTATAGTGTATAATTTTTGAGAAAACTGTAATTGTATTTTTTTGTTTTGTATGAGAAATTTTTTTGCTCATAACCTATAAACATACATTTTTATGTAGCAGTTATACTGGTTGTTTTCTTTTGAAGCACTGGTTTATCAGTCGAATATATATATTTTTTTTTTCTTTAGACCACCAGTACCAGCAATGCGAGCGGAGTGGGTGCAGCGGACCCTGGGAGGTTCAATGTACGTGGGGGACCCCGGGGTTTCGGTGCGCACAGCTCAGAAGCCTCAGCAGTCCATCCAGTAAGTTGAAAGATTTTTATTATTTTAAATTATGTACATTATAGAAACATTTTCTTATGAAAAAGTATGACATTCATCATCATGACAGCCGATTGACTTCTATTGTTGACAATTCTATGCCTTTATTTTCAAATTTTATATGTATTAATTTGTAATATCTTTATTTATAGCGTCGCACCTTTGGAGCAAGCGGAGGAGATGAACGTGGACCAGGAAGAGGGTGACGAGCATCTGGAGCATGTTCAGATATCAGTCGCTAGAAAGTGTCAAAGCTGTTCCTTATGATGAAGTACTGTTAGACTATACTACACTACAGCTGTCTACCTAGTATCTTCAGTGTTCTGTTATAAATACATGTTGATTTTTGACTTTTTTGCGTATATATTTTTTTTTTAATAATATAAACATTGTTTACGAAATGTTTGTTTTATTTGCGACGCTTGTGTATGACGTAGGAAGATTTGATAATTAGGTTTTTTGCAAAAAAAACTAGGGATTTTGCGAAAATCCTGATAATTTGTACCTTGTATAGTATAATTGAAAAATTTGATACCTTTCTTAACTCTGATTGGCTAGATTATATTGCTTACCGTGCAACTCTTATTGTGATTGGTTCTCTGTAGCATCAAAGGTATTTTAACGAACCAATCAGAATACGAGTTAACTAGCCAGAAATAATCTAGCCACCAAATTTTTCAATTATACTAGGTTTTTTGCAAAAAAAAAACTGCTTTTTGTCAGGATGATTGAAAAAAAAGTAATGCTTATATCAAATTATCCAGGTTTTCTCAAAATCCCTTTTTTTTTTTGCAAAAACCTAATTATCAAATCTTACTACAACATGTACACATATTTGTTACCCTGGTAAAATCAGTATTAGTTGGATTTGGTAAAAATGGTATTAGGTGGTTTTGGCATTTGTGTTCCGGTCCGGGTAGGCTGGTATCTCCCGGGATGAGGTAATTGTAAGGGTAAGTATTTTCTACAAGATATGAAGTATAACATAATAAATACACGGTCGTGCGCTTTTGTTTACCGCAAGGCTACGAAAGCATTGATAAAATAAACCTGTAGTTAGCCACTACCACTAAAGGCTTTGTCAAACAGACGGCGCTAGAGCGCCAGCCCTACGCGGCGCCAGAGCGTCGCGCTCTTTGTATCACTACGCAACGTAAAGGAGCGTGAGTGATATAAAAGAGCGCGACTATAGCGCCGTCTAATTGACAAAGCCTTTATAAAACGTACCTACCTAACCCTCTTTCAGTTAGGTAAAAAGTAAAACACTTGCTTAGTAACATACATGTTTTATCCTTTCTTGCTATTTCATTTTACACATGACAAGCATAGATAATATTTATGAACTGAACAAATGCTTAACTTTTTAAATAAGGCCATAGCCGATCTATATTATGTGTATATTTATTTATTTATATTTCCTTTTTGCATCGCGGCATAATTAAAAAAGAAAATACTTAAACTTCTAATCTTTCTTATTTTTATATATACTTATACAAAAAGGCTGAGAAGAAAACAAAAACGCTTATACATACATAATTAAGTGTAAGCGTTTTTGTTTTCTTCGTGGCGTTTATAAACATATAAAAACCGTTTCTATTTTACTCGCAGCCCTGTCATATTGAATACGTACCTATTTAAAAAATATGCAAGTAATAAAAGGTTGGTTACGCAAATAATATAAAACAGAAAAAGATACATGAATCCATCTATATATATAATCTATTTATTTGAATATAATGAATAAACGTAATAACATCAAATTCTCTTTACTAAAGGAGTTCCTATTTATTTGATAATCAAATTTAATATGAACCCATTACATTATACAAATAAAAAATTAATTATAATTATAAGAAATAAAAAAGGTACCATAATCCGAGCATAATCCTTACTTTGAAAAAATATTGTTTATAAAAGTAATTTATAATATATTGTATAATGATAATACAAATTCTTTTGCTAACTGTACCTGTACCGGCCGGCACGGCAGTTTTGCGACTAGCGAAGTCGATGGCCGCCATTTTTTTGGTGATCGCGTAAATAAATATTTATTGTGAAGTAAATAGGGTTTCTGTGATAATAACTAAACTAATTATAGAAACCTTACCTTGCAAGCCTACGATATATTGTTGTGTAGTGTGGTATGTGGCTATAAATTTCGTGAAATCAGTGTGTGAAAATGTGACTGGCGGGAAACAAACAAAAGAAAAACGTTATTTTTGTAAAAGGAAAAATTATATTGAAGTAAACAAGTAAGTGACACGAAAATAGTTATAAGTATCGGCAAGGGAATGTATTTACCCTCATTTTAGTATATAACACATAACATATTATTATATTTACTAAGTACCAGGAACATATTTCTATGGAAAATCGGGAAAATTTGCATAGTATGACGATCATTTCGGCAGCATCCATAATCAGGTCCTCATCATTTGACGGGTTAAAACGAACTTGAACTTGAACCGAGTTAATGCGAACGCGATCAGTTGACTTGATTTGTTCGCGCGAAGTGGATGCGTCGGCCATATCCTCTGCTATGTGACAGAAATGAGGCAAAGGAAACCAGTCCAAAACGCCTAAAAATAACCCATAATAACCTCAGAATAAGGACAAGCTTGTCCTTATTCTGAGATAATAACCGAAAAAAAATAATAAAAAGTAATAATAAAAACAAAATGGCGGGTGGTCGGCAGGCGGACACGTCTCACAGACCGAGCGCGACAGGTTTCCCGCCATTTTGGTCGGCATCCGAGCACGTCACAGACCGAGGGGACGGTTCGCGCGCACGTAGGACAGAGTAGCCGCATCGCTCAGCATCGCATTAATTTCGCATCGGATCGTTTCGCAACCGCGTTCGCGTTGACTCGTCCACGTAGGACGCAGCCTTAGTCTGCGCGCGACTTACGGGCATTTGCAATATTATTTTCGTCCTCCAGAGTATCAAACTCAATACAAAAAAAAACACAAAAAGGATGAAAATCAATGTTGCAAATGTGGCCGTAATAGTACCCCCTGCAGGTTCTTCACCCGCCATTAAAACAGGGTTGCCGTAGCGACTTTGTCGCACAGGTCCAGCGAAACATTTTTAGGAATTGGCGACAAAAAAATATTTAGCGACTTCTTGCGACTTTTTCAGTATTCTGACGCGATTTGGCAACTCACGTGTCTAAATTAAAGTTACAAACTAAAACAGTTTTATCAGTAAATTGTTGCTAATTTGACGCTAATATCTTGTGGTCTTGTCCAAGCAGTACCGCGTTTTGACGAGGAAATAGCAAAATGATACTGTCGATACATCAAATCTTCCTTAATTTTATAATAGAACCTGTGTACTGTAGTCCAATGCACTAAATGATCTACCTACATCATAAAAAATTAGTAAACTTACTCATCACACCAATGTTTCACTAGGCCAAGAAGATAGAACCGACCCTTGGGCTAATAGTAAAAAAGAGGCCCTTAAAGGTTTGTTACCCCTTATTCTCTACGCTGTAAAATCATTGCGAAAGGGAGTAGAATCATTTGACAGAGGAGGGCTCGTTTGGGGGCCTCTCCAGGCGACCATGTCGTAAGGCAAGGCAAACAATTTTGTTTGCCTGAGCCAATTGGTGGGCACCCTGAACTACCTCGCCTCTCACAGTATAGGATACTTTACCAAATAAGGTATCAATAGCAATTAGATTAGATGTAGTCTAATTGACTTTCAATAAGTTATATCTACTCACTATTCTCAAAAATCCAAACTCAAGATTTGCCAGCGCGCAATGGAGCGGATCATTTTGGGTGTTCGACTCGTAGATCGTGTCCGAAATGGTGCATTGCGCGCTCAAACGAAGATTAAAGACGTTGGTGTAGCAACCGCTCAGCTAAAGTGGAATTGGGCTGGCCATGTCTGCCGCATGGAACCGGATCGCTGGGCGAGAATAGCCACAGAGTGGATCCCACGCGATGGACGCCGAAAGCGCGGCAGACCGAGGCGAAGATGGCGGGACGATCTCGACTCTTACTTTGGAACTAAGTGGCCTGATGCTGCAACGAGCAGAGATCAATGGAAGCAAGCGGGGGAGGCCTTTGCCCAGCAGTGGGATACTAAAGAGGCTATGTAAAAAAAAAAAAAGTTATATCTTGTATCCTATATTGAATAAAGAATTTAGATTTTGATTTTGAAAAATACTTGACACTACACTACATCCAAGTGTCATAAAACATTACATTTTAGATACCTATTTACATTTTAGATTATATTATTAATTTCGCAAGACATTATTATTTATTTTTTCAATCACCTGATTGTCCGAAAAGTAAGATGATTCCGTGCTTCGGAAGGCACGTTAAGCCGTTGGTCCCGGCCGCAGTAGTGGTCGCTATAACCGCGGCGACAAGCTGGCCCCTTGTCATGTTGGTAATGAAGTATAAACTCTGCTAAATGTGGGTACGGCTCTTGAGCTGGTGCCTCTGCCTAACCCTTTGGGGAATAAAAAAGGCATGAGATTATGTATAATTATTATTTTCGCAATAACTGCTAGTCTTGTTCTAATAGGGCTCGTAAGGGATAAGAATTATCTTGACCTATAACCCTACGAACTAAAAAAGGTTCACAGGGTATTTTCCTAAAACCGTTTTTTTTTTGCTAATAAAATCAACTGGGTTCTAGGTAAGTGGTAAATGAGATTAGCGATAATTTGGTAAGGCAGAGGGCAGGCCGGTGATCAAATAAACGGTCATTAAGGGTGTTACATAATATATTTTACCATTCGTTAGTTAAGGAAACTGCGAGTTGCTTAAAAAAAAGGTAAGAAAGTTGTAAATGCAACAAAAAAAGATATTTGCGCATAGCCAAATTCTAAGTCAAAATACTTTTATTTTAATACGCACAAAACAATACTTTTATAATAAATTGTTATTCTTTGAATCTGTATTTATTGCTTGTATTGTATCATCAAAAGACAAATAATATTTATTCAATACAGGATACAAGTTAGGTATCGCTTATTGTAGGTAAATTAGACTAATTATTCAAATTTATATCTTATTTATTAAAGTATCCTATACTGCGAGAGGCGAGGTAGTTAAGGGTGCCCACGAAAGGTCTCAGGTAAGGAATATTTTGCCTTGCCTTACGACAATGGTCGCCTGGAGACGTCATCACATTATCATCATTATCAGCCTTAAAGAGCCCACTGCTAGACATAGGCATCTTCACTCGAACGCTTCGCACCACAGTCTTCCACCAGTCTGATCCACTGCCTACCAGCGACCTTTACTATGTCGTTAGACCATCGGGCTGGTGGTCTGCCTACTCTACATCGTCCGCCTTTCTTGTCATAAGAGTGGATTCCGTGGTATCAGCATTCGGCGAGACTAACGAACCACGATTCATTTTTATATATAGTAAATATTGATTAAAAACTACAATTCCAAGCTTCAATCCCCTACCTCCACACCATCGATCTACAAGCGACGAGACGCTCATTTCACGGTAAACGCAAAACTAATTTTGCAGTACGATAACGCGCGTACTAAAAGTGCATCTGAAAGCCCCCCTATACCCTCCCATCCCCCCTTTTTCTACCCCAACAACTTCGCAATCACACGTCTGGTTTGAGCCGACGCTACGTAAAGTTGATATCTTTTTTAGATGCAATATGATAGGTTGATAAGTGTGAAATTTGTATCTCGGGGGTGTTGTTAGATCTTGCGTTTTCTACGGAATAATATTTTATAGATCGCAAAGTAAAGGTAAAACTTCCTATTAGGGCGTTAGTTAAAAAAATGTTTATAAACGGATTTGTTATTTATAATTATTTTTGTTTACCCTAACTCCAGGACGTCCACCGACCAGATGGACGGATGATCTGCGCAAGGCTGCGGATCCACGCTGGATGCAGGCCACCTGCGATCGGTACAGATGGAGAACCTTGAGGGAGGCCTATGTCCAGCAGTGGACGTCCTACGGCTGAAATGATGATGATGACCCTAACTCCATGTGTCCAGGCATGGACATAGACAAGTTATTAGATATGGAGTTGCGTTAAACACAAAGAGGCACAATTTTTAAATTACAGAATAAAAAATGCCTCCGTATTAGGACGTGATTTTGAGTACCACTGTGTAATATACGTTGTACGCTACCTACCTAATAAAAATAATCATCATTAATTTTATAAATAATTTGGTCACCCCAAATCCATAGTAAAAATTAAATCTTCTAACTTTTTCTTCTATCAATATATATAAAACTCTTCCGTTATTGACTGACTGGCTGACTGACTGACTGACTGACTGACTGACAGACAACGCAGAGCCGAAACTACTGGGCGTAGCGGGCTGAAATTTTGCATGTAGGTTCCTTAGGGAGTGTAGGTGAGCACTAAGAAAGGATTTCCCGAAATTCCCATGGGAACGGGAAAAACTGGGTTTTTGTGTTTATGAGAAATCTGCGCGCGTGAAACCGCGGGGCAGCCTCTAGTCAATATATATAAAACTCTTCCGTTACTGACTGACTGACTGAGAGACAACGCAGAGCCGAAACTACTGGGCGTAGAAAGCTGAAAATTGCCACGTGGGTTCCTTGGGGAGTGAAGGTGAGCACTAAGAAGGGATTTCCCGAAATTCCCACGGGAACGGGAAAAAACGGGTTTTTTGTGTTTATGAGAAATCTGCGCGGGAAAAACCGCGGGGCAGCCTCTAGTCTTATATATATATAAAAATGAATCGTGGTTCGTTTCGTTAGTCTCGCTAAAACTCGAGAACGAGCCGGCTGATTTAGCTGATTTTGGTTTTGAAATGATCGCAGATCGCAGTAGTCCAGGGAAGGTTTAAAAGGTGTCAAAATATGGAAACATGGACGGGAAGTTGGTAAAAACAACACTTAAATTTCTCATATAAAATTGTAAGGCGCGATACGAAGGACAGCTAGTAATAAAAAAATTAAAGTGAGAATAAGTCAATAGCATTGTTATTGGCTTGTTGAACAAAACTAAAACAACAAAGAAGCGAAAACAAAATTAGTCGTTTTAGCCGCTTTGTGTCCGCATAAAAAAGCATCGAATGAATTAATAATAGCACTAATTGGTAAAGCTCGAGGTAGCTAATTGCAGGTGGAAGCTCGCTAAACAATTAAGCACGGCAATTTCCGGCGGCCCGGCGATTACCACTTCCGGTACCCCACTGGAACTTCCGTGACGCTACTGAATAAGATATGCAGACCAACATTTTAACTTGTTTTTGTTAGTAGTGAATTTGGTTTTATTAGTCTAGCCGACCGATCTAGTAAATAATTGGCCGAATTTAAGTTTCTCTATGTGTTTTATCATTTGTCCTAGATGTTTATAAAAGGTGTTTCCGAAAGGGCTGTGATGAATCACAATAGGGATTCAGCTCAACAAAACCTAACAACTTTCCCCTAAGCAACTTGGGTTGAAATTTCAAAACTAAAGTCCCGAACATTGCCTCAGTCAGATGATCGCAAAGATAATAATAATAATAACACATCAAACTCAGAGCCCCTAACTAGGAAGAACCTGTATCTAGGGTGCCCGAAACACACACAGAGACAAACAACACACCCAGACCGGAAACAAGCATCGATATTCATCATATCAATATTCGCCCCGCCCGGGAATCGAACCCGGGTGCACACGCTTACTCAGTCCACATCACTGCCAACTGAGCCACGGAGCAGTCTGATGAAAGATCTATGGAATAACTGATTTTATTTGGTTGAGATTGCGTCCCGTTACTTAAGGAAAGTTATTAGGTATGGAGAGCTAAGTCACCATTTGAATTTAATACCGACTTGTCAGAAACGCTCATTATACCTACATACCTATATTTGGAGGATGCAATTATAGAATGTGCAATATTTTTTTAGTTAAAATGGCGCTAGTACCGCTGTAAAAGGGCTATTAACGTCCAAAAAACCCCAGAAATGTAAACAAAATAAAACAAATAATAACTATTATATAATAAAAATAATAGAAAAGAATACAAAAACGGTCGCAAGAGCTGTAAAAAAGTGGAATTCAATTCCAACCGCACAGCTAATAGAAAGCTCGTAAACCGCTTCCCTTGTTGTATCGGAATAGTCTTATTTCGCCCCGTCATCATGAAGCTTTATTTTTACTCTATTTTGTAATTTGTTCCTTGTTTTCCGCAAATACATACCTTCCTACAACAGTGGCGGAATAGGACTCCGGCACAGAGAATATTATACTTTGACTCCGGTTTTGTCGGTATTAAATAATAATGATACATAAAAACAATGCATAATACTATTAATAATAATTTCTTTTTTTTTTAAAGAGACCCGCCTTCCATAAACAAACTGACATACATAAACTGAGAACTTTCTCTTTTCCGAAGTTGTTTTAAAATCGGTACTAAAACATTCTCATGAATGTCACGAATACTTTTCTGAAAACCGCATCAAAATCGGTTCAGCCAAACTCGAGATAATCGCGGACAAGCATACATACATAAATTCAAACATACACACATACAGGTAAAATTGATAACCTCCTTTTTTGAATTAGGTAAAAAATTACTCTTGTTATTTGGTATTACAGTCTAGGGCGCACGAGACCATAGACGAATCTGTTACGCCGTCCTAGACCGCTACAACCGTGAATCGCGTTAACTATGACTAACTTCAAATTATGGAAAATACCAAAAATGAATACTAGTTTTAGAGCACTGTTTAGGTAAAAGACCTAAAAATCTACTAAGTATTGTTAAAGTGGCCATTTAGGCAATAATCTAATGACTATTTCATTTAGATATACATATTTGAACTTTAATATTTAAATATTAATAATAACACTTCACACTCCGAGCCCCTACCTAGGAAGAACCTGTATCTAGGGTACCCGAAACACACACAGAGACGAAAATTACACCCAGACCGGAAACAAACATCGATATTCATCATATCAATATTCGCCCCGCCCGTGAATCGAACCCAGGTGCACACGATTACTCAGTCCACATCACTGCCAACTGAGCAAGTCGAATGAGCAAGTTAAACGTAACTCTATAATGTCCAGCAATAATAAAAACGTTACTAAATAAGGAATAATTTTAAACACACTAGACACAAATAACAATAAAAAAAATCGCCTCCGTTTAGGGACAGTTTTATTAGAAATCAACAGTTTTATTAACTTACGCACAGTTATGATAGAAATCTAAATTTAGTTTTACAGCTTACTTTGATTTTTTACTTGCGTTGCTAATGCTAACGTTACTAATAAATATTGTAGTCGTTTGGGATTGAAAAAATATTAATAATTTTTATTTAAAAATTTTGGAGTCGATTGGAACTCAAAGTATGGAAGCTAAAATTTGTAGATAAGATAAGAGAACAATGGTTTTGGAGTCGATGGGACCAACCCCGTGATTTTGACTGCCACCTTGACAGGACGCTTTACTCTAATTGTTAGAGTAAATTTTCTATATTTTGTTTTGTTTTATTTTCCAGATGTTTTCTTTTTATTGCAATCCGGTGCCAATCTGCGTCAGTCACTAATGGAAAACGCTCCACTTCACTTTTCGTCTTGAATTTCTTTGTTGAAAGCGAATCAGCGAGCTCATAACCTTATGGAGGTTCATTCATTAGATTCATATCACGTAACAAATCAGATTATTGCACAGTCACGGACTAGGAGGCCGTAACAGATTTGTCTATGGTTTCGTCAGCCCTAGACTTTATTACCAAAGAACAAGAGCCATTTTGCAATACGGAAAAACTGGAAGTGTTACGCCGACCGTGTCCGCCACTGTACTAGCTTTTCTCCAAAGGTAACGAGTAGTAGTACAAGTAAAAAAAAATACTCAAATACAGTAAAATTGGAGAGAATGAGGGCAATGGGCGGCCTTAGCCGTAAAATTAATTAACAGTGTTGTATTTTACAAATTTTTTAATTTAATGAGGGGTTTTAAATTTGACATCTCAGAAAAAAAATCAAGTGTTATCATGCCGATAATAGATGGCGCTAGGCAAAATCTACAGGTGAAGTTGAAAGCTCAAAATAAAACTGAAACTCGTCATCATCATCATCATTTCAGCCGTAGGACGTCCACTGCTGGACATAGGCCTCCCTCAAGGCTCTCCATCTGTACCGATCGCAGGTGGCCTGCATCCAGCGTGGACCCGCAGCCTTGCGCAGATCATCCGTCCATCTGGTCGGTGGACGTCCTACGCTGCGCTTGCCGATCCGTGGTCTCCACTCGAGAACTTTTCGGCCCCAGCGGCCATCTGTTCTGCGGGCTATATGACCTGCCCATTGCCACTTCAACGAGCTTATCCGCTTGGCTATGTCGGTGACCCTGGTTTCTCTGCGTATGTCCTCATTTCTGATTCGATCCCGCAGAGAAATCCCGAGCATAGCCCGCTCCATGGCTCGTTGAGCTACTCGGAGCAAACTCGTCATGCGCCAGTCAAATAGTTTTTGTTTTGTTTTGAACTTTTCAAGTTAATTTGAACTGATTTGAATTACTTACCTATGTCTATTACGCCATATAAAGCCATCTACGGGCGTATTATGAAACATATTTTAGTTTTTAATGTAAATTTGAAACCCTCTCTTTATCTTAATAATCTTTAACAGAATAGTAGCAGTTTAATAAGCGTGTTTTATTTTAATTTTATTAAGCATTATTTTCTTTTGTTTCATATACAGCCTTCTCATACTAGCTTGGCTTGGCTGCATTGTCCAGAGACCTTGCCTTTTCGAAAGGATACATTTTCACAATGAAAACCTATAGCTCTCAATAACTTTCGTGCACACAGTCTAGATTTTGCCCTCTAATCCCAACATTGGGTTCCGTATGAGCATTGCATTGAAGATAACACAAAGTAGATCGGTTCTTTGTTTGTTTTGCTCAGTTGCAAAACAAGGGGTCTTATTCTATTAAATAGATAATTATTACATTTTATACATAAAATATATTAAGGGTCTACCTACGCTAGGAGAATGTAGAGATCAATGATGCAGGAGTACACTATGAGATTCGCGAGGCCTATATCCAGCAGAAGACGTCATTCGACGACGTAATTCTAGTACCCAAAATTCAGATCCTCACTAGTAAGAGGCTCTGAGTATGACGCATTTTATAGGTGTACCTACTTTTATTTTTTAACTAGGAATTAAATTTTCAGTATGTATTTGCGTAGGTAAATATGTTGTTTTTTTCGGGAGTGCCATATTTCACATTTCATTGTTTCGCATCGTTTGTTGCTCCTTAGTTTTTCTTTGAATTTTTAAATTTTAGCAGAATTCGTGCAGTTTGAGAATGCAACGTAGTTCTCGCATATGAAAGTGTAAGAAGCGTGCAAATGCAGGTTCCGCTCTGATCTCAGTATTGATTCTAGTCTTGGATTACTGAAAGTCCGACTTCCTGAAAACAAAGCAATGATAACGTAAAGTAAACGCGAAAATTCTTGCCCAACTTGAAGAAGAAAATATGAAAATTTTGTTTTAATTATTATACAAGGTGTTTCTGACAAGGCAGTATTAAATCAAAGGAGGGATTCTGCTCACCATACCTAACAAGTTTCTCAAAGCAACATGAGTCGAAATCTAAAAACAAAAATCAGCATTGTACATTGACCCCGTCAGCTGATTGAGCCAATGCATGGACCATATGTTACTTTTTTTGAGATTTCGACTCATTTTGCTTTAGGAAAGATGTTAGTTATGGTGAGCAGAATCCCTCCTTGATTTATTACCACCTTGTCAGAAAAACTAAGTATAAGTACCCGCGGACGAAGTCGCGATGAACCCATATCATCTCATCACGCGTGATCGACTGTATATATTTTGCTCGTTCTTTTTTTGTGCATTTGTGTATTTTCATTTGAAAGATATCGCCGGGATTTGAACCACATCACTGCCAACTGAGCTATGGAGTTGATAAAAAACCTAGAATTTTTTACGTCAAATGATTAAATTCAGGCTTGTATGGGATACAGTAGGATCACTGATCGTCTATCAAGATAGACTATGCGATACACAGGTCTAGCGCAATATAGCGATGCGGACTAGCGGAGGATATCAATGTGAGGGTTTCAATTCGACATCCAGCAAAAAAACTAAATTTTTATTATGCCGCTATCAGATGGTGCTTTGTAAAAGTCAATAGGTCAAGTTGAAATTAATAATTGAAAGCTCAACATAAAATTGAAACTCGTCATGCGGCAGTCAGATAGTCTTTGTTTTGTTTTAAACTTTTCAAGTTAATTTAAACTGATTCGAATTACGTACCTTTGCCTTTTACTTCAGACAACGCCATCTACGGGCGTATTATAAAACTTAGTTTTTTTTTTATGTCAATTTGAACACCCCTCATTTTAAATAAAAAATTAAAAAAACACCTCTTTAATTTGTGACCATAATCTCAGTTTATCTCTTCCTACGATTCAGGGTTTTTTTGTTTATTGGGCTCGCTTGGATCCAATATTACGAAACGCAAGATAAAATACGCACTCAAAGCTCCAGACTAAGTATAACCTGTAATTAGGATGCCCAGTAGTACGTTCTACATTGTAGTGCTGTTGACTATGTTTTTGAAGGTTCGGGTACCATTCCCGGAGCGGGCGAACGAACATTGTCATGTTGGATGTTGGATATCTATGTTTATTTTAGTCTTTATAGATGGGTGGTATGTGATCAGAAATCCTCAGATGAGAACCCGCGTCAACATCCCATAATCCCTCGAGTCTCCCCCAAAATGTGTCCGATGGAAATGTTCGTTGATTCCCTAAAGCAAAAAGCTTTATTTTTATATTTTTGGATATAAAATATAAAGCCGATAAGTCCATCGTTACTTGCTTTTATGTCAGGCTTTGATAATCTGGAACAGGTTTTTTTTGGAGGCTGATAGAAGTCCTTAAAATTAATAAGAAGTGTAGAAGCGCCATTTTGATTCTCTAATCTTCCTATATAAATCTTCATCTTCTTCATTTTAGCTGAAAGACTTCCACTGCTGGAAATAGGCCTCTTCCACAAATCGCCACAACAAGCAGTCTTGAGCGACCTTCAGCAGCTTTCAGCTGGTCGTATGACTACCTTATGGGGGTCTGCCTACTCTACCACTCGAGAACTTTTCGGCCCCGGGACTATCTGTTCTTTACGTGAACTCATTAGTGTCTCTGTTTTTCTGTGTTTTACGCTGCGTAACACATAGAATTACGCAAGAACACCTAAACTGCTTAAGTGATTTGAATGAAAATTTGTAGGTATCCAAGTAGTTTAAATCGACGAGACGGACATAGCATAATGTTTACTCCCAAAATTTGCGTTATAAAAATAAATGCCCTGGGGCTTACTTAGTACGGTATTTCTTATTTGTAAGAATGGGTATAGTTAGGAACGTAGCAAAAAACATGTTGAATATTTGTTAAAAACTTTGTAAATGCTTTTCCCGCGCTCCGTCGCGCCGGTCTGTCAGTCCTCATCCATCAATCAATCTTCTCAAGCTCACGTAAACATGCGAGAGGGAAAACATGATGCCCTACTTTACTTTGGAATTTTGGAATGTATGCTTTTTGGGGCACCGTACTTAAAGGCGTTAACGGAGCCCTTTTTTAGCCTCGGTTTGGTAGTAATATTTACCAGATTATTAAAACTTTATAATCAACATCACAGTCACTTGAAGATAGGTGTTGCCCACCAGTTCGCCAAAATGACAATCATTATGTGAGAATTTAGCCGTAACCCTTATTTTAGCCGTAACCCTTATTTTTTTTTATGAATTTTATCGTCATGCTACGAGGTTAGTATGATAAAATGTTATAGCATTCCGTTAATCACATTTTTTTAAGAATTAAGTTTGGTTTTGTGTCTTGCCATAAATTTAAAATAGTTTCTAAAACACAATGTCTCACTTATATTTATTTATTTTCAGTCTCACCCCTTATCATTGTATAACTCACATCCACTTCAAATAATTCTATTTCGAAATTCAATTTTTAATTCAATTTTTTTTTTTTATTCTATTTTATTTTAAACCGACTTGAAAATAGGAGGTTATCAGTTTGACCTGTATGTGTATGTTTGTCCGAGATTATCTCGCGTTTGGCTCAACCGATTTTGATGCGGTTATCAGCAATGTATTTGTTACATTCAGGAGAAGGTTTTAGCACCTATTTTAACCGACTTGGAAAAAGAGGAAGTTCTCAGTTTATGTGATTTAGGTTGTTGAAGGCGGGTCTCTTTTTGTAAAAAAGAGACTTATTATTTCTACGCCTCGTTTTTTTTTAATAACGATGATTATACAAAAAAAACAAGAAAAACTTCACTACATACACGTTTCTCACATAATACACCTACATTATCGCCGGAAGGGCGGACAAATCACCCTTACGCACAGAGAATATTTAAAACCACCCCATGCAATTTTAAACCTTAAAAACAATGCAATAAGATACACTAGATCTCAACGTTTTGTGTAACCGACTGAACTGTGTATTTTTTGACAGTTTTGTAGGCGTTTGAAAAGGGAAAACGATTTTTGATTATGCATTTTTCTCAACGGTTTTGTTATCACGTATTTTTTCTGTAAAATATAAACTGTTAGCGTGAAAATAGCACAATCACTACCCCGTGAATCTTATTGTACGCCTTTATAAAAATTATCGATGTATTTTGTTTGTATGTGTTCCGAGTACCTAGCCTAGATTCAGTTTCTACCTAGTCAGGGGATCCGAGTTTGATGCGTTATTACTACTATCAGGTTTGTTATACAATTGATGACCCTCCTCCTTCTTTACAGTAAAAGACAATCCAGTTTCCAGCAACAGTACTATTTATTTTCCATAATAGCCCTTTCTTTTATTATATTTTTAACAATATCTTTCTATATCGTCGCTTTTCAGCGCCCGGCACACCTACCTTCATCCGTTTTATCCATCTACCCCTTTTTCTATTTTTGAGTGTTGCCACTTTACAAATACAAATCTCCCTAATTATTGAACTCAAAATGACATTTAAAGTAATTATAAAAATAGGTAAGCTAACACTATTTGGTATTGGGATGGAACTGATCCTTTGAGAGGCATGTGAGGAGAAGAATCCAACTCGTAGCGGCTCTATTAAGATTTGCTATATTGTTTATGGATCACCAACAAACAACTAATAAATGCAAAAATAGATCATGTACCTAGTGGCCACACTCAGAACGTGATAGAGACTTATAAAATGGATGACTATGAAGTGTTCAGATGATGAAGTGATTTTTTTTTAGTTGGAATAGTTTAAAGCTAAAAGTATGACGAAAAAAAGCTAATCCATTCTCTCGGGAACTGCACCAGATGTGCATAATACTACGTCTCTACAATATTCGCCTCCACTTGAATAACTGGCCAAGTACGAGAAGGCTTTCTCACACAGGGTTCCGTGCGCAATTTATGGAAACCCTTTTTCAATCCCATTTTATATTTACAAATAGCTTCAGTTTCAGTACACATTAAGAAGTTAAATAACATGCAATATTAATCGTCAAATGAAAGATTGAACAATATATCTGTCGTAGTAAGATTTGATAATTAGATTTTTTACAAAAAAAACTAGGGATTTTGCGAAAACACGGATAATTTGATATAAGCTTGCTGCTAAACTCTTATTCTGATTGGTTCGTTAAAATATCCTTTGACGCTACAGAGAACCAATCAGAATAAGAGTTTACCAGCAAGCAATAATCTAGCCAATAAGAGTAAAGGAAGGTTTCATAGTTTTCAATTATACTAGGTTTTTTGAAAAAAAAAACTGCTTTATGTCAGGATGATTGAAAAAAAAAGTAATGCTTATATCAAATTATCCGTGTTTTCGCAAAATCCCTAGTTTTTTTGCAAAAAACCTAATTGTCAAATCTTACTACGACATATCCAAAATACATCGCTGTGTGGTGACTGCATAGAATACAAACACCCCATTTACTACTCAAATGGGTGTCGTAAAAAACGACTAAAGACATACACTCAAAAAACGGACAGACAAAAAACCATACTGCGATCGCCAACCCTGCTGCCAAGAATAGCAATTTATGACAAAAACCCCTCATAGGACCAAAGTCATTGTGGCGATCTGTGGGGGACATCTGTCTCCTTCTACGCTTCATTCTTGAGGTTAATTTTATTGTAGGTTTGATTTTAGTGGAGACTAATATCCAACAGCGAACATCTTTCGCCCGATATAATGATGGGGGTAATCAACCCTAGCTTCAAAAGTTTACAAAGTTTAGGGATTAGTTAGTTAGTAACTTTAATAAACAATGATCGATGACAAAGACAGACAGTATTTGAAAACCATCAGCTGCTTTTAAAGGACCTTTTTTCAGTAAGTCTTTTTTCCCCTGAAAAAGTAGCAATAATTTTCGAAATCTGCCATATTATTATCAAATTTTCATTGTTTACTCTTCTAGACCAGCTTGGGTACGGATCCCTAAAAACGAGGAGATTACAGCGCGTTATCCAGTCAGCAGTTTTGATGCCACGTCGTTAGAATAGTTCTTTTGGACACGCCATCTTCTGGTTTGATTGAAAAATCGATAAATCTTGTAGTAACTAAAAGCCCTTTGATGTTTCCTATATACCCGTTTACTTTGAGATATATTTAAGATAAGCTTTCCCGGCTTACTTCGTTACGCCATAGAATATAAGATACTACAAAAGACTTGGCTCTATAGACTATGTTCTTTTGGCAGCCCAGAATGGGCGAATAAAAAAACAAACAACAACAACAAACCACCTGTCAAAATATGTAAACAACGGAAAAAATATTGCACCTTGGGTTACATTATTTGAGTTTAGGTAAGGATCCCTATTTATATTTTTTTTAATCCAATATAGCCTATGACACTCGGGGTTAATGTAGCTTCCTACCAGTGAAAGAATTTTTCAAATCGGTTCAGTATTTCCGGAACCTATTCGTTACAAACAAACAAATCTTTCCTCTATATAATATTGGTAGGTATAGATATATATTGCAATTAGGGGTCGTTATGACATCGACTGCTTCTTAGCTCACTTGGCAGCAGTGAGGTGGGGAAACGCTACTATACTTCAGAAATCGAAATCTTACTTAGAATCAGGCAGTACAGAACAAATTTGGTATCATCAAATCCTTTAAATAGAATGTGTAAACTATACAACTCGCTAACCAGTGGAAAAGACGCCGTAGACATCGACATTTTTAATCTTAACTTAGGCTTCTTCCCCATTCGCCTGAAATTATTCGCCCGAAATATTAAATTTACCCATTCGCCCGAATTTTAATAAAAAGTGTTCCCCATTCGCCTGATCGTATCTTATGAAACAAAGAGTATTAAAAACAGAATAAACAGTCAATTCGTTTTTTAATTTACGTTCATTAAAACAAAAATGTAACCCATCATTTACAAACTCAAATGCCCAGTCTATCTAAACTTTGTGTTAGCTTAAGACGTCCTATTTATATTAAGAATATTTTTTTAATTGAACTTTTTTATTATATAGTTTTGGCTACTATTTTAGCCTTATAGTTTCGCTAATATCTTTAAATAATTTTGCATGCGGTTACTTGTTATTGGAGCAGCATTTTGTACTAGATTTTTGTTGTGTTTTTTAATGTTATAATGTATGCTCTGTTAATAACCTGAAAAAATAAAAATAAAATAAAAATAAAAAAAATCTTTGGTTGGCAGGGATGTGAACTGAGACTGTGAGGTTATGATGAATATCGATGTTTGTTTCCGGTCTGGGTGTTATGTTCGTATCTGTATATGTTTCGGGCACCCTACATACAGGTTCGTCTTAGTTAAGGGCTCTGAGTGTGATGCTTTTTTATTATTATGTTTCTCAATACTATTCGGTATCACGGGATGGCGCCCGCTCCTTTGAGAGGCGTGCGAGGGGACGAATCCAACTCGTAGAGGCCCTTTTGAGAGTTTTGCTATAATGTATATGGATCACCAACCAGGCACTGCCACTTGTTCTTGTTGGGCCTAGGTCCCCCCCACAGACTGCCACAAGATTGGTATTGACGTAAACGCCGCGCTAGGCAAGAAAGAAGGGTAAAGAAGGGCTCGCGCTTTAAACCAAGGGCGATGCTCCCTCTCCTTCGGGTTTTTCCTAGTCGCCTTTTACGACACCTATGTGGGAGGAGATAGGGTGGTGAAATTCTAAGCCTTATTCTAATTATGGGTCAAATTCTCCTATTTCAATAATTCATGAACATTAGCTATGTACTAGAACCGAAATTTCGAAAAAAATCGTAAAACTTGTTGCTTTTGCTTTTGGACGACTTTTTGGCAAACCAAACCGCAAAGACGCCAAGACAGTAAGTACAGTGGCGGACTAGGACGGCGTAACAGATTTG
Organism: Euspilapteryx auroguttella; assembly: GCA_951802225.1. Lineage (NCBI taxonomy): Eukaryota > Metazoa > Arthropoda > Insecta > Lepidoptera > Gracillariidae > Euspilapteryx > Euspilapteryx auroguttella. The sequence continues at coordinate 15,562,916 of OX637643.1, forward strand.
TCTATGGTCTTGTGAGCCCTAGACCGTATTACAAAAGAATAAGAGCTATTTTGCAATACAGAAAAACCGGACGTGTTACGCCGACCTAGACCGCCATTGTACCAATACTTAGGTCAATTTAAAGGTAAACCTGGGAACATAAAAAGGTATAAAATGGAAAGTAAAAATGCTAAGGTCACGGGATTTTTGTCTCGAGCCGACTGATCGAGATCCGAATACGAAATGAGACGATTTCTTTTGTGACAAAGATTCGTCTTTAATAAAAGGGCTATAAGGTATAAAATTCCTTGACGCACCGTTGAGGTATAGGTAACTTATGTAGGAAAAAATCTGTTTTACCACGTCCACCCGAATAGTTTGTAAAATGTTACTTACTGGCCCCTAAGATACAGGCTTAGCCTAGTTTAGGGACTAGAAAACACGACAACAAAACATGTTTTCTGTTACTTTCTATTAATTCTGCATACCTTTACTGTTTATCTTTAAGGCTCAAATTGTAGAAAGAATATAAAAAAATATTATTATTTATTATTTTATTATTATTATGTGTTGTTGGAGAGCGCTGGATAAGGGTAGTGTAACACCAGTCCATATGGCAATTTGTGAAGAAGTCCCGTGTTTAGTGGGCGTTCTTCGGCTGAGATGAGAGCATACAATGTCTGTGAGTCTGCCACAACGTCACATTACTCAAAAACTAATGCAAATAGCCACAAAAGTTACTAAAACATCACAGCTAGACTTTAATCTAGTATGTTATCATCCCTGCCTTCATCTGTAACTTATATTGACTGCTCCGTGGCTCAGTTGGCAGTGATGTAGACTGAGTAATCGTGAACACCCCGATTTGATTCCTGGGCGGGGCGAATATTGATATGATGAAATATCGATGTTTGTTTCCGGTCTGGGTGTGATGTTCGTCTCTGTGTGTGTTTCGGGCGCCCTAGATACAGGTTCATCCTAGTTAGGGGCTCTGAGTTTGATGTGTTATTATTATTATATTGTTGAACTGTAATAATTACTTAGGTGTGAAAGTATTGTATTCAGCTTACTGAAAATCAGCGCATTGTCGGTAAAAACCGTCAGCAAAAATTTACAATCAGTGTCGTTTTACGACAACACAAAAAAATTGTTTTACCATATTTTTGTTAGTAGCGTTTTTGACACCCATGGGGTGGTGGACTTCTGTGAATATTAAATTACTTACCTCAAAAAATCAAAAATCAAAATCAAAAAAATCTTTATTCAATATAGGATACAAGATATCAGTTATTGAAAGTCAATTAGACTACATCTAATCTAATCGCTATTGATACCTTATTTGGTAAAGTATCCTATATTGTGAGAGGCGAGGTAGTTCAGGGTGCCCACCAATTGGCTCAGGCAAACAAATGTTTGGCTTGCCTTACGACAATTAGTCGCCTGGAGAGGCCCCCAAACGAGCCCTCCTCCTCCAAAAAGACTACCTTGCTCTAGTTTTTCCCATATTAAACTCCGTTTCCGCAGTAATTGCGCAGTAAATAATAATTTGATTCCCAGCATGCGGAAGGGTGTAAAATCATAAAGTTTGTCGGAAACATGTCGTTTTGCGTCCAAAATTATGAGCCTTTTTTAGGAGCTTTAGGAAAACGACGCTTTTTTATTGGTCGTAATTTAAAAGCTACACCGCTTTGGCAGTGATTTCTTTTTGCATTTGATAAATCGTTTTTGGTTTGAGCTTTTTTTGGACGAAGCATTTTAATGAAATTAGTGACTCTATCATTTTCTTATCAGCCGATTATGATTATTAAAACTCTTCCCAAAATGATTTCCCCTTGTGGTGAACTGTGGTAGAGGCATATATGTCCAATAATGAACTAACTCTGCTGAGATGATAAATGGTCACCATACCTTTATATCCTTTGATCTATATTTAAATAACCCTTCTGACAAAAGACTTCTTGTTCTTCTACGTTCGTTGGAGCTTTTATTTTTTGGCGGGCAAACTCCTGACGAGTACCCTGCAGCCCCGGGGGGAGCCGCAGGGTTATGTGGGATTCGCACCCACAAAACCCCGCCAGTGTCCATCTCGGCTGTTTGCAAGGGGGTCACGGGAGATCTCTCGAACTTTGTGTTCAGCTCCGCGTCCCCCTCCAGCATTGGCTGAGTAGCCTCTTCAAGGGGGGACAGGTGGTGGTAGTCCCCCCTGAGCACGGATGGCTCTTCCTACGCTCGACGACGGAACATGACACCGCGTTCCGCCGCCCTTCTCGGGGCCGTTATATGACTACACGAGGCTCCCGCCTCGTGCACCCAACGACCCCGGGGTCCCTTCTTAGTCGCCTCTTACGACAGGCAGGGGATACCTCAGTCCTATTCTTCGGCCCGGTACTGCAGGGCGTGTTCGTTGGAGCCTCCTCCATTCATGCCAGCTCTCCGCCAGCAAGCTGCCTGACCATTTGATAGGACTCAACTAGCGGCGGTTTCCTTACTCTGAGGACTCAACACTGATTCGCTCTCTTATTTCATCAAAGTTGCTTCCTCCTTTTCGTCCACGCTGTCAGTGATGTGGCCCAAGGACATTGTTTTTTTTTTTCAAATTTTTATAACAAACATGCAACTGAAAAACCGGTTTCTACCTAGTTTAGCGTCAATTGCTCACGTCTCCTTCTTATTGTTTATTAAAATGGTTTTATTTGCTGCTAAATATCTATAAAAATAAGTATTATTAAAAAAAAAAAAGATTCCCGGTGGGCAAATATTTTAATGGTGGATATCGAAGTTTTTTTCCCGGTTCTGGGTGTATTGTCTTAGTAATTCATTAAAGTTCTTCCTCGTTAGGAGCTCCTGAGTGTGATACGTTATTTATTATCAATATATATAAAACTCTTCCGTTACTGACTGACTGACTGACTGACAGACAACGCAAAGCCGAAACTACTGGGCGTAGAAAGCTGAAAATTGGCACGTGGGTTCCTTGGGGAGTATAGGTGAGCACTAAGAATGGATTTCCGAAAATTCCCACGGGAACGGCAAAAAACGGGATTTTTGTGTTTAAGAGAAATCTGCGCGGGTGATACCGCGGGGCAGCCTCTAGTTTTTATAATATACTAGTCGACCCGGCGAACTTCGTACCGCCTAACCTATAAGTATGTTGTGCATGTATTATACTTATAAACCTTCCTCTTGAATCACTCTATCTATTAAAAAAAACCGCATCAAAATCTGTTGAATTCTTTTAAAGATTTAAGCATACATAAGGACAGACGTGGGAAGCGACTTTATTTTATACTATGTATTGATGATATTGATGATGATATCAAAGTATCCAGACAGATCTAAAACAATAGCAATTCTAGTTAGAAGCCAGCCATTTATAACAGTAGTAATTCACAAGGTAGCAGAAAGCCGTGTCGGGAGGCAGGCAGCTAAATACCTCCAGTAATCGCCTCCGAACCGTCCGTCACTTCAAATTGGAGGTTGCTATCGTCTGCCGTTAATTACAAAAGGGTACTCGGCGTATGTTGGGGGAAGACGCGGGCTTAGGATCTTATAATCTTGTTACTATTCCGGTAATAGTTAAAAGAGATTTTGTGTTTGATTGTGATGTTGAAGGATAAATCATGTATGACACTCAGAGATACTTACAAGATAGAGGCTTGTGTAGTGTAGGGTGCTAGACAGCGAAAATATAACGCTCTTCAGGGATAACAATACAGAAACGTATTTTACCCACTTTCTTCCACCATCTTTACCATCTTTAGCTCCCTAATTTCAATAGTACGGCTGATCGACCCAAGCGACGATGAGCTTGTAGTAATTCCAGAAGCGATGTTTGCAAAGTCTGTAAAAGACACTATTGTATGTGTCACCACTGCGGATTGAACATCGGACCTTTGACCAACCATGGGTTATACCCGCATCCCTCTCTCTCTTTTTAGTATCGTGGTAATCTTTGGGAAAGACCTATTTCCAACAGAAGAAGTCTATTATTTGTAATGAGCATAACTATGGCTTCCATAACATATCATAATCACACGCCTATGTTCTTCGAAGGGTAAGACAGAAGCACCAGATCCTTGAATAGGCCCTCGATCTCCATCAGTGTATCGAGCTGGAACTACGTGTTGCCGAGCTCATGTTTATACCATCGAGACATTAAGGGGCAGGTTGACGCTGCAGTTATAAAGACCACTATATTGCGGCCGGGACCAAAAGAGACTCGCTCCCCAAAGCACGGCATCTTACTTTCAGGTGATTCAAGCCTGCAATGTCCACACTGCTTGCAATTCTGAATGTTCTAGCCACCAGTCCATACCTTGGCCCACAGACTAAAGGCCGGCCGGCCGATATTTGCGCGGCAGCACAGACCCAAATCAATTAGTGTGGAAGCGCGGTCGCGCCTCCGTTCAGCCAACTTGCTAGCTTTTGTTTTAGTACCGTTGTCCTGTGAAGGCATGGCTTTTTTGTCCATTGATTGTGTGTGATTGGTCTATTTGAGCTTTGTCATGCGTGGTGTCATAGGCATGTGGTTTTACTTTTGATGTTACAGAGCACGTGAGTGGTTTGGTTTGTAAAATTGCATAAAGGGAATTCTTTACTACCTTTAGGCTCAGCAGAGCGGACTCAGAGGCTCAGATTCTTCGGGCACATAATGCGCCCACCACACCGCAGCCTCAAATGTGGCATCATAATGGGGAAAGTAGAAGGCAAGCGCGCTAGAGGAAGAGCTCCTACAAGATAGTCGGATTCCATTAAACAAGCATGTGGTTCTATGCAGAGGGCAGCCCACATAGCCCTTGATCGCGATATATGGAGGGAAATAGTTATTATCAGCCATGAGGGAACGACGAAGAAGGAGAAGGCTCAGCGTAAATCTGGCAAATCGTAGCGAAGATGCCAGAAGAGGATATCTATTTAAACTGGTCTCTTAATTGGATGGTTCATAGGTGTCACAAAAGGCGACTAAGGGAACACCACCCATAGGACGGGCAGCAGCGTCCTTCATCAAAAAACTCGAAGATCCATCATCGATTGCCAACCCGCCTGCCAAGCGTGGCAAACAAGGCAAAATCATCTCAATACCGATAGTCCGTGTGGTTATTAGTGGGGGGTTATATGTCTTACATACTTTCAGCTGAGTTGCGACCTTTGAAGTTTTTAACCGACTTCAAAAAAGGAGGTTATCAGTTTGACCTGTATGTATGTATGTATGTATGTTTGTCCGCGATTATCTCGCGTTTGGCTGAACCGATTTTGATGCGGTTTTCAGTTAAGTATTTGTTACATTCAGGAGAAGGTTTTAGTACCTATTTTAACCGACTTCGAAATGGAGAAAGTGCTCAGTTGATGTATGAGTCAGTTTATTGAATTCGGGTCCCTTTTTTGTAAAAAAGAAATTATTTACCAAAACCTTTATGAGCGTATTTTTTTTGTAAAATTATCCAAAACACAAATACAGCTCGCTAAGTCAAAATCATCATAATCATAAAACTAAGAAAATAATTAATTAAACCATTCACGTAACAGTAATACATAAACCTAAAATTAATTAGGCAAGGGAATATACGTTCATAAACTTACGGCACCAACCGACGATCTCATAATAGGCTGTATGATATGAAGGCGTGTGCCAAAAGATACATATTTTAATAGCTTAGCTTAATTAAATGGAGGCTACATCTTAGCACGCGTCGGTTTTATTACACCTTTTCTGTTCGTTCATTATTAGTTCGAGGCTCAGTTCAGGGGCTCATCTGTGCTGTGATTGGATAGAAAGTTAGCTTTCGACCGTGATAGTTAAATTTCATTGGCCTAACGTATGCTAGGCTTTTGATTTTTATTTTGATTAACCCTAGGGCAGATATGGTGTTATTATTATACTAAGATTCTATAGGAATCTATTGTGTAAGCAAATAAATTAAAAAATCATATTTTTTTAGAAAAGAGACCCGCCTTCACCAACACATAAATAAACTGAGCGCTTCCTCTATTTCGAAGTCGGTAAAAATAGTTACTGATACCTTCTCCTGAATGTAACAAATACATTTCTGAAAACCGCATCAAAATCGGTTCAGCCAAACGCGAGATAATTGCGGACAAACGAACATACAGGTCAGTCAGTTAAAAACTGAATTGCTTTTAGCAGCGACTACCTAATAAACAGCGCTGATAGTATTAACCTTTAGCACATGCTGATTTAGTGCCATTTTGCAGCTCGTATCACGCTGGTATGGAATGGCAATAACATTTTTCCGCACTACTGCATGACTGGCTGTACGTCTAAAAAAATACATTTTGTATTTATAAAAACCTACTTGAATTTGGCGCATAACATGGAATGTTTTTGGAATTCATTAATTAAGCATATTAATTAGTGATTTGTTCAATAAAAAATGGCTTTGATCTAAATTCTTTGGTTTGATCTAAGAGCCCACTCAAGTTCTTAATGCCGAAGTTTTCCGCTCATTTCGAGCCACTCTCATCTCAGATTCCGATGGTTAACTTACTTCTTCAACTTAAACTTAAATTTCAAGCCGTATCATCGACTTTCCGACCCGGCGAACTTTGTACCGCCTTACAGTAGAAAATCACAAATAATGTATTAGTTAAGTAAAGTAAAAAATTATTTATTCAATACAGGATACAAGACATCGCTTATTGAAAGTCAATTAGACTAATCTAATTAATATTGATACCTTATTTCGTAAAGTATCCTATACTGCTAAAGGCGAAGTAGTTCAGGGTGCCCACCAATTGGCTCAGGCAAACAAATGTTTGCCTTGCCTTACGACAATGGTCGCCTGGAAACGCCCCCAAACGAGCCCTCCTCTGTCAAATGATTCTACTCCCTTTCGCAATGATTTAACATTATTCTAATACTTACTATTGTCATAAATGCATTAGTAACGCTGTCTGTCTTTGATGTTACGCAATCAAAGTCAAAATGTCAAAAATTATTTATACAATATAGGATACAAGATATCACTTATTGAAAGTCAATAAGACTACATATCTAATTGGTATTGATACCTTATTTGGTAAAGTATCCTATACTGCTAGAGGCGAGATAGTGCAGGGTGCCCACCAATTCGCTCAGGCAAACAAATGTTTGCCTTGCCTTACGAAAATGGTCGCCTGGAGAGCCCCCAACCGAGCCCTCCCCATGCAAATGATTCTACTCTATTAATTTTAAGCCATATCGGTCAAGCAGTTTAACTACCCCGTCTCCTGCCATGGATGTCGCAACCTTCCAAGGGTGGATTATCATAAAAGCGTGATTGATTATTCACTTCCACCACTACGTTTGCCTTTGTGGCAATTTGTGGACAAGACCTATGTTCAGCAGACGGCTATCCGTTGTAATAATAATAAAACACATCAAACTCAGAGCATTTAACTAGGAAGAACCTGTATCTAGGGTGCCCGAAACATATACAGAGACGAACATAACACCCAGACCGGAAACAAACATTGATATTCACACAGATCAAGGAAGACTGCTCTCTCTGATATTCATCATAACAATGTTAGCCCCGCCGGCAATTAAACTCAGGTGCACACATTTTTAGTCCACATCACTGCCAACTGAGCTACGGAGCAGTCTTAATGTAATCAATATATATAAAACTCTTCCGTTACTGACTGACTGACTGACTGACTGACAGACAACGCAGAGCCGAAACTACTGAGCGTACAAAGCTGAAATTTGGCATGTAGGTTCCTTAGGGAGTGTTGGTGAGCACTAAGAAAGGATTTCCCGAAATTCCCACGGGAACGGGAAAAAACGGGATTTTTGTGTTTAAGAAAAATCTGCGTGGGTGATACCGCGGGGCAGCCTCTATCAATATATATAAAACTCTTTCGTTACTGACTGACTGACTGACTGACTGACAACGCAGAGCCGAAACTACTGGGCGTAGCGGGCTAAAATTTTGCATGTAGGTTCCTTAGGGAGTGTAGGTGAGCACTAAGAAGGGATTTCCCGAAATTCCCACGGGAACGAAAAAAAACGGGATTTTTTTGTTTATGAGAAATCTGCGAGGGAAAAACCGCGGGGCAGCCTCTAGTCTATATATATAAAACTCTTCCGTTACTGACTGACTGACTGACAGACAATGCAGAGCCGAAACTACTGGGCGTAGCGGGCTATAATTTTGCATGTAGGTTCCTTAGGGAGTGCAGGTGAGCACTAAGAAAGGAATTCCCGAAATTCCCATGGGAACGGGAAAAAATGGATTTTTGGTTTTATGAGAAATCTTGCGCGTGTGAAACCGCGGGGCAGCCTCTAGTTCAATGATAAACTTAGTGGACCAAAGCAACGGAAAACTCTTGACACAAGTCAATCATTCCCAATTTTCACACTAATGAGACCCGAAACTATATAACAAGTTTAGGACACGAGACTTGACACCAGAAGACGCACCTGCGATGCCGCCATATTTGATATTCTGGAAGTTTAGTAAAGTTTAGTGAAATATCGAAGCGGGCACGTTTGAACTCCCACGTCTGCCGTGATCGTGGCTGGGCTGTGATTAGATTGATAAGCTTGAGGAAGCGGAAAAATATGCAAACTACTAAACAAATGGACAGGTTTTTATATACAAACTAGGGGCTCACCCGCTTACATTCGTCATAAACCAAAATCCTGATTTTTTCCGTTCCCATGGGAATTTCGGGAATTTATTCCTTAGTGCTCCCCTACACTTCCCAAGGAACCCGTGTGCAAAATTTCAGCCCGTTACGCTCAGTAGTTTCGGCTTTGCGTTGTCTGTCAGTCAGTCAGTAACGGAAGAGTTTTTTTGCTGACCCGACAGACGTTCTGTCTTAAACAGTCGCACCGTCTGTCGAACGACTTTTTTTTCATAGAAACCTTCTCTTGACAATCACAAACACATCAAAAACTATTTAAAGAAAGTGGTCCAGCCGTTAACGTGTGACAGCGTGACGTAGGGGAATAGGAATTGAAATATTGAAGATTCAAATTTTATTTTACTAGAGGCTGCCCCGCGGTTTTTCCCGCGCAGATTTCTCATAAACACAAAAATCCCGTTTTTTCCCGTTCCCGTGGGAATTTCGGGAAATCCCTTCTTAGTGCTCACTTACAATCCCTAAGAAACCTACGTGCAAAATTTCAGCCCGCTACGCCCTGTAGTTTCGGCTCTGCGCTGCTGTCAGTCAGTCAGTCAGTCAGTCAGTAACGGAAGAGTTTTATATATATTGATTATTGAAAGTTAGTAAAGTAAACTATCTAACTATAGGACGTCCACCGACCAGATGGACGGATGATCTGCGCAAGGCTGCGGGTCCACGCTGGATGCAGGCCACCTGCGATCGGTACAGATGGAGAGCCTTGAGGGAGGCCTATGTCCGGCAGTGGACGTCCTACGGCTGAAATGAAAAAAAATGAAAGTAAACTATGCAATACTGCCGTGTCGTGGTGGTTCAGGGACGCCCCCCCCCCATTCGGCTCCTTGCAAGCGAATGTGAAACCAACAGTCCATAGAAAAACAGAACAGCCCGAATAGCAAAACGGAGACAGCACTGTCATGCCACACGAGCTGGACTGTACCCTCCCGCGGAATGCTGCCGATCTGACCACTCCAAAAGCTAGCGATGGAGCCCCTAAACGTGTCTAAATAATTACACAAATTCTTATCTCTCGAAATACGCTCTTATCTCACCATCATACCCTCAACCCAAGGAGCAAAGTTGTCGAACATCGGCCTCAAACGTATAATTTATTGCTGGAATATCCGGGAATTTCTAAATTGATTACTTTACGCCCTTTTGATGTTCAGCCATTGGGGCGGATTAATTTGATACCATTATTTGTTCAACTCGTGTAGTGATCGGTGTGATGTGATGAGATTTGATGCGCGACGTGGGTGGCTGAATATTTTATGTAAAGGTAGCTTGAAGTGTAATTGAATCACATACAAATATTGACTCAGATTTTCCGTGTTATGGTGGTATAGAATACCATCACCCCATCACCACCCACCATTAATGTGTCGTAAAAAGCGACTTAGCGAACACCTGAAAGAAGCAAGGCAGTTCTTCGTTGCAAAACTTGAAGAGGCATAAGGCTTGAGTGCCAGGTGCAAGATGCAAGATGCAAGATGGAGTGCCAGGTGCAAGATGCAAGATGCAAGATGGAGTGCCAGGTGCAAGATGCAAGATGGAAGCAAGGCAGTTCTTCGTTGCAAAACTTAAAGAGGCATAGGGCTTGAGTGCCAGGTGCAAGATGCAAGATGCAAGATGGAGTGCCAGGTGCAAGATGCAAGATGGAAGCAAGGCAGTTCTTCGTTGCAAAACTTGAAGAGGCATAAGGCTTGAGTGCCAGGTGCAAGATGCAAGATGAAAGATGGAGTGCCAGGTGCAAGATGCAAGATGGAAGCAAGGCAGTTCTTCGTTGCAAAACTTAAAGAGGCATAGGGCTTGAGTGCCAGGTGCAAGATGCAAGATGGAAGCAAGGCAGTTCTTCGTTGCAAAACTTACATACATACATACATAATATCACGCCTTTTATTCCCCGAAGGGTTAGGCAGAGGTACCAGCTCAAGAGCCGGACCCACGTTTAGCCGATTTTATGCTTTATTACCAACGTGACAAGGGGCCAGCTTGTCGCCGCGGTTATAACGACCACTACTGCGGCCGGGACCGACGGCTTAACGTGCCTTCCGAAGCACGGAATCATCTTACTTTCGTACAATCAGGTGATTCAAGCCTGCAATGTCCTATCCAACCGAAAACAAACACAACGTGATTTTGTAAGAAATCAATATGTGGTGTTTTCTGCGGGTTGCAAAACTTGAAGAGGCATATTAGCAGATTTGAAAACCTGAAGAGCTTTGACTGCTCCGTGACTCAGTTGGCAGTAATGTGGACTGAGTAAACGAGTGCACCTGGTTTCTATTCCCGGGCGGGACGAATATTGATATGATGAATATAGATGTTTGTTTCCGGTCTGGGTGTAAATTTCGTCTCTGTGTGTGTTTCGGGCACCCTAGATACAGGTTCTTCCTAGTTAGGGGCTCTGAGTGTGATGTGTTTTTATTATTTATTATTACTTACTGGTGTGCGTCCTACGGCTTTGCAAGCGCAATTTCCTTTCAAACCGACAAATCCCAATTTTCAGAATCCCGTAAGATTTTCAGGATAAAAAGTGACCTTTGTACTCTCTCAGGCTCTACTTTAGACTATCTTTGTGAAGTCTTAAAACCCTAATTCAAAATATGAAGCATAATTCCAGTAGAAAGATATAATCAATACTAAACATTATCCATAACGATTGATCTCACGCGACCCTTATTCGATTTACTCATTTCAGTATAGATAATAGCAATATTAACATAAACAGCATATTTCACGCTCCGTTGAAGCATAATCTTTGGATCAGTGACGCATCTGCGATGCATCCGTGAAGTGACGGGCGTCACTCTGCTAAACGATAGAGTGACAGCTTGCGATGCGACACAGAACTCCTCGTTACATCAGAGATGAACACTAATCACCCGCCTTTAATTAACCGACTTTAAAAAAGGAGGTTTATTTTGGAAGTTTGACCTGTATGTATGTATGTTTGTCCGCTATTATCTCGCGTTTGGCTGAACCTAATTTGATGCGGTTTTCAGATAAGTATTTGTTACATTCAGGAGAAGGTTTTAGTACCTATTTTAACCGACTTCGAAAAAGAGGAAGTGCTCAGTTGATGTATTTGTCAGTTTATTGAAGGCGGGTTCCTTTTTTGTAAAAAATTATTTATTTAAGTACTATACATATTTGATCTTTGGAATACTGTAAGTAGGTTCTTTTATATATAACTTCGGTTACCATAGTCAACTTTTACGACATTCAGGGAAGAGAAAGATCCGTGAGATTCGCCCCATCGCCCACCGCCTGCCGCGGTGCAGTGTCTTAAAGGGCGAAACGGTGCGATACTAGCGCCACTTCGATAAATAATTAATATCCTTTAAACCATGGCCGAAATCAAAAAAATGCGTCTTTGACTCCCTAGATAATCTTGCTTAGAACTTTTAAGGCTCTGTTGTGTAGCTTTTAGGATAATGATTTTAGAAATATTATTTTATGAAACTAAAGTGGTCACAACAATTAGATTTTGAACCCGAAAGCTACACAGCCTTAAACATGCAAAGCATTCAAGCAATTCAAGGGATTCAAAGGCGCATACTTTTGATTTCGGCAATGGTTTAGAAGATATTATAATTATTTATCGAAGTGGCGCTAGCCTAACCTAACCTATTGATATAATAGAATCTCACAAAATGTTGTTCAAGTTATTTTATGAATTTGATTAAAATTTCAGAAGTCTCTGGTCTTGACTGAGAGCCTTCCATTGATTAACATTCATACGTCTGCTGGCGTGACGTCAAGCTTACACCCCCCCCCCAAACATCGCCCTTCCCTCAACCAGCTGCATTCCCCTTGCTCTCACGTGCATGCAAGCATTTCCAATCGGTTAAAACTATATATGCTAGAAAGTAGAAAGGCGTTGCGATAGTATGGATCTTTATCACAATTTTTTTTTAATGATTGTTTATGATGATGGTGATGATATTATCTTATCCCTCATCAGGGACATAGGGCTCTCAGTAAAGCTCGCCACTTACTCCTGTCTTGGGCAACCTCCTCCGTCTCGCCCCAAGGTGCTCCGAGTGTTGGAGCCTCGTGTTCCACCGTACGGCGCCAGTTCTGCTTCGGGCGGCCAACTCTGCGATGTCTGCGACTTTTGCGACTAAACAGAAATAGGTATAGGTAATTCGTAAAGAAATGAAAAAAAAAAAATTATTTATTGGTATGCTTTCTTAACCTAGAATATAGAAAACATAGTTTAAATAAAAACCTTAGTAAAATTATTAACATAAAATTTGCTTAGTAAGGGCCTCTCACTAGGCTAGGCCTGTATCGAGAGCCCTATTTCGGCCTATTTATTTTGCCCTATTTTATATATATGAAGATTTCACGAAAGGGATTTGTTTAGTGTTTTTGCTTAAATTATGAAGCAGCCGAGATCCAAACACATCGTTGCATCGGTGCGCCAACTCAAAAACCGAAACTCTCTTCAACTCTTTTGGAACTGTTAACCCTGTTCCCGGTAGTAAATTAATCATTCAATATTGCAGTACTGCAGGTTGAGCTTCATGTAATACTGTATTATAACGATGTACCTAGATTAAACAGGGTTATAGAAATGCCAGATCTTTCCACTATCGTACGTAGGTGCCTGTTTTAGTATGTTTGGAACTGCCGAATATATTTTCTAGTTTATTTTTTCCTGTGTGGTCTCATTAGGGATGCTTGATATTGAGAAAACATCGATGCTGACATCGATAGCATAACATCGATGTTCGATGATCATCGAACCCAAAACATCGATGTCAGGCAACAATGTTTTTTTTACAGACATCGATAAGGGTTAGCAAACGATATTTTTTATGATTCTTTGCTTTCTAAAATTGATAAAATATTATTAAAAATGCGTTTATTTTATAGATTATAGATTTTTTTTGCGGGTTTTCGACCGTAACTTTAAGAAATCGATATGTTCGAAGGGTACGATTTTGAAAAAGGGTAAAATTACGATGCATCATCGATGTTTCGATGTTTGATATGACGCAACATCGATGTTAGAAGATAATTTTTTTGTCTCTTAACATCCATAATCATAATCATCGAACAATGATGATTATCGAGCATCCCTAGGTCTCAGCTCAGAGATTAGATAACAATTTAAAAATGGTTTTTAACTTCTCAGGTTGAGGATCAATTGCGTGAATTCGCATGTTGTTTTAAACAGGTAGTTTAGAATAACGTTCGATTGAAAACCTATTTTGAACGATACAGATTTAAAAATGGTATACCTAGAGCACAATATAATAAATAGTACTACATCTACTCCCTCCCTCCTTCAGCAAGTGCGGCTCCCCCACTCTCGGTTACGCTTTTCAATCAAAGCCCCTAACTAGGAGAGCCTGTATAAAGTGCCCGCAACATTATACATAGACATACATTACATCCAGACCGGGAAACAAGCATCGATATTACTCATAACAATTTTCGCCCCGCCCGGAACCGAACCAGGGGGCACCAGCGTCTCAGTCCACATCACTGCCAACTGACATTCTGATGTTCTTTCTGTGCGTTGGCTACGAGGTCTTTTTAGACAAGTGTAGCCGCCAAAAGTGGCTAAACTGGCTAAGAAACCTGGACATTTGCCTTTGACACGCTAGTACTAGCAGAGTACTAGCGTATTCAGTGCAGCCATACGAATAAATAAATAACTGCCAACTGAGCTACGGAGCAGTCAAATCTTGTAAGATTACAAAACGAAAAGAAAAAAAAAGAGAGATAAATTGTAAAGTAGAGTTTGTTACCCCTTTCTTCTCTACGCTGTAAAATCATTGCGAAAGGGAGTAGAATCATTTGACAGAGGAGGGCTCGTTAGAGGGCCTCTCCAGGCGACTATTGTCGTAAGGCAAGGCAAACATTTGTTTACCTGAGCCAATTGGTGGGCACCCTGAACTACCTCGCCTCTCACAGTATAGGATACTTTACCAAATAAGGTATCAATAGCGATTAGATTAGATGTAGTCTAATTGACTTTCAATAAGTGATATCTTGTATCCTATATTGAATAAAGAATTTGACTTTGACTTTGATTTTGAATAGTTAAGTAGGTATTTTTATCAATATGTGAAAAAGTGTTCTTCTATTTTTATACAATTCTACTCTTTGATGTCGCTTCGGTGAAGTCGTAACGAGCGTCGGTGTCGGATTATGACGGTCACGGCTTAGCCGCGCTTGCCTGTTTACTTACAGCTACGGACAGGACAGCCGGTTTCCGGATTTACGGATATCCGTCTTCTTAGGGTCTTAATTATTTTATTAAGGATAAAATGTATAATTTTACTGTCTTAAGCTCAAATACTTGACACTGAGGCAGCAGGTTTAGCAACAGAGAATTTAAGATGACTTTTATAGTTTTTCAATTGCCAAATTTCTGTCCAACTGCTGCCACAAAGATTTCCTTCCCATGCCTCTACGTGTGCCTTTTTTTAAGGCGGGGAAACTCTTAACAAGTATACCCTGCGGCCCTGGGGAAGTCGCCCAGGCGCTGGCTTATGTTCTGTGGGGTTCGCATCCACTTAAACCCCGCCTGTGTTCTTCTCGGCTGTTAGCAAGGAGGCCACGGAAGATCTGTTCAAGCTGGTTCAACTCCGCGACCCCCCTCCAGAATTGGCTGCTAAGCCTCTTCGCCGTTCCTGTCTGGGTATAGATCTTCTAGGTTGGCTAGGCGGTTGCGATTCTTACCCTTTGGCCTTTGTGTGGCATGACAGCAGCTGTCTTCGAGCAGTGGTCTACTATTCGGGCTGGTGTGTGATCCTGTGGACTGTTGGTTTCTCATTCGATTGCCTGGAGCTTGGGGGATGACTCTGAACCAACTCACCTTACGCAATATAATATACGTGTACTTTGTTTTTAGTTAATTGTAGTTTGATAGACTCTTACTAAAGAGATACTTTGTATTACATATTGGAAAATCAATATAATTTATAAAACTCTTTCGCGTTACTGATTGACTGACAGACAACGCAGAGCCGAAACTAATACGCGTAGCGGGCTAAACTTTTGCACGTGGGTTCCTTGGGGAGTCTAGGGGAGCACTAAGGAATAATTTCCTCCCATGGGAACGGGAGAAAACGGGATTTTTGTGTTTAAGAGACACGTGTGTTACCGCGGGGCAGCCTCTAGTGCTTTTAGAAAATAAAAAATTAAATAGTTTCAAGTTTCAATGTCACATTATTAGCTTTCGCAGTCTGTTTTCCAACCAAACACGGCAGTGCTAATGGAAAAGTTCTCAAGATAAAATAAAATAAAAACAAACGAAAAATTAATTGCAAGTAAAAGTGAAGGTAAGCTTACAAATAACACTTAGTAAAATTGCAGAGGTTATCTCAGTAATTACATTGAACCCCCCTCGGTGTTATTACAGAAAATGGTGCTACGTTTAAATTTTAATATAGAAAAGCTTTTATCTAAAGAGGTTTTTTAATTTTTCCTCAGTTTTTCCAAGCCGGATCCCAAATTGATCTGTTCCTATAATTTATGACTTTGAAAAGTCTTTTGGAGGAAATGGGCTAATTATTTAGAAAAAATCTATTGACTGGACTGGACTTCAGAATTAAGATGGAAGGAAAGAGATCAAATTATTTTATCCAGCCAGAGAGAACCTACTGAAGAGAAAAGATTCTGTTTCGTGATTTAAATACAAATCGTTAATGATTTCTTGGGTGCAAACATATAAATAAAATATCATTATAGAGTAAAAAAAAGGAGCGCGAAGCGAGTAGAAAACGATAAAAAATACCAAAGTTTCCTAAGTTAAAGTACTTTTCCGTTACTGTTATAATGCTAACAGACTGACAGACAACGCAGAGCAGAAACTACTGGGCGTAGCGGGCTGAAATTTTGCATGTAGGGTCCTTAGGGAGTGTAGGTATGCACTAAAAAGGGTTTCCCGAAATTCCCATGGGAACGGAAACAAAAACTGGAATTTTGTGTTTATCAGAAATCTGCGCTAGTGAAACTGCGGGGCAGCCTCTAGTTAGTTTATAAATGGCGACTTTATGAAAAAACTGTAGTAAGAGAGAGAAGAGGCCTATGTCCAGCAGTGGGCTCATACAGGCTGATGATGATGATGATGAAACCAAGGCGCTTCCGAATGATTATGATCGAGAACCCGGGAAAACTTCCGCGTAGATAATTGAAATGTGGGCCCACCCACGTATTTCAATTCAATGAGTTAGGTTAATCGGGGATAATTATTTAAGTAACTAAGCATGTACGGGTTTGTCAGCTAAGTCCAGCCCTCCACTAGGCCTCCGACAGTTTAAGTTAAGACTGAAAATTGCTACTAATTAAATAAACTTTTCGACCGTGATTAAGCGACCCCATAAAACCTCATTCATAATTAAGGCCCGGCCAACAAGTTTTGTCGTTTATTACGCCTGCCTAAGTTTGCGAACTTTATATGATAATAATTATTTTACTTTTGAGAATTCTTTGCACCAAGTTGTTAAGGCTTGGATTTGAAGAATTAATGAGGGAAGGCCAAAAAATTGGAAATCTTGACAAAGATACGCTAAATATTGCTTTATGTTTGCTGAATTCCTTATTCGTAATCCTAGCAAATATTAGAAAAAAAAAGTGTATGGCCCTGTGAAGGCGACATAGAATACCACATACAATACAACCAATAATAATAATAATTATAATTACGCATCACACTCAGAGCCCCAATTTAGGAAGAACCTGTATCTATAGGGTGCCCGAAACATATAAAGAGACGAACATTACACCCAGACTGGAAATCAACACCGATATTCATCATAAAAATGTTCGAACCGCCGGGTATCGAACATAGGTGCACACGCATACTCAGTCCACATCACTGGCAACTGCGCTACAGAGCAGTCCAATATCTCCATCCGTGGGATTCTTACTCGTATTAGCGAACTAAGTTAAGAGCCAGTTTACAGCGATGCTAGCGCCATTCGCGAAAAAAAAAAATCTTCTAAACTAAGGCAAATATCAAAAATGTGGCACTGTATGACACTAGATAATGTAGCCTAGTAGGGTAAAATGCCCTATTACGGCGCGTTTTGACGACATTTTAAAGTAGGGTAAGAAATTAAGCATTTCTAAATATTTAAGCAGATATTTGAAATTTTTTTTGACACTCCTGATAATTATATTTTCTATTTCAGTTGTCGTTTTATTTATTCTAGAGTGATAATTAATTTTAAATAAATATTTTTTCTGACAATTCGGAATTCCTATTACGGCGGCAAAAAAAAGTTTGAAGCCCATTACGGCGGTAAGCACTGCCTATTACGGAGTATTGGATGCCAACACACGCACGATGAAACATTTTCATCTCAGCTCACGGTTCCGTGCAATCAGTAAATGGTATGCAATGGCTGTAATTGTTACTGGCACTGATACAGGTTCTTCCTAGTAAGGGGCTATTTTGATAATATTTTGTGTATCAACTATTAAATAAACGGCCTCGCGCTAAGAAGTTTCCAGTAATATAATTAGTTTAGGAAACACGAATAATGAATATTTGGCTGTATGGGCTATTATGTTCCTTTGCCTGACCTGAAAATGCGAATAACAAAACAACAATCAATCAATCAATCAATCTACGGCATCGTAACGTTCTCCCATCTCTCTGCACAACGGAACGGAATGAATTAAATATGGGGACGATTTTTTTTTATAAGCCGCGCTGATAAAGAAACGATTTGAAAATGGCGGCCGAACGAATGCTATCTCCCGTATATTAGTATGAGGGAAGAGTTGAGAAGCGAGACAGCCCGACAGCCCATACAACGGGCGCCATTTTGAGCTCGTTTTATTATGTGCGCAGGTTATACTCATAAAAGCGTAATTGGTGTGAATTTGGCTAGCTTCTTAACATATTTTTTAATATTTGATGTTAAGTGAAGTTACAAATTATCATTATTTAATGTCTGTTGACCAGGAAAATATCTCAGTAGAGGCTTGACAAAAGTTTGTTCAAAAAAGGAAGATTTTGGCAAAATTTTTGAATTTTTCTCTAAATTTCCATAATTTTTTGAAGTTTTTAATATTTGTTAGTATTCTTTTGACGACAAATAAAATATCGTGAAATTTTTTCATTAAAATTAATCGAGCCGTTTCGGAAATTAGTGCCTTTGGCAGACAGACAGACGGACGGATGGAAAAGACATATTTGTGGCGACCGCCACTGCTATTATATTTATTTATAATATTCTTATACACAATATTTATCATATAAAGTTTTCTTTCCGCCTTCTACTGTAAATATTGTGTGTGTAGATTTTCAGCTATACTTTTCCCTATCGTGTAAATATAATTCTTCTGTACATAATTCATCGTGTATATATTCATTTACCGTGGGAGAATACATCAGCAGCCTCATCCATCCCCAAATATTAATAAGGTCCCGGGACGTGTACCCGAAACCTTAATCAATAAACTGATACAAACCTAAACTAAGAACTTCCTCTTTTCTAAAATCGGTTAAAAATAGGTACTAAAACACTTCGTCTGAATTTAAAAAACACTTTTGTGAAAATTGACAAAATTGAAATAATCGCGGACAAATATGCATACAAACATACATACAGGTCGAATTTTTTTTTTTTCGTTATAAAACTTTAATTTGAAAAAGGCCCGCACGAGGCTTTTAATAATTCTACTAATATTATAAACAACAAAGTTTGTAATAAAGGTTGTCTGTAAGTAACTCTTTCACGTAAAAACTACGAAATAGATTTTAATGAAACCTTACAAATAAAACATATTTGAAGGAAAATTTAACTGGCGAAGCAGCAGAGTGCAGTCAGTGAAGGTTTAGTTAAACGGTAAAAAAGATGGAAAATGGATTTCTACCCAAGTGGAGAAAGTTAAAAAAAAAGAAAAATAAATTTTTTTACAACAACGTTGACACAAACATGCAAAAATGGAACACAAAAAAAAACAACAACAAATCAGTAAACCAAAATACAATAATAAATAAAACAACCAACGAATCATAATCATTTTTGTATGGTGTGTCAAAGTTGCGGTAAAATCTAGTATTAAATTATTATATTGATGGGAAAATACGATAAAACTAACCTTAGTATACATTATTCTGTAAGTTTTTTAATTATTTACATACCCTGTAAAGTGCGTTTTAGTTCTTTGACGTATGTCAATTTAGACAGGATGTCACGTATTTACCATACAACAAACCAAATAAGTAGACATGCAGTAAAGCTTTTTAAAATGTACGGTATCTTTATGAATAATACGGTTAAATTATTAGCTCTGTAATTTCCATACACCGTGTTAGGATTCCTTACAGCCTAATACGGTAGGTACTAAAATATCTAATGAGTTTTTATATCCTAATTCTGAAATATAATGTTAAGATATTTCGGTAATGTAAGTTATTACTTACACATAAGAGCACTCTGACTTTACCATAAAACTCTCAAATCGTTAGTAATCGTTGTATTAGACTATTTTTCTTCATTAAAACTCATACGTTAGGTTTCAAAGTATTCTAACAAACTTAAATTTTACTGTCAACTTTAAGCGTCAAAAACAAGGATTCTAGTTAAAAAACATGAACCTCCAAAATTGGTTTTATACTTGACAAGTAATGAAAATTACACTTAAATAACGAAATGTTTATAAATTATAATTATTATACCACTAAATTTAAAAATTACCGACACTGCGTTTTTCCTATTACCGATGGTACCCTCCGTAATAGGCGGAACTCTCAAATAGCCTTCCTAATACGGCGGACTTTTGTTTACTCATATTTACTTGTTTTATTTGATTTTAAACGGAAATCAACTTGATTAACTAAGACTTCTTGAATGTAAAAAGTATTCGAATATAGTAACATAATCTTAAAGTGTTTGTTTGAACTAAAAACGAAGTTTGAAAATTCAATGTTCTACCGCGAGTCAGTCTGCGATTGTATGAAACAGCTTCTCGCTTCGCTGACGTTACACAAAATAATTAATTTAAGTAATTTTAAACGCACGAGTGCTTGGTAATAAGTTACTTGTTAGTTTCCCTTGGACACTATGTGGTCACCTTTAACATACACGGTCACAACGAATCATAAATTGAAAAAGATAAAATAGAGCCGTAATAGGACGTGATTTTGACTACCGCGGTAATAGGACGTTTTACCCTATTTTTTAAGCACAGCAAAGTAGTCCTAAGTAAAAATATCAAAAAAAACATAGATTGTTGCCAAAAATTGCTACTTTTAGTAACACTTTGTAGCTTTCTTTGGTCTTCAACCTAAAAGCTGTACAGAAGTGCCCTTAAAATACTAGGCTACATTATCTAGTGTCATACTGTGCCACATTTTTGATATTTTGCCTTAGTTTAGAAGAGATAAATTTTTTTCGCGAATGGCGCTAGCATCGCTGTAAACTGGCTCTTAAATCTTTAAAACTATGCAACGGATGTTGATGCGGTTTGTTTTTAATAGATAGAGTGATTCAAGAGGAAGGTTTATAAGTATAATACGTGCACAAGATAGTTAAAGGTTAGACGGTACGAAGTTCGCCGGGCCGATTAGTTTATAATATTAGTGAGATACCCGCTTGCCCTACTGGGCACCTGCAACGGAACGCGTGTTTCTGACATTGACAAGGGCCGTGCTTTTGTTCCCGCCAAAACACTTGAGAATGGAACACATGAGTAATTTTTTTTTCGTACATCCCCTGTGCCAGCCAGTAGCATAAGAGTTTGACGTCAGTCTTCAATCCATCAAAAAAGCAGGGTGGAGCGAAAGTCCTGTTCATATTTACGCGCTAATCTTATTTAACGCTGCAAAGAGTCTTTTAAAATGAATAACAAATACAAAGATATTCCAAAGTTGGTGTCTCCACCAAAGGAAATCAGGTTTTTATAGTATGTTATTATCGAATCTAGGGCCTCCATTACCCTTTTTTTTTAATAGACACATAAATCCAATTTTTTACCACTGTAGAAAATGGATCTGTGACGTCACAGTCGTGAGTTGATATCAGTTAGCTTTGCACAAACCACATAAACACAAATAAACTAGATACCACCTCATACGCTGAAATGCATAATTCAAACTTCCGACTTGGTCAGCATGCCTATCACAGGTAGGGCATCAAAGTTTTACCACAAATTTTAAGATTTAGAAGGCCATACTGACAGCCTTTTAATGAAAAGCCTATCAATACAGGTTACAAAATCTTAACAGAGAGTTTTGGTACCAAAGTGTCGGATTGTGTTTCACAATTTCCTAAAAAATCCGTGCCCATTATTTTGCTAGTATTGGAATTATTTTAATAAAATGTGCCATTTTTGAATTATTCTAATCGATTCCGCCAAATCTCCCGTGTTGATTTGGTAATGTCGGATCACCTTTTTTTTTGGTAACAAGGGGAATAGATTGTGTTCTTATTACTGACATTTTGTCGTATGTCTGAGCTCATGCTAAGCCTGCAGGTTTTAAAAGTAGAACGCAAATGAAAAAGGCAAGGTAATGTAAGTGAAATTAATTCCGCGCCGAGTTTCGTGGAGAAAACACCCCTATTGTTCGTAAGTTCGCAATCTTGGTGCATTCAGAAAAATGTAAGGTTCGCGAAATCACTCCGTTTAGCGTCGAGTAGAAGAATGTTATGGTTGTGAGAAAATTTGTGTTTAAATTTTATAGTAGAGATTTTTTTATTAAAATAACTGAGTTTGTATTTTCTCTCCAATTAATTTTATACGTTTTAATTAAATAACATTTTGAGGAAGGATCCCGGGAACCATATTGGCTTCCGAGGTCCCTTCCCACGCTCAGCTGCTATCAGCTTCGTGTTGTTGTTCCCTCCCCGGCTCGCCCTTGGTTTTAGCTGCGGCAGAACAGTACCTGGCTGTGCCACCGTCCATCTCGGGGCCATTTGATGAGGCCCCATTCTTTACACCCACGACCCCAAAGACCCCTTTTAGTCGCCTCTTACGACACGCAGGGCATACCGTAAACCTATTTTTACGCCCGGACCTACAGGGCTTAAGGCAAAACCCTAAAAATGTTATCTGTGAGGTAGACATAATGTCGAACACTCAAGAAATAGTGGAGTTCTTTTGATTGTGATAATGAAATAGGTACGTATTGAAACTCAATGAGGTATGTAAGTACTCAATATTTCAAGTTGTCAGCCTTACCTGTAAGTTCCGGGTTCCGGCAATGTATTGGGTATTGGCGTGGGTTAAGGCATCTATAACCTCACTTCCGGTACATCCGCCAGCCATTGTGCGCTACCGGATGTGGCGTAATCGCGCGACCAACCCCGGAAGTTGCCGCGTTCATTGCGGGATTGTTTGTTTCGTTTTCCAATAATAATAGTTCTGGCACTAGGTTTCATTGTGCCTTCGTCTATTGTGCGAGTAATTTATTAGATTAACTTTATTTAGTATGTTTGCCAGTTTAATATTTGCAGCCGCTTTAAATATAAAATTGCGATGATTTTGTCGTTCAAGTGCTGATAAATAAATAAATAAATAAATAAATAACACATCACACTCAGAGCCCCTAACTAGGAAGAACCTGTATCTAGGGTGCCCGAAACACACACTGTTGCGGCCTACAGCGCCCTCTCATGGGCAGGTGCGAACCATTTTGTGAGGACGCGGACCATCGCGTCATCGTCAGCCAATCACATGCGCGAAAAATGACGTGATGGAGCATAGCAGCGCTGTGATTAGTTTTAAGTTAATATTGTTCCCACCATTACCTATCCAAGACTCTTGTAAAACACATTACGCTCATTAAAAAATATCTAAATTATCACGAAAACCTGAATTTCTATTTACTGCAACTTCCTGAGGGAGCAAGGGGACACATACAGCACAATATCAGTTCGGGAGTACACGAAAGCCCGAACATTTGGACCTTCTTCGCTGGATCACTTAACACGAGGCAGCAATTGACCTTTGGACGTGGACCCTACATCGCTAAGGAAGGCGCTAGCAGACCGTCTCACACACAAGACGTTCAGGACGCGATCATTTGGCATCGGAGAAGATTGGACCTGGCCTGGAATACCTAGCTACGACGAAATACACACGCACATTTCGGTACGGTCGACCAGCCACCCCATCCACACCTTTCCTCATACATTTGTGTGAATATCGTGCTTTTCCAATTACAGTGATCAACTAAGTACAGAGTGTACCCGGGTCGGATAGTTGTTGTGCAGCCGCCGCCGGCAGTTTCAAAAGTTGAAAGCGTCTGTCAACGATATCGCCACGTAAGTACTCCACCTTTTACAAATCACCAATATGACCAAAGGCGAGTCTTCAGATAATTCTAAATCACGCGATAAATCACCCTACAGGGGAATATCTGAAGATACATCTAGGCAACTAATGCAGGACTTAGTTAAAAAACGCGGGATCCTAAAATCACGTCTGACTAGATTCGCTACACAAGTCAACACTATTTGCAGTGTTCAGTTATCTCGTCAGAATCAAATAGACCTGAAAGGGCGTTTGAACGGAGCAGCTAGCCTATTTACCGAATTATGTAGCATTCGTCTCAAATCGAGGAGACAGTCGATGACTCTTGCCTGGAGGATCAGCTAGCGCAGCGAGACCAATTTGAAAACATTTATTACGTTGCTATAGCGCTGGCTGAATCTTTCATGCAAGAGGATAAAATCCCGATTGAGACTACGAGTAACTCACAGTCTACTAATATTTGTAAATGCCAATATTCATCCGTGAAATTGCCTACGATTCCCATGCCTACCTTTGATGGCTCGTATGAAAACTGGTTGGAGTACAGAGACACTTTTTTATCACTCATACACAATAACAATAATTTATCTGAAATTCAAAAGTTTCACTACCTTAAAACATCATTGTCCGGCAGTGCGGCATTAGTGATTGATGCAATAGGATTCTCAGCTGACAACTACACTATTGCTTGGGAACTCCTGCTCAATCGTTACAACAACAATAGATTATTAATACACAATCACGTTAAAACATTATTCACAATTAATTCATTGAATAGGGAGTCACACATATCGCTAAGACACTTAATTGACACCACACTTAAAAATTTACGTTCCCTCAGGATTCTTGGTGAACCCGTAGATTCCTGGGATACTCTAGTCATTTATTTAATCATTTCCAAGCTTGACAAAACTACGGAGCGTGAATGGGAACATTACAAAGGTACTTTGCTAACTGGAAATTCAAACACAAAACTCAAAGTCAATGATCTCATTCAGTTCCTCACAAACAGAGCCGACATGTTGGAAACACTACAAGTTTCACATACAAAAGACAGTCCGGAAATCAAGAAGCACAACATTAATAGCGGTAGTCAAAAAATATACTGTAATGTTTCCAGCAGCCAGCCGCAAGAACGTTCTGCAACTCACACACAGTCGCGCAGTGGCAAGTTGTGTTTTATGTGCAAGCAGGCCCATCCGCTTTATTCTTGCAATACATTTCTACAAAGCACTTTAGAATCAAAACTAAAACTTATTCACGAAAACAAGCTGTGCGAGAATTGTTTGCGTTCAGGACACACAGCTGATTCTTGTCGTTTAGGGCCATGCAAAAAATGCTTTAAAAAACACAACTCGCTCATTCACACTGATAATGAGTTACCCAGTGACCTCAATAATAGCAGTATCGTAACCTTGCACTCATTACTCAAAGTGAATCCGGTACCTGTCGTTGACCCCCCCGCCTCCTCAGGCGTCACAGGTTCCGAGGACTCCTTATCAATAAAAGTACACACAACGCAGCTGCGACCGGTCCTATTGTCTACCGCGTTAGTCGAGGTACTAGGTAGTGATAATACCTATCACCTGGCACGCGCACTACTAGACACTGGGAGCGAGCGCAGCTTCATCACACAATCATTTCACAATTTAATAAACACACCACTCATACAGTCCACTCATAGCATTCACGGTGTAGGAAACTCAGTTACAAAATGCACACAAATTTGTAATATTGAAGTTAAGTCACACATAAACACCTACACTACACACATACAATGCTTCGTACTCCCACAAATCACATCTGAGACGCCAAATGTATATGACAAGCACACACATCTGGACATACAAGACAATATACAATTGGCTGATCCTAACTTTTTAGACTGTCAAAACATTGATATTCTAATTGGGGCAGACGTTTTTTGGGATTTAGTTACCGAAGGAAAAATAAGATTACACAGCGGGCCTTATTTAGTTAATACTAAATTTGGCTGGATAATCACTGGGCCTATTAACCAACACACACACAGGAATAGGACCATACAGTGTAAGTTCGCACACACTTCTAAACACATGATAATGGATAAGGAGTTGCCAGACCCTAAGGTCACTCAGACTGATGAGCGGACTCGCGAATACCATTTTTATAAATCTATAGCTACCACACGCAATAAAGATAAAAGGTAGGTATATCGTGAGCATTCCGTTCAGTCAGTCAACTTATGTTTTTGGTAATTTCTATCACTAAACATAAACACACACACACACACACTTCATTCACACATAGATATACTTAAATTTATCTCTGAAGGCAACATCTTCTGAACCACATACTTACACACATTTCAAATTTTCTGTAGGTTTCTCAATTCCCGCGCATGGTGCACGCCGCCGCCACTATTTTGTTTATTTTAAAAATACACACACGTTTTAATAATTATAAACAACAGACGTGCGGGCGCTCATAGCGTAAAGGAATTGAGAAAATAGAAAGGTTACCTATCGATCTGTCCCAGCGAGAATAATTTCTCGTTGAGTACGGTTCGATAGGTAGCGAACGCACATACAAACATACATACAAAAAATTAAAAACCATTTTAGTATTTAGTAGATTGATAATATCGATCATGGAAATGCCAATTGTCGTAAGGGACAAAGCACGACTTTTCAGGAGAGCCAAAAAACGAATTTTTTTTTACAAATCCTTTTGTAACTTTTGATTGCCTTGATTTACAGCGATCAATTAAAAGAAGACCAGTGCTAATTTTTGAAGATCTTTTCAATTATTTTAGTTTGGATACGCTACAACTAATGGTTTAGAAGATTTTGTCCCTTACGCCCTACCCATTTTAGCAACATTGTCCCTTACGCTGACCTTTTTTTCAACTTTTTCCCTTACGACCTATACAGTTTTTTTAACTTTATAAAATAATTGGTTGTAAGTCCCATATGTGTTTTTCCAATGTAGTCGTATGTCTATTATAATATTTAATTTTAAAGTTACTATGTAAAATTTGAGGGGCGTAAGGGAATTAAAATACCAACAAGTGTGTTGTTATTAGTACTGATTAAACAAAAAAAAATATATTTAATTATTTCTATAGTGTTAAAATGTTATTGTTTGGTTACCCTTGTGAAACAAAATGATAAAATTTCTCAAATATGAAGTACAAAACATTAAAGTTTAAATATTAATTGTAAAAAAAAAATATTAAGTGCATAATTTTTATAAAATAGCAAATACCTAGAAACACCAATAGCGCCCTCGTAAGATTTAAAAGAAAATAAATTATTAATCTTTAATGTCTACAATAAAAATCAACACTTTAATGAAGATAGGTAGGTAGTAATTCGTTTATAGCCCAAGTTTAAAGTAATTTAGCTTTTAACATGGTGTATAGGAATAAATACTTCAGTAAGACCAATTAAAAAAAACTACAAGACTTACATTAAAAAGGTTTTTTGTTATGGTTGGTATGTAACATATGGTATGAATAGGATACCAGTACCCCATCTTCCATGTATATGGCTAAGGTGACTATAGTAAAAAATCGAAGCACGTAGCGTCCATCGATGATCCTACAACAGCTAAGTACAACAGTATGGCTATACTGCGATTTCCAACCTGCCTGCCAAGTGTGACAATTATGGCAAACCCACTCGTATGATCATGGCTAAAATTAACGTTTTGGCCTAGTTTGCGCTTTGGTAGCGGTCAGGAAAAGGTGGGGCAGGGTGTGTGTACTAACTAACGTTGATCCCGGGCCAACGAAGCTTAAGCAGGAATTGAGCTCGTTATAGTAAAACATTATTGTTGAGGAAGGAGAACCACAATCCCAGGGAGGTTTCGGGTGCATAGTGAACAATTCCCTTCACAGCTTTGTAAATACCGATATTATGATGGCAAGGGTAGCGTGTCTTGTACGTCTATGAATTTAACAGTATTTGTTAAAAGTTATACAAGTATGCGCTCCCACATCGATACAGTCCAACGAAAATGTGGAGATTATGTATCCCGTGATTATGCATTGCTCAAAAACTTGCGTCACAGTTGATATAGGGGATTTAAATGCGAAACGGTTCAATTCTGATATCAGCGATGGGATAGCGCCAGAAGCGTGCAACAGAAGTTTGGTAGTACTGTTCTTCAGAAAAGGCCATAAAACCAGCTGAAGAGCTTACATCTAAGCCACCTTTATAAATTGTTCTTGAGAGTCATCAAGAATCGTTTTTCGCGCAGGTTTGACGTCTTCGCCCTTCGAATTAGCTGTTTCTCGTAAAGGCAAAGTACCATGGACCACAAACATGCTTTAAGGCATGTAATATAAAAGACGGAAAAGTATAATCTGCCTCTTTGACTGGCATTTGTTATGGGAAAGCCTTTGAAGCTGGGTAGTACTACAATCTCTTCAGCGGTGCCTATTGGTATATGGAATTGTTTGTAAAAAACGCCACTATGTTAGCTGGACTACTGGATCAGAGCTCGAAGGCTGCTGAGGACTGGGTTCAAAAAGAGTTATATTATATCACTTAAACTGTTCACCGCAGCCGCTGTGCACTCAAGTAAGTCTTTAAGACTCGGGACAGGAATGAACTAGGCATCAACAGAAATGGTAAGTTCGTCAGTTGTTATCTTTTACTATAGAGTCAAATTAAAACCCGCCGTTACGTTAAGATTAAGGAATACAATAAACTTTAAAGCTAGAATCAATGCGAATTGACATTTGACGTCGTAACCACTCAGAGATAGTTATATTTTGATTGGCTGATTAAATAGTTCAACGAATGGGTACTTTTAAAACATTATTTTTAAACAAATTCATATAAAATAATAATTAAAATCTGAGTTTTTAATAAACATAAGATTAAGTTACGACCCTTACGACCTTGAGCTTTAGATACTGCAACTTTTTTTTTTACGTCGTAAAGGACATATTGACAAAACCGTATAAAAATCATCAATAATATTTTAATTTATTGGCCCTTACGCCAATGTGGAAAAATTAAATGTTCCATAAAGCTTTTTTTTTAATAAATTTCTGAGCTAGGCCCAAAAAAAGTCAGGTCGTAAGGGACATTTTTTGGAAGCTAGAGAGATTTCAAATATACCATTCGATAGAGCGTGAAAAATTGAGTATAATGGCATCAAAAACGAAATTTCGAAAAATGTCCCTTACGACAATTGGCATTTCCATGATCGATATATTATTTTATTTTATTAAATATCTGTTAAATTATTCCACACACATTAATTGTATTAGTTAAATTTCATACAATATTTAAATTACCGCTTTAAAAATTAACTATTTTGATTACACAATTATTTTAGATTAATTTAAATTAATCATCTCCTTTGGCTCAGTTGGTGGTTTGTATTTGGCTGGGGTATGCACGTGTAAATATGGTTTACGACGATGGACAACAAACGCATATAGCACGGTATTTACACACAATGATTCCTTCCTAAATTTTCGTCGTTGAATCCTTTGTCCGCAGAATACCCTGTTACCTACTTTAGTCCCTATACCTACCTACCTCTTGGTCGGCCGTGTCGTGGTGCCACGCAACGCACAGACTGCGCCACCCACCGAAAACGGCGAGCCGTCGTCGCGTCGCGCACACACACCACGTCGCGTCGTCGAGAGCTCGTTGCCAGAGCTGAGCCAGCAGCACCGTGGTCACACCTTTGGTTATCAACGAGACGTTCCGGAGCACGCTTTACTCACGCATCACGCATCAATGGAGGAAATGCACACACGCCGAC
The DNA here is from genome assembly GCA_951802225.1 of Euspilapteryx auroguttella. NCBI lineage: Eukaryota > Metazoa > Arthropoda > Insecta > Lepidoptera > Gracillariidae > Euspilapteryx > Euspilapteryx auroguttella. The sequence goes on from OX637643.1 coordinate 15,592,523, forward strand.
GACATCTCCAACCGAACACATTGGCTGTGATGAAGGTCGACAACCTTCCTCCACTGCATGATACTTACCTGATCTGCATCACATCGTCGGGACCATCCACAAAGGACAGACGATGTAGTAAAGGATATGGCCGCTGGGTGAAGATGCGCCTGATCCAAGCAGATGTTGAAAGCCACTACTTTCAAGGCCGGGGGCATGTTGCGGCCTACAGCGCCCTCTCATGGGCAGGTGCGAACCATTTTGTGAGGACGCGGACCATCGCGTCATCGTCAGCCAATCACATGCGCGAAAAATGACGTGATGGAGCATAGCAGCGCTGTGATTAGTTTTAAGTTAATATTGTTCCCACCATTACCTATCCAAGACTCTTGTAAAACACATTACGCTCATTAAAAAATATCTAAATTATCACGAAAACCTGAATTTCTATTTACTGCAACTTCCTGAGGGAGCAAGGGGACACATACAGCACAATATCAGTTCGGGAGTACACGAAAGCCCGAACACACACAGAGACGAACATAACACCCAAACCGGAAACAAACATCGATATTCATCATATCAATATTCGCCCCGCCCGGGAATCGAACCCGGGTGCACACGTTTACTCAGTCCACATCACTGCCAACTGAGCCACGGAGCAGTCAAAGCAGTCAAGCTGATGCTAATCCTATGCTAATCCATTAAGGTCGCCCGTTGTATGCAAATTCAAATGTTCTATTATTTATTGTAACTAGTTATTTTACTTCTTTTGTATCTTACTTTGTGTGCAATAAAGTGTATTTTACTTTTACTTTACTTTACTTTAAATGTCACACAATCGATTTTAAAAAAATTATTAAATAAATACATTTAAAACTAGCTAACATAGTTTTCTTCATACCGCCCAAGCATCAAGCATAGCCCAATCTAAATTTAGACAATACCTACTTAAATTATATAAAACTAGTCGACCCGGCGAACTTTGTACCGCCTTACCTGTTAGTGTATTGTGCATGAATTATACATCTAAACCTTCCTCTTGAATCACTCTATCTTCAAAAAAACTGCATCAAAATCTGTAGCATACTTAGTTTTAAAGACATAAGCATACATAGGGACAGACGCGGGAAGCGACTTTGTTATATACTATTTATTGAATTTAGCCAATCTGCTATTCTAAATGTCTAAGAATTTCCTATAGCCTTTGCATATGGGATAATATAGTGTTCTATTAGCGAAATAATTTAGAAATCGGGCTGTTAATTACGAAGCCCAGTCGATTAAAACGATCAAATCTTTTCTGTAAGAAATTAGTATAGGTAAGTATCTACTTAGTAGAAATTTATGTCATTCCTCCCGCAATCTATTTCTCGGACGGCCACGATTTGGTCTTTCATATTTTGTTAATAAGAGTCCTTTTACGCAAACAGTGACGCCACTCTAGAAAAAAAACATAGGTTATATTCTAAAGAAAGGCTTTTTAGCAAAAAAATGCACCCTAGTGCATTAGTATTTTTTAAGTATCAATATATATAAAACTCTTCCGTTACTGACTGACTGACTGACTGACAGACAACGCAGAGCCGAAACTACCGGGCGTAGAAAGCTGAAAATTGGCACGTGGGTTCCTTGGGGAGTGTAGGTGAGCACTAAGAAGGGATTTCCTGAAATTCCCACGGGAACGGGTAAAAACGGGAATTTTGTGTTTATGAGAAATCTGCGCGGGAAAAACCGCGGGGCAGTCTCTAGTTTCACATAATATCCAGGGTTAGACTGTTGTAAGTTGTGAAAACTTTTTGTTGTTGCTAAAAGAGGCCAAGTTTAGCAACAACAAAAAGTTTTCACCACTTTTCTAAACCTAATATAATTTGAATAATTTTTTTTTTTAATTTTGAATAATAAAATTTAAATAAAAAATAATAAGGGCCAAGATCGAATGTACTAGGGAGCCCTTTTTTGATAAAAAAAAACCTTACTTTAGAACATAATTATGTTTTTTTTTTCTAAAGTGGCCCACTGTTCGCAAAAAAGGACTCTTAAACTAATTGTAATTTAGGCATGATGTAGGAAAATTAGGTAATGAATATTACAATTTATAAAATATATTTTCTCATGTGTCCGTTCCGGTGACGGATGCGGTCCTCGGTGTCCGTCTGTTTGCGGATGTCCTGTCTGAAGATAGATGTGATTGCGTAAGGACATAACAAGTAAATAACTGTTGTCTCAGTGTACCTATTATAATATTATAAGGTAGATTTGGTTTAAATTAGGTGAGCGCTCACCCTAATTGTTTTGTGTTAATTAATGTAATATGTTCCTCACCCACTTGCGTTTACCTAAGGATTATAAATCTAGAAGTAAAATAAGTAACTAATATAATTATGTCAGGACTTGTAGCAGTGTTAATCAATTGTCTCTACCTACCCTGATGGGAGACAAGCGTATCCTTACTTTATAGACGTATATTTTTGTAGTACAGTCACTCTACATAACTTTTGTTCGTGCGCACTCTAGACTGTAATACTGAAGAAAAGGAGCTATTTTCAATACAGAAAAACCGGAAGTGTTACGCTGGACGAGTCTGGGACTGTACCGATGTTAATCAATCAATATATATAAAACTCTTCCGTTACTGACTGACTGACTGACTGACAGACAACGCAGAGCCGAAAGTACTGGGCGTAGAAAACTGAAAATTGGCAAGTGGGTTCCTTGAGGAGTGTAGGCGAGCACTAAGAAGGGATTACCCGAAATTCCCACGGGAACGGGAAAAAACGGGATTTTTGTGTTTATGAGAAATCTGCGCGAGTGAAACCGCGGGGCAGCCTCTAGTATATAATATGTCAGGACTTGTAGCAAGCAAGGTATAGATCAATCGTCTCTGCTTACCCTGATGGGAAACAAGCGTATTCTTACCTTATAGATGTTGTATTTAGGGTAGGTCAAAAAATATTTTGAAACTTTTAAAAGTATTACGCTGAATATGACCGCCATCGCCACTGCGTTTATTCAGCGACACACTTTTGTTCATGGTCTCGTGGACTCTAGACTGTAATACTGAAGAAAAAGAGCTAATTTGCAATAAGTACATAAAAACCGGAAGTGTTACGCTGGACGAGTCTATGTACCTATAATACCACTGTTGTTCTGCACAGGACTGGATATATCAACCTCGATAAGCGCCTGTCATCTCCTATTGGTTTACCAGCTAATAGTAAATACTGCATTTTGCCAACCATATTGGTTGGCGCTTTGCTCTCGAATGCGATATTTGAGTATTGTTTCTCCACGTATGTACAGTGGCGGTCTAGGAGGGCGTAACAGATTTGTCTATGGTCTCGTGCGCCCGAGAATTTCATACCAAAGAACAAAAGCTATTAAGGCGGTAACTCACGGTATGACGCGAAATTAAATTTTTTTCACGTTTTTTAATTATTTTGGCGAAAGTATTAATTTTTAATAAACTCTAAATTAATTCGCGTACGTAAAAACCAATCTCCCACATTGTGATATATCGTTTTTGAAAGACAGAGTTACCGATTTTGTATATGTTTTTTACATACGCGAATTCATTATAACTTTATTAAAAATGAATACTTTCGCCAGAATAAATAAAAAACGCGAAAAATTTTGAATTTCGCGCCATACCGTGAGTTACCGCCTTAAAGAAGAGTAAGAAGGGCAGTTAAAGCGTTCCCAAATAATTTAGTTTAGGCTAGAAAAAAAAAAAGGATACTTTTACTTAACTTTTTACAATTAAATATATGTAATGTCCTATTATAGTGTATTTTTTATTTATATATGTAAGCGGAAAAGTCTAAAACGGTCTCCTAAAGTGAACCCTTGTCAAAAATAGTTGAAGTCGACAGACAAGGGTCCGACTCTGAGTTTCCTTCTTTTAATCATCTTTGAGACTGGCCCCAGAGGTTTCATGCATCGGAGATTCTACAAAATGGTTATTTGATTATTTTATCTGGACAGGCCTTTTAATAAAGTCTATAGAAAAATAAAAATAGTAAGTATAAATAGACATTATATATGTTAATTTGATCCTCTGACAAGAGGAATGTCTCCCAAGGTACCTTACACCATAGAATTATTATTATAATAACCAAAAATATTTTAAACTAGTTGACCCGACAGATGCTGTCCTGTCTTAAACTGATTGAAACGACTGACAGTTAAACCAAAGCGCTAAGTTTACAATGGAACGATTTGTATGGGAAAATCAAATTATTGTTTTTTTTCGTCTTCCATGCATTTTTTTTTTCTCAACGCTTAAACCCTTCCTGTTCCAAAACCAAATTCAACTAAATCGGCACGGCCAATCTCGAGTTTTGGCGAGACTAACGAACCATGATTCATCATCAATCAATCATCAAATAATCAATATCAATACATATTATAAAATAAAGTCGATTCCCGCGTCTGTCCCTATGAATGCTTAAATCTTTAAATTCTCTAACGAATTTTGATGCAGTTTTGTTTGAAGATTGAGTGATTCAAGAGGAAGGTTTTTATGATACATGCACAAAATAATAAAAGCTTAGGCGGTACGAAGTTCGCCGGGTCGACTAGTTTAGGCATTATTATTCTATGATACTGTTTAGTGCCTGAACAGTAGGTATCATTATAATAATTGCTTGCTTCTATGGGGAAGAGCTGCAGATACTAACGTCATTTTTATACTACAAAAACGCGCAATTAGAAACATTTATCAGCTTAAAGCTCGCGGGTCCCTCAGACAAAAATTCAAAGAAATTGATATTTTGACGCTTCCGTCCCAGTACGTCTTTGAAATTATTATGTATACTCGTAAAAACTTACATATGTTTAATAAAAAATGTGATAAAATTAAAGACCTTAGAACGCGTAGCAAAAACAAACTAAGTATTCCACAGAACAGACTAAAACGGACAAACAAATGCTTTATAGGAAACGAAGTAAGATTTTATAACAAGATCCCAGAAGAGATTTTGATCCTGAATGATAATGAGTTTAAAACTCGTATCAAAAAAGGTTTGATTAAGAAAGCTTATTACAATGTTGATGATTATGAAAACGACAAAGACGCATGGAAGTAGTCTAGCTCTGCACGATATTTTCATTATTTCATGTATGTACTTTAAATCTTATTAATTTATGTTCTTTGTATTGTAAATTAAATTGTAATGTCACATATATAAGAACAAAAAAAAAAAAAAGAGAGAAATTGTAAAGTAGAGTTTGTTACCCCTTTCTTCTCTACGCTGTAAAATCATTGCGAAAGGGAGTAGAATCATTTGACAGAGGAGGGCTCGTTTGGGGGCGTCTCCAGGCGACCATTGTCGTAAGGCAAGGCAAACATTGTTTGCCTGAGCCAATTAGTGGGCACCCTGAACTACCTCGCCTCTATCAGTATAGGATACTTTACGAAATAAGGTATCAATATTAATTAGATTAGTCTAATTGACTTTCAATAAGCGATATCTTGTATCCTGTATTGAATAAATCATTTTTTACTTTTTTTTTACTATAATTATGCCTAAACTTCCCAAGTACCCATAGATTCAACGAAAGATCACTAATTAGGAAGGTAGGTTGAAACTTAGGTAAATATACAATGAGATCTCGTTGTTTCAGTTCCACTAAGTAGAAGCTAAGTACCTATGTATAATACTTACCTACCTACGTACAATCAGCTACCGAATCAAACGATCTATTGGTAAAGACGTCTCACTCAAGGATTGCCCAAGACAGCCTAATGTTTCGGAATAATCCGTACAAATTACTTGGTGATTCCGCCCTAAAGTTTTAGACCGCTACCGCCTAGATAATGAATAGGCCGATAGGTATTGTGTTATGTAATTAGTCAACGTCAATTTATGCCTATCTATCAAGCTCCTTGATTCGCCATCTTAACGCTTGCTTTGCGTCACGCTCACGCACGATCCTAGGATTATCATTGTAATTAGTGTCTAAAATACGTTTCAGTTAATATTGTATAGGTTATACCTATAATTTTACTCTAGAAGAAAAATAATAAATTATCTTCTAAAGGTAAAGCTTTTTTTTTCCTAGTTCATGGGAGACCTTAAGAATCTTTAATGCACCAGATGGAGCCTTTTTTTTTTGAAAAATGGCTTACTTTAGTAAGAAGATATGATTTTTTTGTGGAGTTGCGCCACGTTCGCGTAAAAGGACTCTGACAAGGAGGTAACAAAATGGGGATTCAGCTCACCATACTTATGTACAGTGGCGGAACGATCGGCGTAACACTTCCGGTTTTTCTGTATCGCAAAATACCTCTTGTTCTTTGGTAATACAGTCTAGGGCTGACAAAACCATAGACAAATCTGTAACGGTCTCCTGGTCCGCCACTGTACAGTCACGGAGTGTTAGTGTGCGAAGTGTTACGCCGACCGTGTCCGCCACTGTACCTAACAACCTTTCCCAATGCTACATGGTTACTATTACTTCCTATTTCAACACTAAAATCAGCCCGTCAGATTACTTAGTTATGGAAACTGTTTTTTTAAGAGTTCGTGCTAATTTACTTTGGGAACGTTGTTGTGTATGGTGAGCGGAATCCTGAATCGCTAAAACTCAAAACTTTTCTCAAAAATTGTAAGTAGGACACCTACTGTAGAAAAGGTCGTCCAAAGGGCAATGGAAAGGTGAAGGTCCGTGATCGAATCAGAACCGAAATGAAGAGAGAGATCCACAGAAGAACTAGAGTCACCGACAAAGCCCAAGATAAGGACACATAGCTCGAAGAACGGACATTGATGGTCGCTGGCCGAATTTAACGCTGGGGCTGAAAAGTTTTTGAGTGGTGACCACGAACTGTACCACGCAGAGTAGACAGACCCCATACAAGGTATTCAGACGACCAGGTTAAGGCTGCGGGAGTGCACTGGATGAGGATCGCTCAAGCCCGCTCGCTGTGGCGTTCTGTGGGAGAGGCCAAAGTCCAGCAGTAGACGTCCTTCGGCTAAAATGATGATAATAATAATTATTATACTTAAATAATATTATATTAAATTCCCAGATTAAAAAATTACCCGCATTTCATCCGCACCGCATGGCTCGATGTGAATTAAAGTGCCATCTATTGAATATTAATGGAACCGAGCTTAAAACTTTTGTTGAGTCACAGATTTGAGAATAATTACTAGTTGACTCTATGAATAGACGAAAAGAGCCGGCCGGCCGGCCGCCATCATCTGTGCCGTCCCAGTGTTGCCGATCGTACGATATAAATCGTATTTGTACGACCTTTTTAGCCCTGCTGGTATGTACGATGTACGGTAAATTCATCGAAATCGTACACAAAACATACGATCTTTTCAATTCTTATAATCTAGGTAACCTACCTATATAAAAATACATAAAATTATATTATTACGAATTCGGTTCAGAATGAACGCAGCTACGAGGGTTCCCGCGCAAGGGAAAAAAATGGTACTAAAAAACTTTATTTTAGGCTTCAAAAGCCATTTAAACATTCTTAAAAAAATAACATTACACATAAAATAAAAATAAATAAAGGAACAGCATTATAAATCACCAAGAAGGCTGCCTATCTAATAACACCCATATCTTTGTCGTGTACGCGTTATACACATGTAACTCGGTAAATCTAACCCTTACTGGTAAATCTTACCTATCCTCGAACATAGCCATCGCCTTTGAGTTACGTCGTTATGTAACGTCATTCCTAATCAAAGCAAATTCAGTAATTTGTTTGTTTAGTTTTAATTTAATAATATTTAAATAAGAATAGAATTGCCTCTATAATCTGTCATTTAATACTTATTTGCATTTTGTTTGCAAATAATATAACAATATTTTGCACAAACATTTTATTCGAATTATTTGAAATTTTCTTCTGTACTTACAATTTTTTCTTAGAATAAAAAATATACGATCTTTTCTAGTTTGTGGTAAGAAAAATAAAGTTGCATGCAACACTACGCCCGGCCCGCCATCTTTTTTTTTTACTGTCATTTTCAGCGGAGCGTTCGAGTGCACGTGTGCAAGTTTTTGTGTCTGTTTCTGCAAATTATTTTTGTAAGTACGCTATTTATTGCACAATGCTTTTGATCTAACTGTTCCGTGATAACTGCACCAATTGAATCTGTAGCGGAATGCTTAGTTTTGATAGTAATTGTAATAACAATTTCCGTTTGCCACTCCATCCATTGTCATGTCATGCGATCTCGTCAAGAAAGATTCATTCTAGAATCTCAAGACACGACGGTTTAATTGGTTATTGTTACCAACTCTACCTGCGTGGCATTACTGAATAATGTATATTACTACTGCAAGCAAGCTAAGTAAATTCTCCACCACTGCACTTTATTGTCTTATTTTGGTGGCACCTCGTAGATTTATCGCACTTTGTTTTGTTACTAAGGTGAATTAGAATGGAACCAGGAAATGACAGAAAAAGACTTCGTCTTTCTGACTCTGTCACGAATGGGCACGATGAAAAACGGTTCCATGGACCGAGGTAGGAATTTTTGTGGTGATGGTAGGGTCTTAAGGTGGTAGCTAGGTGTAGGATACAATTCAGTGCATGGTAGTATTTTAATGAAAGTCTAGTTCATCAGGTAAGCTCAGGTGTTTGTAATGTATGCAATTTGCGTACAGACAGATCTGTATTGCGTAATAAACTCAAAAATACCTCATATAGTATCCTATACTGCATGAGGCGAGAAGTTTCTGGTACATAACTAAATACTCTATGAAAAATTATCTGTGGTTCAGGGTTGTCTCGCATGCATAACCAGGCAAGCATGTTTAAAACTACCTTTGCTTACTTTTACTTACCTAGTTAGTAAGGCATAAAGCAACATGAAGGTTTTTAAATATTTTACACCTAAAAATGTCGTCATATAATAAGGTATACATATATATCAAATTAAATACAAATGTTAAATACCTACCTATCTTACAACTGAAAATACATACATAAGTACCTACATCATTGAGAAAAGTAAATGGGGCATTCCATGCAACCTGACACCAGACAAGTAAAACATTAAAGTTAAAGAATAGTTTATTTATGCATTTAGAATAACAGTATACAGTCTTAAGTTTATGAAATTAATAAAAAAAAATTGAAAAAAACAGTTTTTTCTACTTTTTTGGTCAATATCAACACAGGTGTTAGTCAAGCTCACCACATACAGGTTATTGTGTATGATTTCAAAAAATAAAAACCCAGATATTATGAATGTGAATCAGCCTGTTGGGAACATAACCAATTAGTACATTAATTAAGATTTACTACGTAAAATATAAATTAAAACGGTTAGTTAGTTTCTATAATATTAAGCAATCATTGGTAACCAGAACTATGTCCCGACCGTCACATTTAAATTAACTTTTGTAGATTTTTACCTTTAAAATGCGTGTTTATGATAAAATGCGTGTATTGCAAGTAACAAATAAATAGAATCTGAGGGGTTTGCCATTTCTTAAAGTGGCTATGGGCTGTTGTTTTTTTTACACATTAATTTAAAGTTCTGTCCCGACCGTCACAGTCCCATCCAACCATCATAATTCCAAGTAGCAATTTTCTTGTATTTTTACAAATATCGCTTGCATTGGGCTTAAACAAGTCTATCCAAAATTGTTTAATTTATTTTCTTGGTTTTATTGATTTTTTAGTATGTATTTCGTAGCAAAGAACTCGTATTTTTTAAATTTCGCTTGCTTAAGGCTTAAATAAGACTAAACATATTATAATAAATTTTAATTCCCCGAGTTTATTGGTTTTTTGATATATTATGAGACGTAACGTACTCGAGTGGCCCCCCATTACCAAAAAAAGGCCTATTGTCCAGCAGAAGACTATGAGTATGAGAGTATAATAATAATAACACATCTGTATCTAGGGCGCCCGAAACACACACAGAGACGAACATCACACCCAGACCGGAAACAAACATCGATATTCATCATATCAATATTCGCCCCGCCCGGGAATCGAACCTGGGTGCTCACGCTTACTCAGTCCACATCACTGCCAACTGAGCCACGGAGCAGTCGAAAAGTATCACTACTTTTTTCACTACATACTTCAAAGTATGAAGTAATGAGTAAGAAAAAAGTAGAATAAGAAAACTGAAAGCTAAGGAAAACCAATACAAAGTAACTATGCATAGAAAGCCTCAGAAAGCAAAGATATCAAAGAAATTGTAAGAGTAAAAATATTAAGGGATCGCATTTTTTGACGTTTTAGCAATATATAGCTGATTTTGAAAAATAATTGTAAAAGTTAATGTAAAAAAAACTTTAATTAAACTAATTAAAAGAATAAAAAAACATAATTTTTTGTTGATTTGTTACTCGTCCCGACCGTCACAATGACTTGTCCCGACCGTCACACTCATCAAATCGGAACTTTATTAAAAAAAAATCATTTTTGTTACTTCAAATCTGTACATACTGAAAGCTTCACTATTCATAAATTTGCATAGAATGATTCGTATTCATATCATTAATAGTTTCTTACAAACTTTAAAATGTATGTGTAAATCTGGAGTAGACAAAAAAGTAAGGGTCCCGACCGTCACAATTTTCAAGACCTTTTTTTTCATAGTAAATTATTAAGTACATGCTTGAAATTTAGGGATGTTAAAGTTTAATGATTTAAGTTTATGTTGAAATCGCAATTTTTATTTGGTGCTCTTAAATAACTGAAATAAATACAGAAGTACTTAGAAAAAGGAGTAAAATGTCCCGACCGTCACACTTGGAATGCCCCAAATTGATAAAACATAAGGTTTTTTTTTTATTAGGCACAGGCAGTATCTTATCTCTTTACAACTTTTTCACACAGATATTGTATTTTTTATCTTCAATGTCTGGTTGCTAGTTGTATTTGTCATCCCAATAATATAATGTCATCTTTATGAAATGTATTCTGGTATATCAAATTTTTTACCACTCAGACAAGCTCTGGGGGCCAAACTCTAACCGAGATTTCTATTGATTTAAACTTCAAGAATAAGTAATAAGAAGTAAGTATACTACAGACACAAAAACTGTTCAATGTATTTTTGTGTGCAGTCAGTGGTATATTCTGAATTCTGCTGCATGTTTTGCTTCTATACAAATAAAAGCTCAATTGAACATAATTGGTATAGAAAGGCGCCTGGGATTTTCCTCCATATTCCCTTCCATCCCACACCAGTCCTGACCATTTCCTGTCCGACCAGAACCCAGCCATGTCGATGGACCACAAGTGCTACTGCCGCGGCGATGACGTCACCAGCCTTGAACTTTCCAAGCCTGAGCACTTGATGCCCATGATGAGACCGTTTTCTATGAGGTTCGGTGAATATTTTGTTTTTATAGGAGAGTAGGTAGATTGTAGTTACGCAGTTGTAACAAAGACTACCTAGATTTTAGTAGAGTAGTTGTTGCTAAGGCCAGAGCGGAAAGGCCATTTTGGATACTTTTTGTTTGTCAATATGTATAATAAATGCGAAAGTAACTCTGTCTGTCTCTCTGTCTGTCTTGCAGGATAAAACTACTTATAACTGATTAAATTTAAATTTAGTATATGGATAGTCTAGAGCCTGAAAAAGGACAAAGGCTAATTTTTATCTCAAAATTCAAACGTGAAACTTGGGACTTTGTTTGTGCATGTTTCAAGGGAAAATGTGCTGGCAATGCTGCGGGGCGCCCATTAGTCTTGAGATAAAAATTATCTAGAACGAGTTAATCGATAACACACATAAATATAAATTTCATTCACAGTTCAGGTACAAAATTATTTTAATCAATATAGTTTATATGATATATTTTAATCAATATATCAAACACGTGAGTTGTCTGTCGTAGCCTGTAATCAGTTGTGATTTGTGATTATTGTCTAGACTTTATATTATAAATAATCTTTTGATTTGATTATAAAATTATTATTATCTTTTGGCTGAGAACATTTAAACTAAAACTATGTAGCCATTAGCTCTTTAAAAACAAATTTTCTAAATGCCAAAATGTATCTTTATCAGTTACATTAATTACTCATTCGCAAAATTCTTATCTGAATGAGTTTCGATAACTAATTTAAAGTAACCTCGTATGATGTGATGTGAGCCAAAAGTTTCGTATACTAATTAATTTAGCAGAAAATAATTGTTAATGTCCTCAAAATTTCCAAAAGTAACTCGAATCATAAAAGCGACCCTAATTAATCTGGGAAACAGGCTAATGTTCATTTGTTTGAGACTTGTGAACTCACTTTCTGTTAAGAGCCAGTTTACCGCGATGCTAGCGCCATTCTCGAAAAAAATTTACATCTTCTAAACTAAAGCAAATATCATTAATGTGGCACAGTATGACACTAGATAGTCTTGCTAAGTATTTTTTGAGCACAGTAAAGTAGTCCTAACTTAATAGAACAAAATTATACACAGATTGTTGCTCAACATGGCCACTTTTAACAACACTTTGTAGCTTTCTTTGGTCTTTAACCTAAAAGCTATACAACAGTGCCCTAAAAATACTAGGCTGCATTATCTAGTGGCATACAGTGCTACATTTTTGATATTTGTCTTAGTTTAGAAGGTTTTTTTTTTTCGCGAATGGCGCTAGCATCGCTGTAAACTGGCTCGTTAAGTATAATTAATTCCTGTTTTCTTTTACTTTTTATAAGAACAAGCGCCTTATTAATTAGTATTATTTTTTCAAGTTAAAAATATTATATTAGACCTTGCATTAGGTTTTTTGATGTAGAACACTGCTATTCATTGGCCTCCCATACTGCACTAGTCAGTAGTGTTGTACGACCCTCATCCATTAGTTACGTCTGGTCGCCTGACCATCATGAATCATCATCATTTCAGCCAAAAGACGTCCACTGCTGGACATAGGCCTCCTCCCCCATAAGTAAATAACCACAAAGACCGGTCGTTCAGTGTATTCTCAATGCTTTCACCAGGTCGTCTGACCACCTTGTGCTGTCTGCCTACTCTGCGACATCCAGTTCGCGGTCGCCACTGGCCATGTATCATAGATTATAATAATAATAAATAATAATAACACATCACACTCAGAGCCCCTAACTAGGAAGAACCTGTATCTAGGGTGCCCGAAACACACACAAAGACGAACATCACACCCAGACCGGAAACAAACATCGATATTCATCATATCAATATTCGCCCCGCCCGGGAATCGAACCCGGGTGCACACGTTTACTCAGTCCACATCACTGCCAACTGAGCCAACTGATTGTTATTTTTCTTTTAATTTAATATTTACTTTAAAAGCAGGCACATGCATACATTGAGCCAGTTATCCCAATTTTACCTTCCCGTGGGATTTTCATAATAACAGACTTTATTTATTTTTCTTTCAATGTTCTTTTCCATATCGGTTCAGTAGTTTAGGGGTGATTGCGTTAAACAGTAACAGTTAGTTGCGTTAAACCGTAAAATACAAATACGAAGTTTTTTCCATTTATAATATTAGTATAGATTAAGATATATCTTATCTTTAGTAAAAGTAGGATCACTAACTAAAACACTCGAAAATGTTAACAGTCGGTTGAAAACAAAAGTAAAAAGCAAATTGTCACTTTATCTCTTTTTGACAACATAATCCTAATTCCTGATAGTTTTGACACCATTCGTTGGTCTTATAATCGTTGATAATGATAGTTTTATCCAGCGGTGGTAGCATGACGGACAATTTTTCGAATTTGTCGTATCTTATCTGTCACTTTTGTCGAACATCTCCTTACGTTTTCCTGCATTAAAATGTGAAAAGCGATGAAAAGTGACAGAAAGACACGACAAATCGTCGGTCATGCTACGCGGGCATCGTTGGTTCTGGAACCACGAGTTTTGTTAGTGGGCTTAAAAACAATAACTTTATTACAACAATCATAAAAGTTCCATTATGCCTGCCCTCGTATCTCTGGCTTGTTCAAGAGTGAACTGTCGTTCAATGGTTTTGCAAAGATAATATAGTTTTCGAGCTTGAAATTGACAAAATACTCTAATGAAGTGGAGTCAAGTCCATTAAATTACATGATAAATATAGGCCATATTTTCTTTCTCAATCAATCAATATATATAAAACTCTTCCATTACTGACTGACTGACAGACAACGCAGAGCCGAAACTACTGGGCGTACAAAGCTGAAATTTGGCATGTAGGTTCCTTAGGGAGTGTAGGTGAGCACTAAGAAAGGATTTCCCGAATTCCCACGGGAACGGGAAAAAACGGGATTTTTGTGTTTATGAGAAATCTCCGCGGGATATACCGCGGGGCAGCCTCTAGTCAATATAATATATAAAACTCTTTCGTTACTGACTGACTGACAGACAACGCAGAGCCTAAACTACTGGGCGTAGAAAGCTGAAAATTGGTACGTGGGTTCCTTGGGGAGTGTAGGTGAGCACTAAGAAGGGATTTCCCGAAATTCCCACAGGAACGGGGAAAAATGGGAATTTTGTGTTTATGAGAAATCTGCGCGGGATATACCGCGGGGCAGCCTCTAGTCAATATATATAAAACTCTTCCGTTACTGACTGACTGACTGACAGACAACGCAGAGCCTAAACTACTGGGCGTAGAAAGCTGAAAATTGGCACATGGGTTCCTTGGGGAGTGTAGGTGAGCACTAAGAAAGGATTTCTCGAAATTCCCACAGGAACGGGAAAAAATGGGAATTTTGTGTTTATGAGAAATCTGCGCGGGAAAAACCGCGGGGCAGCCTCTAGTTAACGTATATCTTGCGATACGACCTTCAATAACTTACCCAAAAGTTGATATTGTGATCATGCAGAAACTAAAAAATTAAGAGCCAGTTTACAGCGATGCTAGCGCCGTTCGCGAAAAAAAATATCTTCTAAACTAAGCCAAATATCAAAAATGTGGCACAGTATGACACTAGATAATGTACTTAGCCTAGTATTTTTAGGGCACTGTTGTTTAGCTTTTAGTTTAAATACCAAAGAAAGCTACAAAGTGTTGCTAAAAGTGGCCAGTTTTAGCAACAATCTGTGTATAATTTTGTTTTTTTTTAAATTAGGACTACTTTACTGTGCTCAAAAAATACTAAGCAAGATTATCTAGTGTCATACAGTGCTACATTTTTGATATTTGCCTTAGTTTAGAAGAAATAATTTTTTTTTGAGAATGGCACTAGCATCGCTGTAAACTGGCTCTTAATCAATAACTCGCCAATTAATAAGGCGAGTTTAATTAAAAAAGCAATTTAAATACTAACCTTGGATGAAACTATTGTTTCATGCTGCAAAAACAGTTTTATTTAGTTTTTGTATGTAAGTACTTATTTAATTTCGCTAAGCTATATTTAACTTTGTTTAAAGAATCAGAACCTGCAAGGTCTTAGGGTGTATTCACGTACAAAGCTGGCAACAACAACAAGCGCTTGTTACCAGCTTTGTACGTGAATACACCCTTACGCTTAGGCCGCATTTAGGATCACGCGGGGCGCTGGGCGAGGCGTCGTGCGGGGCGTGCTGCGATTAAATCAAACGTATAGCAATGTATGAGACCGTTTAGGCTTCAAACGCACAGGCGGATTTTTTTCCGCGCGGTTTTTTCGCCGCGCGGATAAAAATCCGCTGTTGCGGTTTTATTTCCGCGCGGTTTGAAAGGTTGTTATTTAATTTTCAACCTTATTCTTAGTTCCCGAACGTACAGGTGAATTTTTACCCGCGCGGAAATAAAACCGCAACAGCGGATTTTTAACCGCGCGGTTTTTTATCCGCTGGTGCGGACACTTCCATAGGATTCAATATGTTACATAAAAACCGCGCGGAAAAAATCCGCCTGTGCGTTTGAAGCCTTACGGAGACGCGTTGGCGGGCGCGAACGCGGGCGCGGTGCCCGCGTCATAACGTCAACATAGGCTTATGTTCGATATCGTATTAGGAAACGCGTCGGCCCCTGCCGCAGTGCCCGCAGCGGCGCTGCTTCTTCGTAAAGGAGGCCTTACGGATTTAAAAAGCCAGATTTGGTAGAATACTTTTCTATCATCTAAAACAAAAATGAGTTATGAGAAATTATGATTGATGGTCAGCATACAAAAAGCCTCTATTCAATTCATCCGTAGGAATTATCCTATGGATTTCAGCTCACAAAATGTAAAGATTTGTGACTCTAGTTGTGCTAGCTAGGCTAGTGGAACGAACGTGTTATGTTATCCACGCTATCAACATTATCAAAGCCGGCATCGCATAAAAAATCCGGCTGGTTTAGCAGGTTTTGAAAGTCATTGTCACGCACGTTTTATTCAAGTGGTTTGAATTCTATGAATAAACCTATCTCATATTCTTATTTTAAAAGCCGCGTATGGGAAGTGATCTAATCTGTTCTGTAACGGAAAATTACTTTTAAATTATAATTAGCAAATAATGCTAATGACCTCTTGACATTTTCGACAGCCTCCGTGGCGATGTCGATTGTGGCGCCGGGTTCCGGCTGAATCTAATGTAGTTTGATTAATGCTGATGAAATATTATTTTCGTAACCACTGTTTGTGGTTTCCAAAAGATGGCAAGAGGCGACTTGGTCGACCTAGGGAGCGGTGGAGCGATGAGCTAGGAACCCACACTAAGACCTGGTAGGAATGTGCCTAGGAACGGGAGAAGTGAAGAAAGGGGAAAGAGGCCTTTGCCGTGGGTGGGACGATACAGGCTGCAAATTATAATAATAATAACCACTGTTATTGTGCGCCCCTTATCCAGTGTACTCCCGCAGCCTTTTTTTTTTTAAGGCGGGGAAACTCCTAAAGAGGACCCTGCAGCCCCGGGGGGAGCCGCAGGGTTATGTGGGGTTCGCACCCACTAAAACCCCGCCGGTGTCCTTCTCGGCTGTTAGCAGGAGGGTCGCGGGCAGTGATATTTCTCCGCGACCCACCCCAGCATCGGCTGCAGTGCCTCTTCTCGGGGGGACGTTGTGGTCGTCCCCCCGGAGCGTGGATAGCTCGCCCAACGGTCGACGACGGAAACGGGACACCCGCGTTCCGCCGTCCTTCTCGGGGCCGTTGAATAAATGCACGAGGCCTCCTCCTCGTACACCCACGACCCCGGGGTCCCCTCTTAGTCGCCTTTTACGTCAGGCAGGGGATACCTCAGTCCTATTCTTCGGCCCGGCACTGCAGGGCGTGTACTCCCGCAACCTTCACCAAGTCGTCTGAGCATCTTGTAGGGGGTCTGCCTACTCTTCTTTCAAACCTCACCCTCTAAAGTCTGGGCTACGTCCTTTACCCTTTTGTTTATTGAAATCAATAAACAAAATGTTTAGTATTAGTTACTAAGCCTATACAGTTTAATCAGAGTGTAACATCTTACTTATAAATAAAATAAAAAATGATTTATTTAATATAGGATTCAAGATATCACTAATTGAAAGTCAATTAGACTAATATAAATTAATATTGATACCTTATTTGGTAAAGTATCATACTGTGAGAGGCGAGGTAGTTCAGGGTACCCACCAAGCGGCTCAGGCAAACAAATGTTTGCTTTGCCTTCCGACAATGGTCGCCTGGAGACGCCTCCAAACGAGCCCTCCTCTTTTAAATGATTCTACTCCCTTTTGCTACAATAAGTAAGTTACCTCCTTACCACAAAAAGGTTAGACCGGTCTAAAATCTTGTATGACGAAAGAGTGATTTAAACCTAGTCTAGTGATTAAGACCCGGTTTAACTCTTTTTGTGGTAGAGCTGTTAAAGTCTGGAAACCTCTACTTTATATACCATCTTCTTCTACTTTAGAAACCTAAAAATCTTAAGTATAGTTACGGAGCCTATACAGTTTAATCAGAGCTTTACATCTTTAGCCACAATATGAAGTAAGTCTGGGGGAACCTCTACTTTCATTCCATCTTCTCCACCAGGTTAAGAAACCTGCGTGCAGCACTAACAAACATGCAATTATGGGGCCAACTCTCAGTTTACCTTTACAACGGTGACGGCGCACTGCTCGTGAGTTTGTGGAGGAAGGTTCTTAAACTTGACGATTTCGTCCACGTCTTTGATCCCAAAAATGTCGTGATCAACTTTGATTTGAGGTTTCTTTGAATTTTGTTTTTAGAGAAGTTTCAGTTGATAGATTGTTAATATCTAATTTTGATGGTAGATAAATTAGCTTTACTATAATGTGACTTTGTCACTTCTTCTATAAAAACTCTTAATTTTATGCTATGCTTGCTGACCCCAAGAACTTGTTAACGTCTGTCAATATATCGAAATTTTATACGACATTATCATAAATCATGTTATTCTGTTGTATCATTCTGTAAAGTCTCATTAAATTCCGATAAATTTTCGTCAAAATTACAAAATAAGCCTATTCTTATCAATACATTCTTACGAATTTTCGCAATTTTAATACCAGACGGAAGTAGCACTGTGGACTAAGTCCTACTGGGCAAAGGTATATCTCTTCTCCTTCCATATCTTCAGCACTCGCAACAGGACTCAAGTTCATAGAAATCTTTACAATTGCTAAATTTTCTTTGGGATCCATTAAATTTTTCATTATAACCTGTATTAAGTATAACAACTGTTCAAAATCGCATTAAGTAGCAAATTTAGAACTCAACCAGTTTATTTAAAAACATCAATTTCAAATTGTTAAACAATAGGCTGTTTTCAGTATTCTTTAAAGTAACGTTTAGACAGACAGTCAGTACTGAATAAAACAATTTCTGCATAAGCATTTATCTTCACAACCATTGACAAAGAGTTGGGGTCACGGCCGACTGATAGCGTCACTCAAATATGCACTCAAATCCGTTTCCATAAAGTTCTTTATCGTTATCAGCATTAGACGCCTGACGCTTCCACTTTGCGGTGTGGTGTAATTTTTCTCACCAGTCTTTAGTTGAACGCGGTTCAGTCAGGTAGGTAATGTAGGTTTTTATACTTTTCTGCCGTTTTAGTGTTTTTTTTATAGTGCCTAGGTATTTAGGTTATTAGAAAGTTGATTTAGTATTGTTTTTATTGTTGTGTGTTTTATTACAGTAGTTTTTTTAATTGTAGAGTAATCAGAATTTTAATATAAGTTTGTTTGTAATTAGATTATTTCAGTATTTGTGTAATTTGAAGGTTTTCGCCTATATTCAAATTGGTTGATTGTCTTTTGATTTAACTCTTTGTTAAATGGCCGTTTTTGAGATTTAAATACAATACTTTAAACTTTACATGGCAGATTTCATTATTCAAATTAATGTCGTTAACCTTTTTAATTTGAACAAGAGCTACGATGCCTTTACTATGAACAAACCAAAATTTAATCATAGAAAGACTTTCTTGATGGTTTTGGTAATTTTATTCACCTCTTTCTATCACTTTATCAACTTTTCTTTACGTATGTTCAGGACCTTTTATTATGTTCAATCAAATCATTGTCTTTTCACTTTTTCATTAAATATTGAATCTCAGACCTAAGATATTGCATAACAGCAACCTTGTGAAATAGCAATCAAAGCTTAAGGGTGCATTCACGTACAAATCTGGTAACAAGCGCTTGTTGGCGCTGGTTCGAAAAATGTATAGAAAATACCTGCGCGGACAGAGACGCTTGTTCCAGCGCGAATGTCAGAGCAGGTATTTTCTATACATTTTTCGAACCAGCGCCAACAAGCGCTTGTTACCAGCGTTGTATGTGAATGCACCCTAAGGCACACGAATATATACCCGTAGTGACATCTCTAATGTGAAATCTCTAAAGCTGCTCTTCCACTAACTTTCCCCTCAAACATTCCAGCGTATCGAAGATGCCACTCCAGATCACGAAGCCTGCCCCGCAGTTCAAAACCACCGCGGTAGTCAATGGAGAGTTCAAGGACATCTCCCTTTCGGACTACAAGGGGAAATATGTTGTACTCTTCTTTTACCCTTTGGACTTGTGAGTATAATTACAGATTACTTAATAGTTATGTACTATAACTGCCGCTTTTGCAATATTGCTTTACGTCCTCATTCCGTATATTTTTTTTTTGTATTTTCTTTGACACTCTAGAGGGCGAAAATCAATGTTGCAAATGTGGCCGTAATAGGGCCTCTGGTATAATTAACTATTTACTCATTATTTACGAGCTTTCCCGGCTTACTTCATTACTCCATAGAATATAAGATACTACAAAAGACTTGGCTCTATAGACTATGTTTTTATGACTGCCCAGAATGGGCGAGTAAAAAACAAACAACAACCACCTGTCAAAATATGTAAACAACGGAAAAAATATTGCACCTTGGGTTATATTATTTGAGTTTAGGTAAGGTTCCCTAATTTTTTTGAAAATCTAATATAGCCTATGACACTCGGGGTTAATGTAGCTTCCTACCAGTGATATAATTTTTCAAATCGGTTCAGTATTTCCGGAGCCTATTCGTTACAAACAAACAAACAAATCTTTCCTATTTATAATATTGGTATAGATTTATTTAACTGCGGTATTGTTTTGTCTTTTTCTACCTGTTATGTTAAAAATCCGTCAAGTCTTGTAACCGCGAGTTGTATAGTCTTTTGGTTCTATCTTTCAGTTAACTATCTTTCAAGCAAGACTCGTAATAGTATTTTTATCGTTTTCATCAATAGAAGATGTAATCGTATCTGTAGTTTTTCATCAACTACCTACACTTAGATCGATTTCCACGCCTAAAGCAGCATTTTAGCTTATAATAATTTATACCCTGGGGCTGTCTGCACTCCCGATTAACCCGGAAGAGAATTACTACTGAATATCATTAGAATTCTGAAATCGTTGCCATATTTTTCGTAATATAAAACTCTTCCTTTACTGACTGACTGACTGACAGACAACGCAGAGCCGAAACTACTGGGCGTAGCGGGCTGAAATTTTGCATGTAGGTTCTTTAGGGAGTGTAGGTGAGCACTAAGAAAGGATTTCCCGAAATTCCCATGGGAACGAGAGAAAACGGGATTTTTGTGTTTAAGAGAAATCTGCGCGGGTGATACCGCGGGGCAGCCTCTAGTTTTCGTATAAAATAATGTACTTACTTAACTAATATTTCAGAATCTCATCCCCCTGTAGAATTAATAATCCTGTTTTGTAATAGCGAGTATAATCTATTACAGAATATCACTTACATCGTCATTTAAATATTTTTTTTTTAGCAACCTCAATGATAAATAAACCTAGCTAGTTAGTACTTACCGCAGGCAGAAATAAATAGTATAGGTACTTAGATTTAGTACTTGTATCATGACATGATTGGCGTGTAGTAAAGTAAGTGAATCGTGACCTAACCTCGGTTAAAGTGTAATCTTAACCTAAAATGTTGTGCTGTGCTAATGACACGCTTAAACTCTTCGTATTTAGTTTCATAATCCCTTGTTAGTTTTTTAATAAGTGGAGATTGAAGGTGTAATCGTAAAGGACTTGTTGAGGTGAGGAGTAAATGAGTAACCGCGTCGTTTGGAAATTTAAAAACTTGATTTGAAACATGTGTCATAGAATTTAGATATCATTTTTAATTGTTACACAAATGGTCCATATCCAAATAATCACAGCTTCGAAAGTTATAAGATCATTCTAATATTATAACTGCGAAATCAATTCTTGTCTGTCTGTCTCGGTTTGATGCCTAAACTGATTTAAATAACGTTTGGTACAGAGATAGCGTAAAGTTATTTAGGATATGGACTACTTCCTTTTCCCATACGTATAATTGGGATTTTGCGTTTTGAATAGAAAAGGCGCTGGCGAAGCCGCGGGGCGCACACTAGTCTACTATATATATGTATATAAAAATGAATCGTGGGGTTGTTAGTCTCGCTAAAACTTGAGAACGGCCGGGCCGATTTAGCTGATTTTGGTTCTGAAATGTTCGTTGTAGTCCAAGGAAGATTTAAATGGTGAGAAAATATCGAGAAATGGAGGAGGAGTTAGAAAAAACAACAATTTATTTTTTCCGTTTACATTAGTAGGGCGCGATACGAAGTTCCCCGGGATAGCTAGTTTATTAATAACGTTTTTGCACTTTAATTTGAGCCTACAAATTTGAATAAATTCAAGTTTTTACCTTAGCAACAGAATCTTTTGATTAGTTAGGCATAAGAGATACCATAAAATATTAATGGAATTCGATACCGAGCCGAGATTTATTCGGATGAATAATTTATAGTTTAATCGGCCGGCTGTGTATCGGATCGGAAATGCCTCGATGAATTACTGATCGATTATTTCAACTGATTTCGCTGTTGTTTTTTATAACGATTCTGAGTATCGTCAGTTTAGTCATTTTAAATCGTCTACTCGTCATTTTCGTCACCATGCGATATTACTGTTGCACAATAATTTTAAAAATAATAATAATAATAACACATTACACTCAGAGCCCCTAACTAGGAAGAACCTGTATCTAGGGCGCCCGAAACACACACAGAGACGAACATCACACCCAGACCGGAAACAAACATCGATATTCATCATATCAATATTCGCCCCGCCCAGGAATCGAACCCGGGTGCTCACGCTTACTCAGTCCACATCACTGCCAACTGAGCTACGGAGCAGTCAATTTTGTCGTATTACTTACCTTGTTTGTGTTTTTCATTTGTGATCTTACAAAAATGTATTAGCTAAATATGAAATGAAACTGATTTTTCTAGAACTATTGTCTCCGACATAGTGTTAAGAATTGCAAGCCTTAGGCATAGTATGATAACTACATCCAATATGTGCACTCCCTGCCCCCCTTAGCTAGTGCGCCCCCCGCGCTCCTACACCTACGTTATTACTCGATTTTAATAAAATTAAATTTAATTTTCTATGTATTTTAAGCTACAGAAGCTCTTTGCTTATACCTGATATTTAATTTTTTTCTTAAACAAACGACAAACCCCAAATTTTTATTATTATTTTAGTGTTATTAAAACTGCAGAAGACTTGTTTTCGGGTTTAGTTTACCCTTTATCACCTCTATTAGGTTATGTTCTCGCTGACCAGCAGTGGTAACATGACGAAAATTTGTCGACTTTGTCGTATCTTCTGTCATTTTTGTCGATCGTCTCCATACATTTTCCCGCATTGAAATGTCAAAAGCGATTAAAAGTGACAGTTAGATTCGACAAATAGTCCGTCGTGCTGCGGGGGAAGGCTACATAAAACCGTTTTTATCACATCTTTGATAACTGCTCTAACACATGTTAAAGGTCACGCTTATTAAAGATAGTCAAATCATAAATAACCGATAAAACATAGTTATTTAAACTAAACTTGCAACGTTAAGTAATATAATTTACAAGTATTTGATGGACTTAAATTATACTGTCAGCTCATCAGCCTAATTATGGAATGAGGGGTTTTCAAAGTGACAGAAGAAAAGAAAAAGTTTCATAATACGCATGTAGATGGCGGTGTCTACAGCAATATCAGAGAGATGCGAGATCGTGTATTGACTGACTCTTTGGATTGGATCATTTTCAAATTCAAATTCAAATTATTTATTGCATTCACATTTCTGCTAAGTATAAATCTTAATTTCACTGCCTCAGTAAAATTTCAATTTTTGTTTTATTTTAAGCTATTCAATTATTCATTTCATCTTGCTTGACCTATTGCTCTTGGCATAGCGCCATCTGGTAGCAGCGTATTAAACCTTGTTTTTTTCTCTCTTCTAAACTGTCAAATTGAAAACTCATTGCTGACTTTTTTTTTTAAATGACGGCACTTGTTAGTTTGGGAAAGCTGTTAGGTATGGAGAGCGTAATCATCCGTCTAATTTATAACCGACTTGTTAGAAAAACGCAGGAGGTATACTATGTGAAATAGTTATTTTGTCTAAACCAAACAGGGTGAATACAGTAATAATAAAAATAGTTTTAAAAAAATACTTATATAACATGGCTGAAAGTAGTGTATTGAGGGTGTGTTGTGTACCCGAAGCAGAATAACTTTACACCATTGATTTAACCAAGAAATAGAATAAATCCCAGTTAAAAGTTCATCTTTACTAATACTAGAGGCTGCCCCGCGGCTTCATCCGCGCAGATTTCACATAAACACCAAAATCCCGTTTTTTCACGTTCTCATGGGAATTTCGGGAAATTATTCCTTAGTGTTCCCCTACAGTCAGTAAGTCAGTTAGTAGCGGAAGTGTTTTATATATATTGATGAATAACCATTTAACATAAAAAAAACTTAAATTACCTTCCAGCACATTCGTCTGCCCCACCGAGATAATTGCCTTCTCCGAGCGAGCTGACGACTTCCGCAAGATAAACTGCGAGCTGATTGCCGCATCCACCGACTCTCACTTCACTCATCTGGCCTGGATCAACACTCCTAGGAAACAAGGTAAAAGAGAATCATCATCATCATAAAAACCGGTAGACGTCTACTGCTGGACATTGGTCTGCCCCAAATTTTCCCAAGGACTAACATTGTGGAGGGAATGCGCCAAAGGCACCACGCATGGCGGGCGGGTTGGCGATCGCAGTATGACTCTTCAAATACTTGAACGAAGGACGCCGAGTTTCCCTTAAGAGCCAGTTTACAGCGATGCTAGCGCCATTCGCCAAAAAAAATTAATTTCTTCTAAACTAAGGCAAATATCAAAAATGTGTCTGAGTATGACACTAAATAAGCTTGCTTTGTATTTTTGAGCACAGTTAAGTAGTCCTATCTAAAAAGAACAAAAATATCCCCAGATGGTGGCTAAAAGTGGCCCATTTTAGCAACACTTTTGTTCTTTAACTTAAAAGCTATACAACAGTGCCCTAAAAATACTAGGCTACAATATCTAGGTGTACACACTATGCCACTTTTTTGATATTTCCCTTATTTCAGTTTTTTTTTTCGCGAATTGCGCTTACATCGCTGTAAACCGGCTCTTAAAGTCTATATTACAGTCATTGACAGGCAGCCGGACATTTGTTTCGGCTCGGCATATACGGACTGACGGCGGCCGAAGCATAGACTTTAAACCCTGTATAAAAGATGTATTTTCGTTTGAGAAATGTAAAATACGACTCCACATTTGGATTCCACATGCCGTGGATGGAGCCGCAGCTTTAGTCGCCTTTGGGACACAAATGGGGCATTCTAGGGATGCTCGATGATCATCGATGCTAGGAGACAAAATATCGATGTTTTAACATCGATGTTGCGTTATGTCCATTATCGAAAACATCGATGTTGCATCGTAACATCGATTTAACAAACACTTAATCGAAATCGGGCTCCTGGAAGAAATTGATTTCTCAAAGTTACGATCAAAAACCTTCAACAAAATCTATAATCTTTAAAATAAACGCATCCACAGATTATTTTATTAATTTCTGAAAGCAACAAAACATGAAAAAATTATATGGCAATCTGTTTCGTGCCTTCATTTAATTGTTTAAAATTTGTCTCCAGGTGGTCTGGGTCCCATGAACATTCCTCTCCTGGCTGATAAGTCGATGCGCATGGCTCGTGACTACGGTGTTTTGGACGAAGAGTCTGGCGTGCCGTTCAGGGGTCTTTTCATCATCGATGACAAGCAGAACCTTCGGCAGGTCACCGTCAACGACCTGCCTGTCGGACGGTGAGTAGCTTTACATCACTAGTATGTTCAGTGTGGTCTTTCGATCCGGATCTGGACCAACTTTTCTTAGACTTTATTGTAAACTTGCTGACCCGGCAAACTCCGTATCGCCTTAGATAAGTTTACCTACCCATTAAAAACTTGGCTGTATGGACAATGTTACTTTGCCCGCCCAAAATGAGAGAAAAACAACGTCAAATTAATCTGTGTCAGGAAAATTTATAGATAGAATAGAACAGTAATTTTTTTTGGGCAAAATGAAATTCTTGCTTTCACTAACTCTATTTTTCTAAATTTTCTCACCTTTTAAACCTTCCCTGGACTGCTACGAATATTTTATAACCAAAATCAACTAAATCGGCCCGGCTTTTCCCGAGTTTTAGCGAGACTGACGAACCACCATTCATTTTTATATATAGTAGATATTAAAAGACAAACAGAACATGTGGTGTGTTAAACGACCTGCCTGTTGGCCGGTGAGTTTCTTTACATCACTGTGTGTTCAGTGTGGTCCTTCGATCCGGATCTGGACTAACTGATCTAGGGGTTTTACACCGATGTAGCGCCAATCGCGAACATAATAAATATAATTTTCGCTTTTGGGGCTAGCATCGGTGTAAAAGGCATTAATCTTCAATTAAAATATTCTGCTAGTTGATTAAAAACGAATTATATCATTAAGTACTTGAAAAATGCCTAGTACAAGCCAACAATCTAGTCTTAAGGATTCCCTAGACAAAATAAGGAAACACGTCTGTACTGTAAATAACTTTATTAAAGACCGGGCAACTGCAGATTACCCTCCTACATCTGAATGTTACATATGTCGTAGGAAAATTTGATAATTAGGTTTTTTGCAAAAAAAAACTAGAGATTTTGCGAAACTCGGATAATTTGATAACAGGCTTACTTTTTTGTTCAATCATCCTGACAAAAGTAGTTTTTTTTTTCAAAAAACATAGTAACATTGAAGAATTTTAAACCTTCCTTAACTCTGATTGGCTAGATTATTTCTGACTAGTTAACTCTTATTCTGATTGGTTCGTTAAAATACCTTTGACGCTACAGAGAACCAATCAGAACAAGAGTTAGACGGCAAGCAATATAATCTAGCCAATCAGAGTTAAGAAAGGTTTCAAATTTTTCAACTTATACTAGGTTGTTTTTGCAAAAAAAAACTACTTTTTGTCAGGATGATTGGAAAAAGGTAATCCTTATATCAAATTATCCGGGTTTTCGCAAAATGCCTAGTTTTTTTTTTTTTCAAAAAACCTAATTAACAAATCTTCCTACGACACATACATCACTACTATATTATGATTACTATGCTAAGCCTAAGGATTACTTTATTTTACAGCTTTAAAACGAGAGTGAAACGTTGGCTAGCGACGTTTGTTAAAAACATTATGTATGTATGTACATTTGAGGTTTATTCTGCATCTGCAGTCTACTCCGCACAGAGTGTGGTCATATTAAAGCAAAGTTTTTTTTTTATCATACACTGCTTTCACGTTACAGCAAACTTTTCACCTAGTTTTAGCTTATAGTTGCTTTGTATCAGGCATGGCAATCATTTTAAGTTAAGAGCCAGTTTACAGCGATGCTAGCGCCATTCGAGAAAAAAAAATCATATCTTCTAAACTAAGGCGAATATCAAAAATGTGGCACAGTTTGACACTAGATAATGTAGCCTAGTATTTTTAGGGCACTGTTGTATGGCTTTTAAATTAAAGACCAAAGAAAGCTAAGTGGCAACTTTTAGCAATAATCTGTGTATAATTTTGTTCTTTTAAGTTAGGACTACTTTACTGTGCTCAAAAAATACTAAGCAATATTATCTAGTGTCATACTGTGCACCATTTTTGATATTTGCCTAAGTTCATAAGATACGAGCTGTCCCGGCTTACTTCGTTACGCCATATAATATAACATACAACAAAAGACTTGGCTCTATAGACTTGTTCTTTTGACTGCCCAGAATGGCCGAATAAAAAAACAAACAACAACAACAAACCAAAAAAATATGTCAAAATATGTAAACAACGGAAAAAAAATTGCACCTTGGGTTACATTGTTTGAGTTTAGGTAAGGATCCCTAATTTTTTTGAAAATCTAATATAACCTATGACAATCGGGGTTAATGTAGCTTTCTATCAGTGAAAGAATTTTTCAAATCGGTTCAGTATTTCCGGAGTCTATTCGTTACAAACAAACAAACAAATCTTTCCTCTTTATAATATTGGTATAGATAATTTTTTTTCGAGAATGACGCTAGCATCGCTGTAAACTGGCTCTTTAAGAACAATGAAAGATTTTCAATTGGACATCTCGGAGAAAAAAATTGTGAAAGTGGCTTATCTTCTAAACTATGTGGCAAATCAAATATATCAAAAACTAGAGGCTGCCCCGCGGTATTTCCCGCGCAGATTTCTCATAAACACAAAAATCCCGTTTTTTCCCGTTCCCGTGGGAATTTCGGGAAATCCTTTCTTAGTGCTCACCTACACTCCCTAAGGAACCTACATGCAAAATTTCAGCCCGCTACGTCCAGTAGTTTCGGCTCTGCGTTGTCTGTCAGTCAGTCAGTCAGTAACGGAAGAGTTTTATATATATAGATGTCATCCTGTATGGCAATAGATGATCTTGCTCAGTATTTTAAGTCACTGGTGCAAATTGATTATCTACCTTAGAGCAATTAGGATCATTAGGCTGACATTCACAGTCAGTGCCTGGAGCCTACTCGGCCGAGTTCGATACTCGGACAAGTCGTTCCCGAGTACTGATTATCCTGGCTTGAGCCGTCTTATATACTCCGTCGAGCGCATACTTCACTTTCACGAAGTCAGAACTTGATTTATCTTTAACCATTTGGAGCAGAAAACGATTAAAAGTTTTATTTTAACACTTTAACGTGACTGAATGTCAGCCTTAGACAAACAATGAAATATGAGTAGAATCATTTGACAGGGGAGGGCTCGTTTGGGGGCCTCTCCAGGCGACTATTGTCGTAAGGCAATCCAAGCATTTGTTTGCCTGAGCCAATTGGTGGGCATCCTGAACTGCCTCGCCTCTCGCAGTATAGGATACTTTAACAAATAAGGTATCAATAGCGATTAGATTAGATGTAGTCTAATTGACTTTCAATAAGTGATATCTTGTATCCTATATTGAATAAAGATTTATTTGATTATTTGATTTGATTGGATTTGATCTTTTACTGTTACTCTATCCGAGACTAGGTTTTACTTACTTCAAAACTATAAAACTCAGGCATTCACAGTCTTAATTACTCACTCAAGAATGAACTCAGATTTTCCTAGCTGGGGCCGTGTCTCTCTTTCCTGCTCACTGTGTTGAAGTTTGGAGCGGAGAACGAGATGGGTAACATTAAACAGTATCAGTTTTTAGTCCAAGCTCAATTTCCGACTAACTGCGAATGTCAGAACAGTATTAAAAAAAAAAAACTGTCAGCTCAGCGGTCATAGGAATGTCCCCGGCACGCTCAAAGAAATGCAAAACTTAACTAATACCTCGTCATTGATATTTTTCTTTATAAATTAACTAGTAATGGGCAACGCATATATCTCGTCATTATTTTTTTGTTTTCTTCCACCAACAGTTCAGTAGAGGAGACCCTGAGGCTGGTGCAAGCGTTCCAGTTCACAGATAAATTCGGTGAAGTCTGCCCGGCCAACTGGAAGCCCGGCTCGAAGACTATCAAGCCGGACTCCAAGGCTGCTCAGGAGTACTTCGGGGACGCCAACTAGGACCGCTGCTCTCACTTCTGCATAGAAACTCGCCCAAACTTCAAAAACTGCGTTTCCAAGCGAGGAATATGCTTTAACAACCAATAGAATCAACTTTATTTTTTACATTAAAGTAAATTTCGCTATGGCGCGAAATTCAAATTTTTTCGTGTTTTTTATTTGTTCTGGCGAAAGTATACATTTTTAATAAAGTTTAAATGAATTCTCGTATGTAAAAAACCATCTCCCACATTGTAATACAACGTTTTTGGAAGACAGACCTACAGATTTTGTGTCTAAGGGGTAAAGTAAAAGGCCAAAAATCAAGTTCCTTGAATATACACAAAATCGGTAACTCTGTCTTTCAAAAACGATATATCACAATGTGGGAGATAGTTTATTTACGTACATGCGAATTTATTTAAACTTTATTAAAAATGAAAACTTTCGCCAAAATAATTAATAACCGTGAAAGAATTTGAATTTCGCGCCATAACGAGAGTTACCGCCTTAACCGAGCGAATGCTCTCTATCCCCACTCCATCAAATTCGTTTAGTGTAAACAGACTTAGAGCAGCATTCTTTCATTATTCTGTCAGTACTAAAATTTCAAGAAAGAATGCTCTGATGGAGTGGAGATAGAATGAGCATTCGGTTGTTCATGTTAATGCATCTTAAAACTGCGTTTCCAACAAAGTAGCGAGAAATATGTTTAAGACGCTATATGAAGTTTTGAAGGTTTTTTAAATCAACTAATTCAATTAATCTAAAAGAGGTAAAGATCTGGAATTTTAATATAACGTTTTTGAGGATATAACAAAGTTTTTTATAATTGCGATACACGAGTGGAATCAAAAAACCTCGATACATTATTTTGTCAAGGACCTTTCCAAAAAACGGGAATAGCTAGTTCTTCGAAATTACTTACTAGTTTTTGTTGAAACTACATAAGAATAATGATAATAAAGTATATCATATTCTGTTAATTCAAATTTAATTTAAAAGTAATAATTAAAAAGATATTTTACATTTATTACTTTTTCCAATAAAATTTAGTAACCGATGTGGGCGACTGACATATGACTGTCCTTTTCCCTCAGTATCTATGTTTGAGGGTAAAGGGCATCCTTTGTTTCTCGGTCGTTTGCTTTATTTCTCGTATATCGTCTTAATCACAGAACAAGGAAGATGCTCTCTCTCTCTAAATAGAAATCGCGAGTAGGCGGAGCCCGCGTGCCTATTATTAGCTCTGCAGTGCCTATGCGTAGTTTTTGACAGATTTGATAAGCTCAGTTGCTTTATGCTTCTTGTAAACAAACCACCAGGAAAAATATGAAAAAAAACCCACTAAAATACCATATTGTGCTGTGTTGGAATGCAAAAATTAAAGTTGGCGACTTAAAATTACTAATTATGCCGTATCATTACATCGGTAAGTAATATTTCACTGTATTTTTAAATAAATTTGAAATTATACATGAACAAGAAAACAAAACCATAAGTGAGAAAATGAAAACACCCTAATTACGGAGCAGTAAAATTGAATTTTCATTGTAGCCTGTGACTGTGACTGTACCTTCTTAGCGTTCTTCTTTATCTATGGTATTAGACTCATGACTTTTTCTAGAACATTTTGACAACAGTATAATGGAAATCAGTTAGTGATTGCTCAACATGATGAAAATCTATCGATAATTTTCTATGATAAAAATCTATCGATAATAATAATTTTCAGTGAAAAAAAAAAAGGGATTCGCTTCGACTTGAAAACTTCTACCTTTTTTTTCGGTTTAAAATGTGATTTACTTTAAAGTTAAATTCTTGAATACGAATGAAATTATATGAATCTTTCAACTTAGACTCTTGCGTATGAATGAAATTATATTAGCATCATCATCATATTACAATAATGTTGTAATATGTAAAAAATAAAGTCGCTTTCCGCATCAGTCCTTAGGTATGTTTAAATCTTTAAAAATACAGCGGATTTTAATGCGGATTTTTTTAATAGATAGAGTGATTCAAGAGGAAGGTTTATAAGTATAAAACATGCACGTTCTAATAATAGGTTAGGCGGTACGAAGTTTGCCGGGTCGACTAGTATTGTATAAAGACAAGTCGTCACTCTTATAGTGTGCTATATTTTATTTTTCTTTTCATTTATTTACAGCCTGTGTTACTGGATCACCTTGGGCCAAGCTCGGAACCTAATACACTTAAGCATAAACTTGAAGATGGTGCCATCATGAAAGCTTCTTAAGCTAAGAGGAGTTTCAATAAACAATACCTAGAGAAGAAAAAATCCTAAATATAATGTATTAAAAAAACCAAGATTAGTTAAGAGTTTAAGGCAAGTAATAAATAAGCAAGTACTTCGATATTAAATAAGATAAAATAATATACATATAAAACCCATCTTGTTTTATTGGTCTATCTACCCATCCACCTAAATTGTTTACTTTGGTTAAAATAAAGCTTCATTTAAAGTACAGTACTTACTCCAAAATTAATAATGCGCATGCATATTCGCTAATTGTCGATTTCACGGAAACACCTGAATCAAAAATCATAATTCTACTAAATTACGCATGCAGAAAATGCACTTAACCTCCTTAAAATACATATCGTCTTCCGTCGCTTGGGAATACGACCGTTGTCGAACAGTGACGAAGATTTCTATGCGCATTATAACTTTTGCAGTACTGTAGGTATATACAATTTTATAACTAAACACATTTTTATTTCTGAATCTCTATTTATGCGAAGCGTAACTGTTGAATACAAAACGACATTGGAAATAAATAAAAATTAAACTGTACAGTACACTAAAATAAACTTTGTTCTATGAGCGACTGGTTTTTTCATATGATAATACCAATACATCGCCATCGCCAATCACCAAGAAGGCCGTTTGCGTAGAATACACATAGATTTTCGTAAAAAAAAAGTAATTGTTAACTGTAGCCATATGAAAGAAAGTTGTATATCGATAGGTTTTTCTCATCGACAAACTTTCTCCCGCGATATGTACATCCCTAGCTTAGTTTTTCATTTTTCGACGTAGCCACCTAGTGTTTAGTAGCGGTAGCACAAAAGCTGTAGTTCCATCTAGCGTCGAATAGTAAAACTAGGAACAATGTATGAGGATTTTAAAGCAAAGAGAATGTATAGCTTTCTACCATGTCTTTGGAAAAACCTAATTTCATTCTTTTATCATATGTATGTCATCATTATCTTAAGTATTTCATAATTGTTATTTGATTTTGATCTTTGTTTATTTGTAAAAAAGGTTCATAGTCTACTTCAAAGTTTTGTGATGTAGATCTTTTCGGCTTTGTCGTTAATCACCAATGGTAGCTTGGATTACATAGTGAGCGTTTGGTTTATATGTGTGAGTTTGGACACACTGGTTTCAGTACTAAAAGCTCATGATGCTATTTCTATTGTATTCTCTTGTTCTGTGGTCTTAATTCACTTGCTTTACTATGGTAATGAAGTGATTCTATAGGTTATTTAAAACTTTTTGCTCGTTAAGCATTTCAGTGGAAACGCAGCCTAACTCTACCCCCTTTTAATAACACTATCTATCTGAAAAGATATCAGTAACTATCATACGATTCGACGAAACACCGAAACCTTAGATTTCGTTATTTTTAGGAACTTTGACTCTTGTGCTCGTGGGGTAAGGTTGGGTTTTGATTATGGGTGATGTTTCTGTTTTGGGTTGGATTGTGATAATTATTTTGATTTAAACAATTGCATGAATGAACATATATGTGCTGCAGAGTATTTTTAAGTTAAATGGAACTTTAACATCCTACCTAACCCAAAAGGACTAAATTATTTTTGTAAAACAAAAAACCATCATCATTGCAACAAAGTTGCGTGAAGCATTTTTTTTTAACTGTCGATTTGTAAACTTATTTTTACTAGAAAAGGAAAAAAAATTCAACTACACAGCTTTATTTGTTGCAAGAATCTCACGAAATATTTGGGAAAGTTAATAGTTTTATTATCTTTGAATTCTTTGACCCTTTTGTATCTCTCTCTTACATACGTGTAATAAGAGTGACAACTATTTTATACCAAACCTTTTCTAAATTGCTTTTCTAGTACTAATTGTGATCTTATTACGTTTAGAACTGTAGTGGTCGTTGAAATATATAGCTGTCACTTTTATTTCTACTATAATTTGAAGAGATTGAGCGAGACAACCATATCAAAGCTACCTACTTGGGTTTAAAGAAAACGATGATAATTTTTATTGTGATCGAGGCTTCTAGAATCTTGTAATTGGTACCTATAATGTATAAAATAATCAGTATTTCCAGAGATCCTTTAAAATATACAATACAACTAGTACCTACGTTAAATAATAATAATAATAATGTTTTATGATATCGAGGCTGGCTGTAATAAAAAGCTGTGTTGTATACTTCTTTTTGTTTGTTTTATTTCTGAGTTTAAGCACATCGCACTTACTGAGGGGCGGTCTAGGTCGCCGTAACACTACCGGCTTTTCTGTATTGCAAAATAGCCCTTGTACTTTGGTAGTACAGTACAGTCTAGGGCGCCCGAGACCATAGACAAATCTGTTACACCTTCCTAGACCGCCACTGTACCTACCTATGCTGATACTTTAATTGCGATGCTAGCGCCATTGGCGAAAAAAAATATCTTCTAAACTAAGGCAAATATCAATAATATGGCACTGTATGACACTAGATAATGTAGCCTAGTATTTTTAGGGCACTTCTGTACAGCTTTTAAGTTGAAGACCAAAGAAAGCTACAAAGTGTTGATAAAAGTGGCCACTTTTGACAACAATCTATGTTTTTTTTTGTTCGTTTTACTTAGGACTACTTTGCTGTGCTCAAAAATACTAGGCTACATTATCTAGTGTCATAGAGTGCCACATTTTTAACCCTTAAAGTCATTTTGTATAGTATACTATACATTGATGTTTGTAAAATTATAGGACCAAATTTTTTTATTTTTTTTTTAATTTAGGTACACAGTTATGATGTCTGAACATTTCCAAATGCATATTTAAAAAAAAAAAAAAAGTTTTCTATGGATATATAGTCACAACTGTCAGTTTCGTGAAACGATACCGATGCCGCAAGCGCAACTGAAGATTAAGTATTTTTTTAAATATTTTTTTTCTATAATTATGGCGTTTCTTTTTTTCAAATCTAGAAGTTTGTGATATAAAGCATGGATGTGTGTTATAAATAACTGTCAGTAGCGCGTGCTTGTATGTCTAAACTATACATTGCCACCTCAGCGTAAATCACTGAATTAAAAACTATGTATAGTAAGTATACTATACATGGCCACCATTGCAGTGGAAATATTCAAATGGTTTCATTGGTAATTATTAGTATAATGTATGATGACAGTGCCAGATTCCGGCAAAATTGAGAAGCCCTTCGTTATTTTGAAGGTTTTTGCTGTTATTTTTATCTTTTCTACATTGCTCAACTTTTGCAATCGTTTGAAATTTCATTCTGGGTCTCTTTTATGCTTATATTGGTGTGGATTTGTATGCATGAATATTTTTTTACTACCCTGAAAACAAAGCGACCAGGTCAAGGGCATCGTGGACTTTCTCTGTACTGTACTTGATATCGATGAAGCTTCCCACGATTACAATGATTCTAATAATGAAGATGAAACACCTAGGTAAAAGTTTCGAATCTTCTTCTGCACCCGCTCTGAATTCATTCCTTGAGAATCTAAACATGTCAAATAGCCCAGTTCCGTCAATCCGATTACTTTCTGATGACAACGCCATAAAAAAATAAAGACTTGCCTCGTCTCGACAAATTAGAAGCAACTGCTTTACTAGACTTGTCAATAAGCCTGATTTCATCAAACCAACCCCTGGATGATGACTGAAATAATAACTCGGGCTCCCCTGGCCCTAAAATTGTTGAGACAGTAGCTTTGGTTCACGATGCACGGATGCACCCAACCAACCAGGGTTATGCTTTGTCAACTCCGAAAACAGCTTTGAGTCACGCGACCCTATAATTGAAGCCTGTTAGTGGGTCTGTCCCCACCAGTCTCTACTGTGATAAACAAATTACCCAACCAAGACTTTGCGCTTTAACTCTCACTTACAGCACTGCTTGCAGAAGAATTTCCTTAAAATTCCTGAAAAATATTTCGTGAAGCACTACAATCGTGACGTGATAAGGGAGGAGTAAACTTGGGCAGATATGCTTTCTTTGTACAGCAGCAGATATTACATATCATGATCATTTAATATGCCAACCGAATCTTCTTCTTCTTCTTCCTCAGCACATATCAGCCCACTGTTGGGCGAATGCCTCTCCAATTATTTTCCAGTTCGCTCTATCGGCTGTCAATCTCGTCGTATATCGTCGGTCCATCTGGCTGGTGGCCTACACTTCTCTTCCCCTCTCTTGATCTCCATTCGAGAACGGCTTTGCTCCATCTTTCGTCTTCTCTGCGAGACATGTGTCCCGCGCATGTGTCAACCGAATACCAAAGATGCAAATATTACAAAACAGGGTAGGCTTCATGCCTTGCACAAAATGCAACATACAGTTTTATGCAGCTACATCTCTTCTTCGGGCTATGTCCAGCTCGCCAGGGCCGAAAATTTCTCGAGTGGCGATTACGAACTGGAACACGCAGAGTAGGCAGACCCCCCACAAGGTGGTCTGACAACCTGGTCAAGGATGCGGGACAACACTGGATGAGGGTCGCTCAAAACCGGTCGCTGTGGCTTTCTGTGGGGGGGCCTATGTCAAGCAGTCAATGTCTTTCGGCTGAAATGATAATGATGATGTCCAGCAGTGAACGTCTTTGATGATAATAATGATGATTTTTATGATATGTGGCAAAAAAAAATGCATTACGGTTCATACACAAAATAAGCTTAAGGTGGCACTGTATAATAAACTATACCAATTACAAGATACCTTTTTCTTTAAGGTGGTAGCAATGTATAGTATAATATACATGTAATATCTTCGAATTTAAGGGTGATAGATTTTTTTAATTATTTTTTAGGTCATCTGTGGATACTTACCTAATAAATGTTATAATAACAAAAAAAAACTGTTTCAAAAACTTTTTTTTTCTGCGACTTTAAGGGTTAATATTTGCCTTAGTTTAGAAGATATAATTTTTTTTTCGCGAATGGCGCTAGCATGGCTTTAAACTGGCACTTAATAAATTACGATACTTTAGTTAGATGTGTGTGCCGCGCGTTCAGCCACTAAATAAATACCTACTTACTTAATTCTTCTCAAACAAAAAAATCAATCCTTCTCCTTTTCGGCAATCAATACACCTAGGTAAGTACTTACCTACCTATACTTATTATCCAGGTATTAGGATTAGGTACGTTTAAGTGGAATCAGGGCTTTGAATTAAGTACCCTAAGACTAGGGGACGGGACGGACAGGCAGTCCCTTCAATCTGCGAAGAAGCCAATTTTTAGACCCACTCCTTCCTTACGTAGTGACTAGGATTTTGATTTTTCATGCAAGGCGCTTAGTAGGTGCCTACTTACTTAGACATACAAAGTTGCAACGAACAACTGGAAACAAAATGGATTGATCGAAAGCATAGAAAAAAATTTACTCTCTATCGTAAGTCTCTCGTAGGTACTCGTAAGTATACGTGGAAAAGCTGGCTAGGGCTATTATTTCACAAAAAAAACCCAACCAATTAAGGAACTAGCACTTCTAATAAAAGTCTTGCGACTACCACTTTAACTCGTTACCATAAAGCTCATTTTAATGTTACCAAACAGTAAAACAAATAGGACAGATATTCGAAACAAATGCTAAGAGTTCTACTTCAAAAAAAAACACCGAAGCAAAACAACCAACCAATAAAAAGCCAGCATTGTCCAGCCGACTCCTGCGCACTGCGCACGCTTGTGCCTTTTTCTAAATTCAAAACGCAAACAAAGGAAAGTTTTCAAAATGGGTCTAGATTATTTTAGTGATTACGCTAGTACGCCGTCGTCTACTGGGGTGAGTTTTTTTTTTAATGTCTTAATTTTAATTAATTATTCAATGAAGTAATAAGTAAGTAAGTACTTACTTACAATATTTTTTTAAATAACTGTTGAAGGTAGAAAGAAGGAAACGAACTAAATAATAGTTCTCGGATTTTTTGTTGTTTTCCAAATTGACCTTGATAACTTAAAAATGCAAACCTTCGATTCGCTTAGATTTTTAACGTTCCGAGTACTTGTCCAGGCTCCTTATCCTAACTAGGTAGAACCTGTATCTAGGGTGTCCGAAACATATACGGAGACGAACAAGACACCCACACCGGGAAACAAACAAACATTAAAAATCTACAGAACAATGTTAGCCCTCGCCGAGAATCGAACCACCCACGTGTACCCACGTATCCAGTTCACATCACTGCGAACTGAGCCTCAAGCAGTCAATATGACTATCTGTCCGTCCGTTTGTCTGTCTGTCAAAGGCACTTATCTCCGAAGCTGCTCAATAAATTATCAAAAATTTAATGTTTGCACGAGATTTTTTTTATTGCCCAAATAATACTTTTTACTTTAACAAAATGTATATAATATTCAAGACTTCAAAACATTCTCGTAAATTTAGAGATAGGTATAGTACTTACTTACAGTGGCGGACACAGTCGGCGTAACACTTCCGGTTTTTCTGTATTGCAAAATAGCTCTTGTTTTTTGGAGTCTAGGGCTGACGAAACCATAGACAAATCTGTTACGGCCTAGTCCGTGACTGTACCTACCTGCTGACCTAAAGCTTTGCAGGGCTCGCCGTGGGGCTCGACGGATGGCAACTTTCAGCTGTTGGATCTACAGCGCTACCTTGGTGAGATGTCATTGGAAGACCTCACGCCTTCTCAGCGGGCTAATAGCGTTACCAGCTGTAAGTACGTTTAGATCTAAAGCACACGTCGTTGCGGAGCTGTAATTTTTGTCAGCGAACCATAGTGCAAAGGTGCGGCATTTTGGCTTCCTTAAGTTTGCAGCGCGAGGGCAGTAGAGGGACAGAACAGACAAGGCCCGGCGAAAAAGACCGCCCCGCCCGGCGCCGTATATGGCACTTTTTAGAGCTCCTTACTAGGTAGTATCTGTACTTGTCTAGAATGCCCTAAACACATAGGCACTTTTTAGAGCTCCTTAGAGTCTGTCTGTACTAAAAACATATTATATACAGTATGCCTTAAAAACGTATTATATACAGGATGCCTTAAAAACGTAGAAATACATAAAAATGCGCCTAAACCCAGTATAAAAAACATCGATATTGATCAAAGTATGTTCGCCCTAAAGCTACCCCCATGTTAAGTAGTTTTGGCGTAAAAGTTAGACAATACAGAGTTATTTTGGCATTTAAGTATAATATTAGTGTTGAAATAC
This sequence comes from Euspilapteryx auroguttella, assembly GCA_951802225.1. Taxonomy (NCBI): domain Eukaryota; kingdom Metazoa; phylum Arthropoda; class Insecta; order Lepidoptera; family Gracillariidae; genus Euspilapteryx; species Euspilapteryx auroguttella. The sequence continues at coordinate 15,631,198 of OX637643.1, forward strand.
CTTTTTTTTTCAGTGAGCTCGAAGCCAGTTGATGATGTGATGGAGGAGTTCCGAATGAATGGCCTAGACACTCCCTACGACCCTGACGAGGATGGCGACGCCTTCGGTCGCAGATCTGGTGAGCCCTTCTTTCATCATAATCTCAGTAATTTAGGACCCAAAGAATTTGCCACAACAAAACCGTTCGTGAGCGATCCCCATCAAAAGTACAAGTCGCAATCCCTTTCTTCTCTACGCTGTAAAATCATTGCGAAAGGGAGTAGAATTATTTGACAGAGGATGGCTCGTTTGGGGGCATCTCCAGGAGACCATTGTTTGCCTGAGCCAATTGGTGGGCACTCTGAACAACCTCGCTTCTAGCAGTATAGGATACTTTACCAAATAAAGGTATCAATATTAATTAGATTAGTCTAAGTGACTTTCAATAAGTGTTATCATGTATCCTATATTGAATCTTTCTCAGGTCCTCTGATCGTTTTATTCCCAACCATCTTGTGGGGGGTCTGCCTATTCTTGCGTCTTTCGGTGCGCGCTTGAAACTCGATAACTTTTCGGCCATTTGATTCGGACCCAACGACGGTCTTTTGTTTATTGCAATTAATTGACTGCGCTGCCAAGTTAGCCGTGTCGAGTCAAATAACAGTAAAAATAAAACTAATTACGTTGGCAAGTACTTAAGGCCCTTAGTACCTTCTGTTTTTTTCTTCACCGACTTCGCCAAGTAAAATCTATAAAACCTAATGACTTTCAATGTCTTTACATAATAATTTCTCCTCGTTGGTCGCGGTTGAGAGAAGTGATCTTAAAAACTGCTCGGCTCATCGCAAATTAACAGATTTTTTTTAAGTAATCTTTGCGAAAATTAAACATATCACCGTGCCTGCTTCCCCCGCACGCGCCGCATAGTAACAAAACAAACAAGTATAAGGCTTTAGGCTTCAAACGCACAGGCGGATTTTTCGGAAAATCCGCTGTTGCGGTTTTATTTCCGCGCGTTTTAAAAGGTTGGTATTTCATTTTCAACGTTATTTCATATGCTCCAAACGCACAGGCTAGTTTTTATCCGCGCAGAAATAAAACTGCAACAGCGGTTTTTTTCCGCGTGATTTTTTATCCGCTGGTGCGGCCACTTCCATAGGATTCAATATGTTAAAAAAACCGCCTGTGCGTTCAGGGCCTAAACACAGCGCACAAAAAATACACCTTCTATGCGGCCGGATATTCGGCAGCCGAATATTAGGTATTCGGCTGAGACCATTGCCGAATATTAGGTATTCGGTATTCGGCTAAATCACTATTCGGTGCATCTCTAGAAGCTTACACGGTGCGAAACTAGCGCCACTCCCGATAAATAATTAATATCTTCTAAACCACGGCCGAAATCAAAAATATGCGTCTTTGACTCCCTAGATAATCTTGCTTAGAGTTTTTAGGGCCCTGTTGTATAGCTCTCAGGTTCTTAATAAAAAAAAACGGTTTGTTGCCTAAAAGTATTTGTAAAAGACCTTTGTTTCGTTTCGTACAATAATATTTCTCAGATCATTATCCTAAATGTTGTACAGTGGCGGACTAGGAGGCCGTAACAGATTTGTCTATGGTTTCGTCAGCCCTAGACTGTATTGCCAACGAACAAGAGCTATTTTGCAATACAGAAAAACCGGAAGTGTTACGCCGATCGTGTCCGCCACTGTACAACAGAACCTTAAAAATTCTAAGCAAGATTATCGAGGAGGCAAAGACGCATATTTTTTATTTCGGCCATGGTTTGGAAGAAAATTATTATTTATCGAAGTGGCGCCAGTTTCGCACCGTTTCGCCCTTTAAGTACTTACTTACTCAAAATGTAAGTTCCTACTTAGACTTGTTTAACAAACCTTATGTCACCATGTTACCAGAGCCATTTTGCACCCACAATATCTACAATATAAAAATTCTTTGAAACTCTCTTACCTTTTTGTATCTCTGAATATGTACTATGTGTCTGTATTGTGTGTGCAAATAAATCTATGTCTATGTCTTATGTTGTGTATTGTTCAGCGTAACTAGGTAGGTATACTTACTTACTTTCTTACCTGACCAAGAACCTTTTATCACAGTGTTAGGGAAGTATATTGTAACACTGTGCCCTTATCATCGCCATCTCATGCTCCGTGCTGCTCCGTGGCTCAGTTGGCAGTGATGTGGACTGAGTAAGCGTGAGCACCCGGGTTCGATTCCTGGGCGGGACGAATATTGATATGATGAATATCGAGGTTTGTTTCCGGTCTGGGTGTGATGTTCGTCTCTGTGTGTGTTTCGGGCGCCCTAGATACAGATTCTTCCTAGTTAGGGGCTCTGAGTGTGATGTGTTATTATTATTATCTCATACACCTGATACACCTACGTACAACGTACACGCGTACATGTACGTACGTACGTACGTAAGTAAATCGCAATATTAAAATACGTATTATAGAATCAATTCGAAGAAAACATTGTTTGAAACTGAACTATTGTAATAATATTAAGAAGTTAGTACGTACAAGTTTAGTATAGCGTTATAATCATTAAAATATAAAACTCTTCCGTTACTGACTGACTGACTGACTGACTGACTGACTGACAGACAACGAAGAGCCGAAACTACTGGGCGTAGAAAGCCGAAAATTGCCACGTGGGTTCGCAGTGTAGGTGAGCACTAAGAAAGGATTTCCCGAAATTCCCACGGGAACGGAAAAAAACGGGATTTTTGTGTTTATGAGAAATCTGCGCGGGAAAAACCGCGGGGCAGCCTCTAGTTATAAGATAAATGCCATAAGTTTTTTTTTTCACATCACACTCAGAGCCCATAACTAGGAAGAACCTGTATCTAGGGTGCCCGAAACACACACAGAGACAAACATCACACCCAGACCGGAAACAAACATCGATATTCATCATATCAATATTCGTCCCGCCCGGGAATCGATCCCGGGTGCACACGCTTACTTAGTCCACATCACTGCCAACTGAGCCACGGACCAGTCAAAAGTAATATGCCACTTTGGTGCCCGTAATATAAACTGTTTTGAGTAGTTTCAAACCTGCATCTGTCACTTTTTTCAAGTTTTTGTAGTGCATAATTAACTAAAAAAATTCTAAGACCAACTTTTTTATTTCACTACGAGCTGTCCCGGCTTTCTTCGTTACGCCATAGAATATAAGATACTACTAAAGACTTGGCTCTATAAACTATGTTCTTTTGGACGAATAAAAAAACAAATAATAACAACAAACCACCTGTCAAAATATATGTAAACAACGGAAAAATATTGCACCTTGGGTTATATTATTTGAGTTTAAGTAAGGATTCCTAATTTTTTTGAAAATGTAATATAGCCTATGACACTCGGGGATAGTGTAGCTTCCTACCAGTGAAAGAATTTTTCAAATCGGTTCAGTATTTCCGGAGCCTATTCGTTACAAATAAACAAATCTTTTCTCTTTGGTATAGATTTAAGTGGTGATGGCGTTACAAGCTTACCAAAGGTTTCGAAACTCGACCCCGACGCCGCCGCCACTTCAAAGCGATTCAAATAATTACGATAATGTTAATATTATGTTTAGATTATTTTGTTTATGCATGACTCGTGTCTTGTGTCGCTAACGTATATATTACATTACGTACGTACATAACATAGGTACCCTTACATTCTTCTTACATTATGGGAGCCTTTAAAAATTAAAGCGTAGGTTACCGTACCAACCAAACAACCACAATACTAGCTCCAATATCAAGGTAGTTTATTCAAGGGTTGCACTTGAAATTATAAGTTATGGACCTTAGGTGTTTTGTTTTTAATTGTACTTAAGTTTGGTTCAGTTTTAAATTGTTATATCTGTACTTAGACAACTACTTTATCGCATTAGGTTAATCCTGTAATGATAATGTAAGGAGGAAATAAATAAATAAATAAACATGGGTGTAAACTGATGTATTATGTACGAGGGTGGTCTGTTAAAACCTTAGCGCAGAGAGAGTTATAAGGGTTTATTCCCGAACATAATGAGGGAATAATGACTTGAAACTTGAACAAGCGAGGATTTTAACCTAACCCGAGGCAGAATAACTTTACCCCCAAGTTGTATATATGTCGTAGTAAGATTTGATAATTAGGTTTTTTGCAAAAAAAACTAGGAATTTTGCGAAAACACGGATAATTTGATATAAGCATTACTTTTTTTTCAATCATCCTGACATAAAGCAGTTTTTTTGCAAAAAAACCTACCTAGTATAGTTGAAAACTATGAAACCTTCCTTTACTCTTATTGGCTAGATTATTGCTTGCTGGTAAACTCTTATTCTGATTGGTTCGTTAAAATATCCTTTGACGCTACAGAGAACCAATCAGAATAAGAGTTTACCAGCAAGCAATAATCTAGCCAATAAGAGTAAAGGAAGGTTTCATAGTTTTCAATTATACTAGTTTTTTTTTACAAAAAAAACTGCTTTAGTCGCTTTTTATTACATCCGACGAGAAAATTTACATATAAAAAAGAAGCCCATAAGTACCTACCTAATTTTGCTGACCTAAGCTTGTTTCAATTCTACTTTACTTCAATCATTTTATTTTCGTAACTATAATACAATACATCATAATTGCCCAGAGGTCAATAAAGAATGTATGTAAATTCATTATGGACCGGCTACAAACCGCATGTGAATAATAGGAACTTAAGACTAGTGAACAGTAAAAGTCTACCTTTCGAGTGGATGGGATAAAAATAATAAAATAATAATTGCTTATTACCCTGGCCGAAATCAAAATGTGCGCCAATGAATGATACACTAGATAATCTTAGTAAGATTTTTTTATGGCACTGTTTTGTTTTGTAGCTAAGATCTAAGAAAAAATAGTTCTGTACCTCAGAAGCATAACACTGTAAGTCGCAAATCGTAATTTTACAGGAGAGCGTTTTAAAGTTTGAAATCGCATGTTTTTCAACTTTAGACGCAAATAAGACGCAAAAGTACCCGCTATACTCATCTTGAGTTTAATTGATAATATAGAGCAATTATCTCTTAATTCAAAACAATTTTCAGAAAAATAAGTCCTATGAAAAAATATAGTTTTTCAGGTACTTTTGTAAAAACATGCATCACATACACTAAAATGCTTCTAAGATTATTTTTGTAATCCGGTGAGAAATGGTGTCAGTTACAGTATTTTCTTTAAGAAAACAAAGTACAATAAACAATTTTAGTGTTAAAAAACACTGTAGAACACATTCAGAACCTTTACAACTCTAAATCTGTGTCAGTAATTTATATTATGTACTTTCTGAGTGAAATTTCATGTTTTAAATGATGTTGTCTGAATCTGTGACCTAATGTAGTGAATATTATAGAAAATGATTAAGAAATGGTTGAATATAAAATAATATGGGACATATGGGGTCCATAAGTAACTGTTGCATGAATGAGACATAGGTCCCTAGCGCTTTGGTTTCAGGATTCCATTATGTCAGGGTAGGCGAAACGTTGTTCTTGGTTGTGCTCTGAGTCTGCAGTGGCTCACTGATTAGTAGTATATCTCGTGGAAGTTTGAGCTCTTGTCTTATATATTCTGGCGTAGATTAGTTTTAGTAAGGTTTTAAGACTGCTTTGAGCTTTATAAATAAAATGCCACTAGTTTCTCTTTCCTTGCCTGTAGTCACACGCATAGTGGGGTCATGAAAGGTTCATTTTAGGAAGTTTGAACTTTAGCGACGACGTAGCATGAGTTTAACGTTGTAGATTTCACAATAAGCCGTTCATGATGTCAGGGTCTGGTAGCTAGCTAATAGGGAGAGAAATCTGAGTTTTTATATTATGTTACCTAAATGCAGTCTGAATGTTTATCTGAAGTAGATTGCGCCAGAAAACAGGACCGATACTTAAAAGTTACCTTAGAAATTCACAGATTTGCTGTTCGGATATTAATTGTAATGTAAATTGTATGACGTCTGTTTGAATTAATGTTTCTTAATACTTTCAAAGTAATCGAGCAGTTTGATGCAGCAGCATCATCAAGGACAGATTATACATAACTGCTGCAGTGTTTCGGGTAAATCAGCAATGAAAGCATGTGCTAAGGATCGGCGGGCACTATCAGAGTTGGTTAATAAATACCAAGTTTCCGAGGAAAGTATTGCAAAACAAATGGTTGTACGGTAGTATGACCAATGAAGACTTTAGTTTGCCTGGCAGTAATGCATGTGATGTCACACTTGAGATCAGATCCGTGCGCGACCATCCTCAGGCTTGAAAGAAAATCGAAAAAAGGACGAGACTTTGGGATTGGAGTAAGTATGTATCTTTTCTGGTGTTAGATATAAACTTTTTTTTAATATAAGATGTTTGTATATCTAGGGTCAGAATTGTGCTCCAATCTTGGAGAACCATTTTTTTTTGTTTTCTTACTGTAGCGTGACCGCGTGTTGATAACATGTGTAAAGGTATCATTGCTTGGCAAATGAGTGAGGAATTGAGGTCTTCATTGAATGTCTTTTAGCCATTTTCTTTGCAGTTTTCTTTCGGTTCTAGTCCAGGATATTAACGCCGGATATTTTTTTTACCGTGAATGATGCGACTCGCAAGGTATGGCGTGGAAGTGACGTTGTATGGTTTCGTCTATGGGTAATGAGTTCTGTCGGTATTTTATTCAGCTGCAACAGTGGTATAATCTATCTTTGATGGAGTTGTTGCAAGAAGTTGTTGTGTTGAGGGTATGAGGAAGCATTCGTTGACGGACTTTTTTTTACCATTTATTTTTAAAAGAAGATTGCGTGTATTTTTACGTGTATGGTAAGTATCACTGAATTAAGAATGCCAAAAACTGATAATTTAGATACAATTTTTTTCTAGTAAAGTAAAAAATGATTTATTCAATACAGGATACAAGATATCGCTTATTAAAAGTCAATTAGACTAATCTAATTAATATTGATACCTTATTTCGAAAAGTATCCTATACTGATAGAGGCGAGGTAGTTCAGGGTGCCCACTAATTGGCTCAGGCAAACAAATGTTTGCCTTGCCTTACGACAATGGTCGCCTGGAGACGCCCCCAAACGAGCCCTCCTCTGTCACATGATTCTACTCCCTTTCGCAATGATTTTACAGCGTAGAGAAGAAAGAGGTAACAAACTCTACTTTACAATTTATCTCTCTTTTTTTTTTTTTTTTGTTCTTATATATGTGACATTACAATTCAATTTACAATACAAAGAACATAAATTAATAAGATTTAAAGTACATACATGAAATAATGAAAATATCGTGCAGAGCTAGACTACTTCCATGCGTCTTTGTCGTTTTCATAATCATCAACATTGTAATAAGCTTTCTTAATCAAACCTTTTTTGATACGAGTTTTAAACTCATTATCATTCAGGATCAAAATCTCTTCTGGGATCTTGTTATAAAATCTTACTTCGTTTCCTATAAAGCATTTGTTTGTCCGTTTTAGTCTGTTCTGTGGAATACTTAGTTTGTTTTTGCTACGCGTTCTAAGGTCTTTAATTTTATCACATTTTTTATCAAACATATGTAAGTTTTTACGAGTATACATAATAATTTCAAAGAATTTCTATTTTCTTTATCTCTGATACCCGGCCAAGACCGAACTCCCGCGTAACTAGCAGCTTCTATATAAAGATGCGTTAAACCACGCCCTCTTAATCGGATTTAATTGAATAGTATAAAACTGTAACAGCAAAAATACAGTGTTATGCATCTTGATTTGCTTCGAAGCAAAACACGGTAACTGCGCAGTTACAGTATTATGCATCGGATATAGTTTAGAAGCATAAAACTGTATGATGGTACATACAATGTTATGCAATACAATTAATTCGAAGCATAAAGCAGTATAAGCTCTTACAGTTTAATGCTTCTCATCAGGCAAGGTATTTACACTATAATGCAAATCGAAAAAAGGCACTTCCAGGCTAGCTACGGCCACGGGAGTAAGCGCATTCGAAAGAGCTCGTCAAATACATTAGGATTCCATCAAAAAGTGAAAATCGCAAAAATGTCAGTTACAGTGTTATGCTTCTGAGGTACAGAGTTTAGTTAAGGATAAGTTTGTTGACTAAAGTGGCCACTTTTAGCCGTAAACTTTTTAACTGGCTCTTGACGGCCATTTGCTCTAAATTATGTTCAAATAACTTTTTGTAGACAAATACGATACGCATTATACCTAATTTGAAATATGTTTTAACCACTTACTTAAACTTAATATTATTAGAATCAGAATTTTTATTTCTTACCATAGGTCTTTACAGATGTTAAAATAGGTACCACCTAGTAAAAGCTTATCACTCTGATATGCCTTAATTAGGCGCACAAATTTGAAGTGTTTTTATTTTTATATATAACTAGCTGACACGGCGAACTTCGTAACGCCACAAAATTCAAGATTCTACTAACACTTGGCTCAATAGACTATGTTCTTTTGACTGCCCAGAATAGGGTAAATAAAAACAACAACAACAAACCACCAACTGTCAAAATATGTTAACAACGGAAAATCATGCACCTTGGGTTACATTATTCGAGTTTAAGTAAGGATCCCTAATTATTTTTAAAATCTAATATAGCTTATGTCACTCGAGGATAGCGTAGCTTCCTACCATTGAAAGAATTTTACAAATCGGTTCAGTATTTCAGGAGCCTATTCGTTACAAACAAACAAACAAATCTTTCCTCTTTATTAAATTGGTATAGACTAAATAAACTTTGTCTCTACATTCATTCCTCACTCTTACTTACAATACCTAATGTAGTGTACCTCGGTACCCGTAGTATCACAATATCGGCTCCGCACACACACGCTGCTGGTAGACACGTCCGTTTGGTACGGCGTCCCGAGACCGACTGCCTCGAGGCTTGTAGGACCGCGCCTTTTATAGACCTTTGACTCACTTACCACAGCATGTGCGACCGAGACGACAGAATGTATTTAGTGTCCGTGTGCACTACTCTAGTGCACACAGACACCCATACACTACATCCCTTCCTTATTTTAATTGAAATAAAATGAAAGCTTTCCAAGAATTAATCAAACCTTATTTTCTTCCCTGGGCTTCACTTTTGCAATTTAATACATACTTATATCTTCCTTCGCTTCTCTATTCACAAATTAAATATTTTATACTTCATTCAATTTTCCAATTTAATACCTACTTAGATCTTCCTTCGCTTCTCTATTCACAAATTAAATATTTTATACTTCATTCCATTTTCCAAATTGAATACCTACTTAGATCTTCCTTCGCTTCTCTATTCACAAATTAAATATTTTATACTTCATTCCATTTTCCAAATTTAATACATACTTAGATCTTCCTTCGCTTCTCTATTCACAAATTAAATATTTTATACTTCATTTAATTTTCCAATTTATCGCAAAGATCTTCCATCTCTCTTCTTTATTCACTAATTAAATATTTTATATCTTATTCCGCTTCTTTGTTTATGTAATGTAACAAATTTAATGTAACTATCCTCCCTTCTTCGATTTTGTTAATCTTCGACCGCGATCTTCAATCGCGTCTGCTCTCTGCTCTAAATCTTCCTTATCTTAATATACTTCTTTTTTACCAATTTAATAACCCGATTTTCTAATTACTTTATTCCTCCTCTTCTTAATTGCTTGGTTCAAAGTCATGATTTTCTTCTTCTGTGCCTTAATTTTTTCTGTCAATAATTCCCCACTCTCCATCCACTCTTTAACGGTGTAATATATTCCGTCTTTTCATTTGATGAGGCTTCCTTTTAAGTTTGGCAGTAACGACATTCGCATTCAATGAGTGTCTTATTCCCATATGTGATGATATGAGGCCCTTGCTCATAGACTTGTACTAAAATAGCGCCTAAGCCTACAAGACTGGCATCTGCAAAAACTACAGGGTGACTTTGAATTGAAAGCACTTCGACTATGATACTGAATCGGTATGTAAAGAGAATATCTATATCTATATCCAAAAATAAATTGTGAGTTTAAAGTCACCCAGTAGAGTTTTATCCTTGACCTATAATGTTCTAGATTAGGTATGTCATGAAGGGAAGTCTTTTAGGATCGGTACAATCGGTGATATCCATTTTAAAGGTCCCTCCTTTTTAATTATATCTTCTTCAATAGTTCTTCTATTTTAGCATTCACATTGTCTTCTGAAGTATAGGTATTATTATGGTTCTATGGGCCTTACTTATTATCTATTGGTATTTAAATTGACAAAACATTTCTTAATTGGAAAGGTCGGAAACTGCACTTGGTTAACACCTATCCTAATTCTTTAGTACTCCTTTACGACTACCTTCTTCAATCACATATAAAGTTGCATTCATTTTTGTTCCTGAGATTTGGATTCCAGCTCGCAATGAACCTTTCAATTTTAGAGGTATTCTGCTTCCATATGCCAAGAAAGACTTTTGTAACCATGATACATGTGTCGTTGCCAATGATAAATACATAATGAACTGGATAAACTTTCTCGATGTTCCTTACTCTATTATTTGGTTCAAACCTCTTTTTCCCTTTTTCTGTTTTGATTTCTGTATGTTGTTCTTTTTTTAAACATATTTGTTTGGCACTTTCTTTTGAAGTGTCCTCTTTTGCCAACAACTTTAACATTTTCATTTTGTGCTGGACACTTGTCGTTAGATTGTTCCAACTACTGCATTTATAACACTCTTTTTAGATGGGGTTTCATTTCTCTGTTTCCGTAAATTGATTTTATGAACTGCATAAGTGTCCTGCCTTTTTTTTGTTCAAAATGTGCGGTTGCCCATGAATTGCTTCTAATGCTTTTGCTGCAGCTGTTATCTCAAAGTCAAAGTCAAATTCTTTATTCAATATAGGATACAAGATATCGCTTATTGAAAGTCAATTAGACTATACATCTAATCGCTATTGATACCTTATTTGGTAAAGTATCCTATACTGTGAGAGGCGAGGTAGTTCAGGGTGCCCACCAATTGGCTCAGGTAAACAAATGTTTGCCTTGCCTTACGACAATAGTCGCCTGGAGAGGCCTCCAAACGAGCCCTCCTCTGTCAAATGATTCTACTCCCTTTCGCAATGATTTTACAGCGTAGAGAAGAAAGGGGTAACAAACTCTACTTTACAATTTATCTCTCTTTTTTATCTTTATCTGGTTTGATGTTATCTGGTCTCCTGTTTTAAGTAATTTTTTTTTTCTTTTCTGTTATTTGGTCGATTAGATGATCTTCTTTATCTTCCAACCCACATTTGTATGATCGCTTGCGTAAGAGAATAAAGAACTTCTCGATTTATCCCTATCATCTTCTTCTGCCGTTATTAGTTAGCTCCCGGTATATTGTAATAAATTTTTTGAAGCTCTAAAGCCACCATAATGAAAAAGATATGCCCCTTTTTGTGATGCTGATCCAATATTTGCTGCTTCCAAATAAATGGCATGACTCCTCATCGCAAACCAACACTAGATTCTCCCTGACATTCAAACTTGTCTAAGGTAAGGTTTGATGTCATTGTATCTGAAAACATATTATAATTTATTCATCTAGCTTGTAATCTTTTTATTTAATATTATTATTTTGTATCTTATCCAGTATTAGTTTATACATATTATGTGTATGGATAACCATCTAACTTATACTCAAATTTGATAACTATTATTATTATTTCGTTTTGAATAATGTAAGTATGTTTATTTATCTTTTATCTATATTTTTATCATAATTATTACTTCTATTTTGTTTATGTATTTACTGATTTATGCATTTTTAACTTCATTAATCGGCAGCATTAATTCCTTAGATTCAACAAATAAATGGACAAAACATAATTGATACTTTTGTAAAAACTTGCAAAACTTAAAATTGTTAAATAGGTACTGTGAAATGTCTATCACTGTTCTGTATTTCAATTACTGATTGACTGTCACTCTAAGAAAACATTTGAAGATTGTTATTTTAATTGGTAGAGGACTCCCAATATTAATCTATAATAATTTCTTTTTTACAAAAAGGAACCCGCCTTTAACAAACTGACAATGTTTGATGTACATGGTTTTTTTTTGGTATAAAAAAAAAGAAGTAATTATTTTATAATCTCTTAAAAAGAGACCCGCCTTCAATAAAGTGACACATACATAAACTGAGCACTTCCTCTTTTTCTCAGTCGGTTAAAATAGGTACTAAACCCTTCTCCTGGATGTAACTAATACTTATCTGAAAACCGCATCAAAATCGGTTCAGCAAAACGCGAGATAATCGCGGACAAACATACATACATATAGGTCAAACTGATAACCTCATTTTTTGAAGTCGGTTAATTAAGACAACCATGCAACTCTGCAGGGCTTCATGCCCACCCTTTGTCTCAAGTTTAATCAGGAGTGCACTGTCGCTCACTGGTACTGCACAGGAAAAATGAACAACCTACTTTGTGAATCTGATAAAGGCAAACACTTCCTGGAACGGAGTTAAGCAAGTCCACCTAATTAAACAAATAATTACCTACATAGGTGGAGGTAACAAGGTAGGTGGTTTACTTGTAGGTACCTTCTCCTTTGAGATTCTAACCTTAGTTTATTTTAACTGTAGATTAGGTATACCTTTTGTTTAATAATTTATTTTATATTTCGCTCCCATAGTGAAAACTGTATATTTACGATATTCATCTCGAATAAATATATGTTCTAAGAATGAACACAAAACACGTAAAACAAAGTACTATAAAATTGCTTTTGCTTACCTCTTTGCTCCTCTTTGGTTAGACTTGTCACTTCCATTCCACAGAACATGGTTGGTTATATACATCTTGGATAAACTCGATGCGGTAAAAGTTTTCTCTCACTGTTGCTGCTTCGCGTTATTTATGGTTATTCACACATACCAAACGGAATTTAATTTCGCTCCCGCAATCAAATTTTCGGATGAAAATTAGCCTTACCAAACAAAGATAATTAATATTTACTTTACCGGCGACGGCCGGCCGGCCGCAGGCGCAGGCATGGCACAGATTAAAGAACAATATTACTCCTGCACAGATTATAGAGTTTTTTTTTTTTTTTACAAGACCAGGCCAAGGAATACGTCCATACAGCCAGTAGGTAGAGAGTTTACTTCACTTTAAACATCAAAGAGGGAACATCACTTGCCCTAAGATAAACCCATGAGCGGCGATCCAAAGACCGCCATGTGATGACACCAGCATCAGACAAACTACATGAACCCAATCAGTCAGGGCAGTAAGACTTGACGTCGACATAACACCCAACATACAACTTGGCAGAGATAACCAGAAAATAATGGGGGCACCACCCCGTACGTGGAGCTATAAATCTCTATAAATTTTCTCCATAATTATAACACCATTCCAAGTCCAAAGCTAGTCAAAATTAAATAATTAAAATGTATGATCTGCCTCTTAACTATAGGAGTATGTAGGTAGGATTATTTTATTTGGGCTTTCCGACCTAAACGAAAACGGTTCCGCTTCAAGACACCGTTCCAAGCTGTACACATTGGCTCTACCCACAGTGCCACTACTCAGCATTTTCCCGGAACTATTAGAAATGTCAGAAAACTCACTACACACTTAAGCATAGACAAAGTAGAACGCTGCGCTTCCTATAGACGGAACATAGAAGAACCTGAATGCGAGCAGTCATCAAATGTATATGTGTGTATAAGTTGTATAGTTTTGCTGGACAAATAGCAAAAACATATAGACAAGAAAATGCTAAATGCTGCTCGCGTGCATTCTTAGGCTATATAGAGTTTATGAGTTTGTCTCTGTCTCTCATATAATTAGTTTGTTATTGTTGAAGGAATACGAGCAGTAGTTCTCCGTTTCTTCTAAAATAGCTTCCATCTAATACATACCTTATCTCAGACACTTAAAAGTATCTTGGCTTCTTACGCCACAGATTAAAGAATAGTAAAGTTAACAACACTCTCCCAATTCGGTAACAGAATATATACCCTAATTATGTTAAATGTCAAATCATAATCAAAGATGCTCGGCGCGACGGCGCGAGCTCGCTCCGAGGTATTTACAGAACGTATGTACCTACCTCTGGCTAGCTGGAAAAATATATTTATTTACACGGACACCGGGTCGAAATTGCTGTGCGAACGCGCGCTCAGGTTGTCTGCTTACGTCACTGGCCAAACCTTCTAAGGTTGTACAAAATATGTTTTCTGTTCCTGAGTAGGTAGGTGCCTTACCTACCTATACAAACCATGAAAGGTATCTGTATCTACTTACATTAGGCTCAGACATTAACCCGTCGAATATTTACCTACCCTCAAACTAGGCACAGTTTATGTGCGCCGACTCGATGTTTTAATGCAGTTAAACTCAAACTAATAAGTTACTAGATTAGGTCGGCTATCTAGTTATTTAAAATAGAAACTGTGCAATTTATTATAACAATAAAATCCACTTCATGTTATCCAATTTTAAATAAGTAAGTAATTAAAAATAAGATAAACCAGTATTAGATTTAATTTGGCTATTACAGCCTTTCACTGACCCATATTTAGCGCGCGCGCACGGCTCCGGAGATCGGGTGACACCCAATTTGATTTTATACAGAGTTTATATAAAAATCACTTGTCTGTATTACAGACAACTGTACGCGCGTAAGTAGGCAAATAACTTGCGGCCCAGAGCGAGTGACGGAGCCCTGGCTGTGCCGCCCTGTGCGGCCTGTGCCACAGGTCCTGATGTGCCACAGAGGTTCTTTGACGTAATAATGTTTTTCTTTCCCCACCCGCTTTATTCAGCGACTCGATATGCGCACTAGGCACTACACTATTAAGAAAAAGTGTAAACAGTACGTACTTATACGACTTAGTATGTTCCTATAAATATCAAAAATTTATTTAAAATGGTTTATAATATATACATAGCTAAATCGATCCAACTACGTACTTAATGTTAAGGGTTTGACTATTTACTTTTTATACTTAGCTAAAATATCACTGTGCAGTTTTCTTACGGCCTATTGTATCTATAGAGTAGTAAATATGCCTATAAAATATCATGTGGAGCGAAAGTCGGTAAAAATCAAAATAAATTCACTTACAGCTTTCTTCCCTTTTTAAAAGTTTTTTTTTTAATCCTCGTCGCCATTTTGTAGTGTACCTCGGTACCCGTAGTATCACAATATCGGCTCCGCACACACACGCTGCTGGTAGACACGTCCGTTTGGTACGGCGTCCCGAGACCGACTGCCTCGAGGCTTGTAGGACCGCGCCTTTTATAGACCTTTGACTCACTTACCACAGCATGTGCGACCGAGACGACAGAATGTATTTAGTGTCCGTGTGCACTACTCTAGTGCACACAGACACCCATACACTACACCTAAGTACTTATTGTTTGCTTCTATCATAGTTTGAAGGACTCTTACTTACCCCCCCTACTTTTATCAGATTTGGCATTCTTATCATACATAATTTGATAATCTTTCCACAGGTCGTCTCCCAGGTAGTTTCCCACCTGGTGGCTATCTTCGTCAGAAGTCCTGGCCGGCGCCGGACGCCTCGCCCGCCGCCCCGCTCCCGCCGCTCTCCGCTCCCGGCGGGGACTGGAGGCTTGAGGGTAGAGGTAGGTTTTTACTTCAAACTGAGGGCCTATTATGGCCGGGTTTAGTCGTATAATCAATATATAACACATCACACTCAGAGCCCCTAACTAGGAAGAACCTGTATCTAGGGTGCCCGAAACACACACAGAGACGAACATCACACCCAGACCGGAAACAAACATCGATATTCATCATATCAATATTCGCCCCGCCCGGGAATCAAACCCGGGTGCACATGCTTACTCAGTCCGCATCACTGCCTGCCAACTGAGCCACGGAGCAGTCAGATATATAAAACTCTTCCGTTACTGACTGACTGACTGACTGACAGACAACGCAGAGCCGAAACTACTGGGCGTAGAAAGCTGAAAATTAGCACGTGGGTTACTTGGGGAGTGTAGGTGAGCACTAAGAAGGGATTTCCCGAAATTCCCACGGGAACGGGAAAAAACGGGAATTTTGTGTTTATGAGAAATATTCGCGTGAAAAACCACGGCCGCCTCTTGTGCCAGATAAAAATCCCAAATAAATATTAAAACGCCAGCATTGGCCGCATTTGCAATAATCGTTTTCGTCCTCCTAGTGTCAAAGTCAATACAAAAAAAACGCAAACGAGGACGTAAGCAATCAAATCAAAAATCAAAATCAAAAAATCTTTATTCAATATATTAGGATACAAGATATCACTTATTGAAAGTCAATTAGACTACATCTAATCTAATCGCTATTGATACCTTATTTGGTAAAGTATCCTATACTGTGAGAGGCGAGGTAGTTCAGGGTGCCCACCAATTGGCTCAGGCAATAAAATGTTTGCCTTGCCTTACGAATATATTGCAAAAGCGGTCGTAATAGTAGCCCCTCTGGACATCTTGGACACTTCATAGAAAAAATCGCGTTCTTTCGCGCACAGCCGAAACTCGTGTACATGCACGCGTATCATGCTTGTGTGAGTGAGATGAGACGTGCGACGCTGCTTTATTTGTACTTAGCGGTAACTGAGAGGTAACCGAGCGCGGGCCTTGCTGAGGGAGGCAGGGAAGCCCATACTATTATGGCGTAGTACTATTTATCATACTGTGGTCAAAAAACACGTCTTACTTGTCACACTCACATACAAGTTGGTAAAGTACGCGTGCACGTACAGTACAGTGGCGGACACGGTCGGCGTAACACTTTCGGTTTTTCTGTATTGCAAAATAGCTCCTGTTGTTTGGTAATACAGTCTAGGGCTGACGAAGCCATAGACAAATCTGTTACGGCCTCCTAGTCCGCCACTGTACACGAGCTGAGGCTGTGTGCGAAGCATCGCTCTGACTGCTCCGTGGCTCAGTTGGCAGTGATGTGGACTGAGTAAGCGTGTGCACACGGGTTCGATTCCCGGGCGGGGCGAATATTGATATGATGAATATCGATGTTTGTTTCCGGTCTGGGTGTGATGTTCGTCTCTGTGTGTGTTTCGGGCACCCTAGATACAGGTTCTTCCTAGTTAGGGGCTCTGAGTGTTGTGATGTGTTATTATTATTATTATTATCGCGTTTGTTTTATACATTTTACGCGAGTCCAAGGTAGAAGCATGGGGCCCTTTATGGTGATCGGAAAGGTCTACATCTATGTACAGTGGCGGACTAGGAGGCCGTAACAGATTTGTCTATGGTTACGTCAGCCCTAGATTGTATTACCAAAGAACAAGAGCTATTTTGCAATATAGAAACACCGGAAGTGTTACGCCGACCGTGTCCGCCACTGTACCTACTCTTTAGGAACACCTCTTGATTGTTGTATGTATGTGGCAGGTTCGCCCCCGCCTTCGGCGACCGCGCTTCTGACTGCTGAACAGCAGCGCGTGCTGTCTTCGCTGCCCACTGCCGCCCTCTACGCTATCCTGAGGGAACTGAGCCAACAGCGGGCCCTTAATAAGACTTTTGATGTAAGTTTTTATATGGTACAGTACGGACTAGGAGGCCGAAACAGATTTGTCTATGGTTTCGTCAGCCCTAGACTGTATTACCAAGGAATAAGAGCTATTTTGCAATACAGAAAAACCGAAAGTGTTACGCCGACCGTGTCCGCCACTGTACCTACTAGCTGACTAGCTGTCCCGGCGAACTTCATATCGTGCCTTACGATTTTATATGGAAAAATAAATTAATAATTTTTGTTTTTTGTTTTTATACTAACTTATTCTATACTAGTCGACTTTCGTACGTCTTCGTTTCGAACTTCGTACCGCCTAACCTATTGGTATTTGTTCATATTATTATTATTATCATCATTATAATAAACCTTCGTTTTGAATCACTCAATGTATTAAAAAAAATTGCGTAGTTTTAAAGATTTAAGCATACATAGGGACAGACGCGGGAAGCGACTTCATTTGATACTATGTATTGATATAGAAGAATGAATCGTGGTTCGTTAGTCGTTCAAAAGCGTATGACCTAAAGATGTTTTAGAAAATTTACTAGAACTCCAACATTTTTCCTTTTTTTTTAATGAGGGGTTTTTAATTTGATCTCTGAAAGAAAAAATTTACTGCTCCGTGGCTTCAATTGGCAGTGATGTGGACTGAGAAGCGTGTGCACCCGGGTTTGATTCCCGGGCGTGGCGAATAATTGTTGCTAAAAGTGGCAACAATCCCATATTAATCGGGCCTCGTGTACCAGGAGTGCAGATTCTGCAAGAACAACGGCGAGCGGCCGAGCTACTACCGCGCGCACGCGCTGAAGGACGCGCGCGGGCGCGTGGCGTGCCCCGTGCTGCGCGCCTTCGTGTGTCGCCGCTGCGGCGCGCGCGGGGACCACGCGCACACGCTCAAGTACTGCCCGCTCTCTACTAAACAAGGTCGGTTGTTGCAAGAAGAAGAAAGAAAAAACACTTCCTCACATCCATTATTCATTCCTAATTCGGTAAAATCGGAATCTTATCAGAAATAGGAGGTTGTGTCTCCTGTAGACTTGGTAAAAAAAAAATTGGATACGCGGTGATGATTCTTCTGTTGGTTTATTTCTCTAAGTTCTGTCACAGATTATCTAAATAGTATCAGTTCTGTGTGGTTTCACGTGGATGACGGTCGGTAATGCGATTTGTGGGGGAGGCCTATGTCCAGCAGTGGACGACTTTTGGATAAGATGAAAACAGTATACTTACTTAACTACCTCTACTTACATTGATATACTTACCTACCTATTGAGTTTGAGATGATAAATATTATGTAACTTTATAAAACTAAGTTTATAATTTTCGCAAGATAATGCTGTCTGTTATATAGTTTTATTTTTTTTTGTTCCAGAACGTCTGAAATCGGCAGCTATGATGCGCAGTGTCCGCCTAGCTTCCGGACGCAAGCGCCACTCAGAGCCATCTGTCGGCGGTTCTGCGTTCTTTGAAGATGCGCCATCTAGCGGGCGCGGCGCGCACTGGGCCCGCGGCGCGCCGCTCGCGCCCGCCTGGGCCGCGCTCGAGAAGAAACTGATGGAGTGAGTTCATTAGACTCGCACTAGATGACGCTGCTACTCTTAATATTAAATTTTCATTTTCCATCTAAATTTTTACAAAATGTTCATAGACGCGGCGGCGGCGCAGTGCTATAAGATAAAATTCGCGGGAAATCGACCCATGAATTTTTTTGACATTACCAATTTGAATTATATGACTGATTATTTATTATTACAGAGAAAATATTACAATAAAAATAGCGTGTAATTAGATTTAAGAATACATAGACCTTACTTTTAAGCGCTGTTCGAGTGTTTTGTTCAATAAGTTTATTCACATCAAAGTTTTATATTGTCAGACAAACACTGCTATCAGCGTGTATTAGTAATGGGTTTAGTTTTTTTTTCCTATATTAATGTTATAAAAATATTTGCTACTATTCTAATATAATTTAAAATTGTGGTTTTATGAGCCCTATTACACATACTAAAAACAATCGCAAAAAAAAAATCTAAACCTTGGAAAATTATCAAATGTGATTTTTAATAAAACAAATAATACTTACCCAACCATGGTTAGGTATAAACTTTTTTTTTTTTTGTTGAAAAGGGCTAGTATCGGAGCACTTAGTATTTTCTTAATCATTTAAAAAAAAAATATTTTCATGATACATCCTAGATTTATTAAGTATAATATATTTTAAAGGATGACATTGTATTATTTACTGAATTTCAAAGGCTTATCTTTTTCCGGAAAAGAATAAACCTATAATTGAAGCTACATAGAGTAGCTAGAATTATATTGGTTGATTATTATTTTTAACCATTATGTTATAGTATGAAAGAAATCAAATACCTGACATCATTTGCAGAATTTTAAACATTTATTCCGAAATAAATTATGTGTACAAAATCATTATACAAACATTATATATATAAACTTGGTTTGCCCGAAGTCCTAAATAAATTGAGTCTAAGCGACAAAATTTAAATATTGTATTAGAAAAAAATTCCTCTATTTTCTCTCCTATAAATGTTGAGTCATTTCTGGTAGAAAAATGTAAAAGGAGGGAATTCACTTTTTTATTTCGTAAACAAACTTCAAAATTATTATTTTTTGATAATAACTGGTTGTGCAAAAATCTGTTATTTCATGCTAACACTTAATATTTTGAAGTGTCATTTTAAACATTAAATATCAATGAAATAAAACAAAAATCTGTAACATAACCTATAAAATTGTTTTTTTAAATAGTTATTTTTTTGCATTTTTTTCTAAAAATCAAAATATATATATTATGGGTAAAAATATTATCAATTTACATTTTATAGTACCTATTGGCCTTTTCCGTTTCAATTTTTTCATATATTTTTTTGTTTAAAGTACTTACTTATATTTGTATAATTAAATAAAGTTTGGGCCTGTATAGCCACACTTCTCAAAGTTATAAACAATTATGTTTTTGCAGGTATTTTCTTTCAAGTTAGAAAGGATTTCGTATTATTATATTTTTGTTGATTTATTTTTCTAAGAGATTATAATGTTTTGTTTGATTATTTTTGTGAGGTGGTGACAAAATTAAAAAAAAGACAATTATTTGTGCCATCAATACTTGATGTTTTTATTTTAATAATAATACCAACGTATCACACTCAGAGCCCCTAACTAGGTAGAACCTGCATCTAGGGTGTCCGAAACACATACAAGGAAATATGACCACACCCAGACCCAGGTAACAAACATCGATTTGCCCCCGCCGGGAATCGAACTCAAACCTTTACAGTCTAAGTCAATATTATTACTAACTAAACCAAGTATATTATAGGTAATATAATAATAATAACAAATCACACTCAGAGCCCAGAGCCCCTAACTAGGAAGAACCTGTATCTAGGGTGCCCGAAACATATACACAGAGACGAACATTACACCCAGACCGGAAACAAACATCGATATTCATCATATCAATGTTCGCCCCGCCGGGAATCGAACCCAGGTGCACACGCTTACTCCGGCCCCGAGATGGGCGACGACACAGCTTGTGGCACTGTGCCGCCGCAGCTCCAAAGTCGAGCCGGGGAGGTAACAATATGCCCTACCGAGCACGAAGCTGATAGTAGCTGAGCGTGGGCCTTCCCACTTCGGACGCTATAATTTGTGGTTCCCGGGGTTCTTCCCAAAAGCGCCAAGACGGCCGCCGGGGGGTTTTAGTGGGTGCGAGCCCCACATACCCCTGACGCTCCCCGAGCGTCGGGAAGTGCGATGGGCATTTCCACCCGTTACAAAAAAAAAAGGTGCACACGCTTACTCCACATCACTGCCGACTAAGCTACGGAGCATTCAAAGTACAGTTGGATTCTAAGTTACCTAAATACATACTAACATTGCTTAAAACTTAATTTCTACATCTTAATTAACAGCAGTAAATAATTTAAATTCGAGATAGGTATATAACAGTATTTTCAATTAAGTAGAACTCTTAAAAGTTTAACTAATTTCGCTCAGTAAACGAGGTACTCTGGTAAAACTGTAAATGTTTTTGTTTTACAGTTTCTCAATAATATAAGAAAGTCAAAAGATTTCTTTCTCGAGATCTAGACCCGTATTCTCTTTTTTTTAAAAGCAAAAAATAACTAAATTTTTTTTTTTTCTTTATTTAGAAACAGACAGTCATATACATCATAATAAACATAAAACAATCAAGAAGACCTTGAGTTTCCTAAATTAAGTACATCAAACTTAAAGAATACGAGAGCTTACAAAACCAATTATTAAGATAAGATTTAAGTAACAACGTAATTACTTACAATGAAAAAAAGTTACAGCACAAGTAGTTTTAAGTAATAGAATGAACTAACAGGTGTTTAGCCTACGAATGGTTTAACAATACATCCATAACAGCAAACTTAAATGAATTATAAGATAGATGGAATATGTCGATTTTACATAATCTTTTATTATAGAAATACGGGAATCGCCTTAGCAGAGCATTCTTAGCATATTTAGTACGGCAATATAATACAATATATTGTATTATTATGAGATATGGAATATGGATATCTATTAAGTAGATAGATATAAAAATGAATCGTGGTTCGTTAGTCTCGCTAAAACTCGAGAGCGGCCGGGCCGTTATAGCAGATTTTGGTTTTGAAATGTTCCTTTTAGCCCAGGGAAGGTTTAAAAGGTGAGAAAATATGGAAAACTGTAGGGGAAGTTAAAATTGTAAGGCGTGATACGAAGTTCGCCGGGACAACTTGTTATGATAGTGTCTGCGATTCTTTAAACAAAAGGCCGGCAGTGAAATAGGATCGGGAGGCTTGGAAAAATAGGGGAAGGCCTCTTTCCAGCAATGGAAGACTTTCGACGAATCAAAAAAGTTACTGCACAGAGCCAAAATAACAGGCGAGGCGCAGCGAAGATACCGACAGGATAAATTTAAACTATTCCCTAACTTCAAGGGCATAGTGTTGAAAATCAATCGCGCACCATACCCAGATGCGGTGTTGTACTGTACAGTGGCGGACACGTTCGGCGTAACACTTCCTATTTTTCTGTATTGCAAAATAGCTCTTGTTCTTTGGTAATACAGTCTTGGGCTGACGAAACCATAGACAAATCTGTTACGGCCTCCTAGTCCGCCACTGTACTGGGCCAGAAAAGAAGCCCAAAAATTTCCTTCCTACTTACCTTACACTACCTTCATGACTACGCATTTCGTTTCTTAATTTACAATTCCAACCTTACCGATACGACTTATGGTTGCAAATTGCTTGACATGGCCTAAAACATGTAGGTCACTTTGAATTTGGGAATGTGTGTCAGTCAAGTAATTTCGGGCTAGTGAAAGAGGGGGGAGGGGGGAGGTTATGTAGATCGTCATAATATTGTCGGAGTTCGGAGTATACGAGGTTATGGTTGATTGATGTATGGTTGGTTGATTGGTGCGGTACTGGTTGGAAAATATTTGTATGGGAGTTTCGTCTAGGAGAATGATTTTTTGTTTTTTTTTTTTCAGATATTCGTGTTCTCGAAATTTCTTATGAAAAAAGAAAAGATTGGAAAAGTTTAAAAAATATCAGAGAGACTAATTATACTGATTCTAACCAGCTCAAATCTCGTAGAAAAAACATTTCTAAAATGTGATTCTGAATGACACTAGATAGGCAGCTCTAATACTAGTACTTAGTACTTTTAAGGCAGCTGTTATCCTTCGTTTACAGAAGTAACTATGTACTGAATACTCGGTAATCGAACCCGAACCTCCAAAGTCGTCAACAGACGGAGGTGATCAAATGGTAAATTTGAAGCAACATTATTCTTCTTATTATTAACATACTAGCCACTCCTGCTACTGCTTCTACTACTGGTGTCCTCGACTTCGTCTGCCTGCTTAAAACTTTATAGTTGGCAGCCTATATGTTATTATGTTAAAGGATTATTGTAAAAGTACCGGCAGAATATCAGCGTCACAGATTTTTGTGACACATGCTGAGTCGGAGCCTATTTCAGTTGTGATATGCGCCACTGTGCCTTACACTGTGTGTAAATTTGTTTAATATAACTTGTTTGCAATATTGTATTTTTTTTAATATCTTATTGTGTTTAATGTTAATTTAATTTATGTGTGTGTATATTGCTTACCGAAATAAATATTTTAAAAAAAAGTTTAATAAATAAGATCACACTCAGAGCCCCTAACTAGGAAGAACCTGCATCTAGGGTACCCGAAACACATACAGAGACAAACATTACACCCAGACTGGAAACAAACATCGGTATTCATCATATCGCACACCTAGTACAAAACAGTGTCAACTCAAAAAACCATTTTTTTCAGAAATCACGAAAAACTGATTTCTTTTTTTTTATGATAGCTAGAAGTTCACAAATATTTCAATAAAATGGAGAAAAAAACGTAAGCATCGAGTGCTTTATTGCTTTTTTTTTAACTAAATGTAGTGAGGTATAATATTGAATTTTTGAATTGTTACTGTTTTGTACTATGACAATGAATTTTTTTTTTGTGTCAATTAAAGTTGAAGCTGTTTTGTACAAATATTTTTGAATTGTTACACTTTTAAATAAGGGGAAAATGGACAAAGGCTCGAAAAATTTTTGAGTTGGTAATAAAATCAATACTAAAATTTAAATCAATACATAGTATAAAAGAAAGCCGCTTCCCACGTCTGTCCCTATGTATGCTTAAATCTTTAAAATAATACAACAGATTTTAATGCGTTTTTTTTTAACAAATATATCGATCAAGAGTGCACAAGATAGTGATAAATGTAGGCGATACGAAGTTCGCCAGGTCGACTAGTTTAATATTCATAAAAACTTTTTTAGTAAAATCAACTGTACGGTAATTTTCTTGAGAAATTGGCACTTATCTTCATGAAATCTTATCTAAAACGACGAAAATTTACCAAATAATATTAATTTTTGTCACCCATTTAAAAAATGCTTATTATAATTTAGTCTTTCTAATAAGCATAGCTAATTGTGATGAAAAAAGAGAAGTTTTTCCGATTTGACAATCTAACGGTGTGCGGTGATCGTGACAGGGCTAAGTTTTCTTCTAAAATTGACTTATTTACTGCATTGTCAACGTTTTGATTCGTATTTCAATACGAAATGAAAGATAGGAGGTTTTATTTATTTTGTTCGCCAATCATGTTTGCTAATATTGTCGTCAAATTCCCGACATTACTCTGGAAAACAAGATAAAAAAATCTATCAGGTTTCGATACCAACAAAACAGTGTCAACTCGAAAACAGTAAATAAAACATACAGTAAGCAATTTTGTGGCTACGTTTACGTCCAATATCGCTTCAACTTAAAAAACCCCACATTTATAGCTTATTCAATAATTTTTAAGCTTAAATTTCACTGAAATAAATGAGAAAAACAAATGATCCAACAAAAGAGAGACAACTCAAAATTTAAAAAGTTTTTGTCTAAAACAGATGCAACACAAAATATTCTAAAAAAAAATTCTTATCTGAACGTCGAAGACTGTTTCAATTAGAAAAGTCACATTTATTTGAGCAATACTAACCATCAAAACTGATCCAACTCGAAATGTCACTTTTATTTTCTGAACGATCATTAACGAAAATAGTATCAACTCAAAATAACACTGTTTTAAAAGATTAATTGTACGTGCACACGCTTCAAGTAAAGGTGTAAACTAAAAATGAAACCCTTTTGTTGGGGAGTAAATTACCGACAAATTTCAACAAAACAGTGTTTTAGCGCCATCTTTCGGGAACTATGGCAGATATAAATAAACCTATTAAACTACACGATGCGTAAAAAAATGCTCAATCCGCTGGTATAAATAACTCAATTATTGATTATTTCGAGTTGACACTGTTTTGATCTAGGTGTGCGATATCAATATTCGCCCCGCACGGGAATGTAACCCAGGTGCAACGCTTACTCAGTCCACATCACTGCCAACTGAGCCACGGAGCAATCAATTAAAATCCATTTAGCAGTTTTTACGTGAGAGTAACAAACATACAAAATAACGTTTATACTAAACATCTAAACCATAACACTTGTCTAAATCAGCAGCACACACAATGCAAAGCTCATAACAAAGCTTACGAAGCACAAAGCTCTAATATTCAGGTCAAAGTTTAATTACAGCCCACGCTGACGTGACAAAAATGTAACTTTGTCATTTAGTCATATTTGACATTGCCTGTGACAATAGTCTATTGAGAAATTTATGAATATTCATAATTATTGTCATAGAAACAGATTAAATTTTATTTGCAAACAGAAAGGCTATCCCGGCAAACTTCATCGCGCCTTATAATTTTATATGAGAAAATTCAATTGTTGTTTTTACTAACTTCCCCTCCATTTTTCCATATTTTCTCTCCTTTTAAACCTTCCCTGGACTGCTACGAACATTTCAAGACCAAAATCACCCAAATCGGCCGGGCCGTTCTAGAGTTTTAGCGAGACTAACGAACCACGATTCATTTTTATATATAGTAGATAAAAGTACTAAAGAGAAAGAGGAGTTATCTACGACACTAACTTCCTCTAAAGCGAATATTAAAATTACGAAAATAAATATCTTCATGAGTATAACCTAAAAATGTAAACTGCTGGACATAAAGCCTCTTTCACAGATTATGATCAGTTTTTTGGGATTTTTCGACCCTTATCTCATCCAGTGCACTTCAGCGACCTACACCAGATCGTCTGCCTACTCTGCATGTCCCAGTGCGTGATTCCTACTACAGACCATAGATCTATCTAATTATTTCATTAGATAGCTGCTATATGTTTCAAAACGCAACAAAAAATACCGTCAAACTGCAGAGCTCGGTACAAAAGACATCAACGTGCAAACTTGACTTGAAAAAATATATATTTTTTTAAGAATATACTAACTATATGAAAAATATAATTTAAATAAGAGGTGGGATCCAAAAACCACTATTCAGATCAGTTTTAGACATAGGTAAAAAGTAGGTATTTCAAAATTACCACATCCATCTTTTTGTTTCAGAAAATTAGAAATCTTACAATTTGTCGCACATCCAATCGTAAACTATACTATTGTACAAGGTGTTGAATGAAATTTATTTACGAGAAAATAAAGTAATTTTCTAGAGAAATTGTCGTAAAAAACTGATATATTTGTACACAGAGGCGATGAGAACGCGCTATATGGGACCAATACAATAGATTGCTAAGTATCAGCGAGATCAATACTAATAGAGGTGTGTTCAGGTTTTTTTTAGCATACAGTTACTTACTAGTCACTTACTTTGTCTCTGATTCATAGTACAGTGGCGGACTAGGAGGCCGTAACAGATTTGTCTATGGTTTCGTCAGCCCTAGACTGTATTACCAATGAACAAGAGCTATTTTGCAATACAAAAAAACTGGAAGTGTTACGCCGACCGTGTCCGCCACTGTATTAGCGATGCTTAAATTTACTTTAAGATTGCTTCTGGAATGGACTAATCAATATATATAAAACTCTTCCGTTACTGACTGACTGACTGACTGACTGACAGACAACGCAGAGCCTAAACTACTGGGCGTAGAAAGCTGAAAATTGGCACGTGGGTTCCTTGTTTTATCATAAAATGATTATCCTGTCAGCCGAAATATGTCTATTGATCGCAAAACAAACAAAAACCAAAAAACCTTAAAAATATATTTTTATTAAGTTAGGTATGCAAAACAATCGAACAAAAGCCAGAAAACCTTAAAAAATATTTTTCATTAAGTTAGGTATTTATTAAGACATACATAATCCTATTAAACTTATTCAATAGAAAAAAATTATTCCAATTTTAAACAAACAAAAAAAAAAAACAAAATTTTCCAAGACTAAAAGCTAAACATTCCACATTCAAATTCATCAAAACAAAACCAACTTGAAAACTTAAGAACATAATTCGTCACACTGCTCTAGCATTCATTAACAAATCTCTTGTTACGGCAAGTCTGTCCCCCCCCCCCCCTTCCTCACTCCTCTTACCTCAGTCCCCCCTCCCGCAAGAGAGAAATGGCGTGACCTTGTTTCTTGACCCAGTAAAAGCTGAACGATGTCGCCCGCAAGTACCGCACGCACACAGGCGCAATCGAGACTTTGTGACTGTGTGTGTGTGTGTGTTTAGTGGAGGGAATTTTGTATGGCCTGTGATATGCTTGAAGTGAGCTATGTCTTGTCTACCAAGCACAAAGATTATGGCTAAACCCCCGACAAAGTTTACCCTTGAAGAGATCTGTGTGGGAGGCCTATGTCCAGCAGTAGACGTCTTTTGGCTGAGAGATAAAATATAAATTTTATCACTTAATTGACTGAAGTACAAAATTAAAATGTCTAAAATTAATTTAATGAGACCAAAATTTAATTTTGTATTGTAGTACCCAATCCGAAAATATTTTGTCTGTATATCAATCAATTTTTCAACCAAATTAAACATTATCCTCACGTTTTTACACCCTTTTGTTTGACTACTTTTTTAAATTAAGCTTTTTTTTGCCTTTCTGGCAGGGTGTGTTTGACAAAAAAACACTGTTTGTATGGGGTATGGTCATCGTATCCAAGCCATCATTTAAAAGAGATTCTACCTAGTAGGTAGTACCTACTTAGTGCAGTAGTTTAAATTAGTAATAGTTAAAGAGTTATTGTCACAAGAATATTATATGTTTGTTACTTCTTCACGTCTAAACGGCTGGAGATATTTTTATAAAATTTGGTACGGAGTTAGTTTTGACACCCTGGATTTATCTTCCCTAAAAAATCGTATAAGGGTGCATTTGGTTTAACATTTCAAATTTCAGACTAATTTGCGACGATGATTCTTTTGATTCATAAACTAATGACCAATTCATTACATTATGACTGGTCTTTCGCTATGATTGTCTGTTTTTGGGTCATGACATGATACATTTTTTGGTGGGAACACTTTGTACTAGTTTCAAGTATTTTTGATTCAAAGCGACGCCTGAAATGATCAAACAAATTCCTGTAATATTGACTTTTACCAATCAGTTTTCCGTGGATTCAAATCAAATACTTATTTCCAAACTAATTTTAAAACAATTGATCATTCGATACAATTTATCCCAGATCTTAAGAGGCATAGGCTAAGATAGCGCCATCGCCAAAAAAAAAACTTCTAAATTAAGGCAAATATTCCACTAGATAATGCAGCCTAGTATTTTTAGGCCACTGTTGTATAGTTTTTAAGATATACATCAAATAAAGCTACTGATTGTTGCCTAAATTTGCCGTTTTTAGCAACAATCAGTAGCTTTCTCTAGACTTTAACCTAAAAACTATACAACAGTGCCCTAAAAATACAAGTCTGCCTGCATTATCTAGTGGAATACTGTTTCATATTTTTGATATTTGCCTTAGTTTAGAAGATTTTTTGTGTCGCGGGTGGCGCTACTTTAGCAGTGCTATGCCTCTTCAGACGTCTATACTCAAAACGTGTGTGTGTGTGTTTTGTCATTTGTGTATGTGTGAATGCGAAAGCTGTTTAGCGTAGACTCTGAGGGCGTGGCGTGATGGCTCAGTGGTTAAATTGACTTGTGACTCTCCTATTATAGGTTTCAGGTTCGATAGAGTTTTATTGAGAGGCATATTTTCTTCTTTGTAAATAAATTATAGGTCTTTGTATACATTTTATAGAGATGATTTTCTTAACAGAACTTTCGCTAAAAGCATCTTTGAGAGCTTAAACTAGGATTTACCTGTCTAGAAAGCTCAAACACACCGATATTACAAAATTTAAAATATATTTATGCTTTATTTTAAACTAAATAAATAAATAAAATTCAACTTTTAGCCGAATTTCAGTGGTTATCTACTGAAATAACATTCAATATAATATAACGACATATTGTTAAAGTTATTGAAGAAAAAAAATGGAAATAGAGCAAAAATAATTGTTTTTGGTATAGAAGTAGAGAATACACGATCGTATAAATTGGTGTAAAATTTATTTTAACTGTGTTAATTCAAGTTTAATGATCTTTAGTTCTGCATGAGTTTTGGGCAAGTATACAGAGTCAAAGGGCAGTAGGTCATCATGAAAAAGGTTTATAATAATAATAATAATAATAACTCCGGCTCCTAACTAGGCAAACCCTCTCCTTAGAAACACAGCCTAGACCCAGAATTTGACTGCTCCGTGGCTCAGTTGGCAGTGATGTGGACGCGGATGCACCGGGTTTGATTCCCAGCGGGGCGAATATTGATATCGATGTTTGTTTCCCTGTCTGGGTGTACTGTTCGTCTCTATATATGTTTCGGGCACCTTAGATACAGGTTCTGCCTAGTAAGAGGCTCTTGAGTGTGATGCGTTATTATTTGACAGAGCAGGGCTCGTTTGGGGGCGTCTCCAGGCGATCATTATCGTAAAGCTAGACAAACATTTGTTTGCCTGAGCCAATTTGTGGGCACCCTAAACTACCTCGCCTCTCACAGTATAGGATACTTTACCAAATAAGGTATCAATATTATTTAGATTAGTCTAATTGACTTTTAATAAGTGATACCTTGTATCCTATATTGAATTAATTAATTTTTTACTTTACTTTACTTTGAATTATACATTTATGTGGGGTTTAATTTCGATCTACTCTTAATTACAATAAGATAATAATGTAGCAGCCATGTTTAATAACTTGTTCCTCTATTAAGAGTAATTAATCAGATAGATGAAGCGTATGCGCACGCTAGCCGCAATGTATGGAGTGAATAGATGTAGGAGAGAGAGAGAAAAACTAAATTCTAACAAAAACTCAGATAGCTGAATTACAATGTCTCAATTTTGTGCAATCAAAATAATTTCGACGTGTCTATTAGTGCTTGGACACCATTAAAAATGAAAAAATGCCTCTGTATAAGGACTTGAGTTTGTTTACCACCGTAATAGGACATCTTCATCATCAATACATAACATAGTATAAAACAAAGTCGCTTCCCGCGTCTGTCCCTATGTATGCTATTATATCTTTTAAGCTACGCAACGGATGTTGATGCGTTTTTTTAAGATGAATAGAGTGATTCAAGAGGAAGCTTTAGAAGTATTGAGCAACGTAGTAATAGGTTAGGCGGTACGAAGTTCGCCAGATCGAGTAGTATTATTATAACCAAATACCTTATTAATTAAAATAGAACGTAAAAAAAAGTAGACAATAATTAATTATTTAAAAGAGTATTTTAACTTTTTTGTCAATCAGTCATATTAAATATTAAAATTTGATATTTTTTGTTCAAGTAATGTTTCTATAAAAGTTTAAAATATCTTAATCTATACCAATATTATAAAGAGGAAAGATTTGTTTGTTTGTTTGTTTGTATGTTTGTTTGTAACGAATAGGCTCCGGAAATACTGAACCGATTTAAAAAATTCTTTCACTGGTAGGAAGCTACATTAACCCCGAGTGTCATAGGCTATATTAGATTTTCAAAAAAATTGGGGATCTTTACCTAAACTCAAATAATATAACCCAAGGTGCAATATTTTTTCCGTTGTTTACATATTTTGACAGGTGTTTTGGTTGTTGTTGTTTGTTGTTTTATCAAGGTCATTCTGGGCAGGCAAAAGAACATAGTCTATAGAGCCAAGTCTTTTGTAGTCTTATATTCTATGGCGTAACGAAGTAAGCCGGGAAAGCTCGTTGAAAATATATTTGTAACAGTTAACGATATCGCGAAAAACGGTGGACTGTACGATAAAAACGAAATTTCGTGACACATTCACAAATTGGAGCTAATAACTGTAATACCGATGATTAATAAAAAGTGATTTTATTTTTAATACATTTAAGAGGGCGCCGGCTGCGTAGTAGCGCCACTTTCGATAAAAATTTATAGCT
Source organism: Euspilapteryx auroguttella (assembly GCA_951802225.1). Lineage (NCBI taxonomy): Eukaryota > Metazoa > Arthropoda > Insecta > Lepidoptera > Gracillariidae > Euspilapteryx > Euspilapteryx auroguttella. The sequence goes on from OX637643.1 coordinate 15,662,603, forward strand.
ACACAAAAGTGCCTAAGAAAAGCAAGAGCAATATTATAAACATAACATAATCTCACGCCTTTTAGTCCCCGAAGGGTTAGGCAGAGGCACCAACTCAAGAGCCGGACCCACGTTTAGCCGAGTTTATTCCATAAAAAAGATTATCTAGTATATAATTGACGCATATTATTGATTACGGCTATGGTTTTGAAGACATTAATTTTTAATCGAATGTGGCGCCCTCTTAATACATTGCGGCAGAAAACGAACATCGATATGGTACTTAAACAAAATTTACCCACTCCGGAAAGTGAACCTGAAACTCCGAACTCACATTCAACATAACTGCCACATGAATTACGGAAGAGTTAAATTAATTGCAAACTAAAAGAATCGGAAGACGCAGAGTAGGCAAACCCACCGCAAGGTGGTGAGACGACCTGGTGAGGGCTGCGGAAATACACTGAACATTGGTCACTGTGGCGTTCTGTGGGGGGGCAGACCCCCCACAAGACGACCTGTTGAAGACTGCGGGAATACACTGGATTGGGGTCACTCAAGATCGGTCGCTGTGGCGTTTGGTGAGGGAGGCCTATGTCCAGCAGTGGACGTCTTTCGGCTGAAATAATGAAAACAATCTTATAAAGTAGGTTCATATCTATTTAAAATTCCTCGACTGCTTGACCTCATAAACTATATACCGGTATAAAAAACGCAATCACGTCCCAAAAAGAAGAAATTCTTAAACAAACTACCTCGAGTGTACTCGTGTGGAAAAATTCACCATTTCACCGATTCTATCAGTCAAATAAAATGGTTGGAATCATTATTTGAAAAGGAATTTTGGTACACTTTTTATTTCAATAAAAAATATTTGAAGACTTTTCTTTAGATTTGAAATAAGACAGCTATCAAGTTTTGTTTGTTTTATTGCTAGATAATCAATATATATAAAACTCTTCCGTTACTGACTGACAGACAACGCAGAGCCGAAACTACTGGGCGTAGCGGGCTGAAATTTTGCACGTGGGTTCCTTAGGGAGTGTAAGTGAGCACTAAGAAGGGATTTCCCGAAATTCCCACGGGAACGAAAAAAAAACAGGATTTTTGTGTTTACGAGAAATCTGCGCGGGAAAAACCGCGGGGCAGCCTCTAGTTATAACAATAATGCATTCAACTTGGAGCCTCTAACTAGGTAGAACGTGCATATAAGATGACATCACACACATACACGTTCAAACACAATCAAGATCCAGGTAGGTATCCTAATCTTTTGGTAAGTGACAATCGTCTATTTTTAATTTTGAAGATCTTAATCAATGTCACATACAACCAACATGCAGACAGATGCTACCAAACTGTGAATTCTTCTTGGTCTTACTCTATAGCTTTTTTATATCAATAACGTATACAGAATTCATAAATCGAACACCACAAACGGTACGGTACATATTTCATAAAAACCAAAACCAGCCAGTCTCAAATCGCGACGCAGAAAAAGTAAAAGTTTTGGTCTAACTGTACCGCGGATCACTCTCTTCGTGCCCTGCCCCTCCCGCGCACTCCGACAACCTACCTTCCCCCGCTGTGGCCTAGATACGAGCTTGAATTGGAATGAACGCTTGTTTAGGTAAAAAAGTTTTTTTTAGGTTATTTCCACTATTTCTTACGTTAAGTTACTGTGTTGAATTTGTTAAGTTACTGTATTGAATTTATTTGGCAGTAAGTTTTAATGCCAAATAGTAGTGTGAATGATTTAAACAATAACCCTTTTTTCTCTACAATTCGAATATGTGTGTACACTTGTTTTGATTTTGACAATAAAACTTTTTTTTCACCAGACGTTTTAGTAGCTATCTTTTTAAGCTACTTAATTACATTATGAACCAGCTAAATTGTCCGGACATTCTCCAGTTTCAGCGAGACAAACAAACAGCAATTGATTTTATATAAGATGTAGATATGCAAATTCTCCTTGTCTAGCTTTCAGTCATTTCCACTGCTAAATAAATCGTATTTTAAAATAAAGAGGGTTCGGAAACTTTTTAACTTTAAAGTTATCGCACTGGAAAAAAAAAAACATAGGTATATAAATCTTAGTCTTTATCACCACCTACGTGGTTTATTTGGCAGTAACGCGTATCCTCATTTGTAATTTGTTTGATTTTATTTAATATTTTAACTTGCTTAGTCATACTTACTCAGAAGATAGCAATTTTCCTCTTTGGATCCAATCTCTGAATGTCTGAACCGCCCAGTCCACGCCGACTAAAAAAGAAAGTTTTCTTCCAAGAACTCAATTAGCGGCGTAGCTGCTACGGCGTAGCGCGTAGTGTCAGCTACCGGCTACGGCGTAACGCCCCAATTATTCTGTGTGACGTTTGGCAGATAGACCTACTTTAATGCTATTGATAATTATATTACAGTTTTACTTGATGTTTTCGTATTTTACATAAATTTTAATATGACACTTTTATTTTAGAATTTTAAACTTCTTAGAGATTTTTTGTTGAATTTACCTATTCTGGACAGATAAATATTTGTTGTCTATAATTCCATACAACTGTGACTTCAGTAGTATTTTTCTATTCAAAAGGGGTGATACCGCATTTCAATGATCAACACTAAGGTTTTGACAAGATAGCGATTCGAAAAATTCGGAAGCGCTTTTCCTATTTTTTTACGATTCTATACCTATGTACAGATTTCCATAATGAGAACATTATTGAAATTAATGCCTAGCACTAGCACAACAACAGCCACAAAAAATGTTTTTTTTTTTTTTTATAATTCAGAAACAAAAATGAAATTTTCTTCGCGTTTCGCCCCAAAATTATTTTATTTTTCTTGATACTTTTTCAGAAGAATTCACAAAACAATAATTAGACATGCAGTGAACCAAAATATTTACCGAAAACGATGCACATGACCAGCAATCGCCAGCTCGCGGATGTGGCTTAACTGTGTCACGGCATACTTTCCACGGAGCGTCTCGACTCAAGGGTTGCTACTCGCAGTTTTACTATTTTAAAAACGTTACGTAGTATTGAAATTTTAGATTCCTTTTTAACTTTGTAGTATTGTTGTAGCTCTTTTTGAGTATTTCGCTTTGTTCATTACGGTGGCGGTCTAGGACGGCGTAACACTTCTGATTTTTTTGTATTGCAAAATAGCACTTGTTCTTTGGTATTACAGTCTAGGGAGCTTAGTCAAATATGTTACGCCATGCTAGACCGCCACTGTACCACCTATCATTAAGCACAGCTAAAGAGCGCCACCCACAGAAAGACCACAGAAAGAAACTGATTGTTGCTAAAAACGGCCACTTATGGCAACAATCAGTTTCTTTCTGTGGTCTATAACCTAAAAGCTATAAAACAGTGCCCAAAAAATACTAGGCTGAATTATCTAGGGGATTACTGTTTCACATTTTTGATATTTGCCTTAGTTTAGAAGATAATAATTTTTTTCTCGGGTGGCGCTACTTTAGCTTCTTACGGCTCTACCACAAAAAGAGTTAAACCTGGTCTAAATCACTAGACTAGGTTTAAATCACTATTTCATCATATAAATTTGCGATTTAGACCGGTCTAACTTTTTTGTGGTAACAGGGTTATAGTTGTGTGGCAGCTTCCTTATATTTTGTATCAACACGTTTTGTATGAATGTGAATTAAGTCTGTAGTCTGAACTAGCCTTTAATATTAGTTCTGCTACTTTCTTCCTTAACGAAGTATTCTTTTTTTTGGATGATTCTTATAAATTCCATAATATTAACATCATTATTTTTTTGCAATATGACCTACTTTTCCGAAAAAATACTACTACTAATTTTTACTTGCCTAAGTATATTAAAAATCACGCAGATATATGAGGTCACATTTCTAAATATATATTTTATAATGAAAGTAACAAGTGGCAACCATATCGACTAAAGCCATCGTTTCCGACGCGCAGAAGTGAAGTTTAAGGTTATGGTCAAGGTTGAAATTGGGCTCGAAAGTGACAGAGATAGCAAGTGTGAGTGTGTGAGAGACATGATGTAATTGAAGGCAAGTTTGCATCTTGATAAACAGTAATATTTTTATCAGTTATCTTATTATTAAATGTACAAATTACTAGGCTAATATACGAAGTAATTATTACAGAAGTAGACTATGATCTAAATTGTTCGTTTCTCTTTGGCTAGCTTTGCGAAAGGGAGTAGAATCATTTGACAGAAGAGGGCTCGTTTGGGGGCGTCTCCAGGCAACCATTGTCGTAAGGGAAGGCAAACATTTGTTTGCCTGAGCCAATAGGTGGGCACCCTGAACTACCTCGCCTCTATCAGTATAGGATACTTTTCCAAATAAGGTATCAATAGCGATTAGATTTAGTCTAATTGACTTTCAATAAGTGATATCTTGTATCCTATATTGAATAAATCATTATTGACTTCTTTTTTTTTACTTTTGCTTGGGTCCGCCTGGTGTACGACTCTTTGCCACATAAAAAAAGGGATAGTTCTTTTTTTACACATTGCATCTTTATAATATAAGTTAAAATACTACTAAACTACACCATCCTTTCCTGTTCCTAGTCTACATAAATGATCTCCCTTACATGTTAGATAAACTTACTGATGTTGTCCTCTTTGCGGACGACACCTCTTTAACATTTAAAGTTAAACGAGGTGACTCCCTCAACTTAGATATAAACAAAACATTAGTGGAGATTTCTCAATGGTTTACTTCTAATAATTTACTTTTGAACGCAAAGAAAACTAATTGCATTAAGTTTTCCTTGCCAAATGTGACTGCTTATGATACAGACATACATTTGGACAATAACAAGCTTAATCTGGTAAATCAAACTGTATTCCTTGGTATCACTCTAGATTCGAAACTTCAGTGGGGCCCCCATATCTCAAATCTTGCGGCAAGGCTCAGTTCGGCTGCGTACGCAATCTGGAAAATCAGAAAATTAACTGATGTTTCTACCGCGAGACTTGTGTATTTCAGTTACTTTCATAGCTTAATGACCTATGGCTTGCTTCTATGGGGAAGAGCTGCAGATATTAACGTCATTTTTATACTACAAAAACGTGCAATTAGAAACATTTATCAGCTTAAAGCTCGCGAGTCCCTCAGACAAAAATTCAAAGAAATTGATATTTTGACGCTACCGTCCCAGTACGTCTTTGAAATTATTATGTATACTCGTAAAAACTTACATATGTTTGATAAAAAATGTGATAAAATTAAAGACCTTAGAACGCGTAGCAAAAACAAACTAAGTATTCCACAGAACAGACTAAAACGGACAAACAAATGCTTTATAGGAAACGAAGTAAGATTTTATAACAAGATCCCAGAAGAGATTTTGATCCTGAATGATAATGAGTTTAAACTCGTATCAAAAAAGGTTTGATTAAGAAAGCTTATTACAATGTTGATGATTATGAAAACGACAAAGACGCATGGAAGTAGTCTAGCTCTGCACGATATTTTCATTATTTCATGTATGTACTTAAATCTTATTAATTTATGTTCTTTGTATTGTAAATTGAATTGTAATGTCACATATATAAGAACAAAAAAAAAAAAAAAAAAAGAGAGAAATTGTAAAGTAGAGTTTGTTACCCCTTTCTTCTCTACGCTGTAAAATCATTGCGAAAGGGAGTAGAATCATTTGACAGAGGAGGGCTCATTTGGGGGCGTCTCCAGGCGACCATTGTCGTAAGGCAAGGCAAACATTGTTTGCCAGAGCCAATTAGGAGCACCCTGAACTACCTCGCCTCTATCAGTATAGGATACTTTACGAAATAAGGTATCAATATTAATTAGATTAGTCTAATTGACTTTCAATAAGCGATATCTTGTATCCTGTATTGAATAAATCATTTTTTACTTTACTTTTTTACTTTACATCTCCTCCAAAAGGTGTAAAAGGCGACCATAGGAACACCCCAAGGAACAGGGAGCAAGTTCCCTCGGTGAAAAACTTGAAGCTCGGCGTTTAGAACAAATACCCCTCTAATATTTGTCCATATTGCGATCTGTGTAGTAAGGAGGCCTTGTCCAGCAGTGGTTGTCTTTTGTCTGAGATGATGATAACGATGATATTAGTAATATTTTAGGCAAAATATATGTCGATGATAAATGACAGTGCACAATCATACAGTTTTTTTTTTAATACTTGAAAAATCCTTTATATTATTACTAGTCGACCCGGCAAACTTCGTACCGTCTAAGTCTAAACCATAAAAAAGTTGTGCATGTATTATACTTATAAAGCTTCCTCTTGAATCACTCTATCTATTAAAAAACCGCATCAAAACCCGTTGCGTAGTTTTAAAGATTTAAGCATACATAGGGACCGACGCGGAAGGCGACTTTATTTTATACTATGTATTGATTGATGATGATATTATAGGTCCTTAAAAATTCCTCGTATAAAAGCCGCACTTGCGCAGTCGACGCGCAAAGGTCACGCGCACGCGCATCACCATTTCACTTCATCTTGCAAAGGTCGGAGAAAGACCTTTCCCGTTTAATAATACCTGTCCCCAGTAAGCAAACTGCTAGCGGTCGGCTGAGTTAGCGGCGTATTGGTTTAGTACGCACTTCCATATAGCATATTAAAATCTAGGCGACTCGCAGCTTTGCAATAGCAAAATCCCAATTTTCCGTGCCTATGCGTTTTTCGGGATAAAAAGAAGCCTATGTTTAAGCTTTAAGCACTAAGGCCGCCCATTGCAATCTATGTATTATTAAAAAAATATTTATGTTAAGTCGAAAGTGTCTATCAAAATCATACATATTTAATCAAAATACCTTTTTTGCTCTACCTAGCTTCTGCGAGAAAAGTGACTATCGATGTCCTTTCTCAGGCTTTAGACCCCCTGATATGTAACAATCAGATCAGTAGTTTTTAACGAGACAGACAGACAGAGTAAGATTATATTAATTTGTATTAGTATGGATGTAGTAGAGTGAGCGCAAAACTAGCAAAATTTAGACACTCCATGTCAAGTTAATGGCGGAACTAAGCTGGATGTCATCTAGGTGTGGGAAATGGGAAGGACAATAGATGGTGGTCATCAATGGGTTCCCAAAAACGCCAAGATGGCCACCGAGGAGTTTTAGTAGATGCAAGCACTATTTTTACCCCCGTTGCTCCCCGAGGAACGAGAAATTCTCTAGGCATTTCCCCAAAAACAGGGCGTTCCAAACCGAAACGCTGCAAACTCAGTCGAACGCTATCATTTTGCTTACTGAGGACACAGTAGGTGTGGCAAGGACAACCGACGCTGATCATCAATGATTCCCTGGTTGCTTCCCAAAAACGCTGTGACGGCGAACAGGGGATTGTAGTGGATGCGAGCCCCACGTTCCCCCGTCGCTCTACGAGAGATGGGAAATGCGCTAAGCATTTGATTGTCCCCCGTTATAAAAAAAAAAGTTTAACCGCTAGCAGTTTGCTTACTGGGGACACAGGCTTAATGTTAGTAAGTATAGGGCTTGTTGAACCGCGCATGCGCAAAGGTTATGAAACTAGGAGATGGTATTGAAATTCCTTCTTGCATCTGGACGCAAAGGGCAAAGTTTGCTTTAGTCTTTTAAGATGAACTTAATCATTTATGTCGTTGAATTGATACATTTTTTGGAAAACATATTAATACATTTTTTTTTTATAAAGTTCCTTTTATGGTATGATGATTTAATATATAATAATAATGATTTGTATCTGATTATGTTAAACTTAATTCAAAATTTTGAATCTGATCTTTTATAACTTAGACATTAAAATAAATAACTTTAATTTTCTAAAAAAACTCGCGCAAAAAAAGAGTAAATTCTATTTTTATTAATTGCAATAAAAAAATTAATAATATTTTAATTGATATTTCGCTTTTCCTTAGCTAAAATAACCTAAGTATTTAAAGACTATCTAGGTATCTAGATCTATATAAAAGCTCAATTTCTCATCCAAACAACCATACTTACCGAAATACTTACTTTTACCTTCCAAAAAAACTTTGTCAACTTTGTCTAAATCATCACATCAAAGTCAGCAGCAAAATTGCAGTCCACGTGCTTTGTAGGAGCGGTGGGGTGAAGCAGCAGCGGGGAGCGGGGAGCGGGGGCGGCGGCGGTGAAATCAGCTAGTCCACAAGTGGGTCAAAGAGAGAATTTCTCTCTTCAACGGCGTCGGCGGCGGCGATGCGACGGTGCGGCGGTGCGGGTGGTAGCGACGGCAAAACAAGTGACATGATTTATGAATTTTGTTGAGGCTTGAAATAGACGGGTAGGTAGGTAACGATTTTGCGTGAGATTTATCGAGCTTACTTGATTGAAAATTGATAAATTGAATACTAGTGTTAGCTAATAGATCCATGCTTAGCGGCGAAAATGTTTTACCTATAAACATTTTTTTTTATAAAATTCTGTCATTCTTTATCTGCTTTCGTGTTGGATTAAAACAACAACAGTTTTTATTTTTATCTTTAAAAATATTTGTTACTATTATAGAAAACTATGTATTTAAAAAGACAATTTAATTTTTATTTATCATAATCGAATATAAATATGACTTTACACAATATTTTTAATTATAGCCTTTTTTTTTTCTACAGCCAAGTTTATCAGAAATATTATTAGATTCTTATACTAAAAGCTACTATATTTTCCACTTTTTAACTTAAGTGTAGATTGGTGACAATGTTTGTTTTCCCACATATCCTTTTTTTGCAAACAGTACACCTATAAGACTTTCTATGCGCGCGATATGGCGCACAAACACCCGCACCTCTCGCACAGTGCGCATGCGCACACACATGCAGCTCGACGCAAAAACGTCGCAGGCGCATCTCCGCGCGACAAATCCACATCCGACTTTCTTCCGAGCAAGAAACACGTAATAATGCTATGTGAACTTCGAGCCGTTTCACACAGATTCCCACCTTTGTTTACCAACAACCCATGACCTACTCACAAGGGAAATTAAAAAAGAAAATCAAGATTATCATTAACAAAAAAAAATCTCCATTTATTTTTTACATTAATTTACAAAGTTTACTCGTTTACTTAGTTGAAAAAGATAACCTCTTGGAAATATAATAACATTCTTTTCTTATACTAAATTTTACTTTAATTCATCAAGTACGATGCGACTCTTCAGCTTGTGTGTGGAAGGATTTACATTAACGTTTACAAGTTGTTTTTAATAAAAAAATATAATTAAATAACTATAAAATTATTTATTTACCAATAAATACTTAAAAACGAATCGCTTAGCTGCTAATAAAAAGGTACTTTATTAAGGTTGCTCCATACGCGCCGAGAGAAACGCTGCGTGCAAAAAAACGCTTAGAAATATTTGATTTAGGTACGCTCTAGATTAAAAAAAAATATAGTATAAAAAATACAGTACGTTATTTGACATAAATTCTAAAAAAAAAACAATTATGGAATTCCAAAAAAAAATATCTGACATCAACTTGCTTTTATTTTAAAAAATTCTACACTTTTTTATGTGCTTTCTTGAACTCTTCATTAAGAAGTTTAATTTCTAATCACATTACATTTTTCATGTTAAGGGGTTGGTATTGAAGCAAGGCTTGCACGCAGTAGCAGAAATAACAAAATAATTAAGATTATTTTCACACGCGGCGTTTCTGTCGCTTCATGTGGCGGCCACCTAAGGCCGTTGCCACTCTGCTTGCCTGATGGCGCTAGCGTGATGCCAGCTGAGCTTAATTGTAGATGAAATTCATCAACACTTTAATCTTGATTATGAGATATTGGAAGCCATAAAAATATTTAGTAAAGTTTGTATAAATACGGAAAATGTTCAAATCCGGCGAACAACAAATGACTATTCAAAAGTGATAATAATGAAAGAATTTCTGAAAAACCGCCATTTTATTTAAATAAATCATTAAGTAGTGTAATACCGTTTTAAGATAAACTTTACTAAACTCGTTTAAAAAAGGCACAAATCGAAAAAGAAATTTTTGATTTTTTGCGACATATAATTTTCACTAATACTTTTCATAATTTTTCTTCACAGGGTAACATTTTGTTAATTATAGAATATTTTAAACAAAAAAGGCATTTCGTTAACCTATGGAATTGGTTCCAAATTTTTTTTTTATCGTTTGAAGTTCATTTCACAAAAGATGACAAAATATTTAATCAAAGCAAATTTCACGGTTTGTTGCCAAAAATCCAACAGCAATGCTATTGCTAAATAATTTACTTGGCACGTGCAAGACAAGCCAAACCTATTTCGAATTAAAACGATGTAGGCAAAGTATAGAATAATTTCTTTTTTACAAAAAAGGAACCCGCCTTCAATAAATTGACACATACATAAACTGAAAACTTCCCCTTTTCTGAAGTCGGTTAAAATAGGTATTAAACCTTCTCCTGGATGTATGAAATACTTCTGTGAAAACCGCATCAAAATCGGTTCAGCCAAACTCGAGATGATCGCGGACAAACATACATACATACAGGTCAAACTGATAATGTTTTTTTTTTTTTGAAGTCGGTTAAAAAGAGATAAATCATAAGTTTTTTAGCAAGTAAGAACTGGCAATAAAAAATGGAATGAATTCTTAGCCATTATACTAAGAGGATCTAAATTCTATGATTTTCGTTTGAAAACCTGTTTTGAACTCTGTGCCTTAGAAATTAGAGACAATTTTAAAGATTTTTAGCCTCTGGTTAATTTCGTCGCGCCTCGCTAGATACACGCTTGACCTAAGACTAAAACAAGAATTGTTCCAAGTTGGTATAAAATAACCAAATCTGACCCTACGGACTTCAATCGGTAGCAACTATCAAATTCTTCTATTACGCAACGGTTCAATAATAAATTTAACGGCGCGTATGTTCTACCTAGCGTTTTTTTCGCACTAACCGTTTCCCGGACGCGCACAGTTCCGTAGATCGCGTGCTTACTAAAGTATTTAATATTTGTACGATATGCCGTTTTAGTGATGTAATTGTTTCCATATTGTGTTAGGTTAAGTATTTATTTGAGGCCTGAATAGCAAAGTAACCAATTTAATGGATCAAATAGAACGGAATGCCTTTTTGTTGATTTTGTTTTAAATTACCTTTATACGAAATTTATTAGATCGCACAATTTTATTATTAAAGTATTTTAAAATTTGCTCAGGCTAGGTTTTGTGATCTTGCGACCTCCTAACCACAAGATCACAACCGAACGCCCGAAAAAAGTCTTCATACAATAAGCACTGAAGTGTAACTTAAAACTAAAAAGAATAATTTTCATTAAAAAGTGGAATGAGACGGTAGTTCCGATAACTTAACTTAATATTTGATAAATCTGTTATCTTAAAACTAGTTAACATTGCACTTGACCTTAGGAGGAGTGTAAAAACTAATTGGGGGAGGGTTAATAAAAATAATACGAACCTAAACCTAAGAAGTTAGATCTAAACATAATATACAGTAACAGAGTAAAAATTTACAATAGCCTATGAGATTCGGCATCGACTCACTCACACAACGACACTCACACACACAACTAGAACTACTGAAATGCTTCTCTTTGAGCTAGCGCCTTGCGCTACATCTGGACACCTGGAACCACTCGCCATAGGGTTCAATCTCGCCCGATCCTTTTATGTATCTGCTGATGTTTGATCAGATGCGCCTTCTGTCGGAACGCTTTGGCGCAGACGTCGCATCTGAAGGGTTTCTCGCCTGTATGAGTGCGCAGATGCACTTTGATGTTAGACTTGTTCAAGAACCCTCGGTTGCAGATCCCGCAGCGGTGAACTGGTTTCTCTTTCCCCAACAGCCCACTCAGTTCTGCTGCAGCAGCTGATGAAAAACCCATGCTAGCGTGGTGCCCGTTCGCCGCTGCTTGCTTTGCCTTCGCTCTACTTCTTTTACTTTTACTCGAAGACGATGATGTGGTAGTATGAGCGTGCGGATAGCCCAGCAGTCTATCTGGACTGCATAGCCCATCAGGTTTCAGTCCTAACGCGTAGTGTGTCGAGTATCTTCCGTTCAATAACCCTCCAACTCCATCAGTCGTTGACACAGCGTTCCCAGGTGGGGATGATGTTGATATGACATCCATGCCGTAGCTTGTCGAACTCGGAGCCTCCTGTTTCACTGGTGGACCGTTTTGTAATCTGTTTTGAAGAAGTGGCATGTAGCCATGAGTGAGTAGCGTTTGCAGCGTCGATCCAGCTTGGCTCAAGTTTTTATGTAGATACTCTTGACTCTTAGTGAATTCTTGACCAGGCTTACACGAGAAGTCCAAATGATGAGAGTTGTGCTGTGTAGGTGGAGGTGAACTCGGTAGGCCGAACTCTGCCAAATCTTGCGGGACTATCTTGTCTCCGTGCTGACTGCACGCGCCTGCTATCCAAGCATCTATATCTATCCAGTCTCTGGAGTCATTTTTGTCAGGATCTTCTGGTTGTGAAGGGACTGTTGTGTCCGCAATAGCAGAGCCAATGATGGCTGCTATGTCTTCGATTGAACTAATGTCATACATTTCTTGTTTGTGCCCGTCATCGAAAAGCTTTGCTGGTGGTGAGCAAGAAGTAGCACATGAATCAGGCGCGCCAGGATTAGAAGTTTCAGCAGCAAAAGTCTTAGCATCAGCGGTATCAAGTGAAAAAGGTTTAACGTCTTCCAAATCAGGCGGTTCGTTGTCAGCTGCGCAAGTGGAAGATGAGACGACGTCATGATCGGCTCCATAGCCGCTCTGCGTGGGATAGTTGTTATTCTCTTCAGGTAGTCTTTGAGCTATCGCATGGTAGTGGCCGGAGATGCCATTGATGGTAGTGAAGGGGGGGAGAGGCTTGATTTCCGCGAGCGGCGAGGGAGCAAGAAGGGAGTCGAGAAGGTCCTGGCAGGCGGGAGGGGAGGCTGCTTCCAGCTTGGGGTCAAGCCAGCAACTGCTCAGCAGGAGTTCCTCCCCCGCCCCCCCTGCCCCGCACTTCATGCCGCGCCTCACCGCGACGCCCGAGCCCACCGACACGCCGCCGCCGCCGCCATACCTGAACGCCGCCACCCTGTTGCGTGCTCTGTGGACAATGGAAAAGGTACTTTAGATATAAGGCTTTCTGAAGATCTTGGTATATACATAAATACAATAACTGACATGCGACTTAAAATAGTAAAGTAAAAAAGAAAAAAAAAGAAGTATTCGATATAGGATACAAGATTTCGCTTATTGAAAGTCAATTAGACTAATCTAATTAATATTGATACCTTATTTCGTAAAGTATCCTATACTGCTAGAGGCGAGGTAGTTCAGGGTGCCCACTAATTGGCTCAGTCAAACAAATGTTTGCCTTGCCTTACGACAATGGTCGCCTGTTCTATCCTTACGAACTATTTTGCATCACGTATTATTAATTAGGTACTTAACAAATGTAACTCTTTAGTGTCATTAACAAGAACAATATCTTAAGTGTGGAGGCGACACAAAATATAACCATCTTCTCCCATGGGTTAAGTAAAAGGCGACTAAGGAAATTAAGCCGATGAAAGAACAGTCTTTCGCTGAAATAATTGAACAGCGACGCTGCAATTGCCAATACACCTACCAAGCATGGTGATTAAATAAAGATGGAAGGTGGACGCTAGCGGTATCAGGGTGGTAGTCTAGAGATGGACGACGTAGAGTAGGCAGACCACCAGCCCGATTGTCTGACGACATAGTAAAGGTCTCTGATAGGCAGTGGATCAGACTGGCACAGGAACTTTGTGCGTAGCAGGCGAGAGAAAAGGCCTATATCCAGCAGTGGACTCCTACAGGATAATGATGATGATATAAGAAAGAATCAGTGTAACATAAATCAATATATTTAAAGCAATGTATAAGCAGCTATCGTCTCTAACTTCACTGATAAAGTAACGTGACTTCATATATCTGTTTCCGCTCCTATTTCTATTATCAGAATTTTCATATATTATAACAAAGTATGCTTTTTTATTTTATGAGGTTTACATAATGACTTGTGTATTCCCAAAATCGTCAGTTACGCACGCCTTAATTACTGATAGGATACGGCTGAAAATTGGTGGGTAAGATGAAGCTTAGAAACAAGAGACAGACATTTATTATCGAAAGAATCTCTCAGGACCGGAAATTTGAGATTTTTCTGGTCTGAAGGGAATTTAGCTGGCAAAGCCGCGGGACCAACTTTAGGCCTCATTTAGAAGCACGCGGGGCGTCGTGCGTGCGCCGACGCGTCTCCGAACATTGGCCTCTATGTTTTGATCTTGAAGCGTTGAACGACGCGCGCACGCGTTTGCACCCACATTGACTGTGCCAACGCCTCTCCGTAAACGTTCTCATATATTGCTAAACGTTTGATTTAATCGCAGCACGCCCCGCACGACGCCCCGCACAACGCCCCACGCAACGCCCCGCGTGCGCGTAAATGCGGCCATAGTTTATAATAACGATAAAATACCTATAATAGTTATGGCCATACACCACGTGTATTTATTTAATACGTCAAATCAAAAGTACTTACTTGATAACTTTTAACTTTTAAATCAATCAATATTAACCTACTAATATAATTATGTAGATGCGCGGGCGTGTTAACTAAGCTGACCATTACCTAAATGGACTCTTGTGTACCTTATTACGATAGTAAGAAGGTTTATTTTAAATTTCAAAGGTAAGGTCGCCGCGCATCGCTTCACAACGCAGGTTGCCTAAACATTTCAGAGCGACCCATTTTCAGTCTCCTTGCAAAACTACTTGTGAAATGAGCCGAATAAAATATTTTTAGCCCAATCTTTTATTATTAAGGGGTTTACGGTAGTAGGGTTTCGCTTAAATATGTTTTTTTTTTTTATATATTTAAGTGCAATTTTTCATTCGTGCTTATTTCCTATTTCTTATGGCATGATTCTAATGAAAAAAAAAATCCCTAAAAGAAAAAAATATAATATATGCTATATGCTTTCTCTTTGTTTGTCAATATACATTTATTGTAATAATTTTGATAGAACAAAAAATGTATAACGGAAATCGCGGAAAATCTTCTGTGTTTTTCTATACCAATATTATAAAGAGGAAAGAATTGTTTGTTAGTTTGTAACGAATAGGTTTCGGAAATACTTAACCGATTTGAAAAATTCTTTCACTGGTAGGAAGCTACACTATCCCAGAGTGTCATTGGGTATATTAGATTTTCATAAAATTAGGGATCCTTACTTAAACTCAAATAATGTAACCCAAGGCGCAATATTTTTTCCGTTGTTTACATATTTTGACAGGTGGTTTGTTATTGTTGTTTGTTTTTTTGTTCGGCCATTCTGGGCAGTCAAAAGAACATAGTCTATAGAGCCAAGTCTTTTGTAGTATCTTATATTCTATGGCGTAACGAAGTAAGCCGGGACAGCTCGTAATACAATAAAATTGTATTATTAGCACTTGTCTTATTCCCGGATCGTTATCAACTTGCTATTATCAATCTGCTTCCGCAATCTTTACCAAGTCGATTGACTAGTGAGGGTCTGCCTACTCTACGTCTTTAAATGCACGGTCGCCATCAATCCGTTCTTCGAGCTATGTGCCCTGCCTATTGCTACTTAAGATTTGGGATCACACTAATATTATAAATGCGAAAGTTTGTGAATGTGTATGTTACTTACTTCATCACGTCTAAACGGCTGGAGAGATTTTAATAAAATTTGGGGCGGAATGAGATAACACCCTGAATTAACACACAGGCTATTTATTTTCCCTAATAAACCACGGGTAACACCGCGGGGCACAGCTAGTTTCCAATAAAACTTAAAAAAAACTATTATTATGTAATAACTGACTGGTCCGTAGCTCAGTTGGCAGTGATGTGTACTGAGTAAGCGTGTGCACCCGGGTTCGATTCCCGGGCGGGACGAATATTGATATGATGAATATCTATGTTTTTTTCCGGTCTGGGTGTGATGTTCGTCTCTGTGTGTGCTTCGGGCACCCTAGATACAGGTTCGTCCTAGTTAGGGGCTCTGAGTGTGATGTGTTATTATTATTTATTATTATTATTATAACTGGTACCCTAACTGTACATAAAAAGGTATATTAAAACAATTTGATGGTCAATAGCTTTATGAATTCCGCTCTGTATGCAGATATCGCAAGTGTAACACCAGCGAACCGGAAAGCCTATTTTTATATCAGCTCTTATTGTCTAGGTGGTAAAGTAGTATTTTGTAGCACTGGTACAGTTGACTGTACCTGACCGTGTTCCTTGTGCACTGAGCATGAGCTAGCTTTGTTATTGATGGACTAGTTGTAGTATAAGTACTATTTTTATGTATTTTTTTTCGTTTTTACATGACATATCCTCATTGATTTTGAGACGTGAAGTGATAATGTCATGTCGTTACCATTCTTATGCCATTTGGTAGTGGTATATAAAATAACACCGCTCCATCAACTCCAATGGATGTCGCAAAATGTGACTAGGAATAACTTTCCTAAAGGAATTCCCATAGGAAAACTGTCATCTTCGACCCGCTGCTTGCCGCCAAGCGGGCGATTCTTGCAAATCCTCCACAAATTATTGATCTTGGGGCAATTTGTAGAGAAAAGCCTCCAAATGGACTCCTCACGGCTGAGATGATGTGAGGCACGTCAAAAAAAATCGATATTGGAATAATCGTCACAACTTAAAGTCGTCCTATGTGGGATATGGAACCAACATTGTGAGGAAGTTTTTCTGGAATCTTTACGCTTAGCAGGCTGGTTGACTAAAAGCCCTAACGAAAGATGCTACTGCACATTATTCAGGTGTTCTCCTAGTCGCCTTTTACCCACGGGAGAAGATTTGTGGTGTTATTTTAAGCCACTACGAGAAAAATTGCGTTAGACTCTTGTAAAATTTTCATTGCCAACAATTAGGTATTTCCAAACAACATCAATAATCGATTTGATATTGCAAAGAGCTAATATTGACCAACAAACTACTGATCAAGTGACAGAGAGGAAAAAAAGTCTCGCCATGATTTAGCCTTGGGATTTCGTAAAGTATTTTGTAGTTTAGAACATTGAACGCGGTCGACGACTCAAACTACGCAATGCACTTGAAATAATAAAAAAAAAACTTAACTGAAATTGCGTTTTAAACGTGATACTAAATTCAAACAAAGTTTAGTTTTTTTTTTTATGGGGAAATCTTGCTGGCCAGTGATTGTTAAGAGTAAGGACAGTGTTGACATGCTACCCCTTTGTTGCCGGTAAATTGGGTAAATCTATTACATATTTTATATTAAAATCAATCGTGGTTTGTTTGTCTCGCTTAAAACCCAAGAACGCCTGTTATATTTAGCTGATTTTGGTTTCAAAAAATTTCTATTAGTCCAGGGATTAAAAAATTGAGAGATTTTTCCCAAAAAACCGTTAATAATAATACAATTCGCCTGGCCAGCAAGTAGCATAATTGGCATAGGTCGCTTATTCATATCAATATAAGGGTCAATCTAACCTATTGTTAAAACGGTTTATTCTAAACTAGCTTTTGCCCGCAGCTTCGCAAGCGCATTTTTATAATAAAGTAAATTACTTGTTCATTTGTTTTGTTATACTCTCTAATCTGTGGTTATACTCAGAAATATCAGGAAATCATTTATAATTTCTAATCCAAACCCCTAAAGAAATCAATATCAAGCAGTTTCCTTTTACAATACAAAAATCTTTAGCTGTTTGGGCTGCAAGCTTTAATATCCGTTTTTCTGAATACACAAACTAACCTTAGCCTATATGCATACTCTGACGCTTCAAAAAAAAACCCAGTTCATCTACCCGGTATACTCCGTTTACTTTCATCATCATCGTCATATAGATGACGCTGTATATTGGTCTTGCGCGACTCTTATCCAGTATACTTCAACAACCATTTTTATTTTCATACATACAAACTGTTAAACCTCTGTATCAGCGTCCGCATTAACTAAGAGGACGCCCCTTTATAATTAAACTTTATGTCCACCATGTTGGATTTTAAAATTTCTTACTTTTTCGTTATCAGAACCCCCAATATCCTTAAAAAAAACTCCACACATATCGATTTACATTTTGCGTTTATAAATTAAAATGATGATGTCTTTTTTGTAATAACGATTTCAAAAACCTAGAAACATCACCCATTTCGATTTGTAAGAAAAATAATAAGCGGTTTCGGTTTTTCATTAAAACATTGTATCAAGGACTCCAGTAACTATAAAAAACAGTTATGATACCAAATTTGATGTTTTAATATTAACAGGAACTTATTTAGAAAATTTCAAGTTTCTAGTGTCAATAGTTTAGATTTTAGCGATAAACTTGTTTTACCCTTTATATGAACTTAAGAACTCAGGAGCAAAAAAAACAACTTATGATGTTTTTAATGCAAAGAGAATTTACAGTGTAAATTTCAACATTCTGAATCCAGACATTTTAGGAGTTTCATACACACTGTTACACACTGTATACGGCGTCCCGTTTGTTTTTCGTAATTAGCGCCCCCAACAATCTAGAAACATCACCCATTTCGAATCAAAGAGAATCTACAATGTAAATCTCAACTTTCTTAATCCAGACGTTACACCCTGTATATGGCGTCCCGTTTTTTTTCGTAATTAGCGCCCCCAACAATCTAGAAACATCACCCATTTCGAATCAAAGAGAATCTACAATGTAAATCTCAACTTTCTTAATCCAGACGTTACACCCTGTATATGGCGTCCCGTTTTTTTTCGTAATTAGCGCCCCCAACAATCTAGAAACATCGACCATTTCAATTTCTAAGAAAAATAATGAGGGGTTTCGGCTTTTCATAAAAACTTTTTTATCAAGGACTCCAGTAACTATGAAAACAGTTATGATACCATATTTGATGTTTTAATATTAACAGGAACTTATTTTGAAAATTTCAAGTTTCTAGTGTCAATAGTTTAGATTTTAGCGATAAACTTGTTTTACCCTTTATATGAACTTAAGAACTCAGGGGCCAAAAAAACTACTTATGATGTTTTTAATGCAAAGAGAATTTACAGTGTAAATTTCAACATTCTGAATCCAGACATTTTAGGAGTTTCATACACACTGTTACACACTGTATACGGCGTCCCGTTTGTTTTTCGTAATTAGCGCCCCCAACAATCTAGAAACATCACCCATTTCGAATCAAAGAGAATCTTTAGTGTAAATGTCAACTTTCTAAATCCAGACGTTACACCCTGTATGCGGTGTCCCGTTTTTTTTCGTAATTAGCTCCCCCAACAATCTAGAAACCTCGACCATTTCAATTTCTAAGAAAAATAATGAGGGGTTTAGGTTTTTCATACAAACTTTAACACCCTGTATCAAAGCTTTCAGGACTAATAAACGCAGTTTTGATATCATATTCGATGTTTGAGTATTATAAGGAACTTATTTTGAAAATTTCATGTCTCTAGTATCATTCGTTTAGATTTAAGCAAAAAACATATTTCATCCTGTATAAGACCTCAGGCAAAATAAAAAAAAACTAAATCATTTATAATGTTGGTGATACAAAAAGAATCCACAGTCTAAATTTCAACATTCTGAATCTAGACGTTTAGGAGTTTCATACACACTGTTACTGTTATACGGCGTCCCGTTTGTTTTTCGTAATTAGCGCCCCCAACAATCTAGAAACATCACCCATTTCGGATCAAAGAGAATCTACAGTGTAAATTTCAACTTTCTTAATCCAGACGATATACCCTGTATACGGCGTCCCATTTGTTTTTCGTAATTAACCCCCCCTAACAATCTAGAAACATCACCCATTTCGGATCAAAGAGAATCTACAGTGTAAATTTCAACTTTCTAAATTCAGACGTTACACCCAGTATACGGCGTCCCATTTGTTTTTCGTAATTAACCCCCCCTAACAATCTAGAAACATCACCCATTTCGAATCAAAGAGAATCTACAGTGTAAATTTCAACTTTCTCAATCCAGACGTTACACCCTGTATACGGCGTCCCATTTGTTTTTCGTAATTAACCCCCCCTAACAATCTAGAAACATCACTCATTTCAAATAAAAGAGAATCTACAGTGTAAATTTCAACTTTCTAAATCCAGACGTTACACCCTGTATACGGCGTCTCGTTCTTTTTGTCATTAGCGCCCCCAACAATCTAGAAACATCACCCTTTCGAATCAAAGAGAATCTACAGTGTAAATTTCAACTTTCTAAATCCAGACTTTACACCCTGTATACGGCGTCCCGTTTGTTTTTCGTAATTAGCGCCCACAACAATCTAGAAACATCGACCACTTCAATTTCTAAGAAAAATAATGAGCGGTTTCGGTTTTTCATACAAACTTTAACACCCTGTATTAAGGCTTTCAGGACTAATAAACGCAGTTTTGATATCATATTTGATGTTGTAATATTATAAGGAGCTTATTTTGAAAATTTCAAGTCTCTAGTGTCATTAGTTTTGATTTTAGCAAAAAAACATATTTCACCCTGTATAAGACCTCAGGGGCAAAATTAAAAAAAACTAAACCATTTATGATGTTGGTGATACAAAAAAAATCCACAGTCTAAATTTCAACATTCTAAACCCAGTAGTTTAGGAGTTTCATACAAACTGTTACACCCTGTATACGGCGTCCCGGTTAAGTTATCCCAAAATCCCGTCTTAGTGGGTGCCTACGTCACGTAAAGAAGCTACTGTCCAAATTTCATCTTTCTATCTTCAGCGGTTTCGGCTGGGCGATGATGAGTGAGTGAGTGAGTGAGTGAGTGAGTGAGTAGATCAGTGGTATTTGGATTTTATATATATAGATTATAGTGTGGTGCTTTGTATGCCAATCATAGCAAATCACTATAGAATCAGTTTTTTGGGTAATGAGCTGACTCTTTGGCCTTTTTACCTAATTTTAAGTGATGACTTATTAAGGAAGGCGGTACGCTTCCAATATAAACTACAAAGCCACTGAAAACATATTAAAAAAAAACTATGAAAAGAAATAACTGCAAGAATATTGCCTAGCAACAAGGCTTATTAAAAACACAGTAATCTTGGTGAAGACACCCAAATACAGAGTAACTGTATCACACAGTAACCGCGTTACGGAAAACGAGCCAAATTAGCATTTCGCATATCGAATCCGCGTTCAGTCCCTTTTTGTGACAAAACTGTTTTAACTGTTTTGTTTACAGTAAGATTTTATTTTATTTTCGTAATACTAATAAGTGATAACCCGCAAATAGCAGGTTGAACATGTAATTTGGTAACTTGAAACTCTCACTTCTTTTTTCAATGAACGACCACCCCTGCATTTCAATGAGTAATTTTAGGAAAATGACTTAGAAAAACTACTGTATACTTGGCTGTATTGTCCATGTTCCTTTGCCTGCCAGAATAATTAATAACAATATGCAACAAAGGCTTCAAACTTCTAAATGTACTGTTGTTAATTATTATTTTAATTTAATGGACGACTCCACTTCAGTGGAGTATTTTGCAAATGTCAAGTTCACAAATTAGATTACAAGGGTGGGCATAAAGCCCGGCAACGTTGTACGGTTATTATAAGTTTATTGGATTATTGTTTTAAAACCCGCTAACAAAACACGTGGTTTCGGAACCAACGTTAAAACATAATCCACTGTTAATGTAATCATAATAATCAGTGATGAGACATCTCTCCAACATAAACAAAAGAGAGAAGTGCATCCATCTGTCATATTTCCACATCAGAATCAGACAGTCGTCATTCCATAGCGTCTATCGTTTGCACGGCAACGGAGAAAGTAAGGTCGTGGTGCTATTTGCCTCTTTTTCTATCTTAGAACTATTGGGTGTATGTGATCCATCGATATAATGATTATCTGAACATTAAGAGGCCTTTTTATATCGATTTTAGCGCCAATCGCGAAAAAAATTATAACTTCTATGGCAAATCTAAAATGTAATCTTGTTTGACACTAGACTTATAATCTTGCTATTCTAAAAATTAAGACTAAAATAATTGAATGATTGTTGCCTAAAACGCCCTCTTTTAGCAGCACTTAGTAGAGCTATCTTTGGTTTTTTAGAGTAAAAGCAAAAACAGGGCCCTAAACATACTAAGCAAGATTATCTAGTGTTAAAGTAAAGTAAAAAAAGTAAAAGTAAAAAATGATTTATTCAATACAGGATACAAGATATCGCTTATTGAAAGTCAATTAGACTAATCTAATTAATATTGATACCTTATTTCGTAAAGTATCCTATACTGATAGAGGCGAGGTAGTTCAGGGTGCCCACTAATTGGCTCAGGCAAACAATGTTTGCCTTGCCTTACGACAATACGAGTGTTATATACAATCACATCGTTACGTTCGCTATGAATTAGAAGACACGATTCACAATTTATTTTCGCGATTGGCGTTACAGGCCTTTTAACCGAGTTATCATGGCGTGACGTTTGCTTGCTATTTGTGACAGATTTTTGTTGTTGTTGTTGGCAAAAGTTACCGTTTTTTTTTTGGCAATCTAATTAGATTTGACGGTGATGGCTGTGAGAGGAAAATGCGCCAAGCGTGCGTTACGGGTTGTTTGTCAAGCAATGTCTAGCTAGAGTTTTAATTTTTAAATTAAAATTAATTCTAGGGTTTTTGGGCCCCATCGATCATAGCTCTCTAAACTATGTGGCAACAGCGCACTGGAAGACGCAGAGGAAGCAAGACCTCAAGGAAGGTAGTGGCAAGCAAAACGACCTGGTAAAGGTAGCAGAGAGTATACTGGATAAAGGTCGCGCAAGACTGGTCTATGTAGCTGTCGGTGAGGGAGGCCTACGCCCAGAAGTAGACATCTTTTAGCTGAGATGATGATTAAGAAATTTAATCTGATAAAGATCTGTTTTAAAAACAGTGAATGAATTACCCACAAAAGACTGATAGATAATTCATTTGAGTTCAAACAAACAAATATGTTATCAAGATAAGATAAACTGTGTTAATATATACATTGAAGGAAAACCTCATTAATATTTGTTTTATATAATAACAACAGTATAATTAAACAGCTGTGCTCACCTCGCGCGACCTTGATCAAGTGCAAGGCTAAAGAATGACATGTGGTTGAATCGAACCGATAAATATCATTTATTTGGTATTTGACGATATGCATTTTATAAGTTAAATTCTGTCAAAAATTTTTTTTTATAAAATAAGCGTAGTCATGTTACATGGTAAAGAATAATATGGACAAAAAATGGCATGAAAAGATAATTACATGTCTATGGCCAAAAGTTGACCTTATTTAATAGTCCCACAAGAACTCAAAAGGATGTCGTCCGAAAAATCCAGGTCAATAATTGTTATAAAAGCGAAAAAGCCATTATAATTCGCCATAGAAGTGATTCATAGTCAAAGTCTAGCAACAAAACATTATCGTGAAAATGAAAATGCGATCGCGGCACGTTCTCGACCCTCGTCGATTGGGTCAAGGTTGCAATTTCTTTGTGGTGCCGCTGGTCATTACGTCCTTCCGAAACTGCGAGCACGCTTTACGCCACTGACACACTTCCTTGTATCAAATGTACCGTTAGCCGGCCTTCTTTCAGCCGTTCCGTCTCTTTCGCTCTTGTTTCGATGCGTATCTGCCGTCCTGCTCGACGCGACAAATTTTCGATACGGGCGCCGCGTGTGGGTTGACCTCAAAATTAAATTTCGTGATACGTTTTTTTTTTTGAGAATCCGTTTCGGGGGTCTACTATGTTGGTCAGTACTGGTCGGCGATGCGCGCCGCATATTTGATGTCGATCGATATTTATTAAGGTTGTTCGTGGGGAAATGGAGGCTTTTAATTGAGTGGGTGATCTGACTACTAATGATTGGCATTCCGTAGTACCAATTTGGATGTTATTTGGGAACATAGTAATTTGAATTTTACTACTGTAACTGTTTCAGGTGGTATTTAGTTTTTTTTGTCTTTATAGGATGCCTTAATTTATAATTAAAAAAAGGTATTTACAATTACTATGATACTCGGCTACTTCGGTCATAATTTTCTAAAAGAGTTGCTACGCCGTGGACGCTGCGTAGTCACCTGTACATTTTGGTCCATCTAACTGCTAAGATTTTATTTTCAATCGAATAGGCTCCACAGCATAGGATAAAAAGTTCTTATACCATAATATGTAGTTAATTTTCATTGCTGGAAATTTATATAAATGTTATAAAATAAAAAGTTTTTTTTTTTAAATTAGAATAGCACATAGGCTGGATTTAACTTAATATTCAATTAACTTATATTGTAAAGAAGTATAAATTACGCCTTGTCAGGTAGTCGAATATAATTTTTTCCAATAAAAAATATAAAAAAAAGCTATAAAATTTGCGGGTCGCTGTTGCTATGCGTAAAAGTCCTTGTGTTGTGACCCAAACGTGATTTTTTGGGTCAAAATTCACATTATTTATTCAATGGAAAGTTCTGTCTATTTTTAGTGAAGATTTTTTTGGTCTTTTTAATCTGTAGCTCTAAAAATTATAGATAAACTAGTCGACCCGGCGAACTTCGTACCGCCTAACCTATTACTATTTTGTGCATGTATTATACTTATAAACCTTCCTCTTAAATCACTCTATCTATTAAAGAAAACCGCATCAAAATCCGTTGCATAGTTTTAAAGATTTAAGCATACATAGGGACAGACGCGGGAAGCGACTTTGTTTTATACTATGTATTGATTGATAATGATTTCTCATTTCATTAAATATACGTTCCATTAAACGTGTTTGAATTTTTTTATTATACATATTTTAACCTAAACTGCATTTATCGAAGCGGGAGGGCTTATAGCTAAATGTTACTTACTTCTTTCAGTCGTAAAATACAGAAGGGTTGGTTCACCAACCTCACCAAAAATGTGCTGCGCCCAATAATGAGACGAACCTTCAAACCAAAGCGCCAATAACGGTTCAGGAATAAAATAATCGAACGTAACGGCAGAGCCCTAACTCAAGACAATAGAAGAAAAGCAAACAAAAGAGAATCGTCAAATAACCAAATTGGGGTGATAAAAATATAAAAGCTTTGCTCCTAAAGCGGATTCTTCAAAGTACAGCGTATTACGGTGGTAAGCAGTCGGCATCTTTGGTCCTTTGTTGGGTACATATAGATCAGTTTTGACCTGTTATTTTTGTATAAGACTTACTATTTGAGTCACATTGCAGTTTCTAAACCAATACATAGTTTAAAACAAAGTCGCTTCCCGCGTCTGTCCCTATGTATGCTTTTATCTTTAAATAGAAACATGCGCAGGCTAAGCCGGGGGGCGCCCACTAGTTATTTATATCGTATCACACAAAGAGCCCCTAACTAGGTAGAACCTGTATCTAGGGTGCCCGAAACACATACAAAGACGAAAAAATGCACTTAGACCTGAAATCAATATTCATCATAACAACGTTCGCCCCCGCTGAGAATCGAACCCAGTGCTCAACTCCCGCGTCGCAGTCGACATCATTGCCAATTGAACCACAGAGGCAGTCTATTGTCTGTGGTTTGTGACTGCTACATTGTGCTGTCACCTAATTTCGATAAATGCTACAGATCAATGCAAAATCCAAAAGTTTTGAATAAATCAATATCATGAGGACCCTACACACGCCATGCAAAGCATTATTAGCATTTGTCCTGATTTCCATACGTTTTGCATGAATGTATGATGAGATCAGAAAACGTGATCGATTTTAAGAAGTTACATTATGGAAATTTAGATTAGTTGGTAAGGAAACGAATTGATACAGCAGGTGGGGTGAATTTGATGACGAAAGATATCACGCAAATTTTGAAATTTTATAAAACGTTCATTTTATTCGATATATAATAAAAAACCTGAGGGTGCCTGTAGATTTGCGCTCACATTTTCTCTACACCCTTTTCATAAAGCCGTATAAAGATGAACTCCTTTAGTTTATCCTCTTTCGGGTTATCTGGAAGATATCGCTTTAGGCGATAAGGCCGCCCATTGCATGCAAGTTCAATCTGTCCGTACCCTAGATTTAATAATGTACTCTTGTATATTACTTTGTATGCAATAAAGTGTTTTCTAATCTATTCTATTCTTTTTTTTATTGCTCTAGTAGAACGAAAAATATTCTAACAAATGTTGCCTTCTTTGATAAACATTGAACAAAAAGTTTTAAGTGTTTTTTTTATAATTTGATTTTGCGGCAATTTTTTATTTATAAATATTTCTTTGTTTAGTTTTTTTTTTAAGGTATGTAATATAATGTTTGATCCATACATAAAATAATTCCGTAAAAAATTTGATTTATACGCAATGTTTTCAGAAAATTTCTAATATCAAAGTTTTGTTGAAAACAAAAACTTCTAATCCTAAGAACGTTATTAGTCAAAAAATCCCAAAATAACAAACAACAAAAAAACCTATCAAAAACCACATACTAAAAATACCGAGCAAGGATACCCGTCCATAAAGAACTGAATAGTACAGTTAATCCCGAAGCATAAAGTACATCTATCGGGCTTTTTCGTGGGCCAACGACCCTTTTTGGGGGACCATTTTTTAACCAGAAGGCTAGTTGTACAGTTATACCGGGCTATCCCCTCGGAGAAGGGCGTTGACTTCGGGAATTCAAACTGGCAGTCAATGTATCCTTTTTTTCTTTTTTCTGTTCGGAAGAATTGAAATTGATGAGTTTGAATTAGGAATGAATTTGTTATGATATGATTGTTGGTTTGACCGATTAGGTTGTTTCCTCGTTCTTTCATTTGCATGTCGCAACGATTCCAGCGCACATTTTAACAAAAAAACTTGTAAACCATGGCAAATATCAAAAATTTTATCAAATAATGTGGCATTAATGTTGATTTTGTATTTTTAGGCACTGTTACGTAGGCTTAAGTTTACTGATTAAGTTTCGAGATTTTGGCTAGTATCTATGCTAAAGGCCTCAAATCACTTTTTTTTTAGTTAAAATGGGATCACAGACGAGGGTTTTGTGGCACATTACATTATTTTTTGGCTCCGTCGCTCAGTTGGCAGTGATGTGGACTGAGATGCGTGTGCACCTGGGTTTGATTCCCGGCGGGGTGAACATTATTATGATGAATATCGATGTTTATTTCCGGTCTGGGTGTAATGTTCGTCTCTGTGTGTGTTTCGGGCACCCTAGATACAGGTTCTTCCCATGTTGGTTGATCACAGGCTAACTGCTCGAGCAGTCCATGTCAAGTGGGCTTTAGTAAACAAAAGTGTAGTGTGCATATGTATAGTTAACTACAACGCAGACAATGTTGCACATGTGCTAGTGCCACACACCTGTTGCGGATCTAGTGACGTCACGCTTTCTACGGGGCGACCTGCCTTCACTTCACGCCTAGCTTTACAAGGCTTTTAGATTAGAACCTTAAAGAAACTCTATGTAAAGAGTATTTTTTTTAAGAGTATTTAATATAAAGTGAAATAATGTTTTTTAATAGTTATAATGGTGTAAAAATAATTGTATAGTTGTAGTTTTTTAATATTTTTTGATCACCACAAGGTGGACTGAATGGGTGAGCGGGATTGATATTGTTCAAAGTTGTTCATGCGCCTTTGGACGAAAAGTGCAAGCTTGACTACACTAAAATTTAAAGAAAAACTAAAAAGAAATTCCTATTGTTGCATTCCGAACATAGAGTAAAATAAATTTCTATAAAGAAAGTAGAGTCCATAGTGTAAAACATCAAAAATACGTTTTTAATGTCTACAAAAATAATATAACGGAAAACCAAGGTCATTATCGTCCTGTGGAGGCAGTTCGTTGACAGCGGAGAGTCAAGTCAAGGCTGCTCAACTGTTATACAACGCATTGTTTACACTCCAGCGCCTTAAGGACGTAATCGGCGCCTGTCTCTATCTTAATTGTAGAGTCTGATAGAGACAGATGTAGCGCTACATAGAGTTATTCCTGCATGCAATTATAAGAAAAAAAAGTTAATTTTTAGTTTAGTAAGGGGTTAGACTGAAGACTTAATGAAAGTTAATTCTGTCCTTTTCGCTTTTAAAGAGTATGAGTGAGAAGGTGATAGTTTTATTTTTATTTTGCAATTACAATTAATATGTATGCGTAACGTGCGTTTTTTTAAACTTTGTAAGCCGTGTAGTAGTAAATAGAGTAGCCTAAAGGGGTCTTAAGTCATTATTGAGATATTTAACGCTTTTATTAAGTAGCCATAATTGCTCTATTTTAAACGATATTAACACGTTCAATATATATTCATCTAGTCGATCCGGCGAATTTCGTATCGCTTAACCTTTTACTATATTGTGCATGTATTATACTTATAAAGCTTCCTCTTGAATCACTCTATCTAATAAAAAAAACCGCATCAAAATGAGTTGCATATTTTTAAGATTTAAGCATACATAGGGCCATAGGTACGCGGAAAGCGACTATATTTTAAACTATGTATTGATACTGCATATTTAATCAATGTTAAAAAAGGTCTAAACAATTTAACTTTTTCCTAAATAAAAAAACTTTACAAAGTATTAAAGTGTTTCTATTCTATTCTACGTTCTTTGAAAACATAATATATTCACAAGCCTTTTATTCCCCGAAGGGTTGAGCACTAGCTCAAGAGCCAGACCCACATTTAGCCGAGTTTATGCTTTATTACAAAAACTTGTTCTTTGAAAACTGTTCAGGAATTAATTAAATACATAGGTACTATTTTACAATGTAAACACTTAGAGCGCTTTCTTCGAGGCAAACCGAGGTACCTATTTACTAAGCGGCGCGACTTCAAAAAGTGCCAAAATTTCTCACGTCTGCTGAACTTTTTGTTGACTTTTGGATATTGCATGCGCATGAGCATGATCGACATCATTTGTGTGGACAAATGTGTCCGAACTGTCACGTAATTGTGAAACCTGATACTTTTACTATTAGCGGAAATACGATAAATTATTTTGTATTCAAAACTCTCAGACTACTTTCCAATTTTTTTATGTAAACTTAAAAAAAAAACTTGCAAATTGTAAATATTTATTGTTTGGATTTTTTTTTTATCAATACATAGTATAAAATAAAGTCGCTTCCCGCGTCTGTCCCTATGTATGCTTAAATCTTTAAAAGTACGCAACGGATTTTGATGCGGTTTTTTGTAGTAGATAGAGTGATTCAAGAGGAAGGTTTATAAGTATAAAACATGCACAAAAAAGTTACAGGTTAGGCGGGACGAAGTTCGCCGCGTCAACTAGTATACAATATAGTTAAAGTGATAAATTCGAGTAAATCAAAGTTTTTTTTATCCAAATTGAGCTAGAGCCAAAACTACTGTTTTCTATCTTTTAAGAAATAAATTACCTTCCAGTAAATCAATTAAAAAAAAACTTCTAAGTTAGTTCAATAAACCTAAAGGTTACATTTTACAAAACATCTTCACGTATCAACAAAAACGTCAAACGAAAATCTAATTCAACAAAATCGTGTCTAAATAAGAAAAAAACTCCTTGAAACGCCCAGTTTTTCCACTCCCATACAAAAGACATCAACGCTGGAACACTGACCTAGAGAACTTGAGTGTTCGTCTGTGTGCGTCTCCTTACACGTACGACGTAAACCCCGCTGCGTATGTGTGCGTGACTTTCTTCTGCGCTTAAAGTACGCACGGGGAATTCATGTGCGAGTTTTTTTTACTGTTTTATTGTTTTAAGTGCCAGTACTTTTTTTGTTTTTGTTGATAAAGTTCTAATTTTAATAGCCGTGGGAACGTTTTAATCTAATGAAACATAGATCTTTTTGTGAATGAATCGGGGTAAGTTAATTAATTTGATTTAAATTACACGGAGCACAATTACAACGCCATTTGTTTGACATGATTCCTGCGAGTAGCATGGTTTCTGAGAGTGAAAGTTTTTGTCGCGGATCCATTAATAATACATTAGGCAATGGGTGCGGTGTATTATTTTCCTATTTATGTAATTTTTTATGCGAAATTTAGAGCCCACTTGACAAATGTGAGTATAATAATGTAACTGTAAAATATTACACTTAACTAAATGTAATAATATCAAAATATATTATAAGCGATGACTCCACCAGAGTTCTGAACTGTTCGATACAGTTCTGAAAAGATCAGCTAATTTTTGTTTTGGTCAAGTTACTCAAACAAAAACTAACTAATACACGATACCAGCTTATTACGTGTTGCGCTGAATGATGTTCTGCATAAAATGTATACAAAAAAAAATTGCACAGTATTTTAGTGTATTCGTACCATTTATCCACCGATGTATAACAAAAAAAAAAAAAATATGAAAATAGTTTAATCTTAATAAACTCGCACAACAAACCACCGTAAGTGCAATTTGTGAAAACCTTGCCAAGTCAAGTTTAACTGCGTACGCGCCGACACTATCTACATTACTGATCCACGAGCGATCTACGGATCTATAGATCCATTAAATAGATCCATCCGGCACAATCAGCTGTTGGCACTCCTCTAATGACGGGGATTATTGATCGATAGAAGATATCTTCACTTCATGATGAAGCCTGATTATAGGGTTTTAAATCCTAAATATGGTTTTTAAGAGATGTGAGATGGTTTTTTTTATAAATTTGTTATGGGTTTGTTTGTTCACGCCATTTTTAAAGTATGTTTTTGGTCAGACGTCCAATAAATAGTTTACATATTATTTTATGGACTTAGAGCTTATTAATTGAGAGGTAGACATAGATCAATCTTAACTACTTTCTTGCTACTACTTTTAAAATCCTTGTTTGCTGAAGTATGATTAAAGTTATGATAGATAGAACATTTTACTAATGGTGCATTTACATTAAGAGCCATAGCACAGCTAAAGTAGCGCCACCCGTGAAATAAATTAATGTCTTCTAAACTAAGGCAAATATCAAAAATGTGGAACAGATAATGCAGTCTAGTATTTTTAGGGCACTGTTGTATAGCTTTTAGGTTAGAGACCGAAGAAACCTACAAAGTTTGGTCTTTAACCTAAAAGCTATACAACTGTGCCTCATAAATACTAGGCTGCATTATCTAATGGAATACTGTTTCTCATTTTTGATATTTGCCTTAGTTTAGAAGATAAGAATTTATAAAAGCCCTGTAGGTCCGGGCGTAAGAATAGGTCTACGGTATGCCCTGTTTATCGTAAGAGGCGACTAAAAGGGGTCTTTGGGGTCGTAGGTGTGAAGGGCAGGGGCCCGACACACTCATCAAACGGCCCCCAGATTGGCGGTGGCACAGCGTATGTGGCACTGTGCCGCCGCAGGTTCAAAGCCGAGCCGGGGAGGGAACAATATGTCCTCCCCGAGCACGAAGCTGATAGCAACTGAGCGTGGGAAGGACTTCGGACGCTATAATGCGTGGTTCCCGGGGTTCTTCCCAAAAGCGCCAAGACGCCCGCCGGGGGGGTTTTAGTGGGTGCGAGCCCCACTTACCCCTGACGCTCCCCCGAGCGTCGGGAAATGCGATAGGCATAGTCCTTCCGTTACAAAAAAAAGATAAGAATTTATTTGGAGGGTGGAGCTACTTTAGCTGTGCTAGCCAGAGCTAGAACCAGAGCATTCTTTCATGGTATTTTAGTACTGACAGAACAACGATGATCTACGTCTATTTACAATATAATAATTTGCCATAGTGGGTTAGCATTAGCAATTGAGCCTTCGCTAGTTTGATGTCAATGCACCCTAGAATGAAACATTCTTATATTTATGAATTAACTAGTGGACCCGGCGAACTTCGTACCGCCTTACCTATTACTATGTTGTGCATGATTCCTCTTGAATCACTCTATCCTTTTAAAAAAACCGCATTAAAATCCGTTGCATAGTTTTTAAAATATAAGCACACATAAGGACAGACGCGGGAAGCGACTTTGTTTTATACTATGTATTGATGATGTTATATCACTTAGATTATCCTGAGACACATGTTTTGCATAGTTTTTGTAGTTTCTGATGCAGGTTGCATATAATTTCCACTGCCTGACCACGACCGCAGGCAGCTACCGCTAACTTTAACATTTACTAACAGTTTACAGTAACAATGAATATATTATACATAATAAGACTATCGCGATTCCGTTAAAGAAATTAAAAATAAAACTTTAAATTAATTTTTAACATTCAATTTGCTTAAATTTTGGTTGCCGTGTGGCGGCAAAGAATTCTACCACCTTTATTCCTCCCATTGAGTGTCGTAAAAGGCGACTAAGGGGACAGCCGAAGGACGGGCAGCAGCGTCTTTCGTTTAAGGAAACCACTATCCTATCTCTTTTTAATCGATAAAAGTGAGTAAAGGAACAGCCGAAGGACGGGCAGAGCGTCTATTGTAGAATAAATATGTACTACTATTTTATCTCTTCCCATCGTAAAGGAAGAATAAGGGAACAATGCAATTTAATTAACTTCACTAGGTATACAACACTAGTTCAACAAGTCATTGACTAAATCACCAACTAGATGCATAATTCAGAATAACCCAGTTACAGCTCTCTATGTGGTTACGTCCTCGCTGTCCCCTCTCATTAACCGTTCCATGCAAAACGCAAATCATCACTTTATCGACGTTTTCAAGATAAAATCAATTACCAACCTGCCTGCCCTGAAATTAAGACGAGAGGCCGGTCAACGGGGCCCGGGGCCCGTTACACGAGTCCTGCCGAATTTCCCCGAACTTTGCCGAAAGGGTAACCTGTTCCTGTTCGGGTAACGGTGGGTGACCACCCGCTGAATGACCCCGATTCTAAGGTTGTTTTTAAAACTCAATTGTACCCTAGCAACACTGTGTATTTTAGTACGCAGGATAATATTATATTGTAGTTTATTAAGTACATTAATTCTATTTTCTTGGCTTAGTAGACGTTTAATGTTGGACATAGGGTTGCCGCGTCTCATGGCACAGCTTGTGGCATTGTGCCGCCGCAGCTCCAAAGGCGAGCCGGGGAGGGAACAATATGGCCTTTTTTTTTTTTTTTTGCAACGGGGGGAAATGCCTAACGCATTTCCCGACGCTCGGGGGAGCGTCGGGGGTATGTGGGGCTCGCACCCACTAAAACCCCCCGGCGGCCGTCTTGGCGCTTTTGGGAAGGACCCCGGGAACCACGCATTACTGGCGTCCGAGGTTCCTCCCACGCTCAACTGATATCAGCTTCGTGCACGGGGAGGGCATATTGTTCCCTCCCCGGCTCGCCTTTGTAGCTGCGGCGGCACAGTGCCACAAGCTGTGCCGCCGCCCATCTTGGGGCCGTTTGATGAGTGTGTCGGGCCCCCGCCCTTCACACCCACGGCCCCAAAGACCCCTTTTAGTCGCCTCTTACGACAGGCAGGGTATACCGTAGACCTATTCTTACGCCCGGACCTACAGGGCTTGAACAATATGCCCTCCCCGAGCACGAAGCTGATAGTAGCTGAGCGTGGGAAGACTTCGGACGCTATAATGTGTGGTTCCCGGGGTTCTTCCCAAAAGCGCCAAGACGGCCGCCGGGCGGTTTTAGTGGGTGCGAGCCCCACATACCCCTGACGCTCCCCCGAGCGTCGGGAAATGCGATAGGCATTTCCCCACGTTACAAAAAAAAAAAAAGGGAGTGCCCATACTGTATGTAGTACTATTTCTTATACTGTGGTATTAGACCTATTACCAGTAAAGTAGGTAGGTATCTTGAGTTATGGTAAGTACTGTGTGGGCCGCGCTCAGCCCCGGAACGAGGTTTTGCGGACAATTGCCGCCTGGACGGGTACTGGGGGCATTAGCTATCGTTATTGTTACGGATTAGATGTCGCGGGTTGTACAGTCACTGATTTGAAGACCACTTTTTAATTTGGACGGGTAGTAGCGTCGTCTTTTAAAAACTTTGGCCATACTGCAATTGGCAACCCAATTTTATGCGTTGCAATTATGGTGAAATTAATAAAATTCATTCATTCGTTTATCTTCTGAGTGGGCCAGAGGACGTTTTTTTAGGTGGGATTAGGCGTAGGTAATGTCCTCCGAAGAGCATAAACTGCTCGTCTTTAAATTTGGTTTTTGGGGGGGTGTAGGAGCGTTCTAAGGCAGGCATTCTAGAATTCCTACAATAAGTTAGGACTAGCAGTTTTCGCGAAAGTATTTAAAAGAATCTAATTTTTTGTACCCTCTGCCATATAATTAGGAGACCTTTGGAGTTTAATTTTTTATCCAATTGGTTTCCTCGGGACAGCTAGCCCCTTACCGTGATGGTATAAACATAATCGCGGCCAAGTAAAAAAAAAAAATAAAAATTATTTATTCAATACAGGATACAAGATATCGCTCATTGAAAGTCAATTAGACTAATCTAATTAATATTAATACCTTATTTCGTAAAGTATCCTATACTGATAGTGGCGAGGTAGTTCAGGGTGCCCACCAATTGGCTCAGGCAAACAAATGTTTGTCATGTTTGTCTTGCCTTGGTCGCGAAGTGAATTTCGCTTGATGCATTGATGCTTTTCGTGGGCTCTGTCATTGAGATGGTGCCTCAGCCTAACCCTCCGGGGTATATAGGCGTGAGATTATGTTATGTCAGTCTTCGCCGCACTGGGCCTTATTCTAACCCTTTCGTCCCCCCTTTATACTAATACTACGTAGCCTATCTACGGCTATGCTATGGCCACTGGACCATGGAGTCAGTTAGCCTCTGTGACGTCACGCCACGCCTCGGCGCATGCGCCGCGCTAACTGTACAGCACGTGTTCGAGGTATGTCGATGCTCATTTTGTTTTTTAGCATTTTAGCTGTTGTTTTAGGTTTGCGTGTGTGGGTTATGTGGGTGTGTTTCTTGTTCTTGTGTGTTTGTGGGACGTTTCAGGTGTTAAGATAAGATTTGGTAATACATCAATCAATATATATAAAACTCTTCCGTTACTGACTGACTGACTGATAGACAACGCAGAGCCGAAACTACTGGGCGTAGCGGGCTGAAATTTGCACCTGGGTTCCTTGGGGAGTTTAAGGGGAGCACTTAGGAATACTTTTCCGAAGTTTCCCATGGGAACGGGAAAAAACGGGAATTTTGTGTTTATGAGAAATCTGCGCGGGAAAAACCGCGAGGCAGCCTCTAGTACACATACATAATCTCACGCCTTTATTCCGCGAAGGGGTAGGCAGAGGCACCAGTTTATTAACTGAACCTACAAGAGGCATCTGTACAATGTACATCGAGCTAGACCCACGTTTGGCCGAGTTTATGTTTATACCTCGTGACTACGGGCCAGCTGGTCGCCGCGCCTATATTTGGTAAGGTACGGTAAGATAGTTTTTTTGATGTGTATGATCAACCTGGATCTAGTGGCATGACAGCTGTCTCTATTCAGTGTTTTATTATTCGGACTTTTCTGTGCTCCTGTGGACTGTTGGCTTCTCATTCGCTTGTCTGGAGACGCATTAGAGAAGACCCTGAACCACCAAGATATTGAAGTTTATTAGACAAGCGACGCAACGACAATCTGGCCCCTTGTCACGTTGGTAATAAAGCATAAATTCGGCTAAATGTGGGTCCTGCTCTTGAGCTGGTGCCTCTGCCTAACTCTTCGGGGAAAAAAAAGGCGTGACATTATGTTATGTAGTTTATTAGACTTTGCATTTATCTGCATTAATAATTATTGCTTCAGTCTAGAATCAAACCCACTATCACCAAGATTTAACTACAGATTACACCACGGCAAGTAAAACAGGGAGGTTCAATAAAAATCAATACCGTTACAAAGTACGCTAACAACAACCCAAACAGTACCTTCAGAAAGTCATAAAAATATGTCATAACAGGCTTATTATTCCGAATCTCGGATAGATCAGAGGTGCCGCCGCCGGCCCGAAGGAGGCCCCGAAACTGTGCGCACACGCAGTCCCGTTATAAGAAGTGGTCAGGTAAGGTCCTGGTTGCGCTTCGCTTACACACAACACAATATGTGACCGGAATGGAATGGATAGTCCGGTTAGGTTTTTGGGAGTGGTGCTTTTGGTTGTAGAGTAAAGTTGAACAGTTATATTTAAAACGAGCTTTCCCGGCTTACTTCGTTACGCCATAGAATATAAGATACTACAAAAGACTTGGCTCTATAGACTTTGTTCTTTTGCTGCCCAATATGGGTGAATAAAAAAACAAACAACAACAACAAACCTCCTGTCAAAATATGTAAACAACGGAAAAAATATTGCACCTTGGGTTATATTATTTGAGTTTTGGTAAGGATCCCTAATTTTTTTGAAAATTTAATATAGCCTATGACACTCGGGGTTATTGTTGCTTCCTACCAGTGAAAGAATTTTTCAAATCGGTTCAGTATTTCCGGAGTTATTCGTTACAAACAAACAAACAAACAAATCTTTCCTCTTTATAATATTGGTATAGATAATAATTTCTATAATAGATTGCCTGGAAGATATCAGTTTTATCAAAATAGGTGCCAAATGCCTCTTTTATTTACTTTAATTTATTTTACTGCATTTGGGTTATTTAATCATTCATTTCTTGTTTTTAATTAAGGCAAAATAAATCCTTTTTAACTTATCTTAACTTGTAGTCCTATGAGTATAATATTAAAAAACTTATTCTTAAGTATACATTTAGTAGTAAGAATTCTCAGGGTCGACATCTATAAACAATGTAGCGAAATACTGTAGAGGCTTTGGAGTGGCAAACGAGTTAGATTCGTCCCTTCACACTTAGGTATCTCAAAGGACCAGGCCCTATCCCAATTTCTTCCAGACAATTTAATTTGAGAGACGTACAAACATCCAAAATCATTTTAATTATGGAGGTTTTATTAAGTTTAAATTAATTTATTGTAAGCTCAGTGTTAGTGTAGCAAGGACCAAGGACCTAACTCAAGGTTCCTGGCCTTACCTCAATGAAATTTGGGTCAAGTTTATTGACAAAACAGGACGATGCCCGCCCCTGTCTCTCTCTCACATATAGCGCTGTCTCGCTTTATCAGGCTTTGAACTTGCTTCATCTCTTTTTTATTAAGTCTTGTGATGATTTTGAGGATGATTGATTGTAAAAGTATTATATAAAAACTAGTGATCGAAAACGGATTCGCCAGTGCAATTACTTGTGAAACCGCATAATCCAAATTTTACGTTCTTGTGCGATTTTCGGTATCTAAAGTATCCTCTATTTTTGTCGTTGTTCTTCGTAACTAAAAGAAATACTAAAAATACTACCTACAAATTTAAACCTACCACTTTAACCCTCTTATTCATAAAAACTCAAAGAGCATATTTTTTGTTATTTGACGTTTGTCAATTTAGACTGGATGTCACGTATTTAGCATACAAAAAACCAGAGAAGTAGACCTCCAGTAACGCTACTTAAAATCTACTGTATCTTTATAAATAACACGCGACTTTATTTTTAACCGACGAAAAAACAAAAAGGAGGAGGTTCTCAATTCGTCGCG
Organism: Euspilapteryx auroguttella; assembly: GCA_951802225.1. Lineage (NCBI taxonomy): Eukaryota > Metazoa > Arthropoda > Insecta > Lepidoptera > Gracillariidae > Euspilapteryx > Euspilapteryx auroguttella. The sequence continues at coordinate 15,699,997 of OX637643.1, forward strand.
TATTTTTTTTTTTTTTATGTATGATCACGCATAACTTTTTACTGTGTTGACCGATTTTGATAATTCTTTTTTTAATCGACAGGGTATACCTTGAAATTGGTCCCATAAAAATTTGGAAATAAAATTCCAACCCTAAGGGTGGGAAAATAGGGGTGACTTTTTGGTCGGCGAGTCGATTTATCCACTCGCAGGTTGCATTTCCGTGTTACATTATAACTTTTGATACCTACTTACAATATCTTTGGAAATAAAATAAAATCAGCCAAAAGACGTCCACTGCTGGACATAGGCCTCCCTCACAAATCGCCTCACCGACCGGTCGTGATCGAACCTCATCCTGTTAGTCCCTCAACCTTCACCAGGTTGTGTGGCCACCTTGTGAGGTGCGACCACCCGGTGAAGTATGATTAGCTGGGGTCAAAAAATTAGCCCAAAAAAAAACTGAAAAGCCAAAATTAAAAACTTTTTATAAAAAAATTAAACCGCCGAAAAAACTGAAAAGCAATAAATAATAGGGAAACATTTTCTATTAGGCCTTAATTTACTCACTTCTTAAAGTAATTTTGGATTACCAAGAAATTTTGAGTCGGTGCCACAGAATCAACGAATAAAGATCACTAAATTACCTGAAATTCAAAGAAATAACCGAAAAACGTATGCCGCTGCGCATCGCGCTTTACATAGATAATGAATTTGCTTGTGTGGTGTGGCGCCGACTTAAAATTTCTTGGTAATCCAAAATTACTTTAAGAAGTGAGTAAATTAAGGCCTAATAGAAAATGTTTCCCTATTATTTAATGCTTTTCAGTTTTTTCGGCGGTTTAATTTTTTTATAAAAAGTTTTATACTATGTATTGATCACTAGCCAGGCTTATACCACTAAATGCACAATTTATTATTATTACATCTCCTAATAAAAGCTACTCAATATTAGTACTTATCTACCCTTTAATAATAGTACTTAACCCCTAACACGGCTGTTTTCGTTCCCGAAATCCGGAACGAACCGGATATTGTGCCGATAAACGACGGATGTGACGTATCAGGTGTTTGGCAACCTGATATTAGATATCCTTTATAAGAATAAGGGGTAATAGATTTTTTTTGCCCTTAGATTTGACATAGTTTTTGGGGTTTTTGAAGATTGTCTTTTGTTATCCAAAATAATAGAACGAGCGATTGTGTTGTAATTTAATTAAATAAGAATACAATTTACATACATATTATTGTTAAATTCATAGAGCGTTGCTAGAGGGATTTTTATGATAATGCTGAATTGGGCTGATTCCATCATCATTATGATTATCATCTCAGCCAAAAGTTGTTCATATGAACCCCGCTTAAACCGCATACTGAGCGGGTCTTGAGCGACCCTTTATCCAGGGCGTCATCATATAAATATTAGATTGTTAGTAATGCTTTAGCACTCAGCACTCAGGCCCCTTACTAGGTAGGTATAATCTGTATGTACAGATACAGATTATACCTACCTAGGTAACAAATATTCATACCACATCTAGGTAACAAATATTCATATCCATCATAAAAATGTTCGCCCCCGCCGGGAATGGAACACGGCCCTCCTAAGACAATTTAAACTGAACTCCTGAGGTGGACAAATTTACTTCAAACTCTGAACCCTTAAAATTTAACAAACCCCTAAACACTTAATTCAAAAAAAATGCCTGATAATAACAACCATAAATAGGTCAGTATGTTTCTTGAAAAAAAAAACTAAACATCCTGGATCCTGGTAAAGGGTTAAATCGTTTCTTTCGCACAAAAAAAGTTTTATACAAAGACCCAAATATTGACTGATTGAAGGGTTGGGAAGACATCTGTCGCTTTTTATTTAAATTTTAGGGTTCTTTAAGCAAAGAGCCAAACCGAACTAGTTTTTAGAGGAGGCTTATGACTTGCAATGGACGTAGTTCAGCTGAGATTATACATGAAGCCGGTTAATAACGTATATTATCTATGTCTATCTAATAGATAGGTACGAACGTAGTTTGTATAAAATAAACATAATTTGTTAAATTATTATAGGTGTCGCATTGGTTTTATACTGTTAAGGCATTTGTAAATATTGTAAATAAATAAATAAATAAAAAAATAAATGTCTAGAGTGCCCGAAATACAAACAATAGACGAAAAATTACACCCAGATCGGCAAAAAACACCGATATCCATCATAATAATATTTGGACCGCCGGGAATCTAACACGGTGCTACCACGCCATAATCAAAATCCCTGCCAACTGGACCATGGACACAATCAAAGTCAATAATCAAATGAATTTGAAATAAGAAAGAACGTAGAAAATGATAACCATCTCTTTTCATATTTCATGATACTTAAACCTATCTTAAGGACCCCACTTGTTGTGTTAACCCCTAAATTTAAGAGCACAAACACCTGACAGTTTTTTTCGTGAGAGAAAGGCTTCTGTGTGAAAGGCTTTCTGTATCTTCGGTAACATGTGGTGTAACACCAACTTATTGTTTGGTTCACGTGTAATTTTATTTTAAATAACCAAAATTTTGTCGATAACAGAAGGGACATTTTTGGGTATTCTCCTTGTGGTGCAAGACGACATAAGGTCGTAAATGAATTGAATATAATTACAATGACAAAAGGCAGCAATAACATGCTTTTGACAATATAAAAATACTTTCGGGGTCTAAAATTTAAATACTTATAGGATTGAATAGCTTATCATTATCAGCTGTTCTCTTTTGATTATTAGCGCAACAGCTGGTTATTTTACCAACACTTTATCACTTAAAAATATCGTTAAAACAATCAAATGATATGACACACATAAAAATAATAATATATGTTGTTTAATTTTACAAGTCACTAATAAAAGATGTCAACGCGCGCTAGCGCTTTATTATCCTTTAAGAAAATTACACAGTTCATGTAAAAGACATCAACGCTTAAATGAATTTTTTTTTGCAGTAAGGTTTATTGACGTTGTTTTTAGGTTTAGTTAGTAGTTTAGGAGGTTTTTAGTTTGACCTGTATGTATGTTTGTCCGCGATTATCACGAGTTTGGCTGACCGATTTTGATGCGGTTTTCATATTTGTTTAGTTTGTTTTAGTAGCTATTTTAACCGACTTCGAAAAAGAGGAAGCTCTCATATACATAATGTCAGTTTTTTAAAAACGGGTCTCTTTTTGTTAAAAAAGAAATAATTGTTATCAACATTAAAAACTTGAATCAAGTTAAAGTAAAGCTAAGAGATTATTGATAGTAAATCCCAAGTATTCGCCGGCCATAAACTTGAATCGAGTAAGAAACCGAGCCAACGAAAATGAGCCAACGACTCCGACCTAGCCTAGGTCACTGATACGATAGACTTTCTACTGCTGCACCGGCGACGGAAAGATATCGGGTTTCATGCAGAAAATTTATAAAATTTAGAGAAAAAAATTCGAAAAAAAAAACTAGTTTTAAAATTAGACTGTATGGTAACGGCTTTGGGACTTATTTTATATATTCTGTTTATTGCAAAATATATAGTTTTTTCTCTCTCTAATATCTTTGTCTAGACACTTTCTTGATCTTTCAAAATCAAAGTGTGTAATGTGTGCAAATTGGAACCAATATTTTTTGTGTTTTTTTAATTTCGCCATTAATAAAGAGATCATTAAAAATATTTATTCATACTTGCCGTTGTTAAAGACAGCTGCCTTACAGAAAAAGTTTAATTATACTTTAAATAAAAGCCTTAGTAACAATTCGTTAATTTACGTTTAAAGTTTACAAACGTGATAATGAAATAGTTAAAATACTTTAACTTAATTGTTACGTCTCTTTTTCATGAGCTTTCTGTAAAAAATAAATGCTTTTATTCACTTAAGTACTTACTTTCTGAGTGTTATGACTCAAGTTGAACTATTCCAAGTAAATGTTTTAGTTATTATAGTCAATTGCTACAATTATTATTATTATTGCAACTGCTCCGTGGCTCAGTTGGCAGTGATGTGGACTGAGTAATCGTGTGCACCCGGGTTCGATTCCCGGGCGGGCGAATATTGATATGATGTATATTGATGTTTGTTTCCGGTCTGGGTGTGATGTTCGTCTCTGTGTGTTTCGGGCACCCTAGATACAGGTTCTTCCTAGTTAGGGGCTCTGAGTGTGATGTGTTATTGTTATTATTAATTACTTTCAGATAGTTACTGTGTTAACATTTTATTTGATAAGCGTGGAATTTTATGCACTTCATTTTGAAATTAAATTCAAAAAGTCCACATAGGGAACATATATTATAAAATATTTTCTAGTAAATTTTTTTAGAAATATCGGATTAGCTTTTTTAACATTTCATAATCATAATGCTTTTAGAAGCTTTTGATAACAGAGCACAAAATATATTACATTTTGTGAGATTATAGTATTTAGAATTTAATTACGATTGCAAAAATTTCAATGTGTTTTTAGCATTCAAACTTATGAATCCTGGAATTATATAATGTACTTCCTATATTTTTACAGCCATAGCCCTAATAAAGTAACGACGATTTATGCATTGTATATGTATTGCAGATGTACTAATCCTAAAGTGGGTTGGTCAGGTTGACGTGTTTGTTAACTACTGCTCTCTTCCTATAAATGTAACAAACTCAAAAATGTCCTTGAAAATTTAACAGAAACAAGTGCATTAAAAAATTGTCAAATGATCTAGTAGCGGGCAATCAGCTGTGAGCAGCTTTCTCCGCGCGCGCGAGCCAACGCCCGCATGCGCCCGCGCAACCGTCTCTTTGCCGGAGCTGCCCATTAAATATCGTGCTCGGAATCGCTAACGGCACGATGAGTACGCTCTATCTTCTATTTAAGCTGGTATTGTGCCTAGATTTTTACTGGGATCTTAGACTTTATCAATGAAATAAGGATTTTTCTATACCATATTACAAAGAGGAAAGATTAATTTGATTGTTTGTTTCAATTGAATGGGCTCAACTAATGAACCGATTTCAAAAATTATTTCACTGTTAGGTAAGCTACACTATAACATAGATAGGCTTTTAGAATATATTTTTTTAAATTATATTGCAAGGCGTAACGAAGTTCGCCGTGTCAGCCAGTGATAAAATTAAGTCATCATCATCATCATCATTTCAGCCGTAGGACGTCCACTGATGGACATAGGCCTCCCTCAAGGCTCTCCATCTGTACCGATCGCAGGTGGCCTGCATCCAGCGTGGACCCGCAGCCTTGCGCAGATCATCCGTCCATCTAGTCGGTGGACGACGATAAAATTAAGTGGAATAAGAGAAACGGGCATGACTTTGATAACCTTTATCTGTATGTTTAATCTATAAATATTGTTAAACAGGTACTAAATTATTGTGTTAGGGATTTTCAACTTTTTCAACGATTAGATAGTAAAGAACTGTCCATAAAATATTTAACCAGAACACGCCTAAAGCGACAGCATCACAAATTTTTAAATCTACAGCACATCTCCCGTTTTTTTTTAGGCGGGGAAACTCCTAACGATTGCTCTGCGACCCCGGGGGGAGTCGCAGGGTTATGTGGGGTTCGTGCCCACTAAAACCCCGCCGGTGTCCATCTCGGCTGTTGGCAAGGGGGTCACGGGTGATCTTTCGATCGTTGTGTTCAACTCCGCGACACAGCACATCTCCCTTGCACACGTTAATCAAAATGGTATGGCGAAGCACTTAAAAATGTATGACACTTGTCACATTAGTAGTACTTTGTCTGCTGGTAATAAACGCTCGCAAATCATTCATTAACTACAGAATAATTTGTACATAAGATAAGATACGTTACAATGTTCGCAATCAAGTTCTTTTAGAAAACTTACCGGCGCATGCGTAAGTACATTTTCCAAGCGGATCTGTTGAAGGTGCGTACTTCTAGCTAGTTTTTCAAGACATTGCATTCATTAGAATAAGATGTGACTAAATCTTTGCCTTTATAAGTATAATAAAGTTCTTGGGTATTCCCAATTGCACTATTATTGTGGAGAATGTAAATCTCTCATACAAAACCATTGCTTTTTAAGGTATAAAAAGTCTAAAGTAAGTATCTCATTGACATATTTTCCTTTTAGCTCTGTCATCATTTTAACTAACGCGATTCTAATAACTCTATTCGAAATCATCAATCACTTTTTTACACACATACTTCAACTGAGCACTTCCTCTTTTTGCAAGTAGGTTAAAATAGGTACTAAAATCTTCTCCTCAATGTAACCAATACTTTTCTGAAAACCGCATCAAAATCGGTTCAGCCAAACTCGAGATAATCGCGGACAAACATACATACATACATACAGGTCAAACTGATAACCTGCTTTTTTAAAGTCGGTTAAAAATGCATATTATCATGCAACTATTTGATGCTTGCAGCATTTCTGATTGGCTATTCGCAATTAACAAAGCATCTCGTAGTATCAGATACTCCATAACTAGGTTGCTCTTAAGCTACCAAATTGAAAAACCCTGTAAACAAAGCCGCAAGTACCACTACTGCTACGACCGAGACATTGCATGTTCGCAATCCGCATGGTCATTGCCAGCGCTCTAGCGTGTGCGCATCTCCGAGTGAAAGTTGCCCCCCGCCCCTCGCCCGCGCATTCCCCCCTTCCCCCCTTTATATGTGTCAGTGCTAGACCTTTGAGGCCGCTCGTCTATACTAGTTTACGTGACTTTTACCGCGTCTAGAGCGGGAGTGGTTCGGCTTTGTCTACTGCGGCTTGTTTGTGGAAAATTTTCTAAGTTTTCTTACTGAGTTGTAGGGACGTGAGTGGGTTTTCAAATGGATTATGATGAGAATTGTGTTAGGCTAAAAATACGTTACATTATACATACATACGTTTACATTTAGTTAATTTGAAGATAATAGATACCGGCCCCAAAATACTACCCTTAGAAACCCCGTCTCGGAACAAAGCGTAGAAAAATAATTAAAGTCAGCTTTGAGTTGTCATATTGCGTTGAATATATTTTATTTAAGAAATTTGTATTGTAATCAACCGATTAATGGGCTAATTAAGATTAATAGTCTCAAAAAGGTCATTGTTTACCTAATCATAAGCATAACCCAAATCTAAACAAGTCAAACAAAGCTACATGAGTCACTTTAAAAGCTCGTTGTGATGAAGTAAGCTCGTTCTCGGCACTTCAGCGTGGGTGAGATGGAACGTCTTAGAAGCTACAGTTGTTTACCATTTGCATAATGACCGTTTAAGTATTAATTACAACTAAAATTATATACGTTTCTGTTAAAAAATATTAATACGAAATTGCCGCGTGGTGGCGGCAAAGAAGACCACTACCCTATCACTTCCCATGAATGTCGTAAGAGGAGACTAAGAAACCACCCAAAAGGCGGCCTGCAGCGTTTTTCTTTGGTTAATATTAAAAAAAAAAACTGTTTTTCTTTTTCTATTTTATCAATAGGTATCACTTCGCTTCAAATTTCTAGAACATCGTTCTTAATTCAACCCTATATCCTGTAACTGCGAAACCAACGTTCTTATTTCAAGCATTTTCAATCAGTCGTTATCTGAAGTATTTGTCACCTCCACCATTATATTTATGAATTTCTGGTACATACATAAATTTACTTAACGTCATATATAATTAAACTTTTGCACCAACCTGTGCGTGCAAGGCGCAAGATGTTCGACGGCCTCATAACATAACTCGTACCCAAAAGATAATATTCAAAGTATCGTTTAATACAAGCCCCCGCGCAGCCGGATTGGCTCAAAGTAGGTCAGTCTTCAGGTTTTAAGGAATTCTCGAGGCGAGTTTTTTTGGCGACGCCGATGGGCCCGCAGTTGCTATGAGAACACCTTCCCGGATATATCTACATCAGACACTTGCAATGCTGCTTGTATTACTGTTCTTAGGTACAAGTGTAGCTCTTATAGTTTTAAATTATGTTTTTTTTATATAATAATTTATTTAATTCAATCAGATTTACAGACTCAAAATTAATAAGTTATACAAAATGTATTTAAAGCTATTTCTTTAAAACATAAAGAAAGGCTTACAAATTAATAAAATTCATTTTAAATTTAACATTTCTTTTAGTCTTGTTGTAGACTATTTGCTGATATTATTAAATTTGATTAAAATTTCAGTACAAATCTGTAATATTGACCAAAGGGGTCAGATATTTCATTGTTGAATGTTTGAAATATTATGTGGGCATTGTTTACGAAAAAAAAACCATTTTGCACTAGGTTAATAATATACTAAAATAAAATAAAAATCTTCATTTTTTACTTATCTTGTATAAATAACTTTTAACACAACGTAGATAAGCTTATTCAGTTAAATATGATTTTGAATTTGAAAATATATTCATATTTAAGTAACACTATTATTAACATATAAATTAGCAGTACCGATCGATTAACAAAGAATCAGTTAATAACGCCAAAGTATCGCAACGTATATGTCAGTAGGTATGCACGCAATTAGTTTACGTTTTAATACACATATTGACCTTATTAATTGGTTATTATCATTAAGTTTTAAAACTGAAAAACTGACGGGAGTCGGATCCGACTCCCGTCGCTCCCATAATCTGCTTCAGTCATATACACTGTGTATTTGGAGAACGATAACTTAAGAACCCTGAACTACCTCGCCTCTCACAGTATAGGATACTTTACAAAATATGGTACCAATACCAATTAGATTAGATGTAGTCTAATTGACTTTATTGACTTTTGAAGACTTAGTGAAGAACGTTATGATACGTTAATTTATATCAGGGACTATTCATTATGACGTCAAAGATACGTCAAATTTTCGGCGATGGCACCCAAATCAGCACATGGATAAACATTTTGTTCTTACCACGGTTGTCGGGCGGGTTGGTGAGCGCATTAACCTAAGTCGTCTTAGACGATACTTATTCGCTGGTTTTCTGTGCTTCCACCACTCTGCGAATATATCAATAGTCTCTAAATAAAGTCAAACACTCCACTCACCTTTAGTAACCGGTGCAAAAGCGGAGTTTGCAGCAACGGCGATGGCGGTCGTCAAATCCGAATCAACATCGTCCAAATGATCAGATCTCAGTCTCAGGACAGGTAGGGGCTAGAACACCAATACACAAGATATTCACGTCTAGGCTAATGAAGGAGGAAAAACCGGGGCTCATACTAGTATTAATGGGATATAAAAGACCCAGTAAATTGATATAAATGTTTCTGGATATAAGAAGACCCAAATTCCCTCGTACAAATAAAATACCCATCGGATGGTGGAGCAACCAGGGGAGTAAGGTTGCTTAGCTAAATAAGTAATGCAAGTTTTATAACATTGACAACATTAAAAACCATTGCAGCTTTTCTGCATGTACTAGTTATGATGATCCTTAAAAAACATCAATGGTTTTAGAATGCTGTACATCGAATTTTCATTGCTTATTTAGCTAAGCGCCTTAACTTCCAGGTTTTTTAATGATCGTTGTTTATACTAATTAATCCTAGAGGAATCGGTTTTAAATTCTCAAATACTATTATTTAAAATACTACAAAATAATTGAATTAGAGCTAGATATCTAAGCGACGAATTTAGATGGCTTCTGTTATTAAAGGTAGTGATGTTATTGGGTTATTCTTATAACAATCAAAGATTATTATATTGTCCTTCAAAATAGACATAATATGATCAAGGTCGGACGTGGCTAAGGTAAAATTTAGATCAACAACTAAAACTTGAACTTAAAAGTAGCTTCAAGTCTATTCTGTGTTTCATTAAAATAAAAGTTGTATTTGCATATAGTGCCTTCTACGCCTAATTCAAAATTTGTAACCTTTGGCCTTGATACAGTGGCGGTCTAGGACGGCGTAACACTTCTGTTTTTCTGTATTGTAAAATAGCTCTTGTTGCTTGGTAATACAGTCTAGGGCGCGAGACCATAGACAAATCTGTTGCACCGTACTAGACCGCAAAGGTACAAGATTTTGGGCCAAACGCCTAACGACCCTTAAAAACTTAATTGGTGAATAATTTCTTAAACGTAAATTACTTTAATGATCTTTGGTATAATTAATTCATAAAATCTCAAAAAGTTGAATGTCATTTAAATTATCAAGTTTTTTTATATCGATGTTTAGTTCGGTACCAGAATTGAAATAATAAAATTGGCATAATAAATGAAAATACGTAAACCGACTATAAATTGGTGTCAAAAAGCATGCGATACGTGACGCGGGGCGTGCCGTTAAAACTGTAAAAAACCTGTCAGATTTCGGCGGCACGACGATTCGGCAGGTTATCGCGCCTGCTAACAAGGCCTACTTATCAAAAATACATGAATTTATTACTCAACTTCGATCAATCCTACTTTAAATTCTAACAGTATACCTTATTATTCAAAAATTCTATATATATCTATGAGCTCTAGATAAGTTTTTTTTCATGCTGTTAGTTTAATAAACAGGGTTATAGTAAAGACGTGATTGGCATAAATAATAGAATAATGTATGTCCAGAAAGTAAAACACACGATTATTTACAAGGAGAAGAAATAAATAAAAAAAAATAAAGGAGAGATAATAAAAATGAACGCCTGTCCACAACGCGTATCCAGGGCAGAACCACTTGCAGTAGCACAATCCTTTTTTGCGTAAATAAAACAACACGTCACTCCATTAGAAATGCCAATTACATTCATTAATATTTTTTTTGAAACACACAAGCGTTTTTTTTTTTTGAAAAATTTTAATCCATTTTTTTTTTTTTTTCAAAAAAAAAAATAGATCAAAATTTCCGAACGCTGCGTTTTGCTTGGAACGTACACTTTATTTTTTTTGGAAATGGAATGTTCGGTCCTTATTGCACTGTAGCGGTATAATGGTCGCGGTTGCGTCGCGCGCGCGCGGTGTGAAGGCACTGAGCTCGGCGCGCGCGCACCCCACTCACTTCCCACCAAAATTTCTTCCACCACTATCACCGCCAGGCCTTCCCAACCAGCGTCCTCGGAAGTGATCTATAATAATAAATTTGAATGAGCAAAACCAATGCAAAATACCAGCAATAGGACTCCGTAACGTAAATAAATCAAAATTCACCAAAAATTTTAGAAAGTTTAAAAAAAAAAAAAGATTATTTCAAATCACTTTTTAGACTCTTTAATTATCTTACTCTTTAATAAAGAGCGAAAAAATAAAGCCATAGTAAAGGAATAAATAGTAAAGGATGTTGCATAAATTTTAGGTGCTTGTAAAAAAAAGTACTTACTCAAGCGTTCGTGTTCCTTTATTGTTGTAATCCGTTTCAAGTAGCATGTAATGCAGTTAATTACTGCACTGTTTAAGATATGTAAGTATAAAACTGTCGGTCATGCACAAGTTTTATTCGTTGGAATAATAAACTTATTGAGTTCAATAAACTTTTGCAGTTAATGATGTGCATCTGATTCATCGATTAATAAGTAAGTTTACTCTCGGTTATAAATTTTACTTAAAACTAATCAGAAGACGACAAATTTTAGTAACAAAAGATGCACAAAATATTTTTTGTTAAATAAAAAAAAAACTAAACGGCCCCATCGCCGCCATTTCTTTCAAAGTTTAAACACCCCTGGCTATCTCCGGTCTGCGTGCACGCACACAGGCACACGCCACTTTCACCGACACCACACCAGCGTCGAGGCCTACAGACCTACTAACACTTCCTCAATTCAATTTGAACCGTACACCTTTTTCTTTACGGTTGGTTTTAGCTTAGAAGGTTGTTTGTGGAAGGCCTACTCACCTGATTATGAGGCCCACGCTATGGCCCGGACTCTTGAGTATCCAAGTGTCTACTCAGGTTATGGGATGAAGGTCAGGAAAGACTCGCTGATAGCTGATCGATAGATGTATGAGGAAGGAACTAGGGTATCTTGTCTCCAAGAAAATCATCTTCATCATATCAGCCGAAAAACCTTCACTAGGCCTCCCCCAAAAATCGCTACAACGACCAATCTCGAGCGATCCTCATCCAGTGCACTCCCACGGCTTTCTCCAGGTCTTCTGACCACCTTGTGGAGGGTCTGTCTACTCTGCGTCTTCCGGAGCGTGGTAGTCACTCGAAAACTTTTTCGTCTGTTCTGGGAGCTTGTTACTTGTGCTAAAGTTTCGCAATTGTTTTGCATGTCTTATCTATCTAACAAATATTTAGGCAATGTAGGTGATTTTAGTCTTGCTGCTGATCTAAACATAATTTCTAAAAATGGATAAAAAATGCCTTTACGACTTCTATCTATGGTTCAGTTGGCAGTGATGTTGACTGGGACGTAGCAGATCCGGGTTCGATTCCCGGCGTGGATCAACATGATCAATTCAACGTTTATTCTCTGGGTGTGCTTCTATGTTTCTGCACGTTACCCTTGATACAGATTCTTCCTAGTTAGCGGGCTCTGAGACGGAGGTTTTGAGGATAAGTATTTACGCTTGAACTACAGAAACACACAATTATGTATGGTGTTAGTACAGAATATACTACGGTGAAACGTTAAACAATACACCGTACTAATATTAACAAGGCACAGCTCGTTCTTGCAATATTCATATTTTTTTACGGCGCATGCTAAAAAGGACCGTTATGTTTTATCTTATAAATTCTAGGTGCCTCAACATTTTATATGAAACCGTTACTTCTGTTCATGTTTACTTTTCATAATTCTTCTCAGCGTACCTTTAGGCTGACCTTTTTTTTTTTGTAACAGGGGGAAATGCCTAACGCTCGCACCCACTAAAACCCCCCGGCGGCCGTCTTGGCGTTTTTGGGAATAACCCCGGGAACTACGCATTATAGCGTCCGAAGTCTTCCCACTCTCAGCTACTATCAGCTTCGTGCTCGGGGAGGGCATATTGTTCCCTCCCAAGCTCGCCTTTGGAGCTGCGGCGGCACAGTGCCACAAGCTGTGCCGCGGCCCATCTCGGGGCCGTATGATGAGTGTGTCGGGCCCCCGCCCTTCACACCCACGACCCCAAAGACCCCTTTAGGCTGACCTGCTGGTTCTTATTTTAATACTTAAAATGTTAGAACAGGAACTCAAAAGATGACAATTAGAGATGAGATTATTTCAATTAAAATAAACACCGATCAGGTTAAAATAGACACCGATCGGATAAAACCTTCTCCTGAATGTAACAAATACATTGCTGAAAACCGCATCAAAATCGGTTGAGCCAAACGCGAGATAATCGCGGACAAACATACATACATACAGGTCAAACTGATAACCTCCTTTTTTGAAGTCGGTTAAAAAGAAAAGAGGACGCAAAGTAATATTGCTAAATCGGCCGTAATACAGAGGCGCTGATAAAATCGTAACCAAAACTAACACAGCCTTGACAATACATAAACTGCGATTCTTCGTTAAACAACTAGGATTAATATCCGGTTCATTACATATCTAGGTTTATATTCATAACTGTGCATAAACTAGCTGTTTCATATTGAACATATAATAAAATAAAGTGCTTTAACAAATGAACAAGAGCCCTCAAATAATTAATAACGAGTTCGGAAAAAAAAAACAAAATTAAATTAAAAAATTCTTCATTCAATATAGGATACAAGATATCACTCATTGAAAGTCAATTAGACTACATAATATAATAATAATTGCTTTTGATACCTTATCTGATAAAGTATCCTATACTGTGAGAGGCGAGGTAGTTCAGGGTGCCCACCAATTGGCTCAGGCTAAGAAAACTTTATAGAGTACATAACATAAATATGTCAAACAAAGTATTCATAGAAAAAGGCTGTACTTGCGATAGGATTTCTTGCAATTGAAATGTAAAATTTTGTGAATACTTATGCCATAATAATAATTTTCTAACCAATGTACAGTGTCGGTCTAGAACGGTATGACAGATTTGTCTATAGTTTCCTGATATACTTTAATACCAAAGAACAAGAATCATTTTGCAATACAGAAAAACCGAAATTGTTACGCCGAGCTAGACCGCCACTGTACGGAAACATGTTGTCAAAAAACTTTCTTTATCTCTCTTTAAATGAATGTAGAGATTATTAAATAAGATCTTAGTCTTACTCTACATTACTTTAATTGGTTTGATTTATTGCTCTACATTTAGGCGAAGCAGCGAAGGCTCTACATTGATCGAATTTGCTAATGGAGAGCAAGCAAAAGACTATATAACACGAAATATAGGTTGATATTGATAGTCGAGTCAGAGTAGGAGAACAGAGTAGTAAATGACACTTCAAAATGAGAAAATTTAGGGGCACGCGGGGCGTCGTATAGCAATGTGTGAGACCGTTTACGTCACCCGCGGCAGTGCCGTCGTTCAACGCTTCAAGTTCAAAACAAAGGCCTAGGTTCGATATCTTACGCCCTGCAGTACCGGGCCGAAGAATAGGACTGTCACATCGTGACAGCATCTACCTATCTATATACATATGTACCTATACGTATGGCTCCGCCGCGGCGAGTGGCGTCGCCTGCACTATAACCCGACCATGTATAACCCGACCATGTAAAATAGGCTAAGAGTGCATTCTCGAATAAAACGACATCCGATCAACATCGTAGTGTTTTTTCTGGTCTCCAAAACTCCATCCATTCCGCATCAGGACCTAACAAGGACTGAGGTATCCCCAGACTGTCGTAAGAGGATACTAAGAGGGGACCGCGGGGTCGTTGGGTGCACAAGGCAGGGGCCTCGTGTAGTCATATAACGGCCCCGTGAAGGACGGCGGAACGCGCTGTCCCGATTCCGTCGTCGAGCGTAGGAAGAGCCATCCGCGCTCAGGAGGGACTACCACCACTTGTCCCCCCGTGAAGAGGCTAAACAGCCAATGCTGGAGGGGGTCGCGGAGTTGAACACAACGATCGAAAGATCATCCTTGACCCCCTTGCCAATAGCCAAGATGGACACTGGCGGAGTTTTAGTGGGTGCGAACCCCACATAAGTAGTACACGTTAGTTTTCTCGCCTAAAAAAAAATAAAAAAAAAGTTTGATATCTTACAAGGACGCGCAAACCGCCGCGTCTACCTTAATGAGGCCTAAAACGTTCTCCGCTCCAAAATTAATATAAACAGTCAAGTTCTGAGTTCAAGACAAAGCAAACGCTCGATGAAGTATAATGGCTCTAGATAGGACAATCAGTACTCGAAAACGACTTGTCCGAGTGCAAACTCGAGCGAGTGAACTCCAAAGACTGGCTGTGAATCTTTTTTGGTAAAAATGCGTAACGTTTGATTAAAAAATAATGAATTTCAGGAATAATTAGCTAAAGAGGTCGATGACTGACTCAGTGAGCTACATTTTGTAGACGAATTTAATTAATTTTAATCGCTAATAGGTAAACTATTTCTTCTTTAATGGATAGTATATTTTTTATATTTAATTCTACCTTGGTTGCCTGGAAGAAATAGGTTTTTGTGGTTCCGCCTTTTTATTAAAATCTTTAATGAAAATTCTTAAGGTTTGATGTTTTTTTTGGTTGTAATAAATAATGCTATCCTCTTAAACTATACAACCTGTATTAAGACTGCCTTAATCAATCAATATAAATACATAGTAAAAAATAAAGTCGCATTCCGCGTCTGTCCCTATGTAAGCTTAAATCTTTAAAACTACGAAATTGATTTTGATGCGGTTTTTTTTCATAGATAGAGTCATTCAAGAGAAAGGTTTATAAGTATAATACATGATCAACATAGTAATAGGTTAGGCAGTACAAAGTTCGCCGGGTCGACTAGTCACATATATAGATAAAGATAAAATACATGAATGTCGATATCAAATAATTATAACAACGTTTGCACCCGCCGGGAATAGAACCCAGACCTCAAGTCTCAGTCTTCATCACTCCCAATCAACGATTTCTCCGAACAGAGGCATCCCACTGCGTTTTAGTAAATAATATAATATTATTATTTCTACCCTACGCTTTCCCACTACTGGGCTAAGGTCTCTTTCCCCTCCTTCCACACTTCCCTGTCCTGGGCAGATTCCCACCAGTACCTATCGCGTGTGCTCCCAATTCGTCGCTCCATCGTTTCCTGGGACGACCACGTCATCTCTTGTACAGTAAGGCAAGGCAAGGCAAACATTTGTTGGCCTGAGCCAATTGGTGGGCACCTTGAACTACCTCTCCTCTCACAGTATAGGATACTTTACCAAATAAGGTATCAATAGCGATTAGATTAGATGTAGTCTAATTGACTTTCATTAAGTGATAATATCTTGTTTCCTATATTGAATAAATAATTTTTTAATTTTGATTTTTGATTTTGAGTACTCCCAAATTAATAACGCACTTAGCATATCCTCTCTAATTGTCATTTTCACGGAAACAACCGAATCAAAAAACATAATTCTACTAAATTACGCATGAAAGAAATGCACTTAACCACTTTAGATACATACCGTCTTCCGACGCTCGGGAATACGACCGTAGCCGAACAGTGACGAAGATTTAGCAGTAGCTCAGTTAGCAGTGATGTGGACTGAGTAGGCGAGTGCACCCTGGTTCGATTCCTGGGCGGGGCGAATATTGATATGATGAATATCAATATTTTTTTATATATCGATGTTTGTTTCCGGTCTGGGTGTGATGTTCGTCTCTGTGTGTGTTTCGGGCACCCTAGATACAGGTTCTTCCTAGTTAGGGAAACAAGTCACTCAGATGAGTGTGATGTGTTATCATTTATTTATTTATTTCTGAAGTACATACTGTAATATATATATTTAAGGCTAAAAAATTCAAAACTTACTCCACCTACTTACTAGCCCATGCAATTTTAAGGCTAATGACCAACAGTTAGTTAAATCTAGATTCAATAAGAACGGGCAGCGACCAATTAGCATGAATTCGGTAAACAGAACTTGCGCCCGCGCCGGTCCGCGCTCCGACACAATAATTAGGTACGGAATTATCATAATACGATGAGGTCTTGATTAAGGCGAAGCTAGTTAAACTTTTATTTAAAAAAGAAGGATTTTGCATGCGACTTTTTTTCTTGTGTCGCAGTAATGGCAGTTTATTTTACGCCTTTGATTCTTATATTATTTTATTCTTTATACTTAATATTTTATACTTTTATTCTTTATTCAGTTTACTCTAAAATATTACAGGCAGTATAAAAAAAATATTTTCGCAACACTGCGGTCCTGTTGGTTCGAAATTTCACTGAACACAGTGCTTTTACACGGTTTTTTTTTTTCTATTAGAGAAGAATAAGGTGTCTCGGTATTACACCATCAGCAAGTACACTTCAGCAACCTCTACTACAGGTCGTCACTGGCTAAGTACTCATCATTTTTTAGTGAGCCATCGCTACCCGAGAACTTTTCGTCTGCAGAGAGTGACGAACTTTTCTTTGAGCTATGCTCTCTACCAATTTTCACCTATTTACAATTAACTGTGCTATTTTGGCGATCTTCCCATCTCCTTCTTCAGCATATATCAATCAGCCCAGTGCTGCCCAACCTATATATTTTAATATATTTTTTCATTTTTCTCTGTAAACTGTATGTCTCATATATGTTTCCCCAGCAACAGAAATCGAACTTCCCCTTAACTTCTTGTAATTAATTAAGAACGGTAAAGCACCGGAGATGTAAACGAGCTACTCGGTGACGTATATATAACGTTTATATGACGTGTGTGTAGGTATACTTATATGTAAAACGTAGAGGTAGTTTCGTTCGTGATTTTATTATTAACACACACGCAGATCGTCTTTATTCAGTTATTTTTAACGTTTATGTGGCGAAATAGAGACTGATTGTTACTTGCGACAAATAGTTATTTTTATATCTACTGGGTGTTTCTGACGAGGCGGTAATAAATCAACGGAGGTATTCAGCTTACCATACATAACAACTTTCCTAAAGCAACATAGGTCGAAATCTCAAAAAAAAAAATCAGCTGTTCCATACATTGGTTCGATCAGCTGACGGGGTCAATGTACGGGACAGCTGGTTTTTGTTTTGATATTTCGACCCATGTTGCTTAGGGAGAGTTGTTAGGTATGGTGAGCCGAATACCTCCTATGATTTATAACCGCCTTGTCAGAAACAACCTGTATAAAGATGCTATTTTTTACTTAATAAAACTCTATTTAAAGTATGAATTTTATTAATAACGCATCACACTTTAGAGCCCCTCAAGATAGGACTTATATTAAGAGCCAGTTTACAGCGAAGCTAGCGCCATTCGCGAAAAAAATAAATATCTTCTAAACTAAGGCAAATATCAAAAATGTGGCACTGTATGACACTAGATAATGTAGCCTAGTTTTTTTAGGGCACTTCTGTACAGCTTTTAGTTTAAAGACCAAAGAAAGCTACAAAGTGTTGCTAAAAGTGGCCACTTTTGGCAACAATCTATGTTTTTTTTTTTGTTTTTTTTTACTTAGGATTACTTTGCTGTGCTCAAAAAATACTAGGCTACATTATGTAGTGTTATACAGTGCCACATTTTTGATATTTGCCTTAGTTTAGAAGATATTAATTTTTTCCGCGAATGGCGCTAGCATCGCTGTAAACTGGCTCTTAAGAGACCACGAAAAAAAAAACCAGGCCCAAAAAGCAAACATTGATATCCAGCATAACAATATTCGTCTCTGCCGGGAAGTAAACCCGGACCTTTACGGACGAGACCCGGATGGAGATAGTCAAATATAAATTTAGACATGACTGCATTTTGACTGCTCCGTGGCTCAGTTGGCAGTGATGTGGACTGAATAAGAGTGTGCACCCGGGTTCGATTCCCGGGCGGGGCGAATATTGATATGATGAATATCGATGTTTGTTTCCGGTCTGGGTGTGATGTTCGTCTCTGTGTGTGTGTTTCGGGCACCCTAGATACAGGTTCTTCCTAGTTAGGGGCTCTGAGTGTGATGTGTTATTATTATTATTACATAATAAAAAGATGTGACAGAGTAAAATTACTTAATTCGTTATTCCAAAATCTTTCATACTTTTAGGTACTTAAACGTTTTTTTAATTGGAACAATCTCTCCCGTTGTTGCAAGAATATTTTTGGATTAACATAGTTTTTGGATTAACAATATCTAGACCTCAACCAGAAGTCTAGATTAACAAAAAACCGCTACTCACTACCAGGACACACAACTAGTATTATAATTATAGTAATTATTGTTTCGTTTCATACAACCGTTGTATGGGCCCATATATCTTGGTGAATGGAGCCGTCAATAATAAGATGGATGACTCGCGAATTGCTTCTCTGTATTAAGGTTTCAGTATATAGTTGAATCAATATAGTTTTCTAACTAGTTTTCTTTTTCGGCTTACTTCGTTACGCCATAGAATATAAGATACTACAAAAGACTTGGCTCTATAGACTGTGTTCTTTTGCCTGCCCAGAATGGGCTTGATAAAAAACAAACAACAACAACAAACCACCTGTCAAAATATGTAAACAACGGAAAAAATATTGCACCTTGGGTTACATTATTTGAGTTTAGGTAAGGATCCCTAATTTTTTTTGGAAATCTAATATAGCCTATGACACTCGGGGTTAATGTAGCTTCCTACCAGTGAAAGAATTTTTCAAATCGGTTCAGTATTTCCGGAGCCTATTCGTTACAAACAAACAAACAAACAAACAAATAAATCTTTCCTCTTTATAATATTGGTATAGAAAAGTTAAAGAGCATTTTAGTTATTTGACGTACATATGTCAATTAAGACTGGATGTCACGTATTTACCATACAACAAACCAGAGGTGTAGACCTCAAGTAAAGCTACTTAAAATATACTGTATCTTTATGAATAAGACGGTAAAGGTGTATCCTGTTATCAGAAAATAATACAGAAAAAAATAACAGAGCCGTCTTATACTTTGTCCAGGGTATACTTAACTGTCTTGAAAATGGAACTTGACACTGTACATCAATTTTAAGATTGATTTAAGTTAAGTTTTGACCATTTGGAGTGCTACACCGACTCAGACTCGACTGTGATCTCAGCTTATGGAGGTAGTAGAGACGAGAGAATGATTTTTTTCCATATAATACAATTCACGAAACACATGACCATATCATTCAAATATTCACTAAAGAAAACTTGTCGTCTCATCTCCAAATAATGTCGACCTAAAAATATTTCCAACCCGACCAAATATGATAGTAATCCCATACCTCGACTGCAAAACCTCTTGTCCCCAATACCACGTCCGTTAGCATACAATCGGGGTCAGGTGGATTTTTGGATGTCCCCTCCCCCTCTAGTTTCTTCTTGCCCCTCTCCGGTGCGGTGTTTCACCATGTGAGTGATGGGTTGTGAATTGTTGTGCAATATTTTTTTTTTATATGCGGTGATCTTGAATTTTTCTCATTTACATTCCAGCAACCATGATTAAGTTTGAATTTTCGTTTATACAGATATTTTTACACTATTTATTTTCAAGAGATTAGGTGGTATTCTATGTAGTTCAAGCCAAGTTTGCGGAACTTAATATCAATACATAGTATTATAAAAAATCCTTTCCACTGTCTGTCGCTATAAACGCTTAAATCTTTAAAACTATGCAATGGATTTTGATACTTTTTTTTAATAGATAGGAAAGTATATACGTATAATACATTCATGCATATAATAGTATTATTTTAGAGCGGTACAAAGTTTGCCGTGTCGACTAGTTATAATTATCAATACATAGTATAAAACAAAGTCGCTTCCCGCGTCTGTCCCTATGTATGCTTATATCTTTAAAACTATGCAACGGATTTTGATGCGGTTTTTTTTAATAGATAGAGTGATTCAAGAGGAAGGTTTATAAGTGTTACATGAGCAAAATAGTAATAGGTTAGGCGGTACGAAGTTCGCCGGTTCGACTAGTAATAATATAAAGAAGAAATAATTATGTCAACATTTTGGAAGTGTTTTATTCTACCACAGCTGCATTGCATGTAGTTAATGAGCAACATAATTTTTTAGAATTTACTAATATATTCACCATTTTGAATTGATAAAGAAGTTATTTAGACTAATTTTATTAAAAGAAGAGCTTTCCCGACTTACTTCGTTATGCCATAGAATATAAGATACTACTAAAGACTTGGCTCTATAGACTATGTTCTTTTGACTGCCCAGAATGGACCTGTCAAAATATGTAAACAACGGAAAAAAAAATGCATTTTTCCTTATTTTTCCTTGGGTTACATTATTTGAGTTTAAGTAAGGATCCCTAATTTTTTTGAAAATCTAATATAGCCTATGACACTCGGGGATAGTTTAGCTTCCTATTAGTGAAAGAATTTTTCAAATCGGTTCAGTATTTCCGGAGCCGGAGTTTGTTTGTTTGTAACGAATAACAAACAAACAAACAAATCTTTTCTCTTTATAATATTGGTATAGAAAAAAGCTAATAATAATTTGAGACATAGAAAAGACATCAACGCGTTATGGTGTTCAGATTCGATTTTCGAAACTGTAACTCGTTTAATTAAAATATTTAAAACAGTAGTTATACAAAATTTGGGCTAAAATTATATTAAATCAAATAAAAAAACCGTTGCATTGAATATTCTCAGAGGAGCTCATTCAGAGATTTTATTGCTTTGATATCGGGTTTTGTGTTAGTCTGCTAGCTTATTGATAGTGCATGCCAAATTGATAATGTATCTTCTATTTGCAATTTATTAATTCTGCGACTTTATCATGACACTATTAGCATTTTGTTTTGCAGGCTTGTTCTTGATAATTATTTTATTTTTTTGGTTTTACTCAAGCATGAACGCGGTAACTCACGGTATGGCGCGAAATTCAAAATGTTTCACGTTTTTTAAATTATTTTGGCGAAAGTATTCATTTTAAATAAACTTTAAATGAATTCGCGTACGTAAAAACCTATTTCCCACATTGTGATATATCGTTTTTGAAAGACAGTGTTACCGATTTTGTGTATATATAAGGAACTTGTTTTTTGGCCTTTTACCCCTTAGACACAAAATCTGTAGGTCTGTCTTCAAAAAACGTTGTATTACAATATGGGAGATAGTTTTTTACATACGCGAATTTATTTAAACTTTATTAAAAAATGTATACTTACGCCAGAATAAATAAAAAAACACGAAAACATTTGAATTTCGCGCCATAGCGAGAGTTACCACCTTAATAATGTTTTCTGTTGGTATTCTATTGTTTTATTTTGCACTAGAGGCTGCCCCGCGGTTTCCCTAAAGAACCTACATGCAAAATTTCAGCCCGCTACGCCTAGTAGTTTCGGCTCTGCGTTGTCTGTCAGTCAGTAACGGAAGAGTTTTATATATATTGATTACTTCTTCAAGTTCCTGGCATTATCATCATTATCTTACCACAGCCAAAATACGTCGTAATGCTGAACAAAGACCTCCTCTCCTTCTGTTAAGGACTGTTTGAGTCATTTTTCTTCTTTGTGACTTATATTAGCTATTGAATCAGGACGTAAGCAGCCAAGGAACCTCCTTCCCAAAGATAATAGCAATGACTTCTTATTTATTTTCAGTTTTACAGATTTTTTTATTAATTCGCAAGAGCCTGATACAATGCAAGTGTGATGTTAAAATGAATGGGAACGAATGAATGAATAAAAGAACTGAATTGAGTGAGTGAAACTAGAAAACAATTTTACGATGAAATAATGTGGTGATATTGATGTGTATCCGCTTCTAACTTTTAATCACGAACAACTACTCCTTTGTGATTTACTCTTATCAATCCCAACTTCAAAATTAACTGTGCTACCAACCTTCTTTGACTTCTTTCACTAATTTTGTCACGGAGCCAGCGTAGAGGTAAATACAATATTCGTCTAATAAAACCGCCGAGAATTTTTGACGGTAAACATAGTTCGGTATGTTTTTATTACAGGTGTTATAAACAAACAAACGAACGGACGGACGGACGGACTGTTGTAAATTTTTCGGTCTGAGTTATGGAGGGTCATTTTATATTGTTGGTTTCGTTACGGTAATACAGGTAGTATTTTTAGTTGGGAAGGTATTGTTGTTACTTGTTGGTTTGGCCTCAAATTTACTTAGTTAAAAAGACATTGTTTAACTCTCAGCAGCTTTAAAAGTCCACAAGCATAGTAGGGATGACGTTAATAATGGTTAAATTTTGATAATTGAAACAAAAGAGAGTTGGTAAACTTTAAGTCGTTATATTTCTATAATTCTTAAAGATTGATTGGCAAATGAAAAGCATCTTTTTATTTTAGCTTTTAAAGTTGTTTTTCGAAAAAAACTTTACAGTGAACAAAATTACTTGATTACCATCAATCAATACATAGTATATAAAAACTTTTTATAAAAAAATTTAACCGCCGAAAAAACTGAAAAGCATTAAATAATAGGGAAACATTTTCTATTAGGCCTTAATTTACTCACTTCTTAAAGTAATTTTGGATTACCAAGAAATTTTAATTCGGCGCCACACCACACAAGCAAATTCATTATCTATGTAAAGCGCGATGCGCAGCGGCATACGTTTTTCGGTTATTTCTTTAAATTTCAGGTAATTTAGTGATCTTTATTCGTTGATTCTGTGGCTCCGACTCAAAATTTCTTGGTAATCCAAAATTACTTTAAGAAGTGAGTAAATTAAGGCCTAATAGAAAATGTTTCCCTATTATTTAATGCTTTTCAGTTTTTTCGGCGGTTTAATTTTTTTATAAAAAGTTTTTATTTTTTGCTTTTCAGTTTTTTTTGGGCTTATTTTTTGAACCCAGCTAATCACCCTTCACAGGGTGGTCGCACCCCACAAGGTGGCCACACAACCTGGTGAAGGTTGAGGGACTAACAGGATGAGGTTCGATCACGACCGGTCGGTGAGGCGATTTGTGAGGGAGGCCTATGTCCAGCAGTGGACGTCTTTCGGCTGATTTTATTTCATTTCCAAAGATATTGTAAGTAGGTATCAAAAGTTATAATGTAACACGGAAATGCAACCTGTGAGTGGATAAATCGACCCGCCGACCAAAAAGTCACCCCTATTTTCCCACCCTTAGGGTGGGAATTTTATTTTCTAATTTTTATGGGACCAACTTCAAGGTATACCCTGTATACTTCAAGGTATACTTCAAGGTATATTCTGTCGATTAAAAAAAGAATTATTAAAATCGGTCCACACAGTAAAGAGTTATGCGTGATCATACATAAAAAAAAAATACGCGACGAATTGAGAACCTCCTCCTTTTTGTTTTTTCGTCGGTTAAAAACAAAGTCGCTTCTCGCGTCTGACCCTATGTGTATGTGTGTTTTCTAATAGATAGAGTGATTCAACATTAAGATTTATATGAATAATAAATGCATAACCAACATAGTACATAATAAGTAAGGCGGTACGAAGTTTGCCAGGTCGACTAGTTTAATCATAATGACTGCCCAGAATGGCCGAATTAAAAACAAAACAACAACAACAAACCACCTGTCAAAATATGTAAACAACGGAAAAAATATTGCACCTTGGGTTACATTATTTGAGTTTAGGTAAGGATCCCTAATTTTTTGAAAATCTAATATAGCCTATGACACTCGGGGTTAATGTAGCTTCCTACCAGTGAAAGAATTTTTCAAATCGGTTCAGTATTTCCGGAGCCTATTCGTTACAAACAAACAAACAAATCTTTCCTCTTTATAATATTGGTAAAGATAACAGGATTAGGAAATAAATTTCAATTAAAACTTAAACTCTACAATATATTAAAACTCTACCTCATAACTATAACTCTACCAGAACAAGAGTCGTACAAAATAAAACTCTACCAGAACAAGAAGTCATACAAAGGCCGGGAGTGCGGGGTGGTTGCCCGGCAAGGCCGCTCGGCAGGAGCGTCGACCTATATCGACTATCTCTCTCTACTACTACTACTCTCTACTCGTCTCTATGTAGAGTATATATTGTCACACGGTGACTGCCTTATACGTCGAGTGCGCATGTGCGCAACCACGTGGGTAATGCGCCGTTATAGTAGGTGGGCGTGGGCGTGTCTTTTTGATATATTTGACTGCTGAGTCGGCAGGTATGTGGACATGACGCGGGTACAAAGTGTTTGATTCTCGGCTGGGGCAAATGTTGAGTATATTTTGCTCGTTCTCATTGTGTTTTGGACGCCCTAAATACGGTTCTACCTAGTTAGGGGTGCTGAGTGTTGATACATTATTATTTTATTTTTCTGCATATCTTATTTAACTTAATCTTAACTAAATGGATAAGTTCAGTGAAATCTTCAGTGAAGTATTTTACAAATGATTTAATAATAATAAATTGTATTATTACAATAAATCTTTAAATTACCTAAGGGTCGGAGTTCTCCGGACAACCGGCTCTTTTTAAATAAAGTTATTATTGTTATAAATCCCGCTAGCAAAACACGTGGTTCGGGAACCAACAATAAAAAAAACCGGAATAACTAAAGATTCACTTCTTTTGTACATTAAAAAAAACAAAGATCCGAACAAAATCCTTTTTTTTTCTCAGCACGTGGATTAAAGTTACAGTAATACCTCATTTCTAGCAACTCGTAATACCTATCAATCAGATGATAAACCCACAAAGCGTACTAAAATTAAACTTGTAAAAAATTTGACCTTATTTTTTGCGCGCGCTATCATCGTAGACTTTTTTTTGGCTGAATATCTTAAGTCATCTTTAAGGTATGTTTTAAAGCGAAGCCGGTTGTCGATACATTCGCCAGTGCAATGCGGTGAGACACATAAATTTTTTGAGTTTGGTTAAATTCAAATAAAACGCACAGGATGACAGCTGCTGTCTTCATACAGTGTTGAGCTATTCGGGCTGGTCGCAGCTCTTGTGGACTATTACTTTCTCAATCCCTTGCCTGGAGCAGCATAGAGGACGAATCTGAATCACCTCGCCTCATGCAATATTTCATATGTATGCTGTTTTTAATTATTTTAAAATACGTATTGTAATTTATTAGACTTCTCATTTTCAAAACAGTTTTAACTGATCTCATTTTGGCTATATTGGCTACAACGAAACTTAGATAGGTAACTACACTCTTTATTGCAATAAATCGACTAAAATAATTAAAATTTTCTTAAATTAACACATTGATTTAAAATAGGCAGCCCTATCTTCTTCCAGGCAACTTATTCTGTGGTAAAAACTGCTGTATCGCTGAGAAATCTCCCTCCGTCTAGTAAAGCGCGTCTCTCCGGCTCCGCGGAATAACGGAGACGATGACGTCACGTAGTCACGTCGCTACATGTAAATAAATCTGCTATGTCAGTTTATGATGGTGGAAACGAATAAAGAAAGAAATACATTTTTTCGATTTCATGTATTTATAATCTGAAGAAATCCTGGAAGAAATATCTAAGAGCGATAAGGTCTTTGGCAAATTACTACTTTTTTGCGTAATGATTCATTCATATTACAACAACGCGAATAACATTTTTTAACTAAGAAAAAAAACAGAAAAACAATAAACACTGATATGGTGTGCCACTGCAGCTGAAAAATTGTACCTACTCAGCTTATAATGTCATACAAGATCACATTTTTAATATTTTCAGACTTTTTTTTAAGTTTTCGTCGCTAGTATCGATGTAGGTAATAGGCCTTGAAATATGTTTCATATTCTCCTGTAAACTGAAGCAAATAAAACGCTTAATGAGTTCTTGTCTCGCTCCGCAGAACCCTCGGTATGTCCCCTCTCTTTCCCCCTCAGGCCCCGCGGTATGTCCCCCTCTTACTCATTCTGCCGCTGCGCCGCCGTCCCGATGTAGTCTACGTCTATGTTTCAGAACAAAGTTTCCTGAAAGAAATCACTAAGAATATTAGCTCACACTTTTTTGACTTTACTAGATCAAGTTTGAATTAGCAGATCTCAAGAACAGGATAATCTTGGCTCAGACCGTCTTATACTTCGTCGAGCGTAAGTTTACTGTATTGAAGTCGAAACTCAAATAAATTCAAATCAAATCAAATAAATCTTTATTCAATATAGGATACAAGATATCACTTATTGAAAGTCAATTAGACTACATATAATCTAATCGCTATTGATACCTTTATTTGGTAAAGTATCCTATACTGTGAGAGGCAAGGTAGTTCAGGGTGCCCACCAATTGGCTCAGGCAAACAAATGTTTGGCTTGCCTTACGACAATAGTCGCCTGGAGAGACCCCCAAACTTAACTGTGTATTATGATTTTGGCGCGCAGAAAGAGTTAAAATTAAAATTAAAATACAATTTGGAGTCCAATATCGACTGTAAAGTCTAAAATCATCTAACTATTAGGTATTTTTTATTATTTACTAGTCGACCCGGCGAACTTCGTACCGCCTAACCTATTACTATTTTGTGCATGTATTATACATATAAACCTTCTTCTTGAATCACTCTCTATCTGTTAAAAAAACCGCATCAAAATCCGTTGCGTAGTTTTAAAGATTTAAGCATACATAGGGACATACGCGGGAACCGGTTTTTATAATTTATACTTTGTATTGTTGATTGATATTGATATTGATATTGCAGTGATAGTGATTTATTTTATCACTAGGCCACCTTGAAGGGTCTGCCTGCCTACTCTACATATAATTTAGTGACCAGTATAAATTATTATCATGCTTTTGATTTTTTCCCCGCATAACGCCAGATGTTTGCTTGGGCTAAGACCAAGTAAAAAGCGTAGATAATATGTAGAAAAAAGATATAATACATTTGGTCGTTAAACAAAAGACAATGGCGTTAATTTTGGTGTGTTTGTTTGTTTGTAAAACAACATTATTAGATGCAAACATTGGGCACGCGACTTAAATAGCGTTTTGAATTGTTATTGCTGTTTTAGGCGAAAAAAAATACTTTTACACTTTATAAAACAATAAGGACTGTTTGCAGATGTGGATTACAAAGAAAGTAATCATTATCTTTCTTTTTGGTTGCTAAAGAGTCCAAAACAATGTTTTTTTTTTCTCGTTTTATGACCAAGAGAATGTGAACATGTGGCAAAAACAATATTAACCCAATAATGAAATGAATAGAGTAGCTTTGTCTCAATAAAAAAAATGTCTTGACTGACATATTGTGAAACTGAACGACAATCCACACTATACTACTAGGTGGTTCTGGTTATGTGCATGTCTTTCAATGTATTTAGGTTCTGCCTAGTAATAGGCTCTGGGTGTGATGTGATATCAATACATAGTATAAAACAAAGTCGCTTCCCGCGTCTGTCCCTATCTATGCTTATATCTTTAAAACTATGCAACGGATTATGATCTGTTTTTTTTTTTAAACATAGATTGATTCAAGAGGATGGTTGATCTATATATATAAAACTCTTCCGTTACTGACTGACTGACTGACTGACTGACAACGCAGAGCCGAAACTACTGGGCGTAGCGGGCTGAAATTTTGAATATAGGTTCCTTGGGGAGTGTAGGTGAGCACTAAGAAAGGATTTCCCGAAAATCCCACGGTAACGGGATAAAACTGGATTTTTGTATTTGAGAAATCTGCGCGAGTGAAACCGCGGGGCAGCCTCTAGTAAGTATAATAAAATGCCCAAGAAAGTAATAGGTAAGGCGGTACTAAGTTCGCCGGGTCGACTAGTTATTATTAAAGACATGATAGATAGAGACTTATCCAGCCTTTAAACCTTAGTAACAAATTTAAAAAAGAAAACAAGAACGACTATCAGTCGCGCAGAGACAAAACAGAGCGCGACTTACTGACAACCTACATTGATTTGAACAGAACAATTTGAACCTTAAGTTTAAAGCATCAAAGACTAAAAGACAAGGGATGATATTAACTTGTTATAAGGACGGGTATTCACTAGAAAGAGCTAGCTATTGATTGACAAAAATGGGGCAAATAAGTAATACAATACTATTTCTAATCTTGAATCTATTTAAATTATCTTTTGCACTAAATGTTTGAACTTAAATAAAAATAACTCTGTATCTATCTATATTGTACACATATATAAAATCCTTATATTTTTTTTACAGATAAAGTTTGGAAATTTGGAGTCCAATTTCCAGATACATACTTGTCATCGAACTATACGTACATACACAATCTCACGCCTTTTATTTCCCGAAGGGTTAGGCAAATGCACCAGCTCAAGAGCCGGACCTACGTTTAGCCGAGTTTATGCTTTATTACCAACGTGACAAGGGGCCAGCTTGTCGCCGCGGTTATAACGACCACTACTGCGGCCGGGACCAACGGCTTAACGAGCCTTCCGAAGCACGGAAGCATCTTACTTTTCGGAAAATCAGGTGATTCAAGCCTGCAATGTCCTATCCAACCGAAAACAACCACAACGTCATCGTACTTTACTTTATAAATCATAAAACAATGGCAAATATAAAAATATGTTATCCTTTAGGACAAATAATTTTGCTTGGTATTTTTAAGGCATTATGTAGCTATAAATGAAAAGTTAAACAGAATGTTTATTAACAAGAATTTGGCCTTAGTTTATAGCTTATAGCTTCCAGCTTGCAGTGCATCCTTATTCTTAAACTACTAATTTAAAGTAACAAAATGAAACAATATTAGAATCTAGATTTAGAACTGTGGGTGCTTATTAACTGTAAAAATAACAGATTTTGTGATAAAAACTCTTTCACCTAGTCTAAAGGTGTCGATTGGAATCGATTGAAACCAGTTTTTTTTATCATAGGAACGTGATTAACTCAAATAAATAGCCTATACCTAGTTTGAATAGTGATTTGGTAGTTTTATTTTATCTCAACCGAGAGACTGCCACTGTTGGCACGTAAGGCAAGGCAAACATTTGTTTACCTGAGCCAATTGGTGCGCACCCTGATCTATCTCGCCTCTCACAGTATAGGATACTTTACCAAATAAGGTATCAATAGCGATTAGATTAGATGTAGTCTAATTGACTTTCAATAAGTGATATCTTGTATCCTATATTGAATAAAGAATTTGACTTGACTTTGACTTTGTTGGATATGAGCTGCTCCCACAAATCCCTACAATTAAAAAAAGTTCATTTTGGGGGTGGTTTGTCATCATTGCCACGCTTGGCAAGCGCACAGTCACTGAAAACAGATAATTGAGATACAAAATCCCGACTTTTTTTTCTCGTTTGGCGCCAAAACTTTTCACGCGTTCAAAAACAAAGCGAAAACTTGCTGTCACTCATTTGATTTTATTTTTGACTAGTCGACCCGGTGAGCTTCGTACTGCCTAACCTATTACTATCTTGTGCTTTTATTATAGTTATTACCTTTCCTCTTAAATCAATTTATCTATACCAATATTATAAAGAGGAAATATTTGTTTGTTTGTTTGTTTGTAACGAATAGGCTCCGGAAAAACTGAACCGATTTGAAAAATTCTTTCACTGGTAGGAAGCTACACTATCCCCGAGTGTCATAGGCTATATTAGATTTACAAAAAATTAGGGATCCTTACTTAAACTCAACTAATGTAACTCAAGGTCCAATATTTTTTTCCTTTGTTTACATATTTTGACAGGTGGTTTGTTGTTGTGGTTTGTTTTTTTATTCGCCCATTCTGGGCAGTCAAAAGAACGAAGTCTATAGAGCCAATCTTATATTCTATGGCGTAACGAAGTAAGCCGGGACCGCTCGTCTCTATTAAAAAAAACGCATCAAAATCGGTTGCATAATTTTAGAGATTTAAGCATACATAGGGACAGACGCGGGAAGCGAGTTTGTTGTATACCATATATTGATATTGATTTCGATAACGTTCTGTTCCATGTAATTTCTTACTCTAGATCTTCCTATACATATAGTGCGCTGCCACGTGTTCTTTGGTAAATAACACATAACACATCACACTCAGAGCCCCTAACTAGGAAGAACCTGTATCTAGGGTAGGTACCCGAAACACACACAGAGACGAACATTACACCCAGACCGGAAACAAACATCGATATTCATCATATCAATATTCGCCCCGGGAATCGAACCCAGGTGCACACGCTTACTCAGTCCACATCACTGCCAACTGAGCCACGGAGCAGTCAATGTAATTTGCATAATAAAAATAAAGCAGTTAATGGTCTGCCGATTTAATTCCCAATAGGACCCTATTTCATTGTTGTAGACTTTGTAAAACACAACAATTTGAAAAAGTTACTTACACCAATATATTCCTTTCCATTCACTTCCTTAAAGCATCAAAAACAATAATATAAAAGCAAAAGCACCCCTTTTTTATGACCATCCCCCACAGAGCATAGTACAATTGTTGCGCAAAATCGTATTGTATGCGCCTGCGCAACGTTAAGAGTAACATCATAGTGGGTGGTGGATACCGCCCTTACAGTCGATGACAGCAGGTGACTTCGGATGATAGAGGTGTCTTTTAAAGTCACGTACTTACCGTCTCCAATTGGCTACTGGTCAAAATTTAGAAATGGAAAGAGGGTTTCGTTTTTGAATATTAAAAGTTTAATAAATAAAAATATTCTTGTTTGTCAACTAACCGCTAAAAATATTTTATCATCATCATCAACATCGTTTCAGGTGAAAGACCTCCACTGCAGGACACAGGTCTCCACCAAAAATCGCACGACGACGGTCTTGAGCATTCATTCTGTAGTACCTATTTAATATTTATACATTTTATACCTACAATTTTATTGAATTAAAAAATATTTTATACATACCGACCTCCGTGGTTCAGTTAGCAGTAATGTTGAATGTGATTTAAGATTTCCAGGTTCGAATCCCGGTCATTGTTATGATATACACCTATGTTTGTTTTCTTTATAAGCGATTGTTTCTACATAATGTCTTTGTATGTATTTCGAGCCCCCAAACTGAACTATTTGTCAATATTTTAGTAATGTCAAATTAAGACTTTTTGGCAATTCCTCTGTATTTTATCAAAGTTGCCAGTAATAAAGTAGCTTTCCTGGAACTTAGGTATTTTATATTCCGGAAAAAAAATCTATTGGTCAGTTGATAGTTGGTAAGTCAGGTCCTGAGGGGCCCTCAGAGCTTGAGGACTGCCTGTCCCACGTCGTCCCTTGGTAGTTACGCTATGGAAAGATCTATAATAGTGTCTGAAGAACACTTTACCCAAAGAACCTTAAAATAGTAACAAATCACCTGTCAAAAGCCAATCGTCTCCCGCCGTGTCTTTTGTCTAAGCACACAATCGTTGACCAAAATATTTACCTTTATGACTGCTACTGGCGATGCTACCTGTTTCTTGAAATATGTCCTTTAGTTTTGCCGCGATTGTCTTTTTTTATTAAGCATTGACTAGGAAATGTATAGCATTGTGCATTTTTAATAACAATTGTGTATTATGTTATGTAGATGCAGCTTATTTTTTGTCTATTGATGAAGGAAGAGCTACCGTTTTGAGCTAACGTATCATAGAACAAACATTTTTTGTATATTGAGATGGATTTTATGAGTGATTTTAACATAGGTACTTACACCTATCTTGATGGTAGCTTAATATTAAGGATTGAAAGTAAACATAAACGGGGAAAAAAAATATGAACAAGATCCTTGTTCGTTCCAACTTGCTACGCATAAATACCGGACCACACTCAGAGCCCCCAACTAGGTAGATCTTGTTAGAGAGCAAAATTTTCCTATTAGCTAGAAAAAATTAGAGGCTCTTGGAAGGGCACATTTTCAATAATGCTTTTCGTTATCTAGAGCAAAAAGTCAAAAAAAAAATGCAAGAAGAACGAAATCATTTCCTTTTTATGTGCTCCATACATACATGTCCTGCCAAAAGTGGCCGTTTTTAGTAACAATCAGTTTCTTTCTGTGGTCTTTAACCTAAAAGCTATACAACAATGCCCTAAAAATACTAGGCTGAATTATCTAGGGGAATGCTGTTTCACATTTTTGATATTTTGCCTTAGTTTAGAAGATATTTATTTTTTTCTCGAGTGGCGCTACTTTAGCTGTGCTATGGCTCTTAATCGATATATCGAATAATCGATTTGAAAAGTTTCATTGTATAATAGCGGGTATGATTTACAACTAGTACGCTTTATGAAAAGAAACAAAAAAAGTAATTTTATCTTTGAAATTAGAACAAAAGTGCACCTTGCTATGTTCGGGGAATCACCTTTTATTTTTTCCTTTTGTTACTGGCATGTTTAGATTGCTACTGGCATGAATCTTTTGTTTTTTTTTTACACTTGCGTTTTAATATTTTACTATGCAATGTCTACTGAATACTGAAACGGAAAGTTTAGGTCTTCAAAATTTAGAATAATTTTGACGTTTGATAAAAGTTATATTAAGGTGGTAAGTCTCGCTATGGCGCGAAATTAAAATTTTTTCATGTTTCTTATTTATTCTGGCGAAAGTATACATTTTTAATAAAGTTTAAATGAATTCGCGTATGTAAAAAACCATCTCCCACATTGCAATACAACGTTTTTGGAAGACAGACCTACAGATTTTGTGTCTAAGGGGTAAAAAGCCAAAAAACAAGTTCCTTGAATATACACAAAATCGGTAACTCTGTCTTTCAAAAACGATATATCACAATGTGGGAAATAGGTTTTTACGTACGCGAATTCATTTAAACTTTATTAAAAATAAATACTTTCGCCAAAATAATTAAAAAACGTGTAAAAATTTGAATTTCGCGCCATACCGTGAGTTAACGCCTTAAGCTTAAATTTCATTGAAAAAGCATTCATTTAAAATTAGTACAAGACACCGTGTAAGTACCTTTTGTTGATAATCTAGTAAACTGCTAGTTCAGTGGCAGACTAGCAGGCCGTAACAGATTTGTCTATGCTTTCGTCAGCCCTAGACTGTATTACCAAAGAACAAGAGCTTTTTTGCAATACAGAAAAACCGGAAGTGTTACGCCGACAGTTTCCGCCACTGTACCTTATATTGCAAGAGGCGAGGTTGTTTAGGGTTGCCCCCTATGCGGCTTCAGGTAAGGCAAGCTAAAGAGAAACAAATAGTCCACACGAGCAAGGAACAGTCTGAAAAAGGAAAAATATCTTTAATCAGTTCTTGAAAACCAAAAAAAAAAACTAGTATTTTTAATTTTTGAAGAAAACTAAATCTCCACTTGTGCTGCCATCTATACAGCATAACATAAAACTAGAGTCCAGCTGTTAACTGTCTGTTTCTTTACGACAGGGATTACAGAGCGCACAACTACCGCTAGATGGCGCTTTTTTCTTTTCAAGATTTTAAAATGTCCCAAAAGATGTCGCTTTAACGTTCACAAAATAATATCGGTTCAATACTAGGTACGTTCAATAGGTAATTGTTTATGTAGCTTTCGGCTCTATCTCCACCAAACGCAACACAACACTGAAAAAATTGCTTTTCTATTCAATGTGGATTAAGTACTTATATTTCTTTGATTTTTCAAGAGTTTCGGAATTTATCTTCAGTTTAGATTCAGCTTTACTGATTTTGTTCAATTGCGCAGCAGCGAACATTGTATGAATCATCATCATCATACAGTATGATCATCAAAATCGTAACAAGTACTTATGCTACCCGCCGGTAATGGAACCCCTGACCTCCGAAGTCACAGATTCACATCACTGCCAGCCACCCAACTGAACCACCGAGATCGTCATCAATTCTTATTTATATAGGTGTTTTTGCTTTATTTTCATTAATACAATTTTTAATAATGCAATGCAATAAAGTGCTTTTTAAGTAATGCTACTTTTTTTATTTGCAAATTTTATGAAGTTACTTGAAAAAAGTAGAATTTAAAATTAAATTACCCACTATGGTAATCCAAGATGGCGTAATTTGCATCAGAATCCATTTTGTCTCATGAAAATGCATGCCTTGTTGTCGATTAAAGCAGTTTGAAATGCGAGCGCCTATAATTAATGCAGATTTATTTTGCTGCAAGTCTGAATAAAAAAAAATAAATAAAAAAAAAAACTTTCAGCAAATGCTGAGTTAGCGCCATTTTACGGCAGTTACAACGCACCTCCAACTTCAATCTGTTTTTAGTTTTAGTATTTTGTAAATATTTTGTAATTAAGAATGTAAACGATGATGTAGAAGTATGTGGGGTGCGTCGCTAAATTCTCCTTAAAAACGAAAAAACGAATTTTCCGTTCCTGTTGGATTTTGGAAAAAACATTTGATTAGTGTACAAAATTCTCGGGTTCTATTTCTGTAACAAATTAATTTTTTAAATAAGTTAGTAGTTTAGGTATGATTGCGTAACACATAGACAGACAGTTAATAAATTCAGACAAATTAATTATTTATTTCGGAAAATATTTTCCTTTTATTCAAAAATTCTTTATTCAATATAGGATGAAATACAAATGCTTACAATTATTAAAAGAATACATTAAATGTCAAAAATAAAATCCTTTCCTTTTTGTTAAGAACTTACCTAATTGTCTGCGCCGACATAAAGATGCTGGCTGGTTGACTTCTCAAATTATTTTTTTATCTATCAACGTCCGTATTATGTCAAATGTAAACAAATGTCACTTGTTTTTTTAACGGCTTTTTAACTGTTGAATTCTTGTACAAATAAATGTTTCAATTATTGTCTTGATCCTGTAGCGAACAGTACCTTATTTTTATTACTTTAAACTAACTTCTTTATGTCAGTTTGTAAGATTGCAATAAATTGTCTACTTTTTCTGAAAAACACACGAATATCAAGTTCCCAGGTAAAAAGTATATCCCTCACTTTAAAAAAGTGGTTTTAATAAATATTCAGAATAAAAAGGCGGATTTAGTTAAAAATAGAAAATGACAGTCACTGCCAACTTTTTGTAGCGATTAACTTTTTTAAACGAGATTTTTTAATTGGTAAGACCTAAGACATACATTTTCACAATTTACCTGTGTTTGTATGATCTTTCAAGATAATAATAGGATGATCAAACGAGCTCACCTGAGTGAAGTTCGATCATTATTGTACGAAGGCTTTGTATGAAGATGTATATTGTTAAACATGCAGCTTCTCCGAGTTGCTTGGCACCTTACGCGCTTTAAATCCTTCCCTATACTAAAAAAAAAAAATAACTACAATATTGATTGTCTATGGTCTAGCTGTCAAACGTCATTCTTTAGAGCCATAACGAGCTTGACTCACAACTTGGGTTACTTACAAATTGTAAAGGGCGGGCGGGACAATATACATCTTCATACAAAGCCTTCGTACAATAATGATCGAACTTCACTCAGGTGAGCTCGTTTGATCATCCTATTGTACATCGGCTTTGTATTCGATGTATATTGTTAAACATGCAGATGTTCAGAGCCAATAATAATATCTTAAAATAAAAGTTGTGAGGCTTCTATCGAAGATAACCCCTTCTAATATAGGAAAGGACAAACAGATTTGTTTGAAAACTTAATTAAGTTGTTTTATATATCCTTAGTAAAGGAATATGAAAATTAATTAAAACTTAAAAGAAAATTTAATAAAGTTAAAATGTAATACCTATTTAGTATCAAAACGGCGTATTAATACCGCTTCTTAACTAAAACAAAAAGATATCACATGAATAGAGTTGTATGTGAACCTCTACATAGTTCAAGACCTACTGGTTTAGTCAACTGTCTGTCTAATGACACACCTTTAGCTCTAGACTTGGTGGTTGCTAGATAGCTTGTGTTTGTCCTGCAAACACCTTAACTTTCAAATTTAAAATTAAATTATTCTACATAGGATACAAGGTATCTCTTATTTTAAGTCTCATATCATTATATTTATTAATATAGTATACTATTCGCAAGAGGCGCAGGCAAAAACAGTCCCCAAAAGGACAGACCAGTCCGCATAGCAAAACATTGTACGTAGCTACGTCATGCTACACGAGCCAGACTGCACCCTGCCGCGGCACGCCTTCGATCAGACCCATCATCAAAGCCAATGATGGAAGCCGCCAGGAGACGCACTCAAAAAATATCATCTTATTTAAAAGATTCTACTCCCTTTTTTACCCAAAATAGCAAAATATTTTTGGTCCAGCGTCCTATTGTTGATGAGGTCACAGATTTGTGTCGTTTTTTGAAAGAATTAACAATGGGTTTTTTACGAATGTTTTCTCAAAATCTCACAGAAGTTTTACAGAACAGAAGTTTTTTCACGTTCAAAAGCTTTTATTAATTTAATTCGGTTTACAAAAACTCTAAAACTCAATGTCTTAACAATATCAGTGTAACTTTATGTATATTGAAGTCTGTATTTATTTAGTTCTAGTACTTTACTTTTTTAAAGTGAATACTTGTTCTGTGTAGCAGTAGCTACTTAAAGCTTGTAACATGACTAGTAAGTTAATACTTGTTCTGTGTAGCAGTAGCTACTTAAAGCTAGTAACATGACTAGTAAGTTAATACTTGTTCTGTGTAGCAGTAAAACTACTTAAAGCTAGTAACATGACTAGTAAGTTAATACTTGTTCTGTGTAGCAGTAGCTACTTAAAGCTAGTAACATGACTAGTAAGTTAATACTTGTTCTGTGTAGCAGTAACTACTTAAAGCTAGTAACATGACTAGTAAGTCAATATTTGTTCTGTGTAGCAGTAGCTACTTAAAGCTAGTAACAGGTTTTTTGGTTTAAATTATCATTAGGATACTATTCTTTTAACTGTCATTCACATTCAATACTTTAATCATATCTCATGTAATATTATATTTATTTATAAATAAATAAACAATGACATTAATATGGCAATGGTGGTAGGTCTTCATAATACAATCATCATCCCCTATTTTAGAGCCACCATTCAACATAAAATCAAATTTATAAAAATTTGAAGCACCTGAATTAACATTCTTAGGAGGAATGTCCATTTATATGGCACAAAAAACAAAAAATGGATCATTGTTATTTTTATTATTGTATTGAGTTTGCTCAATGCTCACCGCTGAGGACTCAATTATAATTTCTACAAATGACAGTAGTAGTACTGATATTTTAAGCCGGTATTGCTAGAGCATATCTCTGTTTCTATATTATCTGACAATGAAGCAGGTCTCTGAAAGGTGAAGATAATAATTAAGAAAGGTTTCTTTCAGGGTGTTGCAAAAAACCAAAAAATAATCCATAACAGAGAACCAAAGTTGTGATGACCATCATTATGCTGGTAACATAATTAACACTAGATACAGTAAATCAACATTCCAGGATTTTTGTTCCAGTTTCCAAAATTCACCCATGCATAGCAAGAAGCTGGACAAGCTTCTACTAATGTTACATATGAAGTGTCAAAAGTAAGTAAATTGCGAAAGTTTTTTGGTTTAGCTGGGCATAAGAATTCAAGATGTTTGACTAATTGAATCATTGTAATAATGAAAAGAGTGATTAAAAACTTGCATCTAAAGAAGCGAAAAGAAAAGGTTTGTCAGAATCATAGCAAGTAGAAATCAATCCTCTCTGCCCACCCCTATGGAAACAGGCGTAGCGATAAGTATGTTTGTATGTATGTATGTACATATCAATGTACATATATGAACATTTATAGAAAGTGTTTGATCTAAACAGCTTGTAAGTACTCATAAAACACACAACTGTTACTAATACCCCTTGCTGGCTCAAAAAACTTGGTACACATTTGTATACAAATTCCATGTATTACATTCTAATGCTGTGAGCGTAGCAAATATGAGGGTAAATGTGATAATTAGATGTGATAATTTTTGTTAACTCTTCATGCATTCGCATTTGTCTGTACATAATATGTATTTGCATAAAATTATACTTTTTCATATATTTGTAGAATAGATTTAAAAATTTACAAAATAAAGGCTTTATTGATGTAAGAAAGCTAAAAACCACTTTCCTTATTTAAAGTGAAACTGTACACATCCATAAGAATGTGTCTGGAACTCATGTAAATGTAAAAATCATAATCTTAAATGATTTAAACCTCTAAATGTCCTGCGCAATAAACTGTACATAGTTTTATGCGTTTGAGGGTAAAAGTATAAATTCAACGTGTAAAAATACCACTGTTATAAACTGATGAAATATTTCAAATAAAATAAACCATGATCACCATTTTTGGTACTTAGACATGATTTTTATATAACTGACTGGCTTGATTAAGTCACACTTTTAACAATCCGATTAAATTTTTGACTATATCCATTACTTAATTTATTTAAAGATGGTACTGTGGGCAATGTTAAAATATTTTAAATGGTTTTAATTTAACCATAATACTGTGTTCTTGAATAAATTTTCAGACTATTGATGGTACTCTGGGCAACGTTAAAATATTTTAAATGGTTTTAATTTAAACAT
Source organism: Euspilapteryx auroguttella (assembly GCA_951802225.1). Lineage (NCBI taxonomy): Eukaryota > Metazoa > Arthropoda > Insecta > Lepidoptera > Gracillariidae > Euspilapteryx > Euspilapteryx auroguttella. Next base: position 15,739,217 of record OX637643.1, read on the forward strand.
ATTACTGAGTTCTTGGACAGATTTTAAGATTCTATTGAATGAGAAGGTGTAGTTATACCCTTAACATACATAACCCAAAATAAACAAAGTATCACACAGATTTTTCCTTTAGCTTAGGAAAAAAGTGGAAATAAGCTTGCCACCATGGCTTACCTCTATTTGTCAGAAGGAGCATGCCGCTTAGACAGGGATGCGTCTGGGTCGTTAGGCTGTTGCCTGCGAAACCCTATGGTGGTTCTAGTATTGGTAGTTCCTGGCTACCAGGGGTTTCATGGGTTTTCTCCATACAAAAGTGCAAACCAGTATGGTAGTAATGGGATGGCCTGATAAAGTTTTCCCATTCAGGGTTTGCAGGTGGCTTTTTGCATATTGATTTTTGCATTGTGTTGACTAAATTGTCATTGTTGCAATCTTCTGTTGAAGATCATGGCCAAAATAAGGGACTCGTCCCGCAGTACATCATTGACTAGATTCAAAGAATGGTTTCTCTAGATTAGACATGGTAAAATTTATTCTTGCTTTTGTTTGAATAGAATGCAAGACAGCAAAGATCCTGACTGCATCGCAGTGGGGATATAAGTTTCAGCTGGTCTATGTTTTAACTCGCTGTTAGTGTTGCAAGAATTTTCCCATAGCATGGAGTTCCAAAACAAATTGATTTTGTTTAGTTTAAATTCCCTTATCCACAAGGTATACTTGGTTTTTTGGGAAAAGCTCTTCCAAAAGTGAAGTTTGAGCTTATTTCTTTGGGCCAAATTAAGGTTGTTGGGAAGTTGGTATCTCCCTCAGTGTCACTGATTGAACCTGAATGTTATGCCTGCCTGTAGTACCACTGTATTAACTTGCTTTGGAGAAGATAAGTTTTCTCCATCCTTTGTTCTATTGGCATTTGTGCCTCATGTTGATTGTGATTCATTTGAGTAAATCTTTGTGATTTGACACTTAAGAAGTTGTAGAGCACATCCATGTATCTCGTACACAGCCTGTGTCTTGTTCAGAAGACAAAAAATATTTTTCCGTCAAAATGTCTGCGCATAGCATGCGCGTGCGTCGCCCATAATATCAAACCAAAAAACGGCATGTTTGCCTACGAGCAGGTCGGTATATCTCGTATACCACCCGTGTCAATGTGAAAGGGCTTGTTTGTAAAGGCATGCGCCAACAAACACGTTGGTATATCGCGTATACCACCCGTGTCATTAGAAAGGGCTTGTTTGAAAAAAACATGCCCACATTGTGTCATATGAGGTAATATTGGTGCGTAACCAATGTAATTTTTAATTATACCTGTCTCCCCTTCTCATTTTCTTATCGGACGACCACTCACTACAGTTCCTCGTCCGCAGATCGCCGACGTCAACATTCAGCGGCTACAGCGCTACGACAGAATAGAGAAACTGCGACAACACTTCTGGCAGCGCTTCTCTAATGAATATATATCTGTCTTGCAGCAAAAGAGCAAATGGCAGACTTCAGGGCAGGACCTTCAGATCGGCACCATGGTATTGGTGCGAGATGCCAATCGACCTCCACTCCTATGGCTGCTGGGAAGAGTGGTCAACGTCAAGACGGGATCCGACGGACGCAACAGAGTAGCCGAAATCCTGACCAAGAAGGGCACCATTACGCGAGCATACAACAACGTATGCCCACTTCCAGTTACTACATCAGTCTCTTGAAGTACTTCAGCACTTCAACGTGGGGACTCTGTTCCGACGTTATGTCTGACGTCACAACATATCATCGGGCCGCGGTATCGCGGACCGGTTCCGAGGCCTACTCGGACGGCGATCGGTGGAGTTCGCCGGCACACGGACGCTCTCGCTTCAGCGCATCCTTTCAGTCGCGATCGTTTTAAGCCTGATTTCCTAATTTATTACTAGCAATATAGTACAGTCCATACAGTATCGAAGCTTTTTATTTAGCTGGGACCCCCGGGATACTAAACTGGAGCCTAGCAGAAATTAGATGCCCTGACAGTACGTGAATGGGAACAATTTAGGGTCTCTTTAGCTACCAAGTTTCCAGAGTTAAAAGATTTTCTAAAGTTTTTATCTAACAGGGCTGATTTGTTAGAAACACTTAACATAAATAAAAACAATAGAACTACAATACCTACACCAAATACATCATATATTACAAGCAAACCAAAAAACTTTTATTCAACAACAAAACAAGACACAATCAATAACAATAATAATAAAAATCAAAAAATTAAATGCCCGATGTGTTCGCAAGATCACTTTCTTTTTAATTGCCAGCCATTCAGGAATCTTAATGTTGAAGCTCGCATACAAAAAGCATCAGAAAGCAATGTTTGTATGAATTGCCTACGCCCAGGCCACTCAATCAAGCGTTGCAGTCTCGGACATTGCAAATATTGCAGCACCAAACACAACACACTCTTACATAAAGAGACATACACAGATTCGAATCCGGGGGAAAACATTGTATTGTCAGCGAACAACCCCCATACATCAGCAAACAATCATCAGGCCCTTGTTTTGCTTTCCACAGCAATGGCAAAGGTGGCAGACATCAATGGAAGCTTGCATACTGTTCGTCTCCTACTGGACAATGGCAGCACTTCCAATTATGTTACTGAGGACCTCTGTATGCAACCCTTCAGACTAAAAAAAAAAAAATATTTTTTTACACAGAACTCAAGTACTCAGATTAAATATTCATCCTTCAAACAGCATAACATTTCAGTAAGAAAAACAACATTCAGTTTAATGCCACCTCATTAGCGCCTAACTGTAGTTTATTGTTTATAAACTGCCAGTAACGTAGGTACCTATCGCCTACTAGCCTACCGCTAATCTTTTGTTTAGTCTACTTTCTTCGCTCGATATTATATCTTTTCAATAACGGTGTTTTTTTTTATTGAATTGCATAACTTAATCATACGAGCTACCATTTTTCAGAAGTAAAAACAATTTAATTAACGTAAGTTTTTTTTGCCTTCTGTATTCTAGGTCATTGAACCTATCGCTTTCAGTTACCTTATTAACTTAATTTTATAAATTTTTCGTACACAACTTAAATAAATATATCCATTACAATGTCTGAATCTCAAATAAAAGAGCTAGTAAAGAAACGTGGAAGCATAAAAGCTAAGCTTACAAATTTTAGAAACTTTCTCGATCTTTTGCCTTCTTCTAATCTCAGCCGATTTCAAGTGTCCGAATTGGAATGCCGTCTAACTATATTTGAAGCGTTATATGGGGATTTTGATGGGTTACAGACACAATTAGAGACGTTGTCAGACGATGCTGAAGCCTTATATGAGGACCGAGAGCAGTTTGAGAACCTGTACTACGGTGTACTAGCACGCGCCCGTTCCGTGCTCGCCGCCGCTGCCGGCCCGGAGCTCAAACCCGGCCACTCGGCCGCGTCCAGCTCGAATGGCCGCGACACCATGATCAACGGTTCTGCTTGCAAGCAAGACTTCGTCAGACTGCCAAAGATAGACTTGCCTCACTTTGACGGGGACTATCAGCACTGGCTCGAATTCAGAGATACGTATTTTTCGCTTATTCACACAAACACAAGCATTCAGGCAATAAATAAATTTCATTATTTGCGCGCCGCTTTGACAGGCAATGCATCTCAGGTCATCAAAAGCCTTGATTTTAAAGCGGACAATTACGCAATAGCATGGCGGTTATTGACTGATAGGTACAACAATGAAAGCCTGTTAGTAAACAATCATCTTCAGGCTTTATTTAATTTCGAACACATACAGAGGGAATCTAGTAGTTCATTGCGTAACATGATTGACGTCACAAATAAAAACTTGAGGGCTCTCGAGACTTTAGGCCAGACTACTGAACATTGGGACACTTTAGTTATCTACATGATGTCAAAGAAATTAGATGCCCTGACAGTACGTGAATGGGAACAATTTAGGGTCTCTTTAGCTACCAAGTTTCCAGAGTTAAAAGATTTTCTAAAGTTTTTATCTAACAGGGCTGATTTGTTAGAAACACTTAACATAAATAAAAACAATAGAACTACAATACCTACACCAAATACATCATATAATACAAGCAAACCAAAAAACTTTTATTCAACAACAAAACAAGACACAATCAATAACCTATTTAGTATCAAAACGGCGTATTAATACCGCTTCTTAACTAAAACAAAAAGATATCACATGAATAGAGTTGTATGTGAACCTCTACATAGTTCAAGACCTACTGGTTTAGTCAACTGTCTGTCTAATGACACACCTTTAGCTCTAGACTTGGTGGTTGCTAGATAGCTTGTGTTTGTCCTGCAAACACCTTAACTTTCAAATTTAAAATTAAATTATTCTACATAGGATACAAGGTATCTCTTATTTTAAGTCTCATATCATTATATTTATTAATATAGTATACTATTCGCAAGAGGCGCAGGCAAAAACAGTCCCCAAAAGGACAGACCAGTCCGCATAGCAAAACATTGTACGTAGCTACGTCATGCTACACGAGCCAGACTGCACCCTGCCGCGGCACGCCTTCGATCAGACCCATCATCAAAGCCAATGATGGAAGCCGCCAGGAGACGCACTCAAAAAATATCATCTTATTTAAAAGATTCTACTCCCTTTTTTACCCAAAATAGCAAAATATTTTTGGTCCAGCGTCCTATTGTTGATGAGGTCACAGATTTGTGTCGTTTTTTGAAAGAATTAACAATGGGTTTTTTACGAATGTTTTCTCAAAATCTCACAGAAGTTTTACAGAACAGAAGTTTTTTCACGTTCAAAAGCTTTTATTAATTTAATTCGGTTTACAAAAACTCTAAAACTCAATGTCTTAACAATATCAGTGTAACTTTATGTATATTGAAGTCTGTATTTATTTAGTTCTAGTACTTTACTTTTTTAAAGTGAATACTTGTTCTGTGTAGCAGTAGCTACTTAAAGCTTGTAACATGACTAGTAAGTTAATACTTGTTCTGTGTAGCAGTAGCTACTTAAAGCTAGTAACATGACTAGTAAGTTAATACTTGTTCTGTGTAGCAGTAAAACTACTTAAAGCTAGTAACATGACTAGTAAGTTAATACTTGTTCTGTGTAGCAGTAGCTACTTAAAGCTAGTAACATGACTAGTAAGTTAATACTTGTTCTGTGTAGCAGTAACTACTTAAAGCTAGTAACATGACTAGTAAGTCAATATTTGTTCTGTGTAGCAGTAGCTACTTAAAGCTAGTAACAGGTTTTTTGGTTTAAATTATCATTAGGATACTATTCTTTTAACTGTCATTCACATTCAATACTTTAATCATATCTCATGTAATATTATATTTATTTATAAATAAATAAACAATGACATTAATATGGCAATGGTGGTAGGTCTTCATAATACAATCATCATCCCCTATTTTAGAGCCACCATTCAACATAAAATCAAATTTATAAAAATTTGAAGCACCTGAATTAACATTCTTAGGAGGAATGTCCATTTATATGGCACAAAAAACAAAAAATGGATCATTGTTATTTTTATTATTGTATTGAGTTTGCTCAATGCTCACCGCTGAGGACTCAATTATAATTTCTACAAATGACAGTAGTAGTACTGATATTTTAAGCCGGTATTGCTAGAGCATATCTCTGTTTCTATATTATCTGACAATGAAGCAGGTCTCTGAAAGGTGAAGATAATAATTAAGAAAGGTTTCTTTCAGGGTGTTGCAAAAAACCAAAAAATAATCCATAACAGAGAACCAAAGTTGTGATGACCATCATTATGCTGGTAACATAATTAACACTAGATACAGTAAATCAACATTCCAGGATTTTTGTTCCAGTTTCCAAAATTCACCCATGCATAGCAAGAAGCTGGACAAGCTTCTACTAATGTTACATATGAAGTGTCAAAAGTAAGTAAATTGCGAAAGTTTTTTGGTTTAGCTGGGCATAAGAATTCAAGATGTTTGACTAATTGAATCATTGTAATAATGAAAAGAGTGATTAAAAACTTGCATCTAAAGAAGCGAAAAGAAAAGGTTTGTCAGAATCATAGCAAGTAGAAATCAATCCTCTCTGCCCACCCCTATGGAAACAGGCGTAGCGATAAGTATGTTTGTATGTATGTATGTACATATCAATGTACATATATGAACATTTATAGAAAGTGTTTGATCTAAACAGCTTGTAAGTACTCATAAAACACACAACTGTTACTAATACCCCTTGCTGGCTCAAAAAACTTGGTACACATTTGTATACAAATTCCATGTATTACATTCTAATGCTGTGAGCGTAGCAAATATGAGGGTAAATGTGATAATTAGATGTGATAATTTTTGTTAACTCTTCATGCATTCGCATTTGTCTGTACATAATATGTATTTGCATAAAATTATACTTTTTCATATATTTGTAGAATAGATTTAAAAATTTACAAAATAAAGGCTTTATTGATGTAAGAAAGCTAAAAACCACTTTCCTTATTTAAAGTGAAACTGTACACATCCATAAGAATGTGTCTGGAACTCATGTAAATGTAAAAATCATAATCTTAAATGATTTAAACCTCTAAATGTCCTGCGCAATAAACTGTACATAGTTTTATGCGTTTGAGGGTAAAAGTATAAATTCAACGTGTAAAAATACCACTGTTATAAACTGATGAAATATTTCAAATAAAATAAACCATGATCACCATTTTTGGTACTTAGACATGATTTTTATATAACTGACTGGCTTGATTAAGTCACACTTTTAACAATCCGATTAAATTTTTGACTATATCCATTACTTAATTTATTTAAAGATGGTACTGTGGGCAATGTTAAAATATTTTAAATGGTTTTAATTTAACCATAATACTGTGTTCTTGAATAAATTTTCAGACTATTGATGGTACTCTGGGCAACGTTAAAATATTTTAAATGGTTTTAATTTAAACATATTACTGAGTTCTTGGACAGATTTTAAGATTCTATTGAATGAGAAGGTGTAGTTATACCCTTAACATACATAACCCAAAATAAACAAAGTATCACACAGATTTTTCCTTTAGCTTAGGAAAAAAGTGGAAATAAGCTTGCCACCATGGCTTACCTCTATTTGTCAGAAGGAGCATGCCGCTTAGACAGGGATGCGTCTGGGTCGTTAGGCTGTTGCCTGCGAAACCCTATGGTGGTTCTAGTATTGGTATATTACAAGCAAACCAAAAAACTTTTATTCAACAACAAAACAAGACACAATCAATAACAATAATAATAAAAATCAAAAAATTAAATGCCCGATGTGTTCGCAAGATCACTTTCTTTTTAATTGCCAGCCATTCAGGAATCTTAATGTTGAAGCTCGCATACAAAAAGCATCAGAAAGCAATGTTTGTATGAATTGCCTACGCCCAGGCCACTCAATCAAGCGTTGCAGTCTCGGACATTGCAAATATTGCAGCACCAAACACAACACACTCTTACATAAAGAGACATACACAGATTCGAATCCGGGGGAAAACATTGTATTGTCAGCGAACAACCCCCATACATCAGCAAACAATCATCAGGCCCTTGTTTTGCTTTCCACAGCAATGGCAAAGGTGGCAGACATCAATGGAAGCTTGCATACTGTTCGTCTCCTACTGGACAATGGCAGCACTTCCAATTATGTTACTGAGGACCTCTGTGGCAAGCTCGGCCTGGTAAAGCGCAGCACTAGCTCCACCGTCTCAGGTATTAATGGTCAGATTTCTAGCGTCACAGAAAGTTGTGATATGAGCCTAGCAATCAACAGTGGAGCCTAAGGAATATTGGCTGTAATACGCTCGTGGACTTTAAACTAACAGACCGTGCCACGCCACACCTTGGAAGTTTGGTTAGAAGCCCCGTGTGACGTGCAAATCGGAGTAACCAGAACCCTTTTCATCGTTGAATTTCATCAGCATCAACGAGCAACAGCTTCATCAGGATTTTCTACATTAATACGTGGACCTTAGACTATCATTCGTGTACTTCGGACTGCCCCGCCCAAAGTGGTCATTGGAGCTACCGCAAGCATTTCTACGAAGGAGGACGTCTATCTACGTAAAAAAGGAACATAAGCGCAGAGTGAGTCCGTTCCATATCCTTATTCCTTCTAATCTTTACTTTCCCTAGGAATTCAATAGTGGTCGCTATACGGATCAGCCATTTTGATCTCGCCATTATCGTATTTGCAACCCTTCAGACTAAAAAATTATTTTTTTACACAGAACTCAAGTACTCAGATTAAATATTCATCCTTCAAACAGCATAACATTTCAGTAAGAAAAACAACATTCAGTTTAATGCCACCTCATTAGCGCCTAACTGTAGTTTATTGTTTATAAACTGCCAGTAACGTAGGTACCTATCGCCTACTAGCCTACCGCTAATCTTTTGTTTAGTCTACTTTCTTCGCTCGATATTATATCTTTTCAATAACGGTGTTTTTTTTTGATTGAATTGCATAACTTAATCATACGAGCTACCATTTTTCAGAAGTAAAAACAATTTAATTAACGTAAGTTTTTTTTGCCTTCTGTATTCTAGGTCATTGAACCTATCGCTTTCAGTTACCTTATTAACTTAATTTTATAAATTTTTCGTACACAACTTAAATAAATATATCCATTACAATGTCTGAATCTCAAATAAAAGAGCTAGTAAAGAAACGTGGAAGCATAAAAGCTAAGCTTACAAATTTTAGCAACTTTCTCGATCTTTTGCCTTCTTCTAATCTCAGCCGATTTCAAGTGTCCGAATTGGAATGCCGTCTAACTATATTTGAAGCCTTATATGGGGATTTTGATGGGTTACAGACACAATTAGAGACGTTGTCAGACGATGCTGAAGCCTTATATGAGGACCGAGAGCAGTTTGAGAACCTGTACTACGGTGTACTAGCACGCGCCCGTTCCGTGCTCGCCGCCGCTGCCGGCCCGGAGCTCAAACCCGGCCACTCGGCCGCGTCCAGCTCGACTGGCCGCGACACCATGATCAACGGTTCTGCTTGCAAGCAAGACTTCGTCAGACTGCCAAAGATAGACTTGCCTCACTTTGACGGGGACTATCAGCACTGGCTCGAATTCAGAGATACGTATTTTTCGCTTATTCACACAAACACAAGCATTCAGGCAATAAATAAATTTCATTATTTGCGCGCCGCTTTGACAGGCAATGCATCTCAGGTCATCAAAAGCCTTGATTTTAAAGCGGACAATTACGCAATAGCATGGCGGTTATTGACTGATAGGTACAACAATGAAAGCCTGTTAGTAAACAATCATCTTCAGGCTTTATTTAATTTCGAACACATACAGAGGGAATCTAGTAGTTCATTGCGTAACATGATTGACGTCACAAATAAAAACTTGAGGGCTCTCGAGACTTTAGGCCAGACTACTGAACATTGGGACACTTTAGTTATCTACATGATGTCAAAGAAATTAGATGCCCTGACAGTACGTGAATGGGAACAATTTAGGGTCTCTTTAGCTACCAAGTTTCCAGAGTTAAAAGATTTTCTAAAGTTTTTATCTAACAGGGCTGATTTGTTAGAAACACTTAACATAAATAAAAACAATAGAACTACAATACCTACACCAAATACATCATATAATACAAGCAAACCAAAAAACTTTTATTCAACAACAAAACAAGACACAATCAATAACAATAATAATAAAAATCAAAAAATTAAATGCCCGATGTGTTCGCAAGATCACTTTCTTTTTAGTTGCCAGCCATTCAGGAATCTTAATGTTGAAGCTCGCATACAAAAAGCATCAGAAAGCAATGTTTGTATGAATTGCCTACGCCCAGGCCACTCAATCAAGCGTTGCAGTCTCGGACATTGCAAATATTGCAGCACCAAACACAACACACTCTTACATAAAGAGACATACACAGATTCAAATCCGGGGGAAAACATTGTATTGTCAGCGAACAACCCCCATACATCAGCAAACAATAATCAGGCCCTTGTTTTGCTTTCCACAGCAATGGCAAAGGTGGCAGACATCAATGGAAGCTTGCATACTGTTCGTCTCCTACTGGACAATGGCAGCACTTCCAATTATGTTACTGAGGACCTCTGTGGCAAGCTCGGCCTGGTAAAGCGCAGCACTAGCTCCACCGTCTCAGGTATTAATGGTCAGATTTCTAGCGTCACAGAAAGTTGTGATATTAGGCTGCAGTCTTGTTCAGGTGATTATCGGGCGAGTATTCACTGCTTCGTCTTACCGAAAATCACTCAATTGCTACCTGGCTCTTATGTTGACATTCATCAATTGTCAATTCCGTCAGGTCTTCAGCTTGCAGACCCCTCGTTTCATATACCGTCAGCTATCGACATATTGGTAGGTGCCGAAATATTTTGGAGCGTTTTGGGTACAGAAAAAATCGAACTTGGTAACAACAAACCAAAACTACATTCATCAAAATTAGGTTGGCTTATTTCTGGCTGTGCATATCAGTTACCTCGTCGCACACAATCTTCAGTCTGTCATTTCCTGTCCAGTACGGAAGCAGATCAGCTAACTCGCTTCTGGGAGTTAGATTCAGTTTCTACAAGCAACTGTCATTCTGCCGAAGAGCAGGCTTGTGAAAAATTTTTTGCAGAAACAACCCGTCGAGATGAATCTGGGCGCTTCGTTGTAACCATCGCATACCCTTAAAAGAATCGCCTAAAGAACTAGGAAACTCTTTTTTAATGGCAAAAACGAGGTTCCTTTCTTTAGAGCGCAGATTAGAGCGCGATTCTGTACTCAAACATAGGTACATTGAATTTATGCGCGAGTACGAATCACTAGGTCACATGACATTAAATACAAACATTAAATTTTCAGAAAACAACTACTTTTTGCCACATCATGGTATTATTCGGGAGTCGTCCACAACGACTAAGCTTCGTGTGGTCTTCGACGCTTCCGCTTCCACTACTTCAGGAAAATCATTTAATGAAATTCAGATGGTGGGTCCAACTGTCCAAGAGGACCTTCTTTCTATTCTATTGAGGTACAGACAACATCGTTTTGTGGTAACGGGCGACGTAGAGAAAATGTATAGAGCAATCTTAGTAGAGCCATCTCAGCGACCGTTGCAACAAATCGTGTTCAGATTCGATCCCACAGAGCCACTTAAGACATATTCGTTAAACACTTTGACGTATGGGACTGCATCAGCACCATATCTAGCAACGAAGTGTCTTGTGTCTCTTGCCGACCAGTGTGCAGATCAAAGAGCAAGCGAAGCCATTAAACGCAATTTTTACGTCGATGACTACTTGGACGGATCCGATTTAAAGGAAGACGTAATTAACACCACAAAATGCGTCATCGATACTCTTAAATCTGCAAAACTGAACTTACGAAAATGGCAATCGAATAATACTGCGATATTAGAGTCGATTACTAATATAACTGCAAAAAAATCAGAAAAGTCCCTTAACTTAAGAGAAATGTCTCCCAGCAAAACTCTAGGCCTTTATTGGGACCCTAAATCAGATTATTTATTTTACACTATTAAATTTGAAAACTCTACTAAAATTACAAAAAGAGTCATTCTTTCAATGATCAGTCAGGTTTTTGATCCACTTGGCCTCGTTGGAGCTTGTGTGCTCCAGGTCAAGCTTCTTTTACAGCAACTGTGGATACAAAAATGCAGCTGGGATGATGATGTTCCCATAGACATCAAATTACAATTTCTTGATGTAATCAATACTCTTCCAGCCTTAAATTTCATTAGAATTCCGCGTTGGATTTCTTGTTGTGATCGCTTAAAAATAGAATTACATACCTTTACCGATTCCTCAGAACGGGCATACGCTGGCTGCATTTTTGTAAGAACAGTGGCGCTCGACGGGACGGTTTGTGTTCGCCTCTTAGCCTCCAAGAACAAGATTGCACCTATAAAACCCACTACTATTCCAAGGCTGGAATTATGTGGCGCTCTTCTAGGAACACGACTTTTTGTGAAGGTACGTAAGTCACTTACGCTAGAATTCGATCACTGCTATTTTTGGAGCGACTCCACAATTGTTTTGGGCTGGCTACGTACTCTGCCTAGTCGCCTTGATCAATTTGTGCGAAATAGAGTTAGTGAAATCCAACAAGCCACAGCCGGACAGACGTGGAGCTATGTGCCGTCAAAGTCTAATCCCGCTGACCTTGCATCTCGGGGGGTGAAGGCTGACTTCATCAGCACGTCCGCGCTATGGTGGTCAGGTCCAGACTTTCTTGGGCACAAGAAAATAATATTTCCTACTGTTCCAAACAGTCAATTTACACATTTACCAGAAACACCAACATCAGAAACATCATTACACACAGATACAAACTTAGATAATCAGTTACAAAGCAATCAAATAAAATCATTAATTCATAAATTATCATCCTTTACAAAATTAGTTAGAGTCTTAGCCTACGTAAAAAGATTCATTCACAACTCTCAGAACAATTTAAACAGACATACATCACGTCTCTCATTAACAGAATTACAATTATCTCAGAATAATATTTTACAGATTTCTCAGCAGGAAATGTTCCCTGAGGAATATACATGCCTCTCAGAAAATCGCCTTCTGCCTAACAAAAACCGCCTGCTTAGCCTTTCACCGTTTATGGACTCAGACAAGCTTTTGCGTGTAGGTGGGCGTTTACAAAATTCCAATTACAGTTATGATGTTAAGCATCCCATTCTTCTTTGCAGCAAGCATCACGTAACAAAATTAATATTTCGCAAACAACATTTGGAGCTTTTTCATGCAGGGCCACAATTAATTTTAGCTACGATCAGACTTACTTACTGGGCTCTCGCCGGCAGAAATCTCGCTAAACAAACTGTTCGCAACTGTGTTCGTTGCGTACGCCTTAAAGCTCAGCCCGTTCAGATTATAATGGGGAACTTACCGAATGATAGGACTCACCTTGAATACCCCTTCTTAGTAACAGGTCTTGATTATGCCGGGCCAGTGCTGATAGCAGACCGCAAAGGCAGAGGTTGCAGGTTGACCAAGTCTTATATTTGTGTCTTTGTTTGTTTTGCAGTCAGAGCCGTTCATCTGGAGCTGGTTTCAGACCTCACAAAGGAAGCCTTTCTTGCGGCCCTAAGCCGATTCATATCGCGTCGCGGAAAACCCCAGCGGATTCACTGCGACAATGGAACTTCCTTTGTGGGGGGATTCAATGAGCTTTCCCGTTTTTTGCAAGATTCAGCTACTGACATTCAGTCAGACGTTGAGAACCAAGGCATCCAAATAAGGTTTTCACCTGTCGCCAGTCCCCATTTCGGAGGGATTTGGGAGGCAGCCGTAAAGTCCACCAAGCACTTATTACGTAGGACTCTTAACCTCACACATTTGACATATGAAGAGCTCTCAACATGTTTGGTTCAGATAGAGGCTATATTGAATTCCAGGCCCCTAACACCTCTATCTACAGATCCGTCCGATTTAACATTCCTCTCCCCTTCTCATTTTCTTATCGGACGACCACTCACTACAGTTCCTCGTCCGCAGATCGCCGACGTCAACATTCAGCGGCTACAGCGCTACGACAGAATAGAGAAACTGCGACAACACTTCTGGCAGCGCTTCTCTAATGAATATATATCTGTCTTGCAGCAAAAGAACAAATGGCAGACTTCAGGGCAGGACCTTCAGATCGGCACCATGGTATTGGTGCGAGATGCCAATCGACCTCCACTCCTATGGCTGCTGGGAAGAGTGGTCAACGTCAAGACGGGATCCGACGGACGCAACAGAGTAGCCGAAATCCTGACCAAGAAGGGCACCATTACGCGAGCATACAACAACGTATGCCCACTTCCAGTTACTACATCAGTCTCTTGAAGTACTTCAGCACTTCAACGTGGGGACTCTGTTCCGACGTTATGTCTGACGTCACAACATATCATCGGGCCGCGGTATCGCGGACCGGTTCCGAGGCCTAGTCGGACGGCGATCGGTTTAGTTCGCGGGCACACGGCCTCTCTCGCTTCAGCGCATCCTTTCAGTCGCGATCGTTTTAAGCCTGATTTCCTAATTTATTACTAGCAATATAGTACAGTCCATACAGTATCGAAGCATTTTATTTAGCTGGGACCCCCGGGATACTAAACTGGAGCCTAGCAATCAACATACCTGAAGAATTCTCATCCTGCAGATCAGAAAATTTCCGAACGTCCTTGTTGCAGGCTTTTTATTTCCCTGCATTTCACAATTTTCGGAACTTGTTTCGATATATTTCGAGTTTCCTATCCTTTGACTTATGTTTGTGTACACATTTTCGTGTAGTTTTGCTGTTATTTTCACTTATTTACTCAGCGTTGCATCAATGCAATTGCATTGCTTGCAACATACGCTGAGTCGGGGCCATTTTGCGCCCACAACACTTACAATAATTTTGTAAATTTTATTTCGTTATTTGTGTATTGTATTTCTTACCTAGTTGTTTGTTACATAATATTGTATGTTTTGTGTGCGTAAATAAAGATCTGTCTATGTCTATGTCTATGTCTTATTTTATAAAACGAAACTATTTTTTACTAAAAAACAAAGCGCCGGCACCACGCGAACACAAAGAATGACGTTTGACAGCTAGACCATAGACAATCAATATTGTAGTTATTTTTTTTTTTAGTATAGGGAAGGATTTAAAGCGCGTAAGGTGCCAAGCAACTCGGAGAAGCTGCATGTTTAACAATATACATCGAATACAAAGCCGATGTACAATTATAGTAAAAGCTTCCACCATTATAAATTTGAGTGAAATACTTTAAAAAGATTTACCCTGAAAAAAGTTCAACACTTAAAAACTATAGTTAATTTAATGGTCTATTTGTCTATTAATTTAATTTAAGTATTTATCTACAATTACTCCTTACCACTTTTCAGCCATTATTGGTGCAGTAGTTTAGGCGTGATTACGTACAGTCAGAGTTACTTTGGCATTTATCGACAACGACGTCCATCGACTTTAAAAAAAAAATTATGGTCATGTCCATGTTTAATGTATAATTTAAACTGTGGACGATATTCTAAGCTACCTACTTAAGAGCCAGTTTACCGCGATGCTAGCGCCATTCTCGAAAAAAATTTATATCTTATAAACTAAGGCAAAAATCAAAAATGTTGCACAGTATGACACTAGACTTGCTTAGTATTTTTTGAGCCCAGTAAAGTAGTCCTAACTTAAAAGAACAAAATTATACACAGATTGTTGCTAAAAGTGGCCACTTTTAACAACACTTTGTAGCTTTCTTTGGTCTTTTATTCAAAAGCTATACAACAGTACCCTTTAAATACTAGGCTACATTATCTAGTGTCATACAGTGCCACATTTTTTATATTTTGCCTTAGTTTAGCAGATATAATTTTTTTTCGCGAATGGCGCTAGCATCGCTGTAAACTGGCCCTTAATGGCTTACACGGTGCGAAACTAGCGCCACTCCTAATAAATTATTATTATCTTCAAAGTCAAACACGCATATTTTTTATTTAGGTCATGGTTAAGACCTAAATAAAAAATATGCGTATTTGACTCCCTAGATAATCTTGCTTAGAATGTTTAAGGCCCTGTTTTGTAGCTTTCAGGTTCCAAATCTGTGAAAAAAAACTGTTTGCTGCCTAAAGTGCCAAACCACTTGTGTTTCGTAAAATAATATTTCTAAGATCATTATCCTAAAAACTACACAACAGAGCCTTAAAAGGAGTCAAAGGCGCATATTTTTGATTTCAGCCATGGTTTAGAAGATTTCAATTATTTATTGAAGTGGCGCTAGTTTCGCCTCGTAAACTCATTGACGATTAGCAGTTCTAGAAACCCTACTAACCTATTTAAAACAAAATCAAACATACCTGGGACTCTAGTCTCTTAAACTTACGATAAAACTTCTATTCTATTATTATTCTACTATTACTCTACTACGATGGGGTCAAAAATTGCGAGTCTCGTAACTTTGATCGATCATTATAGTATAGCAATAGAATAAGAATAGCAAGCTATAGAATAATCTGGGTTTTTTTACCTAAATAGTGAATCCTGTTTTATTAGACGAAATTGGACCGGGCGTAGTGCAACTGTCACTTAATATCAATCAGTATTGACATTTATAATGTCAGTCGAACGTAATCATAACATTATCTTATTATGGAGCAGACTACCCTTTTTGGTCAATTCCAATCTATTGCGATACTACTGCTATAGTTATAGCAAAATTGATTACGAGACTACCAAATGTGTATTTTCTTGCGATTAACGTACTGTTCCTACTCTACTTTTATTCGATAGTTACGTTTTGCGCGATGAGACTGAGGGCCCTGGTACACTATTTGAATAAACGGCCCTGCAAACTTGAAATGTCTCTTAAAATATTCACAATCCGACTTTAATACTCTACATTAAGGTCGATTTTGGCTTGTATATTTTTAATTTGGAGTCTTGTGAAGTGGTAAATCAGGCTTTAGGGGTGTTAGTGGTTTCAGTATTTTGTGCACCCCCGTGGCGAGAGGTTGTGCCGTTAAAATATCCCTTTTTTTTGGTAAATTCGTGATTTTATAACAATTATGTTTTGGTAAGTTTAATACTTATTTTTGTCTTAAATTTATAAGGTTAACGATCGATTAAAAATAGCGGATTTGTTCTGAAAAAAAAAATTCATCATGCATCTTTTTTTGGAATTAATTGATTTCAATTGTTCCATAAAAACATTCTAGTTATTTCAATAGAAGTATTAAATGCTTTTAGTTCTAAATATCTTTTGACTGCTCCGTGGCTCAGTTGGCAGTGATGTGGACTGAGTAAGCGTGTGCACCCGGGTTCGATTCCCGGGCGGGGCGAATATTGATATGATGAATATCGATGTTTGTTTCCGGTCTAGGTGTGATGTTCGTCTCTGTGTGTGTTTCGGGCACCCTAGATACAGGTTCTTCCTAGTTAGGGGCTCTGAGTGTTATTATTATGTTATTATTATCTTATATCGAACGTTAACGTAGAACCAATGTGTGTTCTGTATGATGATATTAAATTAAAATTTAAAGAAGATATAATAATACCATTATGGTTCCCTTGAAGAAATGGCTTTTAGCGATAAAGTCGCCTTCTTTTTAACTGATTTATTAAATTTATATATTAGTTGTACAGTGCGGTCTAGGATGGCGTAACACTTCCAGATTTTCTGTATTGCAAAATAGCTCTTTTTCTTTGGTAATACAGTTTTGACCACACGAGACCATAGACAAATCTGTTAAGTATCCAAATAAGGTATCAATAGCAATTAGATTAGATGTAGTCTAATTGACTTTCAATAAGTGATTTCTTGTATCCTATATTGAATAAATAATTTGACTTTGACTTTGTTACAACGTCCTAGACCGCCAATATGTACCACCGTATGACCGCCTACCTTAAAGAGATAGCTAATTTATACAAAAGCCACACGATCTCAAATCACATGTCACCATTAAATTTATTATTTGGCTTTCGTGATATTGAGTTTGACTAGCCGTGGTAACCAGTAGTTCCTTTTCGGCTCAATTTCCGTGTCAAAGGCTGCTAGAGTCAGATTAAAGGTTTAATGAAGCCAGAGATTGGTCGCTGCTGCGTACGACACGTTAGCAATCTCATACACGGATTACAGACAGAGACAGATGACAGACAGATTTAGCATAGTTTTTTTTTTTTACATTTTTACAAGTCCGTCCCATGAAAACGCAGAGCCCTAATTGCCTGCCTTTTCGATTTTATTTAGTTTCAAGATGATTGTAACCATGAACCCCAAAGGCAGACTCGTGCAAATGATTTAGCATAGTTTTTTTTTTTTTGACAAGTTCAATCCGCTGTAACGCGAAAACGCAGCGACATAGGATAAAATTTTACTGAACCAAATCAATTCGTACTGACCTAAACTGCAACCCACCGCGATGTGGATTCCGTGCAAGTACTTTACCGAAATGCTACCCACCTCCATAACCAAGAGGAACTCTGTCGTTTAGAATATCATTAAGAGCCAGTTTACAGCGATGCTAGCGACATTTGCGAAAGAAATTAATAATCTACTAATATCTATGGGCCTCTGCTGCCTGCTTTTAATAAATAACTTCTAAACTAAGGCAAATATTGAAAATGTGGCACAGTATGACACTAGATATTCTTGCTTAGTATTTTTTGAGCAAAGTCCTAGTCCTAGTTTAGTCCTAACTGAAAAGAACAAAATTATACACAGACTAGAGGCTGCCCCGCGGTTTTTCCCGCGCAGATTTCTCATAAAAACAAAACTCCCGTTTTTCCCGTTCCCGTGGGAATTTCGGGAAATCCCTTCTTAGTGCTCACCTACACTCCCCAAGGAACCCACGTGCCAATTTTCAGCATTTTACGCCCAGTAGTTTAGGCTCTGCGTTGTCTGTCAGTCAGTCAGTCAGTCAGTCACTCAGTCAGTCAGTAACGGAAGAGTTTTATATATATTGATTGTTGCTTAAAGTGGCCACTTTTAGCAACACTTTTGAACTTTAACTTAAAAGCTATAAAACAGTGCCCTAAAAATACAAGGCTACATTATCTAGTGTCATACTGTGCCACATTTTTGATATTTGCCTTAGTTTGGAAGACATAAATTGTTTTCGCGAATGGCGCTAGCACCGCTGTAAACTTGCTCCTAATGTAGATACTATAGGTAATAATAAAAATCAATAACAATGTCAGCAAATCATCATCAATCAATACATAGTATAAAACAAAGTCGCTTTCCGCGTCTGTCCCTATGTATGCTTAAATCTTTAAAACAACGCAACGGATTTTGATGTGGTTTTTTTAATAGATAGAGTGATTCAAGAGGAAGGATGATAAGTATAATATATCATGCACAAGAAAATAGTTTAGGCGGTACGGAGTTCGCCGGGTCTACTAGTTAGTAGTAACGATCTTGGAGATAGGTCTCCAGAAACTAAAAGTGGTATAAAAGTTCCAGTTATCAATTTAAATAGAGGAGCTAGGTCAAGTCACGATCACGAGTGACGGAGTTATAGACAGACAGACACACGCCTTGGACAAGAGGCATTATGCGCGCGGTCACGGAGAACATGTGATGGCTTTTATGTAGGGAGGCCAGTCCCTGTAACTTATGGACTGTTAACGCATTATAAAATAACTAATCAACATGGCGAACTTCGTACCGCCTTACCTATTACTATGTTGTGCGTGTATCAATCAATATATATAAAACTCTTCCGTTACTGACTGACTGACTGACTGACAGACAACGCAGAGCCGAAACTACTGGTCGTACAAAACTGAAATTTGGCATGTAGTTTCTTGAATCACACTATCTTAAAAAAAATCGCATCAAAATCCGTTGCATAGTTTAAAAGCTATAAGCATACATATGGACAGACGCAGGAAGCGACTTTGTTTAATACTATTGATGAAGTAAACTATTTTTTGTTTATAGCGGTGGAAATGCAGAGCGCATTTTTTGACGCTGTTTTGTAGGCTCGCACTCACTAAAACCCCTCTGTGGCCGTCTCAGCGTTGTTGAGGAGGTCCTCTGGAATCATTAATGATCAGCGTCCGGTGTCCTTCCCATGCGTAGCTGTAAATCCAGCTTCATCCTTGGAGAGGCATGTTGCTCCCTTTCCTGCTCGCCTTTAGAGCTGCGGGGCCGTTTGATGAATATTTTGGGTATTTCTTCTTCTTTCGGTGCCTTTTCACTATTGGTGGGTGGCCGTCAGCTCCGTAAATGCTTCTCTTTCTCCTGCCAGTCGAAAAAGTTATTCTACGCTGGCAACCCCAGTTTTGGGATCCAGTCCTTTACACTTACGACCGCAATGACCCCTTTGCCTCGTACGACAGGCAAAGGATAACGTTGACCTATTCTTACGCCCGGATCTACAGGGCTTACGCCCCACGCAGATTCCTGTTTATTTCTGATGTCCATAGATTTCTTACTCAATGTTTTCCTTGTATGTCCACTAGAGTGGAGGAAAACACTTCTTTGTTCGCATGACGAGTTTTCTCTCAGCACCTTTAAATAATATTGTAAACAAGAAGCTATTTAAGCACGCATTCTCATCTAAATAATAAGTCTGAGATATAAATATCAATTTTTACTGTTGGTTTATGTCGCTAAAACTCTTATTCAAAAAAAAAGCGTATTCTGATTTTGAATTATTTGTTGTAGGTAGTCCGGGAAACTAAAAAGTTTAACAAAAATTATTATAACTAAGTACCACTTGGACCATTGAATTCGATAAAAGTTAGGCGGATTTTTATAATTAGAATATATATTCGCAAATGCTTCTACTTGCAAGTGATTTTTAAATCGCATTTCGGAAACTTGTACAGCATTCATTGCGTTGCAGAATTGCGAAAAAAACGGCGGAGCGGGCGGGGCCTTATGGCTGAGCATGTAGCACTGCGATTAACGCATCGCAAAAAAATGTAACACATAGTTTTGAGAACAAGCGCACGCATGAGCCCGTTTTGGAGTTTTCAGTTTTTTGAGTCACCAATGAAGAAGTCTTGAAAAGACTAGAGGAAAATCGAATGATCTTGAACATCATAGCGATAAGAAGGGGAAAGATGATAGGCCATCTGATACGTAACGACGCACTGATTACTAACATTATAGAAGGAAAGATTGAAGGAAAGAGACAGCGTGGACGACAAAGGGGAAGCTACTTCGACCAAATAAAGGAGCGAGTCAGTGCAGAGTCGTATCAGATGGTCAAGAAGCTGGCGGGGAACAGGGGTGAATGGAGGAGGCTCCACCGACAAGAGCAAAGCTCTTAAGAGAGAAGAAGAAGAAGAAGAAGAAAAACCGCGCGTTTAAACGCAGCGCGTGCTCAGCCTATCTATCAGTCAGTAACCGCAGATTTACTTATATTGCACAAATAATAATTACCTATCATCAATACATAGTATAAAATAAAGTCGCTTCCCGCGTCCCTATGTCCCTATGTATGCTTAAATCTTTAAAGCTACGCAACGGATTTTGATGAGGTATTTTTAATAGATAGAGTGATTCAAGAGAAAGGTTTATGAGTAACATACACATGGATGCACAATATATTAATAGGTTGGGCGGTACGAAGTTCGCCGGGTGGACTAATTTTTAGAATTAACCCAGTGTTTTCAATTATTTTGAACCAACGCCAAAGGTATCAGTTTTAGAAATAGTGTTTTATAATAACGATACTTTGGCTATTCTTTCGTGGGCAAAGCAAAACATTTTCAAAATTAAAATATTATAGGCAATAAAAACAGTAGCCCAACTCTGGGGGTTAAGTTTCTTAACTAAAAACGATCGACTCGTAATTGTCTTGTTATCGACTTAGTTAACCATTGCTGTTTTCTTTGGGCGTGCAACAGAAATTGCCTTTGTTAAAGCGGCAATGGTTAACGAAGTCGCTAACAAGACAATTACGAGTCGATAGTTTTTAGTCAAGAAACTTGGGGTCCTTGGTCTCTCGATAAGATCAATCTAGCAGGTTCTAGTTTTAGTCAGAAAAAGGGTTAACTGCTATTTAATGAGTTGCTTGCACGAACGGACGCGACAAATGGCTTACATAAAGTGCTTAAGTATACAAGATTTTTTTTTTTAGTTGCTAACTAGCACGTCGTATCTATAACTCTACATTATATAATAAATAGGGAATACTTTATATAATAATTTATTTTTTACAAAAAAGGAACCCGCCTTCAATAAACTGAAACATATATTAACTGAGCACTTCCTCTTTTTCGAAGTCAGTTAAAATAGGTACAACCTTCTCCTGAATGTAACAAATACTTATCTGAAAACCGCATCAAAATTGGTTCAGCCACACGCGAGATAATCGCGGACAAACATACATAACATACATATATACAGGTGAAACTAATAACCTCCTTTTTTGAAGTCAGTTAAAAAGACCTTATGTCGTATTTGACATCAAAGACCAACGATATGGTTATGTGTGGCATGAAACCAGAGAGGTTGAAAACCGCCGTGAAACGGATTATAGAACCAAAGTCTGTAAGTTTCGCTTTTACGCCAAAACTACCTGACCAATTTAAACGAAATAAGGTATACGGATAGTCTAGATCCAGAGAAAGGACAAAGACTACGTTTTATCTCCAAAAATCCCACAGGAAATTACAGATTTAGCTGTTTCCAGGAAAATATGGCTGGCAAAGCCGCGGGACGCATACCAGGAGCACAGCATAATAAAGAGCTAGTAGAGATTATAATAGAACTGGATTGTTAGCACAACGTGCAGCGCTTCCTATGTGGGACCCAATATCCGTTCCACTTGATAGCGGATTAACGGATTCCGGGAAGTACTCGCGCTGATCGGATTCGGCTGTTTACGTTTTAAAATAGATCCCAGTCTGTTGTTGTGATACGAAGGGACTGACAGCCAACAGAGAAAACTGCAAAAATATTGGAGATGCATTCGCTTAACTTTTTTTTTATTTCGAGTTTTTATTTATTCTGGCGAAAGCAATATTTTTTAAAATAGTTTGAATTACTTCCCACAGCTAAATAGCTGCCGTCTCTCACATTGTTTGTTTAACATAGTTTTTGCAAAAAAGAGTTTTACTGATTTTGTGTAAAAATCCATATTTGGCGAAAAAATTAAGATTTTGCTAAATACACCAATTTTGCAGAATATTTTCGCCAGAATCGAAACGAAAAGTGTGATCGTCCGCTGTTGCCCAGGGTGCACCGCGTGGAGGTTCTCTGGCCAGCACCCCGACATAGGCTTGAACTACCTTAACTCAGCCAAAAGAGGTGTGGGCACTGCTGTACGAGCCTCACCCAGTGTACTCTTGCAACCTTTACCAGGTCCCCTGACCACCTTGTGCGGTCGCCTTTCGAGAACTTTTAGGCTCCATCATCGATAATCTGTTGTTTAAGATATGGACACTGCTTAAATCAAATCAAATAATTCTTTAATCTATATAGGATACAAGATATCACTTATTGAAAGTCAATAAAATTAGACTACATCTAATCTAATTGCTATTGATACCTTATTTGGTAAAGTATCCTATACTGCACTGTGAGAGGCGAGGTAGTTCAGTTGGCTCAGGTAAACAAATGTTGCCTTGCCTTACGACAATTAAAGTCGCCTGGAGAGGCCTCCAAACGAGCCCTCCTCTGTCAAATGATTCTACTCCCTTTCGCAAATTTTGCAATTCTCTGGGTTGTCGGCTTTATTTCCTCTACAAATCTCGTCACTTCTTATTTTATCACGCAAGGACACTTCAATCATATTATAACCCTATCCATTGTTACAATAATTCAACTGAAAATATACACATTAGTACGCTTCCCATCTGAAAGAAATATTAGATTTTCTTTGTAAATGAAAACGCATTACACTTCAGAAGAAAGGAATTGAATCTAGTGGGGAATACCCTGGACAATGAGGTGGGCTCAATACGATTTCTATGCGGCATTGAGCATTGTTCCCGACAACTGACGTTTATTATTTTACAGCTGAAAAAGGCTACCATTGGTTGTCTTTTTCTTTTTAATCATGTATTTATTTTCCTCTTTATATTATGCTACGAGCTTTCCCAGCTTACTTCGTTACGCCATAGAATATAAGATACTATAAAATACTTGGCTCTATAGACTATGTTCTTTTGACCGCCCAGAATGGCCGAATAAATAACAAACAACAACAACAAACCACCTGTCAAAATATTTAAACAACGGAAAAAATATTGCACCTTGGGTTACATTATTTGAGTTTAGGTAAGGATCCCTAATTTTTTTGAAAATCTCATATAGCCTATGACACTCGGGGTTAATGTAGCTTCCTACCAGTGAGATAATTTTTCAAATCGGTTCAGTATTTCCAGAGCCTATTCGTTACAAACAAACAAATCTTTCCTCTTTATAATATTGGTATAGACTAGTCGACCCGCCGAATTTCGTACCACCTAACCTATTAGGTACTATTGTGCATGTATTTTACATATAAACCTTCCTCTTGAATCACTGTATCTATTAAAAACAAACCGCATCAAAATCCGTTGCATAGTTTTAAAGATTTAAGCATACGTAGGGACAGACGCGGGAAGCGACTTAATTTTATACTATGTATTGATAATGTTAAAGCTTTATAAGTACACGTTTCCGAGATTTATATCAAGGCGTTTGGTTGTGTAATTGTGGTAAGGAGGTCGAAGTTTTACCCCGGAAAGGGTTCGATTCCAGGCGGGGGCAAAATTTTCGATTGATATCGATGATTCTTTCCCGATATGGGTGAATAATATGTTCTTTTTTGTATGTGTTTGGGCACCCTAGGGTTCTAAGTGTGGAATGTTATTAATTATTATTGAAACACTCAAAAAAGCTCTATAAAAGAGTATATAAAACTTTTGGTAATGTAACGTAAAGTTGTCTGTTCTGCACAGATATTAATACCCTACTGCAACCGTTCACAGTAGTTGCTCTCTGGTTTCCAACTGTAACTTGTTTTAAAGTTGGGCAGTTTCTGCCTCACGCTGAGGATTCTCACGGACAGCCCAGCTGTGGAAATTTTCTCAATTACACGATTAGAAAACTTATATTCCCTGTAATTCATAATGTCAAAACAATAATGACTTCTCCGTAGCTCAGTTGGCAGTGATGTGGACTGAGAAGCGTGTGCACCCGGGTTCGATTCCCGGGCGGGACGAATATTGATATGATGAATATCGATGTTTGTTTCCGGTCTGGGTGTGATGTTTGTCTCTGTGTGTGTTTCGGGCACCCTAGATACAGGTTCTTCCTAGTTAGGGGCTCTGAGTGTGATGTGTTATTATTATTATTATTATTATAATAGAACCATTTAGTTTTGTAGATTGTAACTTTCTTAATCTTAGGTTAGATGTAAAATAAATGAATGGGTAATCTTTGTACTGCTTCTTGGTGTACATACTGGATTATTGTTTTAACGTTGGTTCCGAAACCACGCGTTTTGTTAGCGGGCTTTGAACCAATAATCCAATAAACTTAATAATAACCGTACAACGTTGCCGGGCTTTAAGCCCACCCTTTTTAACCGACTTCAAAAAAGGAGGTTATCAGTTTGACCTGTATGTATGTATGTATGTTTGTCCGCGAATATCTCGAGTTTGGCTGAACCGATTTTGATGCGGTTTTCACAGAAGTATTTGTTACATTCAGGAGAAGGTTTTAGTACCTATTTTAACTGACTTGAGAAAAGATTGAGTTCTCAGTTTTATGATGTAACAATTTATTGAAGGCGGGTTCCATTTTTGTGAAAAAGGAATTATTACTAATTTGTGAACTTGACATTGGCAAAATACTCCACTGAAGTGGAGTCAAGTCCATTTAATTAAAATAATAAGAACAAAGTTTTGGGCCTCGCAAAACCATACCTTCCTAGTGCGGGACCCATTGGTAAACGTGAAAGATAGAGATAATTAGATTAAACATCAACTAAGCAAACCATGTAAACCTCACTTTTTTTAATAACAACATAATCTCACGCCTTTTATTCCCCGAAGGGTTAGGCAGAGGTACAGTGGCGGTCTAGGACGACGTAACAGATTAGTCTAGGCCTCGTGCGTCCGAGACTGTATTACCAAAGAACAAGAGCTATTTTTCAATACAGAAAAACCGGTAGTGTTACGTCGTATTGTAATTTACTAGACTCAATATTAAGTAGTCTTTTTCGTTATCAGTAGGTGTAAAAAGGCCGTAAATTGGTATCATCTTACCCTGTTATTCATAAAAAGTTTAGCAACATTTTAGTTATCAATATATATAAAACTCTTCCGTTACTGACTGACTGACTGACTGACAGACAACGCAGAGCCGAAACTACTGGGCGTAGCGGGCTGAAATTTTGCATGTAGGTTCCTTAGGGAGTGTAGGTGAGCACTAAGAAGGGATTTCCCGAAATTCCCACGGGAACGGGAAAAAATGGGATTTTTGTGTTTATGAGAAATCTGCGCGGGTGAGACCGCGGGGCAGCCTCTAGTCAATATATATAAAACTCTTCCGTTACTGACTGACTGACTGACTGACAGACAACGCAGAGCCGAAACTACTGGGCGTACAAAGCTGAAATTTGGCATGTAGGTTCCTTACCGAGTGTAGGTGAGCACTAAGAAGGGATTTCCCGAAATT
Source organism: Euspilapteryx auroguttella (assembly GCA_951802225.1). Taxonomy (NCBI): domain Eukaryota; kingdom Metazoa; phylum Arthropoda; class Insecta; order Lepidoptera; family Gracillariidae; genus Euspilapteryx; species Euspilapteryx auroguttella. The sequence continues at coordinate 15,765,317 of OX637643.1, forward strand.
CCCACGGGAACGGGAAAAAACGGGATTTTTGTGTTTATGAGAAATCTGCGCAAAATTCTATGGTATATTTATCCCTTGCTAGGTTAGGTGGGACACACTTGCGTGACATTTAAAAAGTCATTAAAGATCTTAACTTTTTCATCTCGTTCACTTTTTTTTTCAGCCATTAGCATCCCGGGCGTCTTTTGTCATTACGCTCTCTTTTGTTTTCAATTTAATAACTGAAGTCCATATTTTAGTGGAAGTCTTTTGTGATTTGTTGGTTATATTATGTGTATTATTATGTTTGCCCACTATATTAACGTGTTTTATATTATGTCGTTCCTACTGTACTTATTTAATATAGTTTTGTACGCCATGGAAATTAATAAAAAAAAATTCTAAACACTAAATGGTAAATTTATTTTACATTTAGGACCATAAAATTTTAACCGTCTTATTCATATAGATGTATCTTTTTCTTTAGACGGATTTTAAGTAGCTTTACTGGTAGGTCTACTTCTCTGGTTGGTTGTATGGTAAAATCGTGACATCCAGTCTAAATTAACAAACGGCAAATAACTAAAATGCTCTTTAACTTTTTATGAATAACAGGGTTAGTTTGTACGCTATGGAAATAAATAAAAAACAACACTAAACACTAAATGGTAATTTAATTCTACCTCTACGACCATAAAATTTAAAACTTTTCACGTCTACTAGAACTACTTCTCAATTAGCTTTACGACCCATAAAAGTCAAACCTTTCTATACCTTACCTACCTTACTAATCAATCTCGTACCAAGTAAATAATTGATGACATGCCTATGTCTAAAAACAGTACAATTTCCCCGCATTAGCGACGCTTCGTCACGCCTCTACTTAACTCTTTAAAAAGAAAATTCAATGAAATCGAGTAGACAATCAAAGGGAGATCACACACTTTCCCGTTCGGGGGGAGAAGGTGGAGGGGGGCGGTGTCGCAGAGCGTTCGGAACTAGGTAGTGAACCGAGACGGTTGTGTGGTTCATGTCATAAGCGGGGCGGGTGACTCTTGGGGAAATGCAATAGGCATTTCCCCCCATTACAAAAAAAAGGGTACAGTCTGAGTCGCATGGCATGGCAGTTATCTACGTACAGTGTTCTGCTTTTGCTAAACAGTAAAATTGGGTGCCCCTAAACCACCAAGCCTCTCGCAGTATAGGATACTTTATTTAATAACTAATTAGCGAAATTCACTATAGGGCTTATGAACAGGCTCCGAGTAGCTCAACGAGCCATGGAGCGGGCTATGCTCGGGATTTCTCTGCGGTATCGAATCAGAAATGAGGACATACGCAGAGAAACCAGGGTCACCGACATAGCCAAGCGGATAAGCTCGTTGAAGTGGCAATGGGCAGGTCATATAGCCCGCAGAACAGATGGCCGCTGGGGCCGAAAAGTTCTCGAGTGGAGACCACGGATCGGCAAGCGCAGCGTAGGACGTCCACCGACCAGATGGACGGATGATCTGCGCAAGGCTGCGGGTCCACGCTGGATGCAGGCCACCTGCGATCGGTACAGATGGAGAGCCTTGAGGGAGGCCTATGTCCAGCAGTGGACGTCCAACGGCTGAAATGATGAGGATACTAAGAAATCATTTTCAGTACTTTTTATACTGCTTGCACCAAAACCTAAAGCAAACAACGTATAGAAAATGTAATTTTCCGCTGCTTTCGACCTCGGCGAGGAAACGCAGTCCACAATCATAGCTAATATCATGACCACCTCTGTGGCTCAGTAGGCAGTGACATTGACAGTGTCTTCAGAGGTCTGGGTTCATCCCGGCGGGGGCGAACATTGCTATGTTGGTTCCCTAGGCCTGGGTGAGTTTTTATGTTTTTTGGGCATAAACCATCGCTGTCACCAGAAGGACTGCACGGCATCAACTGCGCGCAGTCGACCTACTCACCGCAAGCAGTCGAGACTTAACTGAACCGCTTACGGTCCAGACTCAACTGCAGCAAACCGCGAGAATTTGATTTGAGTCTCGGCCGGACGCAGTTTATATCGACTGCGAGAAGTTGATAATGGACTGAGCGTAGCCGACGCTTCTCGACTGCAGTCGACCGCGTGAAGTTGAGTTGAGTCTCGACCGGAAGGCAGCCGACCGCGTGAAGTTGAGTCCCGACTGCATGCTGTATGCGGTCCGTCGGATGTAAACTAAGGACCACAACTGCATTATACTCTACATGACCTAACTAAAAAGTTCAGAAAAAGTTTTTGAATGTTTTCATCGTATTTTCATTGTTTTTTCTACGTAGAATTAATAGAGATTAAATTGTTACTACCTCGGTATCGGTATCTTGGGCGCACCTTGCTAAATAAATAAATGTACGCTTAGCTTAATAATGATCTAGTTGGCATTAGATAATTTGTCGATACGCCTAGTAAAATTGTTGTTAGTTAGAGCGATTAAATTGTTACATGATACTGATACCTGTTATCTTAGTACAGATCAGTTATCTGTGATTATTTATTAAATAGCTGATTTGTCGAGTTATAGGCGGTATAAATGTCGAGACTTAGGTAAGGCTTATTGCATCAATGCTAGTGCCAATCGCGAAAACAATAGCTTCTAAACCATGGCAAATATATAAATTGTGAACCTTTAATTTATCTATACCAATATTATAAAGAGGAAAGATTTGTTTGTTTGTTTGTAACGAATAGGCTCCGGAAATACTGAACCGATTTAAAAAAATATTTCACTGGTAGGAAGCTACACTATCCCCGAGTGACATAGGCTATAAATTATAAATTGTAATCACCTATATTAAGTCTATTGATTGCAATAAAGAGTATTTCTATTCTATTCTATTCTATATTAGATTTTCAAAAAATTTAGGGATCCTTACTTAAACTCAAATAGTGTAACCCAAGGTGCAATATTTTTTCCTGTTTACATATTTTGACAGGTGGTTTGTTGTTGTTGTTTGTTTTTTTATTCGCCCATTCCGGGCAGACAAAAGAACATAGTCTATAGAGCCAAGTCTTTAGAAGTATCTATATTCTATGGCGTAACGAAGTAAGCCGGGATAGCTCGTTATAAGATAATCTTGCTAAGCATGTTAAGTTTTGCTTTGTTTAAATACCTTTAAGAGATTTTAAAAGTAAGCTTTAGTAAAAAATACAACGATAGCGTCTGCACTGAAAATCGACACCATACAATTTTACTCATGTAACACGAAGTCCTTACAGTGTTTTGTCATTCGGCCTGGCCTGTTCTCCTGGGGGCTGTTGGTTTCATTTTCTTACCTGGGGTCGCAAGGGACGACCTTGTACTACCTTTTTTTTTAGGCGGGGAAACTCCTAACGAGTACTCTGCAGCCCCGGGGGGCCGCAGGGTTATGTGGGGCAGTGGCGTTACTACAATATAAGCCGAGAAGCCCGGCTTGCCCTATTAAAATTACTATTACTAAAATGCATGTACACTTTCCTAACTCATAATTATTATAAATTTTTTTTTTTAGGTACTTTTAGGAGTTAGGTCTTATCCCTTTAATCATAGGCCAGGCTTGCTCTAACTTAAAATCCAAGGCACGCCACTGATGTGGGGTTCGCACCCACTAAAACCCCGCCGGTGTCCTCCTCGACTGTTAGCAAGGGGGTTACGGGTGATCTTTCGATCTCCGCGACCCCCTCCAGCATCGGGTGTGAAGCCTCTTCGCGGGGGGGACCCTGTACTACCTCGCCTCATGCTATATAGGATAGGTACTATGTTTCTAATTATGCTAAGGGAATAAGGGGTAGTCAAGATCGGCGGTCGCTGTGGCATTTTGTGGGAAAGGCCTATGTCCAGCAGTAAACGCCTTTCAGCTGAAATGATGATGACAATTAATTGAGTTACTAGACCAGGGATGGCGGCGCACCTATGCCACGCATGCCATTAATGGCACGCAACATAATATTTTGGGCACGTCACTGATCAATCACTGGTCACAAAGTGCGTTACCCAAAGACGTTATAGGAATATAGGTATTATTTATATAAAATATTTATATATATAAACTCTTCCGTTACTGACTGACTGACTGACTGACAGACAACGCAGAGCCGAAACTACTGGGCGTAGCTGGCTGAAATTTTGCATGTAGGTTCCTTATGGAGTGTAGGTGAGCACTAAGAAAGGATTTCCCGAAATTCCCACGGGAACGGAAAAAAACGGGAATTTTGTGTTTAAGAAAAATCTGCGTGGGTGATACCGCTGGGCAGCCTCTAGTATCAAATAATTTAATGTGCTATGTAGACACTCATCATCATCATTTCAGCCGTAAGACGTCCACTGCTGGACATAGGCCTCCCTCAAGGCTCTCCATCTGTACCGATCGCAGGTGGCCTGCATCCAGCGTGGACCCGCAGCCTTGCGCAGATCATCCGTCCATCTGGTCGGTGGACGTCCTACGCTGCGCTTGCCGATCCGTGGTCTCCACTCGAGATCTTTTCGGCCCCAGCGGCCATCTGTTCTGCGGGCTATATGACCTGCCCATTGCCACTTCAACGAGCTTATCCGCTTGGCTATGTCGGTGACCCTGGTTTCTCTGCGTATGTCCTCATTTCTGATTCGATCCCGCAGAGAAATCCCGAGCATAGCCCGCTCCATGGCTCGTTGAGCTACTCGGAGCCTGTTCATAAGCCCTATAGTGAAGCACCACGTTTCAGAACCGTATGTCATCACTGGCAGCACACATTGGTTAAGACACTATCTGTTTTTATTTCTTCTAAGTATACCATAGTGTTCTATTAAGTCTATGAAGTAGGTATACATATATATACATTTTTTTTTGTGCACAATAAATAAAAAAATAAAACAGAAAAACTACTAAAACTATTCGAATTAATTTTTGTTTTTTTGGAGGTATAATATTATTTTCCTTACTATATGTAAAATCATTGTATGGTCGATTTTTTTTTTGTAAAAATATATTGTTATATATGCATTGTGCGAATGCAGTATTCAACAGGAGACATCCTTGGCTGCGCGTGCGACGGTTTCTTGGACGTTCTGCAAAGTATATAAAACTTATATGTCATTCTTACCACGTACCTTTCTGTCTGTCTTACTTCCTCGTGCCGTGATAATGACCTTATGTGACTTATTTTTTTAAGCACGTAGGTCATGATTAAGTGAATTTAATTTATATACCAAACTAGCAGTCCCGGCGAACTTCGTATCGCGCCTTACAATTTTTAATTTTTTTCATAATTTCTCACCTTTTAAACCTTCCTTGGACTACTACAAACATTTCAAAACCAAAATCAGCTAAATAGGTCCGGCCGTTCTCGAGTTTTAGCGTGACAAACGAACCACGATTCAGAAACCACAAACGTGCTGTTTAAAAAACCACAAACCCATCTCCTCCCATGTAAAATATTGAAAGGAGATAGGGTAGGGTATACTTAAAGACGGGCAGCAGCTTCCTTTTCAGTAGTTAAGAAACAATTTACCGCGATGCTAGCGCCATTCGCGAAAAAAATTAATCTCTTCTAAACTAAGACAAATATCAAAAATGTGGCACTGTATGACACTAGATAATCTTGATTAGTATTTTTTGAGCACAGTAAAAAGTAGTCCTAACTTAAAAGAACAAAATTATAAATAGATTGTTACTAAAAGTGGCCACTTTTAGCAACACTCTGTAGCTTTTTTTAGTATTCAACCTAAAAACTATACAATCGTGCCCTAAAAATACTAGGCTACATTTTCTAGTGTCATACTGTGCCCGATTTTTGATATTTGCCTTAGTTTAGAAGATATTAATTTTTTTCGGGAATGGCGCTAGCATCGCTGTAAACTGGCTCTTAAGGCGTGATTGCATAAACACAAAGACAAGACAATGTAAATTACGCGTTTGTAACATAGGAAAAGGGATTTTGCTGCTTCTTACATAAAACCTTTGCTATTATGAGGCATAGCACAGCTAAAGTAAAAATCTAAAGCCACCCGAGAATAAAAAAATTGTTCTAAACTAAGGCAAATATCAAAAATGTGAAACAGTATTCCACTAAACAATGCAGCCTAGTATTTTTAGAGCACTGTTGTATAGCTTTTAGGTTAAATACCAAATATACCTACAAATTGTTGCTAAAAACAGCCACTTATAGCAACAATCAGCAGCTTTCTTTGGTCTTTAACCTAAAGCAATAATTTTTTTTTTAGCAAGTGGCGCTACTTTAGATGTGCTATGGTATCTTAAGTAAAATACTAAAATAAGTACTTCTTTGACAAATATCTGACCCAACATTGAGGAAAACGAGTTAATAGTATAATAAATATCACGCATTTTAAGTAAATAATTTTCCTTGTAATTGATAATATTCATTATAAAATAGAACTGTATTTAGTTCAAAGTTATTTGTGTCGTTAAAATTTTACACGGTGTAAAGACAGGTCAGTCATAAAATAAGAGAGTGATGCAGCTCACCATACTTTGCATAGGACTCTATCGTTTGACGATCGGTTTGGTGCGGCCACCACCAGCCAGTTCCATTTATCACACTAATATTATAAAGGCGAAAGATTGTGACTATGTTTGTCACTTCATCACGTCTAAACGGCTGCAGCAATTTAAATAAAATTTGGCATGGCGTTAGCTTTTGCCGCAATAAACCGCGGGTAATACTGCCGGACATATGGCTAGTGGTTCATAAATAACATTGTAGACTGTACATTCTAGAGGTAGTGGTAAAATTCCAATAAGTACAGTGGCGGACACGGACGGCGTAACTCTTCCGGTTTTTCTGTATTGCAAAATAGCTCTTGTTCTTTGGTAATACAATCTAGGGCTGACGAAACCATAGACAAATCTGTTACGGCCTCCTAGTCCGCCACCGTACAAAGCCATATAATTTTAACTCGGCGCAAAAACCCCTTGATCATTATCACACAACATTTTTAAACACAAAGGAAAAACATTAAAGGTCAAAGAGTCGTATAAACAAAGAGATGACAATTTGGGTATTAGCACAAAAGAATTTGATCTTTGCACTTTATTGTTTGTTAGTGCTTAAAAACAGAGCAAATTGCTTTTAATTAATCTTCAGTGCAAGTTCAAACAAACAATTCTCGGGTTGGAATGTTAATTCTATCTCTAGGTTAATGTAGAGCAGAGTTAAGTTACTAGTAAAGTTAAAAAGTAAAGTAAAAAATGATTTATTCAATACAGGATACAAGATATCGCTTATTGAAAGTCAATTAGACTGATCTAATTAATATTGATACCTTATTTCGTAAAGTATCCTATACTGATAGAGGCGAGGTAGTTCAGGGTGCCCACTAATTGGCTCAGGCAAACAATGTTTGCCTTGCCTTACGACAATGGTCGCCTGGAGACGCCCCCAAACGAGCCCTCCTCTGTCAAATGATTCTACTCCCTTTCGCAATGATTATATTATATATATATTGATGATACTCTAGCCTAGAGTCAGTTTTAAGTACAAAGTTTAAACTCTACTTACTTTGCTATTTTGGATTCTATAATGTAACTAGTCGACCCGGCGAAATTCGTTCCTCCTAACCCATTATTATTTTTTGCATGGTTTATACTTATGAACCTTCCTCTTAAATCACTCCGTCTATTTAAAAAAACCGCATCAAAATCCGTTGCGTAGTTTTAAATATTTAAGCATAAGGGACAGACGCGGGAAGCGACTTTATTTTATACTAGCTGAAACGTCGTACTTCGTTACGCCACAGAATTTAAGATACTACTAACCACTTGGCTCAATAGACTATGTTCTTTTGACTGTCCAGAATCTGCTAATCAAAAAGAATAAACAACAACAACAAACCACCAACTGTCAAAATATGTAAACAACGGAAAAAACTGCACCTTGGGCTATATTATTCGAGTTTAAGTAAGGATCCCTAATTATTTTTAAAATCTATTATAGCCTATGACACTCGGGGATAGTGTAGCTTCCTACCAGTGAAAGAATTTTTCAAATCGGTTCAGTATTTCCGGAGCCTATTCGTTACAAACAAACAAACAAATCTTTCCTCTTTATAATATTGGTATAGACTATGTATTGATTGAATAGAATAGTAACAATAATTTCTACAACCCGCCGTTAGATAAAAAAAAAGAACCCAACTTCAATAAACTGACACATGTATCAACTGAGCACTTCCTCTTTTTCAAAGTCGGTTAAAAAAGGTACTCAAACTTCTTCTGAATGTAACAAATACTTATCTGAAAACCGCATCAAGATCGGTTCAGCCAAACGCGAGATGATCGCGGACAAACATACATGCATACAAATATACACGTATAACTGATAACCTCCTTTTTTGAAGTCGGTTAAAAAGTATGTTTAAATATTCTTAATTTAGACAGTTTATTGCTTTATCGTTTTTACCGATAAGGCCGCCCATTATAGCCTTTTTCTCTTCTAATTATAAATCCAATGGGTGTTGATTAAACAGATTATTTTTAACCGACTTCAACCGACCGACCGACCGACCGACCGACCGACCGACCGACCGACCGACCGACCGACCGACCGACCGACCGACCGACCGACCGACCGACCGACCGACCGACCGACCGACCGACCGACCGACCGACCGACCGACCGACCGACCGACCGACCGACCGACCGACCGACCGACCGACCGACCGACCGACCGACCGACCGACCGACCGACCGACCGACCGACCGACCGACCGACCGACCGACCGACCGACCGACCGACCGACCGACCGACCGACCGACCGACCGACCGACCGACCGACCGACCGACCGACCGACCGACCGACCGACCGACCGACCGACCGACCGACCGACCGACCGACCGACCGACCGACCGACCGACCGACCGACCGACCGACCGACCGACCGACCGACCGACCGACCGACCGACCGACCGACCGACCGACCGACCGACCGACCGACCGACCGACCGACCGACCGACCGACCGACCGACCGACCGACCGACCGACCGACCGACCGACCGACCGACCGACCGACCGACCGACCGACCGACCGACCGACCGACCGACCGACCGACCGACCGACCGACCGACCGACCGACCGACCGACCGACCGACCGACCGACCGACCGACCGACCGACCGACCGACCGACCGACCGACCGACCGACCGACCGACCGACCGACCGACCGACCGACCGACCGACCGACCGACCGACCGACCGACCGACCGACCGACCGACCGACCGACCGACCGACCGACCGACCGACCGACCGACCGACCGACCGACCGACCGACCGACCGACCGACCGACCGACCGACCGACCGACCGACCGACCGACCGACCGACCGACCGACCGACCGACCGACCGACCGACCGACCGACCGACCGACCGACCGACCGACCGACCGACCGACCGACCGACCGACCGACCGACCGACCGACCGACCGACCGACCGACCGACCGACCGACCGACCGACCGACCGACCGACCGACCGACCGACCGACCGACCGACCGACCGACCGACCGACCGACCGACCGACCGACCGACCGACCGACCGACCGACCGACCGACCGACCGACCGACCGACCGACCGACCGACCGACCGACCGACCGACCGACCGACCGACCGACCGACCGACCGACCGACCGACCGACCGACCGACCGACCGACCGACCGACCGACCGACCGACCGACCGACCGACCGACCGACCGACCGACCGACCGACCGACCGACCGACCGACCGACCGACCGACCGACCGACCGACCGACCGACCGACCGACCGACCGACCGACCGACCGACCGACCGACCGACCGACCGACCGACCGACCGACCGACCGACCGACCGACCGACCGACCGACCGACCGACCGACCGACCGACCGACCGACCGACCGACCGACCGACCGACCGACCGACCGACCGACCGACCGACCGACCGACCGACCGACCGACCGACCGACCGACCGACCGACCGACCGACCGACCGACCGACCGACCGACCGACCGACCGACCGACCGACTGACTGACTGACAGACAACGCAGAGCCAAAACTACTGGGCGTAGTGGGCTGAAATTTTGCATTTAGGTTCCTTAGGGAGTGTAGGTGAGCACTAAGAAAGGATTTTCCAAAATTCAAATGGGAACAGAAAAAAACGGGATTTTTATGTATATGAGAAATCTGCGCGGGTGAAACCGCGGGGCAGCCTCTAGTATTCTATGGAGCCACGAATTTAGTAACTCCAGCTAAGAATTTATTCATTCATCCTCAAATTTAGTTACTCGACCATACAACATAATCTCACGCCTTTTATTCCCCGAAGGGTTAGGCAGAGGTACCAGCTCAAGAGCAGGACCCACGTTTAGCCGAGTTCATGCTTTATTACCAACATGAGGCGGGGCCAGCTTGTCGCCGCGTTTATAACGAGCACTAACTGCGGCCGGGACCAACGGCTTAACGTGCCTTCCGAAGCACGGAATCATCTTACTTTTCGGACAATCAGGTGATTCAAGCCTGCAATGTCCTCTCCAACCGAAAACAACCACCACTCGACCAATAATTCAGTAATTCAGCTACGAATTAAGTTAAGGCTTGCTGCTTCAAAAATTTGTATTTTTGAGATTTTTTTAAATAATCTGAGACATACAAAATTGATGTCTTCATTCTGAAAAAAATATATGTGTTAGTTAAGGATCTAATCTAGTCATCATACTAAAGGGAAACAGGATCAAATTAATTTTAGTTGATAGAAAAAAATCTCAAAGTTACCCCTTTTTGTTCCGTTTTTTCCATTTTATTTTTAAACCGCTGATTGTGTTTATTTGATTTTTGGAATGAACATTGCTGACCTTAAATTTTAGACATACTACTATAGTAAGAATTTTTAAGTTTAACGAAAAGACAAAAAACCAGCAAAAACTAAAAAAAAACATCGTTTTCGCGCGGTCCGATGCCATGCCGCGCCGCTCCCTACCCCGTCAGTACCCTTGTGGCCACGGCCGAGGCCGGTTCTGTGTCAAATTTTTGTTTTCGCGCTCTCGTATTTCGTTTTATTTTTATTCAAATGTAAACAAATTTTGACAACAGATGTCAAAACAATGAACCATAACATCTGATTAGGATCTGTATGGAGCTGAAAGAAACCAATTTTGATACCGATATTACATTTATAAAACCGTCGCATTACAAACTTACCTTTTTTATTCCCACAAATAAAGCTTAAATCATAGGGTACTTATATAGTTATATCATATCTTTGTTAGTTCTGTGGCGCCGATAACACAATATTAATATTACATTAGTACAATATTACGTGGTATACTTACTCAAATTACTTTAAAAAGGCAGTAATTTATGTCTTAATAGAAAATGTTTCCATTTTATTTAACGCTTTCCGGTTTTTTCGGCTGTTTAATTTTTTGATGAAAAGATTTTATTTTTTGCTTTTCAGTTTAATTTTAAGGAATTACCCCCCCCCCCCCTCACTTCAAGGTTCACCTTCACCTCAAATCACTCTCCAAACGCTGGTCTCACACCCCTGAAGGTGGTCAGACGACCTGGTAAAGGTTGCGGCCTATGTCCAGCAGTGGACGCTATCGTGTGAGATCGGCTGCTTAAAATCAAAACCTAGTAACTCGTTTTAACAAAAATGTTCAGGAGAGCCAAAAAACGGGTCGACTACTTTAATTCGTTGCCCCGAAGAAACCAGACGCAATAGCAATTTCGGTGTTTGACCAAAAGTTTGACTATATTGTTGACTATAGTCACACTTAAATCGATCCAACAATTTTTTTTTTTAATTTACCCAAATATGACAATGAAAACAATTTCAAAACATAGTATTTCACACTTAGTTAATTAACTAAGTGTGAAATACTATGTTTTGAAATACAATCTCTGAGTTAATTCTCTACTTTTTAAAGCATTTTATATTTTTAGTTGTACGTTTCGAATGAAAAATGTTATTTTTTGAAGTGCATTCATTTAAAAGTTATAAAAGTGATTTATTTGTGGCAGAATTAAGTTTTGTTTACGATTTGGTTACGACTCGTGGTTAATTCAGCCAAAGGACCATGCAAAAAAATGTATGGGCAGTGTCCCATCCCATCAACAGACATGGGACAAGTTTCAATATCATTATTACGTCCCATGAAAAGTCAGTACCAATTTTTAGTTCGGAATTCGACGGGGGTTTTTTTTTTTAAAAGACTTTTGACAAAAATAAAGTATTTTTATTTTAAAATAAAAAATTACATTTTAGACGATAATTACAAAAAGCAATTGTTCAACTAGACATTTTAAGTATTAATAACACAAAAACAATTGTGCAAGTAGACACTTAATAACAACAGAACTATTATCCAGACAAAAATAACGTTATATATTTTTGTAATAAGCAGAAGTATTTTTTCTGTGTTATATTGATTATATCGGTGTTATGTGTGCTTGTCAGTTGTCTAGAACTCGGAACACAATCTACACTCACTTTTGGACTAGACTATAAAAATATTAAGGTGAGATTAAATAATTATGCAGGTAAAAATATCTCATTCCTCATAGGAATTATGGCCGGACGATTGAGTCGTTCCTAACGTAAGCTATACTTTAAGTGCTATATTTCTATTCAAGCAATTCTAAAATGTATCATATAGTATCGTAGCAATGTTCTATCTGCTTATATATTCTAACTACATGACACTTATTCTTATTCATTATACGTATTCTACATAATATCTAAAAGTTATCGATATATGTATAATAAATCAGTAAATAAATACAATGACTGTGACTTACTTGTGTCAATCCATTTTGCAAAATGTAGGCCGCTAACTCAGGACTACTATGAAGCAATGTTTCTTGTAATATATGTCGTCTCTGTCTTAAAACAGATCTAGGACACATTACACATTGGCGTCCAGTCTCCATATTTATAAATCACAGTCCATTAAACGTGCCGGGGTCATCGAGTAGCAATCAAAAGGTCCAATAAACAAGCAGAGGTTAGTAATAGTCGCAAACAAGCCGATAACGCACAAATAAACAACGCGAACACAGCAGAACGTACTAGCCACGACTGAGGGAGGTGCGCGGGCGCAGGCGTCGAAAGGGTGCGGTCGGGGTAACGGAGCAAGGAGGGAGGGTAAAGTACGTCTTACGGCTGTTCTCTCTCGAGTTTTTTTTAGTTAAATAGTACATTTTTAATTCGATTCTTAATCTATATATATAAAATTCAAAGGTGACTGACTGACTGACTGACTGACATAGTGATCTATCAACGCACAGCCCAAACTACTGGACGGATTATGCTGAAACTTGGCATGCAGGTAGATGTTATGGCGTAGGCATCCGCTAAGAAAGGATTTCCCAAAATTCCTTCAGGAACGGGAATAACGGGACTTTTTAGTTAGTATGAAAAATCGACATTATTGAGTGTATCGACGTGAAACTTGGTGTACAGGTTCCTCAGTGAATGAAAGAGTTTTGAAAGAAAGGAATTTACAAATTTCCCACGGGAACGGGAATTACGGGACTTTTTAGTGAGAATGAAAAATCTACATCCTTGAGTGTTTCGACGTGAAATTTGGTGTACAGGTTCCTCAGTAATTAAATGTAGGAATGTTGAAAGAAAGTAATTAACATAATTCCCACGGGAACTGGAATAACGGGACTTTTTTGTGAGAATGAAATCTCGACTTCCTTGAGTGTATCGACGTGAAATTTGTGTACAGGTTCCTCAGTAGACGATAGGGTGTTGAAGAAAGGAAATAACTAAATTCCCATGGGAATAGGGTTACAGGACTAATTATTTAGTATGAAAAATCGATTTCCTTGAGTTTGCCAATGTGAAATTTGGTCTACAAGTGTAAGGGTGTTGGAAGGAAGAAATATACTAAATTCCCACGGGAACGTAAAACGGGACTCTTTAGTTAGTATTAAAACAATGTAGATATTTATTTATTTCCACGTAAAAATAGGAAACGGGTTCTTCAGTGGGTGAAATTAGATTCAGAGTTCTATTAAGAAAAAATTAACCAAAATTCACTTGGTAACGGAACATTCCCAAAAACATTAAGCGCCTAAAAATCTTCAACTTTTTTTTACTCGAGTAGTTACATATATAAGGTATGTAGGTACGTATATCCAACTACTTTTACCCAACCAGCTAATAGAATGTTAGAAGTTTCAGTGTCTGAATGGTGGAGTGTAGAAATGAATATAAAGAGTTGCCACGGGAACTAAAATAAAGATAGATATTTTTAGGGGGTGTGGGTCATGGGTGCGATCAGAAATTATGTCACCAAAATTCTGAGTTGTAAATCAACCAGTAATTAACGATTTTAATGAAAAAGCGCGTGCGAAGCTGCGGGCAAAAGCTAGTACTTAATAAAACTGTATAAGTATAACATATTTTTTTTTATTGCACGATAACCCCATATCCTACAGTGATGTCGCCATAGTAAAAAATAATCATAATGTCGAGATGTATTTAATGAGATATGTTTGGCATCTGTTGATGATATGGGACGATTTTTTGCATAATCCTTTGTATACTGTTTTTGTAACTTACTAAATTCCATCAAAATTTGATTGATTTTATAATCGGCGCCAAATTCAAAACATAGTAAGTCAGCTTTCAAATTCATAACCTAGTAAGTCGTTGAGTTGCTAGGTTTTTTTATTTGTAATCCGACATACGCTATGTTAAGAATATGTACTTCATGGAAATTTCAATAACTTTTCCAAATTGGGTAGACTTGCTAAATTTTATTTTTAAAATTACGTAAGAAACTGGGTGTTTTAAGGTTCATATCAAATCTATACCGCCTAGTAAGTCGAAAAATGACAAAAACGGTTTTTTTGCAAAAACACCAGTTACTAGGTTTTGAATTTGGGCAGCCGAGATGATGATGATGATGATTATTATTATATTAGTCGGCGAGGCGCTTCTCCAGAAGTCCCCCAGAGTCCTCCAGAAGAAGGCAGGTAGTCGCCACTTACAATGGAACTGGTGGGGCGAGTGTTGAAAATTTTGCGGTTTTTGTAATCCAATCGTCGTAGGTCGCCAATTTAGAGAACTCCTATGTCCGCCCGCTTGCAGTAGAAATAACTCCAGAGGTTGAAGAAGGGATGATATATTTACACATGGTTAGGTACACTATTTACAAGAAAATGAATGCATGTTAATGTGTACAGCGGCTGAGATGTACTGCCTAGTTAACAAAAGTCTTTTTGAAAGGTAACAATGTTAATTTTAAAATCTTCTTCTATAAATTAAAAAGTAACAGTATCAAAAATTTGTTTGGTTACAAAAAGGTTGGAGGAAAGGCACAATTTACTTTTATATAAAAAATATATATACTTATGCGAGCAGTTCTCATGTAAATTACAATATGGCAATACAATCTGTGAGTGAATAAAAAAGGCATCCATATTTTATCCACCCTTAGGCCGCATTTGCAGGCCGCACGCAGGGCGTTGCGCGAGGCGTCGTGCGGGGCGTGCTGCGCCCAAATCAAATGTATAGCAATAGTATGAGACCGTTTAAAGAGACGCGCATAGGCCTATGTTCGATATCGTATAAGGAAACGCGTCGGCTCCCGCGGCGGCGCCCGCAGCGGCGGCGCCCGTGGTGGGGCGCCCGCGTCGGAGCCCACACGACATCCCGCACAACACGCCGCGTCTTCGTAAAGGAGGCCTTAGGGTGTGATTTTAGTTCCAAATAAAAAAAGTTATCAACTCAAACTATATCGTTATTTGTTTAAAATTAAAACAACCAGTGGTGTTTTATTTATATTGAGAAAACACTACAAAAAGGGTTTACTTTGATATTTATTTCTACAGAGTGAAATTCATTACATCTTGTTACTTTTTAATAACTTGTCTAAACTAAATCCTACATCTATATTTTTCAGAATTAAGAAATCTGTTTTATATTTCTCAGATGGTTTAAAAAAAACTCGTTATTACAAATACCTTACCTAAACGCAAATTCTTGTTAGCTGAAACGAAAATCGGAAAGAAAAATTGTGCGTTAGGTATAAACATCTCGATTTAACTTCGGCTTGTATGAAAAGTAATAAAATTAAAAACTGCCGCGACATTTCGCATTTCGACGCGCGCATGACACAGCTGCGAGGGTGGGGGACCCTCATACCTAATTAGGTAAGAAGCTTCAAAGTACAGGGTCTTAATCCATCGGTCATTATGGCGATTTGTGAGGGAGGCCTTAGGGCCTAAGGCCTCCCTAAGACCTAAGGCTTAGGCCCTATGTCAATTAAGTACATTTCAGTAATATGGGTTTCTATTTTTAACCGACTTCAAAAAGGAGGTTATCAGTTTGACCTGTATGTATGTATGTATGTTTGTCCGCGATTATCTCGCGTTTGGCTGAACCGATTTTGATGCGGTTTTCAGAAATGTATTCGTTATATTCAGGAGAAGGTTTTAGCACCTATTTTAACCGACTTCGAAAAAAGGAAGTTCTCAGTTTATGTACGTGTCAGTTTGTAATGGCGGGTCTCTTTTTGTAAAAAATAAATTATACTATTTTGTGTTTTCCGCGAAGAGATCGACCTCGAGAAACGCTAACATTTGTCTGTCCTCTGCCCCGACAAGGGGACACAGAACTGAAGCAAGAAAGATAAAAATATAGATAATAAATTTTGAATAAAACGAACTAATAATAAATTAAATCGACGAAAAAATTCATTAAGTTAACGTTGCAGGTTTTGGTGCAAACTCATTTGCAAACAGACGACTTTTTTTTAACTGAACAAGTTTTCTTACATAAATTTTAAAGGACTAAGACAGGGTTTTTAAACAGTTTTTTTTTACTATTGGACTAATTAAAAACAAAAAATTAAAAAGTATTTAATAATAGAATGGAAACTCTCAAGTGACAGTCTAGTAACATTATATAATCAATGCATAGTATAAAACAAATTCGCTTCCCGCGTCTGTCCCTATGTATGCTTATATCTTTAAAACTATGCACCGGATTTTGATGCGGTTCTTTTTGAACGATAGAGTGAATCAAGAGAAAGGTTTATATGTATAATACATGCACGACATAGTAATAGGTAAGGCGGTACGAAGTTCGCCGGGTCGACTAGTATATAGTATAAAAAAGTCTATGTATGCTTATATCTTTAAAACTATGCAACAGATTCTGATGCGGTCTTTTTTAATAGATAGAGTGATTCAAGAGGAAGGTTTATAAGTATAATACATGCACAAGAAAGTCATAGTTTAGGCGGTACGAAGTTCGCCGGGTCGACTAGTTAATTATAAACATAACAGGTATCCTATTTGCAGCAACCAACCAAGGACGCAATTCTCCTCTTTTCTTTCACATTTACTTTACTATGTGCTAGCTGAGTGCTCCGTGCATACATAGACTGCTCCGTGGCTCAGTTGGCAGTGATGTGGACTGAGTAAACGTGTGCACCCGGGTTCGATTCCCGGGCGGGGCGAATATTGATATGATGAATATCGATGTTTGTTTCCGGTCTGGGTGTGATGTTCGTCTCTGTGTGTGTTTTGGGCACCCTAGATACAGGTTCTTCCTAGTTAGGGGCTCTGAGTGTGATCCTACCTACCATACAACCGCAACCCATCCTAAATAGGTTCTTTTGTTTAGAGAAATGCAAGTAAATGAATGAATGAATGAATGATCTCTTTATTGTTCTAATAAACACAAAACAAGAAACAATATATTATATAAGTGAGGTGACAAAAGGCGACCTTATCGCTTTAAGCGATTTCTTCCAGGTAACCTGTTTTTATACAGTAAGAACCTAGTTACTTTAATTTTTGAATAGTATGAAAACCGAACACGAAATTAAATATACATGCATTTTTTTTTTTTTTGTGAAGAAGTTTTTATTTTCTTTTATTAACACTATGAAAAACGGAACCGTGCGATTTATAAGTTTTCCAAAAAGTAACTTTGTTTTAACCCTTTCGATGCAATATTATTACTTAATGTTCGCAACTTTGTTAATGTTTTTATAGATGCTTAATGAATGCTAATTATAATAATAAATTACATTATAATTTATGGCCATCTGTGTTATCTTTGGTCACAAAGGTCATAGCACACGTGTATCACACTAACGAATTCAGCTACAGCGTCTAGTGACGTTGTGCTTAAAGACTTTATTTTAAAACTGTATTTAAGCAATATTAGGCATTGAACGTCCTTTGACGTTGACGATAATACATAGCTCTGTAACTGAACAAGAAGATAAATTCCTATAAGACAGAATCAATAAATTGATATAGTGTTGTTCTAAATTATTTGGATTTTGTAGTGGCGTAGTAAAACAACTAAACTGTAAGACTGTATTAGTAGAAGTAGTATAGCTAAGCGACGCACCTACTATAATAAAGGTGTTAAAATAGGTTTGATTAAAAAAATTAATTTTAAATGGACGTGATTATACGTTGTTTCTAAGCACATCCACCATTATTTGTAATTCGCGTCACCACTGTAGTTCTCATCAATCGGGTCTACCAAAAAAAAACGTTAATCCTGGTTTAAATCACCTAAGCTTACGATTAAACTTCTATACTATTACTATTCTACTATAACTCTATTACGATTGGGTCAAAAATCGCGAGTCCCGTAACTTTGATCTTGTAAGACTAGTAGAATGAAGATACTATCAAAATTTCGAGAATCGCAATTGTTGACCCAATCGTAATAGAATCGCAATAAAAGTATTATAGTAACGATCGAGCTTTTATTCTATTACGATAATACTTCTATAAATAATAGTTTAATAGTTTATGAGACTAAGGCCCCAGAAATTGGAGATTTAGGCTACGAACGCACAGGCGGTTTTTTGCCGCGCGGATTTTATGTAACATACTGAATCCTATGGAAGTGTGCGCACCAGCGGATAAAAAACCGCGCGGTTAAAAATCCGCTGTCGCGGTTTTATTTCCGCGCGGCTAAAAATTCGCCTGTACCTTCGTGGCCTATGAATAAGGTTGAAAATGAAATAACAACCTTTAAAACCGCGCGGAAATAAAACAGCAACAGCGGATTTTTATCCGCGCGGTTTGTTGCCGCGCTGATAAAAATCCGCCTGTGCGTTCGAAGCCTTAGACCGATCTAACTTTTTTTTGTTATAAAGAGGAATGTGTTATATTATAAATACCTTTACTCTTATTTCAAATTAGTTGTCAATCACATTTTTAATGGTCTTTAAGAAATTGTCTAAAACGTTCGCGTTATTTGGTATTCTTGGCAGTTCAAAGATTTGAATTGAAAATATTGTAATTAGGTAGGTACCGCATGAATTACCACCAGTCAGATGACATGAGTGAGAATGACGCAGAAATATTAAAACAAACCTAATTTACTTGTCAAAACAACTTAACAATCGGTAATAGATCGATCAGCGAAAAGCCTTCTCTTCAATACAATTTTTTGTCAGAACAACTGTACGATTTACAAGAGTATGTTTGCAATAATGCTTTTTTTTCATTTTTTCAGGTAACGAACGTGCGATTAGAGCTCATTACAAGAGCATTTCAAATCTGAATTATCATAATGACGGGCGCTCGCCTGCGCCCGCGCCGAACACCCGCGCTTGCTTCACTCCCGCGCCGCCCACCGTGCCTGCCGCACGTGTCGCGTCTCTAGCTTCATAGAGTCTCGGAATTACAACTGGAAGTGTTTCGATATCAATTAAAAGCTAATAGCGTCAGTTATTTTACTAACTAGTGTGAAACTGTGTGTGTTTTAAAGAATTTTAACGAGTACAGCTAATTTTTTTAGTGAACATTCTCTCTAACCAAGTGCATTGAGTAAGTGTAGAGAGGGCTGCATTCCAAACCGGTGTCGTTCTTTAATGGACGAGGTGCGTTGCGTACTACTTGGTGTGTTTCGCTCGCGAGGTGACCGGTCCGCGCCGGCAGCGGAGCGGAGCTGTCCGCAGCCAGCCCGCCGCGACGCGGACATAATGTAATAGAATCTACAAAAAAATAAACTTGTTTATCTATTCGAGAGAATAATGGCTCGAGGTGCGCTGACAGAGACTGAGAGGCTCGAAGTCGGTGCGAAGAATCAGCAGAACCATATTGTAGAGACAACTGAGAAGGCATGCAATGATGCAAAGACTAATGGATTGCGTGTTCGCTTTCTGGACGAGGAGGGGAAGACGGAGCGCCTCATGAGCGCCGATGAGGTAGACTGTGCCGTGGCGCACGTCAAAAAGATTCACATTCTAAAGAACAGGAGCTCCAGTGAGACTAGCATCTTGCTGCGTAACCCCTCGCTCGCCAAACGGAGACCCAACGAGCGCCGCCTCAGCGACCCCCACTCAGACACGCTCAACAACAACTCCTCAACAGAGAATCTAAATGGAAAGATAACGAAATTTAGCGAATCTGATTTCAATAAGACTGAGAACAACGCGACTGACAAAACCAAAGATACTAATGGACACTACAAGAAGAACAGTAACGTTTACAGCGTGAACCAGGCGAAGACGCTGACGCCGGAAAGGAAGAAGTCTATTCCTTTATCGATGCCGAGGCTGATGAAGGGCCCTGATGGGTGTAAATCTACGCTGCCTTCAGATGCTTGCTTGGCGGATGCGGCGTTTGGCAAGGACTTCACTGCCCGCACACTTGGCAGACTGTCCCGCGGGCTGGGTCGTCTTCTACGTCGCACCAACAGCGTCCGCATCAGCGAACCTGACCCCGTCTACAAAGTCGCTTATCTCGGCAACGTACTCACCGGCTGGGCTAGAGGTGCGTAATCCATTCCTGATTCTAATCTAAGCTATTGCATTAGAATTGCTTCATTCCGAATTCCATTTATGTGCCTACAAGATTGATAATCTCGCTTTTTAAAATAGCAGTCAAGGATTTTGTTCGACTATTGTAATAGGATCTACTGCTCTAACCCAGATTGTTTGCGAACGCCATTCATGTTATTGGAAAACAAAAACAGGTGCACAGTGCAGTGCGCCGCGTGACCTTTATCGAACACCTGATTCGGACTTTACCGTCGCGAGTTATCGGTTCATGTATATAATTTCATTTTGTCACGACTTCTCGGTTTGCTTTTTGCTTCATCTCGTACAGATTTATAGCTCGGTAGTAAATTCAAAGGAATTCTCAGCTTATTTGAAGTTCAGTCCAGAACTATGAGTAAACATTTAACATTGTCATTCATTCAACTCTAAGAATTTTGTAAACCATAAACTTAGAGAGCTACTGCTGGCGTGTATGCTTGCTTTCTGAAGTTTTAAAGTCACATTCTATTGTTGAATATTGTTTGTTAACGTCCCACTAACACATTTTATAATAGAGCCTTGATGAAAGTGCAGATCTTGAAGCAGGTGCTCATACTCGGCTAAACAAAGGTTATCGGCGTCTTAAGTGGTTCAAGGATTATCTACTCTTAAGAGCGTATAGATTATAAACGATTCATAAACGGTTAATTAATCGATCCGCTAGATAGGAGGAAGGCGTTGCAAATGCAGAATACGATGCTGTTGTAATTATAAAGATGGGTTGAGATTCAATTAACTGAAATCTTGTCGAGAATAGAGTGGATATCGTTTCTGAGAATCTACGATACGAATTTCAATTACGTTCAATATACAAACTCTATTGTGGTTTTGTAACTGACGAACTAAACGTAATGCAGTTGAGTAACAAGCTACGAACGAATTGAATAAAAGAACGTATTCTTCCCTACTAAATGTCATTTTGGCTATTTTTCGAGGAGAAATATGTCCAGCAGTGGACGTCTATGATGAGAAATGATAACGCAATGAAAACGGGGAGAGCAAGAAGGCTAGTAAGCATATATTTAAAACAAATAATTCATAATCACTAATAATTTGAACGAAATAGGTAGTTAATACAAAACCAATGACACTAAAATCTTGTTTTTCTGCATTATTAATGTCTGCAAGTTTAATAGTTTATTTGCAACATTAACTTCTGCATATTTTTGCATAATCTCCAACCGAAACATTAATTCAAACTAAAACAGTACATGGGCAAATAAATAATTAAGATAAGTAAATCTGTGTTTACATAAAGCGGAGCATTTAGTGTAACATTAAATATACTCTTACTAGTTTTATTTAAACTTTCACTCGCGGCCGCGTCTGTTCTGCAGCCTGCAGCGCTGTGTCTTGGGGCATCTCAAATATTCGCGAGTGAAAACGAAAATTTTTATACACATCACGATTGTTGGATTGGCATTGCCGATGCCGGCGCGAGTAGAAGAACACTTGTGTAAAAAGAACAAAACACGACCCAGTTCTGAGGAGAGAAATCTAGCCGTCAACGCAGATGGAAGCGAACGGCTGTCGTGAGCGATTTTTATATTAAAAAGGGCTAAGAATGAGAACGAGAAATTTTGCTCTAAGAAAAGAACCAAAGCGAATCAGACGAAATGATACCGGGCTTCTAAAGAAGTATTAAAGAATGTTTAAGAATTCTCGGCTTATACCTAATTCCCATTGCTTTCAACAAAGACGAAAATTTTTTCTTAATCGAAATTTCATTTTGTATCAATATATTGTTGCAGTGAAAGTCGAGTGCGATCTAATTTAATTTTATGAATTAACAATCTGACACTGCGAACTTCTTACCGCTTTACATTTAACAATATAAGTTCACACGATATTATTAATAGAAGCTTTTGCTTTGCTAAATTTTTGAGAATATTCTCTTTAGCCTATGTTCTATAGACATAACGTAGGATTCCAATGGTAAAAGTTTTTTTTTTTCAAATCGGACCATTACTTTCAAAACCTATAAGATTGAAGCAAATCAATATATAATACTCTTCCGTTACTGACTGACTGACTGACTGACGGATAACGCAGAGCCGAAACTACTTTGCGTAGAAAGCTGAAAATTGGCACGTGGGTTCCTTGGGGGGTGTAGGTGAGCACTAAGAAGGGATTTCCCGAAATTCCCACGGGAACGGGGAAAAACGGTTTTTTTTGTGTTTATGAGAAATCTGCGCGGGAAAAACCGCGGGGCAGCCTCTAGTTGAGAATATTCTCTTTAGTCTATGTTCAATTAGACATAATGTAGGATTCTTATGGTGAAAGATTTTTTCAAATCGCTCCATTAGTTTCGAAACCTATAAGGTTCAAACAAATAATCTAATCTATTCTCTTTCCGTCTTATTTATAAAGATACAGTACATTTTAAGTAGCTTTACTGGAGGTCTACTTCTCTGGTTTGTTGTATGGTAAATACGTGACATCCAGTCAAAATTGATATACGTCACATAACTAAAATGCTCTTTAACTTTTTATGAATAACAGGGTTTAAATTTAAGCGCAAAATTAAAGACCAAATGCAAAAGATATTCAAGATTATCAGACATTTATCTGGTCACATGAAGCAAGTACAATAACAGATAAGGCTAATGAGAATGACGCGAGTCAAGATCATGGCTAGCTAAACCAAATATTGGCTAAACACACATAATAGTATGCTAATATAGCACTGCAGTACTTATAGCAGGCATGTGAAGATTTGGAAAATGAAGTCACTCTGTAAAGTATTAAACGATCAGAATTTAGGCTAGTGCAAAATGTGCGTGTTTTTGTGTTAGTTAAAACCTAGTTAAATGCTTCATGTCTATTAAAACCAAGTTAATTGTTAATTTAAATAATTTGATATATTCAATCATGAACCTTGTGTATAAAGAGCCAAACAGGATTTTGATCCAATTCATGCAACACATGATAAGTCTTTTAATTTTAATAATTACGTCAATTTGTGATGTTAATCGAATAAGATCGAGTTCCGACTTCGAGAAAGTGAAGTACACGCGTAACGGAGTATGAAACAGATCGAGCTAGGTTATTCTGTACTCTATAACGACTTGTCCAATGCCAAACTCGAACGAAAAGTCTCCAAAAGACTGACTGTTAATCTGAAACATTGACTGTCTTAGTTTTTGTACATTGAACCACCTCATCATCATGCAAAATTGTACTTTATTTGCCGTTCGATAAGAGACGAGCTTTCCCGGCTTACTTCGTTACGCCATATAATATAAGATACTACAAAAGACTTGGCTCTAAAGACTATGTTCTTTTGACTGCCCAGAATGGCCGAATAAAAAACCAACAACAACAACAAACCACCTGTCAAAATATGTAAGCAACGGAAAAAATATTGCACCTTGGGTTACCTACATTATTTGAGTTTAAGTAAGGATCCCTAATTTTTTTTAAAATCGAATATAGCCTATGACACCCGGGGATAGTTTAGCTTCCTACCAGTGAAAGAATTTTTCAAATCGGTTCAAAATTTCCGGAGCCTATTCGTTACAAACAAACAATCTTTCCTCTTTATAATATTGGAATAGATGTAACATAATTGAATGATTAAATTCTAAACTTTACACATTAGTTAAGTCCCCGAAGCATACAGGAATAGCTGCAAGAAGCAATTACGATACCAGTCAGTTCACCTGATAGTCCCTCGCGGCCGCGGCGGAAGCGTGCTCCGCCGGGTCGCTCCCGCAAGTCCCACACTCCCCCACACCTCCCCGCACCTCACCTCACCTCACCGCCGCCAGCTCCTTCCTTTATTTTTTCTCCGCATCACATTCCAGAGAGCTCGTCATTGTTGTTTGTTTGTGGCTCCCACAGATTCACAGCTAGAGCCAGTCCAATATCGTCCTTAAATGTAAGACTGTAAGAATTGATCGGTTTTTGAACAGTTCTTTGAATGTGTGACGTGAGAATTCAAGGTTCGTTATAGAAATCTCGATGTTTTGGGATCTGGAGAAGATGGGAGGTTTATGCCTGCCTTTTCCCGGAGAGATAGTACCGATAGATTTATTAATTTATAACATTATCTGGGTACTGACAGCTTCGAACAATAATAGGCTTTATTTCTATAGTAGCTAAACTAAAAAAACTTAAATAAGCCTTATAATTCCGGAGCAAATAACACATTTAAAATTTCAAAAGCTAGAAATGTTACCAGGATTACAGCCCATGGTTTGCGAAATTTTAATGCAATTTATTGGGTAAAGCTGTTAAAGTATGAAATATCATATTTAGGTAAGTACCCGATACGATACCTTGTTAGTGCCTAGACGAGTAAGATAAATGATACAGTCAGGCTGGATGTTGTTAAAAGTGCAATGTTTTTGACCTTTAAAAAAGTATAAACCCTTTTTCAGATGATATCCCTTGCAAGAAAACATCTTTAGTTAGATGGTTCAAAACGACTTTACGACAGGTTTCGGGTTTATATGACTGTTTTTTTTTTTTTGGACTAAACAAATAACAAGTTAGTATCAAATCGCGTTGTTCAAGTATTTTTTTTTTTCTGATTTTCCTTCGTAACCGGCTTCTTGTTTGTGACTGCGTGTTGTTGTAGGTTGAAGATATTACGAGCTGGTTTTAACGGGCCCAATAATAATAATAAAAAATCGAGTCTTTGACTTGTGACGTAAATGGTTCATAACATCATGGTCCTGAGGAAACATATGAACCGGTTTAAAAGTAATAATATTGTTGACTTTCAAGTTGCATAAGATATCCCTAGCGATACTTAAAAAAAAAAAATTAGTCACTCAAGGATCATAATAGGTAATTAAAAATATTGCATCAGATTCACCCGCACCCAAAATACAGACAGACAGACACCCTGTATATTGAATGCTGGAAACACAAATGTTTAAAAATATAGAGGTAGAAGAACACACCGACATAAATATCGATGTTCATCATACCAGTGATCGCCTCCACTGGCAATCGAACCTGTGTCTTCCGAGTCATAGTCGATATCACTGCCGAGTGCCCAAGCCACGAGATGATCAAAAATATTTCTATCACGTTAAATCTTCTTCAACTTTCCTTTACAAAAATAATCTCTACTCTACCACCTCCATCTTTTTAAGGTATGGGCAAAATGTGGTATGGTCTATCCCCGACATCATTGTTATGATGGACATCAAAATTTGTTATTTGGATCTGGGTTTTTTACGTTTGCAGCACTCAAGAAACAGGCTCGACCTATTAAAGAGCCTTGCCTTTACAAATGTGATCTCGAGTTTCCCCCTCGGTAGAGCAGCATGATTGGTTTCCCCGGGCAACCCTTCGGCGGTTGCTCGCCTCTCTGACCAGGAAGTGTGCCTAATGACTTCGGCTAACATTTGCATTCGTTCCAAGCCGTCAGCCCGTGTTGCCGCCCCTGACTCCAGGGCATCGATTACTAATATATACCGTCTTAAAAACTTGAAAATGAAAATTTTCTTCGAGTTGCAATTGCAAGACTTGTCAGAAAGGTTCGTCTTGCATGGGGGTATTTTACCTCCTTGACCGGTATGAGAATTTGCTCTTTATATTCTTAAGGAAAAGTAAGGTTCTTAATATTGCTATAACCACATTTGTCTCTGCTTTTCCGGAGAGATTTTTTTTGTCGCTTTATCCCCAGAGATATAATGTCGAGTGACAATTGTGTTGGGGCAAGAAAATATGATTTTACAGGGCAAAAGAAAACAGTAGGGTGTCTTAATAATAAATTGGTTTATGTTATTCAAGTATCAGAATTTAAGAAGAAATACGAAAAGATGAATGAATGAATGAATGAATGAATATACACTTTATTGTACTCAAATCTAATAATATGTTAACAATCAGCATAAAGTAAGGTGACAATAGGCGACCTTATCGCTTAAAGCGATTTCTTCCAGGCAACCTGTTTTTAAAAGTTGAAACTATAGACAAAATAAATACAGATGTAGTGGGTACTAGTATTGTTTCGTACTAAACGTTGTTCCTTCTGCTCGATTCTTGTATAATCAGAACAATACGAATGCAATTTAGCATAAATAAGTCACTCGTGCTGAATAATGTATATTTATGAGGTTACTGCAATACGGATCAGAACCAGAAACCAACATAGACCGACATCATAACTAACAATAAGTTCACCTTGGGCAGGAATTGAACAAGACCTCCTTGAATTAGAAGATTTTTGCTGAGAACTTAACAGAATCGATCGACAGGGAAGCAAGAGCCGAGCCGGTTCAAGCCGCGGCTTCCTTCACTCGGAAACCAGTTCTTTTCGAAACCGCCGATTTGAGGCCGATAATTAAGGCTGCCAGTGCTAACGACACTGCCAGCAGGCATAGCACAGATGTGGGAATGTTGTTGCGTTTTGCGACACGAGTAAAAAAGAAAAACAAGAGAAGGAAGACAGTATACATAAGGGCGTATTCACGTATGAAGCTGGTAATAAAGCGCTTGTTCCAGCGCGAATGTCAGCGCAGGTATTTTCTATACATTTGTCGAAACAGCGCAAACAAGCGCTTGTTGCCAGCTTTTTACGAGAATACGCCCTAAGAACACAAAGTACAGGGATAAATTATCTTAAAATTATTATGACGCATCACACAGAGCCCCTAATCGGGTAAAACCTGAATCTGGCTTGTAGCTAGGGTGCCCGAAACACATATAAAAAGATATTAGTACGCTTACGTACAGTATTCTGCTATTCGTACTGGTCTGTCCTTCTGTTGACAGGTGGTTGCTCATTCGTTTGCCTGGAGCCGCATCGTGGCCGTCCCTGAACCACCTCGCCTCTCGCAGTATAGGATACTATATTTATATAAGGAAACACACCCAGATTAAGGAAACAAATATCACCCTCGCGGGTAATGGAAATCGGAGCTCCGAAGTAACAATATCATTGCTAACTGAACCACAAAAAGGTCAATAAACATTAGAAAAGTAACTAGATGACTGAATAAGACTTGTCGACGACGATTCATACTACAATCCAGTTGATAGTATCGGTAATAAACAGTAGTTTCCAAAGTGGTCCAGGACCCCCAGAGGTCCACGGAAGGATCGGCGGAGTGTGTCTATGTTGGCGTGATTAAAATATATTAATCTACAAACTTTTTAAATTTTTGGAAATAAGGTAAACCAAGGGGTCCACCAGAACCAGTAAAATTTTGAAAGTGCTCTATGAGAAAAATAACGCCTAGAACCTCTTCTGATCTAATCAAATCACTTAAGACATAAACAATTCCGCTTATTTGTGCCAGAACAGCAGCTACCTATAGACTATAAAGTTTTGCTAAAGCCTATGACTTCATAACCATTTAACGTTGCATTCGCAAAACGTGATTTGGACAGGTAAAGTTATAAGCGCCAATTGAATTACAAATAAGGACCTGTTGAGTTTTTTGACTCTATCCTTATACGGTTAGAGGTGACCTTAGCTTACATGCAATATGCTTATTATAATATTTAGTTTGGTTTGTATTAGTATTTCAAGCAAGTATGTGGGCTAATATCTAACCCTCTTATTCATAAAAAGTTAAAGAACATTTTAGTTATTTGACGTATGTCAATTTAGACTGGATGTCACGTATTTACCATACAACAAACCAGAGAAGTAGACCTCCAGTAACGCTACTTAAAATGTACTGTATCTTTATGAATAAGGCGGTAAATCTTTAAAAGATAATGGTGTAGCATTGTCGACCAATTTTAACGCCTGGTTGATTGTGAATACTGAGTTTCACATTCGATTCCCGGTGAGGCAAAGAATTTTAAGTTGAAGTTAAAAAACACTTTACTTCACACAAAAGAACATTTTATACAATTATAATGGTACACATAATTAAACTTGCATGAAATGATATTTAATGTTGGATATCGATGCTTTTTTCTTCTTTTTGGACGTTTTTTGTATGTTTCGGGCACCTTAGAATCAGATTATACCAAGTAAAGGGCTCTGAGTGAGATGAGTTGTCTTATGTCTATGGCTAGAGAAGGAGCTCGGTCCTTTGAGAGGACGAATCCATATCAAGGAGGCTTCTTTCGAGAGCTAAGCTACTTTTTTTTCTTTTGGTTTACAGACGCACCGAACTCAACTAAGGTAACAATGTTTTTTGTTACTTCACTTATGATAATTGAAACTGGAAATACTTAGTACCTACATGTTATTTGATGATTGATGTATAAAATCGGAAAACGAAATATTGATATAGCTAAAGAAATAATGTAACAATAATTTTTACCGACACCTATTGAACAACAATTTAATGATTGCACAAAAAAATATAAATAGCTGATTAAGGTCTGCTAAAATTGTGTCATTTGAAAAATGAAAGTGAACGTTTTTTGTAGGTTAACCAACAATTATGAGGGCATAACCAATCGTTGTCATTATTTAAACTTTGTGTTATTTTAATATCTACACTTACATTACATTAAGAAAGGAAAGATTTTGTTTGTTTTAATCGAATAGGCTTCGAAACTACTGGACCGATTTGGAAAATTATTTCACCATTTGAATCCTACATTATCCCTGATGTACCATAGACTTGAGAATATTCCCAAAAACTCAGAATAGGACATAGGGTACTAGTGAAAATATATTGGAGGTATTTGGATGTTTTTCGATACTGGTTACACACATTATTTTCTTAAAAGTTTCCCAGTCAACATTTTGTCCCTATCCAAAGCAAACTATGAATGCAATGCTTGTTGAAAAACTAGAACTAAACTTGCAGTGTATAAATTTTACGCAACACCTAGATAAACACGAGCAAATCGACTTTCCCGCGAATTCCGATCGAGTTTTAACATTACTAGATTATCAACGGTGACCGGAGTTATCGAGCAGGTTGTTAACCCACTAAACCCGATTCCGCCATCGATATACTACAATTAGAACTCTAAGATTAAAGACTTAAAGTTCATTAAGTTTGTTCTTATTTGCTTTCAACTTTACTGCGTCTTAATTACAGGAGTTCGGACTCTATTATAAGGGTGGTAGGGGTCACCAACTCACTAGTTTTCGAATCGCTCCAATGGTCGTGTGTTCCGTTCCGTGCGTGCGACGGAACGGATTCCACGTTGCTTGCTTCTACTTCTACTGCGCTGTTTCCGTGAATGCAGCAAATCCGCTTATATTGATTTCTTATTTATATTACAGCTGGTACTTTTGTTGTGTTATCTACCTGTATTTATTCCTCTCTACTCAGAGTTACTCGACCTTCAGTATGAATTCGGCCAATTCCGTCTTATGGACTAATGTCTTCCTACCAGGTTACTGTACTTGAAAAATTAAAGAGAGAGAGAGAGAGAGTAGAGAGAGAGTTATTACTATTAGAGTTACCTGACACCATTATTTTTTCTACAGTAGGGAAAATAATACTTTTTTTTTTAATGGAAAACTTACGTTTAACTTTACATCATCAATCAATATTACAATCATCATCAATCAATACATAGTATAAAACAACGTCCCTTCTGGCGTCTGTCCCTATGTATGCTTAAATATTTAAAATAAGCAACGAATTTTGATGCGGTTTTTTTGAAGGTTTATAAGTATAATATATGCACAAGATAGTACAACACAGAGGCGGTACGAAGTTCGCCGGGTCACTTAGTTAGAATAAATTCACTGTCTCCGATTATTGTGAATAATTGTTAAAGTAGACATTATGTCTATAAACTACTAGGCTTAGATTCCGGGGCAAAACATAACATTTTGAATTTCAATCGCTTGAAATCTTTGCTCAGTCCCTGATCGTCTCATGAACTTTAACTTACGATTTATAATAAAACAAAGTTAAATAAATAAGCAAACTATTTGCACATACATTTCACAATTAATAAAATACAATTGTTCGTAACACGCTTTGAATTTGTATTGTGTTTTAACAATGGGACCCATGACCAAGTATTATATACCTGCAAATCCATTTGTAAGCCATATTGACATATTGAGGTTCACTACTTCTATTTCTACTCTACTTATACATATAAAAATGATTCGTGGTTCGTTAGTCTCGCTAAAACTCGAGAACGGCCGGGCCGTTTTAGCTGATTTTGATTTTGAAATGTTCGTTGTAGTCCAGGGAAGGTTTGAAGGTGAGAAAATAATTAAAAAATTGAGGGAAAGTTAGTAAAAACAACAATTTAATTTTACCTTATAAAATTGTCAAGGGTGATACGAAGTTTGCCGAGACAGCTAGTAATAATTAAATATTAGTACAGGGGCGGTGTAGGAGGGCGTAACAGATTTGTCTATGGTCTCGTGCGCCCTAGACTGTAATACCAAAGAATAAGAGCTATTTTGCAATACAGAAAAACCGGAAGTGGTACGCCATCCTAGACCGCAACTGTACAACTTACTAACTACCTATAATGCGTCTAAAAAATTTCATAAATTCATACAATCATTTTGTTTAGATGTTTAAGACGCTATACGAACTGGGAAGGCGTTTCTAAATCAAGTAATTCTCATAAACTGCAGACGGTAGAGATCTGAAATTTTAATATAACCTTCTTGAGGAAGGTGGTAACTCTCGGTATGGCGGGAAATTCAAATTTTTTAGTGTTTTTTTAATTATTAATTTTTAATAAAGTTTTAATGAATTCGCGTATGTAAGAAACCATCTCCCACATTGTAACACAACGTTTTTTGAAGACAGACCCGATTTTGTGTCTAAAGACATAAAGGCCAAAAATCAAGTTATGTCCTTAGACACAAAATTTTACCTTAACTTGATACAAAATTATAATAAAATATTTCAACAATATATTTTTTGTAATGTTCAAGAATAGCATGCAACCGATACCTAATTATAAATTTAGAATAAATAATAGTTTTTACCTTGAACTCTTGTTTACGAAACTTGTAAATAAACAATTAGATTCGGATGGAAATTTTTAATTTTTAACGTTTCCTCTCCATCATATATCATTTGTAACAGTTCAAAGACCAAGTCTATTTAAAACCATTGTTTTATTAATACCAAGGTTAAAGAGTAAGAGTGCAAGGAAATTATTTTAATCTACCACAGAAATAAATATCAAGATATATCTACCTACTCTAGATAATAACACATCACACTCAGAGCCCCTAACTAGGAGGAACCTGTATCTAGGGTGCCCGAAACATATACAGAGACGAACATTACACCCAGTAACAAACATCGATATTCATCATAAACAATGTTCGCCTCCGCCGGGAATCGAAACCAGACTGCCGTCCTTGTGATAACCACAGTAACTAGGGTTTTGGTTGAAATTGAGTTAGATACATATTCGGAATCAGCAATTTAAGATCTACAACTCTCTCGAACAAACTTTTCTTAATTCCTACGGGAACTAGGTTTTTTTAAAAATGCACAATAACGAAAAGCGCAGTAACTCTGCCTGAAATTTATAAATTACTAGTCATAATTTTAGTAACTATAGTTACTTTTTAGTTATTTGGACTACACCTACTCGAAACTTATTCATTCCTAACGATAACAACAGTAAGATGAAATACTATGAAGTGAGCACACAAAAAAATTAAGACAATGCTAATAATAAGCGCAGTAGTTTTAGATTTACTGTGCTTATGATTAGCAACTTTATAGTTTGCCCTTGAGATTTTGAATGTAAGTATTTGTAGTAACTTAAGACACCTTAAGTTCGGGTGTCTTGTGTCGGTGCTCCTGCGGGCCATCGGGAAGGTCCTAAGCTGCGGCTGACAGATACATCCGATGGTAGGCGCGATTCTTGATGCATGTAGCCTTTATGTTAGTAGGTCCTGTCAAATTTTTATAGTTTATCTTTTTAATATTGAAAACAAAAAGCTAATCGTATACTAATACTTTTATTTTATTTGTAGATAATGGGTGCAGGTTAGGATCTATTCAGGAAACAATAAACTAAAAGGAAAAGGGAATTAAAAATGTTTAAACTTTGACATAAGTTTTTTACACTGAAGTTACTGCGCTTATCATTAGGAAACTTGCATTTTTTTATAAAAAGGGCTTACAGTAGCGACTTTTCCTAACGATAAGTGAAGTAAGTACGAGTTTTACTGCGCTTATTGTTAGGAAACAATAGTATTTTATTTACATATTCCTAAGCAAAAACACATTTTTGCGTTTTAAGCCGTAATTTATGCAGTTTCTGCCATTTCTAGCAAATGAATAGGTTATGATTTTTAAGCTCTTTAAGCTCATAAAAGATTCATATTGCTAGGTTATTTATTTCAGGAGTTATTCCAAAAAACAAAATTTTAAACTTTGAGCTCATTTTTCTCGAAATGAACTCAAACATAGTTACTGTGGTTATCGCAAGGACGGCAGAGGTGCACCCGCGTCTCATTCCACATCACTGCCAACTGAGCCACGGAGCAGGCAGTTGTAACACGGCAAATTCGTACCGCTTTACGCTATATGTTTTTTTTTTAAATACTAGTCGACCCGGCGAACTTCGTACCGCCTAACCTATTATTTTGTAGATGTATCAATATCAATCAATACATGGTATAAATCAAAGTCGCATCCCGCGTCTGTCCCTATGTATGCTTATATCTTTAAAACGATGCATCTGGTTTTGATGCGGTTTTTTTATAGATAGAGTGATTCAAAAGGAAGGTTTATAAGTATAATATATGCACAACATACTTATAGGTTAGGCGGTACGAAGTTCGCCGGGTCGACTAGTTATACATATAAACCATCCTCTTGAATCTCTCTTGTTATCAAAAAAAAAACTGCACCAAAATCCGTAGCATAGTTTTAAAGATTTCAGCATTTATGTATATAGCGACAGATAGAGGAAGTGACTTTATTTTTATAACTATGTAGTGATTCTATAGACTTTGTTTATCAAGGACAATGATACTAATCTCAGCATAACATTTTTTTTTGGTTTGAATCAAATTTTTTAGTTGATTCGATTCAAACAAACAATCAAATGTGTGGACCAACAAGCACGTAACCTAACTAACTGAAGAGGAATAATCGGGTCTAATCCCATCCGGGAACAAGTCAGTTATTCAATTAAGACTTGCCTTGTAGATTCTTTAATTGATTTTGCGGAATTCCTCTCTTTATGTTACATGCTCACTGGTTTTATCAGTTGGCTTCTAAAGTCCTTTTTGATGGCTCGTTTTGTCCCACGGCCCTGAGAAAAGCTAGAAAGCTTCCTGAAAGCTTTCACAAGCACATCGTAAAACCAAGTTAAAGCCTCTTTAACTTGCAAGTTCCAATGTTTGCTAGTTTCTCTTTTTCATATCTTCAAATACTTGTGAACAACTTACTGATATTCAATATCGGGCCCCATTTGACGGAGTGCAGTGCAAAGCTTAAATATTTTTTACACACATAATATCACGCCTTTTTTTCCCCGAAGGGTAAAGCAAAGGCACCAGCTCAAGAACCGGACCCATATTTAGCCGAGTTTATGTTTTATTACCAACGTGAGGCGGGGCCAGCTTGTCGCCGCGGTTATAACGACCACTACTGCGGCCGGGACCAACGGCTTAACGTGCCTTCCGAAGCACGGAATCATCTTACTTTTCGGACAATCAGGTGATTCAAGCCTGCAATGTCCTATCCAACCGAAAACAATCACACCGTGATTTTTGTGAGAAATCAATATGTGGTGTTTTTTTTTTCAATGAGTGATATTCGATACTTGTAATAAATAATCTTTACTTAATCGCGAATCGATTATCTAATTTCAGTTGTTTGCAGATTTCTTTTAAATTGATTACGAGGTTACAATACAAGCGTTTTTTCATCGCTGTAACAAATCGCAGACGATTACTTTAACCTCAATGAAATACAATATTCTACCTTATCTTCATCAATACATAGTATAAAATAAAGTCACTTCTCGCGTCTGTCCCTATGTATGCTTATATCTTTAAACTATGCAACCGATTTTGATACGGTTTTTTGCAATAGATAGAATGATTTAAAAGGAAGGTTTATAACTATAATATATAAGCAAAATACTAATAGGTTAGGCGGTACGAAGTTCGCCGGGTCAACTAGTATAAAATAAAGTCACTTCTCGCGTCTGTCCC
Organism: Euspilapteryx auroguttella; assembly: GCA_951802225.1. Classification (NCBI taxonomy): domain Eukaryota; kingdom Metazoa; phylum Arthropoda; class Insecta; order Lepidoptera; family Gracillariidae; genus Euspilapteryx; species Euspilapteryx auroguttella. The sequence goes on from OX637643.1 coordinate 15,800,139, forward strand.
TATGTATGCTTAAATCTTTAAAATTATGCATCGGATTTTGATGCGGTTTTTTGAAATAGATAGAGTGATTCAAGAGGAAGGTTTATAAGTATTATACATACAAAACATAGTAAAAGATTAAGCGGTACGAAGTTCGCCGGGTCGACTAGTTATATATAAAATTCAATTCTCTTTGTTTGTCTCGCTAAAACTAGAGAACGGCTGGGCCGATTTATCTGATTTTGGTTTTCAAATGTTTGTCCTAGTCTAGGGTAGGTTTAATTAAACGGTGAGATAAATGAAATATTTATAAATAAGATGTGGTCTCCTACAATGGATGTTGAATAAGGCACTGAGGTACTAGGGAAATACCCGAAGGACTACAGGTGTCGTCCGTGAAAATTCCGTGAAAATTAATTTAATTAACGTGAAACTCCTCTTACATAAATAGTTTTGTCTATGATTGATAAGGGTTATATTCCCGGTACAAATCAAAATATTTTAAACTAGCTGTCCCGGCTTACTTCGTTACGCCATAGAATTAAGATACTACAAAGACTAGGCTCTATAGACTTTCTTCTTTTGACTGCCCAGAATGGGCGAATAAAAAAAACAACAACAAACCACCTGTCAAAATATGTAAACAATGGAAAAAATATTGCACCTTGGGTTACATTATTTGAGTTTAAGTAAGGATCCCTAATTTTTTTTGAAAATCTAATATTGCCTATGACACTCGGGAATGATGTAGCTTCCTACCAGTGAAAGAATTTTTCAAATCGGTTCAGTATTTCCGGAGCCTATTCGTTACAAACAAACAAACAAATCTTTCCTCTTTATAATATTGGTATAGATTTCAATCGCTAGAAATCTTATTGAAAGTAGAGTCAAAAACAATAAGGAAGGGAATCTAACGCATGCGTGACATGATTTGATAAAAAATTTGTTATCGGTTAATGATATTAAGATTCCGATTGAAATAGTAATTAATATCGGGTGTAGCAGAAACGTTTACAAAATCAAAATGGCGTCTTTCTAATTGATCGTAATTTAAAAAAAAATATTATAATATTATTTAAGAGAAAATCAGAGCTAGCACAAGATCATTAAAAAGTTAAATGAGTTGAAAAATAATTTTAAAAAATTTATGACGAGTTGGTGACCTTGATCCAAATAAAAATTTTTTTCAGCAACATCTCAATTTTTTTAATTCGAATTCATAATTCTTATTAGTAAAAAAAAAAAAAAACAAATAGCTTATATCAACGCTCTACGAACTAAAAACAAAAATAAAAGTAAAGTTTATAATAATAAACATCAACTTGTTATAAACAATAATATTCATGGACTAATTAAATTATGAACTCCGATAAATTCAGTGAAAATATTTTAATTACCTATATCTTGGCAAATTATCTGAAACGAAGCATTATTAATGAGTTTGCGATTGTTTACATAAGTAATTTGTAGAAGTTGCCAATCGATAGCCTTGGTTAGAGTTTAAATTTAATAATCTTGCAAATTTGATTGTTTAACCTAAAGTAATGTCATAAATGTTAGTTTCTGCAACACAAAAAATACTGCAAGTACAGTGGCGGACACTATCGGCGTAACACTTCCGGTTATTCTGTATTGCAAAACAGCTCTTGTTCTTTGGTAATACAGTCTAGGGCTTACGAAACAATAGACAAATCTGTTACGGCCTCCTAGTCCGTGACTGTACCTACTCAAGATGAAATTTGGAATAATAGTAACGCTTCACACTAACGCCTAAGTAGGTTGAACCTGTACCTAGGGTAGGTACTTGTAATTCTTACAAATCCAAACAAACAAAATACAGACCGGGGAAATGAACATCCATTAAAAAAAATGTATGCCCTTGAAGCGGGAATCTGATATATATGATGTTTCACTAAGAGTTTCAGACACGGGGCAGTAACAAATCAAAGTAGTGATTAACTCACCATATCTAAAGTACTATCTCAATCAAAAATATCAGCATTGGTGATATAACTTGACAAGGAAGGCTAGTTTCTTAACTTAAAACGATGGTCTCGTAATTGTCTTGTTAGAGACTTCGTTAACCATTGCCGCTTTAACATAGGCAATTTCTGTTGCACCCCTAAAGAAAACAGCAATGGTTAACTAAGTCGACCGTTTTTAGTTAAGAAACTTGACCCCAAGGTACGCGATTGCTGATATTTTGTGCTAGACTTCGCTCTATATTACTTAGAAAATTTTGTTATGTATGTATGGCGAGCTACATAACTCCTTTTATAAAATTTATTACGGCCTTAACAAAAACAAAGAACCTGTGTATAAAACGAAATTGGTGATAAGGGTCTCAACAACCTTTTTACCAAAGAATGCAACAACATATTGCAATAATGCAATTGTAGAAAACAAAGTAACCAGCAGCGACCAAAACAAGTGATTAACAAACAGTATTGGTTCACTCTCGCATAACGCGCATACTGAAAGCAAACTGCGTGTGTTGCTTCACGCGTTGCATAATGCCGTCCCTGGAAGGATTTTCATGTAAATAATGCAAGTGAAACGCAATGACACGTAATTAGGTAAGTGTGACAGATTGTTAAATGCAATTGAATCGCAGTTATCTGTAATGTGTGTCATCATAATTTACGATACTTTTTACTTGACCATCAAAAACGGAGAATGTTTTCAAGACGACGCGTACTTATATTGAGTATTTTTAACCTCTTTTTTAACAATTTTTGATTGGTTATTTGGTTAGATTTTGATAATACATAAGCAAAATCTACTACTTTTTACAGAGACGTCCGATATGATCATTGTGTTTTTATTTGATAGGATTGGTTTCACATTTGGTCGCTTAAAATCAATTGCTGCCCTAAAAAAAATAGAAATTTAAAGGATACAAGACTGTACCTACCTTGTATGCTATAAATAATTTCTGTATCTTATTGAATGTCTATTTAAAAATAATACCTAATTAAACTATAACATAATATCCTTTTACACTGCATGAGGCGATGTAGTTCAGTGTCATCTCACATGCGTCTCCAGACAAGCGTCTATAGAACCAACAGTCTACAAAAGCACGTACTGGCTTGAAAAGCAGAACAAAAACAAAACGAAAAAAAACTTAGTTGGTTGGTAATGCAAAGTAACAGAGTCTCAACAGAGTAGAGTTCGATAGGCTGGTCGCGAATATTTGTCACACGCAGAGGCAGCCTACTTGCAAGGCAAAGGAATGCGGTCGATTCGTCCTTGCGCTAGCGACTGTATGGGCGTTCCAATTTGGTTCACCATTCGCCATACACTATTCATATTGCAGTTCTTGATGGCTATGAAAATTAAAATAATTTTGTCTTGTTATTCTCATTTTGCATGTCGATACTTTTTTCAAATAGACAAGGTATTTGATACCCATAATTTGTTTTCCATACTCATAGCCATTGAAAATGGTAAAAGCTTAGGCCCTCAGTTTTTGTCAATGCGCCATACACTATTCACTGTTCATAGTTCATATTACAGTTCTTGATGGCTATGAAAATGAAAATAATTTTGTCTTGTTATTCTCATTTTGCATGTCGATACTTTTTTCAAATAGACAAGGAATTTGATCCCCATAGTGAGTTTTTTTATACTCATAGCCATTTAAAAAGGTAAAAGCTTAGGCCCTCAGTTTGTGTCAATATTTTAAAGTAAATTTAAATTTAATTTAAATAAATAGTTGTAAAGCAAAGATGGACTCGTAATGAGTTCCTTGTATACCCAATCAGCTCTAGTGCGTCAGTCCTGTTATATTTAACTATAAACTAATTTAAATAGGTTTATACATTAATTATTTAATGACTTTGCTTTATACTTAGCTAATACTAGAAACTGTTACCTTATAATTTTAATGAACTATACATTCGAAGCTATGATTAACGACTCTCATTTTCGGGAAGGCATGGAATCCAACATGACGTTTATTTCTAAGTTTCTTTCTTTAAAACTAAATTATTATTAGTATAGATATAAATGAATAGGAGCAAAGGAGCACAGCTGATGCCTGTGCTGGGTTTTTATTCAAGTCTGTAACTTTTAAGCATTTAAATGAGATTTTATTATGTACTCTACCAAGAACCAATACCAACTGATTGGTAAAAAAAATAGTTTCAGTATCGTTAGAAATGCAATGAAAAACAAGACGGAAGACAGTATATAGCCAACTCAACTCTTTAGTAGTATTTACGGTCTTTTTTTTAGGCGGGGAAACTCCTAACGTGTACCCTGCAGCCCCGGGGGAAGCCACAGGGTTATGTGGGGTTCGCACCCACTTAAACCCCGCCGGTGTCCTTCTCGGCTGATAGCAGGAGGGTCGCGGGAAAGCCAGAACTTAGGAATTCTCCGCGACCTTCACGGGGGGACTGGTGGTGGTAGTCCCCCCTGAGCGCGGATGGCTCTTCCTACGCTCGACGGCGGAAACGGGACACCCACGTTCCGCCGTCCTTCTTGGGGCCGTTGAATGAATGCACGAGGCCCCCGCCTCGTGCACCCAACGACCCCGGGGTCCCCTCTTAGTCGCCTCTTACGACAGGCAGGGGATACCTCAGTCCTATTCTTCGACCCGGTACTGCGGGGCTTAGGGTCTTTTCCCTAACCTAACTCATTCCAATGCAAGTGTGGTCCTACGTTTCAATGATCATGATCAACACGACAGTTTTAGTGGAATATCGAGCAGAAGAATTCGGAAGCATCTCCCTAATTTCTTACTACACAGTTTTCCTCTGCATATTTTTATTTCCTCCCGAATATGTCGTAAAAATAAATTCAGAAGGATGGGCAGCACAGGTTTGACGTTGAAAAATTTAAACAGCCATACGTCGATCGCCATCCTAGCTGCCAAAAGTCAATAATAATTAGGATACAAGATATCACTTATTGAAAGTCAATAAGACTAATCTAATTGGTATAGATACGTTATTTGGCAAAGTATCCTATACTGCTAGAGGCGAGGTAGTTCAGGGTCCGCACCAATTGGCTCAGGCAAACAAATGTTTGCCTTGCATTACGACAATGGTCATCTGGAGACGCCCTCAAACGAGCAGTTTTTTCGTTCGGTCTTGTGGTGGAAACCCTTTGCCAGCAGAAGACGTCTATAAGGCTGAGAATAAAATGTAACTTGAAACAAGCTGTATCAGTGTTTACAGACAACTAGCAACACTCAGGCATAAAGTAGCGAGCATTGGCTAGTACTAGGACTAAGTGTACCGTGCACGGGCGCAGTCGGAATGCGGTCCCGTTACCGCTACTAATGGCCCTAGAGAGCGGGTTATGTAATACTACTAGTACAATTTCCCTTATAATTGTCTTATATTATTAAACTAGAGGCTCCCCCGCGGTATTTCCCGCGCAGATTTCTCATAAACACAAAAATCCCGTTTTTTTCCGTTCCCGTGGGAATTTCGGGAAATCCTTTCTTAGTGCTCACCTACACTCCCTAAGGAACCTACATGCCAAATTTCAGCTTTGTACGCCCAGTAGTTTCGACCCTGCGTTGTCAGTCAGTCAGTCAGTCAGTCAGTCAGTCAGTCAGTCAGTCAGTCAGTCAGTCAGTCAGTCAGTCAGTCAGTCAGTCAGTCAGTCAGTCAGTCAGTCAGTCAGTCAGTAACGGAAGAGTTTTATATATATTGATAAGAAAAATAACAGAGCATGGTTGTTGATGGAGCGAGCCTTGTCATCAGTTACTCAAATTTGTGCTCGCTTAGAGTAAGGCTATAATTTCGAAGCCCTTATTAAAGCAGTGTAAGTTTATCAACAGATAAATATAGATTTGACAAAACAATATCACATCGTCCAATGAGGATCTTTTCGTTGTTATACCGTTCTCTGAATGTCACCCATATTGTAACATAATAATATGTTAAATAGATAAATTTTATTATAAAACAAACGTTCAAGTAGAGGTTCTTCAGATAAAGCACTTTCTAAATGTACTTACCTGGTTTTGTGGATCTCTTGCGGAGCTACATTTCTTTCTTTCATATTCCCAGTTAATATAGAAACAACTTAGACCTCAATCTAGTCTCCCGTGGTCCCTTGGGGCTCCACCAAGTCTACATTAAGAACTAATGCTTTAAACGAATATGCAGTACTGCAGTTTCAGCCCAGATCAATTGGAAATCACTTGAAGAAGCCATTAGAATTTACCTAAAAAGGACATCGAATATCAATTACGTATAGAAGTTGGAAGCAATGAAATTTCAAATTCCATCGACGTAGTCTCAACGGAGCTATCAAGAAAGCCTTCATTGTAAAATGTAACCTTCCTCGCAACCTTCACTGAACAACCACCTTTAATCTCAAGGGATCAAGGGCAGGATTACCTTGACTACTACTTTGCTATGTAAAATTCATTCAGATTCACCTACGACTACTGAAAATTCAAACACGTACCTTAATCCGGCAGTAATAAGACTTTAAATTCCCTGATCATGGATTGAGGTGGTGTAAACAGTGTGTGCGCAAGTAATTTTGTGTTCTAATGTTAGGGTTTTAATGTTGATAATGGCTTGAGTGGTGCAGTAAGTGATCACGTACTGAATCAATTTATTGGCGAACGGGATCTGCGGGAATGCCGCGATTGTTTGCGGGTCAGTTTGCAACACGCTTTGTACAGAGCTCTCAGGTTTAATATACTTATAGCCTACTTGCAGCTATTAAACTGAACATTATACTTTTACCCTGTTATTCATAAAAAGTTAAAGAGCATTCTAGTTATTTGACATATATCAATTTAGACTGGATGTCACGTATTTACCATACAACAAACCAGAGAAGTAGACCTCCAGTAACGCTACTTAAAATGTACTGTATCTTTATGAATAAGACGGTAAGATTATTAAGAATCGAAATATATGAGAGAAAGAAAGAATTTTTCCAATCGGTTCAGTATTTCCGGAGCCTATTCTTTACAAACAAACAAACAAACAAATCTTTCCTCTTTATAATATTGGTATAGATAATAATAATAACACATCACACTCAGAGCCCCTAACTAGGAAGAATCTGCATCTAGGGTACCCGAAACACACACAGAGATGAACATCACACCCAGACCGGAATCAAACATTAATATTCACCATATCAATATTCGCCCCGCCCGGGAATCGAACCCGGGTGCACACGCTTACACAGTCCACATCGCTGCCAACTGAGCCACGGAGCAGCCTATGTGCTTTGTTAGTAGTTAGTGTAATCTGTGTATTTTAAAGTTACCTATTGTTTTCTGCAATTAATGCCTTTATCTTTATTGCGAACTGACACGGAGAACTTCGTACCGTTCTGCATTCAATTTTTTTTTTAAATATTCTATAGCCTCACCCGGGTGTAGCTTCTCAACAGTGAAATAATTTTTCAAATGGGCTTAGCAATTTCGGAGCCTATTCAATGCAAACAAAGACACAATCAAATCTTTCGTCTTTGTAATATTTGTAGAGGTATAGATAACAGCGAAGTTTAATAATTGGTTTGTTTTCATTTCAGGTAATTGGTGTTTCCTTAACTAAACTACTATGTAAACGTAAGTAAAAAAGCGTTAACTTTTTAACTTAAGTATTCTGTGACTAAAGTATTATTTTAAAAACTTGTTGTAAATCGAAACCTATAGGTAAGGCAGTTTGTTCACTCGTGCGGTCATCACCGGACCATCTGTCACCAAGATGACAAAAATTATGGGTCTACCTTAATCCATACTTTAATTTTATATATGCGAAAGTAACTCTGTCTGTCTGTCCGTCTCTCGCTTTCCTGAGAAAACTACCAAACCGATTTGAATGAAATTTGGTACATGGATGGTCTAGAGCCTGAGAAAGAACATAGGCTACTTAATGTCCCATGTTCCTGCGGGAAAATTGGGAATTTAATGTCTAATTACAAGGTCACAGTATAGGATACTTTACCAAATAAGGTTTCAATAGCGATTAGATTAGATGTAGTCTAATTGACTTTCAATAAGTGGTATCTTGTATCCTATATTGCATAAAGAATTATTTGATTTTATTTAATGCACTAGTGTTAAATATTTGTTTCTAACGTCAATGGATTTAAATATTGAGTCTTATTTCTGGTTAATCCGTCTGCATTACTTTTACAGTCTGAAAGAGTTGTATTTGACTCACAAATATCTTTCTATTTATGAGAGGCCACATACATTATGAGATCAACTTTCACACACCGCTCCTGAATAACAATTTTGAGAACTGAGATATCCGTTTACCAATGATTCTAACGAAAGTTGCATTTTAGAATGAGTTTCAAGATCTTCTTCTTCTCTCTTAAGAGCTGTGCTCTTGTCGGTGGAGCCTTCTCCATTCTACCCTGTTCCCCGCCAGCTGCTTGACCATCTGATACGAATCTGCACTGACTCGCACCCTTATTTGGTCAAAGTAGCTTCCCCTTGGTCGTCCACGCTGTCTCTTTACTTCAATCTTCCCTTCTATGATATAAAAGATATAATAAAGAAAATACATCAAATACATCAATACATAGTATAAAATAAAGTCGCTTGCCGCGTCTGTCCCTATGTATGCTTTTAAATCTTTGAAACTACGGAAGGGATTTTGATTAGGTTTTTTTTTAATAGAAAGAGTGATTAAAGAGGAAGGTTTATAAGTATAAAACATGCAGGATATAGTTATAGGTTAGGCGGTACGAAGTTCGCCGGGTCGACTAGTGTAAAATAAAACGAAACGATTTATTGAATAAAATACAATAACAATACAGTTGTAAAAGTGATTTTATAGCTTTAAGCAACTTCTTTCAAGTAGGTAACCTTTTTTTGTACCATGGGAAAAAAATAAAACTTGATGAAAATGATTTTAGGTATGTACATTTTTACTGCTCCGTAACTCAGTTGGCAGTGATGTGGACTAAGACGCGGGCGCACCGGGTTTGATTCCCGGCGGGGCGATCATTGTTATGATGAATATCGGTGTTTGTTTCCCGGTCTGGGTGTAATGTTCGTAATGGATCGAATCTCAAAAAAAAAATCAGCTGTTCCATAAATTGGCATATTGTATAGTAGATATTATGTATTATTTTATCTCACACGAGTTGTCCCGGCTTACTTCGTTACGCCATAGAATATAAGATACTACTTAAGACTTGGCTCTATAGACTATGCTCGTTTGACTGCCCAGAATGGTCGAATAAAAAAACAAACAACAACAAAAACAAACCAACTGTCAAAAAAAGTAAACAACGGAAAAAATATTGCACCTTGGGTTACATTTTTTGAGTTTAAGTAAGGATTCCTATTTTTTTTGAAAATCTAATATAGCCTATGTCACTTGGGGATAGTGTAGCTTCCTACCAGTGAAATAATTTTTCAAATCGGTTCAGTATTTCCGGAGCCTATTCGTTACAAACAAACAAACAATCAAACAAATCTTTCCTCTTTATAATATTGGTATAGATATGGATTTTGATACAGCGTTTAAAACTAATAAAAGGTTTAAGTGCCCTATTGAACACTTGCTTTTGCACAAAAAGGCAGTAAAGTAGGCATGCTGTTGGCAAATGTTGTAAACTGTCAAACAGAGCAGAAAGTTTCGTAAAGGCTGCGTCCGGTGGCGGTTCTTGTAGCACTTTATTTGAACAGAAGTACACACAAAAAGTATTGTTTATATTAGGAAATCTTTTTTTATCAGTGTCGTTGCTGCACAGGGTATTTAAAATTTTAAAATATTATGTAATCATCAATCAATGCATAGTATAAAACAAAGTCGTTTTTCGCGTCTGTCCCTATGTATGCTTACATCTTTAAAATTATGCATCGTAATTTGATGCGTTTTTTTTTAAGATAGAGTGTTTCAAGAGGAAGGTTTATATGAGTTATACATGCAAAACATAGTATATAGTAAGGCGGTTCGAAGTTCGTCGGGTTGACTAGTAATGTATATAGGACACAAGGTATCACTTTTTAAAAGTCTAGTAAACTACAAAATTTCAAAAAACTTTTTCGGCTCTCTAGGTCTATTTGTTATTTAAGTTTTTTTGTTTTTATCGTTGTAACCATATGACTGTATGTTGCCAAAATAAAATAAAATAAAAAAATCTAAGAATAATTAAAAATATTGTACAATTCACGGCTCCCAATCGCACTCCTTTGTAAAGTCTCTACCTACAGTTATCTACTACACATTTTGTATGAATATACACACACTTAAAAAACGCACTGCTTCTCATGGTTCTGGCAGATTAATCAGCGTGGCATTTTTTGTAACACAATGCTGAGTCATAGCCGTTTTGCGCCCACAATATCTACATATGGAAAATACTGTAAACCTTACCTTACCTTTCTGTACTTCTGAACATGTTTGTATTGTGAGTGCAAATAAATCTTTTTCTTTGTCTTTTCTATGTCTATGTCTACAGCGTAAAGAAGAAAGGGGTAACAAACTCTTTTTTGAATTTTCTTCTTTCTTTTGTTTTACTATTTAGTTGGTCATGTCAAAAAAGTACAGATAACAAAAAAGCCTCTGAAAGTGATACTAGCAGATCCCACGTTTAAGAAATTATCAAAACGAAACGTCTAGACGAAGGCAGACGACTTGATGAAGCAACCAGCATGAAATATTAGCAAATAGTTTTGTTTTGGCGTCTGAACCAAGCCCAAGGCCTCTTGCCTAATGTAATGTAAATAATTGCTTATCCATACTTGCCTTATTGGTCTCGTAGAGAAACCCACCTACGTTTGAATACCTCTGTCTGGGAACTATTGACCTATTTAATTTGAACTTGGATGAAAAAAGGTCGTGCCCGTAAACCTGTCTGGTTCCGGATTTATTTAGAAAAAGAAGATAAGGGAGTATGGGCGCAAAAAGTTTTATTTTCATGAGCTGTTATTTTGCTAGTGTTGTGCAGTTAGTTTATTAGTTTGTCCTCTATCGAAAACTGTGTATTCGACGTGAGATATAAAAGATAGCACGTTTGCATGTATCGGTTATATTAGCACGATTTCGTGTTCATAATTATGGTACCACCCTCGAGTTTTAATGTGCTAGGGTAGAAGGACAAAGACAACACTAAATACTGTAGGAACTTTAGTTCCTTTGCCTGCTCAGAATGGGCGACTACGATATTAAAAACAGAAAATGTCATGGAAAACTGACCGCGAAAAAAAAAAACTTCTTAACTAAGACTATACTAACAATATCAAAAATGTGAAACAGTGTATCACAAGATAATGTAGCCTAGAATTTTTAGTGTACTGTGTTGTATAACTTTTAGGTTGGAGACCAAAGAAAGCTACAGATTGTTGCCAAAAGTGGCCGTTTTTTGCAACACTGCTGATACTTTGTTTTTAAATATGCCAGTATTTAAAAACAATTGCAATTTTTTGATATTGTTATTTGGTTCATTGTGATTCTATCAATGAGTATGAATGAGTTAAACAATGAACATCTGGCTATTCCTGGCAAGAGTCCAAGTCCAAACCCGATATTTCTGAAATGTTCAAATCTTCGCAGCTGTTTCTTACACTAAACGATTTAATAAATCGATGATTCCTATTTGTAACATTTTCCTATATTATAGTCGTCACAAATTAAGAGGCCCGTTGAGAAAAGGCTTAAAATGTCAGTTCTTGACCTGTAAAAGTAAATGGAATGAATAAAAAAAAATATTCACCAAAAATATTCACATTCACAATTTTTTTTTATTCATTTAGTTACATTTTACAGAAGTTACATCTTAGGCTCTTTTTTAACGGGCCTCTTATTTTGTGACAACTGTAGTGTGTAGTTACCCATCCACGTTGTAATTTTTTTTATAAATAGTTACTCAAATCAGTAGTGAATTAAAAGAAAAACTAACTTAAGTAGCTTTTCTGCAATACTTACTAATTTTTGGATTGTATTGTCTTAATTTATCGGATTATTACTCTGTTTTTCGTAACAAGGAGAAATTATTATGGTTTTTCCGTCGAGGAGCGAGACGGTGGTCTATGGGCTCGCCTTGCACCCACCAAAACCGTGGTGGCCTAACGAAACTTTTGAAAGGGCAACGGTAATCATCAAAGATCGACATTTATCATCAGAATCTGTATAATTTGATATTGATTCGATCTCTACTACGTGCGTAGTACTTATTATAATACTTAGGTATATTTTGGTCGATGTGTCAAATAGGTATTTGGTAGTCGTAAACAGGCGCCACAAAAAACCGTAATGTTTAATTAACAAGTCAAACATCTATTGGAATTTTCAAGTTCTTCAACTTGTCGGTGGATTTATTATGTTTTTCTAATTAATTGTATACTTAATAAGACCTGTCGTATACGACAACGTCGACGCGTGAAAGAAAGAATAGTGATAAAGATAGTAGACCACAGACCCTTTAACTAGCTCCTTAGTTTCGTTAGGAGGGCTGACCGACAATAAAATACATTGATTTCAATGGGTGGCCTTATCGCTCATAGCGATTTAAAAAAAAATATATTGTTATAATAAAATAAACTTAAGACAAAGGGTTCAGATAGTAAATTTAAACAAAACCTTTCCAATAAAAATCAATAACAATGCTTGTAACACAAATGAATCATTGACGTCAATCGTAAGTTAAGTTTAATATGTCTTCGAATTAGTATTATCTTTGAAATGCTTCGATTATTAGGTAGGAGAGTCTACTCGAATATAAATATTATATAACAGTTCACTAATCTTTGCAGAGATTAGTAACTTTTGTTTATATTGGTTGGTTGATGCCCTCTTTCAAAATTTAATTAAAATCAAATCGAAATTTCATTAAATAATATAGGACACAAGGTGTTTCTAATTGAAAGTCAAGTTAACTTTAATACTTACATTTTTTTTGTAGTCGGCGCTCGGAGGAGCGTCGGGGGTATGTGAGGCACCCGTGAGGCTCGCACCCACTAAAACCCCCGGCTGCCGTCTTGGGGCTTTTGGAAAGGACCGTGGAAACCATACATTATTGGCGTCCAAAGTTCTTCCCATGCTCAGCTGCTATCAGCTTCGTGCTCGGGGAGCATATTGTTCCCTCCCCGGCCCCCCCGCTCGCCTAGTGACGATAGCGTCACAGACAGCAAAAAGAATGCGAAGGGGACGAAAAGCAATATTGCAAATTTTCCCGTAATATAAGGGCATAACATGGTACGGAGACAGGCCGTCATAATGCCGCTCGCACGACCCATATAGTCGCTTATACTTCAACATCGCGAATAAGCGTTGTAGCGACTTTTCAGGACAGATTAGAAATTGTTCTGCTATTGGTTGAAGACATAGTGTTTCTATTGGTAGAGGCGAGAAGGTTTTTAGGGGTTCGCGGTGTTGAATTTTGGGCCATAAATTTCTTTCCACCCGAAACCGAACCCCGTTCTAGAACTGTCACCTGATACACACTGTCACCTTGTCACGCTGGTCAAGTGACAAAATGACAGGTGTCTCTAGAAAGCCAGCGGAAGTCACGTGTGACGTGTCATGGCGGCTCACTTCCGGCTAGGCGCGTGATTGGATATCACGAATATTATATATTGATGGATTTGAACCAGCTTATCTAAATGCCTTTTTTTTTTTTTTCGAGAAGCTTATTTATTACACGAGACTGGTAACTAGCCTCAATCGCGAAAAAAATATTAACCACGTAAATATAAAAAAAAAACACTAGATAATCTTGCTTATTGATTTCAGAGCAAATCAATTTTGAGATTTTTGACATAATATTATGTCAACTCACAAATTTACAAACCCTTAAGTTTAAGAGTAAATTATTATTTTTTTTGCTAGCTGTACAGTTTTTAGTTCACTGTGTTAAAAGTCTAGCTCTAGATTCTAATTAGCCTTGTGTGTTCCTTAATGATCGGAAATAATTAATTGTACCTTTACACGCTAGGCTTAGTTAATTATTAAAAATAATATAGTAATAGAGATGGACTAGATTTTTTAAAATGCTATTTGAATTCGTATTTTCATTTTTTTACGAACACACGATTTTTTTTTAAATAATTAAATTAGGTAGGTAAGTCAATAAAAAAGTTAAACTACTATTTTCTTATTTCTTTCTGTGCTCTTTATTTTGCGTATAATACACATCGTTGCTTTTCCAAGCCAATAGAAATTAGGGTCAGTGCACATTTAACTTTGTTGCACAAATATCATAAGCATTATTTAGTTAGACGATGCATAACAAATGGTTCTTAAAAGCCACGTTTCACTATAAGAAATCGTTCTGTGTTTTGTGATTTCTATTGATCGGTAAATATACTAAGTGCAAGATAGGTTTTACATAAAAAAAAACTATAAACTATTGAAATTTCAAGGTCTATATTCTTGAATTTGAGTTTTCAGCTCACTTTTCATTTGTCTTCATCATAATAATTTTAATAATAATCTAATATAGTGATTTTGTGCACTTAATCAGAAAGCTAGCTTAAGAGGATTCTTGAAAAATTATCTCTGTATGGAGTCGGAAAAGCCGAAGGTAACATTTAAACAAAGGACAGGCAGCAGCGTCCTTCGTTAAAAAAATTAAAGAGCAATACTGCGATCTTTAATGTGATTATGGCCAAAACACTTAAATATTTGTACACGAGCTTTCCCGGCTTACTTTGTTACGCCATAGAATATAAGATACTACAAAAGACTTGACTTTATAGACTAAGTTCTTCTGACTACCCAGAATGGCCGAATTAAAAACAAACAACAACAACAAACCACCTGTCAAAATATGTAAACAACGGAAAAAATACTGCACCTTGGGTTACTTTATTTAAATTTAGGTAAGGATCCCTAATTTTTTTGAAAATCTTATATAGCCTATGACACTCGGGGTTAATGTAGCTTTTTACCAGTGAAAGAATTTTTCAAATCGGATCAGTATTTCCGGAGCCTATTCGTTACAAACAAACAAACAAACAAACAAACAAACCAACAAACAAACATATCTTTCCTCTTTATAATATTGGTATAGATGTAGCGATCTCTGGGGAAATGCTTTGTATTCGTATAACACTAGAAATGTCTTGGCTGAAGTGATATATCTAAATACATCATCAATTTGTGCAATTAATCACAAAGCCCGATTAAGAGTACACCACAATTATCTCGGTAGAGAGTCAAATTGCAATCCGTTTCCGTCACTATAGGTGTCCAATGACCCTTGCTAGTTAGAAGCTAACCTCTGACCTCGGCCTGTAATTATGATTAGTGTCAAACGACAAGGTCTGGGTTTCTGAGTCATACACTGATTGCAATTATCGCGAATTATGACCGCCCTGCGGAATTCCAGCGAAATAATAGACATCATACTCTGAGGCCCTAATTAGGTTGAACGTATATCTATGGTGCTGGAAACACAAATTAAACATTATCCTGCAGTGGTAACATGACGAAAATTTGTCGACTTTGTCGTATCTATCTGTCACTTTTGTCGATCGTCTCCATACATTTTCCCGCATTTAAATGTCAAAAGCGATCAAAAGTGACAGAACGACTCGACAAATGGTCCGTCGTGCTGCGTAGGCAGTAAACGAAAATCGATATACACAGTCACTTTTTTATTGTGGCGGAAATTTTGATGACAGTGTTTTTGTGCATTGTATTAACACGATCTCACGCCTTTTATTCCCCGAAGGGTAAGGCAGAGGCACCAGCTCAAAAGCAGGGCTCACGTTTAGCCGAGTTTATGCTTTACTTGGCTTATATTATTTGACAGGATTTTTTTTTATATTTTTTTTTTTTATAATTTAAAAAAAAAACTTGCCCTTCACCCCTAGTCTTGTCATTGCTCTGATGGCCCACATATTTTTTTTTTGTTTAATTATTTTTCAATTTTGTTTTCAGGAATAAGTCCTGTCCAATACACGGTTAAAAAAGTAACCGTGTATTATCCATTACACACAACATAAAAAGACCCCTAGATCCAGAAAGCGAACATCAATATTCGTCATAATAACAATGTTCGCCCTAGCCGGGATCGAACCTAGACCGTCGAAGTCTCAGTAAACATGAGTGCCAACTATATTTGCTTTTTTGTTCTGGGTTTGATTATCTTTATATTGTGTTGGCGCCCTCGAATACAAATTCTACCTAGGTTGGGCTATGAGTGTGATGCGTTATTTTTAACTTCCAGACATGACAATTTTAAATGTTTTTGCGCTAAAGTAAAATTAAATGACGTACTTTGTCAAAAAGTTTTGACATAATTATGTTTGAATTATATTTCAAAAGAATTTAATTAAGTATTATATTTAAACCAATTTTTTTCTTTTATGACACTGCTTCCATGTTTACCTTACAGGTTATATCAATGGTCGTATAATTATGATGTTACCGAAAACTCAATATTCTTATTGTTTCTTACGGCAGCACGACAAAGCAAAAACTTAATAATTAAAAGTATTAAATTTCTGAATCTTTAGTTCACTAGAGCAACTGTGCAAATGGCATGTTCCTTTGTTTGCCTTGCAACAAATACAGGTTTTCTTTATACATTTAATTTCTTGCTGTCCCGGCGAACTTCCCTGGACTACGACAAACATTTCAAGACCAACATCAGCCAAATTGGCCTGGCCGTTCTCGAGTTTTAGACTAACGAACCATGATGAAATATATATATGTTAGTAAAAGTAGATAGAAGATAGTAGATATAGCAGATTTACAATTTTGACTTCACAAATTTTTAGGTTATATGTATTGGCTGACAAAGCAACGGCCAATTGAAATGGAAATCCGAACTAGAAAGTGGCGTTGGATAGGACACTCGTTAAGAAGAGCAGGTGGACGTCCTTGCAGGGAAGCTCTGTTGTGGCAGCCCTCCGGAAGACGCAAAAGGGGACGCCCGAAGGCAACCTGGCGCCGGTCCGCGCTACAAGAAGCAAATAGTGTGGGACTAAACTAGGAGGAGTTACCCGCTGTTGCTCAAGACCGCCAAAACTGGAGGAAAATCCTTGAAGCCCTATGTCCCCGCTAGGGATAACAGGAAAAGAAGAAGAAGAATAATTAAAAAGATATTAAATATTTATTACTTTTTCCAATAAAATGTAGTAACCGATGTGGGCGACTGATATAATGCTCGCCATATTAATTTGTAAATGTTGAGATTGCCTGTAATTGGGAAGGCGGCCAGAATGTATTAACGCTATTTATTAGAATAAGAATATTGTTGTGCTTCCTGTTGGCAGTCCTTATTAAATAAATAAATAAATAGATATATGACTGTCCTTTTCCCTCAGTATGTTTGAAGGAAAAGGACATCCTTTGTTCCTCGGTCGTTCTATTTATTTCTCGTATATCGTCTTAACGAGCCTCTTGACTTGATAACAATATTTATTGTTTCTTCTGAAATGCCTTGCGCAGGTAATAATTTTAATATCTTTTTAATGACAGACTATTTGGAGCAGCGGGAGTTGTCTTTGATTGCATTATTAATTACATAACAAAGCATATAAGTTAAGTATTGAATTTTTCATATTGGTAATATTATAATCTAACTGCCTACGTTATTAATATATGTCGCGTGTAAGAATTTAACAAAACGCTGGTACAGTGGCGGACACGAACGGCGTAACACTTTCGGTTTTTCTGTATTGCAAAATAGCTCTTATTCTTTGGCAATACAGTCTAGGGCTGACGAAACCATAGATAAATCTGTTACGGCCTCCTAGTCCGTGACTGTACAGTGGCGGTCTAGGACCGCGTAACACTTCCGGTTTTTAACCGACTTCAAAAAAAGGAGGTTATCAGTTTGACCTGTATGTATGTATGTATGTATGTATGTATGTATGTATGTAGTTTGTCCGCGATTATCTCGCGTTTGGCTAAACCGATTTAGATGCGGTTTTCAGCGATGTATTTGTTACAATCAGGAGAAGGTTTTAGTACCTATTTTAACCGACTGTGAAAAAGAGGAAGTTCTCAGTTCATGTGAGTCAGTTTGTTGAAGTTGATCTCTTTTTGTAAAAAAGAAATTATTCTGTATTGAAAATAGCTCTTTATCAATCAAATCTTATTCTTCTTGTTCTTTGGTAACAGTTTAGGGCGCACGAGACCATAGACAAATCTGTTACGCCTTCCTAGACCGCCTCTGTACAGCACAATTTAAACTGCTATCTTTACTCTATGGCACACACAGGAGAGGAGCAATCGTGGGCCGTTTTTGATGGTAGCTTACAATAATTTTTGATTAAAAAGCTGTTTTAAACCGTTTAGTCTACATTTGACAGATTCTGGATTCTGCTTTTGACACCATGGTTTTGTATGGACAGATTCTACATTCGACAGATTCTACTTATGACAGATTCTACATATGACGGATTCTACTAATGACAGATTCTCGTTTTGACAGATTCTACATATGACGGATTCTGCTTTTGACAGATTTCCTCCCTTATGAAAAATAATCAAAAGTTTTTAGTTTTTTAACATTCTTGTCTCTTCCTACTCATTGGAAAAAAACCTTGCATGCGAAAGTGAGAACAATGTTGTATAACTAAACTATTGATTTTTTAAGAGACTAAAAACTTTGGATTATTTTTCATAAGGGAGGAAATCTGTCAAAAGCAGAATCCGTCATATGTAGAATCTGTCAAAACGAGAATCTGTCATTAGTAGAATCCGTCATATGTAGAATCTGTCATAAGTAGAATCTGTCGTATGTAGAATCTGTCCATACAAAACCATGGTGTCAAAAGCAGAATCTGTCAAATGTAGACTTAAACGTTTTGAACCATGTGCCTAAGAATTTAGAGTCTAGTTTCAAATGTTATCCTCTCAGAATCTTCGCCAGATGCGCTGCTCTTGTAAATTGAAAAATTAAATATTCATACAGACACTAACTAAGTATGTACAGGTACATTGTGGTTTTAGTCTAGTAAATATTGTACACAAGTCGACTCGGCGAACTTCGTACCGCCTAACCTATTACTATGTTGTTTTCCCGGTAATTATTTGATTCTCGCTGTAAAAACCATCCTTTTACAGCGATGCTAGCGCCATTCACGAAAAAAAAATTAATCTAAACTAAGGCAAATATCAAAAATGTGGCACTGTATGACACTAGATAATCTTGATTAGTATTTTTTGAGCACAGTAAAGTAGTCATAACTTAAAAGAACAAAATTATAAACAGATTGTTGCTAAAAGTGGCCACTTTTAGTAACACTTTGTAGCTTTGTTTGGTCTTTAACTTAAAAGCTATACAACAGTGCCCTAAAATTACTAGGCTACATTATTTATTGTCATAAAGTGCCACATTTTTGATATTTGACTTAGTTTAGAAGAATTTTTTTTTTTCGAGAATGGCGCTAGCATCGCTGTAAATTGGCTCTTAAACGAACATTTTAAAAAGAGAATTGGTAAATTTGGTAAGTTATGCGCTTACCAACACATTTTGCGCTTTATTTTTATATTATTTTTGATGATTGTGATTTTAGTCCAGTAAAATGGGGTCAATTTAAGGTCATAAAATATATCATGTCATTGTCAATCAAATGTTAAATAACTTTGACTTTTGTGAACCATTTCCTGCTCTCTTTAGGCATATTAAAAAACGCCTTGTAAAAGCGGAAAGTAAACTAAAGTCAAGGAAATTGCAATTCAATAACGATTGACCTACGAGCCATATCCAGCTCCACTCAATTTTTACGAGTTAAAATGCCTGGGAATCGAACCGAACCTCCGCTGCCAGAGTCCAAATCACTGCCTACTGATCCACGGAGATAAATTATCAGCCTGCTTAGGTTAATTTATTTAAATAGGCGACAAGCAATATCAATATATATAAAACTCTTCCGTTACTGACTGACTGACTGACTGACAGACTGACTGACTGACTGACTGACTGACTGACTGACTGACTGACTGACTGACTGACTGACTGACTGACTGACTGACAGACAACGCAGAGCCGAAACTACTGGGCGTACAAAGCTGAAATTTGGCATGTAGGTTCCTTAGGGATTGTAGGTGAGCACTAAGATGGGATTTCCCGAAATTCCCACGGGAACGGGAAAAAACGGGAATTTTGTGTTTATGAGAAATCTGCGCGGGAAAAACCGCGGGACAGCCTCTAGTATTTAATATATATAAAACTCTTCCGTTTCTGACTGACAGACAACTCAGAGCCGAAACTACTGGGCGTAGCGGACTGAAGTTTTGCACATTGGTTCCTTGGTAAGCGTAGGGGAGCACTAAGGAAAAAATTCCCGAAATTCTCATGGGAACGGGAAAAAACAGGATTTTGGTGGTTATGAGAAATCTGCTCGGGTAAAACCGCGGGGCAGCCTCTAGTTAAGTATAATACTTGATCAACGGATTTTTTTAATATTTAATTTGAATAACTAATCTTACTAAGTATAATTAATCTAACTGGTTTTTATCTATCACAAAAAATAAAAATTATAATGTTGTTCAAAGTTCAAACACTAAAAAAAAGTTTAAAAGATGAAGGGATCTGGCTGCCGGGGTTACCTGAAAACATTATGTGTTTTTACTTATAAAGACGAGGGTTGTTATAGCACCAAAGCCTAATATCTTTACGCCCGCCCGTCGTATACTCTACTTTTCATTCTCCCCTACGAGAAACATATTAATCTCGTAGTAGGTATTTTATTATTTTGCACAAATTATCATTTCTTCCATTTTATTTTATTTAATAAAACTAATATTTTTTAATCTTGTTTCAGGTAAATATTATCAAATACTCCGATGGTTCGTAAGTCAGGAATTTTTTTAAAGAATCGACATTTTTAATTACTTTTAGAATAAAATATAAAGTCATCAAGAAAGGAAATATCTTGAAAGAACATGGGTAGGTACTTACACGCCGTGCAGTACCGGGCCGAAGAATAGGACTGAGGTATCCCCTGCCTGTCGCAAGAGGCGACTAAGAGGCGACCCCGGGGTCGTGGGTGCACGAGGCGGGGGCCTCGTGTATATCTCGCCGTCATATAACGGCCCCGAGAAGGACGGCGGAACGCGGTGTCCCGATTCCGCCGTCGAGCGTAGGAAGATCCATCCGCGCTCAGGGGGGACTACTACCACTTGTCCCCCCGTGAAGAGGCTAAACAGCCAATGCTGGAGGGGGTCGCGAAGTTGAACACAACGATCGAAAGATCACCCGTGGCCCCCTTGCCAACAGCCGAGATGGACACCAGCGGGGTTTTAGTGGGTGCGAACCCCACATAAGGTCGCAGGGTACTCGTTAGGAGTTTCCCCTCCTAAAAAAAAAAGGTACTTAGAGATATTTGCGAATCGCATTCCGTTGCGGCGGCGAGTTGTATGGGTGAAAGTGGTCGGTGCATGCTTCTCGCTCTGCGTCCCACATTTTGAGATCGTTATCATCATCATATTAGCCTTCCACTGCTTGACATAGGCCTTTCTACATCGTCACAAGGGCAAAACTTGTGGGAATTTGTTTTTAGCCTATAACTCCAAAACTTTTGGATGCACAAATTCGACACTTGGAGCACAAATCCAACGTCCGATGCACTGAAAATTGTCATTTTCATAATTTCGATGCAATGTCCTTTTTGCCTGGCTGAAGAGGCATAGCACAGCTAAAGTAGCGCCACCCAAAAAATTAATACCTTCTAAACTAAGGCAAATATCAAAAATGTGTAACAGTATTCCTCTAGATAATGCTGCCTAGTATTTTTAGGGTACTGTTGTATAGCTTTTAGGTAAAAAAACAAAGAAAGCTACGAAGTGTTGCTAAAATTGGCCACTTTTGACAACAAGCTGTGGATTATTTTGTACTTTTTACTTGTGACAACATAACTGTTCTCAATTATAACACCCCTCTCTGAATTTTTCGTTTGGGGGTTAAAAAATACTAAGCATGATTATCTAGTGTCATACTGTGCCACATTTTTGATATTTGCCTTAGTATAGAAGCTATAAATTTTTTTCGAGAATTGCGCTAGCATCGCTATAAACTGGCACTTAAAACAAATAATAAATGGTACTAATTGGCTTCTGCAGATGACCACGAGCAAGCAACGTGTTATCAAATGAAATCTGCATGCAATACTGTTAAATGCTAGCACTGCTCGTGCGTAATCTTTGTAACTTCACTTCCTAATAAACCCGTCGACTATGACAGTTTGCGCGCCATCAAACTTGTCCCTTGTTTTGATAGAACTTAAACCAGAATTACGGGTCTAGAGTATGAACATCCTTATGTTGATTGTTCAGTGCCTGTTCTGAGATTTTAATTTGCTGTAGTCTTTACTGGCTCTTACTTACTTCCTTTATTTTAATTGAATTTAAGTGTTTCTAAATATAGTTTATTATAGTTCTAGCACATGTATGAAATGGTCTCTGGGGCTGAAAAGTTCAAGAGCACTTCGAAAACCTTCACCAGGCCGTCTGACCACCTTGGGGGTGTCTATGCCTGCATTTGCATACTCTACGTCTAATTTTTTTTACCAAGTTATCAAAGTTCTGTTTTGCTCCCACTGTTTGTATCAACATATTATTTATGATTTTACTTTTTTTTAAACTAGGAGAATACTGGTTCATTACTGCAGTAGTCAAACCTTAACAGTATAATAAATTCGTTACAAAATCGCACATACGACATGTACTCGTCTGGTCTAGCAATTTAACAACACAATGTTTTTAATTACAACCGCCCATCACACAATCTAATAACTTTAATGGTGTAATAGAGGACAATTCATCATAAACTTTCATTAGAGTTTCTATGTGCGGAAAATAGCGGCGTGCCTTGTTGTTCTGTTCTCACCTTGGATGTGACAGACAATGGCGTGTAACGTTCTGCCGAGGTTGCACAAGTAAACAAGTTATAGCTTATGGATTCCGCATGTGTATTGTTCTATATGTTTGATACTAGCGCCAAACGCAAAAAAAGTATATGATTTTATCCTCGATTACTGTTCTATAGTCCTAAAGTTATTCTTCATTGTGTTTCCGTTCTGCGCTCGGGTTTTCGACAGACCACCCTCATGCATAAATATATCACTCTCTTTATCCCCTATTTTTATAAACTACTATTAAAAAATGGCAAATATCAAAATTGTGAACCTGTATGACACTAGATAATCCTTATCAGTTAAAAAAGGAGGTTATCAGTTTGTCCTGTATGTATGTATGTACGTTTGTCCGCGATTATCTCGATTTTGGGTTAACCAATTTTGATGCGGTTTTCAGAAAAATATTTATTACATTCAGGAGAAGATCTGTCTTTACCGACATCAAAAACCGACCTTGTGCGAGCGTGACGGCAATACGAAATACACGCGTGCGACAGAGACAAATAGAAGTGGTTCAATGTACGAATTTCTTCCTGCAACGTGACCGCACTTTAGTATCGGTGTAAAATAAAAGGAATATCTCTGTATTTGCTCTATTATGTTTTTCAAACCATGGTTTTACGAAACTTGCCTGCCCCATCAAGCTGTAAGCCTAATAAGAATATAATGATAATTTTGATACAAAAATGTCTCCGGAAGAGATACATAATCTGCTCGCTATTGTTTGTAATGTAATTTAAACCAAAATGTAATTGTCTGCTGTAAAATTAATTATTTCGTGTGAATTCTTTGCACGACAATACGTTTCCCATTCAGTTTTATCTTTATGGTTTTGAATGGATGTTTACGGTTATGCCAGATTATTTTTATGCATGGCTTGTCATTTCATATCATAAATTCACTACAGATCTTTTTTTTTTTTTGTTTAAAGGTATTACAACATTTCTATACTGCCCGTTAAATGGCTTAGTTTAAAATCGCATTATGAAGGTAGCCTTTTGCATTTTTGCTATGTCATTCGTTTTACTGTTGTTTAATTTTGTAAATTACCTACATGCTCTATGGCAGGTAATACAGAACTTTACAGAAGACAACAAAAAGTATAGTATTCGTATTTCTGGACTATAAGAAAGCCTTTGATTTGATTGATACCCTGGGCTATGCCACAGTCTTACCATCGATGACAAGTGTTGAAGTAGTTATGTGAAAACGCTTTACTATGTCAGTTCTACTCTACTTCAGGATTAGAGCTCACTTACAGGGGACTGCTGCACTCTGAAACGGCTCTACCACAAAAAGAGTTAAATCTGGTCAAAATCAGTAGGTTTTAGACAGGTCTTACTTTTTTGTGATAAAGGGGAAAAAGAACTTGTTAATTAATTAAAAGGTTCCGATCAATGTACAGGTTTGATTGTGTTACCAATGAACTTACAGAACCGAGACATGCTCGCCAACTGTGGGATATAACAAAAAGCTCAAAGTCACTGAAAGGGAAATGGAAAGGGCCATGCTTGAAGTTTCGCTGCCTGGTCGAATCAGAAATTACGAGATATGCAGAAATTAAAGTCACCGACATAGCCAACACAAGCGTCTTGCGACAGATAGACATGATAAGGTCAAGTAATAGGATCCTATTTTACAATTTTTAGGAAAACTTGGAAGGTTTATAAAGGCAAATGCTGTATTTGGTACAAAATACGTAGTTATCATGCTAGATGCTGCTGTGTGGCTAAATATAGTCACAAAATTGTCATACACTTCGAGTATAGGTTCATTACGTCACCACCGTTGTGGGTCATCGACCAAATAAACTCTGAACAGCTGATCTCCACCTTACTGTTATTGAAATAGGGTGCGTTTTCAATTGTTTTGTGATGTGGAATGTTAACCAGATTACGCTATGTGGTATCGCAAAAGGATTTTATTTTAATTACATTTTACATTACAACCTTCAAATTGGTTCTAGAAAGACAGGTTATTTGCTGGCTCAGTGGCAGCGATGTCGATTGTGTCAACTGAGATCCGGGTTCAATCGCCTGCGGGCCTGAAATTTAAAATATTGATGTTTTTGTATATCATTTACCTACCAACCTGCACAGTTGTCTGTCCACCTTGTGGAAGATCAGCTTACACTGTGTCTTCTGGTGCGCTGTCGTAACTTGAATAATTGACCATCTCTCTCTGTTTCTCATCAAAGAACTCTTCGAGTCTTGCCCATCGATATTATGGATCTAATCAGTGATGCGATGAGGAATACCGTTGTTAAAATAGTGACTTTACCAACACATAACTCTACAATGGAACTGTTACATAAACTATGCAACTGTGGAATTCATCTCTGTGTCAGCACTGGTTGGATAATGATCAGAGGCAACATGTGCCTTCCGCGTGCATGTGGGAGGATGTCATTTAAACAAGATGTTGATTGATTGTCTTTGATGGATTTATATTATAATGAGGAATTCAAGTATAAGGCAGGGGGCTAAATTCTCGTCTTCATTGTTCTGTGGCTAAATCATAACTTAAACAAGTTAAAATTCTATCTCCACGCCAGTCTACCAATTTTATCCACAATTAACTCCATTTTTGGCTTCTCCTTTTATTTCATTTTTGAAATTCCTACAACTCACGCCAACGAAGTTTCTAACGCAGCTAGCATAAATAGAATTTGCAATGTAGATGCATTGGGAGGTATTGGCCAATTCCTCTTTGCTCTACCTAAAACCTCACCTCAGTCAAAGAAGTTTTTTCCAATCGAAACCCAAACAAAGACCTCTAACCTGTCTTCTTAGTAAGAAACAGTTAAATTTATGCAAATTGTCTGTCTTTTTGGGTGTTTGTGTCTTTGTCACTGTTTTCGCGACGCCTATTCTATTGAAAGTGTCATTCATATTTCATCTAATTTGCATTCTAAGCTAATTCTTTAGAATTAAATGCTATACTTAGGGCCTAACCACTAAATATTTATATTATATAAGCGAAATTAAAAGTCTGAGTGTTTGTTACTTTCCTATTTATTTAATTGCAAAACTTTGATTTGATTTTTATATGAAGGGGCTTCTCACTCTGCAAATGTACCTATATCTTGGGACACAGGCTTATTTTGTCTTTGTAAATTTAAACTGTGGTTTTTAAATAAATATTTATTCATTTATATTGTTTCATTGGTGGACTAGGCCGGCAAAGCGGTTTTTCTGTATTGCATTATAGCTCTTTTTCCTTGATATTAGAGTCTATGGCGCACGCGACCATAGACAAAAGTGTTACGCTGTTCTAGTCCGCCACTGTAACTATATGCAATAATTTTAGTTGACGACCTCCGTGGTTCAGTTAGCGTGGCGTTGATGTGGACTAAGGGCTATAACAGACGAGCGACCCTGTGCCGCGCGTCAGCCGCGTCGGTCACTCGTCTGTAATAGCCCTAAGACTTCAGAGGTCCGATTGTTATCATCAATATAATGGATGATTTTATTTCACTACGAGAGTCCGTGTTCGATTCCTAGCGATGGCAAACTTTTTAGTTAGTAGATAATGATTTAGTTACAAACACTTTTCTTATAAATTAAAGGAAAAGAATAATCTAAATACCGCACAGGTGAAACTGTAGTAAAAACTTAGGTTCTGATAATGTAAAAGCCTACCATAACTAATCAGGCCAAGTTTGAATAGAATTGAAAATCACAAAAGGGCTCTGACAGTTGACAGGCATAACGCGTGATATTATTCATTAAAATCATAAAAGGTGTCTGGGCGTCATTCATTTGGTACTGATAGTTTCAGGTGTCTTGTGTCTTATTTAAGCTTTATGAAAAACTAGTCGACCCGGCGAACTTCGTACCGCCTAACCTATTACTATATTTTGCATGTATTATACTTTTAAACCTTCCTCTTGAATCACTCTATCTATTAAAGGAAACCGCATCAAAATCCGTTGCATAGTTTTAAAGATATAAGCATACATAGGGACAGACGCGGGAAGCGACTTTGTTTTATACTATGTATATTGATATTGATATTGATGATTAATCCTAATAATTTCTTATTTATAAAAAAGGAACCCGCCTTCAATAAACTGAACACATACATCAACTGAGCACTTCCTCTTTTTCGAAGTCTGTTAAAATAGGTACTAAAACCTTCTCCTGAATCTAACAAATACTTATCTGAAAACCGCATCAAGCTCGGTTCAGCCAAACGCGAGATAATCGCGGACAAACATTCATACAGGTCAAACTGATAACCTCCTTTTTTGAAGTCGGTTAAAAATATACTTATTTACTTTACAAGAGATCGTTGCTCTTGATCAGCTTACACGAGTCCAAACAACATCATAAATCATAAAAGTTTTAAGTAAACGAATCAAATATTAATATTCTAACAATCCATTAAATCTTTTTAGTTATTTCTTATATGTTTTAGTTATTATTATATACTAGAGGCTGCCCCGCGGAATTTCCCGCGCAGATTTCTCATAAACACAAAAATCCCGTTTTTTCCCGTTCCCGTGGGAATTTCGGGAAATCCTTTGTTAGTGCTCACCTACACTCCCTAAGGAACCTACATGCCAAATTTCAGCTTTGTACGCCCAGTAGTTTCGGCTCTGCGTTGTCTGTCAGTAGTCAGTCAGTCAGTCAGTCAGTAACGCAAGAGTTTTATATATATTGATGAAATAATAGTCGACCCGGCGAAATTTTTACCCCCTAACTTATTACCTAGATTGTGCATGTAATATACATGTATCACTCTATCAATTAAAAAAGCTGTATCGAAATCCGTTGTATGGTTTTAAAGATTTAACCATATATAGGGACAGACAGCGGAAGCGACTTTATTTTATACACTACTAGTCGACCCGGCGAACTTCGTACCGCCTTACCTGTTACTATGTTGTGCATGAATTATACGTTTAAACCTTCCTCTTGAATAACTTTATCCTTTAAAAAAAGCCATATCAATGTCCGCTACATAGTTTTAAAGATTGAAGCATACATGTGGAGGGACAGATTGTAACATATTGATGTTATTGAAGTAAGTTATTTATAATTTGATCCCCCCTTCACTCACTGTTTTAAGTTGGAAGACAATTTTATCTTAGTCATTATCTTGGCACAGATTACCACTTCTGGACATAGGGCTCCTCCGCAGATCGCAACTAGGTATAACATTAGAGGGGGTTTTGCTTTTATCACTACTACTTAATACTTACTTGCACTAGCAAGTGACAAGCAGCGGTCATCGACCCCCAGGTAGACAGTAATGGCGTTTATTGTAAAAGTGAAAGCAAGAGCGGTTGTGAACCCCGACGAGACATCTACTAAATTGCTATTTTGCTATTTAACAAGCAGTTAAAAGTTAACGAGTTAATACGTCTTTTTCTTTGTTTTAGTACTATTCTGTGAAGAATATGAGCATGGGCAATTGAGGAGCCCATTAGAAACAGTCAAAACATAACTAAATCAACAATAAAAATACTTTAGCAATGAAAATCAATGTAAACTTAAAGCAATATTAAATTTACGTCCCGTGACCTTTTTAGTTACTAGTCGACCCGGCGAACTTCGTACCGCCTAACCTTTTACTATGTTGTGCATGTATTATACTTATAAACCTTCCTCATGAATCACTCTATCTATTAAAAAAACCGCATCAAAATCCGTTGCGTTGTTTTAAAGATTTGAGCATACATAGGGACAGACGCGGAAAGTGACTTTGTTTTATACTATGTATTGACTATATATTGATGACTAATCTGTCCGTTCGTCCGTCGGTCTTCCCCAAACAGCTGATTGAAAATAATTACAAGACGTTGAGCAGGCAAAACCCTATAAGCTGGTCCGCGACCTGGTAAATTTAATTCGGGAAAATACACTGGATGAGCATTATCAAACTTCCAAAAATCATAAAAAAAAAATATCTTTTTAGCTTGAAGCAGAAGTTCTGACTTTTTTTCTAACTAGCCACCTTTAAAATTCAACTGGTTCGGTAAGACTTTTTGCAGCTTCATATTCTTTTTACCGTATTCCCAAAACTTAGATAGAGATAACTTTTTTTCATTCCAACTTAGACCACCGTCGAAACTCCCGTGGTCTGGGGGTTATCTTGCCAATTTTAAGAACTACTGGATTTAAACTTCGATCAGTGATAATAACTGGGGTTTAAAAACGATCGACTAGTAATTGTCTTGTTAGCGACTTCGACAACCATTGCTGTTTTCTTTGGGAGTGCAACAGAAATTGCCTTTGTTAAAAAAAAAAAAGAGAGATAAATAGTTAAGTAGAGTTTGTTACCCCTTTCTTCTCTACGCTGTAAAATCATTGCGAAAGGGAGTAGAATCATTTGACAGAGGAGGGCTCTCCTGGCGACCATTGTCGTAAGGCAAGGCAAACATTTGTTTGCCTGAGCCAATTGGTGGGCACCCTGAACTACCTTGCCTCTCACAGTATAGGATACTTTACCAAATAAGGTATCAATAGCAATTAGATTAGATGTAGTCTAATTGTCTAATAACTGATATTTTGTATCCTATATTAAATAAATTATTTTTGACTTTTAAAAACCTCTCGGCAAATAACGCGATCGAAATTTAATCGGTCGTTAATATGTTGTTAAATCATAATTAAATGCATAAAATAATGTGTGCAGTGCAGTTATGTAATTAGTTGTTTAAACAGATGGTTTGTGGAGCGAGTTGGAGCTGGTAATATTGATTATGTGCCTCATTGCATACTAGACTTGCTCGCAAATCCAATACTGCTGTTATAATAAATAAGTAAGGAATTTTGTCTAACTAACATACACTTTTATAGTTGTCAGAATACGAGCTGCCCCGGCTTACTTCGTTACGCTATAGAATATAAGATACTACAAAAGACTTGGCTCTATAGACTTTGTTCTTTAGACTGCCCAGAATAGGCGAATAAAAAACAAACAACATCAACAAACCACCTTGTCAAAATTCAAAATATGTAAACAACGGAAAAAATATTGCACCTTGGGTTTCATTATTTGAGTTTAAGTAAGAATCCCTACTTTTTTTGAAAATCGAATATAGCCTATGTTACTCGGGGATAGTGTAGCTTCCTACCAGTCAAAGAATTTTTTAAATCGGTTCATTATTTCCGGAGCCTATTCGTTACAAACAAACAAATCTTTCTTCTTTATAATATTGGTATAGATTATAAAATTAAAATAATAATCATCATCATCATTTCAGCCGTAGGGCGTCCACTGCTGGACAATAAATAGGCGTCTCTCAAAAATAATAATATCGTATACAAAAAAAATACATGTAGGTATGTGTTTATTGAGGTCATTGTCGTTGCCAGAGCATTAAACTAATGGATTCAGAAAAAGAAACATTTACTACGACTTTATAAAATTGATTGATTGATTGATAAAAAGTTTATTCGATGTAACAGCAATTACAATAAACAATAGCCCAATTTAGTAGGCAGCAATGTAAATATACCAATACAGAAATATTATTAATTACTTACATAATAGATACAGCGGGTACACTAATTTTAAGAAGACTTAGATTTGCTTCCAAAAGATTAAGGCAACCCCATCTTGTCCCTCGGTGTCGTAACAGGCGACTAAAGGAACAGCTGAAGGTAGAGCAGCGTTCTTCGTTAAAAAACTTGGAAGACCCATACTGCGATCCCCCCACTAAACGTTAGTCCTTGTGACTATCTGTGGAGGTGGCCGGTGTCCAACAGTTAACGTCTTTCGGCTTATGATGATATACGATACACAATTAAATTTATCAGAGGCCCTATTACGGCTTTTCGTCCTCTAGTCTATAGTGTCAAAGACAATACAAAAAAAAACGCAAAGAGGACGAAAAGCAATATTGCAAATGCAGCCGTAATATTTACTTAGTATCTTGGTATCGCAGTCTATGGCGGGCGCTGCGTTGGCGTGAAATAGCTCAATAAACCGCGGGAATTTGGCAAAATTCTACAAATCCGAGCCAACGGTGCCGTGTTAGCGGCTATGTGGTGTAGTGATCATAAAAATTCGTGCCAAATAGGTTGTGTTTGACTTGTTTTCATTATTGCTTGTACGAATAAATCAATACATAGTATAAAACAAAGTCCCTTACGACTGTCTGTCTGTATTATGCTTAAATCACTAAAACTTCTTCTTCGTCGTTCCCTCATGGCTGAGGATCGTGACCAATAACTATTTTCCTCCATATATCGCGACCAAGCTATGTGGGCTGCCCTCTGCATGGAACCACAGGCTTGTTTAATGGAATCCGACCATCTTGTAGGGGCTTCCTCTAGCGCGCTTGCCTTCTACTTTCCCCTTTATGATGTCACGTTCGAGGCTGTGGTGTGGTGAGAGCTCATTATGTGCCCAAAGAATCTGAGAGTCCTCTCTTGGCAGATTGTTGAGAGACGTTTGGAGATTTTCAGTTCGCTCAGGATGGACTCATTTGTTCACGTTGCAGTCCATGGGATTCTTAGCATCTTCCTCCAACACACCATCTCGAAAGCATCAATTTTGGATGTGTCCAAGCTCTTGATGCACCAGGTGTCTGAACCGTTCATAAAGATGAAGAATGCCAATGCACGCACCAAACGTCTAAAACGATGCAACAACAAAAACATAGTCTAATCAGGTCAGGTACTTAGTCTTAGCCAAGTGTCTAGTAGGAAGTTTTTCCTAATATAACTCATTGGAATGTGAGGGTGATCAACACGAGTTAGTGTTTTGGAGGAAAATTTTAACAATTTAAACATGTTTGTGCATATGATTTAAATTTTACATAATTGTACTAAACCTTTTTTAAACTTAATCAATAATTTACGTTTTAAATAATTTTGATAGTGTGCAAAAAGTACGACAGAAATATAAAGCTCAATATCAAACTTCATTTAAAATTAATTTACACCAAACCGCCATCTTCATAATGTAATCCCAAGTTTTTTCTAACTCAAACTAAATTATTGCTACAACTTCTTCATAACTTGTTTAAATACTTATTTTAGAACACTCAAAGCAACTTTGAGTCTCCTCTTTTTTTATAACTGAAGTTTTTTCAAACTTTATTATTTACTAGTAGACCCGGCGAACTTCGTACCGCCTAACCTATTACTATTTTATGCATATATTATACTTATAAACCTTCCTCTTGAATCGCTCTATCTATTAAAAAAAAACCGCATCTAAATCCGTTGGGTAGTTTTAAAGATTTAAGCATACATATAGGGACAGACCCGGAAAGCGACTTTATTTTATACTATGTATTGATGAAGTTTTATTATTTTCGAATGTTTGTTGAAATTTTCGATAACTGAACAACTTAAATATTTTTGAGTAACGCACAGAAGAAGTTTTGTCCGCGCGGAAAAAAAACCGCTACAGCGCATTTTATCCGCGCAGTTTTTATCCGCTGGTGCGGACACTTCCTTAGGATTCAATATGTTACATAAAATCCGCGCGGAAAAAAACCGCCTGTGCTTTCGGGGCCTAAGACAAGAACAACACTTTTATCATGCAGTGGTTGCCTATTATTGGGTTTGCATACCTATTTTATTTAAATTGTTTTTATGTTTAGCATGAATTTTGTAAACCTGTTGGTGATCCAAATAAAAAATAAATAAACAACATTAAAAGACTTAACTGTTTGCACTGCCACGGGGGATCGAACTTCGGACCCCCCGGCAGCAAAACACCGCGTTAGACAAGATAAACTTAACAATAACACGACAGAAGATGGTCAAAATCTGATCGTTTCACTTTGAGTACATTGGCCTACATCCTGCGCTTACGCAATGTTACGTCACGTCACGTCATGACACGTAATGACGTAACACTTGCACCACCTGGCCGAAATAATGCGTGTTGAATAACAGTTTTATGTTTGTTTTCGGAAACAGGATTGATGTGTGGCATCGATGTGTGGATGATTGATTGACACGCGCCATAAGATTGAGAGTTAGCAACGGTTAATGATGATGATGATGAATATTCCTACGTAATATTAGAAATACTATGTACAGTCTGGCAACGGTGTCTTATAATAATAATAATAACACATCACACTCAGAGCCCCTAACTAAGAAGAACCTGTATCTAGGGTGCCCGAAACACGCACAGAGACGAACATCACACCCAGACCGGAAACAAACATCGATATTCATAATATCAATAATCGGCCCGCCCGGGAATCGAACCCGGGTGCACACGCTTACTCAGTCCACATCACTGCCAACTGAGCCACGGAGCAGTTAAAGTCTTGAAACGAAACCATTTTTATTTCAAGTTGGAAACCGCCAATCTACGTTCCACTGCTTGCGAGAAAAGTATTGAGAGGTACAAAGCAGATCTGCTTGTGTGAGTAAACTTTGATAATGAAAATAATATTATCTTTACTAGGCACCGTAAAATTTACTGCCATTTTAGTACCTAGAAGGCGCCGCAGAACCTTATTTAGGATAATGAACCTTATTTGTACACTATTTTATGGCTTAATTTTAGTTCATTTGCCTCGTATTCATAAAATCATCCATGTTTACTATCATGTGTGGGCAGCGTATAGTTTCAGATTATTGTATGAGTTCGTTACGGAAATATTGGCAAAGAACGAAATAAATTACGCTTTGACACCATTTAAACTTTACAAAATTTATAATAATAATAATAATAACACATCTCACTCAGAGTCCCTAACTAGGAAGAACCTGTATCTAGGGTACCCGAAACACACACAGAGACGAACATTACACCACCGGAAACAAACATCGATATACATTATATCAAAATTCGCCCCGCCTGGGAATCGAAACCAGGTGCACACGCTTACTCAGTCCACATCACTGCCAACTGAGCCACGGAGCAATCACTGATACACTGCACTGTTTGCCGTGAATTAGCGGTATAGTATAGCACTAGCACCACCCCTTGGGTGTCGTAAAAGGCGACTCATGGACGAAGGACGAAGGACGGGAAGCAGCGTCCTGGAAAAACTCCAAGAGCCGTACTGCGATCACAAACCCGTCAGCCAAGCATGGCGACCATGGCAAGGTTACGTTAATAAGCAATGAGCATCCGCATCGCATAACAATTGCAATTAAATAAAAACATGGCAAATAGAGCGTCACGATCTTAGCCGGCTAACGAGATTATCTCCATCCACTATAAAATCCATAGACTTAGTAAAAAACAAACGAAGTGTGGAAATAAAACTTTAAATGCACATTTGTCCCCACGAATTAGAAAGATATGCCACCAATGAGACTACTTTAAGCGGCTCTAGTGGCCCAGTGAAGTATACTACCATGTATATTGTATGGGAATCTAATCTAGTTCTGGTCAAGTGGCGTCACTTATGTTTTTCAATAAAAAAAACTCATTTACGGCCCCTGATTTCATTTGAAAAGGACACCGAATACCGATCATCAATGATTCCCGCCCTGTTTCCCAAAAATCGGAGATACGACGACGGGAGGGTTTCAATAGGTGCGAGCCGTAATGCGTACATTTCCTCTAGTTATCAAAGGAACAAAGATTCTAACTCTATGATCAGATCAGTGAGCAATGTTCACAATACATCACGCACGCCACGCTCGTGTGATCAATAAATCATCTGGGTTTAGCGTTTCTTTTTCTAAAATAAAAAAAAATATATATATATTTATTTCAGTTCAGACCATATCCATAAGTTACATTTTAGTTCGAGCTTATCATAGGTAGAGTTTAAATTTAGTTCACAAATTAAAGTTAAATTCTACA
Organism: Euspilapteryx auroguttella; assembly: GCA_951802225.1. Taxonomy (NCBI): domain Eukaryota; kingdom Metazoa; phylum Arthropoda; class Insecta; order Lepidoptera; family Gracillariidae; genus Euspilapteryx; species Euspilapteryx auroguttella. The sequence goes on from OX637643.1 coordinate 15,834,625, forward strand.
TTAAAAAATTGGTGCTTAGTACTAGGTAGTAGGTATACATTCAATATCACAGCATGACATATCTACAGACTGCTTTCTGTCCTTGCGACCAGTGCTTATTAAAAAAAAAAAAAAAAACTGTTCTGTTTTAGCTTGATTTTCTTTATACTTAGCTGGGAAGCGAAATACTTTGAACGTGGCCTTCCTTTCCCAAATGTTCCTTCTACAGAATGGTTATTGCCTTTAAAATTCAAAAAGTTTAACCGATATCTCTATGTCACAAATTGGATTCAGAAACACTTTGAGGATCACATGAGATTATTGATAATAGGTTGTTTATAAATTATATTATTACGAGCTTTCCTGGCTTACTTCGTTACGCTATAGAATATAAGATACTACAAAAGACTTAGCTCTATAGACTATGTTCTTTTGACTGCCCAGAATGGCCGAATAAAAAACAAACAACAACAACAAACCACCTGTCAAAATATGTAAACAACGGAAAAAATATTGAACCTTGGGTTACATTATTTGAGTTTAGGTAAGGATCCCTAATTTTTTTTAAATCTAATATAGCCTATGACACTCGGGGTTAATGTAGCTTCCTACCAGTGAAAGAATTTTTCAAATCGGTTCAGTATTTCCGGAGCCTATTCGTTACAAACAAACAAACAAATCTTTCCTCTTTATATTATTGGTATTATAATATTGGTACAGATATTATTATATCATCGGTCATTGAATAACAATTATCATACTCGCTCGGTCACGATAACTGTGCAATTTAACTGTAATTATAGACGTATATCGCTCTAACAGTCAACCCAATAGCGGCATCTTCTATAAGTATTAATAGATTAGATATCACAACCTTAGAATTATTCTGACCAACTCCTCCGTGGTTCAGTCGCCAGTGATGTTGAACGTGACCTCGCAGGTCATGAACATGATAGATATCGATATTTGTTTCCTGGGTCTCGTGCATTTTTGTGTTTTTTGGGCACTCTAGATACAGTTTATCAATAAATATAAAACTCTTCCGTTACTGACTGACTGACTGACATACAACGCAGAGCCGAAACTGCTTGGCGTACAAAGCTGAAAATTGGCACGTGGGTTTCTTGGAGAATGTAGGAGAGCTGGAATAATTTCCCGAAATTCCCATGGGAAACGGGAAAAATTGGATTTTTGTGTTTATGAGAAATCTTAGCGGGTGAAACCGCGGTGCAGCTTCTAGTATCTAAATAGGGAGCTTTGAGTGTGATGCGTTCTCATATAATAATCATATTCTTATCTATTGTTGCAGGCGAGAGTTGCATAGAGAAGCCTCTAGCAACACTCTGGCGCAACTACCAGCAGTCGAGCAAGCCAGACGTCGTGATGAAGCTCAGCGTCACCAACTCTGGCCTCAAAGGCTTCACCAAGGAGCACGGTCTCACGGAATACTGGGCACACCGTGTTACCTACTGCGCCGCGCCACCGCACTACCCTCGGCTCTTCTGCTGGGTGTACCGCCACGAGGGCAAGAAGCTCAAGCATGAGCTCCGCTGCCACGCCGTACTCTGCACGAAAGAAAACGTCTCAAAGAAAATCACCGAAGAGCTACAAGTTAAACTAAAGCAGGCTCTCGTCGAGTTCAAGAAAGACAGGATCGCTAAACAGAACGCCCGGCTAAGCTTAGCTAACAGCGTCTATGATAACCCAAGCATGCCGCGACGAAAGATCCTCCTCAGCGTGGGGGCACAGAACTACAGGCCACCACTTGAGAGATCTAAATCCGCACCGAAACTCGGAGCCATAGAGGAACTCTGCTCCGAAGAAGACGAAGAGGAAGCGGAAATGAAAGCACGACAGGACTGTGGCTCCTGGAGGAAATCCACCGAAGACTTCAGCACACAGACCCTCGACAGGCGACGGCCGGAAATGAAATCACCCAGAAAACTCTCCTGTCCCGAAGGCATGATAAGCAGAATCAGATCTGACGAGCACAATATGTTACCTGAAGATGTAATCAGTTTACTAGACGATAGCAAGAAGAATGATGCTAGTCAAGAAAGCGATCGGTTTCACAGGCTGGAATCGATCGACGAATCTAGTGAGAGCGCGATAAACAAAAGTGCTTTACTTGCACAGAACAATTTCCTCATAACGGACAGCGATGACGGGTCCGTGTCCTCTGGCTGCGAAACTGCCAGCACAGCTACATCTGACACGGAGCCCTCCTCTCTGCCCCCGCACTTCCCCCTCGAAGACACCAAAGACGACAAAGTCTTCGAGAGAATACAGAACTTTGACGAAACTGAGAAGGTTGCGGAGACACCTGAAGTGAACCACATCCCGATCGGTGAGAAGAATACTTTCAGACGGAGGTGCACTTACCCGCCTTTAGGCACCGACTCGTCTATTCTTACAAATTTTGAGAATAAGTTTGAGTCCCTTACTGACAACTTGACAGACTTTGATAGTTTCACCTCGTGCGGTGACCAGGAGACTTTCAAGAGTAGCGGAGACAACGAAAGCGCTTGCAGCGATGAGTCTGGATACTCCGAGCTCTTGGATGGAAAGGAGAGTATTATCGGCAATACAATCATGCTTTAAAAATACTTTAGATTAATTTTATAAGGCAAAGAATAAAAATTTAGGCGATGATTTTCCTGGTGGTCTAGATTTCACTATTTGTCTAGCATTTGAATGTTTTCGAATTAGTAATTCGAATATTTAAATTGGATTGGAAATTTCACGTTCTTTTAAGACGAATAATATTTAGAGACATCACGATTATGATATTTAACTAAAATAGTTTGGTCAACCAAATATAATTAAATTTAAAAGCATATATTAAAACCTGTTGTAGTCTTTGCATAACAGTGCTTGTAGAAGGTGCGTTCCTTAGGAAATTATTAGCAATTTTAATATTGTATTTGTGATAGAAAAAAATAAATAGGAATCATTTTGTACATAACAGGGTACTTAGTACTTCATACAGTTTTAGTATTTTATTATCTGCATATATAGATATTTTTTGTATATATATAGGTTCGTCGTATTATGAATTTTATTAAAAGTAATATTAATTCATTATAATATTGTTAATAAGAGATTGAGTAGAGATTTTATAGTGCTAAGGTTAAGTTTTACCTTTTTTCATTATGGTTTATATATATCTTTACCTTGTAATATTTTGGGTATTTATTGATACTTTGTTTTATATATTAAACAAAATGTAGGCACCTTTATTAGAAATTAGACATTCCAATCGCCTTCGTTGTTCGGGTTTAGTTCAATATCTGTAGAAAATTAATATTTTCAAACATAAATAAACTTTATTAAATGAAATTGTTGTGTTTTCTTAATTTAAAATTTTAAGCAAGTTCATTATTATTACAAATTTACATAAAAAGAGATAATTAATAATACTTACGAAAGAAAAACTAATAAAGAGAGAAAAAAAGTTGTTCTTGAGTTAGTTAATTAGTAATTAAATTTAATGGACTTGATTTCACTATGATAGAGTATTTGGGCAATTTTTACAAAATAAGGTTAAAAAAAGTGGGGATTAAACTCGGCAACTTTGAATAGTAGGTATAAAAAGTAACTCGATTATTGTTTTAAAGCCCGCGTACTAAACAAGTGTATAATATGTAGTTCCGGAACAGAAACTGAATACAAAATCATTTCTTTTTTACAAAAAAGGAACCTGCTATCAATAAACTAAAACATATACATAAACTGAGAACTTCCTCTTTTCTGAAGTCGGTTAAAATAGGTACTAAAACCTTCTTCTGAATGTAACAAATACTTTCGTGAAAACCGCATCAAAATGGCGCAGGCAAACTCGATATAATCGCGGGCAAACATACATACAATCGTGCATACATACAGGTCAATGATAACCTCCTTTTTTGAAGTCGGTTAAAAATACAAAACAACTGAATTGATAACCTTCTAGTCAGTTAAGCCCCTAAAAACTGTTTACAAATTTATAACATCTGCTATGTTTCGCTCATCCCTAAACAAAGTTTGTTTTTCTGATTAGAATTTATAAATATAAACTTTACTTGTTTATACAAAAACAATTTATGGATTTGTTTGCCTGAAAAAGCTTATTAGGTGCGATCTGCGTATTGGGTGAGTGAGACCCATCGCGAATCTGACGAGACGAGGCGAAAAAACACCGAGAGAAAACAGGGTTAAGACGATATACGACAGATAAATCAAACGACTCAATGAACAGAGTCTATCTCTTTGATATATCATACTGAGGGAAAGGGCCAGTCATATGTCAGTCGCCCACATCGGTTACTACATTTTATTGGAAAAAGTAATAAATATTGAATATCTTTTAGATTATTACTTTTAAATCAAATCTGAATTACCAGAATTTAATTTTGTTTATTATCGTTATTCCTAGGTAGTTTTAACAAAAACTAGTAAGTAATTTCGAAGAATTAGCTATTCCCGTTTTTTGGAAAGGTTATCTTTGACGAAATAATGTATCGAGGTTTTTTGATTCCACTAGTGATTCTCAATTATAAAAAACTTTGTTATATCCTCAACAAGGTTATATTTAAATTCCAGATCTTTACCTTCTATAGATTAAGAGAATGACTTGATCTAAAAAACCTTAAAAACTCATATAGCGTCTAAAGCAGCAATCCCATGCCGTTTCTTATGGAAACTTATAATAATTTTCAACTGTACTTTACTATTTAGAATCCTGCGCCAAAAATCTAAAGTTAGGGGCTATTCTCTTATTTTCTCTAAGCCTAAGCTAAAAATCCAAAGAAAAGCTACTATGAATCGCTGCTGTAGTCTTGCCCTAAGATCTCTTAAGATCAAGAAGTCTTGACTTGCGCTAGGCACAATCATAGTGGCTGTCATAAAAAGAGAATAGCCCCTCACTTAATTAAGTACCACAGTATAATAAATAGTACTACATACAGTATGGGCACTCCCTGCCTCCCTCAGCAAGTGCGGCTTCCCCGCTCTCGGTTACCTCGCAGTTACCGCTTAGTACAAATAGCACGTCTTATCTCACTCACACAAGCATGATACGCGTGCACGTACAGTCACGGACTAGGAGGCCGTAACGGATTTTTCTATGGTTTCGTCAACCATAGACTGTATTACCAAAGAACAAGAGCTATTTTTCAATACAGAAAAACCGTAAGTGTTACACCGACCGTGTCCGCCACTGTACACGAGTTTCGGCTGTGCGCGAAGCAACGCGCTTTTTTCTAGAGGTGAGAATAACTGCTATTTTTCAATCGCATGCGATCGCTGTTATGCTATTTTCAAACAACTGCGATTTTAAACTGCGATCGCATTTTCGTTGCCGGATCGCATATCATGCAACGGCAACGAAAATGCGATCGGCAACGAGAATGCGATCGGCAACGAAAATGCGATCGGCAACGAGAATGCGATCGGCAACGAAAATGCGATTGACAACGAAAACGCAGGATGTAACTAGACATGCAAGTTTGCTCTAATATCAATGTAAATATGGATATTTTTATCGAAGTGCAGCAATTATCGATATTTCAAAACCTTATACAAATTTTTTTCAGCAAAATGTATTTTTAGTACATTTCATATTAATTCGATGAGTGAGATCGCAATGCTTCAATGCGTTTCGTTGCTTTGCTAATGACAAGCTGTCACATGCGATCGCGTTTTCGTTGCTGACGGCAACGAGAATGAGATCGTTGCTGACGGCAACGAGAACGCCATCGTTGCCGACGGCAACGAAAACGCGATCGCATTTTACATTCGCTGTGAATAGCAATGCGATTCGTTGCCATGAAATAACGAGTGTTTTTAAATGCGATTGTAAATAACGACCACCTCTACTTTTTTCTATGAAGTGTCCGAGGTGTGGTTTAAACACATTAGTGAATAGGGGTGGGTAACGGTGATCCCATCTGTTTAAAAAAACGTGCGTCGAGCTTTCGTGCGTGACCACGCACCTGCACTGACGCCTTATTTCCATAGCCAGTAAAGTTTTTTGGGAACTTATCTGCTACACATACATAAACTGAGAACTTCCTCTTTTCTCAAGTCGGTTAAAATAGGTACTAAAACCTTCTCCTGAATGTAACAAATATTTTATGAAAACCACATCAAACTCGGCTCAGCCATACTCGAGATAATCGCGGACAAACATACAAGATACATACATACAGGTAAGTATATCTAAGTATATTTTTTTGTAGTCGGTTAATGAAGTCAGTTTAAAAATTTTCGCAGTCGCCGCGCCAGGGCCGGGAATCAAATTTACATCACCGGACCTCAGAATTCACAGTCAATTTGAAAAACATTTAATAACAAAACACCACATAAAAAACTAATTATTATGCCAAATGCCTTTTTGTTGAGGAAAAGCAAAAACGGAAGTATCGAAAACAGAAAGACTGCACATCACAATTTATTTGTTTTCAAAGCGACAAGGATAATGATTAATATTTAAAACTTGTATTGTTTGATAAAGATCAATGTACTTTAAAAGGAAGTAAACATGTCTTGGAGCACCAAGAAGGCGAAGTTAGTAAGAATACCTATAGTTATTATTAAAATCTGGAGCAAAAAGTCAGTTCAAAAAGTGAACAAAGGGATCGAAATTCCTATATACTTATCTGCTTTCCTATTAGTCGGTTTAGAATTTAATCTATACCAATATTATAAAGAGGAAAGATTTGTTTGTTTGTTTGTTTGTTTGTAACGAATAGGCTCCGGAAATACTGAACCGATTTGAAAAATTCTTTCACTGGTAGGAAGCTACATTAACCCCGAGTGTCATAGGCTATATTAGATTTTCAAAAAAATTAGGGATCCTTACCTAAACTCAAATAATGTAACCCAAGGTGCAATATTTTTTCCGTTGTTTACATATTTTGACAGGTGGTTTGTTGTTATTGTTTATTTTTTATTCGGCCATTCTGGGCGGGCAAAAGAACATAGTCTATAGAGCCAAGTCTTTTGTAGTATCTTATATTCTATGGCGTAACGAAGTAAGCCGGGAAAGCTCGTCTTTTATACAATTTGCCGTAATTATTATCGTAAAGTGAAGTTGGAATTTCATTTGAATCAGTTCAATGGTTTTTAAATATAATACAGAGATACTAGTGCACAGTTTATAGGGAAAGTTTTTAAATGACTGTTTTAGTTTATTGTTACAAGACAGGATTTTTTTTTATTTGAAGTTAAATTTTTGAGAAAGTAAATAAGGACGAGAGGGGGAGGCCTTTGCCTAGCAGTGGGACACAAAAGAGCCTACCTATAAAAAAAACTGGCTAACTAAAAAAAATAAAAAATAACTTCAATATTGCGAAAAGCAACGCTTAAAACTATATACCTAAATTGAAGTTTCAACAAAAAAAAAATCTGCCACAGGAAACATACACAATACAGCAACAGAGTAATAAAAACAATACAATAAAGTACATGAAACAATTACAATTCCTGATGCAAACAGACAAACAAACAACACGAGCGGAATAACAATAACATTACTTATATACTGGGTGTTTCTGACAAGGCGGTAATAAATTAAAGGAGGGATTCTGCTCACCATAACTAACAACTTTCCCAAGGCAACATGGGTCAAAATCTCAAAAAAAATATTATCTGTTCCGTACATTGGTTCGTTCAGCTGACGGGGTCAATGTACGGGACGGCTGATTTTTGTTTTGAGATTTCGACCCATGTTGCTTTGGGAAAGTTGTTAGGTATGGTGAGCAGAATCCCTCCTTTGATTTATTACCGCCTTGTCAGAAACATCCTGTATACGTAATACTCCATAATATATTAAGGGGCGTAACGGTGCGAAACTAGCGCCACTCCGGAGAAATAATTAATATCTGCTGCTCCGTGGCTCAGTTGGCAGTGATGTGGACTGAGTAAGCGTGTGCACCCGGGTTCGATTCCCGGGCGAGGCGAATATTGATATGATGAATATCGATGTTTGTTTCCGGTCTGGGTGTGATGTTCGTTTCTGTGTGTGTTTCGGGCACCCTAGATACAGGTTCTTCCTAGTTAGGGGCTCTGAGTGTGATGTGTTATTATTATTATTTATCTTCTAAACCATTGCCGTAATCAAAAATATGCGCCTTTGACTCCCTAGATAATCTTGCTTACATTTTTTAAGGCCCTGTTTGTGTAGCTTTCAGGTTCAAAATTAAAGGAAAACCCGTTATGAAATTAAAGTGGCCACTTTAGGCAACAAACGGTTTTTTTTCTTTGATTTTGAACCTAAAAGCAACAGAGCCCTAAAATTCTAAGCAAGATTATCTAGGGAGTCAAAGGCGCATATTTTTTATGTGGTTTAGAAGTCATCAATTATTTATAGAAGTGGCGCTAGTTTCGCACCGTTACGCCTCTTAATAGGTAAGTATATAGATTTTCAAATGAATGATTGTCAAGAACGTTGCGTCGGAAAAATGATTTCGAAAATCTTTGGCAAAATAAGGATATAATATAAAGGGCAAAAGTTTTCCGCAAAACACTTTTAGAATACAAAACATTTCCATTTTTGCCGGAAGTTGGGAAGAAAAAGGTTGAGCGAAGCTACCCTTGAAGGAGACGATAGTAACATGAGTGTAGGCAGAAAACCAGCCAGATGGATCGACGATTTAAAGACTGCAGCCTGGGGAGACATGGATAAAACTGGCAGCCGACAGAGCGAAATGGAAATAATTGGAGAGGCATTTGACCAGCAGTGGTCTGATATATGTTAAACTTTAAGTATAGTTATTAATAGAATAGAATAGAATAAACATTTATTCACCAAAACCGACATAATTACACAGATAAAGTGAAAACAAAATCAAAATAAAGTACAGTTAACATAGACAGCAATATGCATGCCTACGGTCACTCGTCACACGGGCCCTGCGCGCCGTCATCGACGCGCGTCTTTCAGTCGGTGTATGGTGAAACGGTTACACCAATTCAGCTTACGACCTCAGCTGCAAGGAACTGAAGCCAACTGTTCTTCCATTGGCCACCGCTAGAATTGGACTTATTGGTGTGTAGTTATGAAACGAATAGTATGGTTTTCATTTGTGAAATGTAATATTATAAATGGGAAAGTAATGCCTGTCTGAATGTTACTCAGGCACGAAAATACTGAACCGACATAGCGATGCGGTACAGTGGCGGAAACTGATGGCGTAAAACTTTTGTCTATGGTGTCGTGCGCCCTACACTGTTATTCGTAAGTACAAGTATGTAGATTAAAACCACGAGAATTAATGAATGAAATATACTTTATTGCACACAAGTAAGTAAGATACATTAGTTTAAGTTTATTTTAAGTCGTATGTAAAAAAATTATATGTAATATTTATATTTTAGCGGTGAATAAGCATTATTTGGTTAACGAAATAAACATTTTTCATTTATATTTTTTTTATTATTCGTTTAGTATAAGTACATGATACAATTTAAGTACGTGTAGTGTGGTACGCCACCCACCACCCACTAGCTTGTAAGGTAAGCATTCAATAAACGTAATTCATCAAGAACGGTTGTATCACTTCTCAACACCAACAGAGCTACTTCCTTACATGGCGACCCTGCCAGCCGGCCTGCCACATCAGCGGCAGCGCCGGTCGGCCTGCATTTAATGAGAAGTGAAATTTTGAAAGTGTAGAAACAGTGAAATTTTAGTGAAAAAGGACACAAATAATTTTATAGTTTTTAGAATCTTGCAGAGCAGAAAAACGATGGAAAGAGAACTATTTCACACTATTCAAGGAGCGTAAAGGTCAAAGATAGCAGAAAGGCTAAGGAGATGGACTAGGAAACGGAAAGTGAAAGTGAAAGGATCGAAGAGACGTAAAGGATGGTGGAATTTTGGTGATTTGATGTGTTACTTTAGAACAGTGTTTGGAAAAGAATTTTATTTCGTGTGTCGGCCGACCACCCAGATTTTTTTAATTAAGTATGTAACGTAAAAAGTAAAATTATAAAAAACAAAAAAAAAAGATTTTGATATTTTAAATTAGTAATATAGTTTACATTTTTAATCGTAGATAAATACCAATTTATTTGAAAGTAAGTATTGTATTTATTGTAAAGAAAATTGTATTTTTACTGTGTTCTAAGTTTTTGTATTTTCCGATGTTTTGTTACCTATACATATTTAGCTATGTCAAAAAAAAATATGGTTTTATGAGTCATTAGTATCAGTACATATTTAGAGCGAGCGTCTCAGGTCGCAAGCAAAAATTTCATGTCAGCGTTTTTGGAGCGATGTCTTCAAAACATTGCACACTTTTAGACAATTTATAATTTGTGATGAATGAAATTTAACACCGTACAATTAACAATAGATTTAACTCTTGTTTTTTTTTATGTTTATCATTATTAAGAATTGTAACTTTTACTTTGTATTTTTAAATTTATAGTGTACTTGAGTATTAAGTGTACTTATATTGAATGGATATGACTTTTCACCGGATTTTACAAAGAAATATGGTTTTGATTGATAGCAGTAAAGTGATGGCAAAATGGTGGTGTAAGGAGATGAAGAGAAAGGTTAAGAAAGATTTTAAGAGTTCGAGTGACTAAAAGGATGTAGAATGAAAGATTATGGAAATGGGATTTTGTTTGTTTTAGTAAAGTAGAAAGAATGCATTTTTTTTTGTTTGATAAGTTTTTGTAAATCATTGGACTGATCACCCAACTGTGTTTTCAAATTCTTAACATTCAATTAAAAAAATAAGGAATGGCAGCAAAGTTTATTTGAAAGGAAATTGAATGGGTATGCACGATGATGTAGTTCAGCGAGTCTGATATGTCAGTGCCCAACATAGTCATCCAAGTACACCAAGGTACAAGGCAGGTATTTCTAATCCTACTCTGATCATGACGATGAACGAGATTCACTTCGTGAGGAGGCTGGACATAGTGTGAAAATGTTAAATGAGGATGCCTGTTTTAGTGTGTTGATAATAATGAGTGGTATATTTTTTTTTACTTGTACCTTGCATAAGAAAATAATAATGAAGATAATGAAATAAAGAAAAAAGGGGCCCCATGAAGTAATAAAATACAGTGTACTTGAATAATGAAAAAAATAAATAAATGATGAATAAGATGACTGATGGAAAGGAAATGAGCTGTTTGCTATAATAAACTATTTATGAGAAGAATACAATACAATACTAATGAGATTAAGAAATGTGAAGATGAAATAACGATATTATTAAAAACATACAAAAAAAAAGAGGAAGACAAAAATATATTTTATCAACTTAAAAAAAAAAAAAACTATGTCCCGATTCATGACTTATACCTACTTAATTTAGATTTATTTGTTTTAAAATTATATAACTTTAGTTTTAAAAATATTATAATTTTAAGATTAAATATTTTTTTAATAAAAGGGGGGAGGTGTAGTGTGGTACGCCACCCACCACCCACTAGCTTGTAAGGTAAGCATTCAATAAACGTAATTCATCAAGAACGGTTGTATCACTTCTCAACACCAACAGAGCTACTTCCTTACAAGGTAAGAAGGTAAGTCGGACATAGGATAATTTTATTCTGAAATTTCAACGGAAACCAAAAATATTAGATTTTTCGGTTTGAAAGTGGAATTTTGATGGCGAATTCGCGGTGCACCCTAACTAATATAGCGCTCAAAGTCTGTCAAATTAAATTCGACGATGCTCTTCGAACTCACCCTAGTTTCAATTCAAACGACGGAACCCAAAGGGTAGCGGAAACTAGGTCAAATTTCACGCTGAACCAATTTCCATGCAATGGCGAGGTCAATTACAGAATGTTGATAGGACAAATATGCCTACTTACTATAGAAATTGGCTTATGTATATGTCGTAGAAAGATTTGATAATTAGGTTTTATGCAAGAAAAACTAGGGATTTTGCGAAAACACGGATAATTTGATAATAGGATTACAATTTTTTCCAATCATCCTGTCAAAAAGCAGTTTTTTTTTGCAAGAAACCTAGTATAATTGAAATATTTGAAACCTTTCCTAACTCTGATTGGCTAGATTATATTGCTCTGTCCAACTCTGATTCTGATTGGTTCTCTGTAGCGTCAAATATATTTTAACGAACCAATCAGAATAAGAGTTAACTAGCCAGCAATAATCTAGCCAATCAGCTAACGGAAACAAAGATCGATATTCATCATATCAATATTCGCCCCGCCCGGGAATTAAACCCGCGTGCACATGCTTACTCAGTCCACATCACTGCCAACTGAGCCACGGAGCAGTCAAATAAGTAAGGCATTTTCCCCTGTAACAAAAAATATATAAATTAAAGTTCAAGTTTAAATTTCAGCTCGGTTCACTACAGCAGCCATTTTTATTTCAGGTTTCTTTTCTAGGTTCTACTAAATTATTTCTTCACTTTCAACATATAGGGTCTGATGTTGTGTTTGCCGGCTGCCATGACGACGACCCCTCGCCACCAGGTCAGGGAAACCTTGGCAAAGTTAAGAATCTATTTTTGACAAAACTCCAGGTTTAGACTGAGAATTAGAATCAATTTACTGACTGACTGACTGACAAGCCGAAACTACTGGGCGTAGCGGACTGAAATTTTGCGTGTGGGTTCCTTGGGGAGTGCAGAGAGCACTAAAAAAATAATTTCCCGAAAATCGGGAAAAACGGGAGAACCGCGGGGCAGCCTTTAGTCCTTCATAAAATATTACTTATTTGATTTGGGTATTTTGAGAATCGCACACAATTAGCAACTATAGTCCTAGAGGTTCGCACCTGTTACTTCAACCAACACCAATAACGTTATTAAGAGCCAGTATACAGCGATGCTAGCGCCATTCGCGAAAAACAAAAATTTCTTCTAAACTAACGCAATAAAAAAAATGGCACAGTATGACATAATGTAGCCCAGTATTTTTACACACTTCTGTATAGCTTTAAGGTTAAAGACCAAAGAAAGCTACAAAGTGTTGCTAAAAGTGGCCACTTTTGGCAACAATCCGTGGATTATATTGTTATTTTTTCTCAGGACTATTTTACTGTGCTCAAAAAATTTTAAGCAAGGTTATTTAGTGTATTACTGTGCCACATTTTTGATATTTGGCTTAATTTAGAAGACATAAGTTTTTTTTCGAGAATGGCGCTAGCATCGCTATTAAGTGGCTCTTAACCTCAAAATTGTAAGTAGAGGTATATTAAGTACCTATTTAGGTAAAAAACAATAATTAAATTTTGGCGGCCGGAAGGATGTGTACGTCGGAACTACGGCACACGGTTTGATTTGATATGATAGTTAAACTAACGAGTGCAGAAAATATAGACCCTTTATTTAAACAATCAACGTAGAAGCTACTTAATTAAAAAAAAACAAAGCAGATTGTCTGTGTAAAAAGAGCGGTATAATATAACGCTATGATCACACTTATATTATAAAGGTGAAATGTTGTGTGTATGTTTGTTGCTTCTTCACGTCTAAACGGATGGAGCGATTTCAATGAAATTTAGTATTGAGTTAGCTGACACCCTGGATTAACACAAATGCCACTTTTTATTGCAGTAATAAACAGCGGGTAACACTGCGGGGCACAGCTAGTAATTAATAAATGTGATCCATCTGTTCCGCGACCGCGACCGCAGGCGCTCCAAAATTGGTTCAGTAACTACTTATAAACATATTGTTGAAAGTTAATCATCATTTCAGCCGTAGGACGTCCACTGCTGGACATAGGCCTCCCTCAAGGCTCTCCATCTGCACCGGTCGCAGGTGGCCTGCATCCAGCGTGGACCCGCAGCCTTGCGCAGATCATCCGTCCATCTGGTCGGTGGACGTCCTACGCTGCGCTTGCCGATCCGTGGTCTCCACTCGAGAACTTTTCGGCCCCAGCGGCCATCTGTTCTGCGGGCTATATGACCTGCCCATTGCCACTTCAACGAGCTTATCCCCTTGGCTATGTCAAAGAAAGTTAATAATTACACCTATTATCAGAACACCACCACCCCATCTTCTCCCATGGGTGTCGTAAAAGGCGACTTAGGGAACACGCAAAGGACGGGATGCAGCGTCCTTCGCTGAAATGTTGAAGAGTCATTCTACGATCGCTAAACCGCTTGCCACGCGTTTGCTAAGCAACAATGTGACGATCTGTGGTTGTAGTATTCAAACCAACAGTAAGACGTATTTTTGGCTGAGACGTAGACGAAGAAAACTATTAAATTACGAGCTTGCCCGGCTTACTTCGTTACGCCATAGAATATAAGATACTACAAAAGACTTGGCTCTATAGACTATGTTCTTTTGACTGCCCAGAATGGCCGAATAAAAAACAAACAACAACAACAAACCACCTGTCAAAATATGTAAACAACGGAAAAAATATTGCACCTTGGGTTATATTATTTGAGTTTAAGTAAGGATCCCTAATTTTTTTGAAAATCTAATATAGCCTATGACACTCGGGGTTAATGTAGCTTCCTACCAGTGAAAGAATTTTTCAAATCGGTTCAGTATTTCCGGAGCCTATTCGTTACAAACAAACAAACAAACAAATCTTTCCTCTTTATAATATTGGTATAGATGAAGCAGTTTGGGACTAAACAGTAAACAATTGACAACGCTAAAATAGTTTAGCATTATTCAGCGACTGGGCTATGTCCTCGGTCCTCGAGGATCCTCTACACGTGGCCTGGCTATTGGCCTGTCGTCGGACTCGGTAATAACATGCGTATTATAATATCCTTTTAGTCCTTGTTCTCAGAAAATTATCTTCTTACATCCTGAGGGAAAATAAGATACTTGGAAAAACTTGGTAAGTAAATTAAATTACGCAAGTAAGTATTCAAAGGCTTCAGGTTTTATCTCGGATAACAAGATTTCGGAACAAGAATTTAGTTTTTCCTAAGTATAGGTAAACCTATCACGGGAATGGCTCGTTCTTTTGAAGATTTGAGATGTTCACGGTGGACGTAATAGCAGCCCAAAGCAGATTCGCGAACGCAGTCAGATCTGTAAACTCTGTATGAGGACGCAATCCTCTTTTTCACTCCCGACGAAAAAAGACGAATGATATAAGTCTAAAGTGTCTGTGTATCTGTCTGTGGCATCGTAGCGCCCAAACGGATGAACTGATTTTCAATTGTACGATATGATATGACTAGCATGCCCTGCGTGATCGAATCAGAAATAGCGAGATCCGCAGAAGAACTAAATTCACCGCCATAGCCAAAATAATTTCAAAACTTAAGTTTCAAAAGACAGGGCACATAGCTCAAAGAGAATTGAATTGAATTGAATTGAATAAACATTCATTTCCGGTTAAGGTACACAAACATTTTATACATAAAAGATACAAATAAAACACACGCACACAGATATAAACTTTGAGAGCCACAAAAAATTTTACACACTGAGTGTAAAGCACAGTGACAGGAACCACAACCAGAAATAGGCTCCGACTCAGCTTAATGCCACAGACAATTGCCTATGACGCTGGTATTCTGTCGGTGCCCGACGAGAGAAGCACTATAGGTAGGTACGAAAAAATAAAAACGTAAAATTAAACAGTAAAATATAGCGATACCAAAATTAAAAAGAGCAGATGGTTGCTGGGGCCAAAACGTTCTCGAGTGGCGACCGCGCAACGGTAGATGCAGATAAGGTAGACCCCCGCATGGTGGTGAAGAAAGCGTGGTGAAGGTTGCGGGAGAGCACAAGACCCGTCATTGTGGCAATCTGTGGGAGAGGCTTATGTCCAGCAATGAACGTATTTCGGCCAAGGATGAGTCACCTTTTAAGGCGGTAACTTTCGGTTCGGCGCGAAATTCAATTTTTTTCGAGTTTATAATTATTCTGGCAAAAGTATTCATTTATAATACATTTTTAATGAATTCGCTTATGTAAAAAACTATCTCCCACATTGTAATACAACGTTTTTGGAAGACAGGCCAGGCCTACTGATTTTGTGTCTTAGGACATAACTTGATTTTTGGTCTATAGTAAGACTGAATAACTAAAAGACAATGTAAGCCCAGTCTTTTGTAGTCTAATCACAGTCACTGCTGCCGACTATCGCGGTAAGTAAGCACGTGCGCTCACGGATGTGTGTTAATGTTAATTGTAATGATTTTGTACGCGTGAGTTTAAATTACCTATACTTGGAGCGGGAAGCATGACTTGCTTATACTTATTCTTAGTCTATCATCAGAAAATCTGCAGAGGTGAAACAGAAACGAAATAGAATCCTATTATTGAGAGAGCGAGGTGGTTGAGGGTCATCTTTCACGAAGAATCGGACCCATGCAAGATACATTTATGAAAAACGATGCCAAGTAAGTTAAATGTTACATACTTTAGCCCGGGTCAAGTTTCTTAACTTAAAACGATTGACTCGTAATTGTCTTGTTAGCGACTTCATTAACCATTGCCGCTTTAACAAAGGCAATTTCTGTTGCTCGCCCAAGGAAAACAGCAATGGTTAACAAAGTCGCTAACAAGACAATTACGAGTCGATCGTTTTTAGTTAAGAAACTTGACCACCGATTCGAATGCATACTAGGTACTTACGAAATATTCTTAGGTCTCCATTTTGATAATTACATGGTTAGGTTAGTACAGTGGCGGACTAGGAGGCCGTAACAGATTTGTCTATGGTTTCGTCAGCCCTAGACTGTATTACAAAGGAACAAGAGCTATTTTGCAATAAAGAAAAACCGGAAGTGTTACGCCGAGGTGTCCGCCACTGTACTTAAATGAATATCGGTGTAATAAACCTTTTAATTACATCTAATGAACAAGAATCTTTTTCCTTAGATGGGCCTTAATAATCTACATAAGTAGGTAGGTATGCAAAAGTACACCAGCCTGCATATCATAGGTATCTATCTTCATTAGATTCTAACAAATCTTTTCAGTTCTACTGTAGATGATTTGTGGTTGTTAGTCGTCCGTCACATGTCGTGACAGCGAGCTAAGAGCTGCATCCCGTCCTACGCAGATGAACAAATTATAGTAATTCAGAAGATTGCCAACCTGCCGTTTGATTCGATGCAATTTGCTTCTTATTGTTTACGATGTAGAAAACAACAAGGGTTAAAAATACTACGAATTATTGAGATGAAAGCATTGCGTGGCGTAAGTGGTTAAAAATCGTAAGTTTGGAACCGTCAGTTTATAAAACTTAAAACAAAAACATTTATTATATAATCTTCAATACATGGTATAAAATAAAATCGCTTCCCGCGTCTGTCTGTCTGTCTGTCCCTATGTAAGTGTGCTTAAATCTTTAAAACTACGAAACGGATTTAGATGCGGTTTTTTTTAAATAGATAGACTGATTCAAAAGCAAGGTTTATAAGTGCACAAGATTTTATAGGTGAGGCGGTACGAAGTTCGCCGGGTCGACTAGTATATTAAATTAGGAACCCTGTAGAAAATTAAATAAGGTAAGTAAGTACTTAGCCTAGAGATACGAAAAGAACAATTAGTATTTATTTAATAAATTGATATACAAATATATAGACAATGTAACACCACAACATCTTGAAACAAAAAAACTAGTACTTACATTAATATTTACGAGCTTAAAATCAATAAGCCTTCCCTTTTGATAGCTCATTCATCAATCATTACAACTATCTATTGTTTTAACACGTGCTGATCGTTACATAACATAACTGCGCACGCGCATCAGAAGGTCAGATCGCGAACTGTAAACAGTTTCCTATTTTACATAAAAATTAACACAAACAGCCACTTGATTCGATCTTGAAGCAATTATAAATGTATGCCGATAGTTCCGACTGAAATTAAATCATTTTTAACTACCTAGGTTACTTCCGAAGCACGTGCGAAGGAGGCTTTATATGTATATTTATAAACATTAAAACAACAAAACAATTAATTATACCTACATGGAGCAATGGAAAAGGCTACCTTATTAGAAAGAAGGAAAGAAATAAAGAAGAAAGACTCGCACTCAAAAATCTCAAAAACAAAATGTTACTTTAAATATTTCTTCGCTCCAAATTGAGCTCCACGGTCGAGTCTGACTTCAAAACAGTGAAGCCGAGCTCGAAGGAGTAAGTATAAGACGGCTGGAGCCAGGGTAATCTGTACTCGAAAACGAATTGTCTGAGTTCAAACTCGGGCGAGAAAGCTCCAAGGGTCTGATAGTGTGATACTTACGTTATTGTATTTATTTTCTACAGATTTTAGTAAGTAGGTATACTTAGTTCCAATCCGACTGAAATGAAATCATATATATTTAAATGGCTAACTTCCAAAACACGTGCAAACTTATGAAGTCGGAGGCTTTTGTTTATAAACTCTAGATGAAATAAAAAACAGCTCCATAGGAACGATAAGCCGCACTTCAAGCTACGATTTTTACAAGGCAGCCGCCATGGTTCAGTTAGCTTGGCAGCGATGTTGATTGAGATTTTGAAGGTCCGGTTTCAATTACCATTTCCCAGCGAGAGCAATAGTGGATATCGATGTTTAATTCCTAATGTCCATAGAAAAGCTACAAAAAAACAAAGTTAAGTCTAAGACATATAAAGTGGTTGTCTAAGAAGGCGTAAAACTTCCAGTTTTTCTGTATTGTAAAAGAGCTCTTGTTCTTTGGTAATACAATCTAGGGCACACAAGACCGTAGACAAATCTGTTACGCCGTCGTAGACCGCCACCTATATCTACCCCCTACAGCGGGCGCAGCATGACCGACTATTTGTCGAATCTTTCTGTCACTTTTCACAGCTAAATGCGGTAAAAATTTATTATCCTTGATGATGTCAAAAGAGGTCAAAAGTGGCAAAAAGGTTCGACTAAATGGTCGGTCATGCTTAAGAGTAAGGCGGTTATCACATTGCCACGCAACACGCAGCGTGGCGCGTGAATGCGTATTCTAACGTTGATTGTAAGTACCTCCATTTGTATAGAAACACGCGCAGTCCAACACACAGAAAATGCATCCACGTGCGCGCGCGTAGGTGCGTCGAAACGCAACATGCAGCGTGGCGAATGTGATAACCGCCTAAGAGTTTAGAATAGAATAGAATAGAATAAACATTTATTCACCAAAACCGACATAATTACAAAGATAAAATAAAGACAAAATAAAATACAACTTGCAAAGAGACGTTTCATAGACAAAATAAAACAACTAAACATTGATAGCAAGATGCCTACGGTCACTCGTCACTCGGGCCCTGCGCGCCTTCGCTGACGCGCGTCAGTTTGTTTAACTATAAAGCTTAAGTTTACTAATGTAAAAGTTTGAATAAATAAACATTTTCATTTTCATTTCATTTCATGCTACGGCCGCAGGATTCGTTATACGTTTACTTATTTGACCTTTCTCATCTCGCTGCCAGTTAATTTAATTCACAACTTCCGCGGAGAGTTATTAGTCGTTGCAAAAATAGCAGCTAATCTGAGACAAGTCTGAGACGGACGACACGACATCGGCGATGTCACGACCACACGGTATAAGTACTATAAAGTAAAAGAGGATGTCAATGCAAGTTTCAGGTTAAAATAACGAAAACAATAAAGCAAGACTTACTTTAAGAGCCAGTTTACAGCGATGCTAGCGCCATTCTCGAAAAAATATTATGACACTAGATAATGTGGAACAGTATGACACTAGATAATCTTGCTTAGTATTTTTTGAGCACAGTTAAGTAGTCCTACGTAAAATGAACAAAATTATTCCACTTATTGTTGTCAAAAGTGGCCACTTTGAGCAACACTTTGTAGCTTTATGTGGTCATTAAACTAAAAAATATACAAAGTGCTCTAAAATACTAGGCTACATTATCTAGTATCATTCTGTGCCACATTTTTGATATTCGACTTAGTTTAGAAGGTTTTTTTGTACGCTAGATAACCTACGTACCTTGTTACCTTGTTGTAACGAACGATATACTTACCTTGTTACTTAGCACTACAGCACTCTGTAAGCAGTATTTTTTAGGTAAGTAAGTACTTACTTAGGTTATTCTTCAATAAATTTTCTAGATACCTTTGTTAAATCCACAGTAGGTACAGGATACCTACAGTCAGTTTGTCACCCTTTAAACTTATTGATGGTATGTGAGAGAAATTAATTGAATTGGCAGGAAACTACTTACTTACTTTTGCCCAATCTCCGCTGGGGAGCAAAGGGCCGAAACAATACGCCGCCACACTCGACGGTCTTGAGCAATATCGCAGACTTCCTCCCAGGTTCTCTGCGTGTTCTCTGTGTGTACTTAATGTAAGTAGTTGCTTCGACACTGAATTTGCTGAAATTGTGTTTTCTTGCAGAAAAATCACATAAATAAAATAGGTAAGTAACATAAGCTACACCGTTCAGGTGTTGATTGATATTATTTCTTCCTATGGCCCCTCATCAGGGTCAAAGGGCTCAAAGTAATTTTCTCCATTTCATACGGTCCTATGCTGCCTCCTCCAGGTCCCGCCATTTGAGACCAAAGGGCACAAAGCAATATTGCAAAAGCGGTTTCAGGTGTTAAAAATAGTAAACCAAGTAGGTATAGTGGAGGGCGGATGTAAACAAATTTAGCATCTGACCCCAAAACAGCACTAAGTGAGCTCTAACTATACATTAAACGACCAATAAAGAGACCCCACTGACCTCAGCGCGACTTACATCGCGACCTGTGATTATATGTGGTAGGCAGGCAGGACTTTACCTACACATAGGTAGCGTCTAAAGTAAAATATAGTAAACGAGCTGTCCCCGCTTACTTCGTTACGCACGCCATAAGACTTGGCTCTATACACTATGTTCTTTTGACAGCCCAGAATGCGCGAAAATAAAAACAAACAACAACAACAAACCACCTGTAAAAAATGTAAATAACAGAAAAAATATTGCACCTTGGGGTAACTCACAGTATGGCGCGAAATTCAAATTTTTTCACGTTTTTTAGTTATTTTGGCGAAAGTATTCATTTTAAATAAAGTTTAAATGAATTCGCGTACGTTAAAACCTATTTCCCACATTGTGATATATCGTTTTTGAAAGACAGAGTTACCGATTTTGTGTATATTCAAGGAACTTGTTTTTTTGCCTTTTACCCCTTAGACACAAAATCTGTGTCTTCAAAAAACGTTGTATTACAATATGGGAGATGGTTTTTTACATTCGCGAATTCATTTAAACTTTATTAAAAATGTATACTTTCGCCAGAATAAATAAAAAACACGAAAAAAATTGAATTTCGCGCCCTATCGAGAGTTACCACCTTACTTATGTCACTCGGGGATAGTGTAGCTTCCTACCAGTGAAAGAATTTTTTAAATCGGTTCAGTATTTCCGGAGCCTATTCGTTACAAACAAACAAACAAATCTTTCCTCTTTATAATATTGGTATAGATAGTAAAAAAATATTTATTCAATATAGGATATACAAGATATTCACATTATTGAAAGTCAATTAGACTAATCTAAATAAAATTGATACCTTATTTGGTAAAGTATCACTGCTAGAGGCGAGGAAGTTCAGGGTGCCCACTAATTGGCTCAGGCATTGCCTTACGACAATGGTCGCCTGGAGACGACCCCAAAAGAGCCATCCTCTGTCAAATGATTCTACTCCCTTTCGCAATGATTTTACAGCGTAGAGAAGAAAGGGGTAACAAACTCTACTTTACAATTTATCTCTCTATTTTTTGTTGTTTTGTGACATTAAAATTCAATTTGGTGACAATACAAATACAAAGATACATTATCACAACAGAAAGACTTCCACCGTTGGGCTTGGACAATAGGTCTCCCATCTCACCCACAGATTTTCACAAGGACACACATTGTTAGGGGGGTGCCATAGATACAATTAGACTCAGATCAGAGGTCTAATTTTGAATACATGCATGCCAGCATTATCAGTAACCATTACTGCTTTTCTAAGGACATTTATTGTTGTGATCCTCAAAAAGCAGCAATGGTTTTTAAGTTAGGAATGTTTCTAATTCAAATTGTCTGCACCCTTAAATTATACTTTTTGTATCTTACTTTGTATGCAATAAACCCCCTTACCGCAAAAAAGTTAGACCGGTCTAAAATAGCCATATTGTATGTCGGACGAACTATTAAATTGAACCTAGTCTAGTGATTTAGACGCGGTTTAACTCTTTTTGTGGTTGAGCCGGAAGTGTTTCGAAAATGTATGAAAATAAAATAAATATTATAAAATCAAGGAAATAACTTTGAAATGAATTGCTTGATTTACGCTTCCTTACCAACAATGGAGTGACTAAGTCGCATTGATACGTAAGTAAGTATGTATGTTTAAGCATATCTCGTGAGTGTGTCGAATTGAGAGCGAGGCACGTGGATGGATTGCATACCTTATGTAGGGTATGTACCACAGAACAAGATGCTCTGTATGTACCTATTAAGTAGGTTACATAATATTTAAGTACATACCTAATAAATAATAATAATAATAATAATAACGCAACACACTGAGAGCCCCTAACTAGGCAAACCTGTATCTAGGGTGCCCGAACCATGTACAGAGACGAACATTACACCCAGACCGGAAACAAACATTGATATTTACCATAACAATGTTCGCCCCGCCGGGAATCGAACCCAGGTGCACACGAATCTCAGTCCACATAGCTGCCAGCTTAGCTACGGAGCAGTCAGTTAGTTTACACCCTATCTTCTCCCATGGGTGACGATAAAAGGCGACCAAGGAAACAGCTAAAGAACGGGCAGCAGCGCCATTCCTTGAAAAAGTTGAAGCCATACTGCGACCGCTAACCAGCCTGCCTATGCTAATGAATGAATAGCAAAAACTTCCCACACTGTTTGATGTAGTGGCGAACTCGCTCAGCAGTGGACCAAAGAACAAAAGCTATTTTGAAATACAGAAAAACCGGCAGTGTTACGCCGATCGTGTCCGCCACTGTACAAGTACAGGAAAAAAACTTCTAACTAAGTAAAGGTAAGTTTACCTTTACTTAGAAGTTTTTTGTTACTTACGTCGTTATCGACTCCCTAAAGTTCCTTTCGCTGACTTTAAATCTATTTTTACTATAGGACAGTATAGCATAGTAACGCAAAAATATTAATAAAATAAAAACTCATGCTGTCGCCTCCTATAATTGCAACCATGCGACAGAGAGAGGAGCTATTTTTTTTATGAAATTTGCTCGTTTTGGGGTAAAACTTTTTTCACTACCTAAATCTTAGCAAATCACAATTATTTTGATGTCCTTCGCTTCAGCATTAAATAATCTAGCTTTATAAGTTTTCCTTTTTTTAAAATATGCATTGGTTTTTTAAAATAAAAAACTGTATTCAGGGGCCTAATAAGTCTGAATTTATTGCGAATTTTGAAAATGGCAAACAAACCTAGTTTTTTAAGGGGTTAGTAAGTAAAATACTAAAATTTCATGGCGATTGGAAAATAATTAGTAGTAGAAAAACGTTTTCTCTTTTCGTATGGACGCGTTCGGGGTATACGGCAAGGATTAGGGGAAAGTGGGGAGGATTCGTACAAAGGGAGCATTCGTACAGTAGCCATATCTCCTTCACCTAAAACGTTGACACGCTCGTATTTGTGCGTGGGACTCCTAATATTAGGCATAGGCTTCCCCCGGGGCGGGGGGTAAGTGAGTTCACCAACATCGCCAGGACTAGACAAAACGTGATTTCGCGACGCCTAAGTAATTTTTCGATTGGCTCTATAACACGATTTAACCTTATATTTTTTGTTTTTACTGCATAACCATATTAACTAAGTTCAAGCTATTTCTGTAGCTTATTTTATTTATATTCATTTGGAATAGAGTTAAATGGTTTTTTTTATTTTGAATTAATGTGTTGGTTTTTTGGTTTGGGGTACATTCGTACAGTGATAGGTGGGGTACATTCGTACGCTATTATATATGGAAAAATTACTGGAAAGTCAAGGATACTCCTGAAAACCTGATAGGTTGGGAGAAATTGAAGAAGCACATTAATAGTTGCCACAGAAATCAAAATCACTGCTTTTTACGAAAGTGATCATCCATAGTCATCATCTCATAAAATACGTCCACTGTTGGATATAGGTAGGTTTTAATCAAAAGGTTAAACTTTTGAGGCTGGTTCATTATACAGTTCAGGTTGACATGTTAACTTGAACAGCAGTTTTTCAATTAATTTTGATAACAATAACATATTGTATTTCTAATAAATTGCATTTTTAACACTATATGTACGAAGGTTCCCCACCCTCTGTACGAAAGCACCCCACTCGTGGGGTGCTTTCGTACGAATTCCCTTTTTTTTTCAGACGAGCAAATCTTGGTCAAAATGGGGTTATATCTAAAAAAAACTTTTGTAATAATATACCCAGATAAGTTCATTATACATTAGCATTAAACTCATTTTGAAAAAGCTGTTAGTTTATCTTTGAGAAGCCTCGTAGTAAAAATTGTACGAATCCTCCCCACTTTCCCCTAAGTAAGATAATATATTTTCAGCATAATTTCAGATGAGTAAAGACGTCCTTTGTCGCGCTCAAGTTATTATTAATTAAGTTTATGAAAATCCGCTGCAAGTTGAATTCTGTTACAACTAACCACCGAAGACTGAAGACAGCTAAAACTTAGCTGAGTGGAATACAGATTTAATTATTCTTGCCTTAGCAAAGATGCGCTTTTGTGAGATTGCTTTTAAAATTATCTAGGCACTTTTTATTATTTCACGCAAGAAACACGATAGGTAATTAATATTCTTCGATATTTTGTTTGTATTTTAAAATAGCACTATTTAACATAAATTTTGTTTAGGTTTTAAATATTATGAATCTATTTGGCAAATATATAAATAATTTATATATATAAATATATAAAATCTATGACACAGGGCTAAGGATCGCGTCCTAGTTTCTTATAGTAGCCAAGAGACATTTAGTTTATTTTGTTTGTAATGTTTGTTGGTAGAAAATAAAACGTAAATTATAGTTTTTTTTGGGGTTTTATATTTAATCTTACATTAGTAACAGAGTCGCTTAGATCCTTGATGGGTACAACATCTGGAACAAAGATAGTTGCAGTTTAGAATACGATAAAAAAATGCTGAGGGTTACAATATGAGGCTTAGTGAAATCAGTTAAATTTTGTCCACACAGTGGTTCAGGTTTCAAATGTCAATAAGCATCATGTAAAGTAAACTATTAAAATGAAAGTGAAAAAGCATTTATTTAATACTTGTGTATGCCCGGCAGCTTTCGCCAGTACAAAATAAAAAAAAATCCATGCCTTTGGATTTTTAGGCTAGAAGGCAGCATATTTAATTTCTCAGCTCCAGACTATCTCTATACCAAATTTCATTAAAATCTTTACAGTAGTTTACAAGTGATTATGTAAAACATTTTGGTACTTTGGAATTATCAATTAAAACTATTCTCTAATCTGTGATATTAGTTAAGAGCCAGTTTACAGTGATGCTAGTGCCATTCGCGAAAAAAATGTATATCTTCTAAACTAAGGCAAATATCAAAAATGTGGAACAGTATGACACTAGATAATTTAGCCTAGTATTTTTAAGGGCAATGTTGTATAGCTTTTAAGTCAAGTGTTGCTACAATCTGTGTATAATTTTGTTCATATAAGTTAGGACTACTTTACTGTTTAAAAAATACTAAGCAAGATTATCCAGTGTCATACTATGCCACATTTTTGATATTTGCCTTCGTTTAGAAGATATTTTTTATTTTTCGGAAATAGCGCTAGCATCGAGGTAAACTGGCTCTTAAATTCCAAACAAGTAAACTTGAAACAAATATATTTCTCTATTCTATTTTTATTCTTTACAAACACGTAAAGCTTGTACACACAGCTTATCACACAGCCTTCAATTACCGCTTTTATTTACAATAAAAGTTAATGAACTAGTACTGACCACTCGTATCCTGTGTCCCATAGCATGCGCAGGCAGATTGCTGGTGAAGCTTGCCCGGACGGAGCCAGAGTTTCCATGAGCGCGGGTCACCTTGCCCCAAATAGCGCGTAGCTTGGTCTTCTTGCCACGAGGTCCACCAGCAATGGCTGTGCGCTTCTTGGCTCTGTATACGTAGACACAACGCTTGCCAGCATAGAACATGGCATCAGAACGGCTCTTAGCTCCCTCTAGCTGAAATGGTATGTTGTATTTTTAGCATGTAATTAGACGTTGGATAAAAGGAAAATGGGAAGGGATAGAGTATTTAAATCAGTAAAAGTTTAACCACATAGTAGGTTCAGGTTTCAAATGTCTAAGCATCATTTAAAAAGTTCTTCAGTTTCTTATTTATCTCAACAACATTGAATGTAAGATGAATTTTTAGTTTACTAAGCCAATTATAAAAAGCAGTGATGCAATCAACACAGCTTGATTTGTTGCTGAGATTTGGATTTAATAAGGTCAACAACCTTGTAAGTAAATCAAGAAACAATCTAAACAACAAATTGCAGATGTTTACCCCAGTCCAAAAAAAAATATATACCTACCTATATACGCGACGAATTGAGAACCTCCTCCTTTTTGTTTTTTCGTCGGTTAAAAATAACAAATGACTAGCTAAATAACTTAGCTTTCCTTCTTTATATTCCTGGTCAATTTATCATCAAAGTTTTATGGAAAACCCCCAAAACTTCCACACTAGCAGATTGTGTCTTAGCTTGGTATTAAATTTATAGGTTATGTTATGATTACTGCTCACCTTGAGGAGCGCTGTGTTCTCGTGCTGGTTGCGAAGACCGCGCTTGTAGCCTGTGAACACTGCTTTAGCGTAGAGACGGCCGTGACGCGGCTTGCTAGCCACCTTTCGGGCCACCTTCGCCGGAGGCTCCGCAGGCGCTGCAGGAGCGGCTTTGGAGGCCTTGTCCTTCGGGGCCTTGGTCTTAGGCGCTTTCGCCTTGGGGGCAGCAGCTGCTGGCGCGTCAGCCATTCCTAAAAGTAGCACAACAAATCAGCACAGCACTTTCAAAGGCACTACGGAGAGGTTATGTTGACATCCAACTTTGCTGGCAATCCAATTGAATCCAGGTCAAATAGTCTAATAAATTGACTCTAATTGAAACAGGGGTTTTGTTTGCTCATTTGATGAACGAATATCTATGTATTTCAGGATATAAAAGCGAGAATAACACGAAATTTATAAAAAAATACACACACTAACCGAATATTTTTGTGAAAAGAGAGAGAATTTATTTAGTGTTGCTAGTAGCGACCTAGCAAAAACTACTAAAAATAAAAAATCTACAACAACACGGACACGGAAAACAAACTAAATTGTGTTTTTCAAAGGAACTTCTAGATGGCGCTAACTTAAACGCTATGAGAAGTTTTCAAAGTGAGCAAGTGACATTAAAAAAACGTAATACGCCCGAAGATGGCGTTGTCAATTTTTTTTTTTGAAATCAGTTCAAGTTAACTTGAAAAGTTTAAAACCAATGATTACCACAATGTCAAACATTGTGGAAGGAAGCTGCCGTTATCGCCACGCTTGGCAGGCGGGTTGGCGATCGAAGTATGGCTGGAGTCAGCTTTACGACTGACACCCATTTATCAGATGCGTTGGTGGTAATCTATGTGGCCACCACACGACCAAATTATACCAATTTAGTAGAAATTTTTAGTGTAGGCCAACTATATTTTTTAAAAAACTGCGTTCATTTTGATAAAAATCCACAGGTTTTTTTGCACTAGCAATAAATTTTCCCCGAAGTTCCTTCATCTGTCATCTGTCTGTCTGATTTGGACCAATCAGCGTAGACCACGAAAAAATGAAGACGAGACGAGCCGATGCATTGTCAAAATAATAATTTTGTATTGAAATCGCAAGAAAATTACTCGTGTTGCGATTATAATTAGTGATAATAATAAAATGGACTGCCTTTCGAATATAAACTGGAACAAAGTCACGCCATGCCTTGTATTTTTACTGTTAGAATTAGTGCTAGAATGTGAGTCTGGGTCAATCAGGCAGGGGATGTTTTGGTTTGGCCTATTTTGTTGGTGTTGTTTTGCGTTTTGATGTGAGGAGTTACAGTGGATATGATCAGTTTCAGAATGCGCAACTCCTGCGGAAGTTAACAATCACTTGGAGCTGGGCCGCGACTTCCTGGCTCGCGGTCAGCTCTCTGATGCACTTACACACTACCATGCAGCTGTTGGTAAGTCCTACAATATTTTGCGGCGTTTAGTTCTTTCTTTGGAATTGGATCCATCGCTCTGCATATTTTGTAGTCCACTCATATTTATATTCTAGTGTTTAACCCCTTAATACTTGACAAACACCCAAAGTGCCAGCATACTTCCTTAGTCTTTCATCTGATGAAATTAGTTGTTTATTCTTATTGGTTTTTTTAGTGCCAGATGTTATAAAATGTACATTTGTGTTTCAGAGGGTGACCCACACAACTACCTCACTTATTTTAAAAGGGGCACAGTCTACTATGCTCTGGGCAAAGCAAAGTTTGCGCTCCAAGACTTCAGCAAGGTCAGCGCTTTTAAAATCAAAGTCGTTTGTTGCATTTTTTCTTAATCAGCAGTTCAAACTTCATTTAGTTGATAAAAAGTAAATAAAGTTTTAACCTTGACCTTGAAGTAACTAGAGCATAAGCAAATTCAGTTTTAACATGAATTGTTTTAGTAAAAAATAGTGAATCAAATATTTAATTTCTTGTTGTATGATTTTAGGGATTTTTTTTTTTTTCCACTTTATTTATCCCTTTAGGGAAAGGCAATGGTACTAGACCGTACAGCCATGATTTTAGGGATAATTAGTATCCTTTGTCGTCTCATAGTTCTTAATCTATCAATTGTCATTCATATTGGTGAAGCCTAAAATACAGGCATATAGAACTATTTTTACATTATCAGAAAAAAAAAATACTACAGCAATGGTTATTTTAGGTGCTGGAGCTAAAGCCGGACTTCACGTCAGCGCGGCTGCAGCGAGCAGCCGTCTATCTTAAGCTAGCGCAATACAATAATGCACATGAAGACTACCTGCAAGTTGTAAGTTAACGTTGTTGTTGTTGCTCTTAGCTAAGCTTTCCCAAGGGCCCACCAAGACTTTGAACTAAATAATTGTAGCTGGCACAACTGATAAGATAAGGCTTACATAAAGAAACGATTTGAAAATGGGGGCAGAAAGCATGTGAGGGAAGGGTTAAGAAGAGAGACAGCCCATACAACAGCCGCCTTTTCCTGATCATTTATTTTGTTATAAAATTATATAACCTAATTTTCCTCTTATAACTTTATCTTTATTAGTATGAAAATGTTATTATTACAGTATGACTAATCAATGATATGTCACGGTTAAAAGTTTAAACAATAACTTATGCTTGGTTGCATAACAGTTATTGCTTGATTAAGTTATCACGTGGCAATAGTTTTAATGTATTGAATCAAAAGCAGAAAGTAACACAATTTTGTTTTTCACATGAGCATGTATTTGAATAGATACTAAATCTAAAACATCATTATTGTTATA
The DNA here is from genome assembly GCA_951802225.1 of Euspilapteryx auroguttella. Lineage (NCBI taxonomy): Eukaryota > Metazoa > Arthropoda > Insecta > Lepidoptera > Gracillariidae > Euspilapteryx > Euspilapteryx auroguttella. The sequence goes on from OX637643.1 coordinate 15,864,071, forward strand.
TGTATAAAGACCACCTGCCACCATGCAACGTTGATCTGTTGATGTTTGATATAACGAAACATCGATGAACATCAAGTGTCCCTAGTTTCTAGTTATGTTTATTGAGATTAAAGAATCCTGGGTGTGGTTCCTGGTAGGGGCAAACATTGTTATGATGGATATTGATTATAGTCTTTTGGGTTTGGGCTTACTTAATTACTTAAGGATCGCACCAGTGAAGATATGGGAGTCTAGGGTTATGATTATGAGGCACGTGTGATCAATACGGGAAGTCCTAAGTTTAGCCCTACTATACTACTACATAACCAATGTACCAAGGCTAGAAATATTCAGGCTATATTAAGAGCCTGACTGTTGCCAAAAGTAGCCATTTTTAGCAACACTATGTAGCTTTTTTTGGTCTCTACCTAAAAGCTATACAACAGTGCTTTAAAAATACTAGGCTGCATTATCTAGTGGAATACTGTTTCACATTTTTAATGTTTGCCTTCGTTTAGATTAGAAGATATTAATGGCGCTAGCATCGCTGTAAACTGACTCTTAAGCTTTTTTTGTAATTTTCTTTTCCACATTGATCGTAAGGGAAAGTACTAGTTATTCTACCAATAATAGGAGGGTAAAACAGACCTATTATATTACAAAGACATACGCGGAGCCCTACAACGAGGAGGCGGCGGCGACGCTGCCGCGGCTGGGCGCGCTGGCCGACCAGCTGCGGCTGGCGGAGGCCTACTACCGCGGCCGCGACCACCGCGCCGCCATCGAACTTGCCACGAGCCTGCTCGAGGTTACATTTATCATTATTACAATCATTATCATTATTATTATTATCATCTGCTAATTGATTATTTTCATCAATATAATTATCAACTCCATAATTGTAATAGACTTCATCATTATTATCATCATGATGATTATCATTATCATTACCTTTATTACTATCATCATCATAATTATTGTTGTCAGCAACGTCATCATCATCATGGTAGTTGTGTGTTCTGCTTGAATAATACTTTGATTCTGATTTTTAACGTAAGTTTACATTGGTGGGTGTCAATACCCCACTACATTCTCATCAGCATTAATTGTGAATTTGTAATGCAAATGATATCTTTTGCTCAGGTGTCACCGTGGTCAGCACAACTTCGACAGCTGAGGGCTGAGTGCTACATTGCCATAGTAAGCATTGCCTCATCTTATTCATCTAAGTATGTAAATAAAAATAAATTGTGGTTTATTTGTCTCAATAAAACTCGAGAAATGCAGACCGATTAACTGGATTTTGGATTTGAAATGTTTGCCGTAATAGTCCAGTGAAGGTTTAAAAGGTGAGAAAATATTAAAAAACTGAGTGGAAGATGACAAAATTGGCTTTTTGAATATCCCATATAAACCATTCCATTGTAAACTTAGGCGTTTCGTTCCATTAATTTATGGCGCTTGACATAACGGTCAGTCGTTTCAGTCAGTAAAAAGTCTGTAGGGTCAACAAGAGAACCATAATTAAGTTATTGTTGTTCGTCTAGCGACCAGGGGGCCTTTAGACATAGACATAGACCGATCTTTATTTGCGCACACAAAACACACAATATTATGTAACAACTAGGTAAAAGAAACACAAAGAACAAATAACGAAATAAAGTCTTTAGTCTCATAAACTTACGATTAAACTTCTACCGTGGTATTCAAGAAGATACAGTACATTTACTGGAGGTCTACCTCTCTGGTTAGTTGTATGGTAAATACGTGACATCCAGTCTAAATTGACATACGTCAAATAACTAAAATGCTCTTTAACTTTTTATGAATAACAGGGCTATTCTATTGCTATTCTAGTATTAATTAGCTATCGAATAATCTGGGTTTTTGTGAGTAACTTCTCGATTCTGCCTTCAGAACGATCTATTCTCAGCGGTATCCGACATCCGGTCGGTGGCGCGCCTGCAGCAGGACTCCACGGAGGGCTACCACCGCCTCGCCGCGCTGCTGTACCAGCTCGGACACGTCAGCGACGCGCTCAAGGTGAGCTCGTGGTGCCGCCACACACACACTCACACACACTCCACGGAGGGCTACCACCGCCTCGCCGCGCTGCTGTACCAGCTCGGACACGTCAGCGACGCGCTCAAGGTGAGCTCGCAGTGCCGCCACACACACACTCACACACACTCCACGGAGGGCTACCACCGCCTCGCCGCGCTGCTGTACCAGCTCGGACACGTCAGCGACGCGCTCAAGGTGAGCTCGCAGTGCCGCCACACACACACTCACACACACTCCACGGAGGGCTACCACCGCCTCGCCGCGCTGCTGTACCAGCTCGGACACGTCAGCGACGCGCTCAAGGTGAGCTCGCAGTGCCGCCACACACACACTCACACACACTCCACGGAGGGCTACCACCGCCTCGCCGCGCTGCTGTACCAGCTCGGACACGTCAGCGACGCGCTCAAGGTGAGCTCGCAGTGCCGCCACACACACACTCACACACACTCCACGGAGGGCTACCACCGCCTCGCCGCGCTGCTGTACCAGCTCGGACACGTCAGCGACGCGCTCAAGGTGAGCTCGCAGTGCCGCCACACACACACTCACACACACTCCACGGAGGGCTACCACCGCCTCGCCGCGCTGCTGTACCAGCTCGGACACGTCAGCGACGCGCTCAAGGTGAGCTCGCAGTGCCGCCACACACACACTCACACACACTCCACGGAGGGCTACCACCGCCTCGCCGCGCTGCTGTACCAGCTCGGACACGTCAGCGACGCGCTCAAGGTGAGCTCGCAGTGCCGCCACACACACACTCACACACACTCCACGGAGGGCTACCACCGCCTCGCCGCGCTGCTGTACCAGCTCGGACACGTCAGCGACGCGCTCAAGGTGAGCTCGCGGTGCCGCCACACACACACTCACACACACTCCACGGAGGGCTACCACCGCCTCGCCGCGCTGCTGTACCAGCTCGGACACGTCAGCGACGCGCTCAAGGTGAGCTCGCAGTGCCGCCACACACACACTCACACACACACACACTCCATGGAGGGCTACCACCGCCTCGCCGCGCTGCTGTACCAGCTCGGACACGTCAGCGACGCGCTCAAGGTGAGCTCGCAGTGCCGCCACACACACACTCACACACACTCCACGGAGGGCTACCACCGCCTCGCCGCGCTGCTGTACCAGCTCGGACACGTCAGCGACGCGCTCAAGGTGAGCTCGCAGTGCCGCCACACACACACTCACACACACTCCACGGAGGGCTACCACCGCCTCGCCGCGCTGCTGTACCAGCTCGGACACGTCAGCGACGCGCTCAAGGTGAGCTCGCGGTGCCGCCACACACACACTCACACACACTCCACGGAGGGCTACCACCGCCTCGCCGCGCTGCTGTACCAGCTCGGACACGTCAGCGACGCGCTCAAGGTGAGCTCGCAGTGCCGCCACACACACACTCACACACACTCCACGGAGGGCTACCACCGCCTCGCCGCGCTGCTGTACCAGCTCGGACACGTCAGCGACGCGCTCAAGGTGAGCTCGCGGTGCCGCCACACACACACTCACACACACTCCACGGAGGGCTACCACCGCCTCGCCGCGCTGCTGTACCAGCTCGGACACGTCAGCGACGCGCTCAAGGTGAGCTCGCGGTGCCGCCACACACACACTCACACACACTCCACGGAGGGCTACCACCGCCTCGCCGCGCTGCTGTACCAGCTCGGACACGTCAGCGACGCGCTCAAGGTGAGCTCGCAGTGCCGCCACACACACACTCACACACACTCCACGGAGGGCTACCACCGCCTCGCCGCGCTGCTGTACCAGCTCGGACACGTCAGCGACGCGCTCAAGGTGAGCTCGCGGTGCCGCCACACACACACTCACACACACTCCACGGAGGGCTACCACCGCCTCGCCGCGCTGCTGTACCAGCTCGGACACGTCAGCGACGCGCTCAAGGTGAGCTCGCAGTGCCGCCACACACACACTCACACACACTCCACGGAGGGCTACCACCGCCTCGCCGCGCTGCTGTACCAGCTCGGACACGTCAGCGACGCGCTCAAGGTGAGCTCGCAGTGCCGCCACACACACACTCACACACACTCCACGGAGGGCTACCACCGCCTCGCCGCGCTGCTGTACCAGCTCGGACACGTCAGCGACGCGCTCAAGGTGAGCTCGCAGTGCCGCCACACACACACTCACACACACTCCACGGAGGGCTACCACCGCCTCGCCGCGCTGCTGTACCAGCTCGGACACGTCAGCGACGCGCTCAAGGTGAGCTCGCGGTGCCGCCACACACACACTCACACACACTCCACGGAGGGCTACCACCGCCTCGCCGCGCTGCTGTACCAGCTCGGACACGTCAGCGACGCGCTCAAGGTGAGCTCGCAGTGCCGCCACACACACACTCACACACACACACACACTCCATGGAGGGCTACCACCGCCTCGCCGCGCTGCTGTACCAGCTCGGACACGTCAGCGACGCGCTCAAGGTGAGCTCGCAGTGCCGCCACACACACACTCACACACACTCCACGGAGGGCTACCACCGCCTCGCCGCGCTGCTGTACCAGCTCGGACACGTCAGCGACGCGCTCAAGGTGAGCTCGCAGTGCCGCCACACACACACTCACACACACTCCACGGAGGGCTACCACCGCCTCGCCGCGCTGCTGTACCAGCTCGGACACGTCAGCGACGCGCTCAAGGTGAGCTCGCAGTGCCGCCACACACACACTCACACACACACACACTCCATGGAGGGCTACCACCGCCTCGCCGCGCTGCTGTACCAGCTCGGACACGTCAGCGACGCCCTCAAGGTGAGCTCGCAGTGCCGCCACACACACACTCACACACACACACACTCCATGGAGGGCTACCACCGCCTCGCCGCGCTGCTGTACCAGCTCGGACACGTCAGCGACGCGCTCAAGGTGAGCTCGCAGTGCCGCCACACACACACTCACACACACTCCACGGAGGGCTACCACCGCCTCGCCGCGCTGCTGTACCAGCTCGGACACGTCAGCGACGCGCTCAAGGTGAGCTCGCAGTGCCGCCACACACACACTCACACACACTCCACGGAGGGCTACCACCGCCTCGCCGCGCTGCTGTACCAGCTCGGACACGTCAGCGACGCGCTCAAGGTGAGCTCGCGGTGCCGCCACACACACACTCACACACACTCCACGGAGGGCTACCACCGCCTCGCCGCGCTGCTGTACCAGCTCGGACACGTCAGCGACGCGCTCAAGGTGAGCTCGCAGTGCCGCCACACACACACTCACACACACACACACTCCATGGAGGGCTACCACCGCCTCGCCGCGCTGCTGTACCAGCTCGGACACGTCAGCGACGCGCTCAAGGTGAGCTCGCAGTGCCGCCACACACACACTCACACACACTCCACGGAGGGCTACCACCGCCTCGCCGCGCTGCTGTACCAGCTCGGACACGTCAGCGACGCGCTCAAGGTGAGCTCGCAGTGCCGCCACACACACACTCACACACACTCCACGGAGGGCTACCACCGCCTCGCCGCGCTGCTGTACCAGCTCGGACACGTCAGCGACGCGCTCAAGGTGAGCTCGCAGTGCCGCCACACACACACTCACACACACACACACTCCATGGAGGGCTACCACCGCCTCGCCGCGCTGCTGTACCAGCTCGGACACGTCAGCGACGCCCTCAAGGTGAGCTCGCAGTGCCGCCACACACACACTCACACACACACACACTCCATGGAGGGCTACCACCGCCTCGCCGCGCTGCTGTACCAGCTCGGACACGTCAGCGACGCCCTCAAGGTGAGCACGAGGTGCCCCCACACATCCCCCCACACATAGTCCATGAAAAGCTAACCAAAAAAAAAACACTGCGGCACTAGTGCCGTGCACCCTGTAGAGTACGCCCACGCTCGGCGGGGGTACGCAGCGGCGCAGAGGTCACGCCGCGGCGCAGAGGTCACGCCGCGGCGCCAACTGTCACGCCGCGGCGTTAAGTGTGACGCCGCAGCGCCATGTAGAGATGAGATATATTTTGAGTAGATTTTTCCATACCATATTCCTGACATTCACTTATAACAATTAAATGAAACTCCGTATGACGATAACTTGTTATATATACTAATCACATAGAATCAATATTAAAGAATTATTAGAATCATTATTAAAGAGTAGCCCTGTGTATTACTGATATTGTCTGTTGCTACAGAAATAAAAATAACTATAAATGATAAGTAACAAATAGATTTTGATATAAACCTAGGAAGTCCGCGAGTGCCTGCGGCTGGACCCCGAGCACGCGCAGTGCTTCCCGCTCTACAAGCAGCTCAAGAAGGTCGACAAGTGGCTGCTCGCGTGCGAGCGGGCCGGCGAGAGGAGGGAGTGGGACAGCTGTATAGAGAGCGCGCGCAGAGTGCTGCAGGCGGAGACCGAGGTCACGCTGGTCGTGCTGGCGGCGCAGAAGTGGCTCTGCAGCTGTCTCGTTAAGGTCTGTTTTCATTTATTAAAATTTCACTATTATTGTTTCTTCAGTTCGATCGGTGTGAAATATTTCTTTGTTCTTCTTATTTGTTGTTATGTTTGGTTAACTTTTTTTTGTGTTTCTTTTATCTATACCTCTATACCAATATTATAAAGAGGAAAGATTTGTTTGTTTGTTTGTTTGTAACGAATAGGCTCCGGAAATACTGAACCGATTTGAAAAATTCTTTCACAGGTAGAAAGCTCCACTAACCCCGAGTGTCATAGGCTATATCAGATTTTCAAAAAATTAGGGATCCTTACCTAAACTCAAATAATATAACCCAAGATGCAATATTTTTTTCGTTGTTTACATATTTTGACAGGTGGTTTGTAGTTGTTGTTTGTTTTTTATTCTGCCATTCTGGGCAGTCAAAAGAACATAGTCTATAGAGCCAAGTCTTTTGTAGTATCTTATATTCTATGGCGTAACGAAGTAAGCCGGGAAAGCTCGTACATAATACATTTGGCGTCAACAAATTTTAATAATCCAGATGAGTTTAAAAGGGTGTGTTTTCTACTAAAAAGTCCCAAGTAGTCGCGTTAGAATTGTTGTACTCTAGTTTTTTTTTGCAGTGATTGATGAGAGAATAAAACACGACGATTTGCACTGCTCTTTCCTTACAGTTGAGAATATATTTTTGAAGAGAATAGATGGTCGGCTTAGTGAGCATTAGCACAACGAAACCGATATTAAAATTAATAAAACAGTCTTTCGTATGAATTTTAAGGTAGACTTGTCTTTCAAGGAAAGGCTCAATCTATACCAATATTATAAAGAGGAAAGATTTATTTGTTTGTTTGTTTGTAACGAATAGGCTCCGGAAATACTGAACCGATTTGAAAAATTCTTTCACTGGTAGGAAGCTACACTATCACCGAGTGGCATAGGCTATATTAGATTTTCAAAAAAATTATGGATCCTTACTTAAACTCAAATAATGTAACCTAAGGTGCAATATTTTATCCGTTGTTTACATATTTTGACAGGTGGTTTGTTGTCGTTGCTTGTTTTCTTATTTGCCCATTCTGGGCAGTCAAAAGAACATAGTCTATAGAGCCAAGTCTTGTCTATGGCGTGACGAAGTAAGCCGGGACAGCTCGTAGTAAATAAATACTGTATTCGCAGGACGAACAATACATAGAAGGACGCGCGGCGTGCTCGGAAGCGCTCAAGCTCTCTCCGGACGGAGCGACGCTCTGTGATCGAGCTGAGGCGGAGATAGGGCTCGAGATGTACGACGACGGTGAGTACGAGTACACACAATTAGTATAATGCTCCGTAGCTCAGTTGGCAGTGATGCGGACTGAGTAAGCGTGAGCACCCGGGTTCGATTCCCGGGCGGGGCGAATATTGATATGATGAATATCGATGTTTGTTTCCGGTCTGGGTGTGATGTTTGTCTCTGTGTGTGTTTCGGGCGCCCTAGATACAGGTTCTTCCTAATTAGGGGCTCTGAGTGTGATGTGTTATTATTATTATAATACCACTCTGTTAAACAGTGTGAATCTTTTGGTTGGTGCCTACGAACAACAATACTCAAGAAGCGTACCTAACTAGCCCAATAAAATGCCCCAGGCAATGCACACGGAAAAGAAGCCCCGGTGGGCGGGGCTTAGGTTACGGACACCATGCCGCGTCAGCTCCTAGTGGCACCTTGAGTCGTGTGGCTGCAGCGTCGGGAGCGTATTACTGTGTTTTTGGGTATTTCTGACCGTGTTTTATCTTTACAAATATGCCTTCATGAATTATAAAGTGTTGTAGAAGCCATAAAGACAAAAAAAAATACTTTTATCACCTTGAAATAAATATTTTGTAAAATAACACTTGACCGCCATCTATTAGCGATAATATGTACCAGCCAAAAGCAGGGGTTGCTAGCTCGCTACTTTGTCGACAGACGCGAGCGAAGCGGCCAATAGCGTGCAAGCTTGTCTATGGGAATGTGTGAGTGTTTGTTGCAATAGGAGTTACTGTGTGTGCGTAAGTGGAACCAAAATCGAAGCGGTTTTGTAGGAGAGTTACGCTTCCTGAGTGTTGTTGTTCGTAGGTTGGTGCACAAAAAGAAACCCCGAATAGAAGATCTCATACTAATAGAATTTCTCTAAAAAACTTTTTTAAATTTCCTCTTCCTCTTGAATCACTCTTTCTATTTAAATAACCAGCATCAAAATCCATTGCATAGTTTTATAGATTTAAGCATACATAGGGACAGACGCGGCAAGCGACTTCATATTATACTATGTATCTATATTGATATTGATGATATCATAAAAACTTAGTCAAATAAAAGTTGTTACAAAATAAAAACAGAATACAATGATACAGGAACACATATGAATTGTAAATAATTTAACAATATAAATATTTTCCAGCAATAAAGTCGTACAAGCAGGCGCTGGAGCTGGAGGAAGGGCTAGCACGAGCGCGGGACGGCCTAGCACGAGCGCAGAAGCTGCAGAAACAGTCCGAGCAGCGCGACTACTACAAGATACTCGGCGTGAAGAGGTCAGTTGATCATCCATACTGTTCATCTATCTATACCAATAATAGGGAGGAAAGATTTGATTGTTTGTTTGTTTGTTTGCATCGAATAGGCTCCGGAAATACTGAACCGATTTGTAAAATTCTTTCACTGGTAGGAAGCTACATTAACCCCGAGTGTTATAGGCTATATTCGATTATCAAAAAAATTAGGGATCCCTACTTAAACTCAGATAATGTAACCCAAGGTGCAATATTTTTCCGTTGTTTACATATTTTGACAGGTGGTTTGTTGTTGTTGTTTGTTTTTTTATTTGCCCATTCTGGGCAGTCGAAAGAACATAGTCTGTAAAGCCAAGTCTTTAGTAGTATCTTATATTCTATGGCGTAACGAAGTAAGCCGGGACAGCTCGTATTATTAATGAGCCGTGTATTCAGAATACCAAGGATGTAATTAACATTCCTTGTAATTAACCTTCCTTGTATATGACATAGACAATCCCATCGATGACTTGACTATCAATCTAAATGTCATGGTTTGGCGCGAATTTTTTTTTTTTTGCGTTTTTATTTATTCTCGTGAAAGTATTCGTTTTTAATAATTTACTTTTGTACGCGAAGTTATTTAAAATGTATTAAAACTAACACATTTGCCAAGATAAATAAAAAACGCGAAAGTATTACGCGCCAAACCCTTTGGGCCTACACATTCTGACGAGTTAGGGGGCTCTGAGAGTGGTTTATTGTTAACTAGTCGACCCGGCGAACTTCGTACCGCCTTAACTACTTACTATTTATTGAGCATGTTTACCCATAAACCTTCCTCTTGAATCACTACTATCTAATAAAAGAAACCGCATCAAAATCCGTTGCGTACTTTTAAAGATGCATACATAGGGACAGACGCGGAAAGCGAGTTTATTTTATTATACTATGTATTTGTCGTAGTAAGATTTGATAATTAGGTTTTTTGCAAAAAAAAATAGAGATTTTGCGAAAACCCGGATAATTTAATAATACCTACGATTACCTTTTTTTCAATCATCCTGACATAAACAGTTTTTTTTTTGCAAAAAAACTAATATAATTGAAAATTTTGAAACCTTCCTTTACTCTGATTGGCTAGCTTATTGCTTGCTGGTAAACCCTTATTCTGATTGGTTCGTTAAAATATCCTTTGACGCTACAGAGAACCAATCAGAATAAGAGTTTACCAGCAAGCAATAATCTAGCCAATCGGAGTAAAGAAGGTTTAAAATGAAAATGTTATTTGTTATTTATTCAACCAAAAAACTTACGGCTAGAATACAAAAGTAATTAAATTAAAATAATTATTACTTAAAAACAAAATAAGTTACAAATCATGTTCCTATATTTGTTGTAATAATATTGTACTAATATCTTAGTTTCACAATAAATATTTGCCGAAAATATTTTGATATACCCTCCGTGCTAGTCAAAGACTGTGTTACGGCAGGGCACCTCAACTACCGAGCAGCGAAACAAATAATTGTGACACGCGGATTTGGGGCCACTTTATACAGAGCTAGCTCTAAATACTGCGACCGAATTTATAAACAAATTTTACAAACATGCAGTATATGCGACTTATGGCGATAAATTAACTATTGTATGTTAAACTTTATTTTGGATTTAACCTGCTTAATTTTGACAGTAAAATTAAGTACATTGATATAACAACAATTATCAAATTACCAACAAAGGAAGTATGTAAAAATATTTTAAGTCTATTTATAGTATACATATTAATATATATATATATATATATATATATAACATCAGATTTATATTCAAAATACATACAACAAATATATATGCACACATATATATTTTACAATAAATATTTATAAGATATACATATATTTATACTTAGGACATAATGTGTTATACATTTACCGTCTTATTCATAAAGATACAGTAGATTTTAAGTAGCGTTACTGGAGGTCTACTTCTCTGGTTTATTGTATGGTAAATACGTGTTACCCAGTGTAAATTGACATACGTCAAATAATTAAAATGGTCTTTAAGTTTTTATGAATAAGAGGGTCAATATATAAATTATCATTAAAGTGTATCTAATCTGCCTACCCAACCACTACCATCAAGCTCTCAGTTTCATCGTAACTTAGACCCAATAAATACTTTAAAATAACAAATTTACAGCGACCCAAACACATTAACAATTTCAAGATTTTTATTTACTTTGTTATACATAAATGGACCCAAGAAATATAAGTCTTGTCCAAATGCTGTTTTACACAATGGAATACTAAATTTAACTGAGTGTTTTCTTTTGTTTAAAGTTGAACAATTTAGAGGCTGTTTATGTTGCCTTAGTAGAACTACTAAAATAAATAACTTCCTTACAGTAAGAACGGGAAAACTTTTATAAAGTTCCTCTGTAGGATGAGTCCACTTTTTGAAATTTGCTACTTTGATTATAGCTCTTTGGGCTCTTTCAAGTTCTAAGAATTTGGTTTTTCTTGCACCGCCCCATGCTATAATTCCATATGAAATAATAGACTGACACAATGCAAAGTAAGTTAGTTTAAGAATTCGTAAATCATTAATATGACGTATTTTTTTAAAAACACAAATAAGTCTTCGCAACCTCTTCTTTAGACTATCTATTTGCTCATACCAGTTTAAATTTTTGTCGATCATGACACCTAGATATTTGATTGAAGTTGAAATAGGAAGGGAGGTACACTTGCAAATTATAGGGTCTTTACAAGAATGTGCCTTAATTGAGAAGTTACTTGGTGGTTGAGTATTGTTTCTAATACTAAAAAATAAACACTTTGTTTTTTGATAATTTAATGTTAGGATGTTGTTCGATAACCAGTTAGCTACATAGTTAAACCCCTTTTCCGCATGGGCACGAGCCTCCTCCCAGGTACTACCATCAAATAGTAAGACAGTGTCATCAGCAAATGTAAATATTTTTGAATGCTGTAAAGTAGCTCCACAGAGGTCATTTATGTAAATCAGAAATAGTGTTGGACCAAGTACTGACCCCTGTGGAACACCAAACGAAACATTTTCGACACTGCTGATAACACCGTCTATCCTAGCGCATTGAGTTCTTTCATGTAGATAGCTTGATAGTAAATCCAACGGAATCCCTCGAACCCCAAGGCACTCCATTTTCCGAATCAGCAAAGGGACAGAGACAGTATCAAACGCCTTAGCCAAATCTAGGAAAATACCTATACATTTCCTTTTATTATCCAATTTTTCAGCAAAATGCGATACTAAAGTGTCCAGAGCATCTGATGTCGATTTTGCTTGTCTAAAGCCAAATTGATTGGATGATAGCAAATTGTGAGATTCTAAGAAGTCAATGAGTCGTTTATTGATAACCTTTTCTAGAATTTAAGCCAATGTAGATAGTAACGAAATCGGGCGATAATTATGAATACTGTCTCTGTCCCCCGCCTTGTGAATGGGTATAACAATTGACTTTTTTAATGATTTGGGAAAGATGCCCCTTGATATACACAAGTTACATATATAAGCAATTGGTTGTGAGACATAATCTAAAGCATGATTTAAGAAACCAGATGATATGCCATCCCAACCCGTTGAAGAAGAATTTTTCAGAGACCTAATAATGTTTTTTATTTCATGTTCATCCGTTGGCAATAGTACGAGTGAGTTCGCAGGAGCAATTTCATTCTTTATTTCATGTACTAGTTCTAATTCTGTTTTTTTATGTTTATTAAGAATTTCGATCGCTAGATTTTGTCCTATTTCAGTAAAGTATTTATTAACTGCATTAACGGAGTTTAAAGGAGTGTCAGCGACTTTCAACAACTCTGACGCAGCCGTTGACCTCTCATCAAGGTGGCAAATCTGCTTAACAAGTGACCAAGTTTTCTTAATGTCAATTGTCTATGTTTCTCAAGTTCTGATTTTTCATAGCTACACTTAAGATTATGAAGTAGTTTAGCACAAAAATTTCTATACCTTTTATATGTCAGCTCAATGATTTTATCAAATGGGTTCTTTTTATGCTTTATATGTAACTTGTCTCTAAAACGCATACAGCGAAGAACTCCCGGTGTGATCCACGGTTTTAAGTTTTTTTGCTTGTTTGAAATCTTAACAATCACTTTATTTTTTTCAATGATGGTAGAAACATTTGAGAGAAACATATCAGTCGCTTGTTCAGGATTGTCACAATTTAAAATACATTCCCAGTTCGTCATTTGCAGATCATTAATGGCTTCATCGTATTTAATCTTAGTAGTATGCGAAGGTTTATTTGTATTATATTTTGAACCAAATGGAATCGAAAGCACAACGCAACTATGATCTGTCACAGACGATGGACAGACGATCGTGGTTATTTTATCTGTTACTCGTGCGAAACAGTGATCAATACAGTTGCCATCATGAGTGGGAAGAAGGTGCCCAGGAAGAAGACCATGGTTTGCAAGTAACGTAATATAACTGTCGGACCTATTATCTTTGTTATTATCTTTAATATCTATGTTAATATCACCAACTAAAAATAAGTTTTGAAATGAATTTAATGATTCTAATAATGAATGTAGTGAATTCTGAAAATCGTCAATCTGATTAATAGACGGTGATCTGTAAACACATACTAAGGCATAGACGTTCTTAATTTTTATAACTAGGCAGTCGGCATTAATCAATTTTGGTTCATATATATACGATGTTAAGGTGTCTCGAATATAAACAATGACACCACTGTTTTGATTTATGTGGTTATAAGTTTGAAATGATTTGAAATTGGGAATAGAAGGTAAAAAATATGTATGAGGAAGCCAGCATTCTGTGAAAACTATGACGTCATAATCAAAGTGAAGTCTTTCGAGGAATACTTCAAAATTATTAAAATTACAATTAATACTTCTTATATTTTGGACAATTACGTTAATACCAGGTACATTTATTTTGCTGTTGCAATCTTCGGCACAATCAACCAGAAATGTATTACCGACATTGACTGCAACATCAATGTCGTCTGAAACTTCAATATTGGAATTAATCATGTTATGATTATTAGTGAAAAAATACAATTAAGAGTAATAAAATTGTGAATACAAATCTGATTTGATTGCGCCGTTCGCAAAAATGTATAAGTATTTGTGTCGCTGAAAATATATTCAATGAATCCACGATAAAAAAGACGAGCGATAACGCAATGGCAAAAGATAGGCAGATGTATTTGTAAAAAGTAGAACACGATAGAAGTAATGGTTAGTATATACGATAATAAATAATAAAATAAATATAATAAATATCCGATATTTAAGATATGCATGACCAAATTTAATAGAAAAATAAAGTGAAAACTAATAAAAGAAAAAACAAAAACAAAAATCAAAAAGCTTAATAAGTAATACATGTTTAAATACTTAGCTAGTCACAGAGTGCCAGTATCGCTAGTGCGAAGAGAATTCACCTGCTCTAGGGATACGATTGTTATAGCCGGTTGACCAGTTGACTTCTTGACTAGAACTTTACCACGTGTTATCCAGCAGAATTCATAGATTTTGTCCTTGACCAGTCCTCTAGCCGCATTGAATAACTTTCTGGTCTTAGGCGTTTCATAGTCTGACACGTATATTGGTCTTTTGTTATCATAAAAGCCAATATGGTCCGTATTAAGCCGATTATCCTTGTTTTTCATATTAAAATCACGAAGGGCCTTCATAAGATTGACTTTGTCCTTCAAATGGTAAAATTCAACTACAATGGGAGAATCTTCTTTACCTCTACGAAAAACTTGATTGATAGAAGGATTCATGATATTGAGAGCGTTATGGATTGATGCGACAATTTTATTTAAGTCCTCGGCAGGCTTACGGATTACATTTCGAATTTCAATCATATTCTTTATTTGGGTCCGTTGCAGTTCCTCTACTTGTTCTTCCAATACTTTTATTTTATTATCTGCTGAACGTTGGTCCTCAGTTAGTTCTTTGACCTTGGTATCTAGCTCAACAAAATTCATGGTGTTAGATTCAAGTATTTTCCTGAAGCTATCTTGGGAGTCAAGAATCTTTTCATTTTGTTGCTTTAATTCAGCAGCCAGCTCTTGATGTTTCTTCGTAGTGAGAAGATGCATACTCTGTAACATTGCCTTTATTTCTTTAGTAAAATCTGAAAACTTGTCATCTTCTGGCTGTTTCCTTTTCCTAATGTTAATGTTATTAACATCGAACTCGCTTGAGATTAACGTCAAGTTCGGTTGTGATGAGGAAGCCGATAAGTTTTCAGAGTTCGATAACATCTTGAAATTTCACATATACATTAAAAGTTTTCTTAATATACTACACCAACCGAAGTACAGTCAAAAAGCCGCTTGCAGGGCTGAGTCGTGCAATCACTGTCCTGCAGCGTACTATGATCTGTATTGCTTTAGAAATAGACGTGAATTTACTTATTAGTTGTGAAATTAGTTCTAATAAAAATTAGAGAAATGCGACACACGACTGCTCACGAACGCGGCTCGGCGGAAGAGGGGGAGGGGGAAATTTTTCAATTATACTAGGTTTTTTGCAAAAAAAAACTGTTTATGTCAGGATGATTGAAAAAAAAGTAATGCTTATATCAAATTATCCGGGTTTTCGCAAAATCTCTAGTTTTTTTGCAAAAAACCTAATTATCCAATCTTACTACGACATATTGATTAATTAACTAATTTAATATAACATTTGTTATTAGGTCAGCAACTAAGCAAGAAATAGTGAAGGCGTACAGGAAGGCGGCTCAGAAGTGGCACCCCGACAACTTCCACGGAGACGAGAAGAAGGTCGCCGAGCGGAGGTTCATAGACGTCGCCGCCGCCAAGGAGGTCAGTCACGCCGGCGCTGGGGCTCTGATACTAGACCGCGTGGTGGCGGCTACACTCCCACCACCCCACCTCTTCCTGTGGCAGTCCCACCCCACCTCTTCCTGTGGTAGTCCCACCCACCTCTTCCTGTGGCAGTCCCACCCCACCTCTTCCTGTGGCAGTCCCACCCCACCTCTTCCTGTGGCAGTCCCACCCACCTCTTCCTGTGGTAGTCCTACCCTACCTCTTTCTGTGGCAGTCCCACCCCACCTCTTCCTGTGGCAGTCCCACCCCACCTCTTCCTGTGGCAGTCCCACCCCACCTCTTCCTGTGGCAGTCCCACCCCACCTCTTCCTGTGGGAGTCCCACCCCATCTCTTCCTGTGGGATTCCCACCCCACCTCTTCCTGTGGCAGTCCCACCCCATCTCTTCCTGTAGGATTCCCACCCCACCTCTTCCTGTGACAGTCCCACCCCATCTCTTCCTGTGGGAGTCCCACCCCACCTCTTCCTGTGGCAGTCCCACCCCATCTCTTCCTGCGGGAGTCGTAAAAGGCGACTAAAGTAAATTTCCGAAGGTCGGGCAGCAGCGACCTTCGTTGGACAATTTAAACAATCGTACTGCGATCGCCAACCCGCCTGCCAAACGTGGCGACTAGCAAAAATTCCCTCCACAATGATTGTCCTCGTGATAATCTGTGTCTATCTGCGTATCAAATGAGCGATGCAACTCACCATACCTAACATTAAAAAAAAAAGAATGTTATGAAATCTTTAAAAAAATTAGGTGTCCTTCCGTTCCGTACCCCGTCGAGTAATCGAAACCAATGTATGAAAAACTGTTTTTTGTTTTTTTTTGACATTTGGACTGGTGTTACTTGGGAAAAACTGTTGGGCTATTGTGACTTGTGAGTCGAATCTTTGCTTTGATTTTTTACTGGCTTGTTAGATGTAATACCATCAGAGTAGCGTGTGCACCTACCCGGGTTCGATTCCCGGGCGGGGCGAATATTGATATGATGAATATCGATGTTTGTTTCCGGTCTGGGTGTGATGTTCGTCTCTGTGTGTGTTTTGGGCACCCTAGATACAGGTTCTTCCTAGTTAGGGGCTCGGAGTGTGATGCGTTATTATTAATGTTACTAGAGGCTGCCCCGCGGTTTCACCTGCGCACATTTCTCATAAGCACATAAATCCCATTTTTCCCGTTCCCATGGGAATTTCAGGAAATTATTCATTAGAGCTCCCCTGCACTCCCCAAGGAACCCACGTGCAAAATTTCAGCGTGCTACGCCCAGTAGTTTCAGTTTGTCAGTCATTCTGTCAGTAACGGAAGAGTTTTATTTATATTGATTGATTACGTTATTAATATTATTTATATATATTTTTCATTTACCACTAAATGCATGATAAGATAAGTTTTTTTTTTTTTTACAACAAAAATAAAACACGATAAGAAAACTAATGACAAAGAACAATTTAAAAAGCGCCCTTTTCACTAAAAAATATACCTTACTAGAGGCTGCCCCGCGGTTTCACTCGCGCAGGTTTCTCATAAACACAAAAATCCAGTTTTTTTCCGTTCCCATGAGAATTTCGGGAAATCCTTTCTTAGTGCTCACCTACACTCCATAAATAACCTACATGCAAAATTTCAGCCCGCTACGCCCAGTAGTTTCGGCTCTGCGTTGTCTGTCAGTCAGTCAGTCAGTCAATCAGTCAGTCAGTAACGGAAGAGTTTTATATATATTGATAAGCAACCAAGTAGGTTATGAACATAGTCTTTTCTGATGTTACTGAAGTGTAAGTTTTGTCCCCAGGTGCTAACAGACCCAGAGAAGCGAGCTCAATTCGACCAAGGAATAGACCCCCTGGACCCCGACAAGAGTGGGGGCGGGGGGGGCTTCCAAAACAACCCCTTCCACCACTTCCAGCACGGCAGCCCCTTCCAGTTCAAGTTCCACTTCAACTAGGTGAAGTAACACGCGAGTTTATGAGATCACTTTAAATTAGTCAACCAAACTTGTGGAACGCAGAGGCATGGGGGTCACAGGGCTGATGTTACGTCCTATAGTTTGGTTCACTAATTTAAAGTGATTTTGTGTAGGTCGACTAAGAACAGTGGATACGACAAACGCTTATCTGTATAATTTGTGCATACATAAAAGTTGTTATAGATGATGATGGACTTTGCGACACAAAAATTTAGAAATTAAAAACTGGCAATACTGTATGGTAATTAATTTTTGAATATCCCTCAAATTTCCACAGTGTTGCCACTTTCTAATTTTTAGCTTTTTGTGTCGCACTAAACCTCATATGCAGATGTATGTATATGTCGTAGTAAGATTTGATAATTAGGTTTTTTGCAAAAAAAAAAAAAACTAGGGATTTTGCGAAAACACGGATAATTTGATATAATCATTACTTTTTTCTCAATCATCCTGACATAAAGCAGTTTTTTTTGCAAAAAACCTAGTATAATTGAAAAGTTTGAGACCTGCCTAAACTCTGATTGGCTAGATTATTGCTTGCTGGTAAACTCTTATTCTGATTGGTTCGTTGAAATATCCTTAGACGCTACAGAGATGATTGAGAACAAAGTAATGCTTATATCAAATTATCCGTGTTTTCGCAAAATCCCTAGTTTTTTTTTTGCAAAAAACCTAATTATCAAATCTTACTACGACATATACACTGTAAATATAGTATGTTTAGAAACTAGTGAAAACTACGAAAATTGTCATCTATGCTCACTTCGACGAAAATTTTTAACTATCTTTTATACTCTCAATATCGGTTATTTAGCGACATCACTTGTCTGAACCCTGTTTTAGCTAGTTCAACAACAAATATTTAAATTTTTTAAAGATAATTTGGCTTTTAATTTCTAACCAAAATAGAAAAAAAAACGCTTCATCTTTCTTAAAACCTTTTGCTTTTGTTTAAAAAATAACGACTAACTATAAAATAATATGTAAAGTACAAATTGGTATTGTTCTACTGAATATTGTTTCATATATTTTGATATTTTTTCTAACTTTTAACTAAAGTGTGAGGAGCTAAGCCACCGCAATAATAAATGTTAGTTTGTGCTAGTAATTAAAATTCAATATATACGATTTCTAGGCTGTTTTATAAATTTAACATTATAACACCCCTCTCTGAATTTTTCATTCGGGGGTTAAAAATACAATTTACCCTAGTCGAATTTTTTTCTTAAATTTTGCCAGTTTATAAATATTTTTGCCATTTTATACGAATTATGAAATAATATTTTTAAACAACAAAGTTTTATTTATCATGAACGAGCTTTCCCGGCTTACTTCGTTACGCCATAGAATATAAGATACTACAAAAGACTTGGCTCTATAGACTGTGTTCTTTTGACCGCCCAGAATCGCCGAATAAAAAACAAACAACAACAACAAACCACCTGTCAAAATATGTAAACAACGGAAAAAATATTGCACCTTGGGTTACATTATTTGAGTTTAAGGATCCCTAATTTTTTTGAAAATCTAATATAGCCTATGGCACTCGGGGTTAATGTAGCTTCCTACGAATGAAAGAATTTTTCAAATCGGTTCAGTATTTCCGGAGCCTATTCGTTACAAACAAACAAATCCTTTCCTCTATATAATATTGGTATAGATGAAATGCGATTACGATAAACCATAATTAATGAAATCTTTATTCAAAATGTTAAGTTCATACTTTAGATTATTTTACATAACATAGTACTCGTTGCTGAGATCTCCTATTACGTCTGGGTTACACACAACACAAGTTTCACCTAATTTTTACATCATTGATATTTTTTAAGGGCTCTTTCACATCCAAAATAAAAATAAAAAACTAAAATAAACTCTTGTTTTAATGTGAAAGGGCCCTTAAAGCCCCTTGACTGTCCGGGACAATGGATATTATCTTCTGTTTGGTTGTTTCTAGAAAGTCAAATTAAATGAGTAGTTGTGCTCTCCATACCAAACAACTTTCGCTAGACATCATGGATCAAAGTAAAATAAAAAAAACAGATTTTCATGCGTGCGCTAAATTGATCGCGCTTCATTTTATGAGACGTTTTTTTTTGTTTAGTTTTCTGCTAGATGTCACCTCGAGCAATTTTTTCGTAGGAAAATATGTTGGTATGGTAAGCTTCATAGCTCATTTAATTTATAACCGTCTAGCCAGAATCAATCTGTATAAAAGTGCATTTACGTACAGTGGCGGACTAGGAGGCCGTAACAGATTTGTCTATGGTTTCGTCAGCCCTAGACTGTATTACCAAAGAACAAGAGCTATTTTGCAATACAGAAAAACCGGAAGTGTTACGCCGACCGTGTTCGCCACTGTACAAAGCTGGTTCGAAAAATGTATAGAAAATACCTGCGCGGACAGAGACGCTTGTTCCAGCGCGAGCTTGTTACCAGCTTTTTACAGTAGCGGACACGATCGGCGTAACACTTACGGTTTTTCTGTATTGCAAAATAGCTCTTGTTCTTTGGTAATGCAGTCTAGGGCTGACGAAACCATAGACAAATCTGTTACGGCCTCCTAGACCGTCACTGTACGTGAATGGACCCTAAGACGTGATTTTTTGACGCGTTGAGAGTTCCTCCCGTAGAGTCGCCGGGTGGCACCGCGCGGGCGCGTACAACTACTATTACCGTGTTATTCATAAAGATACATTAGATTTTAAGTAGCGTTACTGGAGGTCTACTTCTATGGTTTGTTGTATGGTAAATACGTGACATCCAGTCTAAATTGACATACGTCAAATAACTAAAACGCTCTTTAACTTTTTATGAATAAGAGGGTATGAATTAGACCCGATCCTGATTAGCTAACGAGAGAATTTATTTTAAACAAACCGTTGGTTAGTCTTCAGTTAACAAAGCGATGCGCATGGAGCTACTATTCGGCCAAAAACTGCGAGCTTTATAATATCAGTGGTTTTCTCAGAAAAGCGAGACAGACAGACAAGACTTTCGCATTTATAATATTAAGGCGGTAACTCTCGGTATGGCGCGAAATTCAAATTTTTTCGCGTTTGCAAAATCTGTAGGTCTGTCTTCCAAAAACGTTGTATTACAATGTGGGAGATGGTTTTTTACATACGCGAATTCATCAAAACTTTATAAAAAATTAATACTTTCGCCAGAATAATTAAAAAACGCGAAAAAATTTGAAATTCCCGCCATACCGAGAGTTACCACCTTAAGTATGGATTTTTTAATTTTAGTAAGTTTTTAGTAACTCTATTTGCGCCCGCTATATAAATCTTTAGTCATCAGGAACTGGCTCTATGTCACAAATAACAAAATCTAGGTACTTATTACCTTAGATTTGATAAGTAGTTTTTTTGCAAAAAAACTAGGGATTTTGCGAAAACTCGGATAATTTGATAATAGGATTACATTTTTCAGCCAATCAGAGTAAAGAAAGGTTTTAAATTTTTCAATTATACTTGGTATTTTTTTTGAAAAAAAACTGTTTTTTGTCAGGATGATTGGAAAAAAATGTAATCCTATTATCAAATTATCCGGGTTTTCGCAAAATCCCTAGTTTTTTTTTTTGCAATAATCTAATTATCAAATCTTCCTACGACACATATACATAATATTCTGTACAATACACTATGTATTGTTTTTATTATTTTTCATGTATATAATCAGCAATATTTTGAATTGTTAATGAGTTTGCTTTTCGCGCCCCTGCCGGTGCTTATTTATTTGTTATTTTTATAAGTAAGGTTAGTTTGTTGTATTTCTGATGACTTTGTAAATATATTTTTACTAGGTAATAATAAATAAGCCATTGAAATTTATTTTTTGTATTTTTATTTTTACATTCGGGATAAATAAAATAAATAGCATAATAAGATTATTTGATTTTCTAAACAGTAAACTTATTTAATATTATTCTAATTAAAAGTTAAAGCTTGCTACCGAAACATTGTATAAATTAAATTGTATACAGGTCCGTCACTTGAACGTCGTATTCAGGGGCACCACTGGCCCCCCTTAAAAAGATCGATAAGTTAATTATCCGCGGGGAGGCTCATGGCCTTGTCTTTCCTCGCGGCGGCGGCGAGCGGCCGCAGCGTGCGAGCGACGCGCTCGATCTCGTTGCTCAACTTTGCTTTGTCTTCGAGTTTCTCGCAGATGTATCTGAAAACGGACGGCTTGATTAGCAACATACTAGAATATAAGATCACATAAAGTCGTTATTTTAGTATTTCTGAGTGATAACAAGTCTTTATGTGACAAGGGATCACAAACACGGATTTGAAAACCATGTTTTTAATAATTTTTCACAGTTTCTAAGTTTTTTTTTGCTTTCAACTCGGGTTAACACAAATACTACTGTTAATTTTACTGCTAACTGGTGCGCTCAGGCTTTTTTAGTAATTTTTATCCAAATTGGCTACAGATGGAAACAATACTCAGTTGAGTGAAAGTACTAAATTGAACTAACCTGTGTTTAAAAGCGCAGTCCTGTCCTCTATAAACATGTGTCCGTAGCGCGTTTTCGTACAACACTGCGAGACAGCGGCCTTCGCCCGCGATGGCGGTAGTGTTGCCTCCCCCATTCCCCCCGTTCGCTGCCTCAGTAGCCGTAGTATTGTTGTTGAGGATGGGCCGTCCTGAGCTAGACCAGATCCAGAGCAGGCCGGGGTTTAGGCCACCCGTCCACCAGTCAGAGTCTGTTGCAAAATAAGTTGGCATTATTTTCTTTTTTTCAGGTGATATAGTACCGATGGTGGCGCCCTTATTAGAAAAAAATATATATAAAAAACACCATCTGTACTATTTAGGTGTTTAAGTTTCATTACGTGAATGTTACTTTCTTTTAATTTTCGAAAAAAAAATGCTCTTAGCGGACTCAAATTAGACTATTTCCTTCAATCAAAGTACGAAGTATTAATACTAACTGAGACATACCTTTGAGTGCTTTATCCTTCTGCACGAAGCCAGCAATCTGCCGACGCTGCGTGTCGTATCGGAACTCGACGAGGGTGGCGCGGCGGCGGCGGCACGCCAGGTTGGCACTCTTCCAGTCTAGAGCCTCCTGAGAGAAGTGGTAGCACACTCCGCCCACGCGGACCAGGCTCTCGCCACACGGCTCTTCCGCTATATAATCAGTAATACTTTAGATTATTGCGATCAAGAAAGAAGGTGCGGAGATACGTTTCTTACAACGCTCTAACGACAAAAGACAGGACTCTCCAAAGATCGTAATAACCGGTCCTGCACTAACCATCATATTTAACAACGACTTTCAAAAGATCGTCTGACTACCTTGTCAAATGCAAGCAGTACCGAAATGGTGCGTAAAAATTGAAATTATTATATTAGAGATTTATACAAATAGGTACGAGTCTTTTAGCAAGATAAAGCATTATTTGCATTATATGGGATTCAGATAATTTTCCGATTGAGATAGTAATTTCTATTTTTTTTTTGTTATTCTTACCAGGTGCCTTAGTATTCCCAGCAACCATATAATGCATGGACTCCTCCATTTTCCGCAGCCTCTTCTCCATCAGATCCACTCTGTAAACCAGCTTCTCAATAGCCCCTAGAAGGTACAGGTCCGTCTCTGAGACTTCTTTCCTGGGGGGCGGCGGTGACGGGGGGTTGTCTACGCGGTCCACTGTGTTTCCGTTGGAAGGATTCGGTTTTTGGTGTTGCGCTGGATTCTGTTGGGTGCAAAATGTTTTAGAAAAGAAAGAAAGAAATAAAACACATTTTATTTATAAGACTA
This sequence comes from Euspilapteryx auroguttella, assembly GCA_951802225.1. Taxonomy (NCBI): domain Eukaryota; kingdom Metazoa; phylum Arthropoda; class Insecta; order Lepidoptera; family Gracillariidae; genus Euspilapteryx; species Euspilapteryx auroguttella. Next base: position 15,887,720 of record OX637643.1, read on the forward strand.
ACGACTCAAAAAATAGATAAAGAAAAACAAATAGCAATAAAAATAATTTATCACTTTTTTCGTTTATCTCTGATGAAAATAATGGCCAATGATTTAAGAGCCAGTTTACCGCGATGCTAGCTCCATTCTCGAAAATAAATTATATTTTCTAAACTAAGGCAAATATCAAAAATGCGGCACAGTATGACACTAGATAATCTTGTTAAGTATTTTTTGAGCACAGTAAAGTAGTCCTAACTTAAAAGAACAAAACTATACACAGATTGTTGCTAAAAGTGGACACTTTTAGCAACACTTTGTAGCTTTCTTTGGTCTATAACCTAAAAGCTATACAACAGTGCCCTTAAAATACTAGGCTATATTATCTAGTGTCATACTGTGCCACATTTTTGATATTTGCCTTAGTTTAGAAGATATTGATATTTTTCGCGAATGGCGCTAGCATCGCTGTAAACTGGCTCTTAAGACATGATTTCATGATGTAAATTGTTAATAATTTTGTTACTCTGTAATATTTCTTAATTTACGCAAGTACCTACCTCATATTTATATTGTATTTTATCTGATACTTACATAAGCAGGGCTGGGTTTAAATTTGTCTTTATTTGGTGGCCTGTTAACGATCTTGCCGGGTGGCGGCGGCGGGGGCATCATGTGCCACTCATCATACGAGTATGGCCCTGACGGAGGGCCCTTTGGGTGTCCTGGGGGTGGCGGGCCGGGGGGGTGGTGGTGCGGCCCATCTACTCTGTCCGTTACGTAGTAGCCTTTAGTCGGAGGTAGTGCCATGATGCGGCCATGCCTCTCAGAGACGGACTCAGGTGCCGTGGCCCATTCTTCCAGGAGTGCGCTCCAGGGGCCCACTTCAGGCAAATCGCAGGTTTCACTAGAGTCATTTGTCTCAGAGTTAACTGAGCTAATTAGCAGCACTGCCAGTAAGCAAAGTGTGGGAGACCACATCTGGAAAATCGGTATTAAAATATTACATTTGGAGAACTACAAATACTGTAATAATTACCTTTGTCAAATCAAAGGCAAAGGTTGTAACATCTAACTTCACACCTATCTTTTAACTTTGTCTCTGGCCTAATATTAGGAAAAATCAAAAACTATTTTTTTGCATGTGTACTTAGTATTGTTTTTATATCAAATTTTATTTACTATCTAAACTGCCATGTAATAATTTACCTACCTATTTAAGAAGTTATATATACCTATATTTGTTTATCATTCATTATACATTCCTAAACACTTTATTGCCCAAAAGGTTTTCCCATTTCCCAATTAGTTCCGTGCTCAATGAGTCGTCCCACCCGGACCCAGTGTTTACAAACATCCTATTACGTCCGCGGTGCGTTATGTGTTACGATTCTACGTGTTGTCGTCGCGTGTGTCATCGTTGCACAATCGGTGAAAGTGGTCGCGTCGGCGGCGCGGGCGCAAGGATGCCGTCTCACTCGCGGTTTGATAAGATTGCGGTATCCGGCTTGTGGTTTTATTGACTTATCTCGTAAAGTTTGAGATTTGAGAGACACGAAAGACAATCGTTATACTTTATGTCAGAGTAAAAATTAAGAGGCCAAATGTCGTGTCGTATCAAGATGTCGAGCAGATGGCGGGGCAATGATGATCATCAATAATGACACTTCTCTAACTAGAAAGAAACTGTATTAGGGTTCCCGAAACATTAAGAGTGAAGTGGAACTGTGTGAAGAGGAACTGTGCGGTTTTTAATCATGTATTTTTCGGAATTTGGGTTGTACCTACATTGTCTTTCAGTTAAAAATTAAAAATATGGGAAAAGTTTTTATTATTGGTTGACTGCATGGACAAAGTATTATTTAGCGATTTTTCCTTATAGATATAAAAATGTACTTAAATTACTACATGCAATGTAAGTAATAAAATTTAGCATCTACTTAAATAGTGATAAAAAAACAAACACGCACAACTAATATTTTCCACTCACGTGAATAATGAGAGAAAACAAGTTACATCAATTATCGATTATTAAGTAAGACAAGATTTCGTGCGTGCTACGACTATAAAAATTTTATGAAGGTACACATTACGGTGTCTTTTTTTGTATAAATATAGGTTGAGGAGACATTATTACCTACATACTATTTATAAGTCTTAATTTACCTATGCTGGAATAGTTTTAAAACAAAATGTATTTATTTTTCACTTAATATTTTATAATAAATTATTACTTACTATTTTAAAATAAGAACTTAGAAAACGTACCTTTACAAAAAAAATCTTACACATTAAAACACATGTGAGATCGTGATAGTAAACCACAACCGTCAGCTACTTCACTTGGCAAATTTGCGTCCGTCCACTTTCACAGCGCTACTAGTAATATGGGTGCGCGTGCGTTTCCAGCGAGAGAGCCGAGGAAAGGTGGGAAAGGATATCAAGCAAGCTCTATTATAGCTAGTTCAGCCGGATTATCTTGTAATTTGTTATTAAAGGGCCATTTTAAAGACTTTCCCATCAAAAGCCTTAATTATTTGAGTTTGTTTACAAAAATGTAAAGTGAACTTTTCATGCAGACTCTTATGGCTAAAAAGACTAAATACTAAGAATAATGCCCCCCTGCCCCCTCTAATACATATGAGCTGTTCGGCCCTGTTTAAAATTAAAACAAAACATTATATTTTGAGTTGTTTTTACTAACGTAATAATACCATAACTGTTACCCTCATCTCAATATTTCAAAATTAAGCATAGGGTAGTGAAATGTAATAAATAGATAAGTATTTATGTATGTAAGTACTTACACACTTAGTCAAATAATAACAATTTTTAAATTAATACAGTTTATAGTAACTTTACTTACATTATAACATATTATAAGGTAAGGAATCGTAAGATCTTGTACAAGTTATTTAGTTTCATTTTTCACTGTTGATCTTCGTTTATTACTAATGCTTTTTACAATGATTCCTGTTAAGTATGTATGCTTATAACTAAATTACAAATGATATTCTTAAAATAAAATCTTTGTAAATCTACGGTAATCTCTGTGGAATGTAACTTTATATTTGTTCTTACAATTATTTATAAATTAAATAAGAACATAACTATGGTTATTCCATTACATATACATAAAATACGACTTAAAGCGTTTTCGAAAACGGTAAGTAAGCCTACTAACTTTAACAATATCATGTACAATCATATTTTTTGCGATTTATTGCCGATGTAAGTATATCTTTGAAACATTTTTACAAAATCTACTTACTTATCTAAATACTTACATTATTATTTACACATAAATTTAGGCGAGAGTTATAACCTACCTAGATTCTTTAACTATCGATGAATGCTATCGTATTTATTTCGATAAGATGCCAATCACAACCTCAAATTTACTTATCAACTGTTTGTCTATAAATTATATTGAAACTTTTCCATTTACGAAAAACGTACTTCGTGATTACGAAGCATGTTTTTTATTAATAAATAACACGGAGTCAAAATCTCAACATTTTAAAAAAAATACTACTTACACAATGATAAGATTGTGTAAGTAGTATTTTTTTTAAATTATTTTGTTAATTTAACATTTTCTTTGTTGCGTGAAGAAAGTAAGTTTATTTTTTAATTAAACATCTTAATATAATAATATTATGATGTTTAAGTTTAAGGTAGGTACTTAGTAAGTAGTTGGGGCTAATTTATAATTTGGAAGTCTAAGTTCAGCACAATTTTTTTTTTCAAAAGTAAACGGTCAGGTTCATGTGCTCTTGTAACGTGGGATTAGTTGCGTCGTGCACCTCGGTCACACTTTCACCTCCACCCTGAAAAATAAATTAAATAGGTATTTAATTACTTAGTCTTAGTCTCCTTGCTTCTTTCATATTATTATTGTTATTTCTCACATGCAGGATGATCCTTAATATTGAAAAAAAAAAACAAAGTCAAATAATATATAGATGCATAGATGAAAAATGCAATTAAAAAACCCTTTATTGCCAAAACAATACAAATAAAACAAAACATCGAAATAATACAGGAACAGTAAAATTTCGAACTGAAGATAATAAAGGCAATGGGCGGCCTTACTGCTTAAAGCTATTTCTTCCCATGGTTTGATCACGTACAAATACTGTATTTTTATGTATTGTTCGTCTTTGTATGTGATTCGGTGACCCTAGATACAGGTTCTTCTTAGTAAGCTAGTAAGTAAGTATTTAATGTTTTATTAGGTGTACTTACGATGATTTATAATTAAATTACCTTATCAGTCTCAGCGTCGTCCCAACTAAGTTTTTTGACTCTAGTCGGTATAGTAGCGGAGGGCCAGGCGACCCCGCTGCGGCCCCCGATGCGGGCCAGGTGGTCGCTCATGAGTGCGAGGCCCCCCGGCCCCATACCCCCCGGGCCTCCCGGGCCCCCTGGTACTGAGTCCGGCCCTGTGCGCCCCGGGGAAGACCTCGTGGGTGAGGTGGGGGGTAAAGGTGCGATTCTGGATTTTGCTGGAAATCGCTGCGATTGGCGATTTACTGGTAGATCTGGAGAAAATAATTTTTATGTATACTAATGTATTTACAATGCTACGGAATGCGATTCAAGGTATCATTTATCGAAACACTAGTAAACTGAAATATCTTAATTCAATTAAAAACATACTATAAGTCATTATTTCATCCGTAAGATGTCCACTGCTGTACATAGGCCTCCCCCAAAAATCGCCACAGCGACCGGTCTTGAGCGACCCTCATCCGGTGTACTCATGCAGCTTTCACTAGTCTATTTAACCGACTTCAAAAAAGGAGGTTATCAGTTTGACCTGTATGTATGTATGTTTGTCCGCGATTATCTCGCGTTTAGCCTAACCGATTTTGATGCGGTTTTCAGATGAGTATTTGTTGCATTCAGGAGAAGGTTTTAGTACTTATTTTAACCGACTACGAAAAAGAGGAAGTGTTCAGTTGATGTATGGAGAAAGGAACCCGCCTTCAATAAAATGACATTGAAGGCGGGTTCCTTTTTTTGGAAAGAAATTATTTACGTTTTCCGGTGCTCGGTTGCCACCAGAGAACTTTTCGGCCCCAGTACACAGATAAAAATACAGATAAGTAGAGATATTCATTTCTCCTAAGCCTAAAAACTATAAGAAAAAGTACAAATAAAAAAACTCACTGTTCCCATTAGTATTCAGCGGCTGTGTGGCAGCTTCCCTTAGATCCAGACTGCTATTAGAAGCTGCCAGGATGCTGCTGGCGCCCGCGCTGACAGACAGCAGCGAGCCGGAGGGGGGGAGCGTGGCGGCGCGGGGGGGCGGCGAGCGGGGGGGCGCGTCGTGAGCAGACTTCTCGTTAGGGAGGGAAGTAGACGGGGACGCCGATTTTATGTGCTTGCTGGAAGTTTATGAAATAGATAAATCATTTGTAGTAAAAATTTATAATTAACTAGAGGCTGCCCCGCGGTTTTTCCCGCGCAGATTTCTCATATACACAAAAATCCCGTTTTTTTTCGTTCCCGTGGGAATTTCGGGAAATCCCTTCTTAGTGCTCACCTACACTCCCTAAGGAACCTACATGTAAAATTTCAGCCCGCTACGCCCAGTAGTTTCGGCTCTGCGTTGTCTGTCAGTCAGTCAGTCAGTCAGTAACGGAAGAGTTTTATATATATAGATAAGAGTTAATAAGGTCCTAAATAATTAATTTTGTTTCAGTGAATTTTCTACTAGTAAAAAAAATACACGCTACGATCGTTAAATACCTACTTATATTATATTGAAGTAAGGTATAAGTATCGGCTAAACTTTGCTGCTTGGTAAAGAGGTTTTAGTGCCTATACTAGTAATTTATATACAATAATTTTACTTATGTCGCCGGTAAACTGGTAAATAAATGTATTTTTCTTTCTTTCTTTCTTCTTTCTAATTTCCAATGAGTTTACGGTGGTCCCCGAAAGCTAAGGCAGGGGTCTAAGTTGGCGTGTTAAAAAGTTATCCATTAGATAAAGTTTTGGGATAATGGTACGTCTCCGTGTCCGCCACTGTACTGATGACTGCAAGTGTAGTAAGCAGGAGGTTTACTTACTTCCTGTAAATGTACCCGAGCAGAGCAAGCACCAACAAGGCTAACCCGGCGAGCGCGGCCGCCCCCCCCGCTAACAGGGCCCCTCCTGCGTTCCCCCCGCCCGCCGGCCCCGGGGCGCGCCGCGCAGAGAGCAGCTTCTCGCTCACGTGGACTATTACTGGTACTGATGACTGGAAGTGTAAAAGTTAGTGGATAAGTTCTTTTGTTGGTGGTTGAGAGGAAGGTGCGCAGAATATAAAAATAAGTTTAAATTGATACAAGCGAGGATAAACAGAGATTTGCACGTTATGTCGCACAATATATTTTAATCAGTTGACCCGGCGAATTCATCTATCCTATTACTATGTTATGCATGTATTATAAATACTTATAAAACTTCCTCTTGAATCATTCTATTGATAATAAAAAGCCATCAAAATCCGTTGCATAGTTTAAAAGATTGAAGCATACATAGGGTCAGACGTGGGAAGCCATTTGACTTTTACTAGTATTATTGATTGATGATGATGATTTCGATATTAATTTGACAGTAAAATACCGCTGCGTCCACTGCGACTGTGCGTACAATTGTAGAGTGACGGACACGATCGGCGTAACACTTCCGGTTTTTCTGTATTGCAAAGTAGCTCTTGTTCTTTGGTAATACAGTCTAGGGCTGATAAAACCATAGACAAATCTGTCACGGCCTCCTAGTCCGCCACTGTACGTGTGGTCGGTTACGCCTGTCCTGGAACGTCATATGTACACCTGTGGCTATGCCTATGCGTAAACTTTTGGGTACGGCTACGCGTATACCATGACAGCGCAGTCCGTAAGCAGGTTTATGCAGCTGCATCAACGCGTATCCCCGCGTAGCGTGCATGTTCAAAGTTAAGGGGTCTAAGCGCGGTCTAAGAATAGAATAGAAAAGAATAGAAATGAATAGAATAGAATACACTTTATTGCACACAAAGTAAGATACAAGAGTACATTATTAATTACAAGATTGAATTAGCATGCAATGGGCGGTCTAAGTCCGTGTGTGACCCGTGTCTGTGTGTGTAGGGTGTCTCTGTGCGTCACCTGAGTCCGTGTGTGACCCGTGTCTGTGTGTGTAGGGTGTCTCTGTGCGTCACCTAAGTCCGTGTGTGACCCGTGTCTGTGTGTGTAGGGTGTCTCTGTGCGTCACCTAAGTCCGTGTGTGACCCGTGTCTGTGTGTGTAGGGTGTCTCTGTGTATCACCTAAGTCCGTGTGTGACCCGTGTCTGTGTGTGTAGGGTGTCTCTGTGCGTCACCTAAGTCCATGTGTGACCCGTGTCTGTGTGTGTAGGGTGTCTCTGTGCGTCACCTAAGTCCGTGTGTGACCCGTGTCTGTGTGTGTAGGGTGTCTCTGTGCGTCACCTAAGTCCGTGTGTGACCCGTGTCTGTGTGTGTAGGGTGTCTCTGTGCGTCACCTAAGTCCGTGTGTGACCCGTGTCTGTGTGTGTAGGGTGTCTCTGTGCGTCACCTAAGTCCGTGTGTGACCCGTGTCTGTGTGTGTAGGGTGTCTCTGTGCGTCACCTAAGTCCGTGTGTGACCCGTGTCTGTGTGTGTAGGGTGTCTCTGTGCGTCACCTAAGTCCGTGTGTGACCCGTGTCTGTGTGTGTAGGGTGTCTCTGTGCGTCACCTAAGTCCGTGTGTGACCCGTGTCTGTGTGTGTAGGGTGTCTCTGTGCGTCACCTAAGTCCGTGTGTGACCCGTGTCTGTGTGTGTAGGGTGTCTCTGTGCGTCACCTAAGTCCGTGTGTGACCCGTGTCTGTGTGTGTAGGGTGTCTCTGTGCGTCACCTAAGTCCGTGTGTGACCCGTGTCTGTGTGTGTAGGGTGTCTCTGTGCGTCACCTAAGTCCGTGTGTGACCCGTGTCTGTGTGTGTAGGGTAGGGTGTCTGTGTGCGTCACCTGCCGCGGCGGCGCGCCCGAGTCGCGCGCGGTGGCCAGCACGGTGAGCACGCTGGAGTTGAGCGCGGCCAGCGCGCGCGCGCGCAGCCACAGCGCGCCCTCCGGCGTCACGCGCATCAGGCTGGGAACCACACGGGCTCGTGTTGATAATAATTCTTATAGCCGACAATGTAACCAGAACTCTGCTTAGCTTTCAATTAAATACAGTTTCAAAGACCAAGAAAGGGTTGCCGGTAGGCAGTTGATCAGACATAGGCATAGGACCGTTATACGTGGCGTTTGAGAGAACAGGCCTATGTTCAGCAGTGAGCTTTTACAGGATGATGATGATGGGTTTCAAAGATGTACGCGTAGATACAGTCAGCGCGTCGGCTAACTTCAAAAAACTCGTATGTTTAATTTGGCAATTTTTACGTGTGACACAAAAAAGTGTATTTTGTACGAAAAGTTTTTCTGGACGTCTTATAGGTACGCCCCATCTCAACGATACAACCCCGAAGTCAATTAATCGTATGACATACGCTAAGCGTGTTTCCACAAGAAGCGATATCGATCGCGCGATAGGTGTTCGACAGCCAATCAGGCAGGCTTCGTGGATGTACGAGCGATTTCTATTGGCTATCGAACCCCTATCGCTCGATCGATATCGCTTCTTGAGGAAACACGCTAACACTAAATGAATCGCAACAGAAAAAAAACTTAAATTATTTTTGCATCCTCACCTAGCATCAGGTCCCCTGAGCGACAGTTCGACCTCGTCCCCTTTATCCCCATCGAACACGTCGACCTTCCCCACGGGAACTAGCCCCCCCTCCCCTTCCTCTTCCCCCGCGGCGGCGAGGGTAGACTCGTCGACGCGGAACTCGTACTGCGGGTACTTGAAGCGAGGCTCCCAGTCGTTCACGTTCAGGACCGTGATGTTCAGAGATGCTGTGTCGTTCTGGAATTACAAAATAATCTTAAGACGATATACGACAAATAAATGGAACGAGCTAATGAACAGAGTCTATCTCTTTGATATAGCATACTGAGGGCAAGGGACAGTCATATATCAGTCGCCCACATCGGTTACTACATTTCATTGGAAAAAGTAGTAAATTTTGAATATCTTTTTAATTATTACTTTTAAATCAAATCTGAATTACCAGAATTTAATTTTGTTTATTATCATTATTCCTAGGTAGTTTTAACAAAAACTAGTAAGTCATTTCGAAGAACTAGCTATTCCCGTTTTTTGGAAAGGTTAACTTTGACGAAATAATGTATCGAGGTATTTTGATTCCACTAGTGTTTCTCAATTATAAAAAACTTTGTTATATCCTCAAAAATGTTATATTGAAATTCCAGATCTTTACCATACGTACGTACGTAGTATCTCTAGTTGGTCTGTGATCTTTACCTCCTATAGATTAAGAGAATTACTTGATTTAAAAAACCTTCAAAACTCATATAGCGTCTTAAGCGGCCGCGCGCACTAGCGATTTTAGGCCGATAGTTGTATCGGGCAGAGGAATAGAATAGAGTAGATAATCGTTAACTGCGCGCACTGCTATATAACTCTCTGATCCCCTGATCTACTATCGCTCTTACGTTTAGAACATCTTTAATTCCTAAATTATCAGCGTTGCATCAATAATATTGCATTGCTTGCAACATAAGCTGAATCGGGGCCATTTTGCGCCAACAACACCATACAATACATTTGTTAATTTTATTTCGTTATTTGTTCTTTGTGTTCCTTTTACCTATGTGTAACATAATATTGTATGTTTTGTGTGCGTAATAAAGATGTATAACTGAAATCCATATCCGTAATCCAGTGGCAGCATGGAAGCTATGTCTGAAACTCGATATGGTCCTTCGAGCCGGATATTTTTAAGTTCAGCAACATCTCATCTTATCATACTCAATACTCAATACTTTATTGTTTCATCTGTTTGGCTCACCGGACGCTTAGGTAGCTATTTATCATTTTATATCTCAGTATTTCTTGTATGTTTTTTTTTTATATTTATGTATGTTTTTAATGTATAAATGATATCTTGTATCCTATATTGAATAAAGAATTATTTGAATTTGAATGTATATTGTACACGTATGTGTGTTTGTGCACTGAATAAATCTATTCTAATTCTAATTATGATAACGTGGGTCCGGCTCTTGAGCTGGTGCCTCTGCCTTACCCTTCGGGAAATAAAAGGCGTGAGATTATGTGTGTAATATGATAGTTACCGTGTTCCCGTCGGTCACCATGACCTGGTAGAGGAACAGCTGCCGCTCCTCGTAGTCGAGCGCGCGCCGCAGCAGCAGCTCGCCGGCGGAGTTGATCGCGAACTTCTCCAGGAACCCGCGGTCTGACACGTAGAACTGCAGGGGGGGCGTCTGCGGGAAGATCAAAAATCTAAAAATTCTTTATTCAATACAAGATATCACTTATCCTTTTGTATGTTGTAGTACATGGCGGCCATTTTGTTTGTCAAACTCCCTTCTGTTGCGCCACTCAGTGGCGCCTTCAACAGATGCAGTGTCGAAAAATTAAAAATCAAAATAAAGAGCTATTATTGATGTCAATCTGTTCTGTCAATCAATCAAAGTTGTCCATTGACCTATACAAGTGGACATAAAACCAGCTCAGGGTGCCCACCAATTGGCTCAAAGAAGATAGGGGATTAGATGCTCTGTGCTGGCCTTCGCTCCTGTGGACTGTTGGTTACACATTTGCTTGCCTAGAGCCGCATGAGAATGACCCTGAATCACTTCACTTTATGCAGTTATAGTCATAGGATTCTTTGAAGAGCTAGAAAGTTAACGAGTAACTTGGCTTAGCCAAGACGTATAATAAACTTTATATCTGTAGCCACGCACAGACTAGCTGGTAAAGCGTCCTGTACCTAGTTTTGATAAGTTATTATAAATTATTCCACAATTAATATCCCCACATAAAAATTTGTAATAAATTTCAAGGCACGTCTTACTTTTGAACACTTTCGCAACTGGTCCGATCTGTCCATGTTTATCTAAGAACCTAGCAAATCGAGCAAATATGCTTAGCAAGCGTTCCGATGATTGTTGAAAAAAATGTATATCTTCTAAACTAAGGCAAATATCAAAAATGTGGCAGAGTTTGACACTAGATAATTTGGCCTAGTATTTTTAGGGCACTGTTGTAAAGCTTTTTAATTAAAGACCAAAGGAAGCTTCAAAGTGTTGGTGGCTTGGCCACTTCAATCTGTGTATACTTTTGTTCTTTTAAGTTAGGACTACTTTGCTGTGCTCAAAAAATACTGAGCCTGATTATCTTGTGTCATACTGTGCCACATTTTTGATATTTGCCTTAGTTTAGAAGATATATATATATATATTTTCGAGAATGGTGCTAGCATCGCGGTAAACTGGCTCTTAAGTCCTCCAGCATCGCCCCTGGATTCCCTGTATCTTGCCTGTTTTAAGGGTGCCCTAAACCTCTGACTGACCTGCGTGTCCCTAGTGGTGTGCAGCGTGAGCAGCGCGGCCCCCGGCGCCGCGTCCTCGGGCACGGCGGCCGCGTACGACCGCTGCGCGAACCGCACGGGGCCCGCCGCGCCCGCGCGCGCGCGCGACACCGTCAGTGTTGCCAGCGCGTAGCGGTCCGGGTTGTCGTATTGGGTTGCCTGGGGAGGAGTTGGAACTTTTTCAACTTATAAGAATAACGTATCATTATTAGAGCACCTGAATAGGTAGAAACATGGTGTCTAGGGTTCCCAAAAGAATAGTCACACACACAACACACATACTATTCTTCATAAATATGTAACGATGTTCGCCACTGCCGAGAATCCTACAGTTGACATAACTGGATGGTTCTCGTAAAAACGTAGGTAGATACTAACCGTGTTATTCATAAAGATACAGTAGATTTTAAGTAGCTTTACTATAGGTCTACTTCTCTGGTTTGTTGTTTGGTAAATACGTGACATCCAGTCTAAATTGACATACGTCAAATAACTAAAATGCTCTTTAACTTTTTATGAATAAGAGGGTAAGAAAACAGCAGAGGAATAGAAAACAGCATCCTCCGTTGAAATACTATACTAGCCAAACTTCAATTGCCAATACCCGCTTGCCAAGTGGCGCGATCATTATGGAAAAATCCTCCCACATTGTTCGTTCTTGTGGCAATCTGTGGGGGAGGCCTGTGTCCAGAAATTTCCGTATCTTAGGCTGAAAAGAAAAAGAAGAGGTTACAAAGACTAGATACCTTAATAACCACAGTAGCAGGCAACACAGCGCCGGCAGCGAGGAAGACCCGGCCGCTGTCTTTCTCTATTGAGACGGCGCCAGAAGACGAGTAGTAGACCGGAGCGTTCAGCCCCAAGTCCTGGTCTACTGCCTTGATCGGCCCTGGGGTAGGGTGCAGCTCCGTACCCTGAGGGAAAGTCGATTATGTAAATGTGCTGGAGGAGTGAAAATATTAGTTAATAGCGGCAAACCGATATTTGATAGTTAATTCCAAAACTTTATTTTCTGATAGTTCAATTCTAGCAGCAACATTTCTACTCAACAATGCCTAGATATTTTTTTTGTCTTCCTAACTTTAGGCTTCCCTCAAGTTTTCCGCTAACCCCTGAGTAAGTACATCATAAAATCACATTTTCACATAGTCTTGGAAGATATTTTCTTAGCGATTGGTGCTAATAAGCCTAAAAAGAAGCCTTATTAAGTTTGAAGAAGAAAAAGATCTACTGATCTAGCGATACCTACCTCAGCGGCATTATCAGACACGGTAGCGGCATAATGTTCGTGCGTGAACCGCGGATTCTGGTCGTCCGCGTCCAGAACTTCTACGGTGAGCGCCGCATCGCCGTGCCGCGGCGGAGTGCCGCCGTCCGTCGCGCGGAGGGTCAACGTGAACTGCTTCACCGTCTCGTAGTCTAGTGCCTTGTTGAGAACTAGGATGCCGTCTAGCTCGTTTTGGAAACCGAAGTATTCCTGAAAATAAGGTAATAGTAATTGGTATCTATTTCGACCTCTATCTTGGATTCGCATTAGGTACTTATATAGCTCAGCCGAGAGACATCGGCGACGTAGGCCTCTACCATAGATCGACACCAGGACAAAGATTTTTGGATGTGGGAGTCTCCATCGCCAAGCTTGGCAGGTGAGTTGGCGATCGCAGCATGTCTCAATTTGTTGAAAAACTTTGGACGCTGTTGCTTGGGCGTTAGAGACATGCGCAATTGCGCAGTGTTCTAACTAGTATTATTAAAAACACACGCGCTGTGGTTTCTCTAGGCATGCGTCAGAGTAATACACAAGATAAACAAAGAAAAAGAAGAAAGAAGATAAATAAAGGTTTTTAACATTATTTATTATCAATATATATAAAACTCTTCCGTTACTGACAGACTGAGTGACAGACAACGCAGAGCCGAAACAACTGGGCGTAGAAAGCTTAAAATTGGCACGTGGGTTCCTTGGGGAGTGTAGGTGAGCACTAAGAAAAGATTTCCCGAAAATTCCATGGGAATCAATCTGCGTGAGTGAAACCGCGGGGCAGCCTCTAGTTATTATTACAAACTGACGTGCTAGGGTAGGTACCTGTAGAAAGACAGACTTACACTATTAGGCCCAGGTAACACGGAGTAGGTGACAGTAGCATGCGGGCCCGCCTGGTCGGCGTCCACTGCGCGGGCGCCGGCCAGCACGCGCGAGCCCGGCGCGGTCAGCTCGGACAGTCGGACGGCATAAGGCGCGCCCTGCCACGAGGGCGCGTTGTCGTTCACGTCCCACACGCGGACTGATACTGGGATTATGAAGCTCTGGGTAGAGAAAAAAAATATTGTTATATTAAGGTTCCGAATCGTATCAAGATGTCAAGCTGGCGGGGAAACGGGAATTTTGGTAAAGGCTCCACCGACATGATCGGCAAATACTGTGTCGAGATAGATGGCGATCGTGGATTGATCGATACAGGTGGATCTGATAGATCACGATAAAATGGAACATGCTGGAGCAATAAAAAAGTTTACAACGTCAAACGGAGATATCTACGTTCGATCGACGTCAGCGCTGACTATTGTATTGAGCACATTTGCAGCCTAAGCTTTACAACCGATTGATATCTGCTTCTGGACATAGGTATCTCCCACGGATTGCCACAAGAACAAACATTGTGGAGGGAGATTGCTATTTACAGCATAAATCTTCTCTAAAACCCCACCGGTAACTGACCGGTTTGGCGGTCGCAAGCCGAACATAAAAGTCAAGTTGTTATGTACTGCATTACATAGAGCTCCTATTCCCCACCCCATCCGTGACTTACCGGACCCGGGCGCTCCTCGTGGTCGAGGTCACGTTCTTACGACATTACATAAAGAGCTCCTATTCCCCGCTATACCTAAGCAACATTATAGAGCTCCTATTCCCAACTACCTCAGCTACATAAAGAGCTGTCTTTCTCCACTATATCGGGGACTTACCGGGTCCGCGGTCCGGCGACGGTCGCAGCGCACGTTGACGTAAACGTTGGACGGACCGGCGCGTTCCTCACGATCCAACGCACGCAGTAAAGTAACGTTTTTAGTCCCGGGCGCGATGCCCAAAGCCGCGCCTTTTTCTTGCAGGCGTAGCGTTATGTCGCCGTCTTCGGATGGGTCGCCGTTCACACTTAGGGTTCCTGGAATAAGGGTTATGGGACTTTTTTTAGATTTAGACTTTACTATGTTATATGATTAGTATAGTTGAAAACACAAATGGAACTTTGGGTAGGATAGCATCTGAGATGTGCATGAGGACAAGTTTTTTTCGGGACAACGAAGTCCCGCATCAAGCACTTTCCAGTCGCCGGGGATCGTAACAACCGACAGCAAATCAATCTGGTACTGTAGACTAGATTATTCAGAAAAATAAAAGATTTTGCGGTGGCGTTTGAGCATTTTCTTCCTGTATTGGACTACAAGCAACGCTTCGTCAGCAACTGCGTCAATGTATTCTTCATGGAATAAAGAAGTACTACGTACAGTGGCGGTCTAGGTCGCTGTAACACTTCCGGTTTTTCTGTATTGCAAAATAGCTCATGTTCTATATGATGTTTAGGCGAATAAAATTATTATTATTTTTTTGTTTCATTTCGTTACTTGACCGTGTAAGTAACCCAATACTGCGCTCAAAAACAGGAGTCAGCGATGTTGGTGCAGTAATTGCCAAGTTAAAATGGAACTGGGCCGGCCACGTTTGCCGAATGGACCCGTACTGGTGGACCAAAATCGTTACCGAGTGGGTTCCGAATGATGGACGGCGAAAGCGTGGTCGACCCAGGCGGAGATGGCGGGACGACCTCGACAAGTTTCAGGAGGATTGGTTGGGGGTGGCATTAAATAGAGTGGAGGGAAAAGGGGGGAGGCCTTTGCCCAGCAGTGGGACACAATAAAGGCTACATAAAAAAAAAAGTTTCATTTAGTTACATTATAAGGTTCTTTCTCAACGGCCTAGTATTTTGTGACGACTGTAGTAAGTAAAGTAGAACAGCGACTTACCGACGACACTGCCGACGGGTGTGTCCTCGGCGATGAAGAAGCTCTCGACCGCGCCGCCGTTCATCAGGTAGCAGCGGCTGTCTTGTATCGCTGGAAAATCCAAATATAACCATAAAAATCCATATAGCATCTGTACATACATGTTCGGAACCTTCTAAGCGAATGTCTCGCCTCGCACTTAGCCATCCATCATGAAACAAAATCATGATGATCAACGTTATGATAATAGAATAGCAACGTACAAATTCTAACTAAAGTCAGATTGTAGCGTTACAAAATTAGAAAGCAGAAGTGTCTTAACTAAATACGAGTGACTCGTAATTGTCTTGTTAGCGATTTCGTTAACCATTGCCGCTATAACAAAGAGATTATCTGTTGCACGCTCAAAGAAAACAGCAATGGTTAACTAAGTCGCTAACAAGACAATCACGAGTCACTCGTTTTTAGTTAAGAAACTTGGCCCCCAGTTTATGATCATCGATCATACCTACTGCGCTAACCACATTATCGTAAATTTGCAAGGTAACTTTTCTATAGATTTATCGCAAGACAACGATAGCGCAATGTTGAAAATACAGCGCCATCTCGTGAAACTTAAAAACCTTTTCAACAATGAATTTGAAAATTTTCAGGATTGTTGAACTACAGGCTATACGAAAAGTAGAGCAAAGGCGGTTTTACAGGCAGGGTTTACTTCCGTTATCATAGAACAGTGCAGTGAATTGGTTTTCATTCATTCGATGTAAATAAATCTTGCTTGAATTATCTAGATAATGCCTAAAGCTAACTAGGTCCCTACAAAGATACTTTTTAATCGTGGAGGAAAAATTAATTATAGGCATGATTCCTGGCAGTCTTTCGGCTTGAATGATAATGACGATATTATGAAATCTGCGTTTTTCTATAAAATCTTTCTAAGCAATAGGCCAACGGACCTAAAAAAAAATGCAAAAGAAAATTTCAACTAAAGATTGTCTGTGTAGAAAAATACAGACATTTTGTAGATATAACTTAGTTTTGTTTGTGTAACTATACTTACGATGTTCTAACCCAATGAACTCGGCAAATAGCTAAACATTAACATAATAAAGTGCAAAAACTGTATTTTCTCACGCACGGAAAGAACAAAAACTGATCTGACCTTCGTGTTTTATTACTTATACTTACTTATTAAATTATAAAGCTTACAATATTAAATGTTAATTGAAAGTTAAATAAATCTAAAAATATACGAAACTGTAAAAAAAACTCTACAAAATAAACGCAAATTTATAAAAAGTAAAACAAAACAACTATACCTACTTGTGTAAATTAAACAACAACTTTGGCTCTACACTACTGCTGCTCTACTAAAAGGCCGACGTTTACATGCTGGATTTGGGTGGTGTATTTATTGGTAGAGTCATAAAAAAGTGGGTTTAAGCTAGCTAAACATCGAACTCTACCACTCACCCCTCGACTTGATCGAGAGCGCGATCGCTGCCAGTTTACGCGGCGCCTGCGTCGACGTCACCTCCACCGCGTCTGAGAATGTTCTTATCAATAACCATAGCTAACAGCTAAGAGAGTCCAAATGTGTGGACGAACCATTTGAAAGAGCAAATAAACAGCGGAGGCTAAGGAGGACCGAACTCCTAAAGCTCTACATCTCAATCGATGAAGTGGCCGATACTGTCAATCTGCTCTACATAGAGTTGATCGACTTCAACTATTATAGCAGAAACGGGCGGACGACAAACTCGGATAAAGAAACCAACGATAATCAGTGATATCTCCGTGTATGTTATGTAGGTAATATTTGTATTAAGCTTAATGCACGTCTTTTTTATTTGTGACAGGGGGAAATGCCTATCGCATTTCCCGACGCTCGGGGGAGCGTCGGGGGTATGTGAGGCTCGCACCCACTAAAACCCTCCGGCGTCCGACTTAACGCTTTTAGGAAGGACCCTGGGAACCATACATTATAGCGTCCAAAGTTCTTCCCACGCTCAGCTGCTATCAGCTTCGTGCTCGGGGAGGGCATGTTGTTCCCTCCCCGGCTTGCCTTTGGAGCTGCGGCGGCACAGAGCCACAAGCTGTGCCGCCGCCCATCTTCAGGCCGTTTGATGAGAGTGTCGGGGCCCCGCCCTTCACACCCACGGCCCCAAAGACCCCTTTTAGTCGCCTCTTACGACAGGCAGGGTATACAGTAGAGTAGACCTATTCTTACGCCTCGACCAACTTAGTATACTGCTTACTGCTTAGCTTAGCACGACTGCGTCTAGAGTTCAAAGTTACAGTCTATATTACTTCTAACCATTACCTTAGGTTACCATTCCAGTCATTACCTTAACCAACCACACTTGTCTCAAGTAGTATAATAATTAAATTGTTACCATATTGTAAACATCTCAAATTAAGGTGAGCAACACTCTTGCCCAGATAAACCCTGCGTGGTTTTGTGGCAAGACTTTTTATATTTCATAAGTGTATGTTATTTGTAAATTAAACAATAAATAAAAAAAAATAAAAAAACTGAACTACAGAGGATATTAGGGGTTATAAAAAGGCTATATTATAGGCTATATATAGGCTATTTGGAAGAACATATTTTATTCATCTAACGCTATATCATTTACTACAAAATCCCTAGATGAACGAAAAGAGTTCTGTATGCGAGCTTGTAACAGAACTCGTAATAATGGGTTTTCGTGGAAATAATTTAAAATAATTATTAGTGCTTACAAGTATAAATTTATTTCCAGCAGTAGGATATAAATGATTAAAAAAATTATATTGTTACCTAACAAATTGTTTAAATAAAACATGCTATTTTATTAGTTGTTAGTTCATAAAGGAAATAATTCGAGGAAGGAATAGAGCAAGAACAAGGTGTGGTCCGAAAAATGCAGCTTAAAATGCAGCAAATTGGAACTAAAACTATTTTCACTCGAAACACGAAATTGAACCTTATTAAAATTAGTTAAAAATTTTAACTGCACGCAATATTTCATCCGTTTTGTGCGGTGCGTTTGTGAAAAAAAGGAGTGATCAAATTCAACATACTTTTAAACTTTTCCTAAGGAAATAGGATGGAATCTTAAAATATACTCACGTATATATTTATAACTCAGCTTATCTAGCCTAAATAAATGAAAAAAAAAAAATTATTTCGTTTCATATTACCTAGAGAACCACCTTAACAGAAACACCCGGTATAGTATTCTAATTAGGATAGCTTTGTTACAAATGTTTATGGATTTAACCTCGAAGGTTCAAACTTCAAACCCGCCCTGTCCGGGTCCGGGACCCGGGTCGGTCAGCGACCGCGATAAATCCTGCTCCACTTCCGGCTAGTTTCCGATTCAAAATGGCGCGCTAAATGTGGACCGACTGACCGACTGGGACTTGTTTACATATTTATTCCGTTCCCTACATTTACGTAGACAACGAATAGTAAATACCTAGGGAGGTATACAAAGGTTTAGGTTTTAGGGCCAAACTCTTAACCGCGTTGCGGCGCCGCACCGCGAACATCCTTATACTTTGACTGCTCTTTGGCTCAGTTGGCAGTGATGTGGACTGAGTAAGCGTGTGCCCGGGTTCGATTCCCGGGCGGGCCGAATATTGATATAATGAATATCGATGTTTGTTTCCGGTCTGGGTGTAATGTTCGTCTCTGTGTGTGTTTCGGGTACCCTAGATACAGGCGTTCTTCCTAGTTAGGGGCTCCGAGTGTGATGTGTTATCAATACATAGTATAAAATGAAGTCGCTTCCCGCGTCTGTCCCTATGTATGCTTAAATCTTTAAAACTATCCAACGGATTTTGATGCGGTTTTTTGTAATCGATAGAGTGATATAAGAGGAAGGTTTAAAAGTATAATACATGAGCAACATAGCAAAAGGTTAGGCGGTACGAAGTTCGCCGGGTCGACTAGTTATTAATATAACTACCCATAAAATTTGCAAATTTGACCTGAGACTTTTTTTCTATTTTTCCCATGTCTAGAATGAGATCTTCTATTCAGGGTTTCTTTTTGTGCATTAACTAAAGATAACACTGTATTTTGGGATACTAATAGGTACTATGGACTAGATTTTTTAATCATTGATAATGTACAGTGGCGGACACGATCGGCGTAACACTTCCGGTTTTTCTGTATTGCAAAATAACTCTTGTTCTTTGGTAATACAGTTTAGGACTGACGAAACCATAGACAAATCTGTTACGGCCTCCTAGTCCGTGACTGTACCAAAGAGAATTTTATAGGCCTCCCTGACAGAACATTTGGGTCAAACATTGTTTGGGTGATTTGCTTTTAACTATACGCCACACTAGGCTGCGGATTGGTGATTGCAGTACACAGAGGTTGGAAACCCCCGCTGTTGCAATATGGGCAAATATTCTCTGTGGTATGGGCTCTATAAGTTTTTCAACAAAGGGTTATCCTCTAGTCGCCTTTTACGACATCTGAGAGAGGGGATGAGGTGGTTTTATTCTATCGTCGCCTGCGTGCTTGAATGTTCAAGCTGCATTTTGATAAAAAAAACAGCATTGTTAACACATTTATTGACAATTCTATAGATTAGACTAAAAACTTGCATTTATCATTCCTGAAACTAAACATCTCGTTTGATAATAAGTAAAAAAAAACCTGCTCCTGAACAATATACAATATGGAGGTTGAACATTCAAGCACGGAGGTGACGTTATGTCGCTACTTTATCACACGGCGATTAAGAGAAATAAATTAACAGTCAAGTTTTAAAGGCTACATTAAATTGATATGAATAGGTACCTTATTGAATACTTTATCTATACCAATATTATAAAGAGAAAAGATTTGTTTGTTTGTTTGTAACGAATAGGCTCCGTAAATACTGAACCGATTTGAAAAATTCTTTCACTGGTAGGTAGCTGAGCATTTCTACAAAGTGAACAGATTTTTCTGACTTCGGTGCCATTTTTTTTATTTTGACCTAGAGACTTCATAATTAAAACCCATACAAAAGAGCTAATTCTGTATTCAAATATTGTTTTGGGCCCCGTCAAAAGATAACAGTTTCAAAAAAAACTGACCTCTAATATTTTGTCTCCATCGAAATCAGAAAAATTACCCACCGAATCACAATTTTACCACTGAAATCAGAAATCTATCCACCGAAAGCACAATCCCATACAATTTATCAATAAAATTTTGAATAAATTTATATTTACACAGTAGTAGTTGTAGTAGTAAGCAGCGCTCATTGTAAAACATTTGCGTGCTTTATATTTTTTGTGTGATTTGGTAACAGTATTTTCGGACTATATATTTTCTTTGAACTCTGTATCTTTTCAAGAAGAGCTTTAAGGATTAAAAATATTTAATAATAATTTAAAGTATATCTGAAAATCAATAACAACAACAATAACATCAATAACATCAATTTTGAATTTACTTTACTGTAATTAAATATTCAATAATAAATAAGTACACTCTCGTATAAAATTAATGTTCAATTAATTTTAATAGTCGAAATAATAAGGATAACGTTTAAGCATTATTTAAAACATTTTTATGCATTTTATAAGTATATACATTACCGATAATTTAATTAATTTTTTTGATTCAAATGCAAAGTTTGGTTGTTCATAATATCAGTACATTTATAACACAAAGTAGCTTCAGCGAGAAGCTTCTGTGTATGTATACTTTGATGCGTTTTTTTATAGATAATGTGATTTAAGAGAAATTTTATGAAAGGTATATGCACAAAATAGTATTATATTAGGGGGTACAAAGTTCGCCGGGAAAACTAGTATAAAAACCCACCTGACTCAACTCAGCACAGCGCTGTACCGGTGTTCAATATTAGTTTTCATACTACCCTCCGAAAAAGTTGAGTCAGAGGATAAAAAAACAAAAATGGTACGAATTTAAATGCACATTGTTTACCATCACTGATTATATACCACAAATAAGTAATATTATCACAAAAATCTGAAATATGAGCTATTTTATCACTCGGTCGAAGTAAAAATCTGATTTTGGTGGATGTTTTTTTGACTTCGGTGTATAAAAAACCACCGAAAACCACCGATATCAGAAGCAGCGAAGTCACAAAAGAGTACAAATCAAAATTTAACTCGAAATTCAAAAACAGCACAACAATCATCTGTACGTCAAATAATACCAACCCGATGACGAGTGCATAACACTAGTTGAAAGTTAAATATTTCTTACGGTTAGAAAAAATTTACCTACACCGAATTCAGGACTAAGGGGTACCCAAAACCACCGAGTGTCACAATTATCCTGAAAAAAAATACTGAAATGTTGGCTGGGCACAGGTTTCTGGCTCGCGGCGTGTAGGCCATGACTATATCAAGCTGCAAAGTACTTCAGGTAGTGCGAAAAGTTAATCACTATGGTTGTGGGTAATGATTTGTAAACACCATCGAAATCAGGGAGAATTTCAGGACGCTCATTCAGAGTGGTGTATTATGAAAAATATAGAAGATTTTGGTTTTTCATGGTAACAACAGCCTTAATATACTCATCACTAAGGCGTGAATATATATAAATTAATCAAATATTACTTCATTACTTTGTAACAAGTGACTCTTTCATGAATTCTGGCAACAGGACACCCCACCGATGTCAGGTTTTATGACTTTCGGATTTTTTTTCTGGTATTTATATTATATTTTCAAAAACTTTTCTATGCTCTCCAACTGCGTACCCATACGTAGTTGTGGCTGAAATAATTTGAGCAGCCTACTTCACTGGGGTATATTTTATTTTCAAATTGCCACTGAATTTTGCCCGTCTGTAGAAATGCCCAGCTACACTATCCCTGAGTGACATAGGCTATATTAGATTTTCAAAATATTTTAGGATTCTTACTTAAACTCGAATAATGTAGCCCAAGGTGCATTATTTTCTGTAGTTAACATAATAATATTTTGACAGTTGGTGGTTTGTTATTTTTAATATGCCCATTCTGGACAGTCAAAAGAACATAGTCTATAGAGCCAAATGTTTAGTAGTAGGTATCCTTAATTCTGTGGCGTAACGAAGTTCGCCGTGTTAGCTAGTGGTATATACGATGCGTCTACCGGCAATGTCGAGGCAGGCAGGTGCATGAGTAATGAAGAAGGGTCATTAGCGGCACATGTCAATGTTTTGCGTGTATTTCCCCCAAATGCAATCGCAGTGAGCGATGTTTAGTGTACTAGGCGATCAGACACGCAATGCAACTGGTACTATTATTGATAGTGTTCCTTTGACTATTAGAATAGAATGGAATAGAAAACACTTTATTGCATACAAAGTAACATACAAGAGTACATTATTAAATTTAGGGTCAGACACATTGAATTTGAATGCAATGGGCGGCCTTATCGCTAAAAGCACTTTCTTCCAGACAACCCATTTTAATGTTGGGATATAATGAAGACAGAGATTTGGTCGATTCCCTAACAGATTTGATCAAATCGCGGTCTATGATAACACAATTTTATCATTTTACCTAAACAAATCTAGTAATATAATATTATTAAGAATATGATTAAGAATATATTAACAAGAATAATGTATGTATAAGAATAATTACAGCAGTAACACAAACCTTTTTCTAAAATCTATTTTTATTTTTATTTATTTATCATGTTATTTAATTATTTTATCTATTTTTTTCGGCTGCACGGCTACTCAAGGTTCTGGCAGAATAATCAGCGCTGCATTTCTTGCAGCACATGCTGAGTCGGAGCCTTTCCACATGCGCAATACATGCTTTCATAGTTTTAGTTTTGCTTAACTCTTCTTTGTATTTTTTTCTTTTGTTTTGTATGCGTTTATTGTTCGTGTGAATAAAGATTTGTCAATATAAATAAATTATTAAATTGTTCCAGTAAAATGACAAAAAATTGGACAAGTTATGACGAAAACTAGTCGACCCGGCGAACTTCGTACCGGCCTACGTATTACTATGTTGTGCACGCATTATTCAATACATACAAACCTTCTTCTTTAATCATTCTCTCTTTTAAAAAAAACCGCATCAAAATCCGTTGCATAGTTTCAAAGATTTAAGCATACATAGGTACAGAAGCGGGAAGCGACTTTGTTTTATACTATGTATTGATAATTATTATATGGGTCGGGAGTTTTGTAGCTTGTAATTCCGAAGAAAGGAATATTAAAGAGCAAAGAAACACAATCATACACTAAAGTAGGTGTTCTAGGTGTATGTGGCAACACAAGTACATTTAATTATTTGAAAGTAAACATTCTTTTCTGGCTGGAGCGGAGAGCGGAGGCTTCACGCTTTTCAATCACATACAAAGGTGCTGCTAATCCGCACATCGCGGGTCCGCTGTGTTTATTTTGCCACATGTTAACAGCTGTTTGTTACTATTTTTCCGGCTATTATGAGAGCTTAGTGTTCATAATTATGGCAGTCATCCGCATTATTAGTAAAATGAAAATGTCTTTTAACATTTTAGGTACATCTTTCAAGAAACCTTCGAATTCGAACTTCGTTACGCCATAGAGTTTAACATTATGTACAGTGGCGGACACGATCGGCGTAACACTTCCGGTTTTTCTGTATTGCAAAATAGCTCTTGTTCTTTGGTAATACAGTCTAGGGCTGACGAAAACATAGACAAATCTGTTACGGCCTCCTAGTCCGTGACTGTACAACTAAACACTTGACTCTATAGAATATGTTCTTTTGATTGCCCAGAATGGGCTAATTAAAAATAACAAACAACAACAACAAACCCAATTGGCTCTATGCCTTTGCCTTTCCCAATGGGATAAAAGAAGACGAAAAAAAAAAAACAAACCCAACTGTCAAAATATGTAAGCAACGTAAAAAAGTGCACCTTGGGCTACATTATTTGAGTTTAAGTAAGGACCTCTAATTATTTTGAAAATTTAATATAGCCTATGTCACTCGGGGATAGTGTAGCTTCCTACCAGTGAAAGAATTTTTCAAATTGGTTTAGTAGTTCCTGAGCCTATTCGTTAACATCAAACAAACAAATCTTTCCACTTTATAATATTGGTATAGATAATATTGGTATAGATGAACGTAGTCCTTACAGCCAAGTCGTCAGTAAGTGGTATTTTTAGAGCTTTTTTTTCTTATCCTACGTAACCCAACCAGTGGATTACCAATATTCTAATCTACTTTTCCGGAATATTTTAGAATAATTCTGAAGCGCCTTCTTTTTTTTTTCACGGTAACAGTTTTCCATATAGGGTACATTACGCACTAGGAAAACTAATAGATAAAGAAAATTGAGAAATAAATAAAAAGTCCGTAATTTTCTGTTCGTTTGATGCCAAAACTCCCAATTCAAAAGTAGAGGTCCTTTTCTTATTAATATCTTAAGTATCTTCAACGGGAGAAAGTGAAAATTAATGTGTTTACTAAGCTACCTAGATAATTATCTAATGCTATTTTCTCGTTTCTTGATAATTACTATAACTCCGTTATTATCTTACTAAAGATCTTAAATTATAACTAGACTGACTTAAGTTGCTAGGTTGGATCTAGGACGACTTATACCGCGATATAATAATCTATACCAATATTATAAAGAGGAAAGATTTGTTTGTTTCTTTGTAACGAATAGGCTCCGGAAATACTGAACCGATTTGAAAAATTCTTTCACTGGTAGGAAGCTACATTAACCCCGAGTGTCATAGGCTATATTAGATTTTCAAAAAATTAGGGATCCTTACCTAAACTCAAATAATGTAACCCAAGGTGCAATATTTTTCCGTTGTTTACATATTTTGGCTGTTGGTGGTTTGTTATTTTTAATATGCCCATTCTGGACAGTCAAAAGAACATAATCTATAGAGCCAAATATTTAGTAGTATCTTAAATTCTGTGGCGTAACAAAGTCAGCCGGGACAGCTCGTTATATATAATTTTAATGACTAAAATTCATACAAACAGCTAATATCCGTTAAAATCCGACATGACTAAACGCATTTTAGAAACGTTATCGAAGTCTCTACAATTTGCCAAATCAATACCAACTTTATGTCAAACATTTTAAGTTTAAAATCGTTTAGAGACAAACAGGAGAGTATGTTAGGGTGGTGGCGATCCTTGATGCGTGCTTCCGGTGTACCGGCCAAGTCGCCATAAGAAGGACTTGCCATTTAAAAATCAATCTTAATTCAAATAACATAGAGCCTTGAATTGAGTTTCTTTTCTATGCCTTTTCAATCAACCTGTAGCTTTAGCGTGTATAGTATTTAGTTACTTTTTTTTCTAAGACGCTTCTGTGTCAAATTACTTTAAACAAAAATTGTCGGTAGTCGAGATCCGGTTAAGACAATGTTTTGTGAATCATTCGACTACTTACATTAACACCAACCACAACAAGGCTCTGCACAGCAAGCCTGCTTTTGTATACTTACCTCTTCCGAAAGTCAAGCTTTTTTAATAAAACTATATTATAACGCTTAAAAGAAGTTTGATAAATGGGTTGTCGTGTTTATACATAACGAGCTTTACCGGCTTACTTCGTTACGCCATAAAATATAAGATACTACAAAAGACTTGGCTCTATAGACTATGTTCTTTTGACTGCCCAGAATGGGCGAATAAAAGTACAAACAACAACAACAAACCACCTGTCAAAATGTAAACAACGGAAAAAATATTGCATCTTGGGTTATATTATTTGAGTTTAGGTAAGGATCCCTAATTTTTTTGAAAATCTAATATAGCCTATGACACTCGGGGATAGCTTCCTACCAGTGAAATAATTTTTCAAATCGGTTCAGTATTTCCGGAGCCTATTCGTTACAAACAAACAAACAAACAAACAAACAAACAAATCTTTCCTCTTTATAATATTGGTATAGATAACACACATCACACTCAGAGCCCCTTAATAGGAAGAACCTGTATCTAGGGTACCCGAAACACACACAGAGACGAACATTACATCCAGACCGGAAACAAACATCGATATTCATCATATCAATATTCGCCCCGCCCGGGAATCGAACCCAGGTGCACACGCTTACTCAGTCCACATCACTGCCAACTGAGCCACAGAGTTGTCTAACCAATCATGGTCAGAATCAGTAGAGGTTGTAGCCCAGGCGTAGCACTAGCACTTATTGGAGATAGAGACATGGTTTTTCGCTCTCCAATTATGAAATAAAAAAAAAAAAAAACAATAATATCTTTATTCAATATAGGATACAATATATCACTTATTGAAAGTCAATTAGACTACATCTAATCTAATCGCTATTGATACCTTATTTGGCAAAGTATCCTATACTGTGAGAGGCGAGGTAGTTCAGGGTGCCCACCAATTGGCTCAGGCAAACAAATGTTTGGCTTGCCTTACGACAATAGTCGCCTGGAGAGGCCCCCAAACGAGCCCTCCTCTGTCAAGTGATTCTACTCCCTTTCGCAATGATTTTACACCGTAGAGAAGAAAGGGGTAACAAACTCTACTTTACAATTTATCTCTCTCTCTTTTTTTTTTGCTTTTGTGATATTACAATTACAATGATCGCGTCATAATGACCCGTCTAATGATGTCGATAGTCACCGTTGTCAAACGAATACTAAAGAAGGTATATTTTATCTAACTTCTTTTCTTAACACGCCTTACATTTACTCCAGATTTTCTTAAAAAAAAAAACATCTTCCCGAGTTTTTAACTTTTTTTTGTATTATTTCATTGTTTTGTTTAAGATTTACAGTGTAATCACGTGTTAGAGTTATTCTTATTTTACAGTGTTTGTCGTTTCCAGTGTTTATTTTTACTTTTTGGTTTATTGATGGTGTGTTACGTTGTGGCAAATAAATTATTTCTTTCTTTTTTTCTTCTTTCTAAAAAAACTCTATTTTTAAGTGAGATACTTCCACAACGTGTAACGCCAGCAACTTCCGAAAGCTGCGTGAGCTTTTCCGATCAAAGCTTAGATTAAGCTGCCCGCGCAAGCTTCGCTGATCCGTCAGTTCCGACGCTAATGAAAGCTCGTTTACTACACGCTAGATACTATAATGGCAGGCAATGAGCTTGTTTTTATGAGGTACCTAAGTATAGTAAATATGTATTTTATTGAACAGTATTTGAAACTGTTATGTTGTTCTTTTGATCTATTAAATTCTATAACTTTTTATAGTCTGCTTCACTTTAATAATAATAATTATAACGGAGCCCTTAACTAGGAAGAACCTGTACCCAGGTGCGCGAAAACCAGACCGGAAAACAAACATTAAAGTCAAAATACAACTAAGTAAATAATTAATTTATTAAAAGGTGCACGTCTAGTAAACTACCTATAGAATAACATAATTAAAAACTCACTTCACCTTTACTGCAAGAGGTGAGGTGGTTTAGGGTCAACCCCACATACGGCTTCACGCAAGCAAATGTTAAACCAACAGTTCACAGAGGTACAGCCGTACAGCCCAGCCTATTTATTTATTTATTTATTTTAAGGAAAACATACAGCTTATTTCACACATACATTTTAACAAATAAATATGAAATGTGGTTAAGCCAATCAAGTTTCCACAATTAGATAATACAGCTATGAACATACATTGTTGAGCCAAGGTAAAGTACAAAAAAAATTAATTAAATAGGCAAACAAACCGTTACAAAATGCACCCTTTTTTTTTTTTAATCTAAATGGTAAACAAGTTGAAACCGTTACAAAAATAAACACTTTTTTTTTTAATTTTGCTATTGTGTCGTGAAATATATCTAAATTATCACACAAATCGTTGTAATTGTCACATGCTCTTGTTATAAATCTATTATGAGCATAATTAGTTTTACAAAGAGGTTGCATGAATAAACGATTGGAACGGGTTACCTTTTTAGGGCATCAAAAGTTAAGTTAAGCCTAGATAGTAAAACACTGTACGGAGACGTCATGCCACTCGAGCAATCATGCCACCCCTGCCGCGGCATGCTGCCGATTAGACCCATCAGCTAAGCCAACGATGGAGTCTCCAGCAAACGAGCTCACCTCTGCCAAATGATTCTACTCCTATACGCAATAACTTTATAGCGTAGGGTTAACTCTACTTCACAATTTCATTAGCCATTTCATCGCATTTAATCTGTAAAATCATTGCAAGAGGGAGTAGAATCATTTTAGGTGGGCTCGTTTGGGGTCGTCTCCAGGCGACCACTGTCGTAACGCAAGGCAAACATTTAGATAGATAGATAGATAATAAATTTATTTCCAATGTAATGATATACATACACACAAAGAATAATGTATACACCAGATACATATAAGTACACGAAATAAAACAAACAGTAAATGGCACATTATGTGTTCGTATATCAACACTGCAAAAGGGTCCCAACTCAGCTCGTGCTCCAGCCCAGTGGTCTAAAGCGCTGATGATTCTGCTGGAACCATGTATATATATATATATTTTTTTGTGTTATGTTAGTAAGTTTATATACATAAATAAAATACATATTATGAAATATAAGTAATATTTTTTTTGCCTAAGCCGCTTGGTAGGCACCCTGAACTACCTCGCCTCTCGCAGTATAGTATACTTTATCTAATAAGGTATGAATAAATACAAATTAGAGTAAAAAGTCCAATTGACCTATTATTATTATCTTGTATCCTATACATTGAATAAATAATTTTTGAATTTGACTTTTTTTACTTAACTGCATTCAGCATGAAATCCTAAACCCCGTCATCGACTCGGAGAGAGAGAGTGTGACGACACTGTCTCATCTAAATCTCAAGATTGTGCAATAATTCGTAAGATTATCAGACGAATCAATTGAAAACCAGGCAATTTCTCGTTGGAGCTAATTATTTTTACGGTTGTCAGCGGAATTTAAATATCAATTTACTTTTCAGTCACTTGCATCCATTAACTTAATTCTTAAAATTTTATAAAAACGGTGTTATATACATGGATTTCTCTTTTATTTTGACGCTTGGAAGTTATCATGAGTCATACTTAAGTGAACGAACATTTGTCTTGGAACTATTTTGTATTTTGTATATTTTTACAGATGTCCTTCTGAGTCTCCCATAACATATTATATTAATTAAAAACTCTATAGGAAGCTGGCAGTTAAGACAAAGCAAAATAGAAGGAAGCATTAATATAGCTAGCATTTAATTAATATCTGATAGAGGAACAATGAGGTTCCGGCAGTTTACGAGTTATTTACCAAAAGCCGGACATACTTAAAGGCAAGGACGATACCTTTGAACCTCTAGAACGTCAATTATGATAATTTCCACAGACCCTTCTATAAACATCCGGTATTCAAGAGCAAAACGAAGTGTATCGTTCCCACGACCCAGATAACGCTGAATCTAAATTTGAAACAAAGAAGTGATGATTTTGAATATGATCAATAATTGCTATACTTTCTACTACACCTCGGACACTTCATAGAAAATTTTCTTGCTTCGCGCACAGCCGAAACTCGTGTACGTGCACGCGTATCATGCTTGTGTGAGTGAGATGGGACGTGCTATTTGAACTGAGCGGTAGCTGAGAGGTAACCGAGCGCGGAGTGTCCGCACTTGCTGAGGGAGGCAGGGAGGCCCATATTACACTGTGCTTTCTACAGTACCGATGTTAAAACAAGCCTTTGTTGTAGCCGTTTACGCAAACAGCCAGTCGGACTATCGAGCGAGACTTATGCAATGGGTTTTGATAGAAAAATCGAAGGAAGTAGCGCCCTTGTTTCGAGCTTGTACATCGGATTAACAATGGCTGCCGAAACTGAGTGGACAATGAGGTGAGGGAGCTAAACTGATGAAAAACTGACAAAAATACTTGACTATTTAACGGTCATCGTTGTAGAGGCGGTCGGTAATAAGAAATTCTGAGTTTCCATCGGGACCCCAGTTCGATCCCTGCATGGTATGTTATCATCATAATTTTTATAACCGATAAACATCCACTGCTGGACATACTCGGCATTACCACAAAAAGAGCTAAGTCTATGTCCAAATCACTAGGTTAGGTTTGAACAGCTAATTCGTCATACAAGAGACCAGTCTAACTTTTTTGTGGAAGGGGGATTAGGACACACAGTGCCACAGCGACAAAATATTGAGGAGGGAATTTTGGCGTAAACGCCACGTTATGCTGACGAAGTTGGTGATCGCAGTATAGGGCTCTTCAAGTATTTAAAACAAGCTGTTTTAGGTCGACAATGTAAGTATAGTGTTTGGACAGTCATACAACATGCCTCAAGCACACTGTGCTTCCTTTGGCCCACCTTGTATATTGATGAATTTAATATTATTTCCATCCCATATATTGGGGTTTTATATTACCTACAGGTTGAACCTAGTTGGGATCTATTATCTAGAGTATTTTTTTATTGAAGGCATATTAGTGCGGTCGATATATAGGCCAGGTCGACTGATCGTAGCACAAAGCTGTCATTACTCGCTACTATTTCTGAATTCATTAGACAAATTGTAGACAGTTCAACGACCTCTGTTTCGCCAGTTGGTAGTTGGTAGCTAGGTATTTGTTTTGGAATCGGAAACCTTTTAACATTGATAATCGATTTTCAGGGCCTAATTTCGATATAAATACAGAAGAATAACTATAGTCTGTTGTTTTTACGAATAGGATTTAAATCGTAGG
This sequence comes from Euspilapteryx auroguttella, assembly GCA_951802225.1. Classification (NCBI taxonomy): domain Eukaryota; kingdom Metazoa; phylum Arthropoda; class Insecta; order Lepidoptera; family Gracillariidae; genus Euspilapteryx; species Euspilapteryx auroguttella. The sequence goes on from OX637643.1 coordinate 15,918,837, forward strand.
ATTCCTGAGGACAGTAATGATTTTCGTAATTTAACAAAATGCAAGAAAGTACTAAGTAGGTACTTACTTTGGTACAGGGCGGTCTAGGTCGCCGTAACACTTTCAGTTTTTCTGTATTCCAAAATAGCTCTTGTTCTTTGGTAATACGTAAAGGGCGCAAAGGCCATAGACAAATCTGTTACGCCGTCCTAGACCACCACTGTACTAAAATGGAACTTAATTATTCAGTAAAAAAAAAAACATTTTAATACCAAAAAGTACGTAGTGTTTGTAATAAACTCCAAATTTAATCTCTTAATCTAGGACGTGGTATCTGGTTTATTAGAGCAAGAGCTTTGGGACCTGAATATTGAATCGAAAACAATTTTCCGCCGATCAAAATCCGATTTGGAGATGCAAGAATCAGAGAAATTGAATTTGAAGCAATTGATTTAGACAGCAAGATTTAAATCTTCTCACAAGTAAAGTAGGTTCAAAGAAATGATGAAGTACTGTTTCAAGCAGATATAACGTCAAATTCAATACAAAAAAAAATGCGAAGGGGATGAAAAACTTATTGCAAATGCGATCGTAATATAGGGGCATCTCTTGACGCTAGTTGAATTGAAAGTTGAAACGCAAGATGAACACGAAAAGCTTAATAAAACAAATTAATGCAGAATTGCCGTTTGTCCCGTGTTTACTAGTGGTCGTTATAACCGCGGCGACAAGCTGGCCCCTTGTCACGTTGGTAATAAAGCATAAACTCGGCTTCGTGGGTCCGGCTCTTGAGCTGGTGCCTTGCCTAGCTCTTAGGGAAATAAAAGGCGTGAGATTTTGTTATGTTATTAATGCAGAAAAATCTTTAACTTACAATTGAAAATATAGTAAACTAGTTGACCCGACAGACGTTGTCCTGTCTCTGATTGAAACGACAGAAAGCTATGTGGTTGCTTTAACTTTTCACTTTATGTCAAAAGCCATAAAGTGAAAAGTTAACAATGAAACCGTGCAGAAAATTAATTTGTTACTTATTACGTCCTCAATCAATATTTTCTTACATTTTAAACCTTCCCTGTACTACAAATTTTTCAAAACCAAAATAGCTAAATCGGCCCGACCGTTTACGCGTTTTCGCGTTTTAGCGAGTCTAACGAACCACGATTAATTTTTCTAAATAGTAGTATAGTCACAGATTACTAATATGGTATAGTATAGTATTTTTATATACCGGGTGTTTCTGACAAGACGGTAATATATCAAAGGAAGGCTTCTGCTCATAACTAATTTCCCAAAGCAACATAGATCGAAATCACAAAAAATATGTCTACCATACATTTGGTTCGATCAGTTGGCGGGGTCAATGTACGGGACAGCTGATTTTTGTTTTGAGATGTCGACCCATGTTGCTTTAGGAAAGTTGTTAGGTATGGTGAGTTGAATCGTTCCTTTAATTTATTACCGCCTTGTCAGAAACACCCGGAATAACCTACAGACTGGCTCTATAGTGACTAAGGGTGAATGAATGTCAGTATTATTCGCTATACGCCGTATAGCGAATAGTATAGTATACGGGGTGGACGGCCGACGACGACGACGACGGCGGAGGTATGCAAATGTGCCGTGCACTCACCGCAGCAGTACTGCACACATTAATTACCCCCCACTGGCCTCGGCGCGGTCGCCGACCTGGATTGTACCTCTACAACTGATGACATACCTACTCGACCTAGCGACACGGTAACTTATTACACTCAGAGACTAGGAAGAACCTGAATCTAGGGTGACCGAATCACATACATAGACGAACGATGCACCCAGACCGGGAAACAAACATCGATATAAGTAAAGTAAAAAAAAGTAAAAAATGATTTATTCAATACAGGATACAAGATATCGCTTATTGAAAGTCAATTACACTAATCTAATTAATATTGATACCTTATTTGGTAAAGTATCCTATACTGATAGAGGCGAGGTAGTTCAGGGTGCGCACTAATTGGCTCAGGCAAACAAATGTTTGCCTTGCCTTACGACAATGGTCGCCTGGAGACGCCCCCAAACGAGCCCTCCTCTGTCAAATGATTCTACTCCCTTTCGCAATGATTTTACAGCGTAGAGAAAAAAGGGGTAACAAACTCTACTTTACAATTTATCTCTCTCTTTTTTTTTTTTATTCATCATCGTAGCCCCGGGAATCGAATTTGGGTGCACACTGCCAACTGTTCCACTGAGTAGGCAGTATCACTCAAGCAAGCAGCACTGTCACAGATAATAATGGTTTGGCACTGCAAGCAGAAGTTTGACCGGAGTCGCTTCAAGCCAGCACATCACCCTCCGACATAATTGTAACGAGCTGTCCCGGCTTACTTCGTTACGCCATAGAATATAAGATACTACTAAGAACTTGGCTCTATAGACTATGCTCCTTTGACTGCCCAGAATGGGCGAATAATAAAAACAAAGAACAACAACAACAAACCACCTGTCAAAATATGTAAACAACGGAAAAAATATTGCACCGTGGCTTACATTATTTATGTTTAAGTAAGGATCCCTAATTTATATAGTCATTCGGTGATAGTGTAGCTTCCTACCAGTGAAAGAATTTTTCAAATCGGTTCAGTATTTCCGGAGCCTATTCGTTACAAACAAACAAAAAAATCCTTCCTCTTTATAATATTGGTATAGATAATGAATGGTCGGAGCAGGGTTGGTAGTCGGGCCTTCAACTCGCCTCCTTTTTATCGAGTTCAGCTCTTCGTCTCCTCTCAAATTCAAACACAGAAATTCTTAGCAGCCAGTAACAAGTATAGTGAAAGAAAAAGCACCATGAAGGTTTCCAGATTTCAATCAATATATATAAAACTCTTCCGTTACTGACTGACTGACTGACTGACTGACTGACTGACTGACAGACAACGCAGAGCCGAAACTACTGGGCGTAGCGGGCTGAAATTTTGCATGTAGGTTCCTTAGGGGGTGTAGGTGAGCACTAAGAAGGGATTTCCCGAAATTCCCACGGGAACTGGAAAAAACGTGAATTTTGTATTGAGAAATCTGCGCGGGAAAAACCGCGGGGCAGCCTCTAGTTAATTTATATATAGTATGATATGGGTTCTATATATATCTAACTTTATTAATTGTTTCCACTTTTATGTCTTTATTTGAAGTAGGAAACGCAATCAATAAACTGATGTGGACGGCACAAGAGAACCTCGACGTTGAAGCAACTGTTTCATCATAGATAGATTCGTTGGATTAACTGACTACGATAATCAGAATCTTATTAGGTGCACCCTAAGCCTGACGTGGATGGATCAGGCAAGCCACTCTGTCCCTAATCACAGATCCAATTAGCACTAGCCACAGCATAGTTTCACTAGAAAACTGATCTTCATCCAATTACGAAGACATATACTGTTTGCTCCAACATAACATAGTTCTTTTGATTGTGCAATTCATTACAATACCCAGGATTCCAACAAATAAGTATACAAGTAACAGAACAACTCTAAAACAATGTGTTAACGACTATTATTGAACGGTTGCTGGAATCGCGTATGGCACGACTAGATTGACAAGAAAATATAATTGGCATCGTTATGAAATAGTTATGTTATAATATATTTTTCAAGTGCTATATGAAGACTGTAGTTTGTTCCACGGACGATTCATTTTTAAGTTAAAGTAGCCAGGAAAGACAGGGGGTCAAGTCTCTTAACCATTTAACAAAGACATCTACTACCTATCTACTTCTACTTCTATTATAAATATGAAAATGAATCGTGGTTCGTTAGTCTCGCAAAAACTCGAGAACGGCCGGTCCGATTAAGCTGATTTTGGTTTTAAAATGTTCGTAGTAGTCCAGGGAAGGTTTAAAAGGTGAGAAGATTTGGAAAAATTGAGGGGAAGTTATTAAAAACAACAATTTTTTTTTCATAGAAGCTGTTCCATTACATACTTGAATTGATTGACTGACGGTTTTGTTTTTTAATCCTCCCGTTCTGAACGGGCAAAGGAACATAGTCCATACAGCCAAGTTTTTAGTGGGTAGGTAGTATAATATTAATCGGACAAATTTATAAACTAAGGCGATACGGAGTTTGCCGGGTCAGCTAGTATTTCGATAAAAATTACAGCATTCGAAAACAAGTGCTGATTTTAAGTGACCACAGCAGTTTATGCCCTAAGGAACGCAGAAATGGTTTACCAATGCTGTCATGAAATCGGATTTAAGAGACTTGACCCCCAGGTTGGCCGTTTGCTCAGGTTCACTCAGTGTGAACGCCCTCTGACCTATAAACTTTAAACGTGGCGTCCAAGAAATTACCAAGCTGCTTTCGCATGCCGGGCCGTGACGCTTCACGAAAAACTGTTTTGCTAAATTTGTTAGATTTACTAAGAAAATATAGCAATTTGCTATCGTTTTGTGAAATGTAAGTACCTAGGTGTTATGAATAAGTAATAAATACTATAATCTATGTTGAAACCAATGCGATTCCGATTGAACATTTATTTCCTGTTAAGGTACACAAACATTTTATACATAAACTAGTTGACCCGGCGAACTTCGTACCGCCTAACCTTTTGCTATGTTGCTCATGTATTATACTTATAAACCTTCCTCTTGGATCACTCTATCGATTACAAAAAACCGCATCAAAATCCGTTGGATAGATTTAAAGATATAAGCATACATAGGGACAGACACGGGAAGCGACTTTATTTTATACTATGTATTGATATTGATGAAGATAGAAATAAAACACAAGCACACAGATATAAACTCAGAGAGCCACAAAGAAAATTTACACACTGAGTGTAAAGCACAGTGACAGGAACCACAACCAGAAATAGGCTCCGACTTAGCTTGATGCCACAGACAATTGCCTATGACGCATGTTATGTTGTTATGTTATGTTCATCCCGTTCCTCACGACCCCATGGAGGGATCAGCGTGCGTTAGAGCGGCATGCGCTGTCGTTGCTCCGGCATGCGCTGTCGTTGCTCAGGCATGCGTCAAAAGAACTTCTGGGTGAAAGTCTGCAACATCGCTCAAGACCGTAGAGAGTTGCAAATTTATTTCGGGCCTTTGTTCCCGAGTAGAAATTGGGGAAAAGTACCTAAAGAAGTTAAGAAGCTAAACCTTCAAGGGAGTAGAATCATTTGACAGAGGAGGGCTCGTTTGGGGGCCTCTCCAGGCGACTATTGTCGTAAAGCAAGGCGAACATTTGTTTACCTGAGCCAATTGGTGGGCACCCTGAACTATCTCGCCTCTCACAGTTTATGATACTTTACCAAATAAGGTATCAATAGCAATTAGATTAGATGTAGTCTAATTGACTTTCAATAAGTGATAGCTTGTATCCTATATTGAATAAAGAATTATTTGATTTGATTCAAGTTAAACAGAGTTATAATTGAACTCACCCTGAGCTCGTATGCTAGACAGCGTCCACGAAGCCAGCAGAAGCGCCCACAGAGCGGGCCCGCGCGGCCGCCCAACCATGCTGCCGCCTGCGCCGTCGACGACGCCCGACGTGCGTGGTACTACCGCTTTGGACGCATGCCGGCGTAGAGGTTTCTGGGGATGACAATTTAAAGCTGTTGAAGACTTACCCCCTTACCAAAAAAAAGTTAGACCGGTCTAAAATCGCAAATTTGTATGACGAAATAGTGATTTAAACCTATAGTCTAGTGATTTAGACCCAGTTTAACTCTTTTTGTGGTAGAGCCGTTAATGACGAATTAATGATCTCTTTCTATGTGCTAAAAAACACAAGAACACATAATAAATCCATAGTTGATTTCAGTGCTTTCAAAACTTTCAATTAACCTGTGTTTTTATACCTACTTGAAAAAACAAAGATAATTTGAAGACAGCTGGGGGTATCGTGTTATTGTTGTGTATTGTATGTAACCTACTGTATTGAGCTATCTTTAAATATTGTTTACAATAGGTAAGTTTTAGGAACTACTTATACAAAACTGTAAACCATCTTTAAGTTAACAAAAATGTTTTGTAAAGTTAACAAAAATGTTTTGTAAACGTAATAATAAACTTGTAGATAAATTTTATTGACTTATCTAAAGTTTATTATTACGTTAATTTGTTATGATGTTTAATTTGATTATGATGAGAGTTTATACTAATATTATCAAAACGCGTGGAAAATGAAAATGACTTTAAAAAAATCATATGTCATTACTTGTATGTTCGTAAATTTTCTCAGGATTTTTATTCTGCTCAGCAAAGCAGTATTATTAAGACTTTCTTTATTTTGCCACATTAAACGTCAATGCTTAGCATCACGTCAGCCACTGCGGGTCTGGCGCATTATCCTCGGCAATAGTGTACAATAAGATAGTTCTGCAGATTTGGTCTCGGAAGTGAGCGCAATCTGAGGTCACGGCACGGGATGATAGCACTTGATGTACCGTGTGAAATTGTGTTTGCTTGCACAATTTCATAATTTAGCAGTTCTGATCTGCTCATCTTAGAATCTTAGGGCGTATTCACGTGTATAGCTGCGCGGACATAAGCGCTTATTTCAGCGCTTAATGTCAGCGCAGTTATCTATACCAATATTATAAAGATAACCGCGGCGACAAGCTGGCCCCTTGTCACGTTGGTAATAAAAGCAATAAACTCGGCTTAATGTGGGTCCGGCTCTTGAGCTGGTACCTCTGCCTAACCCTCCGGGTAATAAAAGGCGTGAGATTATGTTATGTTATGTTATATTATAAAGAGGAAAGATTTGTTTTTTTGTTTGTAACGAATAGGCTCCGGAAATACTGAACCGATTTAAAAAAAAACTTTCACTGGTAGGAAGTTACACTATCCCCGAGTAACATAGGCTATATTACATTTTCAAAAAAATTAGGGATCCTTACTTAAACTCAAATAATGTAACCCAAGCTGCAATATTTTTTTCGTTGTTTACATATTTTGACAGGTGGTTTGTTGTTGTTGTTTGTTTTTTTATTCGCCATTCTGGGCAGTGAAAAGAACTTAGTCTATAGACCCAGGTCTTTAAGTAGTATCATATATTCTATGGCGTAACGAAGTAAGCCGGGACTGCTCGTTTTCTATACATTTTTCGAACCAGCGCCAACAAGCGCTTGTTACCAGCTTTGTACGTGAATACGCCCTTAGAGAGACACGACGAGCAAGGTGGAATCATTTCACCAACTCCAAGAAAGGATAGGTGTCGTGTCGTATCAAGAGGTCAAACAGCTGGCGGGGAAATGGAAGGATTTGAAGAGGCTCTACCGATAAGAGAGAAACTTTGAAGTTTGTAGAGAAAGTAGAAGCATCAAGTAAATCTAATGGTAGATTTAGATTAAGTTTTGGTCACTAGTTATATCGGTCACGTCAAGAACAGTTTTGGACACCATCGCATGTCCATTCCGAGTGCACATGATAGTGGCATCGACCCGGTAAAGCACGGCCAGAATTTAGAAAGCGGAAAAAAACATTAAAATTATACTGCAAAGATTGAAGTGATTTCGCTTTCTTCCGCCGAATCATTTGCATGTAGTCTTTGTTTCCGCCGCTCCTGACTGTTTGCAATTACGCGACGCATTCGTTCTACAACAGTTGTTCTGATCGGCCGGTGTCAGCGCTGTATTGAGTTGAGAGTCATTACAAATTTGACTCGAATCAAAGCGTGAAATTATTGGCTTTCCAGTTTTCTTTTTATTTAATTTTATTAGAGTATTTGTCATAACTTTCGTTTTATTGGCATGAATGTCTGAAATGAAATAAGCCAAAATTATGTACATGGGACAAATCTATACCAATATTATAAAGAGAAAAGATTTGTTTGTTCGTTTGTAACGAATAGGCTCCGGAAATACTGAACCGATTTGAAAAATTATTTCACTGGTAGGAAGCTACACTATCCCCGAGTGACATAGGCTATATTGGATTTTTAAAATATTAGGGATCCTTACTTATACTCAAATAATATAACCCAAGGTGCAATATTTTTTCCGTTGTTTACATATTTTGACAGATGGATTGTTGTTTTTTTTATTCTCCCTTTCTGGGCAGTCAAAAGAACATAGTCTATAGAGCCAAGTATTTAGTAGTATCTTATATTCTATGGCGTAACGAAGTAAGCCGGGACCGCTCGTAAGCAATAATCTTCTAGAAGACTAACTTCTAACTCAAAGATGACTGACTTAGTGATCTATCATCGCATAGCCCAAACCACTGGTCGGATCGTGCTGAAATTTGGCGTGCAGGCAGATATTATGACGTAGGCATCCAATAAGAAAGGATTTTACGAAATCCTACAGGAACGGGAATTAACGGGGCTTTTTATCAAGTTTGAAAAATCATCTTCATTGAGTGTATCGACATGTAATTTTGTGTTAAGTGAAAAAGCCCGTGCGAATTTGCGGGCAAAAGCTAGTTAGTAGGTCTTCATACATAAGAAGTATCCTCATAGAGCGTTGGTAATATGCAGCTTTTGGCTTTTCGCTTCCGTGACGGTCACACTATCCTTTCATTTCGTGATTGGAGACGGTTGATATTTCATAATAATATGCGTATAATATTATCTGGTGTGTAATCGGATGCGTCACGCCGGGCAGGTTGGTCGGAAGCGTGCGCTCCTCGCTTTATGTTCCACTTCACTACACAACAGTTCACATACCTAATTACCCTAGGGCTGTATCGGCCGTTTCTTATTACATTCGAGCTGTCCCGGCTTACTTCGTTACGCCATAGAATATAAAATACTACAAAAGACTTGGCTCTATAGACTATGTTCTTTTGACTGCCCAGAATGGGCGAATAAAAGTACAAACAACAACAAACCACCTGTCAAAATATGTAAACAATGGAAAAAATATTGCACCTTGAGTTACATTATTTCAGTTTAAGTAAGGATCCCTAATTTTTTTGAAAATCGAATATAGCCTATGACACTTGGGGTTAGTGTAGCTTCCTATCAGTGAAAGAATTTTTCAAATCGGTTCAGTATTTCCGGAGCCTATTCGTTACAAACAAACAAATCTTTCCTATTTTTAATATTAGTATAGATTTGAAATGTAATGTCCAGAGTTTGCACGTAACGCTGCAAACTGCGAAGAGTGGACGCAAAACTCCATTTAAAAATATAAAACGCATATAAGAATTAAGAAGCAATCTGAAAATGGCGGCCATACTATGCATGCTATGCTATCTTGTGCATATTTGAAGATACAGCCCATGTACAACGGCCGCCATTTCCAGATCGTTTCTTTATGTGCGCGGCTTATACATTACTAAACCGATACGTCGCTAACTCATTCCGCCGATAAAAGTTTGCTTACTTGGGTGGGACATAGTGTAAGTAATGATGCATTGTCTTGATGATCACTGCATTATGGTATTTTATGAATACCTAATTTATGCTCCCCGACAGCTGTCACTGCGGTAAGGGGTAAATACCCAACAATCTACCCTCTTACATACCTACCTACAACCATACTTTATTACAACAGCAGTAAATCAAAATCGTAAGTACCACCACCCCATCTCCTCCAATTTCAGTGTCATGTAAGGAGACTAAATCGAGTACCATATGGCCCCGGAGGTAGCCGGTGGGTTATGTGGGGTTCGCAACCACTAAAACCGCGCCAGTGGCCTTCTTGGCTGTAAGCAAGGGAGGGGGCTACGGGAGATCTATTCGAGCTGATTCAGTTTCGCTACCCTCTGTTAATGAGGGGACCTATGTCCAGTAGAGGTGGTCGTTATTTACAATCGCATTTAAAAACACTCGTTATTTCATGGCAACGAATCGCATTGCTATTCACAACGAATGTAAAATGCGATCGCGTTTTCGTTGCCGTCGACAACGATCGCGTTCTCGTTGCCCGGCAACGATCGCGTTCTCGTTGCCCGGCAACGATCGCGTTCTCGTTGCCGGCAGCAACGAAAACGCGATCGCATGTGACAGCTTGTCATTAGCAAAGCAACGAAACGCATTGAAGCATTGCGATCTCACTCATCGAATTAATATGAAATGTACTAAAAATACATTTTGCTGAAAAAAAATTGTATAAGGTTTGGAAATATCGATAATTGCTGCACTTCGATAAAAATATCCATATTAACATTGATATTAGAGCAAACTTGCATGTCTAGTTACATCCTGCGTTTTCGTTGTCAATCGCATTTTCGTTGCGGATCGCATTCTCGTTGCCGATCGCATTTTCGTTGCCGATCGCATTCTCGTTGCCGATCGCATTTTCGTTGCCGTTGCATGATATGCGATCCGGCAACGAAAATGCGATCGCAGTTTAAAATCGCAGTTGTTTGAAAATAGCATAACAGCGATCGCATGCGATTGAAAAATAGCAGTTATTTTCACCTCTAATGTCCAGCCAGTCTATTACTTGTACTTAATAATAATAATAACACATCACACTCAGAGCCCCGAATTAGGAAGAACCTGTATCTAGGGTGCCCGAAACATATACAGAGACATTACACCCAGACCGGAAACAAACATCGATAGGTATTCATCATAATAATGTTTGCTCCGCCGGGAATCGAACCCAGGTGCACACGCATACTCAGTCCACATCACTGCCAACTGAGCTTCTGCGGAGCAGTCGAAAATACAAATATGAAAAACTATTGCATTCCTAAACTTTACTCAATGACTCCCAAGATAGAGGTCAATAGAACTGGTTTTGTGTCACATATAAACAGTTTCTTGGAGCTAGTTTGTTCAGGCACATGTCTCCACGGCGGCGGCGGTATGGTGTCGTCGCGCGCCACCGCCGCTGCGCCGGCGCAACGCAAGTCGCCCGGAACCACTGTTACACGTAACGTAACAGACTAATGGTTTGTTCACATACGACGAAGCGCACATTTTTTTATTGCTAAACTGTTATCGGATTTGTCGTCTTCCGTTTCCGCCGACCGACCACACCAAAAAAGTGCTTGATATGGCAAGTAAACTTCGACGAACACCTGGAATAACATGGATGTCCGCAGTAAATAAGAACTTCAAAGATGCCATAGTGAATGAATAGGCCAACCATGACAGAGCTGCCTGGAGACGCACGATACGGAGGACCGACCCTCGACCCCAAATAAATTGGGAAAGGGCCAGTCAAAGAAGACGTCGTCTTCCGTTCCCGCGCGCTTCCATTTGCATGAGGTGGCTTCGATTTTGGACATGATTTCAAAGACGACAAATCCGATAATATTTTGTCAGTGAAAGATGCGCTGCGCTTCGCCATATGTGCCCCAACCCTATAACAGACAATGCTGCCGCGGGTTAGCGAGGATCTCGGTATTGCACATGAGTTCTTGAGTTGTGACGACATAGATAGGTAGCGGTTTAGATGAAAATTTTAGTTATGCAATTTACATAAAAACACTTCACCCTATGGTGAATGTTACACAAGTATGTGTAACTTACTGAATAATACAGAGAAACGTAATGTAGAGTCAGAAATAATTATCTAGTCCACATAGGTACTATGTAGTCGTAATAATAAAGAGAAGTAAATTTGCACATGTTTTCGAAATTAATATTTAATTCTCTGTGGTTCAAGTAAGGGTTCAAGTGACTAGCTATGCCAGCGACTTCGCCGGCGTGAAATAGTGACTTTTTTATTATGTTCGCACCGTTTTATTTAAAACCTTCCCTGGATTCTCGAAAATCAATTCAAATCAAACCGAAAAATCAGCTTGACCGGCCCAGACCCTGATTCTAGAGTTGATAGACAAAAAAGCAATTGATTTAAATAAGTACCTTCCTATAGATTGTAGGTTATCGGTCCATGTTTAAATTGTTTAACTATAACACCTCCGTGATTCAGTTGTCATTTTGACTGTGACTTTGGAGCTTCAGAGGGCCTATTACGGCAGCTTTTGCAATATTGCTTTGCGTCCTCTTTCCTCTCTTTGCGTTTTTTTTTTGTATTGACTTTGACACTCTAGAGGACGAAATGCAATGTTGCAAATGTGGCCGTAATAGTAGGTACCCCTAATTTGGTTCCCGGCGGGAGCGAGCAAGCAAAAAAATAACAATGTTCGTTTTCCTGGGTCTAGGTGTGTGATACATACTTAATATGTTATTTTTTAAATATTCCATTTTCATGATGGGCTGGGATCCTATCCCTTCAAAATGCCTTCAAACTATGAAAACGATATGAAAACTAACCCTGTTATTCATAAAAAGTTAAAGAGCGTTTTTATTATTTGACAAATGTCAATTTAGACTGGATGTCACGTATTTACCATACAACAAACCAGTGAAGTAGACCTCCAATAAAGCTATCTAAAATGTACTGTATCTTTATGAATAACTCTGTAAAACATTACAAAACTCTATCCTAAAGTTTGGCGTTACTCAAAAGTTTTGTATTGATGAGACCTCGAAATCTGGAGTGGTAGTTTGTTGTATGTGTGTGTGTGTATGTGGAGGCTGGTTGCGCATCGCGGTCGGAGATCGACGATCTGAAAGGCAACGAGGCCTCTTTTGGCCTCTACGGAGCCTTTCTTAGCCGAGATCAAGAGAAAGAACAAATCTAATATCTATCTACTCTATTAAGTAAATAAAAATGAATCGTGGTCCGTTAGTCTCGCTAAAACTCGAGAACGACCGGACTAATAAAGCTGATTTTGGTCTCAAAATGTTCGTAGTAGTCCAGGGCAGGTTTAAAAGGTGACAAAATTTGAAAAATGGAGGGGAAGTTAGCAAAACCTCCTCACAATGTTTGTTTGTTTGTCCTTGTTGCGATCTATGAAGGAGTCCTATGACCAACAGTGGACATTTGCGGTTGTGATGAAGTAGGCACCTACGCATGCGAAAGTAACTCTGTCTGTCTGTCTCGCTTTCATGCTAAAACTACTGAATTAATTAAAGTGAAATGTGGTACAGAGATAGTCTTAAGCCTAAGAAAGGACGTAGGATAATAAATTTATATCCAGAAAATCCCTTCGAAACCAGATAAATGTGATTTTGAAGTTTGAAAGGAAAATTGACCTAGCAAATCCGCGGAGTACTAATGTAAGTGCTGTTAAGTTAGTATGTAAATATAATTAAAGTACCCAATAACCTATGTATTATTGAGTTGGGTTCCACCGCCATATCCTGCCTGCCTGGTCTGGCACCTGTCACGCTCTACACTGAGGGGAGTAAGCATGGGTCAAAGTAGGGACGCACAGGGGAGGAAAATGCGATGAACTGTGACCTGCTGCGTAGAGGAATCCTAATATTCTGTTGCATTGATAGAGAATGGCTGGCTAACCCTTGAATAATCCTATTTCTATGCATTTCATACTCAGGTTAATGCTAACTTGCACGACAAAATCCTTAAGGCTTTTAGGCGCCATTTTTAGAAGCAGGAAATTTTTTTTAAGCATGTTCAGATTAAATTTTGTGTTCGCTGTGCCTAATCACTTACTTAAGTGCCGTCTTTTAAGGTGGTTACTCTCGGTATGGCGCGAAATTTAAAGTTTTTCGCGTTTTGTTATTTATTCTGGCGAAAGTATTAATTTTTAATAAAGTTTTAATGAATTCGCGTTATGTAAAAAACCATCTCCCACATTGTAATACAACGTTTTTGGAATTTTTAAGAGTGGTAAAGGTAGGGTTTAATATATTAAAATCCCTCAAAACAGTTTTAAAACTTACCAACAACAAACTTTTTCAAACTAGGTAAGTAACTAAATCCAAAATCTTCAAAACTTTTCCACCAATCACCACTAGAGATCCTCAACAACTTTCGTCTTGAACACAACAATATTTTCTTCCTATAGAAAACACTGAGTGCTAAAGCAAAAGTGACTTATTTTGAAAAGCAACGGTCGAGGGGCGGCACAAAACCACAAAACTATCGCGTTTCTCGGCTCGAGCGAGCGTAAACTCGGCACTTTAGCTGAGTGGTCAATGGAGTGGTGGAGACGGGTTTTCAGCGCGCGGGCTCTCTGCGACTGCCGCTCTGCTCACCACCTTGCTGCCGCGACGCAAGCGATACGGTCCGATGACCACCAGCGCAGCAAGGGACGACGGACGACTTTGCGCCAGGGAATCGTAGGGACCATGTTTGCATTTTTTTATTACTTAAAAAATGAGGTTATCAGTTTGACCTGTATGTATGTATGTTTGTCCGCAATTAAGTATCTCGAGTTTGGCTGAACAGATTTTGATGCGGTTTTCACAAAAGTATTTGTTAAATTCAGGAGTTGGTTTTAGTACTTATTTCTACCAACTTCAGAAAAGAGGGAGTTCTCAGTTTTATGTATGTGTCAATGTAATGAAAACGGGTCTCTTTTTTATTTAAAAAGAAATTATTTTCCAGTAAGTTTATTTAGGTACTAGAGGCTGCCCCGCGGTTTTTCCCGCGCAGATTTCTCATAAACACAAAATTCCCGTTTTTTCCCGTTCCCGTGGGAATTTCGGTAAATCCCTTCTTAGTGCTCACCTACACTCCCTAAGGAACCTACATGCAAAATTTTAGCCCGCTACGCCCAATAGTTTCGGCTCTGCGTTGTCTGTCAGTCAGTCAGTCAGTCAGTAACGGAAGAGTTTTATATATATTGATAAGTATTCCTCTATCTACTTATATTCTAAAAGCTAATTAGTTGCAGTCTCTGCAATGGACGTCACTTGTCTGAAAGGAGAAACACATTTTTACAGGATGTTTCTGAAAATAAATCAAATCAGTGCTTTAGCTCAATTCCTAACAACTTTCCCAAAGCGACAAAGGTCTAAATCTCAGACTAATAAATTTAATCTCAAATAAAAAATCTGGCGTTCATTAAATTTGTTAGATCAGCTGAGGGGGTCAATGTACGGTACCTACATACATCTGATATTTGACCGACGAAGAAAAAAGGAGGTAAGTACTCAATTCGACACGTATATATTTTTTTTAATGTATGATCACGCATAACTTTTTACAGAGTAGTCCAATTTTGATAATTCTTTTTTTAATCGACAGGGCATACCTTGAAGTGGGTCAAAAAAAAATAATACGGCCCTTTAGTTACGGTCTAAAGAATAGTACTACGGTATCCCCTGCCTGTCGTAAGAGGCGACTAAAAGGGGTCATAGGGGCTGTGGGTGTGCAGAGCGGGGGCTCTACACATCTATGAAAACAGTCCCGAGCGAGATGGGCGGCGGCACAGCTCTATGGCACTGTGCTGCTGCAGCACCAGTGGAGGTGCAGGGGAGGGAAAACATACGCACCCCGAGGCAGAAGCTGCCAATGCAGCTATGCGTAGGAAGGATCTTAGCGGAAGGCTTTGAGGCGAATCCCGGGGTCCTTTCCAAATCGCTGAGGCGGCCACCGGGGAGTTTTAGTGGGTGCAAGCCCCACACACCCCCGTCGCTCCCCCTAAGTGCGTAAGGTATTTCTCCTCGTTAACAAAAAAATAGGGTCCCATAAAAATTTAGAAATAAAATTAAAATCATCCTAAGGGTAGGAAAACAGGGGTGACTTTTTGGCCAGTGGGACTTTTATGCACTCACAGTTTGCATTGCAGTGTTCTGAATTGATTGATTGATTGATTGATTGAAAGATTTATTCCATGTTCCAAATACATCAAAACATATAGGTACATTTTATAAACTTAAGCAGGTAGGTATAACTAGTGACATGAATCATTAACATATATAAGACTAGTAAAGTAAAAAAGTAAAGTAAACACTGTACAAACAAAATCCAGTTTTGATGTAGCTGCGACACGGAAAGGGCTCTGACTCAGCATATGCTACAGGATAATATAAGAAATACTATCCGCAGCGCTGGTATTCTGCCAGTACCCCGACAGGCAATACATACATGCACACGTCCCGGTATTTTACATATAAATAAATATAAGTATATATAAACTTAAGTATTAAAGCTAACAGTGAGGATAAGGGCCAATTTATAATATATGATTATATATGTATACCTAACATAAATAATACTTATATAAAAGGTGTAAGTAAATATATAAAAATGTGTGTTAGGAATTTATATGTGTATACTTAAATGGATCAACTACTAAAATAATAAAAAAATAAAAATATGAAGACAAGGAAAGAATATAATAATAAAAATTCAAGTAAAAAATTGGTACCAGAAACTAATTTAACAGTAATTGATATTAATGTAAAAATTAAAATTAAAGTAAACAAATTGAATGTTTAAAATTTACCCTTCTGTTTGTTAAGAAGATATTGGAGAAGTTTTCTTTTAAAAGTAAATTTGGAACATGCAGTACGTATAGGCGGAGGTATGTTGTTCCAGCATTTGCTTGCCTGGTACCTAAAACTTCCCCTAATAGTGGGTTTGTTAACGACCAAAGGTAATATTTTCTGCATTAAAGCATGAAACTTAGCACACTTGTTGCTTATGTGGCCCAGACTGAGAATCGCCCGGGAGGGAGCGGGATACCCCCCTCTGGGGGGCGGGGGGAGGGGGTGAAGTTTGCTTCTACCGCGCGCGCTATCGATCCCTATTGCTGCTATTTTATAGCTACTAGGGCAAGTGTGGTGTCATTTTCGGATAATTTAAGGATGAGGAATCCATTTCTGGAAATTTTTTTTTACATTTCTATACAAAAAAATTGGAATTTACCATTAAATAGATAATTGTCGACGCAAAAAAAAATCTTCTAATGACGATATTTTTTGAATGAGTATAGATATCAGCAAAATAAAAATATATTTGAAAAGCTGCATTCATGCAGTTTTCAAAAGTATAGGGTTCGATATACTTTTTGTTTATATTTATGTGTTAAAAAAATAGTAAACACTGCGCGGAAGAGGTTGTAAAAATATTTAATGCCTAATTTCGGTTTAAAAATTACTTGGTTACTTCAAATTACTACCAAATACTAAACAAGGTCATTCAGCCTGTGATAAGTAACAACTTTCTGTATTCAAACATAGGTTGTATAGGTACAAAAAAAATACAATTCTCATACATTATCTACCCAATTAGCTGACAAGTATGTATGAAACATATGAAATTTTTGTGCTTTTGCCACTGGGAAGAGTTGTTATTTACGATATCGCAAGACAGCTTGAGGAAGCGAGAGCATCAGAAGTGGACCTGCATAAGTCCCGACGGTGCACTTAAAAACGAGATATACTTCATCCATCATGTCGACATAAAACCGTATATTGAAAGATGTCTGTGAACAACGCGGTTAAAACCGGAAGCAATCACTGTTGGTACAGGACACATTGATATCAATGTTAAGCTCGAAAGGTCGCAACTGGTAAAGTCTACACTCAGACCGGCAAAACCGGCAGACCAAAACCCAAACTCGGAACTCTTTTAATTAGAACTCCAAAACCGTTTCGACCGCCTAGAGCGCAGCGTGGATGATGTAAATAAAGGGTTCTTGAGAAGTGTCACTGCGGTTGGAGGTAATTACTACTAAGCACACTTGATCTGATAGAGAAGAGGTGTGAAACGTCTCAGCAGACAACGGCACCGTGGAGGCATGCGGTTGGAGGTAAGTAACAACGACGTAGGATCTCATCATATCCGATCACGCAGGGAAACAGCTCTTTCCTTGTCCTTATCCTCCAGTGACCTTGTAATTTCTAATTAGGCCCGTTGTTTGCAGCCGTATCCCGGTTCCGTAAGTTACCACTGGTAACGCACATTGTTCAAAGACTTTTGTCTTGCTTGGGGCACCTCTTGCCTCAAGACAAAACTTTAACAGCATCGTTCAGTAAGCTTATTCAAGTTAAGCTAAGCATCCCGAACGATGCTCCCGAGTTGAAGTCGACGGACGAACAGTTTGTCCCAGGTATGTATTCTTTAACTGATGCCTAGTTCCTTCCAGTCCAGAGTCTTGAAGACATCCTGGAATGCAGCGGTTAACAGTTTTCGGGGAATATGATTAGCGTATAATGAAATTGAAGAATTTCTGACGGGCCATAAACGCTGGTTTTACCACTTGCCTTCTGAAGTTCCGCTGTGATGAAAGAAAGAAACGAAAAAGAAGGAAATCATTTATTTACAGCAGCCTTTGTCACGCAAACATAACATAACATAACAATGAGACATACATTCAAACATATTTGATGCGACTTTACATGCAGTCTTGTGTTTGTAAGATGTTGACGGCCGAGATGTCCTCGGTATAGTGTCGGGTCCATGTTGCTCTCGGGACCTTATCTTGACTGTCAGTGATGGGTTGTCGTGTCGACGTGTATAATAGAAGTTCTGTCCATAGAACTTCTCGAATTCCCCCACAATCTTAGGTGTGGATATAGTACTCTACCAACCATCCTAGGTCTTCAGCCATGCCTGGCTTTGCCGAAAAAATAGATCTCGAGCAAAATCTTTGGAGGCTTTGTTTCGGTCTATGGCTCTTCACCTTAATATTTTTTGTATAAAATCGCCTGATGTCTCTTGTAATTGATATAAAGATCTGTCTCTTCAGCTGCCTGCAGGCAAAGGCATCCGGTGCCGTTGTCTGCTAAGACGTATCACGCCTCTTCTCTATCAGATCAAGTGTGTTTAGTAGTAAGTAATTACCTCCAACCGCAGTGACACTTCTCAAGAACCCTTCATTTACAATCACTAGGCAATCGAAACGGTTTTGGAGTTCTAATTAAAAGAGTTCCGAGTTTGGGTTTTGGTCTGCCGGTTTTGCCGGTCTGAGTGTAGACTTTACCAGTTGCGACCTTTCGAGCTTAGCATTGATATCAATGTGTCCTGTACCAACAGTGATTGCTTCCGGTTCTAACCGCATTGATCACAGACATCTTTCAATATACGGTTATATGTCGACATGATGGATGAAGTCTATTTCTCTTTTTTGAGTGCACCGTCGAGACTTATGCAGGTCCACTTCCGATGCTCTCGCTTCCTTAAGCTGTCTTCCGATATCGTAAATAACAACTCTTTTCAGTGGCAAAAGCACAAAAAAATCCTTTGTTTCATACATACTTGTCAGCTAATTGGGTAGATAAATGTATGAGAAATGTATTTTTTTGTACCTATACAACCTATGTTTTTATACAGAAAGTTGTTATTTATCACAGGTTGAATGACCCTGTTCAGTATTTGGTAGTAATTTGAATTAACCAAGTAATTTTCAAACCGAAATTAGGCATTAAATATTTTAACATCCTCTTCCGCGCAGTGTTTACTATTTTTTTTAACACATAAATATAAACAAAAAGTATATCGAACCCTATATTTTTGAAAACTGCATGAATGCAGCTTTTCAAATATATTTTTATTTTGCTGATATCTATACTCATTCAAAAAATATCGTCATTAGAAGAATTTTTTTTGCGTCGACAATTATCTAATTTATGGTAAATTCCAATTTTTTTTGTATAGAAATGTAAAAAAATTGTTCCAGAAATGGATTCCTCATCCTTAAATTATCCGAAAATGACACCAAACTTGCCCTAGTAGCTATAAAATAGCAGCAATAGGGATCGATAGCGCGCGCGGTAGAAGAAAACTTCACCCCCTCCCCCCGCCCCCCAGAGGGGGGTCTCCCGCTCCCTCCCGGGCGATTCTCAGTCTGGGCCACCTAAGCAACAACTGTGCCAAGTTTCATGCTTTAATGCAGAAAATATTGGTTCCCATACATTTATTGGACTTAACAAACCCACTATAAAGGCAGCTGTTCTATGCTGAGGTGTCCTAAAAACAGTAGCACAAGATCTCATCCTTCTCTCTTTTGCTCGCCATTCAAGTTTATCGTAAAGATAAGCAGGTTTAGCTGTGTTTATAACACCAAACAACAAAACCGCCATTGCAAATTCGAGTCGACCTTCAATTTTTAGCATATTGGCATTATTTAAATAAGGTGTAACGTGAGTGCGTGGGAGAATTTTGAAACAAAACCTAGCACAATTTTTGACAAAGAATTTACATTATACCTTTGGATACTTACTTACTTAAATATCTTTTAAAATGAAATTAAATAATAAACATTTCAGCCGAAAGACGTCCACTGCTGGATATAGGCCTCCCCCACAAATCGCCATACCGACCGGTCTTGTCGTCCCTGTCGACCATGTAGTCTGATCACTTTATGCGGTGTGACCACTGACCACCTTGTGGGAGAAGAAAATAATAAAACCCTGAAAGAACTGAAAAGCATAAAATAAAATTTTTAACCAAAAAAAAAAACCGCCGAAAAAAAAAAAGATAAGCATTATGTACAATAATAATCGAAAAGTACTTACTGGGTATAATACTAAGTAATTTTAAGTTTTGAATCTTGATTAGGGAAAGATGTTAAGTATGGTGAGCTGAGTTAAATGTTTGGACGTGGAAGCAACCACAGAACTATAAAACAAAGAAAGAGTAGAGTCTTCCTTGTTCTGTTCAAGCAAGTGTGGTGGTACTAGGGTGTTGTAGTGTAGGGTTGGATGATTCTGTTCGATCCTTCACCCTTCTTTCACAATGGTAGTCCATTTTTCTATTATTGTTTAGGATCCTGTTTGGTTTGGTTTGTATGCTAGCATGCGGGACGCGCGTGTTTACGGTCACTTCAGTATAAACCTAGAGCCAGGCTATGCCTGCACAATTTACCCATTAACCAACATTATTCCCAAATTTATATCCATTCCCGTCGGATTGTTGGGATACCTAGTAGCCTAATGTTCTTTCTCAGGATGAAAGTGTAAATTATCTGCGTAAGTATACTTACTTCATTGATTTCATTCAAATTGGTTCAGTTTTGTCGTGAAAGCGAGACAGACATACTTACATACTTAGTTAATTATTTTGCATTTAAAATATTAGATTATTCGCCATCAAACGGGGTCCTGCGGAAAACTGAAAACGGACTGCCCCAGAGAGGAATAAAGCGAAATAGTACCTATGTCTAATGGGAATAAGCACTAAGAAAGGCTGTTGACACTGTGTCACACACACTCTCACACTCATCACACTCTGCAGAAAAAGGACGCCATCTAGGGTAACAAAATGTGACTATTTTACTTTTTTGCATTTTTTTTTATACTTGCAACATTAAACAACACACCACAGACTACCTACACATCTCATCTTCACTTACTTTTGAAATGTCAGTAGTTCTTTGATAAATCCAGATCAATCAATCAATCAGGCAAATATTGTCAAATATTGTGTTGCCGTTTTAGCGACTTTGTCGCCAGAGATAGCGGAATAAAAGCGAAAAAAAAATTAAGTGACTACTAGCAACTTTTTAAAATTCTGTCTAGCCTGGTAGTTGTCTGAACTATTGTAAGACATTTTTCTAACGATTTCTTTAGCTTCCACTTGTACTCTTTTAGAAAATGAAGAATACATTTTTTACGTTTCTTTCATCGTATTACTCACTCACGTATCGTATCATATCGCACACCTAGTACAAAACAGTGTCAACTCAAAAAACCATTTTTTTCAGAAATCACGAAAAACTGATTTCTTTTTTTTTATGATAGCTAGAAGTTCACTAATATTTCAATAAAATGGAGAAATAAACGTAAGCATCGAGTGCTTTATTGCTTTTTTTTTAACTAAATGTAGTGAGGTATAATATTGAATTTTTGAATTGTTACTGTTTTGTACTATGACAATGAATTTTTTTTTTGTGTCAATTAAAGTTGAAGCTGTTTTGTACAAATATTTTTGAATTGTTACACTTTTAAATAAGGGGAAAATGGACAAAGGCTCGAAAAATTTTTGAGTTGGTAATAAAATCAATACTAAAATTTCAATCAATACATAGTATAAAAGAAAGCCGCTTCCCACGTCTGTCCCTATGTATGCTTAAATCTTTAAAATAATACAACAGATTTTAATGCATTTTTTTAAACAAATATATTGATCAAGAGTGCACAAGATAGTGATAAATGTAGGCGATACGAAGTTCGCCAGGTCGACTAGTTTAATATTCATAAAAACTTTTTTAGTAAAATCAACACTGCCGTCGTAACGGTAAACGCAGTAATCGCCATTACTGCGGTTTAAGTTTTATTGCATAAATGGCACCTATAGGCGGTTATCTACCAATAAAAAAAATTATTATTACCTGTATTTTGATGGGTTATGGACAAAAACACAGAATTATGGAAGATTAACTTAGATTTTATTTTATAACAAAATGAGCACAACAAGTTACGTAGACAGAGAGAGCGAGAGAGAGATGGGTATATGGTACCCCTGTGCAAGACGTCACTATGACAGTGACATTAGAGCATTGGTTTATAAATACTTATTCCAACACCTACCCTTAAACCAATGCCTATGCTAAGATTAACATAATTTATAGAACACACACTCTTCTAGAAATAGATTGCTTTAAAAATATTTAGGATAAACAATTTTTATAATTTTAGAAAATTTAACAATGTTTAAAGTTTAAATATACAGAACAGACTACAATAACTGTTTTATTATCCTAAATCGATGTATGGGGCCCTTAAACTGAATAACATTTCTTAAACTTTTCTATAAAGACATGAAATAGTTAATCATAAAGCGCGATACCGTACTATAAAGTAAATAATAAAAAAAAAACACAACTACAATCTTTTACATGATAGGTAAAAGGATACACATAAGTCTTATGAAGTTTTATGATATAAACACAGTACATGATAAATAGAATTGTGAATTAAGTTACACCATACCTAAATACTCACATGATGTATGTAAATGTATGTAAACAACTCTACTCTTACATGTTATAGTTATGTAGTAAAGTTATAGTAACAACCAATAAAGTACTAAGTACATAGTTATTTTATTTATTATATACTAACCGTTTTACAAATTTAAAATGTTTTTCTCTTGACAATGGTTTTGTGAGAATATCTGCAGTCATTTCCTCAGTCGATAAATATTTAACATCTATAATGCCCTTATTTAAAATTTCACGAATAAAATGATGGCGTACATCTATGTGCTTGGTTCTGGCGTGAAACATAGAATTTGAACATAATTTCTGTGCTGACTGACTGTCATTATAAATAATAATACTGTAATAATTATTTAATAACTCGAATACAAAGCTACGAATAAACAATGCTTCCTTACATGCGTCTGATATGGCCATATACTCTGCCTCTGTACTTGACAATGCAACAGTTTTTTGTTTACGACTCTCCCATGAGATGACTGAGCTGCCAAGTTTAAAAACAAAGCCTGTAAATGATTTGCGATCGATTTCGCTTGCAGCCCAATCTGCATCTACAAAAGCAGTGACATCCAGACCACTCTTTTTGAATATGAGACGGTAATCTACTGTACCTTTTAGATATCTTAGAACACGCTTCGCTGCTTTCCAGTGACACTCAGTAAAACATTCATTAAATTGGCTCAAGACACTTACGGCATGTGCAATGTCAGGTCTGGTGCAAACTGCTATGTACATTAAACAGCCTATTAAATTTCTATAATCAAACCTGTCATCCTTTTCATTTCCCTTGACTAGTTTTATCCCTTTTTCCATGGGAGTCGCAGCTGATTTACAATCGCTCATGTTAAACCTTGCCAAGACATTCTTTATATAATTTGAGAGGTCTAATGTAAAAGTATTATTTATTTTACACAATTTCATACCAAGTATATGATGAGCTGGTCCTAGATCATTCATTTTAAATTGTTTAAACAATTCGTCTTTTATTATTTGTTTTTGTGACGAATTTTGACATGTAAATAATAAAATATCATCTACATATAGAGCAATTATTATTAATTCCTGATTTTCTGCTTTGAAATAAACACATGGTTCGGATGATGTTTTTTGAAATTTTAAATTATTTATAAGAACATCATTGATTTTTTCGTACCAAGACTTCGATGCTTGTTTTAAACCATAAATTGCTTTGTTTAATCTATAAACTTTTTCCTCCATGCCGTTTATTACAAAACCCTCTGGTTGTTCCATGTAAACAGTCTCCTTTAAATCCCCATTCAAGAAAGCAGTTTTTACATCAAGGTGGTCAATATTTAAATTGAGTTCTGAAGCTATAGCAAGTAATGTTCTGACTGTTGAGTACCTAACTACTGGTGAAAATGTCTCCTGGTAGTCTACACCATACTTTTGAGTAAAACCTTTTGCTACTAGCCGGGCTTTGTATTTTAAAAGCTCATTATTAGGTCCACGTTTTACTTTGAACACCCATTTACATTTCACCGGTTTTTGTTGGTCTGGTCTGTCACAAAGAGTCCAGCAGTTATTTTCAACAAAAGAGTTGTACTCATCTGTCATGGCTTTATGCCATTCCGAAGCCTCAGTCCCAGATAAGGCCTCCTTTACAGTTTGTGGCTCAGTATCACTGCAGCCCGTAGTCCCCAAAAACATTGCAACATGATCATTGATCACATCTTCATAGTCCGAAGCACCTGAGGAAGCATTCTCTAACGTTGAGCGACCTGGAATGTATATTTCATCAGCAGTATCATTTAAATTTGAAGTATTGCTGCTGTCTGTGTCATCTAGAGTGATTACACTATCAATTGACTGCCTAATTGATAAGTCTATGTCATTTGATTCCTCTGTACACACAGTAGGTAAGTCCTCGTGTGTGGAAACACTTCCTCCTGAACCATCATCAGACCCTGTTGTGCTGGACAAATCTGGTAAAATAGGTGTCTCACAAATATTGTCAGTACATATTATTTGCCAACTGTCTTCGGCAATGTTGTTGTGGGTTGATGTTATTTTTATAAATTTATTTTCAATAAATGTGACATGTTTAGCTTTTATGCAATTAGTAAGATTGTTGGGGTCTAACAGTCTATATCCTTTTGTATCATTACAGTAGCCAACAAAGATGCAAGGTTTTGCTTTTGGATCAAGTTTCTTTCTTTTTTCAATTTTTACATAGGCTAAGCAACCAAATATTCGAAAATGACTTACATCAATTTTTTTATTTGTCCATTTCTCTTCTGGTGTGACTCCTTTCACTGCAATTGTTGGAGACCTGTTTTTGAGATACACCGCTGTATTGACTGCCTCGGCCCAAAACCTTTGTTCTAGTCCAGCATCTTGCAGCATGCACCTTGCCTTTTCGACTATTGTCCGGTTGGCCCGTTCTGCTACACCATTCTGTTGAGCAATATGGAACAGTAGTTTGATGTTTTATGCCACTTTCTTTGAGAAAATTCTGAAATTGGGAGTTTATGTATTCCCCCCCATTGTCACTTCGTATTTGTTTTATTTTCTTATTTTTTTCATTTTCAACCATTACTTTAAATTGTTTGAAAACCTCAAAAAATTCTTGTTTAGACTTAAGAAAATAAATAAAAGTTTTTCTAGTGTAGTCATCAATGAACGTACAGAAATATTTAGCCCCACCCCATGATGACACAGGCATGGGTCCACATAAGTCCGTGTGGATGAGTTCTAGGACTTCTTCCGCCCTCGTGTATGACCTTTTTGGAAAAGGTAACTTACTTACTTTTCCTTCAATGCAAGCTATACAAGGCTGAAAATTTTTACTACTTTTATTAGAGTATTTTAAACCATTTACCATACCTTTCTGTAGTAATCCCATACTCCTCAAATTTAAGTGTCCCAGTCGCTGATGCCATACCTGTTGTGTTACTTCTTGACCTTGTGAATTATTTTTGTATTCACCTTCCATGTCAGATGCTGTTGCTTGATGAGTCATCTCATTTGTTTTCATTTCCAAGCACAGAGGCAGAGACACGGTGTCTAGTTGATACATATCATGTACTAGAGACGCTGTGGCCAATACTTCATAGTCATCATATACAACACAACCTTCAGCACTGAACGATACTTTATAGCCCTTTTTAACCATAGCACTTACAGATAAAAGATTAGCGGACAAATTAGGCACATAATAAACATTATTAATAATTCTTTGACAGTCTTTAAGGTTTACTTGTACGCTTCCTTGTCCACCTGTAGACAGTTTTTCACCATTTGCCACACTCACTTGAATATGTCCCACCTCCTTGAAGTCTTTCATTATGTTTTTGTTGTTACACATATGACTGGATGCCCCACTATCAATGTACCATACATCATTTTTAATGTTAACAGAAAGTGCTGTCAGAAGAGCTTTTGGTGAACTCTTCCAAATCTTCTTGTCCTCATTCCTGTTTCTGGGACAGTCTTTGAAAATATGTCCTAATTTTTGACATTTGAAACATCTTGGCGGCTTCCTCACAGTAAATGCAGCAGCTGTCTCATTTTTATCTCGACGTTGATATTCTTGTAATAATTTTCCTTTAACCACATCACTGGAGAGTTTTATATTGGAATTCTCCAGCGCCATTATGAGTGGGTCATAATCACTAGTCAACCCGCTGAGCATGATTACGGCTACAAAATCATCATCCAAAGGCGCTCCAATATCTAGTAACTGCTGTGTTAACTCTGAGATTTGTGTCAGATAACTTTCCATGTCCGGATATTCCGACAGTGTCGTTGCAAAGAGCATTCTGAGCAACCCTAGTCTACGACACAAACCTTTGTCTTCATATGCTTTTTCTAAGTTTTTCCATGCTTCATGTGCTGTCTGAGCATTTCTTAAATGCGCAAATGTCTTGGGTAATACCGAGAGGCAAAGTCTTGCAAGTGCCTTTTGTTGTTTTTTCTTGTCTGCCAGAGATTCATTTTCAACACATTCCCACAGATCCTCGTGTATGAGTACCATCTTCATTAAAAACTTCCATTGGCTGTAGTTTTCTAAGCCCCGCAGTTTTTCTATGGGAATAGCACTTGTAGATGAAACTAAATTGCCGGTATTAATCATTGTTTCAGAGTGAACCGTTGTTTCGGTATCCGTGACTTTGTCCTTTGACATGATTTTTAGGTTAAATTTTGAAAAACGATAATGCAGTGGAATTTAATGAAATATATACTTCTGTGAATAGCTTTTCTAATTCTGGGCCCATAACCTGATGGGTTATGGACAAAAACACAGAATTATGGAAGATTAACTTAGATTTTATTTTATAACAAAATGAGCACAACAAGTTACGTAGACAGAGAGAGCGAGAGAGAGATGGGTATATGGTACCCCTGTGCAAGACGTCACTATGACAGTGACATTAGAGCATTGGTTTATAAATACTTATTCCAACATAT